>OY992850.1:5000-2405000 GCA_963921415.1 Pyrausta despicata | reverse complement strand
GTAATAAGATTGCAAGTTTAGAATTTCAAGTCGTGCCGTGTTCGCATTCGGATCGATAGTTTCAGAACGTTAGATAATCCCATTTGACGGGCAAGTAATCCGTGCTTATGGCTTGGCTCGAGTATGCCAAAGTCAACGGTCATAGCAGTTTACACAAAGGAGTACTACGTGAAGCGTAATAATTACAATTCGTTTCGATTGTTTTTGTCACGAGCTGCATGTACGTTTATTAATAACCTTATTTTTAACATTGTCATTTTAGAAATCATTGGAGCGATCTTCAAATGATCCCATATAAGTAAGGAAAAATAATTATAAGTCTGGTCAATGGCTTAAGCGAATAAAGGCGAATAGGTATGTCTTACATCGGAGCTGGAGTGTTTTGTAAGCGATTGCAAATATCGATTGTATAGCTATAGCGAATATCGTAAAGTCAGCTCCGCGCATGTGCACTGGTCACCGTATGAATAATCGTTGTTCTTGCACTGAGTACCGACGCTTGCGCAACGCGTAATTTATAGTAATTGTTGCCCGACCGACTCATTGTTAATTACCTATTAGGCATAGACCATAAACCCGTAAGTGATTACGCGTCAGGTTCAATTTCAGATGCTTGAGCGGATCAGTGTGTTATTTTCACAGCAATAGCCAACCCAGCAAAATATGTAGCTCGAGTAATTTTCCACTTTTGGTAAGCAAATCAAGGTTTCGCTTAAGGCCCAATTTCCGGAGTAACATTGAGGACTTTATATCGAAAGTTCACCGTGAAATAAGCGAAATAGAAAATAAAGATCGTCAATGGATGTGTCAAAGGGCAAAATTGGGAGTGAGAAACTGAAGCGTAGACGAAATTAATAAAATAATTATTTGAACACAACAATTTAATTAGGAAGATGGCTTGAATTTAATTCTATTGTATGATAAAATTTCCTACCCTAATATTTGACCTGTAACCTCATACCGACACATGGACAATTTGCACTGCACAGTTTAGTGCAACATAGAGGTGCCCCTCAAAGGGGTATTATGCACACATTTGGCGATTGTGGTGCGCACGCGCATAGAATTAGTGGCACAATTGCATTTCGAACGCAAACCGCAACGGACGGGACTCGTGAGGGATACACCCGCACAGGTGTATGGCACCAAGTTATTGATATAACAAGAAATCGCCGCTGGACTGTATTGAAAAAGATGTAGAATGATTCCTATATTCCTTATGCTTTACAAAAGGAGTACAGAGCAATTACTTACAGAAATATTTTCTTGAACAACACAAAGAATATATCTTGTCATAGTGACAAGATTGTCAAGAGGCGGCACAAAACCAATATTAATCGGATGCACAGTTTGGAACTCCCAGTTTAACATCGTCTGTAATTTACTACCCAACCATATAATGGAACTCGGAATGACTCATAAATTCGAAACACTGCTACGAGTACAATCATAAAACTAGTATTTAAACCGTATCAAGTGATGTGCTTTGAAAGGGAGTCTATTTCTAGTGTTCTAACGTACCCCCAACACGCACCATTTTAGCGACATTCCATCGGCCAATAGGCTTGTTTCCACTATGAAAGAAATATTCAAAAACTGATTTTCTCTAAAATAATTCATAATTTCAGATGCCTTTACACTAATATTTGTCTGCAGTTCGTATTATTTGATTTTTAATTGGAATTCAAATGATAATTAGTCACTCAATCGGCATTGCACGCGATGACGTCAAAGCGTGTTATTCCCATACAAGCTCTATGAAGAAAAGCGTTTTGACAGTTGATAAAAAGTACGTCAACGATTGGTGGTGTCAACTACCGTATTTGTGTCGTGCCAATACGTGAACAATGGCCATCACAAGTACGGCAAAAGTCAGCACATCGACGTAAACAATGCGGCATCTTACAGTGTTGTTATAGGGGTGATTTTGCAATAAAAATTGTGTGGTCTGATGTCTCTGTGTAAAGTCGGGCGGTCGCGATCCGCGCGGCTCATTGTCGCGCGCTTTGACTCGCCGCGAGGTCGTTGACCCGCACGGATTTTGTTCGGGTTCGGTCTACGGAGGCCGAGAAGTCTGAGAAGCGAAGGACCGGGACGCAATGTAATAATCACCCATCACGCCTCATCGCTTAGCTGATGCTTAACCGACAAGTCGCGGGTGCGTTTTTCAGATACGCCGCCGACCATATTGTCTGTAAAGTCGTCTGGTAACAAATGTTTCATTGTGAAATAGTTAGAGTTGAGAGTAATTTTGATATCAACGGAAAATAAGGATTTTATTTTGACGATAGTCGGACTAGACAGACAGAAAAAATATTTTTTTGTAGTCAAAACGACTAATAAATAAATTGACCTTACGTGCGATACTTAAATGTTCAATCAAAATAATCAAATTGACATCGGATTAACACTGCCATCAGCTTTGAACTTGTTGAAAATAGATATGATATTAATTGCTGAAGTTGAGTCCAGTTGATACCTGTTGTCAAGGAAAAGGTCCAAAAGTGGATGCCACAAAGAGCGGTGTGCATAGAGTATTACAATGGCAGAGCCTCCTAGCACGAAAAGCTAGTAAGGAGCGATAAAAAACAACATTAGAACGGGCGGCGATGCATCGACCTTCGCGATACAATGACGCTGCGCCCATGCAGCCCCAGGTGCAAATATTTTGGCGAGAACTACCAGCCGGTGCGAATGACTCGCTTGCTGGATGACGATTCAGTCGCTCGTCAGTCACTCGTAAACATATTGTAATTATATTAATTACGTGTTTATTACGATTTGATTAATATGAGTCCATAAAATGTTCACCTACAATTTAGATTTGCCAATCAAATGTTGAACAGAGATATCACATCGATTAAATATCTGATTTCTTATCTAGTTCAATGTTAATTTTAATTACAAATCGACACAGCTAACTTGCATATTGGATGAAAAATGTAAATAACGCACCAAGAATAGTAATGGACTTAGAGTGCATCCTTGCGTGAGTCCAGCGAGTAAAAATGTGTGGCGGTACCTGTTTGATTCTAAAAATACGAAGCAATTAATCGTTCGAACGTTGTTGCAGCCGCGACTCGCGACGCGTCGATACGCATCGTCAACGACAGTAGACAACGCCATTACGATTTTATTTATCGAGTATGGCATACGCATAAATGAATTCAGTTTTGTTCAGTTCATATACAGGGTATCTCAGAAACAATGGATAAACCTGTTACTGTCGACAGGTTACATTACGTCCTACTTAATTTAAAATTTTGTCTAAAGTAAACTAAAAATTACCTAAAAGACATAAGTACATAACACTTAAAAAATTCTAAATAGCGTTGTAAACGCAAAAAAACTTAACAAATAAAAATTTCCTTTTTTGTAAAAATCCTCATTATAAAACAATCAAAACAGTTTTTTTTAGAAAAACAACTATCAATTTGAAATAAGACAAAATTTGAGATTAGATAGGCCTTGACGAAACCTATCGGCATACAGTTACAGTTTCTGTTCATCCATTGTTTCTGAGACATCCTGTACTCATAAAAATAGCTCCCTTAAGAAATTTAGACTAACAAAGGAGATGTTGATATTTGGCTGTGAAAACGTTTGAAATTTTCAGAATATTCGACGATGTAGTCGAATCTTAAGTAGAAATGAATACACATGATAGTTCTGTCACGATATATCAAGTTTTATACTCAAGTTTACCTTTCAATGAGGTTATGGAGAGCCTTGAACAACAACGAGCGGCACTCGTAAGAGAGACCACTCTCCCACGACCCCTGATCGCCTTCTGCAAAAAAATACAAGAAACTTGTTATTACACTTGCGTGGCAACATACAATTAACTTACAAGCAAGTAAGAAAGCATATTAAAACGGGCATTGTTGACACTTTCAAAGACTTATAAAATTATTACAAATATTACGATGTAATAAATACTCAAATTGTGATGATAACACTCATTTAGTAACATGATTATAAATTTAAATTGGGCAAGATTGTTGTGAGTGTTAGTATAATTTTAGCTTTCTCAAATGGTCAAGGTTGAAATGACAATGAAGGTAACACCCGTATAGTCGGTCAACTTTAGTCGCAAAGCTATAAAACAGCATGCTGCATTGGGTATGTGTATCGGCAGAAATAGCTGTTGTTGCATTTGCAATCGGAAGATAAACTCGGCCTATCACCGGAGTTACATGCGAAAACAAAACGGCGCGCGCGACGTTGCCGCTCCGCGGGCAATATGCTGTTCTGCTCTAGCAAGGGGGCGGGGCGGGGGCGACCCTAGTGACGTCACACGCTGCTCGCAGCGCACGTGCTTGTGTTTGTCGCGCACTCCGCGCACGAACACACATGCGAGCCAATGGTAAGCGCCCGCTTATATTTTACTTGACATTGAATTTTCTATGCGGTCTCCTCGCTCGCCATAAAAACTGTTTACACGTCTAATCATTAACAGCAATGCGGATCTTATCGGTTAGCCGGAGTAATAAACCCTACTAGAGTTTAATCGAGCTTGATGACTTCTGTCAAGATAATAAATATTATCGCAAGAAATTGCAAGTGCTAACTCTATCATCATAATAATGACATGTCACACAAGTAAGGATGTGCGAGAGAGAGGAGCATAATATTTTTTGCGCTTGCAGTCATCAAGCTGGAGAGTTTCCAAGCGTTCAGTCTTGACATTCGTGCTCCAGGTGTGCGCGTGCCATCTCCCGCTCGCAGCTGAACTAGCTTTTCCAGTATCTAGCAACGCTTGACATACTTGATGATTGTATATTTTATTACAAACTTGGAAATTCAACTTATTGCACGCACTATTACAACAATCGACATCTAAATCGTGCATTTGTCACGATCTGATTGATAAAGATTATTTTGTAATTGACTAATCCGTTCAACATCACGTACAAAATTGAGTGGATTTGTGTTTGCAATACGATTAAATAAACAACGGTGAGGACTTGCGTAACAGAAAATTGCACCTTTAAAGGAAACAAACAAGTCAAGTCGAGGAGGCAACTAAAAATCACTAGTCAAGGGCGTCAAGTATCGCGGTCAGACTGTAACCTGACTGACCATAACAAATGAATCAGACGTTTTCGATCGTTTGTGTTGGAATCGACGGAACGAGGGGCGAGGCCTTGTTGGGTTACATACAATCGTCGTGTGTCAAGTCAAAACTCAAAAGGTTTCACGTCTTTGTCATATTTAACATTGTCTTTGTGGTTACATATTTCTTGGACATCTGTTAATAAAATCGAGAAGTGTTTTTGATTACGATGGGCAGAAACCGCTAAACAAATTGAGACTGCTTGCGGATATTTCGCTGCAATCATTATCACCTCGACTGGTTCGGAACCATCGAGTACATCTCCCAAGGCCGTCGCCGCAGCGAACGGGTACACTTACTGTACCAATACCGATATACCCCAACGCGAGCCAGTCACGATCGCGCTCCAACCCGCCATATTATAGTGCCATCGACTATTTGGGATTTGAATTTGTAAAGCATTCCACATCGATCGATCCAATAGGGTTCCGAGACTGCATTTACGCTGTATTTGGGGAGATGCAGCGGAATGTTGCTTTTGACCGATTCCAAGTTCCGATCCATTGTGAAATGGATGAGATTTATGCGGTTTGCGGCGAGATGATTTCAACATCGCTCCAATTTAAATTTTTCGCCAGCATTCGAAGAATGTAGCTCCTAACGGTATATTTGTTTGCTAGATTTGTGTATCTTCTGGTACGTGTTTAAGAGTGCCGTCTGTTTTGTGATGCACGCGCGTTGCATTTTATGCAATCGCGAGGATAGTTTAAGGTTCAAGGTCGCTTGTTTTGTCGCGGTGTAACGGCGGTGGTTGGCACCACCTTGCGGGATCGATAGCGGGCAGACGACGCGCGCCGCCGCGCCGCCCGTCTTCTCCCTGCGATGCGAACGCAACGATCGCGCGATACCGACCTGCGGAATGTTTGAAGATGCCGCACCGGTTACTGATAAGGCGCTGATAGCGCGTGTATTGCCCATTAAACGACGAATACGAGATTATAAGTAGTTGTTACCGCCAACCGTTGGTGTGCAGGTAATAAATCTTGATTAATGAAAGGATTAATAATATTGCGGATGCTAAACTATCAGCGACAGCAAGACACGTGGGACGTTAGCTCTCGCTCGCACAGTCGGCATGCAAGGTATTCTCTGCATCGTCGGACGCTTCAAGTATCTGACTGCAAAGTCTCTACGATATTAGATATCATTTGATTACTACTTTGGTTTCAAAGATAAAAAGAAAACAATCATCCGTCAGTTTTGAGGGAAAAATGTTTAGGAACTCCGTGGACGTATAATGGATGACATGGATGATTGAACAAATGCATTTTAGCACGAATCATGACCTACATAGTATTATTATTGTCGAATTGAATGTTCTGATCTTGTCCTAAGAAAATATAATTGTACTGTCGTCTGCAAAAATGGTCATAATTATGATGATTGGTTAAGTGTGTGGGTAGTCATTTATATAAATTATAAAAAGAGGTCCTAGTACACTAACTAACTTGGGTACTCTATAGTTACGTTTTCACCAGTTTTAGAGTCAATTTGTGTAATTTAACGAAAATAACTGTTTTAAGTTAAATGAATCTGTATTTAGGTGAAAAATAGTAAAAGATTTCAATATTTATGACTGTCTACGACACGGATGAGGTATTTGCCCGCAGTAGGTATATGCCAGCACCATATATAAGAAAAGAAAATGCTATCATAAATTCTTACACAAGGATTATTTGTACCATTAAAATATAATTCCTTTTCTGGTGGTGGATATTATCACCCTTATGAGATGTATCTTTATTGTAAAAAAAAATTGGTTGCCTGTAAAGTCGGTATACGGGCGAAAGTTTTACGTGACAACGACTTTGAGTGGTAAAATAATTTTAATGTGAATATTCATTCGTATAACATGAACCGGTGTGTATGCCTATCTCTCTCACTCTCTCTCTCTCGCTCTGTCTCTCTCGCTCTTAGGCGGGTTAACTGTGCTCGAGTGGAAGGGACGCGTGCCTTTCACTTTTAATGTCTGTCTCACTCGCTCTTAGGCGGGCTAACCATGCCCGAGTCGAAGGGACGCGTGCCTCTCACTCGCTCTCATTGTGAGCGCGGAACGTGAGCGGAGCGTAACGCAGTTTCTTGAAGTGTCACCCGGCAAACCAATTTATAAGACGTTGTCACGTCAAAATAATTACATAAGGTAATAATCAAGCATAATATAAGTATGTAAATGCCAAATACCTTCAGTGGAACCCACCAACTACCTCGTGAATGCAGTATCTACATAAAACAGTATGAAGGTACTGACAAAAGATTAAACCTATTCGATCCAATTGGATAATTTTGAAACTAACCATTACATAAAATAAATATTAATACTTTATTATTGGACAAAGAATTGCTCGCACACATTGACAACCTGGTAAAAGAAAAACTGAAAATCTGAGCTGTCATCGAAACGATGCCCGTCCATAACAAACAGTCAACAATGCAAGCAACGTTTTGCGCATTGTTCTGCCGATCGAGCAGTATAATCAATTCCTTATTTAAGGCGTGGTTAGACATCGCATATTATATGTGATACTAAGACGGCAACCTATTTACTGAAATCTTGTAATGTAAAGACGAAGGGTATAAATAAGTTCTTTGTGTACGTTGTTTCAAAGAGTTTTTAATTTGGCGCGGAAATGCATAAGGACGGTAGGTAAACACACACACATAGGCATGCGGGCAGCGAGACATGGCCGCGGAAAAGCTGCGCGCGCTTTGTTTACAACGCGGGTCGACGCGAGGTTACCGCGACATTTACAATGCACACGACACGACCATGCTTCTAGAAATCGCTGCATTCGGTTGCAAAAAAGGCAAAGAAAACAGTTTAAAAAAAACATATTATGCTGAAGCAAGGGCGGATGCGGCATTTAACCCGATTCCGCCTGATAATTTAATTCAAGATCGTATCGAGCGCGTGGAAATCTGTCAATTCGCTGGTATCGCGCTCCCTCCCGCGAGGCGCGTGTTGCCGTCCCGCTCGCTCGCGCCCACGTGCTTGTGACGTAAGCACGTCACTGCTCCCCGCCTACGTCACGGACCGCCCGCGAGCCTTCCACAGGGCCCGATACGGGGAAAGAAGCCCTACCCCGTTCCACCTCAGTTTTGCAGTTTGCGCTTATTATGCAGATAGCCAGATAAGATTGATCGGATTTCTTATTTGAAGTCGGCATTGATCAATAGCCACTTAGTTAGAGAGACATAATGTATGACTCAAAGCGGAATATTATGCTCTAGCTAAATGATATATGAAGATTTAATGAGTTTTTGAAAACATGGTCAATAATATGATATCATCGATGTAAATAGTATTTTTGAGAATGTTTGGATAATTCGTTGATAATAATATTTAATTATAAAAAAACTAGCTGACCCAGCAAACGTTGTTTTGCTACATAAATTATTTTTCTTATCACTAAGGGGTATGAAAAATAGATGTTGGCCGATTCTCAGCCTTACCCAATATGCTCACAAAATTTCATAAGAATCGGTCAAGCCGTTTCGGAGGAGTACGGGAACAAACATTGTGACACGAGAATTTTATATATATAGTGATATATATTATAACCATTCAAAACCCATTTTGCAATGCTTTCAGGCGAATTTGACTTTAGAATCAAACCAATCTTGAAGAAAACTAAAATCATATCTAGCTATCTTGAGGTGATGAAAGGCATAGCACCGCCGCGCTCCTGCACGTTATCATTGGGTCGCGGGGCGGATCTCCGCGGCCATCTGCGCGCGAGGCAGCTGCTCGTCTCGCTCGACCCTCCCGCCGCTTTGTTTCAGCCCGCACCCGCTTGTGTCAAGATGTGACGTCGAGATGCCACACAAACCTCACATGCACACACGCGCACACCACACACGTGTGCACTTCCCACTACCCCGGTAAATTACGTGATGCTTTCCGGAAAGCGATTCGACACTCAGATTACGCGTCGCGGCAAAACTGCAATGGAAACTTCAAACGAGAAAACTAAATGCTAATTAATTTGTAGCACTCAACATTTCAATCAAACCAAATAGTGATAATTATTGGAAAATACTGATGGCGTAATCGTTGGGCGGTCAACTGTGAATATCAAATATTGAATTGAAACCGCGGTATGTTGCGATTTATTCAGTAATGCAGAATTAAACCAACATCTGAAAATTGAAAACGTTTGTGCAACCTAAGAGGTCGATCGATCGATAGTCGCTATAGGCAATGGCGCGCGCGCATCAATAAATAGCTCGATCATCCGGTGCGCGCCCGTCGATATACGTCACGAGAATTTTATTAATAAAACGCCGAACCACGCGCGAACACTCCAAACGTTCAACAACCCCGCGCAAGAGGCCATTCTTACCTCGAAGAGTTACATCGCTAGGATGCAACATAAATACAGTAACGAGTATCAGGAGCGAGCAAGTAATAAATTATTGAAAGAGCTTATGTCAAGCTAAGAGCCATCGGTATAATAAGAGATCAAAGTGAACCGGGTCAGATCGGAGACTAGAACATTCTGAGTGGCAGCAACATTAACACCGTTATGAACTATGATGACAAGCAGCGCCTGCGCAGAGGCCGGCTTGGAGCGCATCTTCCCACGGCCTGACTATATCGCCATGTTTGGTAGAAGCTTTGCGTATATCAGGCGTTTAGTCTTAAAGGTTCTAATTTATAACGAAACATGAGATTTTGCCTCACATTTATGGGAAATCTAAATTGCAAGAGGATTTGATATCAAAAAGGAATGTCATTTTTTTACCAGCGAAGTCTAAAATTAAAGTAATTACAAACAATCAATGAACCAAAATAATCAGGTCTGACTGAAGACTGTAGAAAGCGTTGCGTATGCATTTCTCTTGCGGGGCACTCGAGTCGATTCCCACAATAACTGCGTTGGCTGCGCGCGCGCATTCAACCCACGCGGACCTAACCACTAATTAATAAACCTAACGGCTCGTTTCCACACTCTCGTGATTTATTTGGCCAAGCGGAACAATATGCGATTTGAATTTACAGATTTGAGTGTGGAAGAAAATTTTGATACGGTAAATGTAAAGTAATTACATTGTGTTTTCTTAAAACTAGAGTTTAAAGGACATATTAAGTAAATAACAAACAAACTGAACAACGATATAGACGATTTCACGAACGATCGATAAGCTACAGATGGATATAAGGATCGTAGATGTGAAAAAGCATTGAACTTGTTATAAAACCAACACCATTGAAACGAGGACAGCATTTATGAAACCAAAACAAAACGTCTGGCGGAAGACGCAAGTGTTATCTCAAAACATTACAAGCATATCGTCCCCGATGAGATAATGTTTGTATTAGATAACTGTTCCGAAGTAACCGAACGCTACAACAGGTTACAACATAGAATCTGTTACAGATGTGCAAGTCTTCAGGCATGTTAAGGAAGGCAAGAAGAAAGGAATTTAGCGATGAAGAGATTTTTCCATAGAGACAGTGAGATGAAGCGGTTGGATCCCTTATTAGTGGAGGGCGTAGGGGCATGGGCATCGAACGGGCCCGACGGGCTGGGTCAACGACTGCGCTCGGCCGCCCGTTCGACGTAAAATAATTCATCTAGTCCACCATTCGACACGGCCCGGTCAGAGAATGTTGCGCTATGGCGATCGCGGTATCAGTTAGTCACAGGTAATATGTAACTCGGTGTTCACAGCGTGAACAAATCACGGAGATCTAACGGATTCTTTGAATCATTTCTATTTGCAAAAAAAAAAAAACAATTGGAAGGCGATTGGAAAAACCAAATAATATGCTAACCCTATTTAAAGTTGTAATTAAGTGAGGTGACCGAGAAGTCGGTTGAAATTTTAAAACAGTAGAGTTCACTGACAGCATGTAGACCGCCGTCAGGCGAGCCATTGTGAGGAATTTGGGCGACGCCGCGGCGGGGAGCACGCGCACAGTAACCATTTATCGTCGACTGTTTATAAATTGCCCTCGAAACAAGAACATACCAAAAAGTTGTATGACAAGTTTTTTAACAAATTGAAACATTTTAACGAGACGTTCCAGAAATGTAGAGCGCAAGAGGTAGGACGGATAAAGAAAAGATTTTGTGGTTAGAATCTTGCGTTTTAAACGTTGAACTGGTCATTAAGTAGCCGTCTAAACCTGAATTGGTGTAGTCCTTGAACATCTGTCTGCATATTGTCGGGGCAAATGTAGGGGACATGTGCAGAACAGAGGGATCAGGTGTCGCACTGACCGCGGGCAAACCCGGCGGAACGGGTTATCGAGCGACTCGCCGCGGTCACCAGCCAGACACGAGAGAAAGTAAAAACTAATATTCGGCCAAATTTTATGGAGGCGCAGACACTGACGAGATATCAAACCAATTAAAACTGATGTCAAGATTGTCAGCTCGTCAACGAAGTCGCTGCGTATTCAAACGAAAGCAACAACGAGACTATTAGAATTAAAGTGAACAATGTTGCAAGAACAAAAAGAGCTAGATTAAGGCTCGTTACGGATAACGAGGCGTCCTCCGAGGCGAAGGCGAAAAGAAACGATTTAATTGCGTCCACAATTAGCCTACAAAACAACCTGTTGCGCTCGCATTACTGAAACGTTTAAACGGTGGAGCAAGACTTGTTCCGATCTGTGATAGATGAGGCATTCGTGTTGTTGGAGAGTAATTACGGTATAAGGAATTCAGTCCTTGTACGATGGAGGATAAGTAGCTAGGCTTTGTTTGTGAGTAATCCGGGTTTAGGCCGGAAGCAGCGTCGGGTGTGTTGAACAAAGCGCGTGCCCTGGCGTGTAAGTCGCTCGCTGCGTAGCGGCATTAATCGGCTAATTAGCCGTCTCTCGTGACGGCAGCGTTACTCTGTCTAGACGGATTCCGGCATTGTTACCGGAGAGATTAGGCCAACGGGAATAATGGGGCTCTTAGCATTACTACAAACAAATCGAGGGGACCGAACCCCTCCGTAGCGAAAGGTGGATTGATTTGTAAATACAAAATGTAATTATACAAAAAGTAATAATATACACTGACAATTTAAGAAAACTGAACATAAAACGGCAGCAGCAGTAGTAGAAACCATTACAGTAAGTTTCGAACAACAACACTAAAAGTAGAATCTGAATCGGCCTCCTCAATGAACTTGGAAAGATTTTACTAGTATTTGGCACCGGTCCAAAACCAGATGGCAGATGGTGTATTAGATTGAGTAGTGTGTGTCGGTCGGGTGTATGATCCGTAAGGGTGATATTAGCGCTGTGACGTTGGGCCCTAGGCACAGAATAGATATTTAAGCAGAATGGAAACTAATAACAATGCTCGAAATGAGACACACACACTTGTTTACCGCCCAATAGAAGCGCTTCTAATGATGATTTTGTTATTTTTTTAACCCCTGACAATAAATAAGGTGTGTTATAAGTTGACCCCTATGTCTGTTTGTGTTTTTGAGTGTGTTTGTCTGTGGCTCTTAGCTCCTCATCGTAGCTCCCGAACGTATGGACCAATTTCAAGCGTTTTTTTCTAAAAAAAAGGTAATGAAATCGCGGTGGTTGGTCAAAATCCGTCCAGCCGTTTAAGCTTACCAGCTGTTTTCCTGGCACATTCGGGTTTTTTTTAAACTGGATAGTTCGTTTTTTTAAATAATAACGCGCTGATAATAGTGAGCTGAAAGCAAGGTAGTAAGTACTACGAGACGTCCTTCAGGCTCTATTGACGGATGAGTTTAAATACAATTTGTGTCTTATCAATCATTTGTTCTTTGCTTCCATACTGCTTAAAGTTACATCTATACTGTGCCCTAGGTGGTGATGCGGCAGATACGAGGGGTGGGGTCGCAACTCGTCGGGACCGGATCCTCGTTCCTGAGTTTGTGAACACGAATAGAGGTCGTGGTCGGCGGCCGGCAAGACCTTCCGGACCCTGCAGGACTCCGACACGGTGATTTAAAATATAACCCTATCGAGTCGCGGTTTGACAGCTTCATGACCAGTCTGTATTTTCCACATCGACAAAACTATAAATGCATGTACATACGACAGCACATCTAGCTATCAATTTTTGTTGCATTATCGCCCTTATTAAAAGGGCTACTACAGCCGTTATAGAAGCCCTTTTAGGGCTACAGCCGCTGAACGTTAAAGTAGCCCTTTTAGTTCTACAGCCGTTGAACGTTAAATTAGGCCTTTTAGGGTCACAGCCGCTGAGCCGTGTGTACATTTCTTGAAAAGCCATCATTAACTCTTTGGATCATAGATTATTGTTTATCGTTTTAGTAATCCTGTTGATAGGCAGGTTGAGAAGCTAGCTACGGGGTCATTACCAAAAACTGTTTGCCGTTGTTTAAGATGTACGTACTCATCTGTTTCGGTATGGCAATTGAAAAGATACACCCCCATTGAGTACGAAAAACAGTTTGCCGCTGTTTAAGATGTTCGAACTCATCTGTTTCGGTATGGCATTGAAAAGATACACCCCCATTGAGTATCACACTAGCAATATCCTCTCGTCGACGCTATTATTGTTAATTATCAAGACGTACAAACGCCCGCTAGTGGCGTCCCTTGTAGCGGCAGAGCGTGGGGCGGCGGTGCGCGTATCGATTAGTGCAGGCGGTGGCGGGCGCGGGCGCGGGCAGCCCCGGCCCTACTACCACTTATCGCCGTCTTCACACCTAATTTATCGCGCGCCGCAATCGCCGATGCTCGGCTCGTACTCGAGACGCGCTTTTGCTTGTGTTGTGTCGTTTTATGCGGTGAGGTGGCGGTGCTACGGTTTCGAAAGGTCATCCCAGTAATGATTTTTGAGGTTCGCGGTCGATTAGCTAGGCTGAGGATGGTCTGCTTTTATTTCAACGGGTTTGTTTAAATTTAAGAACATTAATTTAAAGGGTCTAACACAAATTAACTAGCTTTACATTGTCGTAAGATAATTATCTTTATATATTATCTGGGTAAGATTATTCCTTTCTCACCAGCCTAAGTGAGCCTAAAAATATGATCGAGGTACCGTTTAATAGATCTGGGTGAGTAAACTAGACCAAAACACTAACATTTGTTCAAACTTGAACGCGGACGAAGTCGCGGGCGGCCGCTAGTCCTTTTATGAATTTTATGCATGCTGAGCTTGTTGAGTGTGATAATTACAGAGTGTGCAATTTAGACCGGAAACTGGGATCGCATTTATCAATATTTCTATTTTAAATGGGACATTTCTTTTTCCCTCAAAAATATTTCTGAAACACAATTTTTTTTAATAAATAAATATCAGTTACATTGAACTCATACCTTGAGTGATTATTGTTATCAGCATTTCCAAATCACCGTAACGATATTTCCTTAACGATCAATCCGCACATTAAACCCTTTTTGTAAACATTGGGCTTAACGAAAGGGTATCCATCGAAAATTCGTGTAGAGCGAGTGTGTATTTGTTTTCAGCAGGGGCGTGAAGGTCGCCGGAGCGTACACGTGGGCTCCGTGTAACGGAGCAGGGGGTAGGGGCCGTAGCTCCGTAGTCGGCGTAGCGCCGTAACAGGGGATCGATATCCGCTCCCGCGCCCGCTCCGCTCGGCTCCACCACCACCCGTAGCATTATGCACCATTTTTGACGTAAGAACAAAAAGAACACGTCGCAAGCCCTACCCCGTACTTTGCACCGTGGAAACTGTCGCGAAAATAAAACCAAAACGCGTGTGGCGCGAGCTTCGTCGTGTTTTATTTTGCTGAAGTTTCGCGACTTTTACCCGTGTCTATGACGAAACGCCGAGCTTAAGAATTCGCGTAATCGTGACAAGCTTTGTGCTACGTCAAGCAAACTTTGAGCAATGTAAGAATTTTATTGAAAAGCTTTGCATAATGCCCGTTTCCCGTTTAGGTATAAGTATGATTTTGCTGGATGCCAAATAGGTTTATCCTGGGTTGGTAACGAAATTACATGTCTATCAGCATCAGAGCAGGCTATAGTCCGATATGGGGATATCGGTATTAATATTGAAGCGGCGGGGACCACCCTCCGCGCCAGGTGTGCGCCAGCCGCAATAGCCTAATTGGTGCGAAGATTTAATATGTCCAACAGATTGGTTAATTTTAGCTTTAATTTTATACGTTAGTTAAACGTTCTGAGCATTGCTTTTGTTATTAAAAGCAGCGTATATCAGGATACAAGGCATAAGCAGATAACAAGACCTGTCGAAAGCGATAATATGAGTTATAACAAATCCGAAATTCGATGTAGAGTTATTACATCGTTATATCACGTCATAGGGAGGAAAGTTTCGCTTAAAATGTCAGGGTCGGGCGGAGCTTTCATTTATCATTTCATCTCCTCGTAAAACGGCCCAGAAGCGGCAATAAAGTGGACGCGTCTGAAATTCTGAATATTTCAACTACCTCGTCTGGTCTAGTAAATTAGATTCGGTTATGGTCTGGAATTAAAGTGATGTCAATATTAACTTGAGAGGGTGCGCTAGTTTGCCAAGGGCTGGTGAATTAGGAAATCTAGATGTTAGGCGCTCATTAATTTCATTAGGGCCGTGATAAAGGTTGGTTCGCATCTGGGCGGGCGCGGCGCCCACGCGGGGTGGTAACGTGACATTTACGCCCCCCGCGCGCCGCCCCCTGCTCCGGCAAACGTGCCGCCGCGACCGAACAATTTCCAGCCTTCGGCCTTCGAAATTCCAGAGTAACATTCATAGTAAAGCAACTTTCATCAGACGGATCGAATTTACGTGTCGTTGCTAGGTTAGGATCATAGACATCTCTAGCTAGCAACGAGAAAGAACTGAAATGAAAAAGTAAAACTAGAATAAGTGGGAAAAATTGGGTCAAATAAGAACTCTAAATGATAAGAAAGATATAACAATGTTTAGCGACTGCGAAACCCTTTGTATACTTGTTTTATCACATGTATTGCAACGTTCCAACTTCAGAGTTTGAATTGCAGAATTCTGCATTAAAGCAAAAAAAAATATACAACACGAAAAAAAAGGACATGGTAATCTCCCACGACGAAAAGATTTACATCCTTTTATTCGTCAACAAATGCGCATTTATATTCCGGACACGTCTATTTGCATGTTACGTTCGTTTCCTTCAATATTCCGCAAATCGTTGTGCCCGCGCCCGCGCACCCCGCCCTAAACGGATTACCGCCACAGCACAAAATACATACAAGCAGAACGGAAACTAACTACGAATGTTGAAATGAGACAATTTTACGGATTTTTGGCCCTTTTCAGCGTCCGTGGTCACAGGTAGACAGGGAAAAAAGGTCCGTAAACGTCAGGTTAAAACAAAATGTAAATAAATCGCGAAATAATCCGTAAAAAGTGTCTTGCTTCAATGTCTACTGTTCGCGTAAACCGAAGAAACAAATATGTAACAACGAATGCTCTAAACCTCGAAATGACGCGCACACAGTCAGACTAGGTAATGGTATTGTTAGATTTGGCACTGCGAAAAGACAGACTGTTGAGGCGTGTATCTGTGGGTCATATTTGTTCTCTGCTTACACCATCACTGACCACAGCATTTAAGAATATGATTATTTCTTTACGCGAACACTGTGTTTACAGACACAGCTTAGATGAGGTGCCTCGAAATGTATAAAATTTAATCTAGACACAATAAATACATTTGAAAAAAAATTTAAATATTGACATTTACATAATACACTTTTGCACTCTTTACAATTAAATATAAATAAATTATTATATAGTATTATTAAATCGCTTTTGGGGTGGTGAGTATCCGTAGCGCGTCGATTTGCTTCCATACTGCTGTAGCTTATATCTATACTGTGCCACCATCGCAGGCTGCCTCCCGTTAGCGTTAATCTCCGCGTAAACAACGTCACGTAGCGCGCCGGAGACCCAAATTATAACCGGCGGCCACGGTGAAATATTAACCACTAAACCGCCCCGGTTGACGCGACAATCGATACGCTAACAAATGAAATTTGAATATAATCAGATGCAGGTTAGAGAGATTCGACAAGGTGGTAATTGATAGAACGCTTAAAATGGTTTCGCTGTGAAATTGGCTTTGACATTTTTCCCATATTTTAACTCAGATAAGTTTAACTCTTTAACGATATAGGCTACATGCAGCCCCAAATCCTAGCTTTACTTTGCCAAAAATTTTCATTACTTTTGACGTAACAACTCCCATAAACTTTTGAACCTACCACTAGTGACTCGTCCGAGTAAAGGCTGACATACGCTATTGTGTGCAATAAGCCGGTTTTCTGTACACGGCTCCACATGAAGCTAATCATTTTCCTTGCAAAATCACTCGTATTACGTGAGCATAAGATACCGCAGTGATTAGCTTGATGTGTAGCCGTGCGTATGTACGTACGCGAGCGCTGGCGGGCTGCTCGGGCGGGAAATTGCCGCGTTCGGCTATTTCCGTCCGCCCCACTCGCGCGCCGACCTTCGATCAATGCAGAACGCTGCATATGGGACGGGTAAATAACGGATTCCAGCCGTCTGATACGTTCATCTATACCTTATTATATAACAGAAAACTCAAGATGAAATTGTCATATTCCTCAATCATTGCATGCCAATGTAATCAGAAAAGTATTTTCGTTCGCCTTCCTCATATTTGGTGCAAAAAAAACGTATAAGTTTAGAAAAATAACAATCATATAAACCGGTTTACCTTCGCGTTTGTTTTTATATCGTCTACGATAGAAAATATTTTATAGTTGTGTAGTGCCGTCAAAGCCTGGAGTCCTCGCGTTGCCATATAAGCGGAAACTGGGTGACCGGGAGAGTTTTATCGTTGCAATAACGGATTTATTTTTAGCGCCGGCACAGAGTGTTGGTTCTCAAAATAGAATGACAGCGACGTGCGAATTTATTGCTGTGGCAAATATTAGCAACTAAGATGTTCATTAAACTACCATATCTCCAACGGAGGATATATTTATGGTAATAGAGACATAATAAAAAAGTTTCAAAAGTTTGGAATGTCTGGATCACGTCTATCATCGCATGTGGTCCTTCAATGGCCACCACAAACAGGCCTATTACGGCGCTCACGAGGTAAACAACAGGACCTTCCCACGCTCACCGCAATTTTGTATGGCACGCAACCCGCATCGGACCGTCTACGCGTATCTCTACAAAATATGCTACAATGTTTAGCTCCCTCCAGACCGAAGCGAGACAATTGTACAGAAAATTCTTTATAAATAAACCTGAAGCTTAACTGATGAGAACTGTGTTTTCTTTACAATTCGCCTGATGTAGTCAAAATATAATCTGTGCATCAGTATACAAATTTACATTTTTCACTAATAGTAGCTTGAGCGTAGGACTGGAGTGTAATTTTACTTGGAAAATAGTACTTGGTAACGCGCGGATTAGTAGTAACATATACGTGATCCGAATTCAAACAGGACTCAAATGTGTTAGAAATCCCGTAAGCCATGGAGTTATTCTAACCACACGTTAGAAAGTCTAGATTAACATGCTAACAAAAAGCTCCGCGGCAACTGGAGCTTTACCTAAGAGTCGTGGACAGACGTTTAAAAAGTTCTAAAACGATTTGAGGAGAACGATCAAAATCTCTCATCCGACCGAACCAGTTTATTTAAATGAATTAATAAACCCGATTAAAACTGTCGTAAACTTGCTTTTCTGTGCTACCGTAAAAAAGATATGAAACCTTTATTCTGGTGATAAATATGTTAACAGGAAACGAAACGTTTTAAATCGCGGTAAGCTTCGACCATTAAAACTGAACAGTTTTAAATGACCGTATCGGCGTTAGTATTATGGCACTTAGCGCTCGGGTGCGATGTCAGTGCGTTTGTTACACAACACGACGACCGCGGCGCTAAGTGGCGACGTCTCGGCACATCCGAAATAAAACCACGATATTTACTCAGTAGCGCGAATCTCCTGGCGTTTCATCACTGGCGCAACATTCTCCCGATATGAAAGACGAGACGTGTGAAGCAGATGCTATGAAACATTTATTGGCAGAGGACTTTGTTGTGAAAGTGGATTGACTGCGAAAAACTTTTGCGATCATTTATTATGCGACGCAAAATAAATATACAGCGTTATTGTTTACTCGCGCGATAAGCGTAATGCATTGTTTACGAATGGATAAGCCGACATTTGCGCACCATAAATCAAGCAATCATCGACATAGCAGGATAATCAACTGATTTAATCCATATTGCCATTGTCGATTACTGTATCAAGCGACAAGCGAGGAATGAGCGATGCCCCTGCGACTAATGGAATCGCAAGGTCGAAACAATTGAGCTGACCACGGCCACGACCACGACCACGCGCCTGCGCGGCACGTAATAGGACCCTTGTCCAAATAACTCTACAAACCTGCGACTATATCGGCCATTACTTTGACGTTAATATGACTGGTGTAACGTTTATCAGATAAAAAAACTGCTTATATACCCAAATGAGGAATCTTATCGAAAATCTGTAGGCAGATAAAAGGTGAAGTGAAGTCGAGGCAGAAACTCAGAAGAAGTAAGTCGCAATGTTGATGTCCGATTTTGAGACGCTCAATGACCTCACACGTGATTATTAAACCTATTTGGTTTCCTAATGTCTAGTGCGGTCGTCGTGTGCGAGAGAGAACAATAGGCTAGCGGGCGGCTTGCTCATGAATTACATGAAACAGTAAACATATCGGACTCTTTCGGCTCGCTTGGGATGCAACGATTCTATCGACACGAGTCGGCCGCACCGCACATCATGCGAGTACAATGTCAAGGCTGGAGTTTTGTTGACCTCACGAGGTGCGAGTGCGACACACATGATCCGCAACACAACAGAACACATTTGCATCGTATTATCTCAGCCATTGTTACAATCGCGATAGCGAAAAAAAAATTAAATACGTACAAAATATAATGATATTAAGGAACAATCAGGACTTTACAACATACAAAATGATGCTATCAATCAAATTGGGAACTATGAGCATGAGGTAAGGTTTTTAGAAAATCAAAGACACCGTAACAATTGTCAAATGGAAAATTATAGGCAGAGCAAAACAATGGGCGGCGACCGAAATAAAGACCGTTTATGTAGATTTATGTCACGATCTATTTTAGGATGCGCCGCTCAGGCGTGAACTTGCGCAGAGGGCGCGACTGCGCGCGCGCAGATCTAGCGGTGAGTATCAGGAAAACTTTTCATTTGTAAGATTGAATTTACTCATCATGTCACCACGTGTGCGATTTGGCATATGACGAAACCTTGACGATTCTATTCATTGTCCGAGAAGTCGTGGGTGGAGGCAGTAGTATCGTACGAGTGTTAAGGTTAACGACCATCAAAAATTCAGGACTAGTATTCTTCTGTTTCTCCGCTCATTTAACAAGCCATTAAAATAGTGAATTGATGTGAAAATGTTTCGCGTTTGAACAAACGTTTAAAGGCGAGGACCCGGCGGCTGATAGTGTTTGTAAACATTGGCGCGGTGTCGGTATTGCGAAGTAAACATGTGTTATTGAGCCAACAGTTAGCGCCGACTAAGTTCCGGCAAATCGGTCCGCTTTTAAGTTTTATTGGGGTACAGATCGAGTTGACGTCGTTGCTCGTAGCCTAGTTCTGGAGGTGCGATAAAAGTTGCGGCAAGGAAGCGCGCGGTGCGGGCGGCCGCCACCTGTTGAGCTCGAACAAGATCAACTTGTGGCTGTTCGAGAATTATCTCCTTGTTTTTTCCTTGCCTCGAGTCTCAATTTACTGCTTACATGTTATGGAACATCTGTAGACCTTTTTATTACTGAGTTCTAGCTAGACTTACTCAGATTTCTGATAAGTATTCTAATTCTAATATCTTAACAATGTTAATTTATCAACGATATTGGTTCCAGTGCGTGTCCCTGAACTGCCCCATTTAATTAATGTGGCACGTCCGAGTGGCCGTTAAAGGAGCCACTCCATTGCTCGAGCCAACACTGTGCCGCTGATTTGCTTAGCACTCCGAATATGTACTGGGTCATCTCGCGAGGATATTTCCTTGTCAAGAAGATCAGACTGATTGTACACTGCCGTGGCTAATAAAAACAGAGTATTGTGACAAGATTTACTTTATCACAATGTTAATGTAACAACGATATCGGCCCTAGTGCGTGTCCCTGACCTGCCCCATTTAATTAATGTGGCCCGTCCGAGTGGCCGATCGAGAAGCCACTCCATTGCTCAGGGTCAGCACTGTGCCGCTGATTTGTTTAGCACCCGGAATATTTACTGATGCATCGAGCGAGGAGTGTTTCTCTATCAAGTTCAGACTGATTGTGGATATTTTATGACGTGACAAATTGAAACGGAGAATTTGCACTATTTTACAAATTGCTATGATTAATCAAAGCATTTTAATTCTGAATCTCGATCTAAGAACTTTAAATCTAATCGTTTTTAGTTTTTAGCTTAACTTAATACTTTGATTAAAAGTGCTTGAAAGAAGCATTTTTAATCAAAGTATGCTTTGTTTTGAGGTTCTTTAAGGACTTAATAGCTCGCGAATCCAACCGCTCGCTAGCCGGGCGATTGCTTTCCCGGCAAACAACAATTGCCCGGCTTGCGAGAGGTGCGGTTTCTTTAAGTTTTTCTTAAAGTGTGTGTTTTAATTCCACATTGTAAAGAAATTTGCATTGTTAATGCTAAAATATAGTATCTTAATAAACGGATTTTAATATCACTAAAAGGATCTAGACAGTGCAATTTCAACCCATTCTAAACGTGTCGTTCCATTCCACCGTCCAATCACTAACCAGAGTGCAGGTTTCATCGCTGTCCCAAAAAAGGGGACGACAAAAAAACCTCAGTCACAGTATCCTCTCGCACGCGAAGCTATTGACTCCCCCCGGGCCCCACCAGGGCGGGCGGGCGCCGCCACTGTTTGCGAAGGCCGTCCGCCCTGTAACGGCCTGAATGAGCCCAGACGAGATGTCGGACTATTCAATTTTGAGGCGGCCTTTTGTAATGTAAGTTTAGGACAACCCGAGCTGTTTTACGGTTAATTTTTCATGATTATTGTGTAATGAAGAGCAAAGGACGCTACGAAGAAAGCGATTCGCAATACAGCACCCATTACAAAGAATTAGGACGCTACGAAGAAAGCGATTCGCAATACAGCACCCATTACAAAGAATTAGTTACTTAAGTATTGTGCTTGAGTTTACGTCCGTGTTCCAAATAAATAAGGGATTTTTCCTCCATATCTTTCTACTTCATTATCGATCCTACTTTTAATATCGGTCCACGGAGTGCACCAATAACGTCAATACCTCCACGTAGCCGCGCGACCGCGGTCGCGGACGTGGGAACGAAAGGAACCGCTTAGCGGGCGCTTTGAAGTCCGCCGCGCACCCACCACACACCTGTCGCCACTCGAGGCCGCGGCCGACCAAGTTCACGGAACCGCACCCCGTGGAACGACGCCGCGATGCCACTTGCTAAACTTTAATATGCTAACAACTTTCATAACTGATACTTCGAAATAAGTGTATCGTAAAATGTTACGACCGGGAGCGAGATAGATGAATTTTTGACGTTTTTGAGAAATCATTGTTAAATTTTGAAAGGGAGCAGACAGCGTTAAAGCTGATAAAAGATTAACAGCGGCGTTGTAACTTAACCTCACATTTCGACACCTAAGCACAACAGCATTATCTCCGAATGCTACGCTGTCATTAATTACATTAATTGCGACGGTTCCGTCGCCGTCGCGGCAATGTCTGCGGACTGCGGCGAAGCGCGAGATTCGGATCTACGTCAAATGCCCACTTGGTTAACGAGCCGAAGCTTTTGTCTATGCAAATTAATGGAAACTGTGTTACGGGGCAGAATCCAATGTTGTCTAGTCATGTTGACGCAATGACGAAATTCAAAACCGGTTTCAGTAATCTGAGACGTTCTCTTCAATAAGGCGAAGTTTAGTATAAACGATACGGAGCATAGTAAGTAAGTGAGGAATAGTTTATTTGCAAGAATACAGTTTTATTACGGGTGTTACATTCATTAAATCCGTTGTCCGGTGCAAATTTTATTGACATGCAATTTTTAACATTTTTAATTAAATTATCGCCATACCAATGCAACAGCCGTGTCCGTGAAGTCCTTTCGAAGGAACTAAAATACTACGATATCACTAATGATACCACTCTAAAGAGCAGTCAACGTAACCGTTTTCTTTTACACATTTCACCACCAAAAGCATTATCATAATATCAAAAACGAGTACTCACGGCTAGCGATCAGTTCGGGGGCGACCAGACCGTTCAGGTCTGGCTCCTCTCCATACCAGAAGATCCAGAGCTCCTTCGCCGCGCGGAGTGACAACGGCGGCGGCGGCGCGGGCGGCTGCGTCTCGTAGGGGTTGTCGGGCGGCGGCTGGGGGGCCGGCACGCGCCGCCACACGCACAGGATGTCGCCGGCGAGGCAGCGCGCGTAGCTGCTGATGACGGGGTCCGCCAGCGGCGCCGCGCCCTCCTCGCCCTCGCCGCCGCCGCTCGTCTCGCCCCATACCAGCTTACGCCATTTTATGCCATACAGCTCCGTCTGGAATTAGAAATTCAAAGTAAGTGTCATTGGTCTTAGATAATCTCTTGAAGGAAAGAAAGTCTAGGGGAAAAAACCCCACAACTCATCTTAAAAAAGATGACCATACGGGTCCTCTTTCCAACGAAACTCCTTCGTTAAGATCCTGATTAATACATCATTGTATTTATTTGGAACAGCTTAAAAGAACTAATAAATCACTAATGTGAGTGAGTACATAGCAGAGATCAAAGTAATTACGATAGAGTGGGTGCAAACGCACCGGCTAGTACCTACAAAAAATGAAGAGCAGTTAAATACTACCTAATTTATTTCATAGATAAACAATCTACCCAATTACAGCTATGCAAAGAAACCAGTGCTTGCACAGGTGCGGGTACCCATAACAAAGATTGAATCTTTGGTCTTTTTTTACCAGCTGTCAACAAGCACTTTAGAATCGCGATGATATTGCAAGATCCCGGTCCAAGTTGCAAATCGCAACTTAATTATATAGTAATAATTCATCGACTACGCGTAATACAACAATATTTATCGCGCGTTATCAATAGCGTTTGCATGGTATCTGATAACTTTGGATTTCATTATAGTAAAATCAACGATGCCCAACTAGATGTCATGATAACTGTAAGATAGCGTTGCACTTGGTTAATTGGCTAGACGACACCACCAATCGTTGACATACTTTTTATTATCTGTCAAAACGGTCTGCCTCCATAGATTTCGTATGGGAATAAATGAATGTGACGTCACGGACATGTATCAGAAATCGGAGTCGATTGACCGAATATTTATTGCGTTTTGTGTGTTTAAAAATTGGTTTCTACAGCTTTTTTGAAATATATTGGTTGTATTAACTTCATAGGGGCTATGATTTTTAAACACCATGTTCTTGACAATATTTAAGATAGGTGTCATCATCCCAATTAAACCGCTCTTGAATGGCAAATACAAATGCTGCAATAGAAATATAAATATTTATTAGCGTAAATTGGGGACAATGAAACATGGTGTGAAAAAAACCCTTTCCTCTTATCAATCTTTACTGTTTTTTTTTAGAATAGAAAACCTGTGTGTTCTGGCAGAATAATAGACGTAACACAATTTCGATAATATGGATGGATGGAGGACCAAATCAATACTCAATCCATTTAAAAGGCGAAACGAGTTGCTAAGCAATTATCTGGCGGTTGATATCGAAAACGTTGAACGAACGGTCATGTCTGGTCCAAAAACATTTGTTACGGAGACTAGGTAAATGGAGCATATAACATGTTCTCATTTGGAATTATTTTGCATGAGTATTTGGATAATAGTGAAAAAATATTATAGGGGTCGCAGTTGGAAGATCATTATTCCAACATCTGTAAAGGTGGGTTATAGTCCTCCTAGCCGATTTCGACCACGACGGCCAATCTCAACAGAGATCAGCCAACTGCGCAGGAGATATTATAGTGCACAAGTGTGAGCGCAATACACAGGTGCACTCACTGTTCCATCACTCTCAAAGTTGGGTGAGACGGCAATCCGACTTGGGTTATAAACTTATAATAAAGTAGAGCTCAAGTTTCAAGCACGACAAGAGGGAGTTGAGTTGGAGAATAATGAAGGTAGGTCAAGAGCATAATCCCAATGAATCATCTGATTTGCAAACCTAAACTTTCGATTGACACGCGCAGCAGGGAACAGTGCAGTGTGCATAAGTTTCCCAAGGGAGGATGCATACTCAGAAGGATAAGGGTTCTAAATGTGGTGTTGGCAGCGATCCAGCTGAGATACACAAAGGTGCTGTCCCGTGCGGCGCTCATCCCATCCGGAAATGACTGCGGCATTGTCTTTTGTGTGCTCTAAGTTCCGTTAGCTTGCATTTTCGGAGCTGAAATAATTTCAGATACAAAAAGCCTTGTTTAAATTTCAAAGTAACTCTTGACAACAAAAAACGTTCACTCTGCGGGTTTCGCAAGTCGATAGAAGAACTGAACTTCACACAACCACTGAAGGTCGCGCTACGGTAGAGGTATTAATAAACTCAGTTATTCTTGGATCTACCGAAACCGTAATAATTTATTCCTGTCCTGGTTTTTCGGAACGCATTTGGAATGTTATGGAAAAGTAGAATTCTGCTTTTGCTCCCGAAATGTGTGGCGTGGGAAATATGTAAGTGCTGACAGGGCTTTACATGATTAAAACATGCTTTACTTGAAAACTGCCTCGTTGGTGTAGTGGCGATGAACTGCCTTACATCCGTGAGGTCCTGGGTTTAAATCCCAGTTCGATTTTCTGTTGATTGTAAATTGTTTCTGATATTTTCTGTCGTGAATTTCACAGAAACAGCTCGGAGTCGGAAAGTTGGCGGTATTACACCCCGTGCCTCGGAAAGCACGTTAAGCCGTTGGTCCAGCGCCTGATCTCTGTCCGGTCATGTCGGATTGCCGTCGCACCGACCTTTGAGAGTGAAGGAACAGTGAGTTCACCTGTGTATTGCGCTCACACTTGTGCACTATAATATCTCCTGCGCAGTTGGCTGATTACTTTTGTAAAAAAAATCGTGAGAAAGCTCGCAGAGTTTATTGTCGAGTATGTATGCAGCACGAGTATGAGATATCGATTCCTTTAAACTTTAATAAAAGAGTTGTGTATTCTTGCATACAATGTTCACAATATCACGACTTAGCAACGAGGAAAACGGCTAAAAGCAGAGCTCCGTGTGCCCCCATGACGCGGGCAATAAACACTTCGTATTTGCATCCGGCGCAGGTGTTGCGGCGACCTTGGCTTCGCACCGCATGCAAATATTAGTAACGGGTCAAGCACCCCTCGTATTCTGTATGGTGCATCTGTTATTAACTATAAGATAGTCTGTGAATTTAAAAAAGTTTCACCGAAGAATCGTTGACATATTTAAAAAAAAGCGTTCTGCTTTGAATTTATACTTTAACTGCATATGATTATCCATTCTAAATTCCTAATTACGAGTAGTTATTAAGTAACCGACTAATTGTAATTCTGTAGAAGTGAAATTAGGTTAAGTAGTACTTAGATATCATTGAGATTGCATACTTTAAATCAAAAGGCATGCCACCTTTTGTTGTTAGTGATAACTTCATAAAGCGTCGTCTGTGCGAGTTCTTTGGACCTTTTGCCATAAGGTTACGTTCTGAAGGGTTCGGAACCGGCACTGCACCTGGCAGACAGGCCCGCGGGGTCGCGGCGGCCTACGCCGATAAGGGGAGGGTTAATTGCTAACCAGTAACCAGTTTACCGCCGAAGAGGGTTATTGCTTGTAATGTTTGGGGAAGGGCCAAGAACGCGATACGACGCGTTAATTATATGACACCTGCAAGTGTTGCATGTAGACTTTGCGAATAATCTGATGGCGTGGAAGACCTTGGGATTTTGCGACATATAGTGAAAGGATAGTTTATCTTCAAGCATGGAACTCACGTGTGATACTAAATATCTCACAATCTATTTCAAAATTTAAATATCTGGGCTGCACGCTCAAAGATGCCAACACTAGTAAGTATGTAATTGACATCCACGTCCAATTACTCTTCAATTCAGCGCTGTCTTGTGTTTAGTGTATAAGCTAAGTGCTTGTGTATATGCTTCTTAGAAGACAAACCAAGATCCGAATCTTCAGTTCAGTACGGATGCGAGGTTTGGAATACACTCAAAGAAGAGAACAAACTCCTAGTGGCAAAGAGGAAGATACTCTGACCAAATATTTGGTCCAGAGCTGAGGGCGGATTGTACCTGAAAGCTCTTGCAAGTCATGTATTCAGTTCTACGTAACATTGATTCCTCTGAGCATACGTCTTCGTGGTGACTGCATCTAATATCATTTACGTAAACCAAGTACATGCTGCATGTGAAAGAATGCGCCATGGCCGGTGTCGTGAACGTTCGGTTCGGCCGGCCGCTTTCTATCGCGCCCGCTGCGCCTGCGCCGCTTCACTTTCTATTGTGTGACGCGCCGCCGCTGCCATTAAATAAAACGTCTTTATTGGAGCACATACTTATGATATCTGCTGAGTAATGTCAAACTACAGAAATATATTGAAACTCGGAGTAGGAAGGGTCTTTGATTTTTGTTTTCAACTTTCCTCCGCTGGGTTTCTAACATCCCCTATAAGCAGAAATTTCCGGTCAATTGACACACGTCAACAATAGCTAATTATTTACTATACGATACCGATGTTTACATTCAGACAGAAAACGTTTTTTTCATTGAATAGTAGAATTGATTAATTAATTTAATGACAAGTGAATGAAAACATGACTACAAATTATTATCGTCCATTACTACTTGTATTAGTAACATGTTTTCATTGTAAAAGTTTTGTAAACCACGATTTGACGTTACGGTTTAATGTTAACGTGAATACATTAAGTAAGCCAGGGTATTACGGCAATGGCAACATAACCGGTCGAAAAGTACCCACGCCGGAAAAATCAGCAGTTATTTCAATTTAAAATGCGAAAAGAGCGACAAACGGACGAGCAGACCCGGCGATAACACCCGGATGAAGCCAGCCGAGCCGGCACTCGCCGGAAAAATCCGCCCGTAACCGGTTCTAAAGCGGTGTTACGTCACTTGAAGTAAGCGTTTAAAAAGTTGGACGCAAATTAGAGTAGCGGCACTGCGGCTGCGACAGTGGTACATACATTATAAAAAAGTCATCAGTCATGATGAATCATAAAATTCTACCCTGAAATGTACTTTTTTTTTTACTTGTCTAGTGTCATGTTTACTTGAAAAAAATCCTTGAACCTTCAACTTTTTAAATTAGTACAATTGTCTGCGTTCATCTGCGTCTGCGGCACCGACGATGCTGCTAC
The DNA here is from genome assembly GCA_963921415.1 of Pyrausta despicata. NCBI lineage: Eukaryota > Metazoa > Arthropoda > Insecta > Lepidoptera > Crambidae > Pyrausta > Pyrausta despicata. The sequence goes on along the minus strand of OY992850.1, from coordinate 2,376,505 downwards.
GGTGGGCACATTATTTGCCACGAAATCACTTTTGCGTCTGAATAAGATAATTATATTTTGTTTATTTCAGGATAATCAGTTATAACTGTAAGCTAATAAAAAAACAGTTGCCGTGCAGACATGCAATCACAGTTTAGGGAAAGATAAGCGTTTGATTGTAGATAAATCGGGATGTGGCGGAAGCGCGACATCGAACGACGGAAACAGGGCTAGGAAGATTTATATGATTTCAGATTTTCAGCTGTAATAACCGTTTAAACTGTAATCAGTTTAAATAAATAATCCCTTTATTACCAAGCTTCCCCCCCAAAAAATGTTATCGTTATGGGAAAAGCATCAAATTGGAATGTGTACGAATTGAGAACTTAAATCGCTTTTTTAATAATAAATTTGTTATATTTGGAGCGTTAGTAACAGATACATGAAAAACAAGTTGTTATAAGGCTTTATTTATTTAAGACCGCCCTTGTATGAAGCGTGTACCACTGTGCTGTGAGCTGAACATCTTTATTCTTTACACACGAAATAATCTGCTCTACATTCGTGCTTTGCTTTCGGGTTGGAATTAAAAATATGTACAATAATTGACTTTACGATACACACGAGTCTGGCTAATAAATAAATGTACATTTTTTATTATCATCAATATGGATTCGCTCTTGACATCATTCTCCCTCTAGGAGGTAAAGGAGATTTAAATTTATTAGTCTTACGATGATCCTATTTTTACGACTGTGTCGCCATTAGCGTTCATACAATTGAACATTTACGATGCGCGAGCGCGTCCTTGCGCTGCGTTGATGTCTTTTACATAGTGAATGTGAATTTGTTGCAAATACGTTAATTTTCAGTGCATGCTTTACGGTCTGTCCTGCCCTACAATAGTATGATAGGACACGAACAAAGTATCGGTTTGAGGGAAAATTAGAGCAGTAAAACATAATGCACAATAAAACGGGTGTTTTTCTAGAAAAAAGCAATAATTACAGTTGTCTGTAAACAATAATAACCCCGTAGAGCGATCATAACCGAGAACGGAAGAAACTGCATGTCCAAAAAAGTCGAGCACCGCTAGTCGTGCGAAAGGGACGGCGATATGGCGGTGAGCGAGAGGGGGGCGAATCGCGAAAGTGAGAGGAGGCGAGCGCGATGCGGCAACAGCGCGTTACGTTACGAGAGCGGGGTAAACAATCGCCGGTGACGCGCGCGTGCGCCGTGCACTCTGCCACTGCATTTTTGTTAACTGACGTCACAAGTATTCAGGGGGCTCTGATTTACTCACTGAACACCGGAGCCGAACTACAATAGGCGCGAAGGCAATAACCATTTTGCATTCTGGGGCCTATGACCTGCCAACCAGTTTGATGGCCTATTGTGTGTTACAAGTTAGCAGACTATATTTAAATGCAGTGTTGTAATCATTATCGACTAAATGAGATTGTGAGCGTAAAGTACGCATAAAATGTTTGTAAACACGGCGATAAATATAAAAAGCCCGCACAGCTATCCGTCCGTACGGGCTTTCAGCAGCAACGTTGAATTGTAAACTGCCCTACAAATCTATCTAGAAGAATTCTGTTTAATTTAGGTACTTTTTTACAATACCCATAATTGTATTACCTTGGCATTAAGTCCGTTTGTACATTTATTGTGCAATATAGTTTTAAATTAAAAAAAAAACAACACATCATGCTTTTTATTTTTGGGGATGACATTTCATACAATTCCATAATACAATCCTGTCTTTCATAATTAATCAGCTTTATTCTGATTAAAGCTAATTAACTTGGATTTATAAAAATTTTGGTAAAATTATCAATTCATTTCGCCATATTGATTGTTTTATTGTAAAACTAAATCGGTGGTAGTTTTTGTCGACCACAAATGCATTAATAGCACAATTGCCGGTAAAATTCAGGCCGTTTGCAAGCCGGCCCCTTTGTTGTGTACAAATAGCCACCATAATTAAATTATATCTGTGTATAATCCCCGCGTTTAACCGGGCTTGCAGGATCACATTGCTATTTTGTTTTAACGCGATTTTAAGGGGATCATGACCACTGCATTCAATCGCTATTTGGTTATTGAGTGATTGATGTATGCAAAATCTATTTTAAAGCAATAAAAAAATCTAAAAGCCGATACAATAATATCACCTTTATTACACTTATTTCAGGAGGTATCAGAGGACAGGTAAAAGCGTTTAATAGCAACGTGTCAAACTGTCAATACAGTTAGTTGTTAGAAGCTACCGGAAAGATGGTCAGATAGATGTAATTTAATAATATCAAAGTGAAAAACGCTACGTTGCCGGCTGGAAACTCACGAGCAGCCCGCGCGGTGCGTGACAGAAACGAAACGCTACGTGTCGCCCACTTCCGCGAACATCGTCATTACTATGGGCATCGCGTTATTTTACATGGCACACCGTTGTGTGCCTCCATCACCTAATGTGAACCTTAACACCATCATAATACTGGTAAAAAAAAACAATTTGGGTATGATGCGGGAACTGTTTGAACTCAAACAATCAAGATAAGCAAAAGTTAAAGATACGAGTATAAACACTTATCAAATATCTTTGTAGATATCATTTGAGGAATAGAAATTTAAATAAAGTCACGTCTTGTAGATTACAGGGACAATTTTGTGAAATTAGAGTTTACAATAATTATGATATATTTATTTTTTATATAATACTTATTTCCTTTTATGTTGAAAATAATTATAATCATACTCCTTATTTTAATTCATCATATTTCTGTAATTTTATTTTTTATCCCTGATATTGTTAAAATGCAGACACCAAACTGGTTATGGATTTAAATTATTCGTCATACTGTAATCATCATAATCAAAGCTGATGGATGAGATAAACATTGATTGGGTATCTAAATAGGGACAAGGCATTTTTATAGATTTCTGGACCATAAGATAAAAATCAAATTGAATCTCTTTGAATCACTTGCAAATTATGTCAAAAAACGATTAAGCGTTGACAACCTACGGAACGACTACTAGAAGAGCCGACCCCAAAAAAGGGTCATGGAGTTAATACTTGAACATTCAGCAGTCGTATCAAGACAAAAAGACATGGCGAATTACATCATTCGCTTACAATATCTACTGGTGAGTTTTACTAGACTGTAAACATGAACAAGCAACAACAATAACCCGGTGCGCCGAGAACACCTAGGCTACACGTACGTACGTGTCACACATACACATACGCGTACATCGCCACCACATGCTGTACATTCCGACATCATACTGCCATAACTTCAGAGTGGGCGGCAGCCAGCGGCCCGATATACCTTTCTCTATCATCCAACCAGTCTACGATAAGAGCGAGTGAGACAACGCCAGCAATAAACACGTTACCAAATCGCACAAACGGTAGTAACAAGTTTTAATGATAAGTGATTACCTCTGACCTCAAGGATTCAGATTATTCTAAAGTCAACGAATGCGCGGATCGCTCCGATTGAAATTTAACTGAAATCAGAAAGAGCAGCCGCCGGTACAACAAAGATGGTTGATTTTAAACGGGCCGCGATCAGCAAGCATCGCTAGAACATTGTGTAGGTGAGCGAATACGAGACGAGCGCGGTACTAGGAAAATGCACGGTGATTTAAAACCAGATTTACATTCTAGTCTGACTACAATAGTCGTGTCGTCAAGGGCGAGGTCGGGTACGTATTAGGTACATCATTAACGTTTTCAGTAATGTGTGATAATAAGCATATTTTTATATTTAAAATAGAGTTGCCAGACGTCCCGCTTTTATCGGGACGTCCCGTTTTTTTTAAACCAGATTAGTTGTTCCGCGCAGGACAGGCTTGGTCCCGCTTTCAGGATAACAATAATATGTTTAAACTAGGGTCTTTCATATTAAGTATTATATACCCAATATTAAGCTGCTTTCCGGAGCGCATTTTTACTACGAGGGTGAATCAAAAAGTTCTTAGAAGTGCATATATATGAAACCTTTTTGGATCAAGTTCGATATTCAAATTAAAGAGTGTCTATCACACTATATTTATGCAGACTGTCACTTGTTTTTGTCAGTTCGTTCGCATGTAATAATTTTTTTTGTGCAACGAGTTGCTAAAAAGTCAAAATTATGGATAAAAGTGAGTTACGTGAAATGATAAAATATCTCAGTTTGAAAAAAATGTCTACGAAGGAAATTTTTTTGGACATTCAGCAGACATTAGGGGGTGATGCTGTACCCTATTCTACGGTTGCGTACTGGGTGGCTGAATTTAAAAGAGGTAGATCAAGCTGTAAAGATGACCCGCGTTCTGGGCGGCCTTCAACCTCCGTTACAGAAGAAAATGTCAAAAAGGTTGAGAATCTGGTTTTGGAAGACAGAAGAATGACTATAAAACATATAGCTGAGATCCTAAAGATATCTTTTGGTAGCGTTCAATCCATTTTAATTGATTCACTGGGGTTCAAAAACGTGTCTGCAAGATGGGTGCCACGAATGTTAACCGACGAAAACAAAAAGCGACGTTTGGAAATTTCCAAGCGTAATCTCGAAATGTTCCAGCGTGATTCGGATAATTTTTGCCGTCGTCTTGTCACCATGGATGAAACGTGGGTCCACCATTTTGATCCTGAAACTAAAAGACAAAGCATGTCTTGGAAACGACCATCCTCTCCATCCATTAAGAAATTTCGAGTTGCTCCTACCGCTGGCAAAGTTATGGCCTCTGTGTTCTGGGATAGTGAAGGAATCCTTTTTATTGATTACATGCCAAAAGGCCAGACGATTACTGGACCCTATTATGCAAATTTAATCCCGAAAGTGCGTGAAGCGATTAAAGAAAAACGTCGTGGAAAACTGTCGTTGGGCGTGTTGTTCCTTCAAGATAACGCTCCTGCTCATCGATCGGAAGTTGCGCTCAACACAATCCGCTGTGCTGGCTTCAATCTCCTTGACCACCCACCATATTCTCCGGACTTAGCCCCAAGTGATTTTCACTTATTTCCAAAATTAAAAGAGGAAATTCGTGGAACAAAATTTCACGATAATGACGCGGTTATAGCTGCCGTAGAGGACTTTTTCGAGAGTCAAGAAAATAATTTTTTTTCACAAGGAATAAGGAAGTTAGAAACGCGTTATTCTAAATACATTGCATTGGAGGGAGATTATGTAGAAAAATAAAATATTATTATTTAAATCTTTGCATTTTTTAATATTGATTCCAAGAATTTTTTGATTCACCCTCGTATGTTCCACTTTCGACGAGTAAATCCCGCTTTTTTCACTCAAAAAGTTTATAATCCCGACTAGGCAAAATAAAATCTGGCAACGCTGATTAAAAAACATCTTTTTTTCTCGTAACAATTGGTCAATATAGTAAAAACGAGTCTAAATGAATACTATCTAGACAAAGAACATTATTAAGCAACACGATTAATCAAACAAAATATTCAAATTGATTTATCAAAGCAAACAAAAGATTATAATCGATAACCAAATAGTATATCATATAGATAGTCAAATGGATTCGCAAATCTAATATAACTTCTCAATATGAACCAGCAATAAAAAGATGGACCTTCGTAATGGCATAAATGCAAATGGATGGAAGATTAGCATGGAATTGATATGCTGGTAGAGGAGGAGCGAGCGGCGGGCACGCGCGGTGGAGGACGCCTGCGCGGGCGCATCGCACATCACTCGTTTTGACGTTACAACTTGATGATTTTACATTACCACTAATCAAAACATTTTTATGGCCTGATTGATTTCTTATACTCGTAGAATAAAGAAGCAAATTGTCAAGCAAGTCTATACAAGGCTCGGCAGATGGTGACAAAGATAGCGCGATAAATCAATACGATAAAGAATCAAAGGATGTTAGAGAAACCAGCAGATTTGATTCACCTCTGTTACTGGCCTTGACAGCAATCCAATCACATTTTATACAAAATCCAACAATAGTATATTGATTTTCGTGTCCCAGTGTGTCCTGCGATTGACAAGCAGCATAATGAAATAAAATCGTTTTTATAGACGAGAGCCGACTGTCTCATTGAAAATTGTGTGACGGAGCGTCTAGGGCCTAGACGCTCCGTCACACAATTTTCAGACAGAGAGACAGTCGGCAAACAATGGCCTAGACTCTAGGCCATTGTTTTGACGATGACACGTGTAATAACGATGTGAATTGATGGCAGGAGCGAGACAATGAACCTGGGAGGGACCCAACCCAAACACATCTTAGGTAGACTAGACACCCACGTGATGTGTCGAGCAATAACGGTGACCTTTAAAGCGATTCGCAAGAGCACAACAGCATTATAATTTCGCAACTGAGTTTAAGTACATGTATTAAAAATGCAGAAGACAAAAAAATTACATCGTTTTAAGTCTATTTACATATATTGTAAATAGACTTAAAACGATGTAATTTTATTGTACCTCGTACCCAAGTATCAACTTGATTTATACCATTAGCTTATGGCATCAGTCTCATACTACTTAACTTTAAACCTTTTGCAAATTGGTGGAATATAGTTAGTATAGTACCTGATAGTAGTTGGTAAGTCAGTCAGTCTTTTCGACCTTAGCGTCAAAAAAAAATATTTTTTGGCCTAGTTTTGGCATGACAGCAACCTGACTGAACTGACAATTTTATCAATCGGCGTAAGTAACACTATTTTAATTCAACTCACTGTAATTCTGTCGTGAATGAAATTGAGAAATGAGCGCAATAACGAGAAACAAGCAATCACGGCCCACCCACCCACTGTTGATAGAACACAGACATTTAGGTCACGTTGAAAAACTACTTTGTCACATTGCCTGGAGTACGAGTTCGGGCCGTCCTAAATTAACCCACAAATGCAAAGAACTGTTGACAATTTACTTCGCGACACGTATCGATCGGCATTCACTCTGCTCCATAAATCTTTAGTGCACACAATGCGTTCGGTATTGGCCAAGCCGACAGTTGACAGTCCACGAAGGATCCTCCCACGGAGGGAGAGCAATATCGTTACGGAAGGTACTCAAAGAGAACACTTAATATGACTGTTCTATTTTACATGGGACTGACGTAACAAAGTTACACTTTCTATTGCACAATTAGCACTGTGGCGCTGTTAAATATTCCAATTTTGGGCATTGTTGCCTAACCTAGTGAGGGTAAGGGGAACTATAAAATGCGTAAAAATCATACTTTATGAGAGAACGTTGCGATATGAAAATTAAAAAAAAAACTACTGTATTACTCAAACGGAGCATAAGGAGATCAAAGGTTAATTTCAGGAGAAACAGTTCTAAATCCCCTTCAATATGTTGCCACTGTTATTTAGAATGCATCTCTAGTCCATCCTTCAGGTTCCTAACACAATATTATACCATGACATACCAAAACCCGAGTATGGTGACGTGTAAACACGACTCCACGGACGGATTGGCAAGTGGAGCGCGCCTGGCCGAGGCGGCCGGTTTCGCAACCAGCTCGTACCTTCATCTGCAGACCGCGCTGCATATCAAGCTGTCTGACTGGCGCCCATACCTATTGTAATAATATATGTGTGCCCTCTTTAGCCTGATATACAGATTTATATCAAACGTAGTTCAGGTAAAGAAGGTTAATAGTCTGTAAGTTTGATCCTAAGCCCAAATCAATTGTAATTATCCTTTTGACAAATTATAATTTATTATATATTTATTGTTGTAATATGATAAGCTTTTAGTGTTTTAGACCGGGCTCTAATTCTGCATTAGATCTTCGAGGTGGGTTCTACTAAAACAATATAAACTGATCATTCGGGAGTGAATCAAAGAAAAAAACATGGTTAACTCTTATAAAAATTAACTACTACTTGATTAAACGGCAAGTTTAACAACAGACCAAAAAGCAGATCTAAAGATAAGGGTTAAAGCAAATAGAGATGTAAAACATGTTTATTACCACTACTATAGAAGACACGCCCAGTCTAAGACAATAGCCTGCCAACATCTAAAACTGTGTCCTTGGTGTAATGATGACTCACGACGATTTGCAATTCAAGTCGCGGGATCTCACTAATCTCATTTAAATAATAGTAGGATTTTAGTATCATACATAACACAAGCGAAGTGACGTAGTAATAAGTTTAAATGTCAAACAAGATTCCACACAGGTTGTTATCAATCGAAGGGTAATTTTACTTATTTCAAGGAAGGCGATCCTTGGTTTATGGCTAGTCGGTGCTAGTCTGGAGGCATGGAACAAATATGTCAAAACAAGAAGTACAAGCATGAGATTACTTCGGAATCTTTGGAATTCAATGCCGGTGAGTGGCATGAGCGGGTTCTCACCTTCGCGGCCCGCCGCGGAGGGGATACAAGTGAAAGCGTTTTAAATTTAATCGCACGCCCTCGCCGCTTTCGGCAGCCGACTTACTAAGCCCTTGTTTTCTTCAACTAGTTGCGCAAAACATCACGCCACAGCTCTAAATACCCCATCACTCGAAGCAACACAAACTTCAATTTATTCGTCAATCGCCCAAAATGAGGCCAAGAAAGTGTAACATGAAACGCTACCTGAGTGGAGTTATGTAATCTGCACATATTCGCGTTGAAAATGTGTACAAATTAAAATACCATCAAAGTAATTTACGATGTATTAAACTGCCCTAAATTCTAGATTTTACGATTCAACATCAACGCTGCGTAATCGTCATGACTAAGTGGGCATATTAAATGCAAACAATTCAAAAGATATATTATTATTTGGATTAATTTGCTGTACCCTCACGGACTCACGTGGAAGTTCTCGTATAGTAAAATTCACACATCATCAATTAATTTATTAGCTCTTACACGATTGTGTACTAGTAGAATCAAAAAGTTGGGTAAGTATTAAATTAGGTAAGGTATGAATTGTGAATGAGGCTCGAAACTCGTTGTCGAGGTAGTAAATTGTGTGATCTTTGGAGTTTTTAATCGGACAATTTGCGACTTTTAAACAAGTTAGCTCTTTGCGTGTGGCGCTCATATTTAAAATCCCTCGAAAATTTTCTAAGGCCCTCGCATACTTGTCCAGTTATGCTAAGTAGAGTAGAGAGTTGGTCAAGGCGTGTATTATATTTCAAATCTATACAGGTTTTCTGCGATCTGCCAGCTCAAAAACTAACACACAAATAAATACATTTGCCGGCATTGACTTTCATTTACAAGTACAATCGAAAATTTTATTTTAAAAATTCTTTTAAATGCAATTCATACGTGTGTAAATGTTTCCCAATAACCGCAGGAAGAAGGTGTGACCTACATGTTTACTTTATCTTTCTTGTTTACTTAGCTCAGCGACGCAGAAGATTGTTTTGTTCATTTCCAAAAATTCTACAATTCGCTCGATCGTCTCAAAATTAAGCGTATTTTTGCCAGCGAATGACGGCAAGATGATCTTAAAATAAGCGAAACAAAAACAACTGTGCTAATCAGTCGTTTGGAGGCGAGATGAAACAAGATTCTTGTTACATCGAGTGCTTGTTTGTTTGAAATATCAAAAGGAAAGGTTGACTAAAGATGCGATCGGCCGCGTAGATCGCGGGGCGGGGCGGTGCGGGGCTGTGGGGGGCGCTCCGTTGTCATGACCCACATACGGCCGCGGTCTCGACCAGACCACCTAATCTAGCGGAAGACCTTAATTGTAATTTAATTGAATACGCTTTACTACCCAAATACACCCCCGATGGAAAGCCCAGCGATAACAATAGTTCAACAACCTCCACCTGGGCTAGCAAGGCGTAGAAAGAAACACTGCAATAATCCATATTGGGTCAGCGTGGACATCAATTAAAACAGTTCTCATGATGTTACTCACGAGAGGTTCTTGAAGTTGATAACATCACACTATTTTTTATTAAAACAATCCTAAGTAAACCCCTAATTTAAGGTTAAAATATAACAAGACGGGCATTAATAATATTCTTGAAAGTGTGTCAACACTATAATATTCATTAGCACAGAGCATAGCGCACTGTGAGGAGTATATTCTTATTAGAAAGCGGCAGCAAGTTCACCCAGACGTTCATCAAAACAGAACCTTGACCCACAACGTGTACTCGCAATAAAACATGAGGAAAGGACAACTTGCATGTTTCAAGCCACATCGGGTAACAGAAAGTTACGGGTGAACTCGGGTATTACGTCACAGATTAAACTTTAGTTTGGCAGTTAAATCTCAGGTTCAACAATAAATAGGATTTATAACAGGAAAGTTTCCATACGTATTCTCACATTGTGATGACGATGACGTCAATTGCGCCGCTTATCACATAATATTAGCGGTTAGGTCAGAGAATTAACTTACAAACTTGAGGAATGGCTCAAAAGGCAAATAAACTATCTATTTTATATGATACAACGTTTAACAATGGTCTTTCGGTTTAGCAATTATACAGAATTCTGACTATCTACGTAGACCACCTCTTAAGGATCATAGGAAATTTAGTCGCCTTGTGTATGAAGTAGTCTTAACTTATCTCAGGAACAAATCAAAAGCATTTTGACCAATTTTTTACCAGTTCCCCAGAATTTGTCTCCCTAATACTTGCAGCTTTTAAAATGTGTTGTTATCTTATTATCACGGTCAAGGCTTTTAAAAGCAGATAGTCCTATCGGATGTGGCTTTACTTAACAAAGTCTTAATAGAATGGTAATTCGAGCGAAAGTAGGCGAAGGACGAAAGGGACCGAGACGCGGGTCTCGCTGAAACCTTCAAGGACTATGAAAGTCAACCTTGAGAATTGTATAACGAAGTGCTCAGTCTGTATTATATCTCATTATGGTAAAAATTATCGTTTTTATACAGGGCAGAAATAGGGTTCCAATTCCATGATGTGGCATAATTTTACAACTAAATATTTTCCTCTTCTCTTGTGAAAGCGGCTCAGCTGAAACTTGACCACGTAGATAAAGGGTCACTGTGGTTACCTTTTATCTTACTATTATTTAAGGATAACATTGAAATTACAAATGTCTAGTGGTTAATGAATTAAGGCTGTGATTAGTAAATGATTGGTTTATGTGTGTTTAAGTTTTTTCTAAGTAAGAACTTTTATACTGGTCAGATGTTTAGCGCAGAACAAACACATGTTCCTCGGTGCGGCGCGGCAAATAATAATAAAGAAGCGGTGATAAGGCCACCGCGGCGCTCTTATCGGCAATGATAGCGCGTGACGCGCCACCCGCGACAGCGCGACGGGCAAACAATCGAATACTACAATAAAAACCGCCAACCAAAATAACACGTTAAACACAAAATTTCACAAACTCTCGTCAGTATATTTTTGGTTTTTAATACACAAACGATTCGTCTTCCAATTCGCGTGCGAATCACGTGATCTTGTATCAGCATAATATCAGTTGTAGAGGCGATCAACAATGTCGTGTTATCAGACAGATAAGTTCAGTAGGAGGGAGTAATGGAAATATAAATATTCCGCCTTTCATTGGTTGTTTGAAAAATTTATCGACTAAAATTAGCAGTCTGAAGTTTTATTGTTATTTTCCGTCATTCCGTCGTTATGTACCGAGTGAGCAACTGATAAGAAGACGAATGCCGCGGTTTTCACTGAGACCTTGATAACGCGCCACAGTGATAACAAGGCATTTATTTATTAAAAAAAACTTCTGCACAAACTTGTGTACAGTGGCGGACTTAATGCCGGAGGCATTCTCTAACAGTCAAGCAGAGGTCCAAGCAGAGAACATACAGGCGGTGCACATACAGAGGAAAAAGAAAATGAAAGTGAAATGGTTAGGTACTTACTTTTTTTTTTTAAAAACAAGAACAATTAATAAACATCGCATTGTATTATTGGTTGAATTCCAAGGGACCCTTAACTAATTAAATGACTAGAAAAGGCGGAATTAACACTCGATTAGGTACTACTTTTTTATGACCCTGAATTTATCTCATTTACATATATAAAGGAAGTCGAATGGTGGTTACTATCATTTATTATTACATAACTATTTTAAGGCAAAGATTGTAGGTAAATAAGGAAATACATCGAATTCATGTATGCCGAAGATATATCGTCGTTAGTTTTAACCGAACTTATCCTAAAAAAATCACATATTAACATGTGTATTCATTAGTCTCCTCTCTATCACTTATTTGACTTTACCGGACGACTTTAGTGACCCATAAACACAAGTTGAGTTTACAACGAGGTGGGTCATCTAGTGCGGCTTGTATTATCAAAGATAATGACACTGTTCGACATTGTTATAGAGTTGATATTCGTTGTTCGTGTCTGGTGTCAGTCAGGTAACGCACAGTGCCGTGGCCAGGTAGTTTTTGTGGCGGCCTTGGCGCCGCACGGAGCCACCGAAAGCAGCAAGCATAATTGCTCGTTGATTTACTTTGCGGTGCTTCTGTTCTCGTGACGTTATTACCCGCCAGAAGTATCAGTCAGAAGCTTTGCCGAAAAGTTAACTCAATTATAAAAATATGTGAAAAACTCTAATTATACTATGGTACGTACTACCTAAGTAGGTCATGAAGTAAGACAATTTAATTAGATACACCTTTAAAACATCAATACGGAAATATTTGTTAGCTAAATTTAAAAGGTAAGCGGGTTAGTAGCTGTAGTTTTGAGGAATTATACCAAATTTTAAATTACACATACAATAATCTCTTCGTGTGTAATTAATTAGAAGTAACATAGAAAACTTTCACTACAAAACGTTGGGCATCATGTTTCGTGTGCACAGGGGGAGCGATAAGGGGTGGATTCCGGCGACCCATGGCATGAATAACTTAGCGGTAAATTTCGACAGTCTAAGGCGACGAAGACTCCGGGCGTAGCCATAGCCACTAAGCTGTTATCAAGACTCCGAAATCCGCAAAAATAATATTCCAAAGAATATAGGTCACTGACCTCTGCCCCTGCAATGTTTACGTTCTCGAACTCGCTATTTGAATACAGATTACGCCTTCTGATTGACCAAGACGCATTTTATTGCAAAAGGAAACACCGTGAAGGCGTTGAAATAAAAACTGCGTAACAATAACTCTTAAGTACCAGTGCAAAGTACTAGTTGAACAAAGACAAGTATGCCAACCAATCTCTGTGCACGCAATTGGGCCCTGGGCGGAGGCCCGCTTATGGGAAAGTTACAATCATTACGACCATTCATAAACGGTTGAATGAGCGCAAGACGCTTGCGCGCACGCAGCCGGCGGGCGACGTGCGCGCGACCCCGCGACATCTGACAGATGTCGCCGCGCATTCCTCAAAACCAGTAACATAGCCTTGTTCAGATTACAGATCATAGCAAGCCCTCGATCCAAATTGTATGTTAAACAATGTTTTTCGAGGTATTCAAAATACAAAATCGCGAGTGTATTGAACTCTCGCAATGACAAGCTAGCCGATGCGTCACCACAATGGGCGAATCAGAAAATTCCAGAGGACAAAAGCCGCGTCCGCAAACGACGCATAAATAATTAGACAATAAGCAGGCAGGGCAAGAAATCGGTAATTTGTATCGCGGCGAGATAGGCGGAGCGGAGCAGAGCCGAGGGCGACGGGCGGTGCAGCGCGCGCCGGCGAGATGTGGCAACACGTCAGGTGGAAGTGGCGCCGAGCTGCTCTGCCGAGGACGACCGACCGACCGCCCGAACCCCCCGCCACCCGCGCCCCACACCCGCTAATCCTCACCCGAACAATCTGATAAAATTCGCGCCAGCTATGAACATTACGCAAAGCGGCTCCACACTACAACACTGCGATAATGAATGACCCCGACTGTTTCTTTTGCATGCTCCCGCGTAAACATTTACCATGACACCGAGACGCAAGCGTGGCCTTACAAAATGTATCAAGAAAGTTATTTTATTTCCTCGAGCTGGCGAAACTAGTCTTGCGAACGCATTACGGTCCGCGTTATGGCCAGGTGAATTCAAAATGACCTCTATGGGCCGGTGGGTTCTGGTGGCCTCGCTCGCCGAAAGCGTTGACATTTTGTGGGTTAGCAACGCAACATGACTCTGTTCTGCGGTGAGAACGATGCCAGAATGACTAACGGTCGAGCGTCATTACTCGACTAAACATAAATTGTACCACACAAAAAATTTAACGTAATAGATCGATGCGCTTGCCGTAACGCAATAAGGTAAATTTTGTGTATCAGCGTCCAATGACGAGACTCCGAAGTCGTCAACTTGGGCATCGTGGACTACTTATTGAGGAATTCCAAAACACATGATTTGACTCCTCACAATAACAGCGCATTGAACCGATATCAAGTATAACGTACTGATTTCGAAAGAAAAGTACATACGAGTTCTTTCATCAATGTAAAAGTGACTTACCAAGGCGAAGAAGTTTGTGTGGCAATCCTCGAGACTTGCACCGTTTGTTTGGTGATTTTGATGCGTCATGGTAGTCCTGGACACTTCATTTTCATTTCACAACACTAAAAACAGGTTCAATCTTAAAGAAACCACTCAAAATCTTAAAATCATCACCGACATTTAGCGTAGTTTTCACCTTTCAATGGCGACTGGGGAAGATGGCGGATAGGAAACAACAACCCAAGCCGACAGTGCTGCTCATGGCGGTAAAATTGTGAACTAAATTCGTTCAGAAATTAATGTCGTTTCTTAACACGTAAAAATTCAGTACTGCCACCGTTTCATTTTATTTATTGGACACGCTCTTGGGAGAGAAGAACCAAATGAATAAAAAACAAAAAATGCAAAATTTCAGCCGTAAATTTTCAACTAACAAACTTTATATATCACTAAAATAATGAAAAGGATTAATTTTGCAAAAATATTTTCGTGTAATGGAACGGCTAGCTCACTAGAAAAATGACATTTCTTTCAGTGGAAAAGTACAAAAATATTGATAAATAAAATTAATCATTGTATGGAAAAAGCATATATCAGTGAAAAGGCATAAATCAGGATAATAATACAAAAATAGACGATGAACAATATTGTGATGCTGCGAAACGCAATATTACCGTCATTGCGCACTAACTTTCAGGTTAGGTTTTGGTTATGATATCTTACCTTTTACCGTAATAAATTAACATAGTGCTTCAATTCCATATGTGTTCACAATATTCAATCTCAGTGTATGATATTTCAGGTGATAAGTATTAGACATAAACAGAAAAAGGTTCCCAAAATTGACAAAAAACTTCAGGCCGCTGCGGAGTCCCTGGCTGCTCGAGGGTAAATTATTCAGACCAAGAATATATAGAAGTTTTTGAAAAAATAAGTAACTTAATAATTTTGTATCTTTCAGTTTCTTACGGCCCAACAAACCCTGGGACCCACCAGCTAACATAGATGAGATAGTCCTAAAGATTTGTTCAAATAATGGTTTAAAGGCTGACTCAGAGTTTCAGGGCCTGGATACCAAGTTTGTGGTACTAAATGCATGTTTCAAAGAAACTGGTCACAGTGTGCCCAACTCCTTGTTACATACTATTGAAACAGTTGGTATGTTACATTCAATCTGGTTTCAATTAAAAAATAAAATAGCATAATTAATTTTTATCTAAATTCTTTGTGATATGGTGAATTTCTATAATTATAAAAGTATAGAATGTTAATGTATGCTTTTGTTTATATTTTTTTCAGATGACCTAAAGGAATTTTACAAAACACCAGTAGACACTATAACACCATTTGATGCATTGAAAAAAATGGAGCTACCTAAGAATTTGCATGTACAAGAGGATTATGTGAGATTCCATCCAGGTTTGTTATATACTTATAACAATATGATGTAAGGTTTCATACTCTTTGCTGATAGAATGATAGTAGAAGGGAATGAATAGTGATAGTGATTAACTGATAGTTGTATTGATAGAAAATCTCTTACAACTAAAATGATAGAATGATATGAAAGCGCGCGATGCGAATGATAGCTATACACGAACTGATAGAATTATGAACAAGTATGAAAAATGGCAATGTGAAGTGGATTATGAAATAATGCGCTTCCTGGGAAATGCTGACGCGACGATTGTACGTGCTAGCTCGTACATCCTGCCGGGCCAGAAAGATAAGAGATGAAGAGCGAGATAATAGGTGAATGATATGAGTTACAAGATGATAAAACAATTTTTTGCTAGACTATTACAAGGTGATTGAACAATATATACTTAATAACTATAGAGAACTAAATTCTCGTTGGAAAATAGGGGATGTGGCCCTATCGAGAACACGCGCACTTGATACGTTAGCTTTGGCACTTTTTATTTCACTCAACTCATAAACACACTGATTGTCGGAATTGATTCGGAACACTTTCACTGATACACGGGGCGTCCTGGACGCCAGCTCGGGGAGCGGGCTGCGGCGCGGGCGCACGCCGCGCTCGCTCCCACAGGCGGCGCGCGACGACCACGACCAGGGCGACCACCCCGCAGGCTGCTAGCAAGTATATGACCACGTAGTGGTGTACGTCATGATATGATATTCGATCTGCTAGGGCTCCTTCTGATGAGCTATCTTTCATAGTTTTGATCTGATGATTGATTTCGTCTATCTCTCTTTGATGGCTGATGGTTACAGTTTCCATGGCGGAGATAGGTATTGATAGGTTTATAATGTTGTTTATAGGAGGAATGTTGACTTTAATAACATCGGCCTTTTTCGTGATAACATGTGATAAATTATAATACCTATTCATTGTTCAAATTGTGGCCACATTTGCAATTAAGTGCTAACTTGCAATGGGGTAACTAACAAGGTTATCTTTACTTTCCCTAACAGTGAAATGTGACCATTATGTTCTTGTGTTGTAGCTTAACTTAGTATGTACTCAATATAACTTTTGATTGTTTTTATTTATTTCAGACAAAGATACATTGTTCAATGGAGAGACTGCCTTCCCCAAGAGTTCCTGCATAGTAACAGGTCTGAAATACAGGAAGAAGTATGAAGGGTTCACTGCCAAAAGATCTTGGCCTTAATGAGGGTTTTCTGAAAAGGCCGACGTCAGATGGCAGCACTGTAGCGTTGGTCCAATGAACTGTCAAATCCATACATTTGGTGTATTTTTTCATAGTTTTTTTTGTAATTTATTTGTATTTGAGCTCAATCAAGTCTTTTCTGGCTGTATTAAATAATTAAATCAACAAAACTTCCAAAACAATAAAAAAAAACATTTAAAAAGTACAAGTTTAGTTCAACTTTGGACAAGACGCCTACATACCGCCACCTGGTGGCGGAATAAAATGCAAACTCATTATTTTGTATTCTAAGATGTTGTTTTTATTTAGGTTTAGATCAAAATATACATAATATGTGAATAACAATAACATTTTAATTATTTGTTATGACTACCTTTTCTGTTAGGTATTCTTGTACTAGCGTAGTGGCAAGCAAGTGGCTTCTTGTAGTGCCAAAGTTTCTGCCTTACATCCGAGAGGTCCTGGGTTCGAATCCCAGGTCGAGACAAAATTGTTTCTGAGATTTTCTGTCATTAATTTCTCAAAAACAGCTCGGAGTCGGGAAGTTGGCGGTGTTACACCCCCGTGACTCGGAAAGCACGATATCTCTCCAGTCATGTCGGATTGCCGTCTCACCGAACTTTGAGAGTGATGGAACAGTCAGTGCACCTGTGTATTGCGCTCAACTCTGTTGAGATTGACCGCCGTGGTCGAAATCGGCCAGGAGGACTATTATTATGCAGTGCTTTTGTCTCTTGTTTGCCGTCGAGTTGGTCTCCCTGCGCGGCGCTCACGGTGGCGTAGTACTGCATGGCGGAGAGCGCGCCCGACCACGCGGTGGCGGGCGGGCTCCTGCGTAGTTGGCTGATCTCTGTTGAGATTGGCCGCCTTGGTCGAAATCGGCCAGAAGAACTATTATTCCTGTACTGTGCTCAGTCAAAACCAAAAGCTTACTGATAAGATCATCATCTAAATTAAATGTTTATTAAAACTGATTGTATTGTAATCTTATTTATGTGTGGTGTGCATAAAGGAAATTCTATCTATCTATCTATTGATTGAGTGGTTTAGGCGTGAAATCGGAACAGTGAAACAGACAAAGTTTCTGTTATTAAGTTGGAGATGAATGATGCTGTATTCTTTTTTATACTAAACAAGAGATCGCACTCGTCGGTTACTTTTATCCTCTACATTTAAAGTTATTGACTGGGAGAGACGGCTTTTAAATGTCATGTTATTGAGTTTAACTTTTTTATGATTTAGTTTCCAAAAAGAAAAGTGCGAATAAAATATTAACTTTTATACAACTACCACTTTGTAGGTACGTTTTGTAAAGGTCTAGTTAGGGAGGGCTCAGCACAACATTCCACAGCCTGCACTATTTAAAAGTATTGCAGAACTACAGCTGGACCCACTGAATGTAAAATAAGATTGCAACAGCATTCATGAACTGATTCAAGCGCCGTGGAATAAAAACAGCAAGTATTTGAGCAATATTCTTCACTGCTAACGATTCGGCTTCGATAACTTGTTTTATCAATGTAAGTGTGTGTACCTATGATTTGATTTCTGAACGAAAGAGAAATGTCACAGTCGCCTAGCAATGACATCTCAAGTCAACCTCCAGCGAGAGATTTACGCGGGAAACAAAAGGAGTCTCTATTTCTTAATTTTCTAATTTGATTTTTCGTGGCGTATTATTGTTATAGTGAGGTGGAATTTTATCATAATATGTTACTGAAGAAAAAAATGGTGTAAATAAATGTATGAAATAGAGTTATGTGCTCCATACTGATCCGATCGATATTCCCGCATAAAACTCAATTTCTAGAACATTGATATGTGAACCTTCCCCGCATTTCTATGACTTAAGTTAAGGAGGATAGTTTACTTTGTAAGTAGTAGTTTTAAGGAAGTACATAGTTTTAAGAATTTACTAATTAGAAGAGTTTTACTAAAGTCAAGGCTGTATAGCCTTTGCCTGTTCCACACAAGCAAGTGGAAAAAAGCGCACCAAAAAAAATCCTTCCTTGACATTGACAGTTTAATAAAGTTGTCGAGTGTCGATCGAGGTTAGCGCGACGGATATATGAATGAAATATTAATCACAAATTTCCCTTGTGATACCTACGAAAATAATCGAAATGTTATAAATATACTAAGATGAATGCCTTACTTATCTTATGTTTTATTTTTGTGGCTATTTACTCTTGTGTTTCATGGTTAGTTACTCAAACTGGGTGACGTCGCTATTTTGTGTTATTGTTTTTATTTGTTTACGATTTATTTTCATACTGTTTAATTTTAGGCTCTTACCAACTCTGTTGTCATGGCTGTTCAAGAGAAAATACCATATAAAACTAAAAATAGGCAGGATTGCGGTTTTGAAATTGATACTAAAAGACGTCAGCTTGTCGAAGGATAGATACTTCGTTGTAAGTTGTGTTAATCTAGCAACTTTATGAAATGTTTAAGTTTTACCTGGACGATATTAAAGATACTCATTTTTACAGCACATAGATGAGATATCATTTCGCAGCAGTTTCTTCAATTCTGAGATAAATAAGCTAGTTTGGGTTGTGATAAAAGGTGTGGAGATCACCAACAATGTGGAAGAGAAGCGCAGTGTCGTGGTGGAGACCATACTCAAGCCCCTCCTGTCCAAGCAGAACTCCCTCTCAAAGTCTGAACGAGGGTATGATGATGGACATCCTCTGAGCTTCCTAAATACTGAGCTAGATAGAGCAACTAAGAAAAAACTATTAGATTTTAGGGATAAAAAGTTACCTCACAGTTTGATAATATTTGCTCAGGTAAGCAATTAATGAGCTTTTTTAGTGTAAAAACCAAATAAACACAAATTTATATGGTATTTCTTTAATTTCTAGTTTATGGGTGTACACATTTTCAATGCATCAGTTACAATCCGTAACTGCATTGCGCCCAATGGTGTGATCAATGTGACTGCATCTGAAGTGCATGCGGACGGAGCAGCAGGTGGCCGGGCGAGAGCTCTGGTCTTTTCTGCCAACCTGGTGCATGTGAAAGCAAGGATCTTCAAAGATAACCATTGCTTAGGGGAAACAGGATGCAGCCTGCTGGTTGAAGGGACAGTAAAGGCTGATGGGCCCCTGAATGTTGAGGTAACTGAAATATAAAAGTTAGAGAAATGAATATTTTCTCCTTTTTGGCCTGGCTTGAAAGTATTTGACTGATCGCTGAAAACCAAAGTTAAATGGAAACACAAAATGTTTGGTGTTTTTAAAAAAATAAAGTTACACTTAGAATATTTCTTGATAAAATAAACTATACAAATATATTTTTTATAATTATACAGTATTTAGCTGCATATCTATTTATTTTTAACAGACTTGAAAACAGGACTTTGATTTCAGAAAATCCATGCCGCTGTAAGCAGCATGTATTTGACATTTGAAGATGAGCTGTACAATTTTGTACAGAAGCACAAAAAACACAAACCAGCCAGAGTGACACCAGATATCATCAATGAGGACCACATTGCTACCATCATCCCAAGATTGTCTCCAGTCATACCAAAGGTATAAAAGCACATTTGCATATAGGTAACACCTAACATTCTCCCTCTAATAGTAATTTAAGAAAACTAACTAATTAAGTGTAGAATAGTTTTAAACTTATGAAAATATTTAATAGATAAGATCAACTGTATGAAGCAGTATGAATTGATTTGCATCCATTGAGTAAGTGGCTAGTGCAAATGTGTAAGCCACTGTTCCACCCAGAACTTTCAACAGGCTTTGCCAATGTGTGATTTTTGCTTCTGAAAAATATTTTAGAATTGTGTTTTATTATATTTATTTAAGTCATTTATTTAAAAAACAGGTTTTGAGTTCCCTGAGCATGCAGGTAAACCCAGTGCCTGAACAGGGAACATGACGGCTTATCTTTAATGGCCATCAGGATGCTGTTGACGCTCCGCCGGACTCTGCTGAGCATTGAAGCCGTACGGTTCCAAATGATGGCATAGAAGTCATCAACTCCCGCTTGCGCGAACATTGCTGATGCACTACAGAATCTGGGGAGCCCCAGCAACTCCCTGAAGGCGTTATTATATTGCACGCGGAGCGCGTTATATGCTCTCTGCGAGTAGCTACACCACAGGCTGCAGGTGTAGAAGGTTTGACAGAACGCCTTGAAAAGGGTGATTTTGACATCTTTCGTACACCTCGCAAACCTGCGGGCCAGCATACACATCGGACAGCTAACGCCCTCCTTTCCTGTCAATGTCGTGATTGTCTGAGAGATTTTCTGTCACTATATGGCCTAGATATTTGAATTGCGATACCGTCTTTAGTTCTGTTCCCTGTGTTACTGGAGGACCATTTCAAGGTTTATTACCATGCGCTCCAAAAACCATAATTTCACCCTTCTTATGCTTATTTTTTTTTATTCCAGATATTTAGCTTAAGATTAGACACCACAACATTTTGTTGCGTGGACGACGTCACTAAAACAATATTTGAGATGTCTTTACAAAGTTTACAAGTGAGTATTGTTACTTTATTCAGGTAACTTGGTTTTAAGTTTACCAGTGAAGAAATATATCTATTTATCCAACAACAGACAGGTAATGTAATCGCTTTTTAGATTTATGTTATTCAATGTGTATGTTTGGCAATAAGTGTTTTTACTGGTATTTTTCAACAGGAAATTATGTTCCAGTAAGTAAAATCATCCTTTTTAGCCACGAATCGAACCTAGGTTCACTGGGTTCCAGAGGCCGGCGTAGCCTTCGCTTCCTACACAGTTTATTAGTAGTTAATACTTATCAACACAAAGAAATAAATTTAAAATGTTGTTAGTGCTTTAAGTCAAGCCAAGTCGTTTTCAGGTAAACTCCCGATTCAGCGCGGCATCAGTGATTGTAGACAAGGACGGCGTGGAGGCGGTAGGGCTGCCACAAGTGTACGTCGCGTTCCTGGTCGACCAGTACCAGCTCACCGCGGGCGGCGAGGCGGTGGCGTCCTTGAACCAGCTCAAGCTGGACGCTAAGGTACTTGAGAGCTTAACGGTATTGCGGTAGGGCTGCCACAAATGAACTTCGCGTTTCTCGTCGACCAGTACCAGCTCACAGTGACGTCCTTTAACCAGCTCAAGCTGGACGCTAAGGTACTTGAGAGCTAAACAGTATTGCGGTAGGGCTGCCACAAGTGTACGTCGCGTTTCAGGTTGACCAGTACCAGCTTACCGCGGGTGGCGAGGCGGTCGCGTTCTTGAACCAGCTCAAACTGGACGCTAAGGTACTTGAGAGCTAAACAGTATTGCAGTAGGGCTGCCACAGGTGTACGTCGCGTTCCAGGTCGACCAGCACCAGCTCACCGAGGTTGGTGAGGCGGTGGCGTCCTTGAACCAGCTCAAGCTGGACGCTAAGGTACTTGAGAGCTAAACAGTATTGCAGTAGGGCTGCCACAGGTGTACGTCGCGTTCCAGGTCGACCAGTACCAGCTCACCGAGGTTGGTGAGGCGGTGGCGTCCTTGAACCAGCTCAAGCTGGACGCTAAGGTACTTGAGAGCTAAACAACATTCCGGCAGGACTGCCGCAAGTGTACGTCGCGTTCCGCGTCGGCCAGTACCAGCTCTCCGCGGCCGGCGAGACGGTGGCGTCCTTGAACAAGCTCAAGCTGGACGCTAAGGTACTTGAGAGCTAAGCAGTATTGCGTCCTTGAACCAGCTCAAGCTGGACGCTAAGGTACTTAAGAGTTAAACAGTATTGCGGTAGGGCTGCCACAGGTGTACGTCGCGTTCCAGGTCGACCAGTACCCGCTCACCGCGGGCGGCGAGGCGGTGGCGTCCTTGAATCAGCTCAAGCTGGACGCTATGGTACGTTGGAGCACATCAGGCTACCCATTCTTATAGCAAAATCCTCCGTATAGTAAGCGCATATCCTGCAGCCGCAGTGTTTAACTTGACATGCTGCCGTCTGTACTTGAAAGCAACAATATTTAGACATTTGCAAAGTTTCTTACCTTATTTTAAACCATTTTAAGGTGAATTTAATTTATTTGCAAAAACCTCTGAGTGTAGTGTATGACGCACTTCTCATCATATATGTCACCATTGTAATCTAGCTAGTATGGACAGTGATAAACGATACGTTGAACGCGCGACATCTTTTAATTGGCTGCTCCCGGGTCCCATCCTTACATGAGTTTGCAGCTTCTTCCTATTATGGACAACTGCTCAATCTTAGGATACTATTTTAAGGATACTCGTATTACATTATTTGCACATCCTATCTGTATGTATTTCTTTCTTTGTTAAACTTGTCTCTATTTTTGTTTTGTACAATAAAGTGTTAATCTACATAATTTATTTATCTATAAATGTTCCTCAACAACAAACAACGATATTTTTTCAACCTAAAGAGATCATCAGCTGTTTATATTTTTTTTATTTCAGCTAGAGAAAGGTGTACTCAACTTGTACCTCATAATAAGTACGTTGGATGTTCTCTTCGAGCACAGCCGCGTGTTCAAATGGTACTCCTCCATGCCGAAGCGACAGCAGTCGAGGCCTTTGCTGATCAGAGATGGTGAAAATAATGGTAAGTATTCAGCTATTATGAGAGCTGTAATAAATAAATAAATAAATATTTCACAACAATCACACCAATTCTCTAGTCCCAAATTAAGCTACAAGGCTTGTGTCATGGGTACTAGACAAAGGATAAATATACTTAAATACTTTTTTTGTAAATAAATACATATTATACATAGAAAACACCCAGACCAGTACAAATACACATGTTCATGCACACATATGCTTGTACTGTGCGGGGATCGAACCCGCGACCCTTGGTTTTAGAAGTCCGACATGAAGACCACTGCACCAATCGGTCGTTAAAAATAAACTATAGGAAGTAAGTTTCTTTCGTGTTTTCGGGACTAACCCGCTCGTTTTCTCGCACCGTTGAGCTTGTAAATTACAGGAAAGGTTATGCAAAAATATAAATGACGGCTTAGTTGGAGTGTATAACTGCAGTAGTTTTGAATTTCATTGGATCTTCAATACCTTTATGAAAAACGCAACATATTTGTGATATCCATGGATCTAAGTTCAAATTCTGGCATAAAGTTACTCAAAAACGTTGATTAGGTAACTTTTTTTTGCATTAGCAATACAAATTTCTTTACAATGTGGGAATTGTAAAGTAAATGAGAGGTGCAGGTTCGAGTCCCGCCTATGGCAATCCATTTTCTTTTAGAGTGTTTCACGAGGGCCACACCGAAAAGATCGGGAATAGAATACTCAAAAATAAATTAGATTAAAACCTGTTTGGTGTATGAAACGTAATGTTATTCTTAACACAATTCCATTTTTGAAATTTAAAAAAGTGAAAAACAAAAGAGTAGTTGTCATTTGAATTTGATAAGTCGGTGAGGAAAATGGAGCTTACGCGGGAACATTTTCGTGCGATAATTTTTTACAACTTTCGTCGAGGTTTATCTCAAGAACAATGTCTTGCCGAGCTTGTTTCTATTTATAAACTTGAAGCATCTAGTAAAACGACTATATATCGTTGGTATTCTGAGTTTCGTCGTGGACGTTCCTCTCTCACCACAGTTCCTTCTACTGGTCGGCCAAAAACAGCAGTAACACAAGAAAACATCGATGCTGTTCGTCAACTAATAATGGAAGATAGACATGTGACATACGAGCAGATTCGCGCTTCTATCAGCATTGGTATGACAGCCATTCAAAACATTTTGCACGACGAACTGGATGTCAAAAAGTTAGTTTCCCGTTGGGTGCCCCATCGTTTGACCGAGGAACAGAAGTCGGCTCGTCTTAATTGGTGTCTGTCTGCTCTACGACGGTTCAACGAAGGGAGCTCAAAATGCAGTGTACAATTTCGTTTCTGGTGCCGAATCATGGATTTATTCATATGAGCCAGAAAGGAAATCGGCTGTTTGGGTCTTCGAAGGTGAGGTCAAGCCGACAAAAGTTGTTCGAATAGCGTATCAAAAAAAATGGTCGCCACTTTTGTATCGAAAACTGGGCACGTGGCTACGATCCCTTTACAGGAACAAAGAACGGTTACTGCAGATTGGTACACAACAGTTTGTTTGCCGGAAGTCATAAACGAACTACGTAAAAATAATCCGAACCGTCGCATAATCCTTCACCACGATAATGCGAGCTCACATACCGCTGGCAAAACGATTGCGTTTTTAAATCAGAAAACGTGGAGTTGATGGACCATCCTCCGTACAGCCCTGACCTAAGCCCCAATGATTACTTTACATTACCAAGAATCAAAGATATGTTACGTGGTCGACGGTTTCAAGGCTCAGAAGAGGCATTCGAAGCTTATAAATCGGCCGTTTCGACTATGTCCACTTCAGACTGGAATTACTGTTATAACAATTGGTTCGATCGAATGCAAAAATGCATAGATTGTCAGGGAGAATACTTTGAAAAACAATAAAAATAAAACTTATTGTGTTATCTTTGTACTCTTTTCTATTCCCGATCTTTTCGGTGTGGCCCTCGTAATTTCACATTGTAAAAACCTTGATGATTTCACTCACTGAGAATATTGTGAAACCTGTAGAGGTATGTTCATATCCCAAAAAATCCTTGATAGTTGATAACCACTGTCTTTCATAGATGATATATCTATAGCTATAATTTAATAAACTTCGTTCAGCAACTTAAGTATCCGTAAACACAAGATAATATCGTTATATAACACGGCACAGCGCCATCTAGTAAAAAACTTACGAACTAATCTTATCGTAATTATGTTGACCATGAGACTTAAACAGGTTTGTATGAACTGTACCTTGTCATTTTCCTAAATAATCACTCTCTTGGCATGTAGCCCTTAGCCATGTAACTGAAGAATTAGCGCTAATTAATTTGCTCTAGCAAAGTGATGATGTCACTTCACACCAAGATTCATTATCAAGATCGAATCAGTACAAGGTTGTGATGTGGTAAACAAACAAGATATTTAATTTGTTTGTGTTGCGCTAAATGATGTCTTATAGAGATAGCTATTTGGCTATGATGTCATGGTGTGACTGGCACTTTACTGAGTTGGCACTTTTCTAGACCTGACACAAAATCTAGCTTCCAAAAAAAAAACCCTATATATATATATATGCATGCTTTTTATATAGCTGGGTATGTAAGAGCTGTATGCGTTATTTTAAACGATCTGACATGTACCATATTCAAGAGCAGATAAACGATTCTATTTTATTCTATTCTTGGACTTTAAGAATCCTTGGACATAAAAGATTTAGAAAGAAACATAAAACCGCGGAAAATAAAGTTTTAAGTTAATCCCTGAGGCTAATTATTTTTTAAATCTAGTCGTTATTTGTTTCCTCCTTGATTGATGCCAAAATGCCAAAGCATTTCAAAACGATATGTCCAAACAGTTTACTTAACTAGTACCTTTTTTGTTTATTTTAACTAGTTGACCCTGCAAACGTTGTTTTGCTATATAAATTATCGTGGACAACCCTTATTGATAAGGAGTATGATAAATAGATTTTGAAATGATACACTTTTTACGGATTATTTCGCGATTTATTTACATTTTGTTTTAACCTGACGTTTCGGACCCTTTTCAGCGTCCGTGGTCACAGGTAGTGTATCATTTCAATGTCTACTGTTCGCGTAAACCGAAGAAACAAAATGATAAATAGATGTTGGCCGATTCTCAGACCTACTCAATATGCTCACAAAATTTCATGAGAATTGGTTAAGCCGTTTACGAGGAGTACGGGAACGAACATTGTGACACGAGAATTTTATATATATAGAGATTTTATATCCAGTGTGGTCAGAATCATCTCTCCTGAGCCGCGCGGTGAGCGGCTGCGTGGTGCAGGGCTGTGCCGAAGTGCGCGGGGTTCGACTCCTGACCAAGCTTACCGGTGATAAAACTCTGGCGTTCGGCTGCGCGGGGGTGAAAGTTAAGCTTGACCAGCTGCTGGATACTAGAGGTTAGTATTGGATTTAGTTTATGATGAATGTATGTTGATATAACATGAAAGTCCGCTGTAAGTATGGGTCCCTGGAACGACTAATTAAAGAGATGTTGCGTGTTTTTTTATTACTGCACCAATGCAATTACAAATGATTTATATACGTGCTTAAGTATGGGGAACGCGTCAAACACTACACCGCGAACTCATTTAGTACTAACTAGTACATAGAGTAAACAAAATGCTACTAAAGAATCAATGTCTAATCTTAAAATAAAACCTTAAGTTCAGTGAGCTACGAAATACAAACAAACCGTAAAATATATTTAATTTAATATATATAATAAATAATAATACTGCCTAATTTGCCTTGAAGTGCCTTTCAAACTGTACAACACAGAGGTATTCAATTATCTCTATACTAAGAATAAGATAGACGCTGCTCTTCGCACTCAAATTTTAAGCATGTTGGTTTCTTTAGAGGAGCCGTACCAATGGGCGATGGCACGCTGCGTGATAGGCCGCCGGCACTGGAGCACCGAGCTGCTAGTCGACGGGGGCTGGCTCGGCACCGGCGCGCCGCCCCCGCCGCGGCGCCACCACGCCTGGGGCGCCGCGGCGCTCGCTGTGGCCCTCGTCAAGTGGGGCAGCCACGGGCCCGCCGACTCTAAGGTCTAATTTTATAAAGTTTTAAAGATTTCCACCTTACAGCAAAAAGCAGTAGTCATGCTCATTACCTGCTCAGCAAAGATATTACACGAAGATAAGCTATTGCTGCTGTGCACTGCCACTGCCAACGTTATGTTTACATGGATGAATGTAGCATTAAATTACAAAACGCAAGTGAAATACTCACCTTGAAACCCTCTGTTCCGATGGAATACCAAGACTCCGTTTCAAGTCTCAAGAGACACAAACTTTTCCACCTGTTTCTCTACATCTTCTTATGATCTCTTCTTTGATCAAGTTTTCCGGAAAAAACTGCTTAGCTGACAAAAATTTGTGATATAGCTCTTATATTATTTCTGATTTTGTACATATCAGGTGGAAGCTATGATGGACTGCCTCCGGTTGGAATGGAGTCCAGCCATCGCTGCGACCCTCATCACCCTCGTCGACTGCCTCAACGAGTACCGCCCTTCTACACCGCAAGCCCCGCCCACTCCCCAAGAGGGCGTGGCCACGGAGCCGGCTGACCAATCGCAGAGCACCGTAGCTATGAACGTTGCGCTGTCGCACATAAACGTGTTCTTTATAATAGATGACAGTATGTGTCTCATGACGAGGGTGGATGCAGTGACCTTGGAGAAGACGGTGAACAAGTCGGGTGCGGTGGTGAGCGGGCTTAAGGTTGTGGATATGGTGCCTTATAAGGGTAAGTGAGATGTGGTTCCCTCAATAAAGTGGCTGAAATATAGTAGACATGAAAACAACATTTCATTACTTCCATTTAAGTGGTTTTTTATTGTTAGTAGCAAAGTTTCTAACTATCATCCGAGAGGTTCTGGGTTCGAATCCCAGGTCGAGACAAAATTGTTTCTGAAATTTTCTGTCATGTATTTCTCAAAACAGCTCGGAGTCGCGAAGTTGGCGGTGTTACACCCCCGTGCCCCGGAAAGCACGTTAAGCCGTTGCTCCTGCGTCTGATCTCGCTCCGGTCATGTCGGATTGCCTTCTTACCGAACTTTGAGAGTGATGGAAAAGTAGTGCACCTGTGTATTGCGCTCACACTTTTGCATTATAATATCTCCTGCGTAGTTGGCTGATAGATAGGCCGCCATGGTCGCAATCGGCCAGGAGGTCTATTATTATTATTATGAGCAAAGAGTGTTACTAACGGGATCACTACTCCATTTCGAAATACGTTTCCTCGAATTACAATTCATCGATGACAACAAGTCGATTAGTTGTTTGAACGATGCGAATTTCTTAGCATTCGATGAAATGAACCATCGATGTAACGTCTTTCGGGTATGTACTCGTAACTATGGCATCGTTCAAACAAATAATCGACTTGTTGTCATCGATGAATTGTAGTTCGACGAAACGTATTTCGAAATGGAGTAGTGAACCCGATACTAACTACCTTCCCTCGTTGACTAATATTATCGATCAATTACGACGACCGCTTTGGTGCATATTGTTAGTTAGTTATTAATCATGATTTTTGTTCATCTCATGATGGACCGATTGTCGCTTGATATTGATCGATGTCATACTTTTTCTCATATGTCCAACGCTGTTCATATAACACCATGGTGTCTTAAGAAGACACCGTCCCACTGATCGTTTTTTCCCACAACAGGTAATTTCCTCTGCCAAAGGTCAGACGAGATTGCATCCTCGTTCTTCCACGTTCGCCTCGCCAGGATAGAACACGTGCCTTCCAAGGAACGAAACTCTGCATTAGTCGACTTCCAATTCATCGAAAGCGTTGACTTCGAATGGAGCGCTAACTTGCACCTAAAGATACTAACTTTAGTAAGAGCCATAAAAGGATTCAGGCAGGAGTTGAAAGAGAAAACGGACTCTCTGTCCTCTTCGGTCGATACGAAGAGGAAAGGGAGAGCGTTAGACTGGAGAGTCGCATTTAAAGGCGACACCAATTTGGGCCTGAACTTGTCGGTGGAAAACGACATGCTGTTCAACACAGGTTAGTGACACATTGCCTTTTTATTACTAATTTTAAAACTTCTCTTAGATCGTGCTGTTTGCACTAACAATAAATGTCATGCCTCAATGCCTCAGTGAGGTTCTAATTGTGTACTTAAAAATAGTTGATTTAACTTTTCCCTGGAGCCCCAATGGAATATCTTTTATAAAGTTTGCACCAGTACTGAATATTTGTGTTACTTAACTTTGCTGTTAGTTGGTTCCAAGCTATAACCCATCTCACCGGTAATTTTCATCATTTAATGCTTTGTGGAAATTAACTATTATGTATCTCATTTCATTTCTTCAGTAACAAGTGCCTCCAAACATAATTCTCGTGACACTTTATGCTGAACCATTTTCACCCTTTTGGATAATTTTTCTGAATTAGCGGGGTCGCCATTTAAGGATGGGACCCGGGAGCAGCCAATTAAATGTTGCGCGTTTGATGTATAGTTTATTACTATTCCAATGCAATTACAAATAATATATATAGGCGCTTAGGTATGGCGGACGCGTCACATACTACATTAAAAATTTATTTTTAAATAATGTATTTTAAAAATGTAATCTTATATTATATATAAAATACCTCGTGTGTTCATAAGTTTTGAGACAAACTTTGTGCTAAAAAAAGAAATAAAAAATTACTGGCTGCTATTTATTTCTTTTTCTAATTTTGTATTTCGAATGTTAACTTTTAATTCCTTTGATTTTCAAATTCATTTCTTTCAATTTTTTCGTGATGGAGAGAACAAAAGAATTGTGTGCGACCGTGATTTCGCTATTTAAGGCGGGAAAAAAATCAATGGAGAATTTCTGTGAGGTGAACACTTTTGGTGTGAGCCGTAACTTCGTGTATTACACTATGAAACGATACAAGGAGACAAGTTCTTTGCAAGATCGTCAAAGGAGTGGTCGGCCGCGCTCTGTAAGGACGCCTGCGAACATCAAAATCATCCGAGAGCGACTTCGCCGAAATCCATGTCGAACTCAGAAAAAACTAGCTCTGCAGACTAATATTTCGCGCGTTTCAGTCAACAGAATACAGAAATATGATCTTAAGGTGAAGGCGTATAGCCGTAGGAAAGTTAATTTTTTAAACGATCGCCTTCGTAAATTGCGACGCGAACGTTGTCCAATACTGCTTAAGAGACACGATGCGAGGAAAATACTCACCGATGAGAAAATCTTTACTGTCGAAGAAAAGTTCAACCGACAAAACAATAATGTGTTTGCAAAAAGTAGCAAGGACGTCCCAGCTTCAGCACGGAATGTCTCGCGTACTCATCATCCGGCTAGTGTGATGATATGGTGGGGAGATTCGTATGAAGGTGTCACTCCGCTCCATTTCTGTCAACAAGGCGTCAAGGTGAAAGCCAAGAACTATCAAACTGACATCTTAGAGCTTGTTGTGAAACCCCTGTCTCTTACTTTGTTTCACAACAAGGATTGGGTTTTCCAACTGGACTCAGCGCCATCCCATAAAGCAAAAACCACCCAAGCGTGGTTGAGGGAAAATGTGCCGGCCTTCATCGCGGCGAACGAATGGCCCTCTTCCAGCCCCTACCTCAACCCGCTGGATTATGCTTTATCGGCTGAGCTAGAGCTCAGGGCCTGCCGAAAGTCCCACCCAAACTTGGAGTCACTGAAGCGAGCTCTTGTCCGAGAAGCAAAGCGAATCCCGCTGGAAAAGATTCGTGCCGTCATTGATGATGATGACCAAATAGTCTAAAGGCCTGTATTAAAAACAAGGGTGGTCATTTTGAATAATAATAATATTTTTTTGTTTATTATTATCTACTACTTGTTTACTGAAATTTTTAGAAATATATGTTAAGAGTGGCCGCCCGCGACTTCGTCCGCGTGGAAAGCCTTTATCTTAAAAATTCTTTATGAATTGTAGCCTATATGTTATTCTGATGTATAAGCTATATTGTGGTAAAGTTGCATTCAAATCCATTCAGTAGTTTTTACGTGAAAGAGTAACAAACATCCATACATCCATACATCCATACTTACAAACTTTCGCCTTTATAATAGTAGTAGGATTATAAAAAAAGTTATGCAACTTTTATTTCGTCTCAAAACTTATGCACACACAAGGTATACAGCCTTATATATATAATATAAGATTGTATATTTTATATTTAATCTCATGTGTCATATTATTGGTTATATTATTTTTGTGTTTTTTCTTTTATTAATTTTGTCGCACCGCCAACTTATCATTTCTGCTTGGCCCAAAGGTATGACTGGTAGAGAATGCCCTACGGCGTTAAGTCCACCTTTTGTACAGAGTTTTGTTGTGCAATAAAGCTTAAATTAATAAATAATATGTAAATACATTTCATCTTTTTGTCAACAGACGACATGACGATAGCGTACGACCACGAAGTTGGACTGTCTATCGCGTGGGGCTCGCTCAAAGTGGTCTTGAATGGGGACCACGTGGTGTCGGTGGACGGGTACGACATGAGGCGGTCGAACGACGACCGCGACGTGCGCCTCGAGAGAAACGCTAACGAAGGCTTCGTGCTGCCTTGGAATAAGCTCTGGTGAGTCCTGAACTTCATCATAATTTTTTGACGACCACTTTGGTGTAATGGTCAAGAAGTTGACTATTAAGAGGTCGCGGGTTCGATCCCCGCACTGTATAGACATTTGTGTGCATGAACATGTCTCTTTGTGCTGGTCTGGGTGTTATATGTATTTATTTAAGTTTATTTGTAATACCACTGTTGATACTCATATCTGTAACACAAGTGCTTAACTAGTTACCATGGAGTCAGATCAATGTATGTGATGTTGTATATTTATTATTATTATTATCTATTATTTTTACACTTTTGTGTCTCTGCATGTAGCTGGTATTACAGTAAGGTCAAAGCCAAGTACATTTCCAATAACATCAAATTATGTTATCGGTATAGTTTGACTTGAGTGTGTGGTTCGTGTGAGATAGTGTAGTGCGTGTGCTAGAAGTATGTGGTTGTGAATGTTTTCTGTTTGCTGCTGGAGCTCCTCATAGTTCTGAAGAAATTTACGGACTGTTCTGCATGTGTTCAGTATGACTGCTTTTATTATTATAAATAATCCTCTTTATTTCTTCACAGGGCAGTAAACATAGACTCTATCCGGATAATGTTCCCGTACAAGCACCGCTTCGCTGACGCTGTTCAAGGCGACTTCGTGTCGCTCTTCAAG
This sequence comes from Pyrausta despicata, assembly GCA_963921415.1. NCBI lineage: Eukaryota > Metazoa > Arthropoda > Insecta > Lepidoptera > Crambidae > Pyrausta > Pyrausta despicata. The sequence continues at coordinate 2,343,720 of OY992850.1, read as the reverse complement.
TGGGTCAAGCTGGTTCACAATATTCAGAAGAAGCCGTTCACGTCTGACAGCCCGCTGCCGAGCGACCTGCATATCAAGGTAAGAAGTAGCAGAGAAACCCAAAAAATAACGTAGAATCGTCCCCCAAAATATTTACCTGAATTATGTCGGTAAAATTAGAAGATATGCATAAACTTGACGACCACTTTGGTGTAATGGTCACGTAGTAGACTATTAACCAAGGTGCCATCCATAAAGTATGTCACACGTTAAGGGGGAGGGAGGGGGTCGACTTAGTGTGACATTGTGTGACAAGGTGGTGGGAGTGGGTCCTTAATTTCGTGACGTCACATTTCAAAACCCATAATCACAGAATGAGTTTTGGGCACTGTTGTGAATTTCCCTATTATCAATGTTTCTATATTATCTTTAGATATAAGTCCTCTTTTGTTCATTACCATTTTGAATTTTTTTTCTGTGTGTTTGTGTACAATAAAGAATTAATATAAAAATTACGTAACAGCTGTTTTAATGAAATAATTATTTCTAGGTGTAAAAATGTAAAATATGTGACGTCACTCTAGAGAGGGGGGGGGGGGGCTCACAAATGTGACCAGCAGTGACAAAACGAGAGGGGGGGGGGGGGGTCAAAAATAATGAAATTTGTGTGATGTATTTATGGATGGCCCCCAAGAGGTCGCGGGTTCGATCCCCGCACTGTACAAATATTTGTGTGCATGAAAATGTATGTTTGTACTGATCTGTTATATGTATTTATATAAGTTTATTTGTAATACTTCCCACGGAGTCAGATCAATGTATGTGATGTTTTTTTTTTAAACTGTGTCCTTGTTTCAGATCGAAGACATTTTAATAGAGATGAGCGACGATCCGTTCGAAGTGAAATTGCGAGACAACTACGAGCTTCTAGAAGATGAGTATAAGGAGAGTCAGAAGAGACGGACGATGCTTGACGCTAAGGTAAAAAAATTACGGTATTTCATATAACATACATGTATTTCATATAAATTATAATATAAAGAAAAAGCCATAAAATCTCAGACTTACCAGAGGCTCTCAAACTAGGCTATGCCTGTATCTTGAGAGTACTGTATACTTCTTAAGATTGTAGAATAAAATTTTGTGTGGTTGCAACTTAAAACTATGTGTGTGCTGAGCACGTGCTCTGTGCTCCTTATTGAAAATGGTTCTTAGTATTGATAATAAAAAAGTCAATTTAATTCTCTTGAAGACCAAGAGGAAGATATCGGACGGATGGATGTCACTTTCACTGTAAGGGTGTCTGTATTCTGGCGCAGAGGGAGCCACGGAGTCGAAAAAACGCAATAATAGGATTTCACAAAATCTCCCCTCCTCTTCAGTGGATAATACTCTGGTTAACGTTTAATTTATTTTATTTTATTTATATCAGAAACCATCACCTTAATACAAAAATACATATGTAGAGTAGGTTCTTCTATATAGCAGAGCCAATAATAGGTTTCCTGTACTTCTAAAAGCATAATACTCAAACTCCACTATGCAGAAGGTCAAACCGAATGTCATCTTCTATCCGGTCAGCTTATATTTAACGGTCCGATAACTATTTACCTGACTATTGAAAAATTAGATTGATATACTAAACATGTGCTATGCAAGCGTACGTAAAGGAATATAGGGTGTTTTTTCCAAGTACCGATTTTTTCGAAAACTAACTAATAAAAATAAAAAAGGAATTTGAAAAATAAATTAATAATGAAATACAAAAAACACAGATAGATATCTGTGTTTTTTGTATTTTATTTAAGGTTACCATATATATTTATTTTTGATATATAAAAATATAAGAACAGGAGGAGCTAATCCTTAAGAAAAATACGTTAAATGTAAGCGAGCAAGATGAAGCATCGCTGATCGCCATCGGATACGTCAGATTTGTCCGTTTCTCGGCTCCACGACCTCGCTTCGCGCCGGTGAACAGGCATCCTAATGGCGTTTCGATACATGTCAGTCACAATAAACAAATAATTTCATTCGTAGGTACAAGAACTATGCAAACCTCACCTCTTCCTACCGGCGGGTAAGGTGGAAGAACTTTACGCAGCCTTACGTCAAAAGGACGCGCAAATCTACGTGCAGCGTTGCCGCGCCGCGCCCCCGCCACGTACGCGTCTCGTCGCGTGTTGCTTCACGGGGTTCAGACTGATAGCGCTCGCGGACCCCTCGATACATGGAGCTGCTAACGCGCAGGCGAAGTTGAGGGATATTGATTACGACAGGTAAGTGTGTTTATAACTGTTAGCGAGCCATGTATCCACTACGTTCGCGAACCTCTCGCTCCACATGCTCCAGGATTTACCATATAGAGCGAGTGGTTCTTGAATATAGTGGTCACTCAGCCTAACATCAGCAGGACGCATAAATCTACGCGCAGGCAAATTCAAGGGATATTAAATTTGATTGGTGAGTGTTAAGTTTATGACTCTACCCGGCGCTACGTCAGAAGGACGCGCAAATCTAAAGGAATCAGAATATGACAGGTATGACGACACGAGTGTGGTCAGTATTGATAAAAATGAAAATAAATAATAGTTTAAAAAACTAAAAAAACACGCTTTTATTGCTAACTAAAAAAGAGAAAATAATTTCTGAGTACACGGAATTTATAATACAGTAGAGTAAAAAGCGTGGGGTGCTTGGTATAGGAGTATGTAAAAATCATCCTATTATTGGCAACTATAATAAGAGAAGTATGAAAACGTCATAAAGAGCACCCCACGCTTTTTACTCTACTGTAATATAAATTCCGTGTACTCAGAAATTATTTTATCTTTTTTAGTTAACAATAAAAGCGTGTTTGTTCAGTTTTTAAAACTATTATTTATTTTTTTAGTTAATAAGGATAATGGAAAACTCTCATCAAATTATTGCATTGTCATCGGTACTTAATACGTGTGCAAAGTTTCAAATTAATCCGATTTCTGGAAGTTGGTGAAAATTGAGCGCAAATATTCCGTTACATACATTCATACATACATATACCCCGATCTAATAAAAGCGTGTTAAAAATGAAAACAAACTGAATTCCCTAACTTCTTTTGCGTCTTGGTCTTTGCATATCATAAGATATGATATTTGATGGGATACGATTGAATCTGTTAATCATTATGACAACTTGTGTTGATGCGAATGCGATGATTTGAGTCGAAACTAAGGACTTATTTATAGGCATTGTTCTAGCATTTAAATAGTGTGCAAATAAGCCATAGTTAAACTTTTCCGTTCCCAGCCCATGGCCGGAAGACGGCATGGACTTCACGACGCTGTGGGTGCGCGGCGTCCTGTTCAGCTGCGACACGTGGCAGCTGCTCCTGCGCGACTTCCCGCAGCCGCTGCTCAGCTGCCGGCGCCTGCGCACGTGGGGCACGCTCGCGGCCGCCGAGGACGCGCCGCCGCCGAGAGGTAAAGTACGCTAGCACACATAGCGCCGTCCCCTTCTCGCGCGACACGTGGCAGCTGCGCCTGCGCACGTGGGGCACGCTCGCGGCCGCCGAGGACGCGCCGTCGCCGAGAGGTAAAGTAGGCTAGCACACATCGCGCCGTCCCCTTCTCGCGCGACACGTGGCAGCTGCGCCTGCGCACGTGGGGCACGCTCGCGGCCGCCGAGGACGCGCCGCCGCCGAGAGGTAAAGTACGCTAGCACACATAGCGCCGTCCCCTTCTCGCGCGACACGTGGCAGCTGCGCCTGCGCACGTGGGGCACGCTCGCGGCCGCCGAGGACGCGCCGTCGCCGAGAGGTAAAGTAGGCTAGCACACATCGCGCCGTCCCCTTCTCGCGCGACACGTGGCAGCTGCGCCTGCGCACGTGTGGCACGCTCGCGGCCGCCGAGAGGTAAAGTACACTAGAACACATAGCGACGTCCCCTTCTCGCGCGACACGTGGCAGCTGCGCCTGCGCACGTGGGGCACGCTCGCGGCCGCCGAGAGGTAAAGTACACTAGCACACATAGCGCCGTCCCCTTCTCGCGCGACACGTGGCAGCTGCGCCTGCGCACGTGGGGCACGCTCGCGGCCGCCGAGGACGCGCCGCCGCCGAGAGGTAAAGTACACTAGCACACATAGCGCCGTCCCCTTCTCGCGCGACACGTGGCAGCTGCGCCTGCGCACGTGTGGCACGCTCGCGGCCGCCGAGAGGTAAAGTACACTAGCACCCATAGCGCCGTCCCCTTCTCGCGCGACACGTGGCAGCTGCGCCTGCGCACGTGGGGCACGCTCGCGGCCGCCGAGAGGTAAAGTACACTAGCACCCATAGCGCCGTCCCCTTCTCGCGCGACACGTAGCAGCTGCGCCTGCGCACGTGGGGCACGCTCGCGGCCGCCGAGAGGTAAAGTACACTAGCATACATAGCGCCGTCCCCTTCTCGCGCGACAGGTGGCAGCTGCGCCTGCGCACGTGGGGCACGCTCGCGGCCGCCGAGGACGCGCCGCCGCCGAGAGGTAAAGTACACTAGCACACATAGCGCCGTCCCCTTCTCGCGCGACACGTGGCAGCTGCGCCTGCGCACGTGTGGCACGCTCGCGGCCGCCGAGAGGTAAAGTACACTAGAACACATAGCGACGTCCCCTTCTCGCGCGACACGTGGCAGCTGCGCCTGCGCACGTGGGGCACGCTCGCGGCCGCCGAGAGGTAAAGTACACTAGCACACATAGCGCCGTCCCCTTCTCGCGCGACACGTGGCAGCTGCGCCTGCGCACGTGGGGCACGCTCGCGGCCGCCGAGGACGCGCCGCCGCCGAGAGGTAAAGTACACTAGCACACATAGCGCCGTCCCCTTCTCGCGCGACACGTGGCAGCTGCGCCTGCGCACGTGGGGCACGCTCGCGGCCGCCGAGAGGTAAAGTACACTAGCACCCATAGCGCCGTCCCCTTCTCGCGCGACACGTGGCAGCTGCGCCTGCGCACGTGGGGCACGCTCGCGGCCGCCGAGAGGTAAAGTACACTAGCACCCATAGCGCCGTCCCCTTCTCGCGCGACACGTAGCAGCTGCGCCTGCGCACGTGTGGCACGCTCGCGGCCGCCGAGGATGCGCCGCCGCCGAGAGGTAAAGTACACTAGCACACATAGCGCCGTCCCCTTCTCGCGCGACACGTAGCAGCTGCGCCTGCGCACGTGGGGCACGCTCGCGGCCGCCGAGGATGCGCCGCCGCCGAGAGGTAAAGTACACTAGCACACATAGCGCCGTCCCCTTCTCGCGCGACACGTAGCAGCTGCGCCTGCGCACGTGTGGCACGCTCGCGGCCGCCGAGGATGCGCCGCCGCCGAGAGGTAAAGTACACTAGCACACATAGCGCCGTCCCCTTCTCGCGCGACACGTAGCAGCTGCGCCTGCGCACGTGGGGCACGCTCGCGGCCGCCGAGGATGCGCCGCCGCCGAGAGGTAAAGTACACTAGCACACATAGCGCCGTCCCCTTCTCGCGCGACACGTAGCAGCTGCGCCTGCGCACGTGTGGCACGCTCGCGGCCGCCGAGGATGCGCCGCCGCCGAGAGGTAAAGTACACTAGCACACATAGCGCCGTCCCCTTCTCGCGCGACACGTGGCAGCTGCGCCTGCGCACGTGTGGCACGCTCGCGGCCGCCGAGAGGTAAAGTACACTAGAACACATAGCGACGTCCCCTTCTCGCGCGACACGTGGCAGCTGCGCCTGCGCACGTGGGGCACGCTCGCGGCCGCCGAGAGGTAAAGTACACTAGAACACATAGCGACGTCCCCTTCTCGCGCGACACGTGGCAGCTGCGCCTGCGCACGTGGGGCACGCTCGCGGCCGCCGAGGACGCGCCGCCACCGAGAGGTAAAGTACACTAGCACACATAGCGCCGTCCCCTTCTCGCGCGACACGTGGCAGCTGCGCCTGCGCACGTGTGGCACGCTCGCGGCCGCCGAGAGGTAAAGTACACTAGAACACATAGCGACGTCCCCTTCTCGCGCGACACGTGGCAGCTGCGCCTGCGCACGTGGGGCACGCTCGCGGCCGCCGAGAGGTAAAGTACACTAGAACACATAGCGACGTCCCCTTCTCGCGCGACACGTGGCAGCTGCGCCTGCGCACGTGGGGCACGCTCGCGGCCGCCGAGGACGCGCCGCCACCGAGAGGTAAAGTACACTAGCACACATAGCGCCGTCCCCTTCTCGCGCGACACGTGGCAGCTGCGCCTGCGCACGTGTGGCACGCTCGCGGCCGCCGAGAGGTAAAGTACACTAGAACACATAGCGACGTCCCCTTCTCGCGCGACACGTGGCAGCTGCGCCTGCGCACGTGGGGCACGCTCGCGGCCGCCGAGAGGTAAAGTACACTAGAACACATAGCGACGTCCCCTTCTCGCGCGACACGTGGCAGCTGCGCCTGCGCACGTGGGGCACGCTCGCGGCCGCCGAGAGGTAAAGTACACTAGCATACATAGCGCCGTCCCCTTCTCGCGCGACACGTGGCAGCTGCGCCTGCGCACGTGGGGCACGCTCGCGGCCGCCGAGGACGCGCCGCCACCGAGAGGTAAAGTACACTAGCACACATAGCGCCGTCCCCTTCTCGCGCGACACGTGGCAGCTGCGCCTGCGCACGTGTGGCACGCTCGCGGCTGCCGAAAGGTAAAGTACACTAGAACACATAGCGACGTCCCCTTCTCGCGCGACACGTGGCAGCTGCGCCTGCGCACGTGGGGCACGCTCGCGGCCGCCGAGAGGTAAAGTACACTAGAACACATAGCGACGTCCCCTTCTCGCGCGACACGTGGCAGCTGCGCCTGCGCACGTGGGGCACGCTCGCGGCCGCCGAGGACGCGCCGCCACCGAGAGGTAAAGTACACTAGCACACATAGCGCCGTCCCCTTCTCGCGCGACACGTGGCAGCTGCGCCTGCGCACGTGTGGCACGCTCGCGGCCGCCGAGAGGTAAAGTACACTAGCACACATAGCGCCGTCCCCTTCTCGCGCGACACGTGGCAGCTGCGCCTGCGCACGTGTGGCACGCTCGCGGCCGCCGAGAGGTAAAGTACACTAGAACACATAGCGACGTCCCCTTCTCGCGCGACACGTGGCAGCTGCGCCTGCGCACGTGGGGCACGCTCGCGGCCGCCGAGAGGTAAAGTACACTAGAACACATAGCGACGTCCCCTTCTCGCGCGACACGTGGCAGCTGCGCCTGCGCACGTGGGGCACGCTCGCGGCCGCCGAGGACGCGCCGCCACCGAGAGGTAAAGTACACTAGCACACATAGCGCCGTCCCCTTCTCGCGATACACGTGGCAGCTGCGCCTGCGCACGTGTGGCACGCTCGCGGCCGCCGAGAGGTAAAGTACACTAGAACACATAGCGACGTCCCCTTCTCGCGCGACACGTGGCAGCTGCGCCTGCGCACGTGGGGCACGCTCGCGGCCGCCGAGGACGCGCCGCCACCGAGAGGTAAAGTACACTAGCACACATAGCGCCGTCCCCTTCTCGCGCGACACGTGGCAGCTGCGCCTGCGCACGTGTGGCACGCTCGCGGCTGCCGAAAGGTAAAGTACACTAGAACACATAGCGACGTCCCCTTCTCGCGCGACACGTGGCAGCTGCGCCTGCGCACGTGGGGCACGCTCGCGGCTGCCGAGAGGTTAAGTACACTAGCACACATAGCGCCGTCCCCTTCTCGCGATACACGTGGCAGCTGCGCCTGCGCACGTGTGGCACGCTCGCGGCCGCCGAGAGGTAAAGTACACTAGCACACATAGCGCCGTCCCCTTCTCGCGCGACACGTGGCAGCTGCGCCTGCGCACGTGTGGCACGCTCGCGGCCGCCGAGAGGTAAAGTACACTAGCACCCATAGCGCCGTCCCCTTCTCGCGCGACACGTAGCAGCTGCGCCTGCGCACGTGTGGCACGCTCGCGGCCGCCGAGAGGTAAAGTACACTAGCATACATAGCGCCGTCCCCTTATCGCGCGACAGGTGGCAGCTGCGCCTGCGCACGTGGGGCACGCTCGCGGCCGCCGAGGACGCGCCGCCGCCGAGAGGTAAAGTAGGCTAGCACACATCGCGCCGTCCCCTTCTTGCGCGACACGTGGCAGCTGCGCCTGCGCACGTGGGGCACGCTCGCGGCTGCCGAGAGGTAAAGTACACTAGCACACATAGCGCCGTCCCCTTCTCGCGCGACAGGTGGCAGCTGCGCCTGCGCACGTGGGGCACGCTCGCGGCCGCCGAGGATGCGCCGCCGCCGAGAGGTAAAGTACACTAGCACACATAGCGCCGTCCCCTTCTCGCGCGACACGTGGCAGCTGCGCCTGCGCACGTGGGGCACGCTCGCAGCCGCCGAGGTCGCGCCGCCGCCGAGAGGTAATGTAGGCTAGTACACAACGCTCCCGCAGTGCCGGTGGACATGCACCCTTAGGCCTGACCTACGGAACACATCTGCCCACGATCTTTTAGGAAATGGAAAGACCATTTCCATTGTCTGCCCAGTCTGTGCATGGGCATTTCTTTTAAGGCAACAGAAGTCGGCACGATGTGCCGACCCCTTAGCTAAGGCGGTAGAAAAGGTAGCTAAAGCTAGGGTAGTATTTAAAAACAATTTAGGCACAATATCTACAATATTATATTTGAAGGAATTAATAGTCTCAGCGGGAAGGTACCTTTATCGCAACCGTTGCACTACAAGCGTCCGTAAATCAAACCGCACAGTCCTGGATTCAGTAGTCTTTCCAGCAGCTGCAGTAGGTTTCTCAACCGATGAATTTCCACGATGGTGTTAGGGCCAAGTGGTCGGTTGAAGAAGGGGGAAACGGAAGGGCCACAGCAGAGGTATGAACCCTGGAATAATAAATATTGGCCATTTTAGGCAATGTCCAAATTTATTGTTTGACTGCCACATCGGCGCAAGAACGAAGCGGATGATTTAGCAAAAAATAGAATTCAATGATGCGGCAGCCAAACAAATTACTTAGGAAATAAACAATAAGCAAAAGCAATAGCACAATAGAACTGTTTAACGTCTATTAAGAAGGGAAAATATTGTGTAAACTTAATTAGGTGCATATGTTTTAAATTTATTTTTGGCGATAAATAATTATTTACCACTGGTAATCATTATTGCAATTACAAATAAAGAAGCTTGCGAAACTATAAAATAAATACAAAATAGTCGTGCAAGGTCGTGACACGACGCCATTTGAGTGACTTTTACAAAATAAATGTATGGAAATGATAGAATCGTGGAAAACATGGAACGATGCATTTTGTTAGGCATATTCCCTGCAAGCTACAATAGCCATGCTACATTCTGACTTACATACAGGTAAAACACATAAGAGGCCAGACAATGCTAGATATTACTAAGCTATAGAATTAATTACAACACTCACCCGATACTGGGGTACACCACACGAATATAAAAATTAAATTGAAGAGTAAAATGCCCCGCGTAACTGGACACGACGCGTTATTTCAGATTTTAGCCGGCAGGGCCGTACGTCCTCACGTTATGATAGCTACGCTCGGACTGGCAACGAAGTTCGTTGCCAGTCCGAGGCGTTCGTTGAACGAACGCCACGAGACTCGCATATATCGGCCGCGCGATGATTCTGCGCATTCAGCGAAATAGGCACTCGTTGTTGCTGTCACTGCGCAGCGTAGTTTAAATTAAAAGTTACAACGTTCTACGATTATACTTCAATTTAAATAGTTTATAAAACAATATTAAGATAGATCTTATGTGTCATATAATTCTTATTTTTTTTTCGTTTTCTCTTTTATTTATTTTGTCGCACCGCCCACTAAACATTTCTGCTTAGCCCAAAGGTATGACTGGTAGAGAATGCCCTACGGCGTTAAGTCCACCTTTTGTACAAAGTATTGTTGTGCAATAAAGCTTAAATAAATAAATAACTAAATTTAAGTTAGGTTTAATTATTTTAGTATTAATGTTAGTTTTCAAAGTTTTTAGATTATTTTTAAGTTCAGGTTAAGTTTTTTAAGAATAAAAATCATTAGTTCATGTAACAAGCCGTTACAACGAATTAGGTCCCGCGCGGGATGATAAGCATACGCTTTGCACCGTTTTTTTTCATCTACCGCATTGCTTTATACGTGTGGAGCGATTTCGTTTTACTTTACCTCTCGAACGTCTGTTATCATTTAAAAAGACATAACACTTAAAAAAATATTTATCGGCTCCGGTCATCGGGGAGGAATCGAACGTAACAGACGTTCGATTCCTCATCCCGATCATGTCTACAACACGCAGCAGGGTTGCAATATGACGTATATAAATCTGTGATCAAATCTTTTATCCCACTGTTTGTAGACCGTAAATGAAACTTGTTTCTTTTTACCATTTTTCATAAGCTTCATTTTGTTTCAGCGGTCCGCACCGTGACTATCGACCAGGGCGCCCCCTGGGGCCCCCGAGAGCTGGAACGCAGCATGATGCCCCTGAAGTGGTACTACGACTTGTGCTGCGAGATGGAGCAGTACAGCTACGCGTTCGGACCCTGCTGGGAGCCGGTCATCGCGCACTGCAACCTGTGTAAGTGGCAATCGACCAGAGTGCCCCCTGGGGCCCCCGAGAGCTGGAACGCAGCATGATGCCCCTGAAGTGGTACTACGACTTGTGCTGCGAGATGGAGCAGTACAGCTACGCGTTCGGACCCTGCTGGGAGCCGGTCATCGCGCACTGCAACCTGTGTAAGTGGCAATCGACCAGAGTGCCCCCTGGGGCCCCAGAGAGCTGGATCGCAGTAAGAAGCCGTTGATGTGGTACTACGACTTGTGCTGCGAGATGGAGCAGTACAGCTACGCGTTCGGGCCCTGTTGGGAGCCGGTCATCGCGCACTGCAACCTGTGTAAGTGACAACGACCAGGGTGCCCCCTGGGGCCCCCGAGAGCTGGAACGCAGCATGATGCCCCTGAAGTGGTACTACGACTTGTGCTGCGAGATGGAGCAGTACAGCTACGCGTTCGGGCCCTGCTGGGAGCCGGTCATCGCGCACTGCAACCTGTGAGAGTTACAACGACCAGGGCGCCCCCTGGGGCTTAGTCGTAGTAAAAGTTAGTCTTCAATTAAAGTGGGGGTCGCATTGGTCGCACGGGTTTAATTTTAGTACCATAGATAATTCAGGACTAAGAGATAAACTTCGTTTTATATTTAGATATTAACGTCCAAAATAGTCATTTTTATCACTGACTGACCTCTGTTTTCTGTATAATATGTATTTATTTACAAAAAAAAAGTATTTAAGTATGTTTATCCGTTGTCTAGTACCCATAACACAAGCCTCGTAGCTTAATTTGGGACTAGAGAATTGGCGTGATTGTTAAGAAAATATTTATTATAAAAAAAAACCTCTAACTCAGTTTCAGAATGACCTAGAAAGTTAAAATTTGGAATCCAGATTATTGTAGGTGCATACAAAGAAATAAATCAGAAACTAGTAAACTTTCATCATTTTATTATAATTTTTCAATTAATTAATTCTATTAAAAATACTTAAGTACTTATAGTGCCTGTAATCTAAAAATCAGCAATCAAAATTAAATAAAGCTAACGTTTAACAAGCACAGATTACTTATTTGGTTCGTATGAAAACTAAATTGATCGTAAGCGTAACACGAATTTATAGTGCGTTGTAAGCGCGTACGACGATTGTTGGTAGTAAGGTCGCAAGTACATCGAGTGAGAGAGGCCTGCTAGTACTACTATTTTTGAACTATGTTTTGTAATAAGACGGTAAGAACTTTTGACGACCACCTTGATGTAATGGTTAAGAAGTTGACTGTAATTTTTTTTTCATATAATTTATATATATATATATATATATATATATATATATATATATATATATATATATATATATATATATATATATATATATATATATATATAAAACTCATAACTCCTTTCCAGCGTTCGACCAAGTATCCCGCCCCTCGCTGGACCCGTCAGCCCCCCTCGCGTGGTGGGACAAGGTCCGGCTGCTGATGCATGGCCGCCTCACCGCCAACTGCGCGCGCTTCACCTGCCTGCTGCACGTGTCGCTCGACCCGTACAACACCACCGAGGAGATGGAGCTCACCTGGACCGACCTGGTGTTGGATTGGACCAACGGTGAGTTGCCTGTAGCTCGACAAGTTCGTGCCCGGCTGCTCATGCATGGCCGCCTCACCGCCAACTGCGCGCGCTTCACCTGCCTGCTGCACGTGTCGCTCGACCCGTACAACACCACCGAGGAGATGGAGCTCACCTGGACCGACCTGGTGTTGGATTGGACCAACGGCGAGTTGCCTGTAGCTCGACAAGTTCGTGCCCGGCTGCTCATGCATGGCCGCCTCACCGCCAACTGCGCGCGCTTCACCTGCCTGCTGCACGTGTCGCTCGACCCGTACAACACCACCGAGGAGATGGAGCTCACCTGGACCGACCTGGTGTTGGATTGGACCAACGGTGAGTTGCCTGTAGCTCGACAAGTTCGTGCCCGGCTGCTCATGCATGGCCGCCTCACCGCCAACTGCGCGCGCTTCACCTGCCTGCTGCACGTGTCGCTCGACCCGTACAACACCACCGAGGAGATGGAGCTCACCTGGACCGACCTGGTGTTGGATTGGACCAACGGCGAGTTGCCTGTAGCTCGACAAGTTCGTGCCCGGCTGCTCATGCATGGCCGCCTCACCGCCAACTGCGCGCGCTTCACCTGCCTGCTGCACGTGTCGCTCGACCCGTACAACACCACCGAGGAGATGGAGCTCACCTGGACCGACCTGGTGTTGGACTGGATTAACGGTGAGTTGCCTGTAGCTCGACAAGTTCATGCCCGGCTGCTGATGCATGGCCGCCTCACCGCCAACTGCGCGCGCTTCACCTGCCTGCTGCACGTGTCGCTCGACCCGTACAACACCACCGAGGAGATGGAGCTCACCTGGACCGACCTGGTGTTGGACTGGACCAACGGTGAGTTTGCCTGTAGCTCGACAAGTTCCCGCCTGCTAAAGTGAAAGGAGTTACATCTTCGGTAGCTATTTGTTGTGGGCGTTTGTTATGTCTAATATAAAAGCTTGAACTGAATTTTGTGGTACAATGATTGGGCTGAAAGACAAAAGACATTGATTGCATCTAGTGACATGATGACAAGAAGAAGTCAAAAACAAACAAACATCCCTCCGGCGCCTGATCTAATAATACTATCCAATAAAACTTATCTATTGTTTTATATAAATAATTAATCACACTGGATGCAGACCGCTTGTGATCGGTCGATGTGGAAAACTGTGGGGAAGGCCAATAATCAGCAGTGGACGTCCTTTGGCTGATAATGATGATGAATAAATTAATAATTTTATATGATTTTAAAACGTTATTTACGTAACGCATTTTTTTAAATGGTCCCTTTCTACGATATTTTCGTTGTGGTATGGTCATCGTTTTCTTTGTTGGTAAGAAGAATGTGTTTTCAAAACTTGATCCTCCGAAGACATAACAAATGTAACGTTTACTCATTCTTATTTTTTCCGGCCAGGCAAGCTCGGCTTCCTCGGCGAGCTGAACGTGTTTGTTCGGACAGCGAGCAAGTACGACGACTGCCGTGTGCTGCGCGTGCCCAACTTCCGGCTGAGCGCGAAGCTGATCTGGCAGTGCGTGGGCGACGCGCGCGACCACCACGCGCAGGCGCCCACCGCGCCCACGCGCCTGCCCGAGTACTCCAGCAACCAGGTGCGTGCGAGCGGGACGGGGGCACAGCGTCGCACGTGTCGCACCCACGCCGAGCGCGAAGCTGATCTGGCAGTGCGTGGGCGACGCGCAACTTAGGTTCGACAACTTGAAAGAAAAGTCTCTGGTGTCTGCACAAACATAGCGCCGTGAATGTCACGATGAGATTAAGCTTGAATCTAGCTCAACACAGCTTTGACTAGATTTCATTCATTCTCTATTTCATTTTGCAGGAGCACGACTCATACCGTGCGTTCCGGTCTCAAGGATTGGACCTTCACCTCAGCATGGAAACTAAGCCCGTTGACAAAGATGGACCCGTGCTTCTACTTTACGGGAGCACACTTAGGTAAAAATCATTGTTTCAGAATATAAATCAACCTTATTATTTCCTTACTCGTTCTCATACATGAAAAAAAAAAACTCTTCTAATCATGATTATGTTCTATTTTTTTTCAATAAGAACCATTTTAAAAAGAAGACCGTTATAACCCCTGTGATATTTTTCCTCTTCCACAGATGGTTTGAAAGCCTAAAGCTCATACTATCGGGCGTGACTCGTCCCACGCGGCGCGGGCGCGTGTTTCACAACGTGCGCCCGCGCAAGCCGCAATTGTCGCGCCATTACAGAAATGTCAGCGTGTCGCTTACTTTACATAATCTGCAGGTACGTGGAGCTATCTGTACTTATGATTATCGAAAGGATATTATAAAATTGATGATTATAAAAATGACAAAGATATATGGAAATATTTGAATGTAATCTTTTACAATTATTGTAAATCAAATTTGAAAAGAGGCAATGACAATAGTGACTGAGTTTCTTGCGCCGCTTCTTCTCAGCACTGGCCCAAATTGTCCCGACGCGGTGGTAGGGTTAATTTATATGTTGGGACGTGTAAAAGTGCTACTTGTTAGTCTATTTGCAAAAATATATTTTTTTTGATGATTTTATTTATTAATTGATTATCCACCCCAATGTTTTGCCTGCTTCGCCATATTAACTGATGTAAGAAGAATGTTTGTAAATAAATAAGCCTGTGTGTAACCTCTCTCCTACAGCCTTTCCTATCGTTGTATGAGGCTTAATACAAGGCGAACTAAAATATGTTACGTGCGATGCGTCCGATGCGCGCGACGGCCAGCCTGTGAAATCTTTCCTTAAATCTACATTAACCGTCCTCTTATCTTTCCACAATCAGAGTATATCTATATATTCTTACATAGGTCTTCTACTGGTCATCATCATCGATGCAGCGCGGCATAGAAATGCTGGGCGTCCGAGTGACCTGCGGTTCAAAACACCGCTTGACTCTCGTTCCCTCGTCAGACGGGTTGGTCCGACGGCCACGGGCCAACTGGACCACGGTGTACATGAACTGCGATCTAAACGACGCTGAGATCTGGCTGAAGACCACGGCTGCAGCTGCTGAGGACAAGGACAGCGATGCCGTATGTGTTCTCTATTTTCCAATGTATACAGGGTGTAAAAAAAACCTTAACGAAGCCGAATACCACATATTCTACCAATTGTTACGATCATTTTTTTCCTTTACACCATACCTGGGAAGTTACTGAGTTATTGATGGTTAAAGTTTGAAAAAAAAAGATGATTTTTACAGAAATGTCTTCTGTCCGTGATAACTAAATTTTTTTCCAAAGAAACATGATACAAATTTTCACTAGTTCTTTCATAAAAAGCCTCTAAATGGCACACTCCGCAATGAACAGCGCACACTTGAACCGACCCGCGTTGTGCGGCGGCGTATAGCAACACGCCCCGCGGTCACTTTTCCGCGTGCGCGCTGTACATTGCGGGTTAGAATTAAATTGTTTTTTTTTTATGTCAAAAAATAAAAGTTGTTTCCCAGCCAAAATTTATTTTTCATACGATTTGGTTTGATGTACTGAACGCGTGGTTGACGGCTACGTTAAGGTTTTTTTTACACCATGTATAAAAGAAAGTGATGTTAATTACACTATTTATAAATAAAGAATGGATGAACCGATTTGGCTGAAAATTGGTGGAGACCGAATGAATTGGTGAATAGCTTAGAACCAGAAAACGGACATAGGATACTTTTTATCCTGTTTGACCGCGATTGTGAAAACAAAGGGATTGCACGCGGACGAAGTCGCGGGGGGCCACTAGTCTAGAATAAAAATAATATCGCGTGGCCGTGGCGTTAACCACCAAGCAGTTAAGAAAGCGCGTGAGAACAAGTTCCCAAACTCTTTTGCATTTAAACCGTTTTCACTTTATTCTGAAAAAAAAAGGTTTTGTGGAAGCTAGGACTGCAGCTAATCAAGATCTTTTTAACTTTCTTCTAGAAAAAAATGTGGAAACTAGGACTCATCTTCCTTAATGAGTCCTAATTTGATGACTCATCTTCGGCTCATCCTAAGATGTGCCATAGTTTTATCATAATCGGTCGGTTTTTAAGATACAGATATCCAAGCATTTTTACGGCAATGTGTTTCTCTATGGTTTTCTAAACATTTTTTATTTGCAGAACTCGTCAGTCCTCCGACCACCAGCAGTAGAGAAATGGTACTGCGTATCGGTGCGTCGCGTGTCGTACGGACGCGAGGCGGCCGGCGGGGGGGCGGGCAGTGCGACGCATCGGCTTGCTGTACACGACTTGAAGGGAGCTTGGACGAAGCTGAACAGAGACTTGGCCTTCGCGCTGATAGATACCTATATCAAGACCCAGGTATGTCATGGTAATACTCAGGGGATGGATAAGTGAGTAGGTGTAGAAAAAGTAGTACTGCGTATTACGTTAAGCCGTTGGTCCTGCGCCTGATCTTTCTCCGGTCATGTCGGATGGCCGTCTCACCGAACTTTGAGAGTGATGGAACAGTGAGTGCACCTGTGTATTGCGCTCACGCTTGTGCACCATAATATCTCCTGCGTAGTTGGCTGATCTCTGTTGAGATTGGCCGCCGTGGTCTAAATCGGCCAGGAGGACTATTATTCAGTGGACGGATAAGTGAGTAGGTATAGGAGAAGTGGAACTACGTATCAGTGCGTCGCGTGTCGTACGGACGCGAGGCGCTCTTGCTGTAAACGCTTGAAGGGAGCTTGGACGAAGCTAAACAGAGATTTGGCCTTCGCGCTGATAGATACCTATATCAAAACGCAGGTATGTATGCTCTCTTGTCAAGCAGTTACGGGCTAGATCCAATTGAAACCATTTCTAAACGTTTGATATCTACTCTTAGAATCGTAATCAAAACATCGATCACCTGCAATGGAAATAAGAAACTGACTGCTATATAAAAAGACTTTATTATGATAGTAACGTGTTTATATACTAAAGATGGGGAAGAGTGTGTGCGTGTTAGGTATACGGTAACACACCAAGCATCGTCAACTCCTGCCGAAAGCTACTTTGGCTTGAAGGGATCCGAAACGTCATGTTACAATAAATTGGAAATAATTCGCGAAATAATACTTAAAATAAGTGTATCATTTCAATGTCTACTGTTTGCGTAAACCGAAGAAACGAATATACTTTGACTTTACTTATACGCTATTCAAATCTTTCGTTTCAGCAATTGAAGAAGAATTTGTCAACGAAAGCGCTCAAAGAAGAGGAGAAGCCTAACTCCTCGCCGAAACGTGAAACTGATGTCGTTTCTCCGCCGCCTTCGAATGCTCAGGTAATGTTGGTTTTACAGTTTCCATACACCAGAGAAATTAAACAATCATTACGATATATATGTACGGGCTATGGACCATAATGATTTTGGAAAGCGGCCTCAATATCTTTTGATAATTATTGTCCATAAACTTGACAGTAAAATGAAGGTAACGCGCGCTATTAGAATGACAGCTGTTAGTGATCCATGGTTCTACCTGCCTTGCGACATCCGAACCGATTTTACGAGAGCGCGTGGGTATGCGTGGGCTCTTTTTCCCTACGGCGCTATTCTATGCTACCTACAATTTCTGATTCCGTCTCATCTGTTATTTTACCCCTCCCCCCCTCCCTCTTCTGGGACGTGAAACCACCTTAACATGACTCCGCGTTGGGGGCTGTTCTTATTAGTTTACCATCGACTCATTTTTCAAAACTTCGCCTAGTTGTGTGCCAGGAGTCCGAGAAATCTCGCATGGCGTCCCAACGGTTGCGACTGCATAGTATTAGGTCTTGATGGTATATTGATTGGTGAAAAGAGGTTATATGTATAACATTTTACAGTTGTGGTCTGTAAAGCTTGTAATATAAGTTAAGTTAATGCCATGATAGGATTGATTTCTTTCTTCGCTGACGGTCGCAATTACTTACTTTGGTCAAGCCGACCATTGTGGTTTGAATAACCGCAATGTTCCATGATGCCCAGCGATCCTAGGGTGCGCTGCAGTTTTTGAAACAATTAAGTTACTTTGCTTTTTAGCATTAACGATGCAAAATTAATGACAATGGAAAATTAAATCACACGAAAAGACAAATAGACTGCCACAGGTGGGACTCAAACCCGTACCGCTCGCAAGCCGGGCGATTGCCCTCCCAATTGAGTTATCGTGACACTTATTCATCGGTCCGAATGTCTGTATGTGCCGCTTAGGCTGCAGCCAGCCATGATTCATCACTATTGCGATTAGATACCTACAACTTTACAATTTTTCTTTAAGTATGTTTTAATTTTACATTGTAAAGAAATTTGCATTGTTGCTAAAAAATTCAGTATCTTAATAAATAAGCTGATTCTTCTTGTTAAACAGCTGTAAAGTTGTTTCATTCGGATGTCATAGGTATCTAACCGCAATACTGATGAATCACGGCTGGCTGCAGCCTAAGGAGCATTTAAAGAAATTTTAAAGCAACGCGAACGGTACGCTCGACCGCAGAACGCGATGGTCGTTAGGAAGAAATCATGCCTATGGCGACCAGCCCGAAAAATGCGTTTGAAGTATTAGTCGCATCGCGTGGCGTCGCACTTGCCGCATTAACCAACACCAACTCTTACCCATCAGTGCTCGTCAGCGAACACGTCGGCTCACGGCGGGGGCGGGGGCGGGGGCGGGTGCGCGGGCGCGGAGGGCAGCGCGGGCGGCATGCTCGCGGCGCTGGTGGCCGAGGCGGGGGGCGAGGCGCCCGTCGTGTTCAGCGACGAGCTCAGCGGGGACGCGCCCGCGCACCACCAGCCGCACCACAAGCAGCTCGACGACGATGCGCACACCGCCTTTCTGAGTGAGTTATTATGAAGTTTAAAAAAAGAGCCATACATTTTAAAAGGTAAACGTAGTGTGGGACGCCCCCCGGCTAGATGGACAGACGATCTGAAAAAGGCAGCTGGTAGTGACTGGATGCAAAGGGCGGGAGATCGTGCGCTGTGGCGCTCCTTGGGGAAGGCCTATATATATCCAGCAGTGGACTGTAACAGGCTGATATGATGATGATGATGAAACGACCACATATAAGACACGCCTATGGTGATGATCGTGAGTCACTACAACTCGCTCGTTTTTTATTGCGGAGGTGACAGACGTTGACGGAAACGAGAGATGCTAGATGTAGCGGGGAGGGCAGATGGATGGTATAACGGAGAAAGTGAACGAGGTCAGCAATAAATTCTTGCGTGAGTCGCAGTCACTGTCATAGCTAAATGCCTGTTTGCGTCAGTCCACAGAAATATTGCGCAGAATTTACTTTGATATAGGGTGTAAAAAAACCTTACCGAAGCCGACTATCACATATTCTACACATGGGAAGTCAAAGTTACTGAGGTATTGATGGTTAAAGTTTGCAAAAAAAAAAATGATTTTTACAGAAATGATTTCTGTCCGTTATAACTTAACTTTTTTCCAAAGAAACATGATACAAATTCTCACTAGTTCTTTCATAAAAAGCCTTTTAATGGCACACTCCGCAATGAACAGCGCACACTTGAACCGAACCGCGTTGTGCGGCGGCGTACTCGTATAGCAACACGCCTCGCGTGCGCTCTGTACATTGCGGGTTGGAATTAAATGGTTTTTTTTGATGCCAAAAAATAAAAGTTGTTTTTCAGCCCCCCAAAATTTCTTTTTTATACGATTTGGTTTGATGCACTTGATGCACTTGAACGCGTAGTTGACGGCTTCGGTATGGTTTTTTTACACTCTGTATATTACCAAAATGTTCTTGCTTATCCCACTGTATCAGAAATCTGAATATCGAATTCGTTTTTATGTCGATGCACTTTCCAACTACATATGACTGACTTATTAGTTGTATTATGACCGTATAATTTATTCCAGTCGAGCTAGTGAACTCGCAAGTAGTGCTGAAGGGCTGCGAGACGCGCGGCTACGTGCTGCTGTGCGCGGCGCGCGCGGAGGTGCGGCAGCGCGTGCGCCGCAGCCCGCCCGCCACCGCGTGGTCGGGCGCGCTCTCCGCCATGCAGTACTACGCCACCGTCAGCGCCGCGCAGGGCGACCAGCTCGACGGTAGGCCAGAACATAGCACAGCGTGATAATAGTCCTCCTGGCCGTACTACGTCTGCCGGGCCAGCTAGTCAGTCATAATTTTTAATCCATTACAATTAAATGAAGTCGAAAGGGGTAGTTTTATAGAGTTGAAAAATATGGATAGGCACAATAATACAGCAGTAACTCAAAGATATAATTCAGACCAAGGATTATTCCAAGAAAGCAATAGGTCTCCACTACTTACCGTCAATGATAGCCATCGAATCACAGTAATCTTCCGATTTATGTAGTGACAATTGAGTTACGCCGCAAGGATTCTGTCAAAGGATAACTTTATAAACGGTCGGTCTTCTCAGAAAGAGCCTTCAATTTTGAGATTGAGGGAATTGGCCATTTGAAGAATTATTTTATCACTCCCTATGAGTAATGAAATTAATACCTCAAATGGTTTAGTTTTGGGAGCTTGTAACCTCGTGTAGTTAGATTACTTGAGCTTTACTGTGCAAACCAAACCTTTGTCTTTGAATAAGTATCATTTTGTAACCTTCTCCTTTCCGAATTTTAATTTTGATAAGTAATAGTCCTGGCCGATTTCGACCACGGCGGCCAATCTCAACAGAGATCAGCCGACTACGCAGGAGATATTATAGTGCACAAGTGTGAGCGCAATAGACAGGTGCACTCACTGTTCCATCACTCTCAAAGTTCGGTGAGACGCCAATCCGAGAGAGATCAGGCGTAGGACCAACGGCTTAACATGCGCGCTGAGGCACGTGCGTGTAACACCGCCAACTTCCCGCCTCCGAGCTGTTTTGACGAATTCGTGACAGAAAGTCTCAGAAACAATTTTGGCTCGACCTGGGATTCGAACCCAGGACCTCTCAGATGTAACGCAGAAACTTTGCCACTACACCAACGACGCAGTCAAGTCAGAAGTGCATAGTCAATGTCGTCACAAGTTTTAAAATAGGTCCAGGCATAAGAATAGGTAATAACTACGTAGAAGCGAAACTCCCGCACCAAACGCACTCAAGGTCATTTCATAGCAAACTGTCAAACGTACACGTACGTAAACGTTTCATAGCAAACGCCAGTAAGTCGGATGGTCCAGGCCACCTAAACGCCTGCAATTGTTAGCGTTGCTCCGACATAATTGTTATTTTTAGACACGAACATCATTTAACTAGTCTTTTGTTTATATGTCAATTTTTTTACGAATGCTAGCCACATGTCGCGCAGGCGATAATATCTGAGTTTTTAAGATTTGGTAATTTCACGATGTGAAATATTGTAGTGTAAGAGCGAAGAAAGAGTCATATCTTAGTATTTTCATTGCCAAGTAATAAGCAAAGGTAAATGATAATTTAGTGTTTTTAATACCCATCTACTTTTATGGATGTCCAATTTTATTTTCATACCTACCTAGTGTATTGATCATTTTAAAGCTTGCTATGACAGCTCTATCACAAAGTCAGGGAGTCTGAGGGGGGTTACAGGCTGAGGTAGGTAGGTATTTATAACGCAGCTTTTGGGCCTCGACAAAGGAGTTTCACTTCAACGTAGTCATTACCTATTCATATGGTCCAGGATAATTGACATGATGACGCCTATCTTAAATACTTTCATGACCATAGCTTTTAAAAAGCATAGCCCCTATGAAGTTAATACAACCAGTATATTTCCAAAAAGATGTAGAGACCAATTTTTAAAGACACAAAATTAAATAAAAATTCGGTCAATTGATTCCGATTTCTGATACATGACCGTGACGTCACGATCATATATTCCCATACAAAATCAATGGAGGCCGACCGTTTTGACAGACAAAAAAAGAGTATGTCAACGACTGGTGGTCTCATCTAGCCTATTAGTTTTTAGATCGATCTTCAAAATGCTGACATAATCGGCCGCAATGTCTACTCAGAATACAAATCTCCAAAATTCTTTAAAGTCGATCGTTCAAAAGTGGCATGCATCCGGTAAATCCTGCTATCTTTCGTGAATCTACCGTGTCTATAGTAAATTAACGTATTATTTATATCTGCAGAGAACATCCAATGGGTATCCGTAGAAGAGATATCGGAGCGGTGGGCGGGCACCGAGATCAGCACGCCGTCGGACGTGCCGCGGCTGGTGGGCAGCGGGCACTCGGCCGGCGGGGTCATCGGCCGCACCGTCGGGCCCAGCACCGACACGCACCTCGCGCAGGTATATAAGAATGAATGAATGAATGAAAATTTATTTGCGTATGAAAAAGGGTACTGTACGAGCTAACATCGTACATGGAAATTGCCCAACCTCGGAGCGGCGTCAGCGACTCACATACAGCGGCTGACCGATGGACCCTCAACGAGCACCGTCGGCACTCTACACCGACGGTTCACATCTACATACCTTTACTTGTTTACAATCAGTAATTTCATTATCAAATCAATAACATACATGTTCATAAGCATTAATAAAACTGATATCAACCGACAGTGTTAGAACGGCATACAACGGGTTTGTTTCTTACTACAACTTCCCTCTCAAGTCGTTAGCACTCAACACATCCCTTAACTGTAGACACACCCTACAGGTACATTTAGGTGGTAGGTTTGACATTGTGGTTCAGCTTTTTTAGCCATATTATAACAGTATTACGTATATTATTAAGTGTCATGGAAAACCCATTTCGGCCATAGCCACAGCTGAGGCCAGACAAACTCCCGCAGTCCTGAAAAAGGATGTGGATCTACCCACCCTTAACCTGCGAAGTCTGCGACTGCTCTTCCCTTCTCTGACTAGGGGTGATAGGAAAGAGCCTTTATACTATCATTCCTATCCCAAAATCATTAAGAACTCTTAATAGGTGCACATTAAATGTTGTAAGTTTGTGTGTCAATCTTTTCGAAAGAGAACATGAAGATAAGGGGAGCGTGATTTGAGTTTTTGCTTGAAAGCCATGATGTAAATAAAACTGGGAAACCTTTTAAAGGACCAAACTTGATTTGTATTTGTGTGTTAGTGTATGAATGAATTTAATAATTGTTATGTGTTTTAAATTTAATTGTATGTAATAATCTTTCAAATTATGGGTGGGTTACTATGACCTGAAATAAATGCATTTTATTTTTTATTTATTAGCTCGCATTTTTCACCCACTCACATTATCCATTGTTCCAGCTCCAACGCATAGTGTCTCGGTGCGCGTGCGAGTTCTACTACGCGTCGCACGAGGAAGCCGAACCTTGTTCCTCTGGCGACGCGTGGGGCGCGCAGCACCAGCCCTACGACTCCTTCACGCTGATGCACCACGACCTGGACGTGTGCACCAACTCGCTGCAGGTGAGAGAGAATGTGCCAGCTGCAAAGCATAGAGTCTTGGTGCGCGAGGAAGTTTTACTACGCGTCGTACGAGCGAGCCGAACCATGCACAGTGTTCAGACTCCGGCTGTTTCTAGACTAGACCTACAGGGTACAATTGAAGACAGTGATAAGTAATCGATTGATGTGTGGTCTATATTCATAAAAGCGAAGTCAACGCCCAACTTTACTATTTAGCATTGTGAAGTAGTTATTTCCGCGCTATATCTCAAATGCCGTTTGAGATAGTGTTAGCAACGCGTCACACAAGACATTTGTCTAGAGGGTAACCCTTGGCTTAATAAAAACGTAAATACTACGACGACTACTTTGGTGTAATGGTCAAGAAGTTGACTGTTAAACACAAACATTTGTGTGCATGAACAGTCTGTTTGTACTGGTCTGGGTGATTTATGTATTTATTGAAGTTTATTTGTGATACCATTGTTCTTTCTGATATCTGTAACACAAGTGCTTAAGCTACTTACCACAGAGTCAGATCAATGTATGTGATGTTGTTGTATATTTATTTATTTATATTTTATTTAAATATAACATATTTGTTTTAGTACGCGATGCTGCTGGACGTGGTCAACAACGTAGTACTGCACGTGGAGCCCGAGAGACGCCGCACGCTGGAGCGGCGCGCGCGCATGCGGTTCCAGCTGCAGCTGCACCGCGACACCGACCCGCGCCAGCTCATACACAAGCTGCAGACGCAGGTATTGTAATAAATAACTAGTAACAAGCCCGCGACTTTGTCAGCGCAAACGTGTTCAAGTTAGAAGAAATTTGTGATTGATACTCGTCGATACCTTTATTTATTTAAGCTTTATTGCACAACCATACTTTGTACACACGGTGGACTTAACGCCATAGGGCATTCTCTACCAGTCATACCTTTTGGCTAAGCAGAAATGATTAGTGGGCGGTGCGACAAAATAAATAAAAGAGAAAAAACAAAAATAATTATATCAACGATATGACACATAAGATTAAATATAAAATATACAATATATAAATACATACATATTTAAAAATACACATAATATACTCGTATACAAATATGCACTTAATAAAACCTTTCCAAAAGTAGTTGAATTATTTCAAGCCTAAGCATCGCGACGCAAGCTGTGACAGTAGGATTGATCAGTAAAGATATGGTCTCCAGCCAATTTAAATAGTAGATAATTTAAATACCATTTAATTTCTGTTGGTAGGTAGGGACGAAAACGGTCATGGTTAAATGGTTGGGTGAAAATGCACAATTTGAATTAATTGAATAAAAACAACAATTTGTTTTTATTCAATTAATTCAAATTCAAATCCAATAATTTGAATTATAAGCTTGTTGAAAAAAATACAGATATTTTAAATTACTATTTCATGATATATATCGCATTCCTGTCGAACTAACATTTACTAACAATTGCTAGCCCATAATCTAGAGCTCCCGACATAGGTCGAGACGAAAATTATTGTTTTTTTGTCAGTGGCTCAAATAGTAGAACTGCCAACTGCATGCCATGCCATGCAATGGCATGGTCCTGCTCCTGATCTTCCTAATACCGTGTTCACATTATTTTGGATTTTTGTAAAACAAAAAATTATACAGTAATGTTTACATTTTGAGATTCGAGTTAATTAAAAAAGTAAAAAAATGAAGAAAAAAGCCCTGTGTGACACGAAACATTTATTTAAAAAATAAAAAAGATTCTCTCCGGCGGGGAATCGAACCCCGGTCTCCCGCGTGACAGGCGGGGATACTGACCACTATACTACCGAAGACTTGTGTGTAGATGTCGAAATTATCGCCTGCGCTTTAGTTATCAAGCGAATCCGTGTTGAACCGTGATAAAAATAACATAGTTTGAGTGGGTGGATATGCTTCGCCGCATAGGTAGGTATTATTTTTGTACTAGGTATTTCGGTGAATGGATAAGATAACGAATGCGTTGTTTTTTGTTTTTATACAAATAAATACATGTTTTCTAGGTTTATTTTGATAAACTCTTGGTAAAACAATATTGACCTGACAACGTCTTAAATTAGGTTGTGGCTCGGAGTCACTCATGAAAAAGTGTAACGCCCGCTCACGTCTGTTACGATGAGTCACCGAACGAGAGAAAGCCCGCCGGACCGGCGAATGCCTTGCGTCTCTCTCCCACTCAAACATGATCGGTCCGCCGCGCGCGCAGCACTAGAAAATTAGGCGCGTTGAAAAGACGTTGTCACGTATAAAATCTTCGCCCGTAAAACCGACTTTACAGGCAACCATTTTTTTAACATTCAAATAAGTTAACCTGTGCTTTTTTACCATGAAAATAAATTATGCCAACGACGAATGTGTGATAATCCTCCTTATTTATTTAATGAATTAGGCTAACTCAAGAATTCTCAATTACTAAAATTTTTAGTCCGTTATAAAATATAAAATTTAATTTAAAATGAATCACGATATACACGAATACATGCATTGTCATTTGCGACCTTTTGCGACATGTTACGTTATTTAGACTGTAGATACGATGTTAAAAAAATTAGTTCGCCATACAGATGGTACAACGATATTTTTTGGAGTGTGTATTCTACTACCTGTTATATAGCTACCGTACTGTTGTACCCGAGTTGTCTCCCCCTTTAAAACGCCTGTATCGACTCTCACTTGTGACTGGCGTTGTGCCCAGGACTTGAAAGCTGCCTAAACGTGCACGTCCAGTACCCAAAAAGGGAAGTCGAGCTGACCCTGCGAACTATCGCCCTATTTTGGTTACTTATGTTGCACTTTTACGCACCAAGCGATTTGAATCTACATTTTTGTTGGGTACGGCTAAGGAATAGAATTCGCTGCCGGCTTTAGTGTTACCCTAAAGTAACTAAAGAGCTGTTAAAGTTCAAAAGATACAGCTTGTGCTTTGACCAGAATACTAACAGGTCACTGCAAACTAAACAAACACATGGCAAACATGAATATGACAGAAGACGCTCTGTGCAGATTCTGCCACACAGAGGAGGAAACGGCCATGCATATTCTCTGCTCATGCGGCCCGCTTATGAGCAAAAGAAGTATCCATCTCGGGCGGCACATCATGCGCCCGGATGAGATAACAGAAGTCACGCTCCAAAGAGTCTGGCAATTTATAGACTCAACGGGACTAAGCAGTGAACTGTAAATACAAAGGGCTGCCACAATAGATTAAACTTGGTCGAGTTGGCGATAAGAAGGCCCATAAACCCAATAATAATAATAGTGTTACCCTGATATTATACACCCTTTTCATGTAAAGAGTGAATAGGCTGTTGCTGGACAGACATGATTCATCCTCAGCCACATCGTCATGTACCATCAGGTGAAATTATTGCCAAATGTCTGGATAGCCATTTATATAAAAAATGAATATATGATTTGCGAATTAATATGACTGCCTCGTCGGTGTAGCATGGCAAAGTTTCTGCCTTACATCCGAGATGTCCTGGGTTCGAATCCCAAATCGATCCAAAATTGTTTCTGAGATTTTCTGTCATGAATTTCTCAAAAACAGCTCGGAGTGCCTCGGAAAGCACGTTAAGCGTTCAGCACGTTGGTCCTGCGCCTGATCTCTCTCCGGTCATGTCGGATTGCCGTCTCACCGAACTTTTAAAGAGATGGAATAGTGAGTACACTTGTGTATTGCGCTCACACTTGTGCACTATAATATCTCTTGTGTAGTTGGCTGATCTCTGTTGAGATTGGCCGCCGTGGTCGAAATCGGCCAGGAGGACTATTATTATTATGACTCTTTTGTGGTAATTAAATAAATAAATAAATATTTCACAACAATCACACCAATTCTAGAGTCCCAAATTAAGCTACGAGGCTTGTGTTATGGGTACTAGACAACGGATAAACATACTTAAATACTTTTTTTTGTAAATAAATACATATTATACATAGAAACCACCCAGACCAGTACAAACACACATGTTCATGCACACTTATGCTTGTACTGTGCGGGGATCGAACCCGTGACCCTTGGTTTAGAAGTCCGACCTGTGGACCACTGCACCAAGCGGTCGTCAAATTGATGTCGTTTTGTGCAGGTGCGCGAGTCCCTGGCGCGGTTGCGGCGGCTGGAGAAGGAGTACTACCTGAAGAACCGCTCCATCACCGGCGACGATCCGGTGGCCATCGAAGAGTTGAAGAGCCTCGACAACCAAGTCAGTTGCTTTGCTTATCACTCGCCCTTTGTTCCGTTTACATCTTCGATCAAACCAAGCAGGAGGATACGGTATGTCCAACTTAAAATGAGCCGCTCACGCACACGAACGCACTTTACAGGTATGTAAACAACTCACAGTACTAACGACGACTAGGAACGAATCTGATTTATTGGACTCTGTTTAGTAGATTCACCCGTGTCTAGATCATATCGTACCCGCCTCTTCGTTTCATCTAATATTCATATAACAAAAACTTACACTCAAAATGAAATATAGTAAGATGGTTTAAGAATGACTTTATCGCATTGAATGAAAGTTGCTTGATGATAATAATTTCTTTACTTAAACGCTTAGCGTGTTTAGAAGCAAAGTCATAATCGCACTACCACTCAGTTAGTAGTGCGAGTAGTCCTTAACTAGTGGACCCGGCAGACGCTGTTCTGCCCGTTATTCTTGCAATTTTCTATATTTTCTCACCGTTTCAACCTTCCCTGAACTTCTACAAATAATTCAAACCTAAAATTAGCAAAATCGGTTCTGCCGTTCTCGAGTTTTAGCGAGACTAACGAACAGCAATTCATTTTTACATATACATAGATAGATAGACCAGTGAACGCCTGCGACTTCGTTCGCATACATCGACAGAAAGTGTTTGATACTCGGATTTTGTAACTGAGGCGTTATGTTTATCTCATACGGTTACGCTGGACTGCTAGCGTTCCAAATCAAGCTCTACAAATATATTTTTTGTTATATGAACAGAAATTGCTAGTAACGTTAAACAATTTTTCCTGAGGTTATTTTCATACTTGTTACAGTTTAGCTGGGCTGCTAGGGTGTCACATCAGGGGCCCTACGTTACGTTCTTGCTTACCGGTCCTCTGCCTTAGGCTGGATTACCAGTTTAAATCTATTTAATGTTCCTTGTAATTTTCTTTCAGAACACACATGTGTCTATGATCACGGTTATTTTTCAAATTCTTGAGTGGTTTCTGTTAACAGGTTAACGAGTGCAAAGAAGTTGTCTGGTCATTGGGCGAAGAGCTGGACGCGATGGTTCGCGCGTGGCGCGAGGCCGAAGCCCCGGGCGCGGGGGCCAGTGGGACCCGGGGGCCTGGTGCGGCGGCCCCGCACCGCTATAACGAGATCTGCTTCAAGTCGGCTCGGTGGAGGCTGACCGATGCCGACGGGCAGCTGGGCATCGCTGACCTGCTGCTGACTAACTTTCTGTAAGTTTAGATTGTGTGTAGCTACCAGGGGCAGGGGCCAGTGAGACACAGCTCGTCGGCACCGCTGCCCCGCACCGTTACAACGAGATCTGCTTTAAGTCGGCTCGGTGGCGGCTGACCGATGCTGAAGGGCAGCTGGGCATCACTGACCCCCTGCTGACTAACTTCCTGTAAGTTTAGAGTGTGTATAGCTACCGGGGGCAGGGGCCAGGGGGACACAGGGCGTCGGCGCCCCCGCTGTGCATCGCTACAACGAGATCTGCTTCAAGTCGGCATGATGGAGGCTGACCGATGCTGACGGCCAGCTGGGCATCGCTGATCTGCTGCTGACCAACTTCCTGTAAGTTAAGTATGTAACTTTCTACTGAGGGCAGGGGCGAGTGGGATACGGGCGCCGGAGCAGAGAAACTCAAAAAGACTGGTGAAAATGTTGACATACATATATACGACAAACATTTAGGTTACATACATAAGTATTATAAAGCGTACGTATGATTCAAAATGATTTCTGAGCATTGTTAATAAACGTAAATACTTTTATTTTTATTGTTCAAGTTTGATTTCTTTACACTGTAAAATGGAGTTCAGCACTTCTAAAATTTTAAAAATAATTATTTTGATTTATTAGATACACAAAGACATCACGATCGGACGACTCAGTAGAGCATCAGCTCGAGGTCGGCTACCTGCAAGTGACGAACTTACTGCCGAACGAACCATTCCCGGAGGTAATATTTATTTCAACAGCACATGTTAATCAACATTAGACATTTTTCGTGCTTCGGAAGGCACGTTAAGCTGTTGGTCCCGGTTAATATCGATAGATATTAGTCGTTAAGCCTGGTCAGAGGCCCTCGGGCGGCTTAATAACATCTGACAGTAAGGTTGGTCACTTACCTTATAAATACCCCTCCACCAATCTGCACTGAGCCCGCGTGGTGGAGTATGGCTCGGACCGCCTCATAGTTGAGGTGAGGCCTGTGCCCAGCAGTGGGACGTATATAGGCTGATGAGAGGCATTTTTAACTCCGACGAGAAACGAAAAAGAGGGGTGTTTAAGTTTTACCCCTATTCTCTTTGTGTGTGTGTGTGTGCGTGTGCGTGTGCGTTTGCGTGTGCGTGTGCGTTTGCGTGTGCGTGTGCGTGTGCGTGTGCGTGTGCGTGTGCGTGTGCGTGTGCGTGTGCGTGTGCGTGTGCGTGTGCGTGTGCGTGTGCGTGTGCGTGTGCGTGTGCGTGTGCGTGTGCGTGTGCGTGTGCGTGTGCGTGTGCGTGTGCGTGTGCGTGTGCGTGCGCGTGCGCGTGCGTGCGTGCGTGCGTGCGTGCGGGCGGGCGTGCGTGCGTGCGTGCGTGCGTGCGTGCGTGTGTGTGTGTGTGTGTGTGTGTGCGCGCGCGCGCGCGTATTTTAATGCGTATTTAGGTACACATGCTGTGTGCAATCCAGCCGAAACGTCGAGCAGTGAGTTCGTAAAAACTTATTAAAATATATTGCGTTTAGACCCGATAACCAATAGTTGAAGTAAACTCGTGTTCCCCCAGGTGCTAGTGCCGGCAGCGCCCCAGGCGGGCGGGCGCGCGCCCCTGGCCCGGCGCGCGGCGCTGCGCGTGTTCTGCCGCGACCGCCCGCCCGTCGGCGGCATCGCCGTCAAGGAACACTTCGAGGTCAACATCGTGCCTATTAGGATAGGTAAGTTTATTCTCAACTAAACGAAACAATCTAAAGGTAGAATGTACAGTTACAATGTCTGAACAATAATCTTTAACACGATTAAGAAGACGTATAGGAATTTATTTAAAATCTTCTTTCGGTTTACAATTTTAGTCAAGTTTTTTCTTTTTTGCAACTGAGTATGAAAATTCTGAAATAGTAACTGACAACTTCAATTAAAAATAATGAGTACAAATTTACATAATGAGTACTACAATAACGTCACGTTTAGAAATCGCGTTTGATGCCTACTTGTCTCCAAGAGAGCAATAAAGATGATTCATGGTCATCATCATCATATAAAACTTTCGACGCCCACTGCTGAGCATAAGCCTCCTCCAAGGATCTCCAACGATCGTTCCTCCCGCATACAGCAGCTTCCCGCGACCTCGAACCAGATCGTCGGTCTAAGTTGTAGGGGGCCTGCCCTCGGAGCGTCGTCTGGCACGCGAGCTAGAGAGAGCCGCACCGCCTAAACGGCCATCGGTTCGCCGTGCTATATATCCTGCCCACTGCCAAAGCTGAAAAGGAGGATTATTTTGTTTTGAATTTCCACTAACGCCAGCGCTGGACCCCATATACATCCAACTGTAACCACCTGAAATAACTAGAGCTGAATGTCACTGGACTTACAATACAACTCACAACGTGACACAGAAGATGCACTTTTAGTCTAGCTGGTTTCGTTTAGTGGAAATTTAAAGCAAAATAATCCTGTTTTTCAGCTTAAGTCCTGGATTTCCGCAAAGTAACGCCTGATTCCATTAATTAGATTCCTTCATTTTCATATTTCATTAAATCGATCCGGTTCGTGACCTAACCCTTCTTCCCCAGGACTGACGAAGAAGTTCTTCAACACAATGCTCAAGTTCTGCTTCCCCGAACGCGACCCCGACTCTATAGAGGACGGCGACGACGAGACGGACGGTACGCTTAAAGCCGGCGCATCCACTGCCAGTCTCGTGTCCACCGGCTCCAAGAAAACTAAGAAGAAAGGAAAGGATTCCAATTCCAACTTCTACGTGAAGAGGGATAAGAAGGATAAAGACGATGTTGAGAAGATGAAGGTATGTGCCAAAAAGTGTGTTTACGTGAAAAATTGATATCGATTTATCAACAAATACTCAGTTATGACATCACCTTTTAGCATGAATTGAACTAAATGGAACTAATAAAAACCAACTAACTAATTTGCTTTGCACGAAGATAAAGGTTCTCATCTGCCAATAAACGTCCCACTGCTGGGCACAGGCCTCACCTCAACTATGAGGTATTCCGAGCCATACTCTACCACGCAAGCTCGGTGCGTATTGGTGGAGGAGTGTTTGTAAGGTAAGTGACTTACCTGTCAGATGTTATTAAACCGCCGAGGGCCTCTGACCAGGCTTAACGACTAATATCTATCGATATTAACCGGGACCAACAGCTTAACGTGCCTTCCGAAGCACGGAGATGCTTGTAAATAGACGTCACTTAAATGGTAAGAATGGTCACCCATACCAACAATGACCGCGCCTTAGGTTGCTTAACTTTAGGTATCACTACCAAAGCGCTGCAACCACTGCGCCTCCACATAACGGTTATGACTTTTAAATTGATTCTCTGAAAATAAGATTATCAGAAAACGCCAATTGGCTAATCGTATCGCCTCAGGTTTCAAACTCAAGATTGAAAGCCACGGTGCCATGACGTTGTGGGCGAAGTCCTGCTAATTGACCCACTGTAAGCGTCTTTACAGGAACGAGCAGAAAAGAACAAGTTGTTTATCTACATCAAGATCCCCGAAGTTCCCGTCCGGGTATCTTACAAGGGCAGCAAAGAGAAGAACCTGGAAGACGTGCGGGACCTGCCGCTCGTGCTGCCGACCCTGGAGTACCACAACGTGACATGGACGTGGCTGGACCTGCTGCTGGCTACCAAGAGCGACACCAGGAGGTAATGTGATACAGGCTACCAAGGGCGACACCAGGAGGTAATGTTGTACCAGCTGTACCAGGAGCCTAGAAGTTCTGCGGAACCTGACGCTCGTGCTGTTGACCCTGGAGTACCTCACCGTGACGTGGACGTGGCTGGACCTGCTGCTGGCCACCAAGAGCGATACCAGGAGGTAATGAATGACAGCTGTACCAGGAGCCTGGAAGACGTGCGGGACTTGCCACTCGTGTTGCCGACCCTGGAGTACCACATCGTGACGTAGACGTGACTGGATCTGCTGTTGGCCACCAAGAGCAAACCCAGGAGGTAATGTAGGACCAGCTGTTCAGGGAGCCTGGAAGACGTACGGGACCTGCCGCTCGAGCTGCCGACCCTGGAGTACCACAACGAGACGTGGACGTGGCTGGACCTGCTGCTAGCTACCGAGAGCGACACCAGGAGGTAATATAGGACCAGCTGTACCAGGAGCCTAGAAGACATGCGGGACCTGCCGCTCGTGCTGCCGACCCTGGTGTGCCACAACGTGACGTGGACCTGGCTGGACCTGCTGCTGGCCACCAAGAGTGACACCAGGAGGTAATATAGGACCACCTGTACTAGGAGCCTGGAAGACGTGCGGGACCTGCCCCTCGTGCTGCCGTCCCTGGAGTACCACAACGTGACGTCGACGTGGCTGGACCTGCTGCAAGCCACCAAGAGCGCCACCAGGTGGTAATGTAGTACCAACTTTACCAGGAGCCTGGACGACGTGCGGGACCTGCCGCTCGTGCTGCCGACCCTGGAGTACCACTACGTGACTTTGACGTGGCTGGATCTGCTGTTTGCGACCAAGAGCGACACCAGGAGGTATTATAGTACCAGCTGTAGCCGGTTAACAAAGTTTGCCTCAAATAGGCACAAGCAAATGGAAGCTGAAACAGATGATTATTTTGCTTTAAATTTCCACGAAACGACGCCAGCGCAGGAACCAAAATACATCCAACTGTAATCACCTGAAACGGTAGAACTGGAAGTCGCAGGACTAACAATATCTGCAACTCATAACGTGACACAGAAGATGCACTGGAATCACAACACTGACACCAACAAACACTCGACGCGTTTCGCCACTACACGTGGCATCCTCAGGAGATGTTTTCGGTTCGACAGACTACGACTCGTAGTATGAGTTGTAGATATTGTAAGTCCTGCGAGTTCCAGTTCTACCTTTTCATGTGATTACAGTTGGATGTATTTTGGTTCCTGCGCTGGCGTCGTTTCGTGGAAATTTAAAGCAAAATAATCATCTTTTTCAGCTTCAGTCATGGATTTCCGCAAAGTAACGCCTGATTCCATCAACTATAACAAGCAAATGGCGTAAAATTCAACGAATCACCTCATTATGGCTGATTACGTGTAGCCTTAAAAAAAATTGTAGTGCTCTTTTTATTCGTGATGAGTTTGCTCTTGACCCAAGTGTAAGCTCGACTAGGCAGAGACTTGAGTCGACGATGGAGAGAGCTCGCCGAAAATATGCTTGTTCAATGAGAAGCGCTTAGTTCGTATAATTGAAACATAAACACGGTATGGATGGTATCCTGCGGTACGTCTAGTGGCCCGATGGTATTAGGAGGCCGGATCAACTTTTTTACCTTAAACGGATTGAATATGTTCTACCGTTGCGTGTGCGCAGGGTGATCCTGTCGCAAGCGATCCGGCAGAAGCTGCAGCTGCACCGCCGCGCGGCCGCCGCGCCGCAGCCGCACGAAGAGGACAAGGCGAGGCTATTGCTTGGCGAGAGAACTGTAATTGACCTAACCTTTTTTTTTATATACAACAACATCACATACATTGATCTGACTCTGTGGTAAGCAGCTTAAGCACTTGTGTTACAGATATCAGAATCAACAGTGGTATTACAAATAAACTTAAATTAATACATATAGCACCCAGACGAGTACAAACAGACATGTTCATGCACATGTTTGTACAGTGCGGGGATCGAACCCGCGACCTCTTGGTTAATAGTCAACTTCTTGACCATTACACCCAAGTGCTCGTCGAACCTGTAGTCGTATAAAGTCTTCTTTATCAACATTACCAGCCGGGAGCCGTGCCGAAGCCTTACGGCGTGTTTTGTGTTTCAACTTACATGCTGTAATCTTA
This sequence comes from Pyrausta despicata, assembly GCA_963921415.1. NCBI lineage: Eukaryota > Metazoa > Arthropoda > Insecta > Lepidoptera > Crambidae > Pyrausta > Pyrausta despicata. The sequence goes on along the minus strand of OY992850.1, from coordinate 2,309,037 downwards.
TAATAGTCCTCCTGGCCGATTTCGACCACGGCGGCCAATCTCAACAGAGATCAGCCAACTACGCAGGAGATATTATAGTGCACAAGTGTGAGCGCAATACACAGGTGCACTCACTGTTCCATCACTCTCAAAGTTCGGTGAGACGGCAATCCGACATGGCCGGCGAGAGAAATCAGGCGCAGGACCAACGGCTTAACGTGCTTTCCGAGGCACGGGTATCACCGTATCACCGCCAACTTGCCGACTCCGAGCTGTTTTTGAGAAATTCATGACAGTAAATCTCAGAAACAATTTGGCTCGACCTGGGATTCGAATCCAGGACCACTCGGATGTAAGGCAGAAACTTTGCCACTACACCAACGAGGCAGTCAATTGTAGTCTTATAACCTTCCTTTTCTTAGTATTGAGGAAAGCATTGGCCTACCATGCAAGCGATGACACTCTACATACTCGCTCTTTGCTATTTACAGATAGCTACGTAAAGTCATCTCCTATTTTCCTCACAAAACGTTTGCTAAGTAACAAAATTAGGTATGAGGCAATATTATACCTGCGATAACACATATTTCTTACCAATAACATTGTATTAAACGATTTATCAAACGTGTGACTGTTCGAGCTAACAACGTATTATTGTATATAATCTGTTTTTGTTGCGTCAAAGAAATCATTGTCAAAACACATGACTAAGTTTGATTCGAAGGAAAATGTGTAATGATTGTTAAATTAAAAATAAGTATTACAATGTGTAGCTTAAAAATTATCCATTGCCTAAGAACCCCTTTACTGTCATAGAAAAAAGAAAATAGGTCTTTTGAACTTGGATGAAATGCTAAAAATCTACCTCCGACAAAAGCCTACCTCTAACATGCAACTAGTTTTGACGACATCCGTGGTAGAGTGGCGGCTGACATAATGTAGAAATCATTTTTTTATGTTGTCACGGGTTTGTATTTGTGGTACTTTGGTTAAGCTACTTTCCTCAGGGTCAGTTTAACATCCAATTATATGCAAGGCTTTTGAATAAAAACTTTTATAGTAATAAAGAATTTTAGAATTAATTTATTAAGTGTTATGTTGTGCTTTTACTATTATTTCTTGACTTATTATAAAGATTTATTTATTGATTTTATTTATAAAGTATTGTTTTTAATTTGATCTATATATTTTTTTTGTATTAAAACCATATTTACATGCCATGATTGTGGCGCAACATGCCGTTCGATAATTGTAAATTAATCTGTACATGTACTGTTTCAAAGTAGATAAATGTTTAGGAATTGGAATTAGAGAATGTATTTTGTATGATGTCCCAATTTAAAATAAAGCGTAAGCTGCGTATTTTCTCATTACTACGAAAATAAGGAACAACCATTATATTTTAATTGGTTTTATTCTCTTAGGTGACAGAAAACAAGCCACAAAAGAAGAGCACTCCTAGCGTGTTTAAGTTCTCCAAGTCTTAGCGGGGCCGTGCGCGGGCGCATATAAGCTTCAGAACCAAATATAGACTACTAGATCAAAAGACATACCGGTAAGACGTAATGTAAGATAATTAAGTATTTATTTGTTACTTATCACAGTTATTAAAAGCAATATTATGTGTTTGTAGACAGTGTAAATGTTACTAAGAGCGGTTCGTTCAATTTTGACTGTTTCATATCCAAGATTTGTCACTCAAATTTAACTAAAACACAAGGATATTTTTATATCCTAAATTCAGAACAACTAGAGGTCTAGGGTACCGGTTTCGGCTGTCACTTTTAACACGAGTAGTATTGTAAATAATGTAAACACTTATAGAAATTGAACAAACTACTCATTTGAGACTTCCATTGAAATATGATTATCAAGAGTTTATAATTTCCATTAAAAAAGAAATCAGTTCCTGTTATATCGAAAGACAATCTCCCTTCTTAGTAAATGTAAGATAACACTGATATGTAAATGGTATTTCGATATAAGAGGAACGGGTTTTTCATATCGTTTGTAACTATAAACGTTATGAAAATTAAGTTATCCAATAATAAGGTTTTATGTGACGTGGTGATCAAGATACTTACACTGAAAGAAATGGTTCCTTGATAGAGAGATTTAGAGTGAACATTTGTGTTGGTACTCCGACTTGCAGTAATATCGAAAAATTGTTGGTTGCTTAGATAACTTAACTTTTATACAGTTCTGTGTTCAGATATTTTTAAATTAGAAACGTACAATTTGCATTTCATATCTACATGAAAGAGGTCTTTCATCTGAATCATTAGTTTTTCATCCGAATATCAACTACGAATCATCAATTGATAATAAATGGCTTAACGTGTAGATATATAACGTGAACATACGTTTTAATACATTACTTACTAAGTATTACAACATACTCGTATGTTCTTTACTTTAATAAGTACAGTCCTATCTTGTTTTAAAAATCGTGTTTTACATTATCCATTTATATTTTGCTCAAATTCCCTCTTCCTTCCTTACCGGAAGGTTTTCTGGAACAGATCACTATCTGCGATGAGACCGCCTGAATTGAACATTTTTCTTTGTTAAACTTGTCTGTAATTTTGTACAATAAATCGACTAAATATCTACCTATATTTTTTGGATTTATGAATCGTCTCATGCTAAAAATGTAGGAAACTACGAGTATGTTGAGAGATGTCAAATTTTGGATTAGAGATAAAATTAGTCTAAAGTGACGAATATGTTTGCCTGAAATTTATTCTATTATATGTTGTGTTTGCTTAGCTAATTATTTTTTGTGTCAGTGAGCTAAGGCTTTGTATACGATCGTTGTAAAATAAAGATAATGTTTTAAAATGAATTATTTTGTGACGCAAAATCCATTTGTGAATGCTTGTTGTGATAACTGATCGGAAACATAAAAATTAAAGAAAAGTTTAGAAAACGTTGTGCATCGAAATTCAAGACTGTTGCATAAGGACTAACTACGGCTTGGAAGTAGACAGGCCACAGTACCTACGTATAGATTTTATCACGGGGCCACATGATAAAATGTCGGTTGACATTTCTTCCTATCATATTAGTACCGTAATTATTTATATTGATAGTTAGTGGTGCTAGCTACGTTTTTTTAGTACGGAGTGTGTTCTTAACAGGTATTTATCTTGAAAAAAAAATTTTTTTTTTAATAATCATCGTTTTTTTTCCCCATCTCGTTGAATCATGCATCTTTATTTTTTTTTCCTGGGTATTCTTAATTATTCGTGTGACCATCTCTACACAGTAGGCTTATTAGTGTTAATAAGATACTTATACTAGTTTCCGGGTAATAAAAATATTTGAATACTTAAACTTATGGTGCAGATATATACAGAAAATACCAAAACTTAGTTTTGGTATTTATTATTCTGCTCCAGGACTTCTTGTCTTCGTTAAAATAAAGACTGTTTAATTAACTAGAGCCAAACATTGAAATTGTAACAGCTAGTTTTCAGTATAAACTTTCCTCCCTTCTATATCAAGCTCTTTACCCATAACTAGTAGGTAAGAAATATGTCAGTAATGGAGATGTTCAAGTACTTCCATCCTTCGTTTAAAGAGTGTGAAAATGGGATCGAATGTTATTTTTAAGGTTCGATTAGTAATGTTTTAATCTCTTGTGATTAATCAAATAATTAGATCAAGACTTTTGTACCATGTTTATAATAAAGATTCTTATATACCTACCTGCGTATAACTTCCAAATGGTATTTAAATACTTTATTATGTTTAAGTTTTCTTACTATTTGATTTTGCAACCATTACTGCAATAAGGATTTTGTTACATAACACAGTATTCTTATTTTTAAGGCGTAGATTTTTATAGTTCTCGTTATTTTTGTACTTTAAATAATCACTGTATCATACTGAAAAATCGATTTGTTATCAAATAAATATTTTAATTATTTACTTGGCTTCGTTTATTTTAGCCGTTCGGTTAAGAAACTACTTAATTTCTTGCACTGAAGTTTGCTTTAGAAGTTATTTACCTTAATATTGTAAATGTGCGAGTACTTAAGCGTATATGGTTACGGTGTAAAGAAATAAATGAAGGTCTTTTCCTCGCATAAAGGCGTAAACAAAACAATATCCCATATTTTATTGAGAATAACTGTGATTCAAAAAAACCTTGCCCTACATTTGTACATATTACATTACTTTGAAATCGAAAGTATACTCACTTGCTACGGACGCATCCAGCTGGCTCCCGACTAGAGAAGGGCAGCGGGTACCCAATGGATATTTACCCGGGTAAAAACCCACATGGTGGGTAAATTTAAATGTATTTTTGTTGTTTGCGGACCGATTTTGATGAAACTTAGTTTCTGAGACTGACAAGAAAAACAAAGCAGCCAAATTTTTCTTTTGTTGGCCAAGTTTGGTAAAACTTTAATTACGACTCCATTTTATGAGAACAGACAATTGCATAGTACGTAATTTTCGCATTTATGAGTATCTGATTAAAACCGAATAAAATATCAAAATCAATCCATAAACAAAAAAGTTTGCCGACATCATCTCGATTTTTTTTTTCATATTGCATAGTGGTTTTCTTGTCGATATCGTTACAGAAATCAAGATTTGTATCGAAAAGTACATAATAGTAGGAATTTGCAATTGAAATGATAAAGGTGCCTTTCTTCAATCGTCCCCAGCTACTAAGAACTTGGATGATGAATTGTAATCTTCGAGGCCGTTCGCAAGGCAAGTTGACGTCTTGCGGCTGATTAATAATAGTCCTCCTGGCCGATTTCGACCACGGCGGCCAATCTCAACAGAGATCAGCCAACTACGCAGGAGATATCTTAACGTGCTTTCCCAGGCACATGGGTGTAACACCGCCAACTTCCCGACTCCGAGCTGTTTTTGAGAAATTCATGACAGAAAATCTCAGAAACAATTTGGCTCGACCTGGGATTCGAACCCCGGACCTCTCGGACGTGAAGCAGAAACTTTGCCACTACACCAACGAGGCAGTCTGATTAATATGATGGTGATTCAAAAAGTATTACGATTAGATCCAAACTCGATATTAGTTTCATACAAGTTGTTGATATTCACCTTTTTGGAAAAAGTCATAGACACTCATGCGTATTTACGTAAATTAGGACTCATTTGGATCCAATTTAAAACTATTTTAACGTTTAAAATGAATGATAACTAGAGACTGTTAATATAATGTGACATTCATATTTACCCACTTTGGGTATATTCGGGGTAAATACCGGGTAAATATCTTTCTCAACTCCCGACCGAGCGGCGAAAAACGCGCGAAAACCGATCGCTAGTTTTCCTCCGCTTTTATTTTCTGCGCGCAGCCTGCTCCTTTCCTTCAGCGGCCGATCAGTCTCGCACCGAAGCCCGCGCGGAACGCACGTCTGTCGCCCGCCCGCCTCGCTCGAAAACGAACTCGCACTGCGAACGAAATGAGTTTAAATTATGTAATATAGTGAATATATTAAATTATTATTTTATTAATATCCCTCAGTGAAGTGTAAAATCTGTGTCTGACAATGGCGCTGTTGTTTTGTGTATTATTGTGCGCTTGCGCCGGTGTCCTAGGATTCAATGTGGACATACCCTCAAGGGTAGTTTATAAGGGAAATCATCAGTCCATGTTTGGATTCACAGTCCAGGCCCACGTCGACAGAGACCGGAAAATGTAAGCTATTTTTCTGATAAATCGCTCCTAAAGTTAAGGAAACCGTAAACATTTTCCGCGCACCGCGAGATCTTCGAACGTTCTTGAGTATCAAAACATTCAATGTCAAATTACTCATACGTATTTTATGCACTGACGTAAGTTTACGGCATTCGTTCTCCAAGATTTGTTGGGTAAACAATAAAAAGATATCTTTAGAAAATATGCAAGGTATTGTCTAATAAAAAAATACTATAAAAAATAATAATAAAAAATATTACGTAATACGGTAATAAAAATACGGTAATAAAAAAATACTACGTCTAAAGTAGAACTATAATTCTACAAGTAACCACATTTGTCAATTGTCCATTGTCTAATTACTTTTGGCGCCCAACATTTCGGTAGTTGAACATTTTATTAGAAAAAAGTAAGGCTTTTTTTATACCTTGCAAATATTGCTTATTACCTCTACACGCCTACACTAGGCCGACTTCCTTACGATAGAGTGGAATCAAAGATAGAACGATTTTACACGGCGAAGTATTGGATTCATTTTATTGGCAAGCGGATGACATCACCGGCGATGTGGAGCGCGCTCGGAGCCGACTCTCGCCTCTATATTAGCATTTTGACTAATAGATACCGAGACCATAACATTGGTTATTCTTGTAGTTATCCATGCCGCGGCGAATTAAATATCGCTATGCCAGGCGCTATAAAGCTATTTAAAGAATAGAAAATTCGGCATATAAAACAATAAACATACAATCAAATTCATAATTGGCGCCGAAAGTGCCATTTCGGCTCCGTTCAGCTAAAATCATAGCAATCGGAGGTAGGTACTTCTGAAAATTTACCGTTTTGTCATCTTCTTTGTGTAGTGTGCAATATAAGTATAATATTATATAAACAAGTTTACATAGTTTTGTCGATGACGAAAATCGCTATCGACTTCGTTTGTTATTAGTGAGGTAGTTCGCTTAGTCACGTGACGGCTTAGCGAAGAATGTCATTTCCATACGTTTAAGAAAGGAAATCGATAGCAATTTTAGCCACTGACAATGCGACTTAACTATGTTTAGGGGTTAGACAGACAATGGTTTCGCTACTATCGACTTTGGATCTTACCAATAATGCTACCCTCAGTTCTAGGGGGCAACCAGTGAAAATATGCGTGGGGTAACAGTAATATGAAACCGGAATGTTAATCGGTCGTTTCATAGCTTGACCGTATTAGCATTAATGAGATTTAATTGTAAATCTATTTGACAATGGCGAATTATTGTTATTTTAACACACGTAACTAGGTATCACACAAACGTAACAAGTGCTATACTGTAGACTTAAGATTCTATACAAATTAGCCAACTGGTAGGTCCAATTAACTCTTTCCCTGACAGTATAAGTTGCGGATAACAGCTGTTTATACTTCTACTTCAATAAAACTCTTCTACAATAAAACTATTACTGTATCTGTCATGGTTAGGAAAACAGGTACGAGTATTTTATTACGAGTAAATTTGGGCTGGTAATTTAATTGATTTTCAATAAATTAAGTCATCAATCATCACCCTTTCAAATAAATGTCATAAAAATTGTATTCCGGCAGATTACGGTTTGCGATCAGCATTAAAAAAAAAGTATGCCTCTAAACCTCTATAATAGAAGGCGTTATCTTGTAACTAGAAGATTTGAAATTAGCTATTTATTAATGCACTTGTTGTTTGTTTGTGCCGATTACACCAATAGACAAGTGGATTCCTTTCCATAGTCCAAAGTCTAACATAATTAAGAAACTGGAACCGTGCATTATCTTTTTCATTAGCTTCATTGATAAATGTCGAAACAAGACGGTACTTTCTCTTTCTTATATTGATGATGAAATACCGTTCTTGATTGACGCTAGTAAATAAATTTGAATAAATATAAAGTTCATTAGAGTTCATTGCAAAATTTGCAAGGTGTGAGTGAACTCTGGAGTAATTTTTGGTGTTTATACTTGTGCTTTGGTTACATGATCCATATTATAGTCGAATAAAGAAATGGTTAAACTACTGACCCATACTCCTTAAGGTTAGATGAACATACACATATTCTTAAAATATTTTTTTCTTTTCTCATAAAGTTCCTTAGACATCACTATAATGGTTTATTTTTTAATTTTTTATTATTAATTAATGCTACAACCGCAGACTCTTGCTCCGTGCCTATTTTAGAGTTGTTAAGAGTTACCCGAGTAGAGTTGTTAAGAGTTACCCGAGTAGAGTTGTTTAGAGTAAACAAAAAGTTTTAAACAGTTCAATTTGTAAAACCATTCATGCATTATTCGACAGCCGCCAAAGATGTCGCATGTTTATTGTCTCTGGCATCCCTCTGTCACGCTTGACGCGTCATAGACAAAGCGAAAATTACTTTTTAGGAACCGGAAACGGCGTCACATGCGTTGCACATGCGCCCGCGCACACCACGCGCCTTTTTTATTCCATTTAGGGATAAGAAGGCAAATGTGCAATTCATCTGTTCGAAAAAATGCAGGGTATTTGTTGCAGTCGGATGGTAATGGTCATGTGGGGTCTGTGGGTTATAGACCTTCACAGTTTTAAATTAACAAAACATAGTGGTCATTTAGAAAGATTCCTACTGTCACTGCTTTACTTATGGCTAATTGCATGAATGTGAAAATTACATGATTGATATGTTTCTTTGGTTGATATGATACTGAAACAATTGGAAACGTCGAAACTCTGAATTAAGAATGGGTTACAATTGATGCATATAAACGAAAAAAAAAAATGATAACAGAACCACCGAAGAGTTCTGCTCTTACTTCACAACTCACACTTCGCTCATTTTATTTTTTCCCTCAATTCAGGCGCGGACGGCTATTTCTGTGCGTGGGGTGAAACGCCTCTTGATTTATAGTTTTGCTTACAAATAAACTTTTTTACCATCGGGGGTCGGTCGCCAACAAGCGGTAACATCCATTTAGCCTGCACTAATGATAGAGATGCGATGCTCGAATTACAATAAGTCACATCTGTGATAAAGGTTTTTATACTTTTTGGGGTTTTAAAGTAATATTGTGTGGTATTAATCAATCTGGTTTAGTTTTTTTTTGCCTTTTCGACGTTTTTAAACTTTCAAATGTCTATGTATTGTTAAAATCTTATTGGATTCGAATTCTGTCTACTTATTTACATTGTGTACAAATAATATTCTGAATCGGCTGCTAAAACTATTTAATACTCATTTCCAAAAAAAAAAGCTGGCATATTCGAACCTCATGCAAGGGTTATCGTAAAAATTTTAAGCTTGTGTTGCGTTGCGCATGCGCACTGCGATAACCCCGCGCTATCTCCGCGGTAATTTCTAACTATGTATTTGTGTTCAAATTCCGCGGCGTTATTGAAAAACGGTAAACTTATCTTTCTATTAGCCGTTATATGCGAAATCGTGCAAATAAGTAAATTGTACTGCCAGCAGGTATAATATAGGTATTATGATTATCAACCACAATTATTTTATGCGTTATTAACCACAATTTATCTCTCTCATTTAATTTTCACTGCACTCGTAGCCTTTTTTCTGAATGACCTTGAGGTTGACTGGCAGAAAATACTTTTAGCATTAAGTCCACCCTTTGTACATTTCTTGTGCAATAAAGTTTTAAATAAATAAAACAGGTTGAGTTGAGAATGCTACTTGGTAATGCTTTTCCCTATCTATATGCACTTGTTTATTTTATAATGATTATTGATCTGCGTTTTAATTTCTTTGTGTGGCTAGTGAACAGTCGCTTATCATTAAGTTTGTAGAAGTACATAAGTTGAAAACTAATTTCTGAAGCACAGGTGTGATCTTAATATATCGAGTTTTATCTTTAGCGAAATCCAAAATAATAAATCGAGTAACCGATTAATATACCGTAAAACTAGCTTACGCCGTGTATTGTACGGAACACTTATTTCATTCTTCAACTTATTCCAGCCAAGTTATTATCTACAACTGTTATTATTTTTAAAGTTTGACCTCGTAACTTTTCGTGCTGTGCATTGTTGCATAACAACCACATCTATGTGCATATCAATACAAAAGTAAAGTAGGTATGTAAGTATGTACATCTGTATTGTGTAAATAATATCTTCTTACTGAACGAAGTCAGCATGTTATGCATATGTGTGTATCGCAAACTCAGCTGGAATTAATAAATCTAAACTGAATGTCATTAATGGGAATTAACTTAACTTTAATATGATTCTTACTATATTTAGAGTATAGTACTTATCCTTGAAATAAAGTTTAAAACCACACTTTTTCGTGTATGTTTTTTTCAATTCAAACAACTTTTTTTAACGAACTTTGTTAAATTCAAGGAAGTATCGCACCACGCGATCACGGTAATACGTGCATAATACCTACCTACCTAACTTATTTGTGCGCCCGCGCACGCCCGATGTAGGGACTCTACCCCAAGCAGCAGTCCATTGATTCGAATGTGGCCATCCCTGTTGCTCTTGATAACTTATCTTCGAGCGAACGAAACGGCTACATTTATGGAACGGCGAACTTATGGAATCGGATCCCGCGGTGTTGCGTTACATTTGAGATCAAAGTGTTGGCTGCAGAAATGCACAGTTTGCTCTAATAAGTTGCAGAGTTCAGTGAATCTTTTTGCTGTGTGCATGAAATCAATTTGCCTAATAGAACTTCTTCACGCACAATGATTTTCAAATTATGTACAAAGCATTGTTAGAGTATTGTGTAATTATTTGTCGTTGTTTCGAAAACATTTACATTATTCTAATGTCACTTACCACCATGAATTTTTGTGAGGTTGTATATAATTAAATATCACTGTTTTTTCTCTTGAAGGGTCATACTACAATACTTTACTAAGTAAATTTTACTTTCTGCAATTGTCACTGGCATCACTGATTGCATTTTCTCAGGGTGACAGAAAAATACAAATGGGCACATCTACCATCTGCTCCATTCCATTGACTTTCACTTCACCTTACTTGTCACTTAAAAACAATATTCACGAAAAGTGATAAGTGGAGCAAATGTTTGCCTAGCAAAGAAAGTGTTTTGTCAATCGAGTGCACACAGCATACGCGTGTATATGCGTATACGTCTTGCGCGCGTGACCCTGTTCCGATATGGCCCCGGCTGCGGTTTACCTTACATCTCAAAAACAACTCATTGGCTGGTCGAATTTACACGTATGCTTAGGTATGTCTGGTTAGAAATAGCGGTGCATATTATACCGCGCTTGATCGGTTTGGCGAGTTATCTTAGTCATTTGAGTGGGCTTTTAAATGCCCTTTGACATTATGAATCTGATAAAAAATTTAAGACCTTAACCACATCTATACTCTACATTTTAAAGTATTAAAAATAAGATGGGAGCATCCGTACATGTTACAGAATATATGTGCAGTCAAAGGTGTGTATTTACACACCTTTGACTAAGGTAATCGAAAAACTAAGGTTTGTTTGTATACTCAAAATTTTACCAAAATTATGGATCTAGAGCAAATAGTTCACACGCATCGGAAGGCCTACTCCGAGTTCGTATTTTCAAATCTAGCATTACCCGTCACTCGTGCTAGAAAAACCTTACAAATGAACGGGATGGTTATAGCCTGGTAAAGCGTTAGAAGATAGGACTCTCTTTATAAATTACAAAAAAAATAGTCATCCTGGCCGATTTCGACCACGGCAGCCAACCTTAACAGAGATCAGCCAACTTCGCAGGAGATATTATAGTGACAAGTGTGAGCGCAATACACAGGTGCACTCACAGTTCCATCACTCTCAAAGTTCAGTGAGACGGCAATCCGACATGACCGGAGAGAAATCAGGCGCAGGACCAACGGCTTAACGTGCCAAACTTTGCCACTACACCAACAAAGCAGTCAAAAGTCTTTAGAAATTAAGCAACCAACATTTATGGGTTTTGTCAGAAAATTTCGTGGGATTGATTTTTTAACTTTACCACACAATGTTCAGTAGTAACATGAATTTTATTTTTAGATATGTTTAATAAGTAGTGGTTTACTTTTAATAACGAATCTTACTTGTAAAGTTGACTGAGCCATTGATTTCGTCATGACACCAATAGGTCCCTACCATTACCTACTTGGCAAAGGTACCTAATGTTAAGTGTCAATGTCGTTATAAAGTATAGTCGTATATATATGTAGTCGTGTATTTTGGAGGTGTATTTATCCTGGTCTTATTAGGAGCGTAACGTATTACAATTAAACAACGAAATGTCTCTACGAGTAGGCATTTACGTGAGATTTTCTTGCGAAATTAAAATGAGTGTGTGGCAATGACACAGATGGCGCTCGCGAGTGGTGACGTCACGCAGATTAATTAATGCTCAAATTAGGAATGAAGTTGAACTTGAATTAAATGGATGACGTGTCATTTTTGGGAAAAAAACTGTATTACGTGTGACGAAGATATTGCCATTTTTGGAGTTGTAAATAACGTTTCTCGTGACTTCTTTGTGGATATACCATTTCTCGAGTGACAAATTCCAAATACTTGTATGTCTTGTACTCCTAGCAGCCCTTTTTCAGACTAGGTGCTCTTATAATTTCAAAGCATTGGAGCCATCAATCACCCGCTCTATTATGATAAGACCACATTCACAAGCTTTATATTTTCCTTTCATCTTTCGAATACGATGAAATAAGTTATTTTAAATAACAGTTAAAACTATCAGATCATGTTCGAGACACTTGATAGATCGTCACGAAGGGCCCTCCCCATCTACTTGCGACTCTAAACTGACATTTACTCGCTATATTTATTACCTTCGATTGTATCCAGCATTTGCTAATATTGATAAAACGCCAATAAACACACGGAAACAATAAATATTGAGATACAGAAAGCGATAAATCACGTCATATATTTGCTATTTTATGTATCCTTGAATACTTAGGTCAATAAATAAACGGAATTATTCATCTCCAGTGTCAATGCCGCAAGCTTACCTTATGGGATGATGAGTCTTCAGAATCTTGTTTCTGCCGAGGTATTCAGCTGATCCTCGGTTCCCCTTGACCTAAAATGCGCAGGCGCATAAGGTTGGTAAAATGTCACGCGCGGGCAGCTTACGATGATATCATAGCACCTAGTACCGCCTTAACACTTAAAACATTCTGTACTCCGACAATAACTGACCTTTAAGTATTTTTAGCGTATCTACTTTTGGTAAGAAACACTCAAACTCAATAATAAAATGTGTAAGTGACATTTACTTATCCTAATTAAGTTATTCAATATCACCGTAATATCGACTTGTAATGTAACCAAAAATGTCTTAATCTTTGATACAGTTTAACTGGCAAGTAATTTGCTGCCGATTACATGATTTCTTGAATTTTTGTTTGTAACTGGACAATTATGACTTTATATCAAAGATACCGATTAATCCTTTCCAATTTCGCTTTAACGAATATCGTAACATAATCAACGAGTATTTTTTTTGTACAAAATGAAGCACAAATAATTAAAACCACAGTAATTTGAGCGGTCACAAAGTGTTTCAAGTTAAAGGAAGAATAGCGCGTCGTGACGAGATTAATACTTTTCGCCAGGACGAGAAGAGGTGGTCGAAAGAAATCAAATCATACCTTTATGCCCATAAAAATGAAGACGTTGATACTTGATTTGCCAGTATCAGCTCACAAAGAGCTACATTTACAATCGGAGTGACTGCATCTATTTCCACTGTGGCACAACCAGAAGCACGACATCGCACACATAGTAAAATTGTAATTGATTACAAGTAATCGGTTTTAAATGTCACTGGTGCAGCCACCTCTCATTTACGCCAAAGCTGATTTATGTTGCAACAGTGCTCTGAATTATTGCCACTTTCACAGTGACCTTTGCGATGACCTTTAGGCCTACACTCACTATTTAATCGGTATAATCGGATCGTATTTCACGCAATTATCGATTCGACTGGAGTAATTTACTTTGTCTGTTTTGTCACCTACAGGAATAAGTGGGCGTTTAAGTATTTTTTCAATTGCACGTAATTCGCCCTCTGAGCGTTACTTCGTTTCACGAGTTAATCACGATTTATACTGCTGGTAGAGCAGGACAATGTTTATTTATAAGATTTCTTAATCTACATAAAATTCCCTATCATTAAAAAAGTTGCAGATTTATTCAGCAGTATTATTGGTATATTATTTGACGTAATGCAGGAAGCATTACGTTTCCGTTAGCTAGTAGTATCTATAGTACCTATAGATTCAACAGAAATATTCTCCGACCGATACTCTCCGTCTTTAAGTACCACCGACACCGACAAACACTCGGTCTCACCTTGACTGCGCTCGCGCAGGTCGCGATGACATAACGCTTCCTCGCCTAATCGTTGTGTCAATTAATAACATACTCGTTTAGCTACCGGCTGCGCAGTGGCAGTGGCACGCACACCTGATAAAACTTGTTGCTTTTAGAGCATAGTTGACACTTCAAAACAATAACAAACCTGCCCTAGACATGATCGTGTTACTAGTTGTTATAAAAGGTTTTATACAACATACATTTAGATAATTAATTACTAAACATTTTAGTAGTAAGTACGACTATTATACCACCTAGACTCTAGATCTCGATCAGGTTAGCAGCAATTTAAATACAATTATAAGTTAGCAGAGGAACTGGTGTAGGTCCTATAAATCTAAGCATTTTGGATAAATACTGTCATAATCATAATAACAACATAAGATTTTGACATATCGAATTACTTCGTTGCTATAAGTTATTCCGGTGTGATCCCAAAAAACTGATCCACTGACCATTATTTTTATACCTAAATTCCGGTCTAATCCACTAGTATACGTGTTATCATTTCGGTCCGATCCTCTTCCATATTAATAGAACGAAATATATTATAAATATTATAATTTTAAATACCTAATCCCATACACATTCGTTCTAGGGGATCCTGATCGTAATAAAAATAAATGAAAATATTTCTGATCAACCAGTGTATCAGTTCTAGGGGATCAGATCTGAAAACCTTAAAATTATTGGTAGGTACGTATTGTTGTAGGAGTGTAGGATTGGGTGTGTTGTGGTTAGTTTTAGCACTTTTTAATCCTAGTCATCGTTATTGATTCGAAAAGGAAAACTATCTATGCCAAAACTTAAAAAAGGAGATCCTAAGCGAGGATCAAAAACCACTAAGTCACTTATTGTTCTCCGTCGCCCAGTGCATAATCCTGGCATTTAGAACAAAGCTGTCATGTGCATGCAAATACAGGCAAAGGAAGTCCAGTGGCAACACATGCCACCGCTTTTTGTCTCCGAGCCACGAAACAATGGCCACTGTCCGATTTTGGCTTTCAATTTGCAATAAGACGGTCAGCAAACTCGACGCTCAAAAAAAAGGATCGAATTATGGATATTTGCACATTAAAAGTTATTTCCGTAGTCCCGTTTGTTGTTTAGCTTTCGTTTTTGCAACTCTCAGAAGCATGATTCATGAGTTGGACGTGCGTTAAGTAAAATATAGTAAAATGATGTATTTTAATGAAATATGCATTAGTTTTTATTTGCACAAGATATGGTTACATTTATGATATTACAAACAGGTGAAAGCTCAGCATGTTTTGTCTTGTCAGGCTTGCAGTATAAAAAGAGTAAGTGGAATTAAATAACAATTAATAAAGTATTTTTATTATGACTACGGTCTTGTTCAGTATTTCGAGAATTGTAGCTTGCTGACACGCCTTTTTATTATACCACTTAATCGTTTTAATAGGATGACTAACGGTGCAGATCGAATTAGGTTCCTTAAATTACTTTGTCGATACGCCTGTTATTGGGGTAAAATGAATAGGGTTTTTGGTGACATATTATTGAAATACATGGCTCGTCCTTAATTACTTTTCATGCTAACTGTACCACGTGCACTGTCAGCGTGTCTGCGGGCAGGATGCGCCGCCAGATGGCGGTGGCGCCGCAGCGCAGGCTTTGTATGCGCGCGCGCTCGTCACCGGACCGCGTCCGCGCCGGAAGCGCCCTCAAACCGAATGTAATCGAAATTTAAATGCAATTAACGGTTCCGCTTACTCCTTTAGTTGAGTTGTAAGTGATTCATTAAATTGGTATGAATACGATACGTAGATTCATTCTAGTACCTACCTGAGTTTGAAAGTTAACTGTAATTTAAAAGATATCCGATGAAATCAATCCCGTTGTATTCATCTGCAAAACTCATACTCGTTACTTAACATAAATGACAATAACTTGTTTCTTATAAACAAATTATTTCTTATCATGCATGCAAGCAAAGCCCCGGTCAGCGATAAAGCTAAATGATTAATAAGTAAATAATAGTTACCAATAATTTCTCAGTAATTTTTCTAAGCTCTTAAAAATATTTTCCTCGAATCTAAATCCTCAAGGAAACTAACCTTCACCGCATTACTTGATAATGTTGATATTGAAGTGCTAACGAAACATATATAATCTCGTGTTTATTTCTAATTAGAACAGAGTTCAAGAAGTTCAAGATTCACCGACCTGTACTCGTATTCAATTAAATATGAGATAAGGTTATTTAATCATAAGTCCTAACTTAATGAACCTTAGCGGCAGTATAAATGCGACTTATAAAGAGCAGGTTGATAAAATTATGTAAATGATACTATCAAGTCTGGTACATATCTGTTTAGTGTTGTTTTCTCAGGAACATTGCACTTAAAGGACTACCTACATAAAGTTTGCTGTACTTACGGTTTTTTTGTATTTTTTTCAACTAATAAAACACAATTTATTTATTGTTAACTTATTCACGTAGGTCAGGAAATGTAAGGCTATTTATTCCAGGGGACTTTATTACGCACCTACTTATATGTAGACGTCAACAAGAATCACAAATTGATATCGACACGACATGCACGCTATGGACTTTCCTGTGACGAATAAATTAAGGTATCACTTGTGAGTCATTGAGCTACGTAATGCTATAGAATTGTAGAACATACTCTACTCTACTTTTTATTACTATTTTTAGGCTGCGTGCTTGTATTGAATTTGTCTGTAACAAAACTACTCTATAGCTACATTAAAAATACTTTCAATACAAATTTTTGGCCACTTTAAACTGCATAGTGTAAGATGTTTGAAAACTTTATTTTGGTACAAAAAGGCTCGTCAGTGAAATTAATGAATTGCGGATACTCCAACTTGATATGCATAACGGGACAGATGTTTTGATAAGCGATTGCGATTCGCGCAGTGATTAAAGAACGATGCGGTATCAGCTGACTGTACACCTGCCCTGTGGTGCGCACGCGCCGGCAGGTGTCAATATACCAACACAAGGGGGTCGGTGGTATGGACGCATGTTATGTATTTTTGGAAAAAAAATTGAAAATTAAACCGAACAAAGGATTTATTCAGAGGACTGCGTGGACTTTAATGACTATATAAAGGGTTTACAAGCTAGTGTGACTGCACACCTAGCTTACCTGCATATGGATATGAAACAAAAACGATCAAATGCCCATTCGATTCACATCAGGACATAGATTAGGATAATGTAGAGCAGTAAGTTGTATTGGCTAGAAAGTTAAAATCCTATGATCAACATGTTTAATTGTAAAGTAAGTGATTCACGTTTTAAAATACGCAATGACTGCTGAAAAGCTTTTTGCCAAGAGATGACAAATAATGACGAATATTAAGACTGGCGAATAGTAAGGTCAGGTTTACCGAGAAAAAATCAGGAGAAAAAATATAGATGACAATAACTTTACTTTGTATGTACCAATTGATGATGCATCGACATAAATACTTCGCAGGTAAACAAAGCTTGATAAAGATACTCGTAATATAACAACTCTATAGAGATATTTGCAACAACGCTTTTGGTATTTTAGTAAAGGCCACATGAGGTTACTGATAAAGAAATATCTGTTACTTCGTACACTAGCCAATTTGATATTAAGACGTGATTGATATTTAATAATTGATTTATAGCCTTATTCCGAGCTTCCGCGCATTCAATCAAAGACACTCCTGCGCAATGTCCTAAAGACATTTGTTGACAACAACTACCGGATCATGGAAAGTGGTCTAGTGATGTTGTAACGATCGCACAAGACAACAAGTAATCCGTAGCAGTGGAGCGAGGCCGAGTGCGCGGGCGCAGCGTGGACGCGCGTGGGCAGCCATTGATCGCGCGTGACGTCACACCATTCACCACCAACTTGGGTACGGCGGCCTAGACACGGCAAGGAATGAAACTAACGGCTAAAAAAAAAAAGTGTTTTAAAATGAGCTTTTTAAGTTAAAAGAAGCACCAACTTTCAGTAGACGAAATGCTATAACTGCGAAACTTGATAAAGGTTTTGTTCCAAGAAAAGAATACATAGTTTTTGTCGGCAGCGACACATTAAAACTGAGATGTACCTGGCTTAAGGCTTTCCAATCTGATGTCGTTCTCGCATGGTTAGCCACTTGTAGTAGGTAGTCTTGCAACAGGATATGAAAATGTGTTTTGGTGGTGTACATTTAACGAGCAATATTTTAGAGGCGTCTACGACACTAACTATCGCAATCCTATTTGGCGAGATATGTGATCGGCAACAAAAGCCGCAGAAGGTCGCCCAGATCCACCGCGCTCGATGCGTGAGTCGAATCGGAATTGTGTCAAGTGGCTTTATTATGGTTGTGCCCAAACTTACAGCTCGTGCCGAGGAAAGCTTGTTTTAAAGAAAGGTAAATCTTGAGCAGTAAGCCTTTTACAGACAACAGCACCTCAGGCTAACCCACTTTGACTAAGAAGCCGCTTCTGCTTAGTTTGCAATAAAACGATTTTCGTAGTAGACGTAGATAGGTAAACTGACATGCTGCTGTCTGTACCTGCTGAGGTCGGTATCATGATTGAACTTTTATCGGTTTTCATCGCCTAAACTATCGAACAGATTTTGGTTGACACACATTTTGGTCACAGTGACACACACAGATTGTTTACGATTTAGTGCGTTAACGACATAAACAATTTTTATTTTATTTATTATTTGTCAGCCTAGTTAAGATAGAGCCGAGCTGAACATACATATCAAACCATTTCATAAAAAATTGACTGAATCTGAATTTTATTTATTACAAACGGACCCGGCAAACTTTGTCTTGCTCGCTGCTTTTTTTTGCATTTACCCATTTTTTCTCACCGTTTAAACCTTCCCTGAACCTTCACAAATAATTCAAGACAACAATTAGAAAAATCGGTTCAGCCGTTCTCGAGTTTTAGCGAGACTAACGAACAGCAATTCATTTTTATATATAAAAGAAGACTAGCGGACTGGCAGACGTCGTCCTGTCCCTTGTTTTTTAATTTTCACCGTTTAAACCTTCCCTAGACATCTACGATTATTTTGAGACAAAAATGATTCAAATCGGTATAGCCGTTCCCGAGTTTTAGCGAGACTAACGAACAGCATTTAATTTTTATATATAAGAAAGATTGATTTAATACATTTTTAAAATTAGGACTTTGTTGAAATTCATTTATAGTGAATCTGACAAACAAACCGTGTTGAAAACGAAGAGGTAGAGATACTATTGTGATGACAAAATAAAAACCGTCTCACCTTCAGGTGGCCGGTTACGTGAGAACGAGCCTCATTTTATCGTAAACATTGGAAAAGGAAAATCAACCGCAAATAAAGTGGCTATGACTCACCCGTCATTATATCATCAGGTGTGATTAAGAGTGCTAGAGTCACGTGAAGTTGACTAACGGCAATCACCTTGCACATCATTTGTTGCTACACCTGATGATGTTGGTTGTATTCATCTGTGATATAATATCACAGATGAATACAACCAACATCATCAGGTGTAGCAACAAATGATGTGACAATATCACTGATATTGTTATAAAAATGATTGTCATATGTATTAGTGACTGGTGTAAATTACCTAATTCTAATCAGTCAATCACGGTGCGTAGTTTATCAACCAACAAAAATAATTGTTTTTTTTATTTTTTAAGGATATTTAAATCAACTTCGATGCGGTAAATCATAAATATAATACAGATTAGTAGTTCACACGTAGGTATTTCGTTGTGGTGTCGTGTTTTCAAGCACTGTTTTGTGTGTGCGCCATCAAACAATGACACAACTGACCCATATGACTTCAAACATTGCTGACTTCGTCATTCTTCGGTGATTTTTCTCGGAATCGCCATTGCGTTACGTGTCGCGGTGCGGTGCCCACGCGCACCGCACTCACACACACCTCACCATATGGCCTGTGTCCGTGAGTCAAACTAACGCTTGCCATATTTGGCCTTGATTGGCGATCGTTCGGCTGGCAATTGGTCCAATAGAAACTGTGTTTGGGACGCTATTTTTTTTGTTTATTCATTTGGTTTAGTAAGGAAGCAAATAAGCAGTAAATGATTCACATTAAACTAATCAAACCATAATACAGCTGCCAAGAAATATTTTAAATGATGTTTTGGAAGAACAATTGAGAATAGTAGAGAATAAGTTGTATGTATAGTATTTATACCTACTTATCCCACAAAAATATGGAAGTCGTACTCAGAATTTATATGTGGAAACACGTAAATGGTGTTTAGTGACAAGTTTAGCGAGTAATTTAGTTTTTAAGATACTGTAGTGATAACCTTATTAAATAAAATAAAATAAGTATAGTATTTGCGCGGTTCCTATTATAAAGATTTTATTTTTGAATGTGAATTTAAGCATGCGGTTCCTATTATAAAGATTTTATTTTTGAATGTGAAATTAAACATTTTTCTTTAAGTGTATCTTAATTTCACATTGTAAAGAAATTCGCATTGTTAATGATAAAAAGTATATGTAGTAACTTAATTATATTTTTGAAGTTTTGGAAAGTATACAGCACAAAATGCACATAAAATTGGTCCAGTACTTACATCCTATAAAAGTTAAAATATATCAGCACATTACATTAGTTAATTGTTAGTGACCATGACGGTGGTCTGCGCGCACGCAACGGGACGCGCAACCCGACACCGGCGACCCTTGGCGTGATTTGTGCGAACCAGCGCAGATGGCCCGGCTCCTGGAACTTGGCCATGCATCCTGATGGCGAGAGTTAGATTGGAGTGCGTGTTATGTAGACTCAATTTACAATAGCTTTCATATTAAGATATCCATTTTTGTTGCAAAATCGCCCGTATCACATGCGCATTACCTCTAGATACCGCAGTTTTTACCATCTTTCCTAGTCTTAATGTTCTTTATGTCTTGTCTTAATGTTAGTTTAAGCTAAGCCCTGTCAATACCTTTAATCGCCGCTGAATTCCGACTTTCAACAACAAATGCCTTATGAATAAGCGTTTACTTTAAAAACTATAGAAAATAATTTTGCATTAGAAAGGCAACTGTCCAAGCCAGCGGAATATTACTTTCCCCTCCTAAACAAAACGAAGTAATCTAAGTATTTTGACGTCTTGTTTTAAAAATGTTAAGCGATCAATGAAAGAATACCAACGATTTAGGTGTGTACTAGACCTAGAACTTTTGACTCTGATTAGGTACTATAGGTGAGTCGTAAGACTTTACAGGACTGCATACTCATTGCACTATATATTGGTGCATTATTTCCATAGTGTAGTGGTCATCATCCACACCGCACCAGATAGCACATCGTCGGAGCTGATACGTTTATTTTCGTAGCTTACGCTGCGCGGGCGAATGCGTTGGATTGGGCCGTGAACAAATTACCGTTTGTGTGGGACGCACCAGATGTTAACGACGTACCTATGCCTCTAGTGTTCTTATGGATACGATAGATAGATAGAGATAGAGAACACTATATTGCACACCACAAAAATAGTACAAAAACAACATAAAAAGAAAGATGCATTATTTAGACGGTCCTATTGTTAAGAGGGATTTCTTCGGGTCAAGGATATTGCTATTTACAGGAAGGGGGATTTTGGTGCAAAAGTCATATTATATCATGAACAAAAGCAACAAAAATAAAACAAAAAAATGTATCCAAAAATATATAAAATAATTTTACATAAACATACCTACATACATATGTACAAATATTATTATTTAAACTAAATGTACCTACATAAAATAAATAAACATAAGCCTATGTGACAATAACCTGACCAACATAAAAGTATCTGAAATTATATACGATTGAAAATGAAGCTGGTTCAATTTGAGTCTTTATGAATGGATCACGATAACGAAACTAAATGATGTAGATCACTGGTCAAAATAAACTCAACTATTGACACATGTAATCTCAGCAGTTCTGTAGTTCTTCTGCAATGTAAGGTTACAACCTTACATTGCAGAAGAACTAGAAAAAAGGGAAAAGTATAATATTTAAGATGGCATTAAACAGTCATTTGGTCCATAATGCGTTCCTGCGCCTGATCTCTCTCTCTCTCTGGTCATGTCAGATTGCCATCTTACCGAACTTTGAGAGTGATTAAACAGTGAGTGCATCTGTGTATTTCGCTCCCACTTGTGTACTATAATATTTTCTGCGTAGTTAGGTGATCTCTGTTGAGATTGGCCGCCGTGCTCGAAATCGGCCAGGTGGACTATAATGCGTGTTGTTCGATGCTGACCAGCTCCACAGAAAAGAAAGTGATAGGTACTTATTGTATGTTCTCTTAAACATTGACATGGACGTTAAATTGGTTCCCACGACTATGCATCATAGACAAAGAATAGCAAAGAGTTGTCAGTGTTGTGATGATGGCGCTAAATGCTATCGTCAGGTGTGAGTGAAAGGCGATAATTGTGCTGCTCTGTTAATAGTAACTGGAACATGAGCGTCTGTTTAGATATTTGATAACGAACACACAGAAGTTATTGATTTAAGGTTTGAAATGTTTAAAAAGTGCAATAAATCGACAGCAGCAAGGTCGCTTAGAAACGTAGGTTATAGTTATTTATTTGTTTTCTCAATTAGGTGTTTCAGTCGTTAAAATAAGTAGAATAGCCCGTAAAACTGATAATTTAAATGTATGTTATACGATAAAGATATACGAGAAAAAATCCTATCAAAATTGACAGCAATGTGTCTTAAGAATTTTATAATGTTCGCCACATATAAGCTGGCTCCGAAACTTTACGTATATCCCCAAAAATCTCGGGTTTTATGCGAACTAAAAATACCTCGACCGACCGCGACTTCCTGCGTTCCGGTATATTTAGATCATTTGTTGATAACCCTCCCGCTGACGACGGATTATAAAACTTTACAACAGAGTGTATAACATTTTTAACATCCAACTTTATACATGGAGAGCGAGTGTCAAACTGGTGATTTTTAGTTTTATGATTTTTCGTGGTAATGCATTCACGTTGCAAACTGAAGATTATATTTTGCAGTAGAAGGAATCATCTGTCTGAGGCAAGAATCGATCCCGCGTCCATGGGAACCTAGCCCGTGTGCCTATACCACTTGGCCACCCAGACAGACATTGGCAAAAGCTGTTTTCTGTTTTCCTAACGCGCAGGAGGCGTCCACTTTACCACGGTTTAGTATTGCATCCAAAACTCGTGACACAAATACGAGTATAGTAATCGAGTGGTATAGGCACACGGGTTAGATTCCCACGGACTCGGGTTCGATTCCCGCCTCAGACAGTTGAGTTTTTCTACTGCATTTTTTTTTATCTTTGGTGATATCTAGACGAAGATCCCACCCTCATTTTTATTCGTCTACGTATGATTACAATTTTGATCCATGTTATCAAGATGGATACTTTGCTTAAGTTTGGGTTGTATTGTTCTAATTTTTGACTACCATAAACAGTTCATGAAAATAAAAATAACTTATTAAAAAAGATATCCTTTTGTGGTTTCAAATAAAAGTATACCTACGTATCTTGCATACAAAATTTTGTACAATAAAGAGGATGTTACCAACTGTACCGTACTTTATTATGAATGATTACCAGTACATAACGCATTAATATAATCATAACTGCGGGTTTGATTAAGCCGCGGCGAGCGACACGTGCGCACGTGCAGCTCGCACGCGTCGGCTTACACCGGTCAATAAAGGGACATGGGGCTCCCTGATCCCATTGTATTGTATTTGGTTATACATAAAGCGAATCGTTTACAGGTTTAAATGAAATCTGGGTATCTAGACTGAGTTACGGTGTAGAGTCGATGGCGAAATTCGCTGTCGACTTCGGTTGCAAAATGCATGGATATGACTTTTGGTGAGGACCAAACCGATGAAACCATATTGTACTTTTAGTGATAAGTTACGTTTTGGTTATGATTTCTTTTTCTAACCTGTTTTTCTAAAGGAACCTGGACTGTTAAAACAAATTTAAATTATAAATATTAGTGAAATAACAGTCGTTACAGCGCGATAAATAATAACAATATGGGTACATACCAAGACCAACAGACAGAGGTTTAAGTTCGAGATAACCTAAAGCTGAAAAAGATTATTATTTTTCATTAAATTTCCACTAAAGTCACGTTGTGAGTTGTAAGTCCTGCGACTTCCAGCTCTAGCTTTTTCAGGTGATTAGTGTGATAACAGTGAAATTTAAAGCAAAATAATCATCTTTTTCAGCTTTAGCATGGATTTCGGCAAAGTAACGCCTAATTCCATCAACTATATCGAGATAACCTGTAAAGTGATATAAAAGAGAGAGAGAATAGGCTACTACTAAACAGACATGATTCATCCTCTGCTAAATTGTTACTTAAAATTAGGTGAGATTGTGGCCAATGTCTGTCAAGTTACTTATAAAAAAAACAATAGATGACTAATTTATTTTCTTACCGTGGGTCGATCATACTCAAGCTTCCCATTACCCCCAAACCGGGGCTACCTGCAACTGCACAGGCTCAGTAGAGCACAGGTGCGGATTGATTTGTGTACGCGCACGCGTCTCTATCTATGCGCGCGCGCCGCTTCCGTTTTCGGCACTTCGGGGTGCGCGGGAAAATATTATAATTAACAGCGAGCGATGAACTCGCTGGAAGTAGGTTGAATTTTGTTTTATTAACTTGTCGGTTCGGGATGAGGAAGAAAATTGACTTGTCAGTAAAAATAAGATGTCAGGGGTTAAGATTATTGTTTTGTGATAAGCATTCACGTTGCAAACTAAAGATAATATTTTTTCAGCAGAAAAAATCAACTGTCTGAGGCGGGAATCAAACCCGCGGCCATGGGAAACCCAGATATTGGCATAGCCTGTTGAAATTTGCTACTGCTTTCCTAACGCGCAGGCCGCGTTTATTTCATCACGGATTGGAATTGCATCTTAAAATCCAATGACTGGGTGGCCGAGTGGTAAAGGCAAACGGGCTAGATTCCCATGGACGCGGGTTCGATTCCCGCATCAGACAGTTGATTCTTTCTACTGCAAAATATTATCGTTGAGATTATTTTTCCGAACAGCGAGATAATTAAAAGAATTCAAGGAAAGGATGAAAACTTTTTGATGACAAGTAAATAAGACATCAAAAATAGTAACATAAAAATATACAACAGTACTTAGTTGAAAAATCAACTGGAAAATGTGAACCAATTTTGATCTCTCGAAGTTCCTCTTTCTTAATAATTAGGTATGAAGCAAGTTGTGAAATGATTGTAAGTAATTCTGCAAAATGAGGTCGATGCAACACAGCAATAATGGAAGTCAAAAATGTCGAACACCTCACAACATGACATTCACAATGACCTTTGAGCTCGCTTCCGGCATTAGCTTGACATTCTTAGCTGTTGCTCAAAATACTTATTAGAACCGGTTTTCTAAAAAAAAATTGTCCAGTAATCGTATTGGTACGAAACTACGGAATTAGAGATTCGAAATTCAAAATCAAAAGCATTAACCTACAAATAAGATATCTCCGCTTACCAATCGCTGTCATCAATGCAGGATTAAAACCAAATCAGAATTTCATTGAAAATGCTATGCCTCTATGCTGTCTATATGAATGGAGGGATTATTGTAATCTGGCGTGCATAGATCAAAGCTTGGGTGGTCCCGCGGGTCTGCTCGCCGATACGCCGCGCGGCGAACTGTAAGTCATAAATTTCAATACTTTAACATCGTAAACGCGTTATGAATTGGGCCAAACGGTGAGACAATAGCGACACACTTGACTTGTTTAATAAAAAGTAGTTTATAAAACAAAATAAAAACACGCTTTTAACTAAAAAATAGAAAATAATTTCTGGGTACAAAGAATTAATATTACAGTAGAGTAAAAGCGTGTGGTGCACTTTATGTCGTTTTCATAGTTCTCTTTTTAAAGTTGCATTAATAGAATGATTGTAATATAAATTAATGTAAATATACTATAATGTAAAAATATACTGTATATTGGCGTTAAAAAACGATAAAGTCAGCATTTTGTGTCCAGATGAACGATACGTGATCTCTTCTTATATTTGTACCTCAACTAAGAAAAAAATTACAATACGCGATGAACAATCATATTATGATCAGAGTTCATTTTATTTGCGAGTTATTATGAGTGAGAGTTTTCTTGTAAGCAACATTTGACGTACCACTTTGGTGTAATGGTTAAGAAGTTGACCAAGAGGTCGCGGGTTCGATCCCCGCACTGTACAAACATACACATACACATACACTGTTCAGACATGTTAATGCACTTGTTACACATTAACATGTGTGTCTGTTTGTACTGGTCTGGGTATTATGTGTATTTATTTAAGTTTATTTGTAATACCACTGTTGATTCTGATATCTGTAACACAAGTGCTTAAGCTGCTTACCACGGAGTCAGATCAATGTATATGATGTTGTTGTACATTTAAAATGACCAAAAACCTAATTAACAACAGATGAATGTGCTGTTTAGAAAATAAGAGTCAACGTAGCAAAAAAAACGTAAGTACTTTTTAGAAATGCTTATATTCTGCATACAATTTATTATTTAGGAAAAAATAAATCATAACGCTTCTTCTCCCAACTCGAGCCAACTCACACATCTCCTGATTAGGGCACTAATTATTTCGTGATCATCTTCTCCACCCCTTGTTGATCCAGCGAGATAAGAAGCAGAAGTAACGACACGCAATGGCGGTTGTTTGTTTGTAGAGCCACTTACTCGCAGTCGGTTAAGGGCCTTTGTAAGTCGAGTGCTTTGTTTTTGATGACAGCTTTTTGTTCGGGTTTCTGTAGGTGTTGAGGATTTATTTTTTATGGAATGACTGTATCCCAGTTATTAGCGCCAAAAAAACTGACAAAAATTGCTCTACGCTTGAGCACGCAATATTAATCGAGTTGATTCATTTTCTTTTGACACGTTTTTGTATTAAGATACATATAAGAAATTTTTTTTCGAGTTCAAACATTCGATTCACAGCACTCGGATTATCTTCATTTAAAACATTTTTGAATATTCTTGATGCGAACTTTTTGTACACGTGACAGCGCGTGAAGGTAAGCAAGGTCTTGATGATAAGGGAAGTTTTCGCAACAAAAATGGGTGATCTGTTATGTCATATTAAGGTAAACACTGCGACTAATAGACTTGTAATAAGGGCTTTTTACCCACAAAACGGCTGGAAACATGTCTTTGTCACATATCACTCCATTCGGTGGGCAATAGCCGCCCGCGCGAATCCCTTGGCCCTATAAACCGTCCTACGCGCGCTTTCTCTGCATTTGCATGTTGCGCAAGCGCCGGCGCAGGCGCACGCATTGTCGCCCGCGCTCAACGAGTTCGATAAACAATTGCTGTTGACACCGTTTCTTTATAACTATGTTTGCTTTAGCGTAGTACAGTGGCATGTCTAAGGTTTTTTGTATGGCATATTCGTTTTTGATTAGGCAATTCTATTCTTTTCGTAGCTTTCTAAGGCGAACATTCTCAATAGCAAATTGAATAGCACAATCCAGTAAGTCCATCTCTATTGTTGGAGCTATTGATGAATGCATGTAGTTTGATTTAGATAATTTGTATCTGAACGTTGTTACTATTAACTAGATTAGACTTATTTATTAGAATGTGCCCCTGTAAGTGGACAAACACCGACAGACGTCGTCCGAAAGGTAGGCCACGAAAACGATTGAGTGACAATCTAGTTAACTTTAATACTGACACGTTCTGACCGCGGGACAATAGGAATCACTTGGCCTTTGCCCAGCAGTAGAACGGTATTGGCTTATTACAAAAAAACGTCATTTATTGATTCGGAAATTTTACTTGGTTTATATCTTGTTTAAACCTATCCCAGCTACTATGAACATCACTATCATCCAAATAATGTAAATTTTCATTACTAGATTTATTGGTGCCCAAGTACCAGTTCCTGGAGTACCAGCCAACAACTTACTGTACGTTTGTTTATCAATTCCGCAATATTCAGCACCACTTGAGCTATCAAGTCGGTCAGATCACAGCCCGCATGCGCCTGCGCCCCTCGTGTCTTCTATTGGCAGATTGGCACAGTCAGCAGCGCGTAAGGCTACACAATTTTGTTGCAAAGCCGACTCTTATTACCACTGTATAAGATGCAGCAGTGTTCAGCTTTGCTCTCAGTTATCTGCACAAATTAGAAGATTGCGATGCGACGGAACCCGTGGGAATGGGTTCCCGACACGCGAATTACTTAACAAAATATGAAATAACCTTTATCACCGAAAGTTAGAGTTAGCAATAGCTTGCAACGTGCAAGATAAGTTGCACCATGTGCTACCTGAGCCTTATTTTTGACGTAATACAATTCTTAGCTCTTCAAAGGCTAAATTTGACTTCACTTTTGTAAAAGAACAATTGACTTGGTTCCTAACTAACGCTTTTGCAAGTCAACAGTGTGTGGTAATAACCTAGTGTAATGAACATGTGACTGACTATATGACTTTTAGAAATGGCAATTGTAAAAATATCAATTAGCCACTGTGGTACGCATTTAAACTCCATTTAAATAAAGTAGGCTCTCTAAGGATACTCGTAAATAGGGAATAGGCCTATTGGAGTCTCAAAGAATCAAAAGTTATCGTTTCTTGTTCACTGGGGTGGTAATTTCAAATCAAAGCAATGTTACCACCGCAGTAAAAGGAACTACCTACACTCGTCAGGTTGTAAGCCTTTGATTTATGGTTTTATTGATATTGGTTCTCATTTCATCGCTAACAAACTTTCCTTTTATTTCTTTCGTTAACGACTGCATCGTTCATCGCATTGATTGATTCCGTCCAATCGGTTAACCTATCAATAAAGCTGTTGTGATAAATTACGAATTACTGTTTTACTTTTATCATTTTCTTTTTTAACGCGTTGATTATTTATATAGTCGATCTCGTGTTGAGATCTAAGTCTACTAACATGTAGAATAATAAATTACTTCTTACATCTTTCTTACCAGATTCTAATAGGTGTCTACTGAATTTTCTGATTGCTTTGATTACCCTCTATTAATAATGAAAATACTTACTTATTGAGAATTCAAGAAACAGCAAAGCAAGTTTTACGGAATACTCAGTGATTGAATAAGATTCCAATAAGGATGTCCTTTTAGTGAAGCCGACAAACTATTAATTAAAAGCACAATGTCTTCTTCACGTCAGACCTTCGTATCGAATGTTGGTCATTCCTAGATACCGCCGTGTCCTTTGAATGTAGATTGGAGCTATCAGGGGGGCATAATGTGTCCGCGGTTCGATTCCCAACTGAAGCAAATTATCGCGGGACGGACCCGCATTTGCATTGCAATGGGACCGCTTGATGCAAATCTTAGGGGAGCTGCACACTATATACATGTCTACGATGTTCCTAATATCGTAAAAAACAAATAACTCTCTGTGTCATAAGGGAAAAAAGACAAATATTGGAATCTGTACCATTCAAACATTTTGCCGTTATGTGACCATCAATGAAAGAAAATTTATCAAGCATCAATCCACCAGATGAAACAGCCTAAATAATTGGAAGAACTGCTGATATTTTATTAATAAACTTACAATCTTAATGACGAATTGCACGTAAAGTCTAGCTGAATAGCTGAAAAGGCTCAGTCAAAAAAAAACAGTAAGCTTTTCATATAGAGTGCAGCATGCCAGTGTGTTCTCGACCTCTGAACATTATGCAAAATAAGCTTTGTAGAGCCGACAGGTGCCCTAAATAGGCGACATCCGCACACAGACCGCATCCTCAGGTGTTCTGATGGACTCGGTATGCATTCAATGCACTCTATAGTTGAGGACGTGACCGTAGAGAGGCGGAACCGAGAATGAATTTGCGAATAAGCGCCTTTTAGTGCTAGTGTCACTTGCGAGATATGGCTAATCTTAGCGGACACCGGCTTTGTTATTCGATTTTATCCCGACTAGGGTTATGTTTTTCGCGCGTATTTTGTATGTATGTAATATTCTTTATGATCTGATATACATGATTCAGTGATCGGCAGATTTTTCTTAGTAGCCCAAGTGTTCTTATATTTTTTAATGTAATCAACGTTAAAAAAACATGGCGGCTGTGTGATGCCATTGTACGTAGTGATATTTTTTTGTTCGAATACTACAAAATGGATATCAAATTAAAGGGCTCAGCACAAGAATTTTTCAAACTAAAAAGACATGGAATAAATATATAATTTAAAAAATTAAATACCTGGAGGCATGTACAAAGAGACTATGTTTTGACTTAATTCATTTCTTCTTTCTTCATTATTTCTTCTTCCTGTGGATCAAGCACACCAAAAGATCGCTTCAAGCTCTTCGCATCCAATATAATAATGTCTTCAGGATGCTGTTGGGTCTGCCTCGTTTTTGTAGTGCATCGGGAATGTTTGCGAAATACCAAACTGATGCATTCAATGCTATCATACGCAAGAAAACGGATTCCTTGATCCGCAGGGTACGGGACAGTAACAACAGCATACTGAGGACTTTAGCCGATCGGTACACATCGCCACTGTTGAGGTGTCTTGTGTTGAGGGTGATCACGGGACCTTACACGCTCGGCTGATGTCGCTTAATGATTAGATATAACTTAATGATAATGATTGTAAGACTGTTTGATAATTAATTTAATTTAATACTAACCATAGATTTTAAGCTAATTGTTACTAACCCATGATATTATTATTATTATATTTCTTGCCTCCGACTGCATTTTATGTATAATGTAGCTTAGTTATTGAATTTTATATCTTGTTTCAGCTTTCTCCATAGAATTTGCATTACTGTTTTTTTAATGCAGGCGGGTTTTTCTTATTTGTTTTCTTTTGTGATATAGAATAGTGTATTCGCAGCCTAAGTGAGGACACATGTAAATATTCTCTTATCTTAGTTTGTTCTCGCGCTTATCTCTGTATGAAATATCACTTCGTAGGTAGAATGCATGCATGCAAAGTTGTTCCTACATAATGAAGGAATAGCAAAAAAACTTTGCGTTGCTAAGTCACGCCAAATCACATAAAGAATAACGAAAAGATATAATTGTTTAGGGTTATATTATATTATATTCGATTGCATAATTTAAAGAGGCAATATTGAGGTAGCATACCGTTATTTGGCATACTGTTTGTTTCGCATAACGCTCATTAAAAATAAATCAAAAGGCACATTGTGTTTTCGCATAACTTTCTTCGTCATACTGATGTATCAGCATAAAATGTAAATGCACAAATGTGTTATGCATTAATGTAAGAATCAACACAAAAACTAAATCTTAAAGCAAATTAAAAATATTACATATGATTCTCATGTATGGTCATTGCTTTCGTGTATGATCACCATACTAACCGAATCTTACCTAGTGTCACTTCCGTAAGGTGTTTATCATAGTCTAGTACTCTAGTATATGGCGTTTAGCGGCCGCTGCCGCGGCACGCTTCCCACTGTTGCTCTCCTTCGCGCTCGTTTGTGCTTACCATACTTAAAAGTATTACTTAGTAGACTTGGAAAAACACCAACGTAATCTGAATGAAACTTTTAATTTTACTAATGTCCTTAAAGTTTATGGCTACTTCTCTTCTCTTCACGTGTATGCTATTTTAAATTATGCTTATGCATGTTATACTAAGTTTAAGTTATGCCAATGAAATCAGTATGCGTTTTGATCGATATGCTTATCGTATGTTATGCGAAAAAACTGTTATGCCGAACAAATTTCTACCAAAAAATAATATGTGACTGAAAGTGCTCCCGATTCAAATCCGCAATCACTTGTAGTATATATTCCTTTTCTCACTTTTTTTATTCACCAGTTAGTGATTACGTCCGAATCATCGCTTATCATCTTCCTAGACCTATATCTCATCATAAGAATATGCTAAGCAGCTATTTTAATTGCACTTTTATCAGATAATGTGTTCGGCGCAGATAGTGCGTTGCGCCATGTAGTATGCGCCCGCGCAGCGACAGATAACTCGCAATCGTAATTAGAACATCTTGTAAACATTGTGTTGCAATCGGAGGCAGGATTTGTGCGTTAATTTCTTGAAAAGGTGTACCTACATATGATATTTTGTCTTCACAAAAGATCGCAGGTGGGTGTACCTTTTCTCCCATTTGCATTAGAAGTGCGAGCATAAAAACTTTTACAATGTGATCGTAACCAAATTACGAGTAGGTATTAATTTAACAGATTCACGGACACTCTGTCAAAAGTTGTATAACGCTTATAGGCGTGCAGTGTCCGTAATTGTGTTATATCTAAACAATTCTTCAGCGTACAGTAGCAGTACCCCCTGTGTTTTTAAATAAGCCATGATCGTTGTAGCTGATTTTGTCTAGGAAAGGTAACCAATATATCTTGTTATTTAGTCTAAGAGCCTATCATCCCTTCCTGTTGCTTTCCAAACAACAAAAAAACAACCACAGACTCTTTGGTAGTAAAGTATAGTATACTAACAAAGGCTCCTCTCTTGAGGACCTCCCGACCTTCAGAGGCAATTACTCCGGCAACAGTCCTCCTCCACACTAATGTTCGTATTCGGCGCGCTAATTGTCGCGGTTAGCACCACACTCCGCACTCAGGGTTGTCTCTGATAGTTTTTCGATGAGATGAAGACTGAAATATTATTTATTTAAAAACGTTATTGCACAAGATGTCCAAAGGGTGGATTAAATGCTACCATCATTTTCTACCAGTCAACCTCAAGTAAGCAACTCCAATAATGGGTGCATTATTGGAGTACATCTCCAGATTTCATTATTTGGTACCAATCCAGTAGAGCACGATGTGTCAAGTCATAGATATATTTTGCTATTGTCATGGTTATATTTTTTTTTAATTAGAATGTTCCCGCCAGAGACCAACAAAATAACGAGCATATATACCTACGCTTAGTTTTTATTTTATTGGTTATATTTTTGTTGCTAACCCTAAGTGGTCTGCGCTGGCGCACGTCACAAACAGCTCCTTTGTGTGAAGTGATTCAGTATTACACTGATTATTGCAATATTACCTCAAGAACATGCATGACCAATTGGTTTCTTCGTAGCATTTATTTAGGTCACGCTTAAATTTTGTTTAAATTGCCTTGTTTAGGTTTTGAGAAGAGACCAGTCACCAATGTTACAGTGAAATGTTACCAGTATTATTATTATTTCACGTAAAATTTTGCACTACGAACAGTGACAGGTATAGTCAGCGTCAAAAGAAGGTAGGTATCTGGACTCTTTAGTACCTTGTGTTTTTATAACAAAGATATTATACCTTAACGGATTGCTCAAAAAATATTTAGATTAATAACCGTAATAATAACCTCAAAAATTGAAACCAAAGTGTTCAGTCACATACTTTAGACACACATACACAACACACACACACATACATACATCATTATTTTACAGTGCATAACTTATGTTCTGTTGAGATGCGTTGATTGTTTCTTTTTCCTTCTTTTGTATGCATTCTGAGTATTTTTGTTAAATAGATCGTAATATTAGGTTATTGCTTTTTGTAATTTTTAAACTGTAATGGAGAGCGAGGATTTTCTGACACAAGTAATCATTTACTTAAAAGAAATCCTCAATCGTATCCCAGATGTAACAACCCTGATACTAAATAAAGGATTTGTATACTTTAGACACTAATAATACGAACACTTACGTTTAGTTAGGTTTCAGGCGGTATTGGTTAAGTCTTATTAACATTTGGAATTTTCGCAGTACCTACATGAAATTAGCATATTGCACCAGGACACAGATCCTGAAAATATTGGCAGTTGACCGTTCCAGAATGTGACACGCTCATACATTCTACACACTTCTTCAAATCAACACTCCAGCCGAACATAAATATTCATGGCGGTAGTCCTGAACATATCGTCCAATCAGTAGCGCCATGATTGGCGAGCCTCAGAATGACTCCAGGGATGTATTAGGGAACTGTTAGGGTCCTAAAAATGTGTGCAAATCTATCTATCTATTCTGTCTCTTTAGATATAACATTCTCGTGTCACAATATTCGTTCCCGTACTCTACCAAAACGGCTTGACCGGTTCTCATGAAATATTGTGAGCATATAGAGTAGGTCTGAGAATCGGCCAACATCTATTTTTATATCCCTTAGTGATAAGGGTTGTCCAAAAAAAACTCTATGGCAAAACAAAATTTGCCGGATTTGCTATTCGTTAGTCTCGCTAAACCGATTTGACTAATGTTAGTCTCAAAATATTTGTGTTAGTCCAGGGAATGTTTAAAATATTAAAAAAAAGCCACGGGCAGAACAACGTTGCGCAGTATAAAAAAAACTAACGAGCCTCCTTGCTGCTTCGATAAACTATCTTGATATTACTTATGACTTTAACATATTCATAGCAGAAAAAAATAAGTATTTCAATAAAAAGGAGTATGACACCAATAGTTGCAACTTAATTCATTATTGTAGACAGTTATCGAAAAACTCTAATAATAACTTGAAATTGTCAATGATTTGAAAAAAAAACAAATTAAGTATGACACATTTAAATTTATATTGTTTAAGTTAAAAATAAAATAAAAAATGTTTCTTTCGAACCAGAGTCCATTTAGTGTTAGTGACAATGCAAGCATGAAACTTAAAACTATGTAAGTACAATTCAATCCAATTTCAAATTAAATTATTATTAAATTCTATCATTATTTTAATATTAAAAAAAGAGCATCAATATTTTCGCGTCGCTCTTAAGTTGTTCGTTGTTCTGATTCTGATACGGCCCTGTATAACCTTACAAATGGCGGACTAAATATACCTACACATGACACAATGCCTATCACATTCCAGTAGAACAATAGCCGTTGATGAGGTTCATTGTATCGTGGACGCCGACACCAATAAGTGATGCGAATATAGCACGAGATTGCTTTTTATTAGGCTTTAAAGGGTAGAGTTTTAATATCCGGCAAAAGTTCAACAACTTCTCCTTTTTCATTTTCATGGATCGTAAGATCTTTGCATATTATCTATATATTTAAAAGAAAGTGGTGTTATTTGCACTATTTATAACTCAAGAACGGGTGAACCGATTTGGCTGAAGATTGGTTAATTGAAAATTAAGAGGTAGCTTAGAATTGGGAAAGGGACATAGGACACTTTTTTATCCCGTTCGACCGCGATTGTAAAAACAAAGGGATTCCATGCGGACGAAGTCGCGGGAGGCCACTAGTTTATAATAAAATTGTATAATAAAATGTATTCAAATACGAAAGAGTTTTCAAAAGTTGGTGGCTTTTCTTCGCCTATTAACACTACAGATTTCTGGTGATTGGCTGCTATTGGTTGAATAATTAAGTGGTTTAGCTGTACCTGTAATAGTAAATTTTAAATCATTCAGGTCACGCTGAAAATAGCCATCATGAAATTTAGAAGCAACTCATTGTGCAGATCATTGCGGTAGTCACGTAACAATGAATTTTGGAAAGTTTTTTTTGTCTGTACCTGACCTCTTTAAACCAGTGGGGTGAGCACGAACAACTATCGTAAGTTCGTAACGTATTCGTAGCGTTTACCTATCGATAACTTGTCAATTTGTATGGGAAAACTGTCAGTTTTTGACGTTTGGACGACACGAATACGTTAAGATAATGTTCGTGCTCATCCTACTGAAAGATCTGAAAAAAATGTGTTTGTCTATTGCGCACCAATCTATTCATACACAGGTTGATGTCAGAACTGCCAGGCTAGTGTGTTTTAATGCTAATGTGTGTTCAGTGTTATCTATATTCCGCGTGCTGAGAACCCAACAAAAGCAAAGCTCCGACACCACATAAAGTTGTTCAAAATTCTCGATTAGTTTCACCCACCGCTTTTCCACGTTGGCCACTTGTGTAAACGATCTTATGTATAGGATTACAACTTTTATCGGTTTTGTAATAAGGGTTAAAATAGTCCACGGGTTTAGGTAAGTATAAAATTTACAACGCGTGTTTGGTGCTGGCGAGCAAAATTGGGTAAGAGGCATGAGGTGATGGCAGAGCTAGTAGGGTGACCAGATAGCAGATCTAAGGAAGTATAACATCAGTATCAAAAACTTCAAAAATTTTACTTTTTAATTAAAAATTCTTAAATTTGCATCGTGAAAGCTTATCACGATAATTCATAAAACAACCGCTACTGGTTGTCTGATACAAGAGTATTCTTTTCTGTATGTTTAGCTCAGCTCTATTCAGTAAAATTTAAACTAGTTACGAAATTTTCAACAGTAAAAAAATATTTGCTCTGTAGAATTATTCATGTAAGCCGGTGGCACATTTAGGGGGAGGTTATTAAATATTGACTCACAGCTTTATAATAAGTATGTTACTACTCCATGGCCGTGGTAACCCCACGTGCACCACGATTCGTCGCGGCACTCCTTCCTTCCCCGGTGACGGGGAAATATCTTTATTACCCCACAGCTACGATTTTACACTTCCCGGAGGGGTAACATTGTTGTCTAATATGTAAAAATTTAACAACGTAGAGTTGAGTTAGACGTAAGGGACGTACTCTCTTTAAAGTGTGATATGAATTAATGAATCAGTGAATGAATGAGCGTTTGTTTCAGACTCGGTTCTTGTTAGTAACAATTTAAATTTAACTCTTCTTCTGGATCTTACTAAATCTGGCGTGCAAGTTGATTCAGCATGCCAGCTTTGGTGAGTCCCACCTGTCAACATACCATCCTGGATGCCATTCGTGCTGTTTTGAAGAAAGCACATCTTTTCCGCATAAGCGCGTTAAAGCCGTCTGTGTGCGCGTCGGCGAACACAGTCGATACACTGCAGAATCGCGAGTAGCATCCTCAGCACTTTATTGTATTGAATAAAGAAAATTTTAACGTTTGATTTTAACGTTTTCAACAAATTTAATAGGTTCGCTCTATGTATTATTTAGGCTGAGGAAACTTAATTGGTTTATGTGATATTTTTATTACCTATTTTGTTATGTAATGTTAAAACTGTATGTTTTCCAAAAATTTGCATTAAAAACCTCTTTTAAGAGCCAGCGCAGTGATTCGCGATGGTAAGCGATTAGAACGCTGGCAAGCGCGAGTCGCGGCGACAGTATCCCGCATATTTGCGCTAGCTTAATTTCAGGGGCGATTATTACGTACTAATTAGAGAAATATAACGAAACGTCAAAAGCAGGTCATCAACAAACAGTGCTGTACTATTCGCGGAGGGTGTCGTAACCTGTCGTCAGGTGGCGCCGCTGGCGGCCCGCCACATGTGACTCACACCTGCCTGGCTCTCTACTCAATAAGCGATTGTCCGTAGTTTTAGATGTTGTCATCCCTGTCATACTTACTTGCTTTACAGTGAGAGCGAACGCGCTGGCTAGACTCAAAAATACGCACGAAACGTAAGGAAGTAAGGCCTCTGGGCTCGTTTCACAGCCACTCAAACAATCGCCAATGTATTATTCAAAGCAAAACATAATTGTGTTGGACTGTGGTGTGGAGCAAGAGAAGTAAAGAAGCGGGTCTTGTTAAACTGGTGGGTATGTGGTGCAGACTTGAGGGTCTTCAAAGGTTAAATGGCTGTGGGTTGGGAACTTTGACCTGGGTTTTGAAACTTTAGATGGAAGACCTAACTAAGCTTTCATAACTTAAGTCAGCAAAAGTTCCTTCACTTAAACTCACGTGCATTTCTTTACAGATATAGATAGAACTGGAAAGTGTCAAATATCTTTTCTCTAACCTTTTAAGTATGTATACGATTTCCTAACACGCAAAGCTCTACACCAATATATATATCTGAATCCCGCAGACCACTATAAAGATCCCGATCAACAAATCTGTTAACATCACCTTGCGTCATAACACTGAATTCCCGGTAAGCAGGAACATGCCCACTTGAGGTGCGCGTGCGCTGGAAATACCGCCCTTTCCACGGTGAGCACGACAGAAATAAACCTACGACGCATGAGAACGACGGTGACAATTTGTCAATGGGATGTATGGACTGCTTGTAATGACTGCTAAGTGTTGTCGTGTAATTGTGGGTATTGTGGTGATTCCGACTAAGGACCATTACGTTGTTTTAATATGTGTGCGACAAGATCTTACTACTGGCCGTCTACTAAAGAACGGGCTTTTGCAATGAAATATAAATATAGTACAACATCACATACATTGATCTGACTCCGTGGTAAGTAGCTTAAGCACTTGTGTTACAGATATCAGAATCAACAGTGGTATTACAAATAAACTTAAATAAATACATATAACACCCAGACCAGTACAAACAGACATATTCATGCACACAAATGTTTGTACAGTGCGGGGATTGAACCTCTAGTCTCTAGGTGAAATAGTCAAATTCTTGACCATTACACCAAAGTGGTCGTTTAATTGAGTTTAAGGATAATATTTAATAATAACGCATTAAATCCAGTTAAATAAGTTTCAGATACTTATAAATTTGAAATTTGTGTAACATTACACCGATTACACCTCAACTGACATGCTGGTGTAAGTAAGATAGGAGCCGATACAAACTTTACGTAAGATAATGTTTGTTTGAGAAGACAAAACACAGGTGCTCTGTCGTTAAACAATAGTCAATGGACTGCTCTGCGGTTACGATACACTTAATACGTTCTCGTTTAACCACAATTATTATGACATACATTTAGTGAACCGGCTACCATAGAAACTATTAAACGATTTTAGAATTACAGATCAATCAATCAAAGAGAAAGAGAGTCAAAGTTTAAATCAAAAGTCACGGTCCGGGAATCGAATCCACGTCACGCACAGCTGAGTCAGCGGTTGGAAATACTCGTAGATTCGTACAGTGGCCGGCACGTTATGCTTTATATGTCTGTAGCAAACTCGGCTCAATTACAACTGTACAAGAATGCGAGTGTTTTTCTTGACGGACTGTCGTCGTGGGTACATATTGGCGAGCGCCCGACCGGGATTGAACCCGGCTATTTCGGCGCTGGCGGCGCGCCAGCGGCCACGCCTGCGGCACGCGATGGGACGAAAAGGACTAAAGGGATGGGGTGGGTCGGTGTCGATAGAAAAAGAGGTAGAAAGAGATAGAAAAAGAGGATCATTTTGCTTGAAATTTCCACTATACGACGCCAGCGCAGGTACCCAAATATATCCAACTGTAACCACCTAAAAAAACTAAAGCTGGATGTCGCAGGACTTAAAATACAACTCACAACGTGACACAGAAGATGCACCTGGAATCACAACACTGACACCAACAAACGATTCTCTTTTTCAGATTTAGTCATGGATTTCCGCAAAGTAACGCCTGATTCCGCAACTAGATAACTATTTATTGAACACCACAGAAAACATAGTTACAGAAAAGTTTGACAAAGAAAGATGTTACAATTTAAGCAGTCAGTGATAAAAAAGTAATACAACTATCATTCGAGTCTAATTGGTACAATACAATCACAGACTGATATTACTTCAACTTTTACGCTTAGCTGTAATATACTCAATTAATACTATTTTCTTTCAAGAACTACAATCTTTTGTAAAAATGAAATGAATGAATGAATAAAAAATGATCTTGTCTTTATATTTGGTTTATTGCTAAAACAAATAGGTACGCGGTTTTTTAAAGATAAATAAATATTTTTTTGCAACACAATTCAAAATGGCGCGCCAGCTATCTAAATAAAATAAATAAAGCGTAAAATCATCGACATTTTACCTGTTCTTACACACATCCTTAGTTTAGGGTCGTGATGATCGATTTGTGTCTGGGCTGGTCTAGAACGCGTCTTAATTGAGGATGCAGGAGAGGTGGCCAGTTAAATTTTATTGGAAACAGACTCCAAAGCGTGTCCGGTGATTGCTATTGCATTGTATTTATTTGTGAAATTAGACGATGACAGAATTGTCGCTCCAACGTAGTCATATGAAAGTAGTTCTAAGGAAATAGCAACGTTCTGTGGCGAGCTTTGACCATTTAAATTATAGAGATAAAAGCATTACCTACTTACTTACAAAAGCATCAGCGACTCATCTGAATTATTTTATTGCTTAACTTGTTCATATACCCAATGTGATATTTGTTGTCGGTGTACTTATATAATATATATATATATATCTGTCTCTCATCGGGTCTGATACAAAACAAATGACGATGACCTCAACAAATATCTCAAATTCCTCGGCGGTGCGGAACGAATCGGAGGGTAAAAATAGCTCGAGAATGAATCAAACCTTTGTTAAGTACTCGATCATTTTGTTGCATAACTAAAAACAGGTGGTGATCAAAATCTTAAAAAGAAAATACATAAGATATTTAAAAAAGTTTGAAGGTCCAAAGTACATAATGGTAACAATTCTGGCCACTTCACCAGCACTTTGATTTAATATTTTGGGTTTAAGAAGTATCTGCAATACATATCCATACGTAATTATCTAATAAAACAAATGTTTTGCAAGACTGTCACCGACTGTACTAAGATTTCAATTTAAGATGAGCAATATGTGTATATACTGTTGGTGTTCCTTTTTTAATAAATAAATAAATAGACTGTATGGTAAGATGACCGTGGACTACGAAAAGACGGTTTAGGTCAGACCTGCAATTTTCTATCGTCGCTACTGATAGCGCCAAAATCGCTGCCAGTGTGGCCGCAGATGTGGATTGAGCATTAATAATAAATTCCTTCAGTTTCCCGTAGTCTAACCGCGCCGATGATTTTGTTACAGGATCCTAGTGGGCGCGCCGGAGGACCAGCCGACGTACACGGAGGGCGTGTCGCGGCCCGGCGCCGTGTACCGCTGTGAGCCGGGCTACCGGGGCTACCCAGCCGAGGGCGACCGCGCGCGCCCCCTCGAGATGTGCGCCGAGATGGTGTTCGATAGGAAGAGAAGTATGTACTGACCAGCATCTTGATCTATAGGTAGCTACTGCCACGATTTGGGCTACCGCGGTTGCCGAGGGCGACAGCGAAAATTAGCGAAAGGAAGAGAAGTAAGTTGCTAAAGAATGTGCGAACTTGCAACACGGACGCACGGCGCGATGGTACCGAGAGGAAACATCATTCGCTCGCTACAAATGTGCTGAAACTGTTTGACGACTATAATTGACAAAAAAGATTTACATTGTTTACGGTTTCCGCGAAGTTCAGTCGAAATCTTTACACATTGACAATGTTTTTACGCAATACATTACTCAATATGTTTGTTATTAAGAAATGCCTCCAATTTAGAAATCTCAGTTTTCGGCAAAAAACTGTTTAGCTGTAAAAAATATTATGGCTGTAAACTGCGAATAAAATTGCTTAAATCAAATTATGTAAACCTAAAGATTCGATCCTCAATCACATCAGATTAATAGAAAAGTCTTAAAATGTTTAATCTTTTCATTATATATCGGTAGCAATAAAACATTACAAAGGTTCTTCCTAGGGCCTTTTAAGCGGTAAAGTGCACCGCTGCGGACATTCCCAAATAAGCCCTTACAAAATGCCTTATCCCTACAATACGTTCGGTAGCAACTTACTTGTAAACCGTACAAGGCGCAGCATTTATTACTTTAGAGATCTAGACGGATATTGTCGTGGAATAGAAGCATAAAAGTAAACGCTAGTTTTTTTACAAAGTATGAAAGGCCACTGCAACAAGCAAGACGTTAAAAGGTTTTTTGAAGATAAAACTTATTAAAAAAAATGATTTCTTATAGTATGATCTTAAAATAAATAAGGTACTCAAGGCAATTAACGTCCGTCTAATTTAAAATCGTACGTATTGATAAAATGTTCTTATATAGAACGAATAAGTAGGCTCGGAAAAGTGTGTCTCAAAAACTGATCCATATACTTCTAGGCTTTTGTTTACTGGTCTTGTCTGATTCCTGAAGAAAATTGAAATGGTACTGTCCATTTATGACTTGTATTAATATCATTAATTCGTTTGACAGACGATACAGCCGGGTATGAGACATTGGCGATCCTTATAAGACCGGAATGGATACACTGAGCCATCTATCGTGGTTTATGAATGCGGGTAGTTGAGATTGCACGTCAAACGCGCTTCATTTGTTGATCGAGCACTTATTAGAAACGTATGGCTGTTTGTCTTGCGATGATTGATGGTATTTCTTTGATCTTTATGTGCTTTCCTAGAGAAATGTCTTGACAGCTGATTTGTAGAGATATATGGCGAAATAGGCTTATTAGAAATTATGAAAAGAACATACTACATTAACATGAGTAAATATTTTGAAGCTACCCCTACCTCCTACCTAACTACAAAACTTTATATCCTATCTTCTTTTTTTTTTACAATATACTATGTAGCTACCTTACTACAAAACTTTATATCCTATCATCCTTTTTTTTCTTACTGCACGTTTCAGTTAAAACTCAACACTTTTTTCAAAAACTCTTGGAAAAAGTATAAAATAAAGTTTTCTTAAAAGAAACTAAGTTTAACGCCACAAACAAGGCCAAATCTCTTAATAGTCATTTAACTACTTGACTATTGTACACGATGTACATCCGTAAATAGTCCTGCGCGCGCAAGTAAACTATACCTACTACTGGTAAGATAGCTCATCTCGGTACACGCACTTCGGAACCTTATTCACTTGTGAAGAGGTCTATTTTTCAACAAGGATTCAACCATGCGCGTGCGCACGACAGCGGTTGATTTACTGCGCACTGCTACTGTGCGACCTA
This sequence comes from Pyrausta despicata, assembly GCA_963921415.1. Taxonomy (NCBI): domain Eukaryota; kingdom Metazoa; phylum Arthropoda; class Insecta; order Lepidoptera; family Crambidae; genus Pyrausta; species Pyrausta despicata. Next base: position 2,266,284 of record OY992850.1, on the reverse strand, counting down.
CCGTTTGGACGTTTCGTGCTATTGTTGTCACGGCAGATGAGGGGTTAATAGCAGAGTAAGGAATAAAGTATGAATGGGAAGTCTTGTTACCTTGGCTTACCGAGTCCCACACAATGTCATATTACATGGTTGGTTGTTAATAAATTGTCGAAGACGTAGACTGGATATTGCTCCAAGAGTAAGGAGTAAAAAACGAAAAGTACTTCCCTCTTAAAAAAAACAAATGGCGATGTTAATTTCCATTAAATATAGATTAGTCTCCATAAGATTAGTTATAAACTGAGAACAGTTGATTTAAAAACAAAATTTAAGAAATTTCTCGACGCAATGTATTTTCAATAAAAGTCTTGAAGTATCTACATATACATATAATAGCTTTACATTGTTTAACATAGTACATTTTCAGATATACGTTTAAGTATCATTATTCATTAAAGTTACTATAGCTATTTTAGCATTAACAATGCAAATTTCTTTACCATGTGACATTAAAATTGGGTAGAGCAATCGCCCGGCTTGCGAAAGGTGTGGGCTTAAGTCCCATTTGTAGTAGTCCGATTTTTGCTAAAGTGTGTTTTAATCACACATTATATATTTTATTCCCTTGCTACTCCAATATAATATCCAGAACCTATCTAAATAAACCCGCACCGTTTGTCTCTCTTCCCAACGGTCTGACTATACCCTGCGCAAGCGCAGAGCCAATGAATCGCCCGTCAAATAAAATAATAGCGCGGCAGAAGCGCGCGCAGCCGTACTTCATGCGTGTAGGACGCGTGGCCGTTTCGAGAGATAGACATGCTTTATGGAGCTGTTGAACACAGAAGATTGCGCTAAACAATACTATCATGAGCACCTTACAGGGAATAAATACATTTTGCTTAATATAGAATAAGTATTTAAGTTTTCCCCTCGATAAGAATCGGTGGTAATGCTGAATCGGAAAGTAGTACAAATATAAGAATAAACAAGAGGGATAATGTAGTGAAAGAAAACAAGGTTTATTATCTATAATTCCTAAAGCCTTAGACAAAGTAACATTGCACAGTCTTTTTTAACAGTCGATGGCGAAACTCACAATTAGCTATGGCTTGTTACACATAATGTAGTTTTCTAAGCTACCGATAGATCGCGCTGTGCGTAGTTTGCCTCGCGGAGTAGCTTTGTTTGCGTAACAACGTTTAGTCTATCATGTTTCCGAATAAATAATACTTTGCTACTAGAATCTTATTCACATTCAAGTTACCGGTGCTCCTTTTGGGACTCGAACATGGTCCTTCGAGCCGGAGGTCTTGAGGAAGAGAAGATAAAAACTTCAAGTGAGTAGGAACTACTAAATAGAGTGTAGTGGGTTAAGGGGAGTAGTGGGTTTAAATACGCGTTGCTCCTTTAAACGTAATACGGTAAACTTATAAATTACCCATACGAGTAAGTAGGTGTGTCGATGATTTCTTTATTACTACCGTGTTTGTACAGCTTGCTTAGAATTTACTATTCATTGAATAAATGCGGCAACTTTTTACACCTGTGAGTCTAGTTTCTCTTTATGGTGTCCATAAACTATTGCAGATATGAATACCACGTCACCAAGTTAAGAAAGGACCTTTATTTAAAAACACGTTTCTTTGTATTAAAGTTAGTCAATATCAGTTCAAATCAGATTTCAAATCTACACTCATTTTTTACACAGTAGCTCTAGTTTTTGAGAAACTACCTGTACCCTCTTATTTCACACTACTTAGTGCATACGTTATTTCGATCAGACAAGAATTAAGCGAATCTCTAAAAATTTACGATTTGTTCACCTTAAGAATGCAATGGCCCTAACGATTTTTGAACCATTTGTGGTGAATATACTCAGATGTTTAAAAAATGTTGTTAAGAGTTTCCAAGTTGGTAAAATAAGCCTACTGTTTTGGAAAGCCATTGGGAGTCAAAAGAAAGCACTAGATTACTAAATTTTCTCGTGGAAGCTGCGTCTCAACCTTACATTTTGGTATGGGCATCTAAAACAATCATACTTTAAGTACCGAATTACCAATAAGACTTGGCGTGAACCATCTACGAGTAATTGCTATGACGACTGCTATTTTTGTGTTGTAAATATTACAGAAATAAACCGCAAATTTCGTTCCAAATGGTTTGACGACCACTTTGGTGTAATAGTTAAGAATTTGACTATTAACCAAGAGGTCGCGGGTTCGATCCCCGCACTGTACAAACATTTTTGTGCATGAACATGTCTGTTCTGGGTGTTAAATGTATTTATTTAAGTTTATTTCTAATACCACTGTTGATTCTGATATCTGTAACACAAGTGCTTAAGCTACTTACCACAGAGTCAGATCAATGTATGTGATGTTGTTGTATATTATTATTATTATTAAAAAAAGTGGATCTATCCTAATTTGCAGCCTGCAATTTGACGGCTTCCTGCTGAAACTGAAATATCAGTATGTACCTCAGCCCTGACCCTATACCTCCGATCTGAATTTTTGTAGGTATCGAACAAATCTACCTACTTAAAGCACAAAACGCAGCTGATACAGCACATGCTATCTAACCCCTTTCCGTGAACCAAAAAATGCTTCTTTATTTTATCTGTATCTGTGATTATTACAGTTCACTCAGGGAGTGTGTGACTGTCCTGTGTTAAGTGTTATCTTATCAAATGGAACATATGATTCTATTCTTACTATGAAATTTTACTATCCCGTTCCTCGGGGATACATAGTATCAAAACTTGCGGCACTCAAATTTTACGAACCTAACCTAATTCCGCGGGTTTGCTTCCGAGCTCGCAGCGCAAGCGCAATGAATCACGGAAACATTCGGGATTCCGCAAACAACACTAAATAAAGATAACAAAAGCTTCTTCAGAAATCCGCATTACGTGAGCTCAAAGCGACCGCACTTGTCAAATCGTATGTGCTCCTGTCGCACAGCAAATGTATTGTGGGTCTATAGTCTAAATGTAAGACACACTGAAGTACTGGCAAACTGTTAAGTTTAAGATTTATCTAAGCAGCTTTCGGATTTAGTTTTTTTTTTTGGGAAATTCCCCTGTTCCAAAATAGTAAAACCTCAAGATGACCATGTCACAAAGTTGATTTAAGTGTTGCATTTTTTAATAGTGATTTATAAAGCTTTGCTGCACCTTTCAAGGTGAACTTAAGTTAAGAACGTAAGTTATTCTCTACCAGTAATACCTTTGTCAGGTTTCATACACACTCACTCACGCACACTATAGCTAGAGCAGCTTACCAAATTAATTCTTGATAAAGACCGCTCCCAAATTAGTTGCTACTTGCTATGGTATTCACGTAATACCACGCTCCTGTTGCACAATGCTGCAGCTCGAGGCAATACCGCGACACCATAACTCATCCGGACTCGCTTTTTTACGGTTTCCGAACATATTTTAGTTTAATCCGACATAATGTTACGCCTGGGGTTGCGTCCGGTCGAACCCTTACAAGCGATCAAATTAAAAGTGCACGAACACAGATTAACGTGTCTGAGTCGTTAACCTGATTGAAAAATATTTAGTGCCGATTTCACCAAAGAGATTTATCTATAACCGACAGTTTGGTTACCGGACGGTTAGTATTAATTAAGTTAGTATGGAAATTGTCACTGATACAAACAGACTGATTAAGTCTTGCCGGCCGTTTTGGGTTTGTTGAAACGGAGGCCTAGGCTGCGTTGCACCGAGTTGATTTGATTGTAACGTCAAAACACTATTGTATATGTAGAGTAAGATATTATTGAAAAGATTCACTAAGATTTTACGAAGATTACTATTAAATTAAAGCTGTTTGATTAGAACGTGTCGGTATCATTGATTTGGATTTTAACATGGACAGAAATTGGTGACTATGATAATTTTATAATTAGTATATTAGTCAAAAGGCAACATTCCTGTCCACCGAACCCAGTTCATAATTAAATAGACCCAAGAATGTGTTCCGAATGAATACATTATAAATAGATTTATGTTCTTTATGGCTATATTAGTAAGGCCAATACGGTCAGGTTGTGCCAATTCCTACGAGTATTAAAATGCAAAGCGCAGTTAAACATACATTCGAATCCGTTCATTTTGAATGCAAATACAGAGGGTTAGTGAAATAAACTCTTTAGTAAGATAAATAATGCATTTAAATTTATGATAGAATAAATTATTTAACATCAATAAATGGTGGGAAAAAAAGAATCTTGCCCCCTTCAATGAATGTGGCCCTCTGTAAGTTAGGTTACATTTGCTAGATTACAGAAGCCAGCATAATAAGTACATATCTACCGACATACTTACTTAGTGCCGAAGTAATTTAATTAATGGCTAAGTAAACAGCCGGTTCATTTGTTTTTTTTTGAAATAACATTGACCCGTCTAAAACGGAAGATTACGTCTTCATAACCGGCTATTTTTAAATCCGTGAACTTGGACTTTAGTGATGCTATTACTAAGGCAGCCTTAACTATATCAATTGTAATATGCATTATAATGTAACATTGAAATCATTTAATTGATGTCGTGTCAGTTTAAAAATATGTTCGTCCCATATTCCATGTAGTAAACACACCGACGACCTGATTCTGGCGCATTAGCGTATCGCCTTGAACATTGCAACATCGTTGGGTATTTTTAAAAGCAAACGGAGGAATGACTGGCCTGTGTAAAAATACCACGGAAATGTCGGAAAAGATGAAACTTTTTCACGTACTGAGAGGTTTCTATGGTTTGCTATCTTGTTAAAATAGAGATCGATGAATTCGAAGATAAAAGACTCAGAATAGTAAGTAGAGAATTGCTTTGACAATAACAACTCGGGCTGAATATTACGATGTTGTTGACTCCGTAAGCTCAGAAATACTTTTGAATGTTGTATTTTCCAAACCTAATCAAATATATAAGTATATGTCGTCCTCACCGTATCCGGTGACGGCGACTCCTGCAAAATTTCCAGGTTTTAATGTTTATTAAGATGAGCTGCTGCTGTGACTGGCAAAACCAAACTTTGTCTTAAAGACTCGGTTACAAGGTGCACAGTACAGTTGGCCAGTGGATTTGTATGTGTACGTGTGTTATATAAGTACTCGTAGTTCTGAATGCCAATATTTCGCTGAAAAAGATCTCGGTCTTACAAATAATACTCACTCGTACTGAATGAATAACTTAGATTCAAAAATGTGAATGATTTCTTGCGCCACCTGCATTTTTAATTCTACTTTAATCAACTAATCAGGTCACGAAAGTTTACTAATTCGGGGCTATTAATTCCACTTTCACCTACGATTCGTTAAACCAATGAATGAACTCTAACCTAGAGTCAGTTAGATTACGTGGCCATAATTAGCGAGGCCATTCATAAGCGGAGAAGCCGGAATGTGAGAACACAATACGATTGATTTCATTTATGAATGGTAGTAATTTTATAAAATGTCATAAATAACTTTAAAGCTTCAAATACTTCTCTCAGTGACAGTTACTTATCCAGATAAAATACTTATATCCATAAGAAGGTTTAGGGATAATAGTAAACTCTTCATTGAATTCATGCATCTGTTCGCTGACGCGTGTGATTTGTGTTTAATATTTCAATTAGATTATGTAATTTTTAGTATTTGTATTGTATGTATTTTTGTACTTTTTATAATCTGTGTCCTGAAATAGATGAATTATTGAAAGATGACGAAGACCCATATCTAATTTCCAGTAGCAGCTTAACGAATTGATCTCCAAACCCACTGACCCCTAACCCTTTAACTCTCTCCCGACATAATTAGAGCACATTACCGTATCTAACCATCGATTAAGGTGGCTAGCCGACGTGTGAGGCAACCGTGCGTGCGCGGGCGGCGTGTGCGTGAGCGACACAGTGCATTGATTTGTTGAGCTCGGGTTAAATATTTCGGACAAGTCATTTAGCAAACCTGCTGACATTTCAAAGTGTTTTTAAAGGTTTCAGAATCAGGGCTTTGGAAGGATGGATATCCCGAGATTTCTGTGATTGTACTAATACTTATTAGTTACGCACTCCAAGCCACGATGACTTGCACAGTCCGATGTCACCATCGGTTGAGTTTAGTTCGTCTTCGTTTCAACAGTGCTTTGTTTGTTTTTCTTAATTTTTCAAAGTTTTAAGTTTTTATTAAGTGCGCCGTAGAAAAATGTATGTATTTTCAGTATGTTGTTATATGATTATGTTTAAAGCAAGTTGTTGGCGTTGTTGCAACACAGCTTCGTTTATCCCATTCATTATAGATTCCTCTCACAAGCACAATAGCAGTGACAGCTGATAAGGCGCCAAAAGTGCGTGATAGTGATAAGCGCTGCGCAGGAGTCGATCGCAATGCCGCTATTGAGATAAGTTTGGCTGGGAAAGAGTCGATAGTTTTCTCCTGAATTTGTCTACTGAAATAAGGATTACTTAAATTATTACAGATGATGATTATTTATTACAAGACCTTATACGAGATTCATTGGTTAGAGCAATCGCCCGGCTTGCGAGAGGTTTTGGATTCAATTCCCACCTGTGGCAGTCCGATTTTTTCTTTAGGTGGATTTTAATTACACTTGGTAAAGAAATTGGTTAATGCAATTAATTTAATAACTTTCGGGAAAAATATTTTTGGCTGGTAAGGGTTCCATTAATTATTATAAGATTTACACTCTGAATGATTCTGTTTTTTGTGACTTATCGTTATCATAACGGTAATCAAATAATAATTCATATATTTTAGTATCGATCCTTTACCAAATACGGATATACAAAGTTCACATCTCTACCTAATTGCATGCTCAGCGTCTGCATCTTGTTATCACCGCTGTTGCTATCTCACTTCCCCCTGCCTTCTGAACTGCGCCGGCGCAACCATTCGGCGGTCGTCGTTCTTTATTGTTTGTGACAGAAACAGAAATATCTTGTCAATTAGGTACAATGCTTGATTATTTTTTTGACTGATCACATATGATTGATAGTTGTTTTGGTGTTTAACTTACATTGGGTACTTTATAACCGCATTCACTTTTTCTTTTTCATGAAATTGGAGTTAATTAGGTTTTATCATTAGCCGCTGTAATGCATGGACTATTAAGCTTGGAAGCACGATTAGGATAATCGATAGATCAGTTTCCAACAAATAAATTCCAGTTTCCTATGCAACTAAGTTAAATGAGTTTTATTGCCGAAGAGTTATAGTTTTCAAACTAAGCATTATATCTTCTTTCTAAGAAGCGATGCCACTCCTCCTTTATTAAACCAGATAAGTGTGTTAAGAGGTGACAATATTTATCAGATAAATGCATCTATGTATATTAATGTGAAGCTGGTTTATCTTTAAGGATATGTTTATTTCACTTTCCTATTCTAGGTCAGTCTAGCTTAGATCTCTTGGCTGATATTAGAGGCTATATAAATGCAGCGTCGAGCAGGAACGACGACTGCGTGTGCGCAGAATTCTTGACGTATTTCAGTACAGTCGTCCGTAAGACAGTGTTGTTGCAAAATAGCTTCTAATAATGCATACAATGCCGTAAAGTTCATCTTGACGTGCTGTCCATTCATGCGTTGAAAGCTAAGCATGAGGAAGTGCTATAGGTTTAGGTATTAAGATGGTATTGATATTGGTATTGAGACACTAAGGCCTTTCGTGGCTATGAATGTAAAGCACATAAAATGGCAATGTGATGAATTTAAAGTTCTCAGTACTTACTTTTAAATAAAAATGAGTCCTGTTATACTTAACATTTTGATCTGACAGCGGAGTCTTACTTCCCGAAGGACTTCATAATGACCACAGACAAGCAATTTGAGCATTGCATTTGGAACAGACTCACGATGACCATGACCATTCGACTATCAGTTAAAATGAAATAAACTTTCAAGCTTTCTGTACTTTTCATATAGTACCTGATTACAAATAGTTTTATTTTTAAGTTGAATTATTACACCAGCATTTGTTCTTCGTTTCCTATCAGCTGTACGATCGTCGGTCCCGGACGAGTTCGAGACACGATCCAGGGTCGTGCGCACGCGCAGTCAACTCATCCACCACCGAACACGGAATAGAATAGAAAAGAAAGCTTTTATTCGGCATAGAAAAGCACAAATTATATTTCGTAAAACTATTTTTTTTATAAAGGCGACAAAAAACAAGCGCAGCTATATGGCCTCAACTGCAAACCTACTGTTATGTGAGAAAATGTATTCTGCGTGTGCTTTCAACCGATATCCATTCTAAATCACTTAACGTTTAACCATTTGTAACTATTGCACATTGATTTTTATTAAATACTAATGGATTCCCGCGATGTTGTCCGTGTAAATGTCTGTTATCGCCGAACGGGATATAAAGTATCTTTTTCCTGGGCCTAAGCTAAGCTAAGTCTAAGCCACATAAATGTTCAGCCCAATCGGTTCAGCCGTTCTCGAGTTATAAGTGGTGTAACACGACTTTCTTTTATGTGTAACATAGATTTGGCTACCTATTGGAAATAGTCCAGGGATGCCTCAGCCATAGCTTCTTTAATAATCTTTTAAAGCTACTAGACAGATATTAAATATAGGACCCTTTCTTATCCAATGGTAAGCGACGATGCGTCCGAGGTCACTAAAAATGGCTCTCAGATAGTTCCAAGATGCACGATCTTTCATTTTCTCTGACCTTTCGTCATAATCACATTATGACACCAACCTAATAACTACACGCAACGTTTGTCATAAGTACCGGCGTAAATCCGTGGGTCTCGATATTTGGTGCCGTGGGCGGGCATGGGCGGCCGTGGGTTCGATTCCCGCTTTGATTATGTGACAACAGTCAACGGAATCGGTTTTATAAAGATTGTGGGTTTGGCCGCACTAACGCATGAGTCAGTAGGGCCATATAATTAGGTTACAGGTGCGATTATCAACTCACTACATCAAAACCCTGCGACTTTTTTTTCTTTGTCTAACTGAATTGTGTTATAGAGGTGCTTGTGTCACAATGGTTGCAGCGCTTTGGTAGTGATACCAAAAGTTAAGCAACCTTTAGCGCGGTCATGTTTGGGGCGGGTGACCATTCTGAGCATTTTAAGTGACGTCTATTTGCAAGCATCTCCGTGCTTCGGTAGGCACGTTAAGCTGTTGGTCCTGGTTAATATCGATAGATATTAGTCGTTAAGCCTGGTCGGAGGCCCTCGGGCGGCTTAATAACATCTGACAGTAAGGTTGGTCACTTACCTTACACACACTCCTCCACCAATCCGCACTGAGCCCACGTGATGGAGTATGGCTCGCACCACCTCATAGTTGAGATGAGGCCTGTTCCCAGCAGTGGGACGTATATAAGCTGATGATGATGATGATGAAATGCTAATTGAGTGTGGCTTAGACTACTCTCCTCACTTGCATTGGGGCTTGATGGCAGCTGTCATTGGAATATTTATGTGGGTTTGTTGGTTTAGCCGCGTTCGTTAGACGGTGTAAATGGGAATTTTATTGGCAGTCAGGTTGTTTGATTAAAATACCATTGTTAATTAAAAATTCTAAATGACGAGCCTCCAGATATTTTCATACAACTGTGGTTTAGAGAATTGTTTTACGTCGTTGTTTTCTTTTCGATTAGATGACAAATAAAATTTAATTGGGATATTGACAACTATAAATTTAAACTAAATTTTTAGGGAACTAGACTTTAAGAAGCAGCAAGCGCAATTGAGTACTGGAATTTTTAAAAGAACTATATGTGTGTAATTTTGCTTTTCCGAAACTTGTTTTAACTAAGGACGGTCTTCAGTCACCTATTTTATCTCGTAGGCTAATTTTTGAAACACAGCTAGAAATAAACACAGACAATAAATACAGCCAAATAGAGATTATCGTGATAAATCTATACCTTTTTATAAAATTCTTATCAACCACCATCTTGATTAATTACCACATCGTTCAACTCATTCATGAGGTTCGATTACTTGCTTCTATTACTTCCCCATTCATTACCGTGTCGACCCGTTGCCTGCTGGTTACGCGCGGGTCCGGTGCGCCCACGCAGCGCGTTACGTGTTTACGCCGCGAATCACCTGTGTGGGTGAAGTTTCGGGTATTGCACACATCCGGTGTTAGGGGTGGCTATCACTACAGTTAAATGACGTTCTACGTCTACACATTTAATGCAACTTCATATTGTACTTTATTAAGTTTTCTTTGTAAAAATGTTTTCAAATGCAACTTACTTACGCGTTTGTCTCTGGAGCACACTTTAGCGATAAACGTGACTAGTGCGACACGATGCGACGCGATCATATTATAGAATTTATTTATTTACTTAAGTTCTGCACAAACATGTGTAATATGCCGAAGGCATTCTCTACCAGTCAACCACAGGGCCAAGCAGAGAAAATTCAGGCGGTGCACATAAAGTAAAAGGGACAAGCAAATAATGTAACTCAAGTTATTTATTTGTATAGAATAAAAATACATAAACAGTCATAGTCATACATTATTACTTATACATAATAAGGATGGTACACATGGTAAGAACACAATATCACTGAGACAGGAGAGACAGTTCATTCCTGTAGTGGGACTACAGTGACCTTTTAGAGGACAATTTTGACGTCGACCGCTGGATTTCCTTAGGATAAAATGTATGTACGGCTATGATAGGTAACTACGCGACGCAGCGCGATTAACATTGTCACAAGTATTATTCGCATAGCGACGCGTCGCACTTGTTGCGTTGCGTCATTCACGTGGGACAAAGTCTTTGAATTGACTTTTGGTTAGTCGGCCGCCTGAACATGCATGACAAACGCTGCAGGTGGAATAGCAATTAAAAATTATATTATTCAGTATTTTTTACAGTTACAGTTTTACAGTATTATTGAAACTAGCGTCACATGGAATCTGTACAAGTAATAATTGGTACGAGTATTAAGTTGTTTAAGTTAAGTAAGATTTGTTTAAGTTAAGTTGAGTAAGAGTTGTTTAAGTATTAGCAACGTGACTAACCTTACTGTCCTAAGGCCTCCGATTCAGCTAAGAAGATATTAAAATTACAAAGTTGTTATGATCCTTGATGTTTATATGTTATTTTTTAATTTCTAAAAAAGATATTTAGGTAGACAGAAGGTGCAAGAATGCATGTGCATTCAATACTTACTTTTAAGTTCAACCAAACAGTCTAGATATTTTTTGAAACTCAATTTTTGTCAGTGCTTTCGAGCTCAAAGCGGAGTAGCGCTATTATTGCATGTGGCAACCCTATCCGTTTAGATTTACGGTTTACCAGCCTTTTCATCAGTTGGCTAGTTTGTAGACACTCGTTATGCCAGCTCCGCGCTAAGTGTTTGCAGTGACACCCATTTTAACGGCTCTAAGTGGTCGTTGGGACGCATCGGTTAGAATCCCCATAAACGCTTTTAGTGATTAATAAAACGCAATAACGTGTGTAATTAATGTTGTTAAATTTTAGCACGGTGGTGGAGAATGTAGTAGAAGCATTATTTAGAAAAGAATCCACACTTTCGCTAGCTTAAGAATCTAACGCTACTTTTTAAATTGTTGGTAGATTTAACAGTTCGTCATATTAATTGATTTATTTAGTGTATATTAGTACACACATCAAAAGTGTCTAGGGATAGGGACATATATTTTTGCAATAACTTTTCTCCTGATTGATATTAATTAAAATTTTCTTTAAGGATTCATCAAATAAAGTGTTTTCGTTTGTCTACAGTAACGATAAACCAAGTCACCTTTGCATTAATAAACAAATTTTCCATTTTCCTAATAAAGGGATTTTTGACATTTGAACCACTAACATTAAAGTTCGAAAAAAAGACTGTAATAACAGTTTTCTTTAAAATTTTATTGGGTAACTTAAACAATTAATAATCCGTGTTTCTACCGCGAACACTAACAACACAAGAACATCGGTTTGGCATACTCAAAATGAGTTCATCCAAATCACGCTGTGGAATGGCCGCCCATGTTCGTTGCAACAACAAAAAAAGGTCTTCTTGCGACTGGATACCCTCCATATTCGGCAGAGCTCTTCTCTGTAGCATATCCCATGCATGCTCAATCGGGTTCAAGTCTGGCGACTGAGCAGGCCAGGGCATGACATTGATGTTAGCTGCGGCGAGAGTCTGTCTTACAACTCTTGCGGTGTGCGGTCGTGCATTATCATGCATTAACTGAAATAAGGGACCGATTTGCACTTGTAGAGGAACGATGACGTCTGATACAATCGTCTCAGCATAAATTTGAGCGTTGAGGTTGTCTCTGATCCAAATCAACTCAGTTCTTGCGCCGATCCAAATACCCGCCCATACCATGATGGTTCCACCACTATAAGGATGGACTTCCTGGCAGGATTTTAATCGCTGTTGGCGTCCAGGGGTTCTCCAGTGTCGTATACGTCTTGTATCCGGTCTCATACCAAAACGAGACTCATCAGAAAAGCACACGAAACGCCATTGTTCTTCTGCCCAATTTCTGTGTTGTCAAGAGCCCATTGATATCCAATCCTACGATTGTGCATTGCTATAGGTGGTACCCTTAGCGGTCTACGGGAATGAAGGTTCACTTCATGCAAGTGGTTTCTGACTGTTTGGTCGCTAATTAAGTTCCCTGAAAAGTGATGAAGCCTCACGGCTAACATCATGGCGGTTATTGTTGGAGCTCTTCGAGTTGTGATTTGAATGTATCGGTCTTGTCTCCATGTGGTGCAGCGATACCGTCCTCCATGGTGGTACTACAGAGAAGAGCTCTGCCGAATATGGAGGGTATCCAGTCGCAAGAAGACCTTTTTTGTTGTTGCAACGAACATGGGCGGCCATTCCACAGCGTGATTTGGATGAACTCATTTTGAGTATGCCAAACCGATGTTCTTGTGTTGTTAGTGTTCGCGGTAGAAACACGGATTATTAATTGTTTAAGTTACCCAATAAAATTTTAAAGAAAACTGTTATTTCAGTCTATTTTTCGAACTTTAATGTTAGTGGTTGAAATGTCAAAAATCCCTTTATTAGGAAAATGACAAATTTCTTTATTAATGCAAAGGTGACTTGGTTTATCGTTACTGTAGACAAACGAAAAAACTTTATTTGATGAATCCTTAAAGAAATTTTTAATTAATATCAATCGGGAGAAAAGTTATTGCAAAAATATATGTTGATCCCTAGACACTTTTGATGTGTGTATATATTATGCGTATTTATGAATATGTAGTCTTATATAATTTATTGTATATTATGTATTTCATCTCGTCTGTCATATGTTTGGTATTGTTATATTTGCGTTTTTTCTTTTATTTATTTGGTCGCACCGCCCACTAATCATTTCTGCTAAGGCCAAAGGTATAACTGGTAGAGAAAGCCTTACGACGTTAAGTCCACCTGTTGGACATAGTTTTGTTGTGCAATAAAGCTTAAATAAATAAAATAAAAGTTATTAGGTTTCTTTTATATTTCAGTTACAAGTATGTCGAGTTTACATCTTGTTTTAGTCCCTGGGTTTCGAGATTGTATACTAGTAACTCGACGTTTTCCTTCAAAAGAGTTATAGTAAAGATGATTTCCTACAAAAAAAGGTCCCATCAACAAAGGGTAGGGTAGCTAGCGGTCTAAAAATAACAAAAAATTGCACTTTAAGCCCTCATTAACAAGAAATTTCGCAATCTTAAAAGCACGATATCTTAAATATAAATTGCTTCTAACCCCTAGTCGATGGAACCTTTTTTGTTGCTGATTACCTCTTCTTTGTCTTTTTTAAGGAATACGTCGAGTTACCAGTAACCCTGTATATTTATGAGTAATTGAGTGGGAAACAAAGAGTCAAATCACCGTAAATTGTCTGAAAAAAATATCGCTGCAGATATCGATCTGCTGTTATTTATATATTTTGGTGTGACAAACGAAAGTTTCAGAATTAACTTGCTTTGACTTCTTGTATATAATTGTGTTAGTTTAAGTGCGTGTAGGTAGTTGCTTCCGAAACCCAACTTTGAAATCCGATCTAAAAAAAGCAATGGAACTAGATACTTATTCCCTCTGTAATCAAGTACGAGGAAGTGATCCTTGGACCCTTAAACGCGACCCACAGGCTATAGATCGAATGACATCCCGCTGTGATTAAATATTCACGATTTCTATAATGCAAGAGATATGTATGCGTAGGTAGATACATCAAGTACGAATTACTTTTTTATTATTTTCTTTCCTCAAAGTGAAAGTGATAGCTTAAATCAACTATCGTTAGATAATATGTTGTTTAAATACCAAAACAAACTTATAAAACCGTATAATGAAATGAAGACCACACGGGAAAAACATGTAAAAAAATTGAAACTGGGAGATAAATAACTGGGAATAATATAAAAATATAAATGTTATATAGTATGAATATTATATAATTTGAAAGTCTTAACTTCATCGTACTTCTACAAGTCAAGCTTTAACTCAATTTTGATTTTTAATCGACTTCAAAAAAAAGGAGAATTCGAGTTCTCGATTCGTATTTTTAATGTTTGTTACTGCATATCTCCGGAGATAAAAATATATAAATGCCGGCTTTTATAGTTAGATTTTAAAAATTGATTTTGCATTTAAAAGAGTCATCCATGTTGAAGATATTGCAGGGGACCAAAAGTCATCGGTAAAAAGTCTGCTGTTGTGTATTCTCGAAAGTTTCAAAACGAGATAATTATGATGAATCGTTCACCACAGTTAATGACCATTCTACTGGGTTACGATGATGGTAAAAATGAATAATACGTGGCAACTAAATAAATAATAATATAAAAGATATTGAAACGCACATGCGAAAAAAAGGTTCAATTTTAATTTCTTATTACAGAATGTTTGACTAAGAAGCTAACTGATGGCATTAAAAAGTCAGTTTCACAGAAAAGGTGACAGATTGTTTTTCCCGTGTGGTCTTCAAGTTTATTCAACAAAATATACAACATAGGGTCACGGATGAGGTTCTACCAGAAAATAATACTTTAAGGACTTTATTGCTTTTTTACATTTGGTCAATAACAAGGTACTTGGAATCATCCAAAGCAGCTTTATTCTGACGGCTACAAAACTTAATAGACTCATAAATGTCAGTTGTGTGTCGCTCGTGTTTGTAACCTGTCCGTGACCAGCGATGACATCAACGCAAACAGAAACCAGTTCATTTGCAAATGTTGGACTTAACTGGCTATAACGTTCACATAATGGACATTGATATCAGTGACATACCTTCAGCAGAGTTGAGTTAACTCAGTAATCCCTTTAGAACACAAGACTACGCAAATCTTTGTAATTCGACGATTTAATCTTCAAGCGACTACCGCCGTTCAACTTCATTGAGGCTCGCAATAGTCCTCCTGGCCGATTTCGACCACGGCGGCCAATCTCAACAGAGATCACCCAACTACGCAGTAGATATTATAGTGCACAAGTGTAAACGCAATACACCGGTGCACTGACTGTTCCATTACTCTCAAAGTTCGGTGAGACGGCAATCCGACATGACCGGAGATAGATCAGGCGCAGGACCAACGGCTTAACGTGTTTACCGAGGCACGGTGTCACGGTAATATATTACCGTGACGGGGTGTTACACCGCCAACTTCCCGACTTCGAGCTGTTTTTGATAAATTCATGACAGAATATCTCAGAATCAATTTTTGTCTCTACCTGGGATTCAAACCCAGGAACTCTTGGGTGTAAGACAGAACTTTTGTCACTACACCAACGAGGCTCGTACACTAGATGCGTACACATTCGGAATTGGTATGGTGGTAGCCGCTTGGAGACTATCACAGCTGAGTATCGAAGATTTGGGCAATGTGTAAGTAAGTACTAATTACCTACCTAGAAGCACTACAAAGTACCTACTTAGTTTAGTCCTATTTAGCAACTAGCCACCAGAACCACAGAGATACGTAGGAGGATACTGTCAATTCGGATATTTATCTGCAGTGGACATCTTAGACTTAGATTATCGAAGCCAAAATATTTAGATTATCGAAGACAAGATATTTAGATTATCGAAGACAAGATATTTAGATTATCGAAGACAAGATATTTAGATTATCGAAGACAAGATATTTAGATTATCGAAGACAAGATATTTAGATTACCGAAGCCTCACTTATATTCAATTAGTAAAATATTTATTCAAACTTAAATTTATATTAAGGACATAACACTTAAAAATTCTTTTCGGCTGCGGTCATCGGGAAGGAATGCTTTAAATTTAAAAAGACTGTATTTATATTTATGTATGCTGCATGTTTTGACCGGGCCTACTTATATTAATTTTGTAGTGGCACTCGTGCCAAATTAAACTAAAACTAGACACTTCATTTGGCAAAACTTGTTTGCCAAACAAGATTTGGGAAGAAAACGTAGAATCTTATGTAGATTTAAGATAGAATAACTTGCAAATACATTTTAGTCTTAGATTGTTTAACACTGACACTTGGTTTTGATGTTGAGAACTGTGGCGATCTTATATTCTACGTTAAACCCTTCGTTAGTAAGGTACTTTTTTAAATATTGAACTGAACCTAATGTTTCGTGCCGAAGCCGGGCTGTAGCTATAAAGTACTTCAAAACAAATAGCACAGATGCATGACCTATATGTGGTAGAACATCTATGTGGTTTCAATCAAAGGCGCATCGAGTGTGATCTAATTGAAACCGGCGTGAAACAGAGGCTGAACTCTTCGACCGTTTCGCTCATATTTTCGAGTCTAGCCAACGCGCCTGCTCGCACGTTAGAGCTGTAAGAGTGACAGAGATAGCTTCATCCGCTATTACAACGACACCAGCTTTAAGAGTAGAGGACCTGTGTCGCGCATGTCCGAGCGGGTGCGCCCGCGCAGCGACCGCAACTGGGTCGGCGCGCTGGGATATGCTTTCCTATGGGCTATAAACATGGAGTGATTTCGTTAAAGATACTATATTTGTGGTTAAACACAATTTTAGATATTGCACGCATGTCTTGTAATATAAGTTTTTACGAAGAGCTATGACGATAGCTTACTTTATTTTTACTAAAGTACGGTTGTCGTTAAAGCTGCGCGTTCTAGGCTAAGCTGATAAAAATAGCATTTAGGGTTTAACCTTCTCTTTGTTTATTTGTACATGTTTGTTTATACTTATGTGTTATATTAACCACGACAGCAGATAGCAAGCGCTTCCTCCTAGAACAATTTAATAGTATCAATCAAGCAAGGTTCTTATCGTACATTAATACCAGTTGCAGATCTAAAATAGGTATTTCTCAAGTGAACCTCTTCCCAGCCACTTCGCGTTACCCTCCTGACCGATATCTGTATCGAGTTAACGCGATGTGTGCGAGTGCGAGTGCTCGCTGCGTCGATGCACTATCGAGTGCGATGCATTTAGTCGATGCATCGCGCTGCATTACCGAGCGATGACGACGTATGAATCAATCGAGTACTAAGGCCAGCTGTTTGTATTTTGTGGGATTAAAGAGAGGATAAGTTATTAAGACCGCCGATTTGTGGTAAATTAACGTGCATGAAGACTGTAAAAGAAAGTTATTTAACGCGTCTAAGCTAAGTTTCTGTTGTAGCATAAAAATTGCTGTCACTGACTACAGCATTGACCTCGAGAAAATTATTATTTTGGGTTGAGAATTGACCTTTAATTAAGCTCTTACTAAAACCTGACAGCGGCGCCACCACCATCAATGCAGCTACAGGATTATGCCATGGTTGGATCAAGGTTCAAGGCATTAACTAGGCTGTACCTGGCTAACGATTTACTAGATATTTCTAGCCATCTTAACCGATTGTTAAACAGCTGAAAAAGTGTTTCATTCGGATGTTGTTGGTATCTAACCGCAACAGTGATGAATCATGGCTGGCCGCAGCCTAAGGAGCACTTAAAGAAATTCGGATGAGTAAGTGTCACGGTAGCTCAAATGGCAGAGCGATCGCCCGGCTTGCGAGAGGTCCGGGTTCGAATCCTGCCTCTGGCAGTTAATTTTTTTAAGTGATATCTAACGAAGTATTAACATTTTATTGAAATATAATATTGATAAATTTGAACAAATGGCGACTCTAGCACAAACTGACGGCGCCGAGATCCGCGTCTCAAGAAGCGCCATTTATCAGCGCGCGGTTCGCCGACCCCACATGCGCGGGCGCATCACGCATGTGTGATGCAGATAAAGCATAAGTAACCTTTTTAAAGAAAAAGAAAAACAATTTTTAGAACTGTGTGCCATTTGGGTGGTTGGCTGCAGATAAAGCGTTGCAAACGTTATTAAAGATGAAGAAATGTTTTTAGAAGTGCTTGCCATTTTTGTGTGGGTGGTCGAAATTAGTATATGTACGTATGCGTTATTTAGGAGGTTTCGTAATAGTTTATGAGACAGTGTTATAAGTCTTTTATTTCGAAGAGAAAGCAAATCGAATGTACGCTACATTCGAATGGGTGACTATCTCTTTTCTTGTAGCAAACCTCGGCCAAACTTAGGCCTCGTGACTTTTAACGTGTTTTTATGCTTTTTACTACGAGTAAAGTACAGTGGCCAGCACATCAAGCTACCTATTTTTGTTGCAAAATCGCTCGTGTCACAAGGGCATAAGATACCGCAGTGTTTACGGTACGTGCTGGCCACTGTACGATGTTTCAAATCTAATTCAGATTATTAAACTTTGCTGTTTTTGAATTACGCTAAAAGATTACCTTACTAATAATAGTCCTCCTGGCCGATTTCGATCAGGGGTGTAACACTTCCCGACTCCAAGCTGTTTTTGAGAAATCCACGTCAGAAATTCTCAGAAACAATTTTGGCAAGACCCATGATTCGAACCCAGGACCTTTTGGATGTAAGGCAGAACTTTGCCACTACACCTTACTAATACGGGTTTATTATAAAAATGTCTTGCGGTAAGCGGCTGATTACGATAACGATTATGATTGAACAATATCCATATAATTTCAATCATGAAAGTTTGTAATAAATCAATATATCTGAATCATTAATCTGAAATCTTGCTTCCACAGTAATGACTATAACTTTTGACCTAGAAGCCGAGATGAGTTTCTAAAGCGCTTTTAATTCAATTATACGTTATTAAGTCTTTATCTGACGACTAAATAAGGTACTAAATGCGTCGATTACATACTAAATAAGGTAATTACATAGTTTGCTCGTTCCTATTGCTTTCCATCCCGTCATTAGCTATTAGCATGCCACGCCTTTTATCTGTGAACGCGGGGTAAAATGCAATATCGTAATTTATGTCTGTGATATCTTTATGAGCGATTGATAATCGTGCAAGACAGTAAATGGACGTTAATTGATTTAAAAGAGTTTTGCATAATATGTATACAGGACTTATTTAAGGCCTAGTCTATTAGAGTTGGTGGTTCATTTTTCTTTCAAATGCTATGTTTTTACCAAAACGTTTCGCTAGGAACACGAAGAAATTGACAATTATCATTTTTGGGGAGTATAAAAGTTTTCATTTTTGCTTGGATATAAAGTTATTTGATAGGCGATCGGGACATTCCTCCGACACTTTTTTATATGACATTACAACATATCTCAAGATGGCAGAATTTTTATGCAGGATTTATGACTATTTGCAACGCTTTTTTTATAGCATGGGAAAAGATCTCAAACTATGTACTTATTTCTTTAGTCACTGCACTTACCACAATATTCGGTATTGCTCCTGTACAGTAATTGGATCCATTTTACAAGGGAACATCAATCAGTACAATTGAGGTCTGTCCAAATTGAGTGGAGTGTGCTGTGTGCCACTTAACGCTAAATAGTCGCCAAACAAATGCTCCTCGGTTATTGGTCGATCGATCTGGGAGTAGATTATTTTGTTGGCCTCAAATTTATATGTTTCACTTTAGAGGTCGAGGGCTAAGGCGAAAAGGATATGGGCAGTTAAGGGTGAACTATTGGCTTATTAATTAAAAGAATTATATTTTTTTTTCAATAAACTCATGTGTTTTAATAATTTGTTTAACGTCACTTAATTATAATACTTTGACTTTGACGACCACTTTGGTGTAATGGTCAAGAAGTTGACTATTAACCAAGAGGTCGCGGGTTCGATCCCCGCACTGTACAAACATTTGTGTGCATTAACATGTCTGTTTGTACTGGTCTGGGTTTTATATGAATTTATTTAAGTTTAGTTGTAATACTGTTGATTCTGATATCTGTAACACAAGTGCTTAAGCTACTTACCACGAAGTCAGATCAATGTATGTGATGTTGTTGTATATTTATTTATCTATACTAGCTGTAACTTAAATACTCATAAAGATTTAATACTAAAATGTTTGTCAATCAAGTCAGGATAGGAGTTTTGAGGAATCCCTTTTTACCAGACTGCGGTCAAGCAAAAGTATGGTTATGATTTTGACCGGTATGTATGTAGGTATGTATGTTTCTCTGTTCCCTCATAATTTCTAAACATTTCATCATATTGTGAAAAATTATAGTGTCATTAGATGCGCCTAAGTAGCCGCTGGTTACAAACTAGGTTATTTTGCAAGTAATTGCATGTGGCGCCCTCTAGGATGCTTTAAGTCTTGTACGAATTTTTTTCGTAACGTTTATATTCCTGTATATGGGTATGGGTATCAAATGAAAGGGCTTAATTAGCACAATTAAAAAATATATACTTTGTCATGATAAATATGTCCCCAAAATTATGAAAAAAAAATTGTTCCCAAACTAAAACTCAACTACTCACAAGTATGAAACAAGATTCATAATGTTCAGATGATAGCCGTGGTCGTATGCCCCTTTCCCTTTTGACATTAGTGCTAAAGTCTGTATTAACAAAAGTGGCATACGACCACGGTTCGGATCAATATGAAAATTGTTTTATGCTTTTGAGTAGTCGGGATTTAGTTTTGGAACTTATTTTTTATTTCAGATCCAGGATTAAGCTCAAAGTGCCTTTGTTTGTGTACATTCGGAAATAGGAAGTTCAAATATCAAATCATGAACTTATCTAGTTACCAACCGGTAAAGTTTAATCAACCAATCATATGTTTACCAAAATAGGCGTACATCCGAAATTTATCCGAACCGTGCAGTTTGAGCGCACTTGAGCCACTCCCGCGCATTTACTATGTTACCACGATTGCATCAGCTCATCTTTACACTCTACCAAAATCGACTTTCTTCTTCCAAATCGTCTTACTTTAGACGCTCACTGTCGCTTAACTAGCGGTCACATAATACAGGGTTATACGCACAATTTGACGGCAATCGGGTGCGCTTGCGCACACATATCCGATATTGAAGTGGTCAGTAACATATTTTTTGTTTGGTGATTAATTGAGCAAACACGGCTGACTGACAAGTCTTCGTGGTTACACATTTGTCTAGCGAAAGAATGTTTGGCGTTGTTCACTGTTATTATAACTGTGAATTATTTATTTTTTTGATTAAAGGCGTTGCGATATCGTTACCGGTTTTGAAGATAATACCAAAAATATGTAGGGTACAGTGCCCTATTACTGAAGTAAAAATGCTGCCATGTATAAAAATATGATTAACATGATTCAATATTTTTTAAGTAATCTTATTTGTTTATAAAAGTATGAAAGGCCTGTACTATTGAAAAAAAATATATAAATAGTGTGAATGTCGTGTTCCCCTTATTACTAAGGTAAAATTAAGTTGAGACTCTGACCCCTATTACCGAGAAAGATGATTCCTAAAACCGAGTATTGTAATTTATGTCCCGAAATATTGATTTATTATAGGCTAATTAACGCTTAATTCCTTATAAAGGTGGAATAAACATAGGATAATATCATCCCTATGCAAGTGACTAACACTTTCTTTTCATGTTTACATATAGATAGTAAAAAATACCGGGCCAGGTCTATTCAGATTCGCTCAACGAGGGTTCCGTATATTTTATTGGCTTCAACATAGAATATGTAGTAGTACTTAGTTCTTATTTACGGGTTTTATACCCATTTATTTTATTGTTTTTGCGTTTCTGATAGTATGGAACGTAACGGAGTCAAAATATCGGGTACTCTAACCATTAGTCTTAAAAGTGGTTTATAAGTTTTAAAACAGCCAGTATTTTTTTCTTTAGCATACGTTTTCGTTTGATGTTCAGAATGCGTAGTTATATATTTGAAAAATAAACAACAAAAATTTTATATATTGTATGTACATAGAGTAACCCTAAAACCGATTATGGAGTAACACCGTATTAGGTTATATAAAACTCCTTTGACCGAGTCATATCCACCGAATTAGGAGTTCAAAGAGCCTAACTTGCAGGTATGAGAAAATGATACTTCATTAATAGGAAAAAGTCTTGAGTTGTGCAACCCTAATTTGTACCCACCAAAATTTTGCAATATGGTCATTAAGATCAATTGGATCAAATGTTGAATTTTATGACCTTCTTGCATTCCTTATCTTCAACCATTGCATATGAGATAAGGTAAAATTTTTAAGATGATTTAAGTATACTTGCAAGCATTTTTACTTAAAATAGCCAAAGCTACACACAAAAATTTTGCAAATTTTGAATATTTCGTTAATAGGGCACTTTAACTTATTGACTATTGTAGTGTGACATTTTGTGTAATAAGTTGAGAAACTGAAATTTATAATGCCTGATGTCTCGTACTGTAAGCTTGTGTTTGGATAGGTCTTCTATTAGTGAATTCTTTAAATAAATGATTTATTACCTTGTAGGTGAAATTAATTTGCCGAAACCGTTAAGTTAAACAGTAAATCGTAATCGTTTAGTTCGCTTCCAAATGAATTGGATTTGATCAAATCAAACAGTATCATTCCAGTCAGGTCTAATATAATTTATTGGCTGTATCAACGCTCATAACTAGGGCATTTGCAGCGAACACCTGGGCGGGCAGATTTATGGCTCGTTCGTGTAAATAAATGGTATATAAACTCTATATTTAATTTATCTAATTTCCCATATCACCCCTCGTTTTAGAGCAACTGTTACGGTTAATTAATCGGGGCAATTAATCAGACATTAGATCATAGCTTTTGAAATATTAGTGGGTACATTGTTTGCTAACGAATTATTACTAAAAACTTAATTTTAAAGAATATATAGTTAATTTAAAATTAGAAACGAATGCCTTGCCTTAGCCGTCGTTTAACTTCGTTTGACCTATCAACACAACTAACAACAAGAAATCAATTTCTATAAGGTTTATTATTTATTTATTTATTAAATAGACACAAAAAAGGTTAAGTAATTAAATATAATAAACAAGCGTATGCGCTAGATTACAACCCAAAATATGTATCTGAGTTCGAAGATAAATTAGTTTGATTTTATTGCCTAGAGTATTATGTAGGTATTTTCATATTGATACCTGTGCTATTTGATTTATAAATAATTAATATTCAGCTGATTCAAGCGTACTTAATGAAACCCATAATATGATCCTATAATTTTAGTAGAAGTTTTCACGCCTTTGCCTTCCTTAAACGTCTATCATTAAAACAGCTTGTGCATTGTTCCAAATCATACTGGAAAGAGTTATTATTTATAATTAAAAGCCCCTTCGGAAGCTCCTGTAATTTGTCTAATGTTTCTGATTTATATTTGTCCATATTTGTAGCCGGATAGCACACCCCACTGTCAGGGCTTAAATGGAGGGCGACGTTTTTAATTAACTATTTTTAGGCTTCCGTGATGACTGATGAGTGTTTTGGTTAAAGATTTGAAAATATTAAAAATCAGGCACGCGATCGGAATTATGTGTGATCACTTTTCCAGACAAATACATTTTATACGCCACACATTTTAATCTTTTGGTGTCTTAAATTTATCATAATCAATCTAGAAAAATTCTGGAAAGGGTTCATTTATGAGATGGTGATGTGTTAACTAATCCCGACTAGTTACCAAAATCAGTTGATGTTGCTTACACTTTCAGGTACCTAGAACCTATCTCATAGGCTAGATGACACCACCAATCGTTGATACACTCTTTATTACCTGTCATAACGTTCTGCCTCCATAGATTTTGTATGGAAATACAAAAACGTGACGTCACGGCAATGTATCAGAAATCGGAGTCAATTGATCGAATATTTATTAAATTTTGTGTGTTTAATGATTGGTTTAATTGGTTTGATTTGATTGGTGATTCATAGGGGCTTTGTTTTTTAAACGCCATGGTCTTGAAAATATTTGAAATAGGTGTCATCATGCCTGTTCTCATCCTAGTCCATCCCTTATATGGATCTGTGGAGTTTATTCACAACCGCTAGCTAGACTATGCATGCGTACGCAATCTCTTTCCTCCATCACGTCCAGGCAGGTTGCGCGCGCGCATGGCTTGGCTCGCAAGCGGCTAGAGGTGTAGGACCCATTTGTAATGTGCTGTACAAGGCTGTAATGTGTTGCTATGTTTTATTCATTTTCCTCGCGATAATCGCAGCTCAGTGGACTGAATAATTGCTTTGCTTTCCGTCCGCACGGACCGGCGCACACGCAGATATTTATTACGGCAACCATTCTTGATGGGATGATCGCTGGTTTAAAAAAATGGGTACAGGAAATGGTGGCTCGTGTCTCGTGGCGCTCCCTACTCTGTTAAGAACCTTAATGTTTGATAAAGTTAATGAAGCTATGCAAGCTTTCCAAAGCTTAATTTTTGTCATGTTTATGAGGGGTTTCCAAAACAACAGTTTCATAGTTTTATGTAAACACATGACCATGACCGGTTACTTATACTCGTAATTACCTACTTAATTTTACTGATATATAAGTCTGATATTTAAGGAAGACCTAATTAATTTTAAATATTTTGCGGTGTGGCTACGCTGAAACGTAAAATGAAACCATGATTTATTACTTCGATAAGCAAATTTCATGTTATTTTTAATTTACAGCTCGTGGTATTGAACATTGCTCATTATTTAAAACTTTCACACGGCGTCCAACGCGATGAAATGCAGTGTTAAGAATCACGATGATTATCACGAGATCTTAGATAAGAAAACAATATCTGAGCTTCATACTCCATTAAAAATCTTGTTCCATTATACATTATCAAGTCTCCCGATACGGCAATGATACCGATCAGCCAATGCAAACATCTTCCCTTAAAAGCTGGAAGTGAAAACTTAATTATTAAGACATCAATCTTTCGCCTAAAAAAAGTTAACACCCAGCGAGTAATCGATTTTCTCGTTAACCATCAATTTTGAGATATCAGATAAGACCCCTGTTATTATGTAAATGGGTTCACGACCGGTCGCGCGACTGTCGTTGTCAATCTCGCAAACTCTCGCAGCAAGAAGAGTGATTTTCGGTAGTAATTATTAGGTTTCCGTACGTGACTGCGTTCCGTGGTACCGGTAAAACGAAAATGGCGCCCAAATATGGCGGATATTAGAGGTCGTATCTGTCATACCGTTTTATTATTGCCGCCATAACTTTAGATGACTCTGTCAAAATATGAACGTCTTAATGTAACGGGCAAATTATCGATCATCCTGTCCGTTATGTGGTGATTCGATAATATACGCTTTGTTTAAGTTACGATGTCGTGTATTTTTCATAACGGTTGTAGGGAACCACCACGCTCGCGCTCCTCTTAAGGCTCACAACAATTTTGACAGCTGAGCAGGTTTTTGTCGAAAACTTAGCCGAAAGGTCCAGTGCGTCGATCTGTACATTGACAACGTAATTGATAATCTACTTAACATGTATCTAATTATTTATATTTTATTTTATTTTTATTTTATGAATGTTAATAAATGTATTAGAAATGAATGAATTTAATAATAATTGTTATGTGTTTCGAATTTAATTGTAATAATTGTATCTTTCAAATTATGGGTTATTATGACCTGAATTAAATGCATTTTATTTATTTATTTATTACGAAGATTGAACTTCGTAGCGGACTCCGATTTTTGATTAATCCTTTGAAAGTCAAGTTTTCGGCAAAAAACTGCTTAGCTATCCAAATTGTTGTGATATTGAGCTTTAAGGGTAGAGTCTTGAAATTTTCAAAGTTTCCGTATATTGATGGAGTTTTTATCTAATCTATATTTGACATGTGATACGTGTGATATCTTAGAGATTTCAGGACCTTGTCCTTTAAGAATAAATCACATTACATTAAAATGACAGATAAAACTTAAATTAAAAAACAATCTATTAAAAATACCTAAGTGTCATTCGTTTACCATTTTGACAAAACTAGTTTAATATATTTCCAATTGTAATGCTTATCGAAAAGTGTCAGAAACTAACAACAGAAAAAAGAGACATGTGACGAGACATAATTTTACAAATACTCTTAGGCCAAATAATATATACCTAGTAATAAGTAATTCCAGACAGCAGAATCGATCGATAACCCCTTTTGTAGCCACTAAAAAGTACTTTAAATCAGCGGCATCCTGGATTTTGTCTCAATAAATGTACTTTTTATCTCTTTCACTTCACCAATTTTCCGGTTAATTTGAATTCAGCGCGCGACCGTACCCACCTGACATATAAGGTATCATCGCAGATAAAAATCATGCTTAAGTGTTTTTGGGCGGCCTTAGTGCGCAAAACACACAGACTGCCTCCGGATTTGGTTGTTTTCATCTTTAATTTTATCTTGTACCGTTTTTTTTCTGAGCTGTGTGAGGACCTTTACACATTTACAAGGCTGTTAAATCATACAGCGAGTGACAAACAGTAGGCCTAGTAGACTAGAGTTCTATCGCATTTAAATAAAAAAGAAAATTCACTTGGATAACTAAGATGAATCGTATCTACCTATTTAAATCAATAATAATATTATACAACAACATCACATACATTGATTTGACTCTGTGGTAAGTGGCTTAAGCACTTGTGTTACAGAATTCAGAATCAACCGTGGTATTACAAATAAACATAAATAAATAAATATAACACCCAGACCAGTACTATCAGACATGTTCATGCACACAAATGTTTATACAGTGCGGGGATCGAAACCGCGACCTCATGGTTAATAGTCAACTTCTTAACCATTACACCAAAGTGGTTGTCACACACATTGAAATCTTATATTCTGACCACAGATACATTTTGATATAGGACGTATTTCGAGCACTACCGTTTCCATACATTGCAGTATTTCCAAAGCGATGGTCAAAATTTAAGCAAGTGGACTTAAAAGTAAAATATTAGAGGCTTACCTTTTAAGTGTCTGAAAAAGTCTTTCCGTGTTAAGGCTCCGAGATAAACACGTTCAAATTTAAAGGGCAAAGCTGCGTAAGCGCATCCTTTAAACTTTCCTTTCGGCGATCGTCGGTTTCGGAAGGCGTTAACAATAAATTGTCGATTACTAACCAGAGATAACGATTGCGGAAAAAGTATTTATCTGAACCTGATATTCGGATTGCAACATTCAAGTGATAAATCGACACTTAAGAAGTGATCTTAAGTGCCTTGCTTTGTTTCGCTTGTTTTCTTCTAATAGACAAAGGCAGTTTCGGATTTTCAACTATCTACGATTCTGCTCATCCATACTATCCATACTATAATCTTCTTATATAAAAATGAATTGCTGATCGTTAGTCTCGCTAAAACTCGACAACGGCTGAACCGATTTCAATAATTTTGATCTTGAGATATTCGTGGAAGTCCAGGGAAGGTTTAAAAGATCAGAAATTAAAAAAAAAGTAACGGGCAGGACAACGTCTGCCGTGTCCGCTAGTCTTATATATAAAAATGAATTGCTGTTCTTTAGTCTCACTAAAACTTAAGAACGGCTGAACCGATTGGACCAATTTTAGTCTTAAAATATTTGTGGTTGTCCAGGGAAGGTTTAAAAGTAAAGAAAATTTAAAAAAAGCAACAGGCAAGATAACGTCTGCGGGTCCGCTAGTATACTATATACTATTCATACTTATATTATAAATGCGAATGTAACTCTGTCTGTCTGTTTGTTACTAAATCACGCCCAAACTACTTAACTTCAAATAGTTCAATTTGCATGAAATTCGGTATGGAGATATTTTGATACCCGAGTTAGGACATAGGCTATTTACCACAAGAAAATTACGCATTCCCATGGGAAAATTTAGGTGTGCCGATTGCTTTTTTATATATAAAAATTAATTTGCTGATCGTTAGTCCCACTAAAACTCGAAAACGGTTGAAACGATTTCAATGAGAGAATATGTAAACGATGAGAAAATATTGTTAAATTGCGAAAACAGCGGGCAGGACAGCGTCTGCCGGGTCCACTAGTATCAATTAATTAATTTTATGAATAGGTCAGTATTACTTTAACGTATAAAACAACAAAGATACACAGATCACAGGTCCCATACCGGCGCTGTGAGTCATACAAGAAAGCGTTTGAATTCCGTTATCAGTAGTCATACATATTTCATACCGACTCTACGCAGCTAATATTATGTGTTTTTTTAAATAATATATTAGAACATCACATACATTGATCTGACTCTGTAGTAAGTAGCTTAAGCACTTGTGGTAGAGATCAGAATCAACAGTGGTATTACAAATAAACTTATATAAATTACATATATCACCCAGACAAACATACGTGTTCATGCACACAAATGTTTGTACAGTGGAGTGGAGGATCGAACCCGCAACCTCTTGGTTAATAGTCAACTCCTTAACCATTACACCAAAAAGGTCGTCGAAATATAGGATAGACAGACACTTAAGTCGACTAGTCCATCGACTAATAAATAGTTGGTCTAGTCGATTTTGTACCTAACGGATGTTCCAACTCCTTACAAGACTACAAGTTGTAATCTCGACTTGTAATCGATTCTCCAATCGATTTTACATCTGATATTTTTCATCGAGTAGTATCCCTTTTTTGGGCAGCACAGTTGGACAAAGTGGCCATTAGGCATGCGCGCGAGCAGCGGCAAATAAAACACGTCTAGGATCGCAGCTAATGAGTGACGTGTCACTCTACGTACAGTGGAAGCCAAAAGTGATTTTTAAGAATTATATCGTCAATGTCTGTGACTTAATTTTTTTTAAGTTTCAAAAAGGAAATCTTATACTTGATTGTGCTGACCCTTGACTGCTTAGAAATATGGGTTATTGTATCTTGACAAAGCTAGCACAGTACCTGTAGCCAGCTATATGCTTGCTTTCTGTTTTTTGTCAAGCACGTCTTATTTCTAAAGCTGTTATAAAAGACATAGGTAATATACCTAGATATTTACATTAACACCGTCATACACCCTTTTTGACGTGACGTCTTATTATTCGATGGAGCCGGCTGCACGCACCAAAAAACATGACGCATGCGGCGTTATCTCGCTCTGAGGCGTTTCATTCAAGGATTGAAGTGCAAGCGAGAGCGCGGAACGAGCGACAAAGAGGCAACGTGACAAAGACGTTGTCACGTTCAACTATCGTCATAAACCGACTATACAGACAGCCGATTTTTCTTAACATGAATTACACACAAATGCAATTAATAATATTTTCAAAAATTTAATAACCTTTTCTGCCTGACTGTACTCAATCAGTTTAAAAGGGTAAGCGCGATTAGGCGCTCGCTGGGCGCGGCTCCGAAGGCGCTACGGTCTGAGCAACCACCGCCTCGACTATGGTGTGACTGACACCCTGGTTCACATGTTAAGTTAACTTTGTAACAGTTCCACTTGCTTTGGGATTGACGATATATATTAGATTTATGTTCTTCTGAAGATTTTGTTTTTATTTCATAAATTTTTGGGAAACATACAGTTTTGACACATACATACTCGTACATAATAAAATAGGTAATTAAAATATCACATAAACCAATTAAGTTTCCTCATATAATACATGGAGGAAGCCAATTAAGTAAGTATAAAGATAATTTCGTACTTACTTAACAACACGCTAGCGTTTGCGACTGAAGAAATAGGGACGCTTACTTACCTAGGTACTTTGAGAGTGATAAAAATCTTTTTTGTACACGTACCATAACTCACATATCAATTTACGCTTAAATGTGTAACAATGTAAGAGTGATATTTTTCCGACCCACTAATATTTTTAGGAGGTCATGGTACCTTCTTATGTAAGGTCAAATCTTACAAAGGCATAATCCGTTATTGAATGGAGAGATTTACGAGCAACAACAGAATTAAACCTTGTGTCTCAAGCCGCAGGCGCCTTCATCATGAAACAAAGGTTGTTGTGATTAACTGAAAGATGCGCAACGAAACCCTCAATTAAGGTAGCGTCCCAATAATTAAGAGCGAGCTTTCACCCCGTATTAATTACGACAGGGAATTAATTCGGACGCTCACGCGCCGCAGGATCACGCTTGACGGATAAGGTCATATTTAAGAGGATGTTTCCATTGTACTAGCTGATGATCGCTAGTAAAAAAGCTATTATTTCTTTTACTAGCCTAATAGAGTCGAAGATTACAGGTCAATAATAGAAATGAAGAAAAAACTGTACACATATTTTATCTAGAGACCGAAAAGATTTAAAAAAATGCTAAAGTAAAACTTAAAAGCGTACAAAGGCTGCGTTTAAAATGCAAACTTTGGAGATGACAGCAAACGCAGACGGTCTTAATGAATCCTACTACTATTATAAAGGCGAAAGTTTGTAAGTATGGATGTATGGATGTATGGATGTTTGTTACCCTTTCACGTAAAAACTACTGAATGGATTTGAATGAAACTTTACCACAATATAGCTTATACATCAGAATAACATATAGGCTACAATTCATAAAGAATTTTTAAGATAAAGGCTTTCCACGCGGACGAAGTCGCGGGCGGCCACTAGTGAAATATAATTTTAAATATTTATTTGCGTAAATAGAGTTTGATTAACATTTGATTTGTAGCTCATCTTACAATAGTGCTTAAACCTATTTAGTAAACATTATCCAATATAAATTAATTCAAATGTCGATTTTGATAAAAGTCAAATAAAATGACATAATTATACCGTATATTAAACTGATTACATCATTAAAAAAATAGATAGTTGGCCTTTCTGATGCCTCGCATTAACCGTTTTCATGCTAACGTGTAGCGTGAATTATAAAATTACATACAAAGGCCATGATCAACAACGAAAACGCGCACTCTCGCGCCGTAAAGTCTCATCCATCTTGCCCGCTTCGAAATCAATCGGCCCCATGATAAATGCCCCCAGAATTAAGATATTGCTGCGGTTTCTCTTGGCATGGTCCAGCTGTGGCGAGTGACGTCATTATGATTCAATTGGTAAGTCGCAAGAGTTGTTTGCAACACACAGTGACGTGAAAGTTTGGGTGGGATTGATTCTTTATGTTGTATGAATCGACTGTTACGTCATGAAGAATTATAAAGAGTCATCGTTATGACTGATTATAGAGAATGCCCTACGGCGTTAAGTCCACCTTTTGTACAAAGTTTTGTTGTGCAATAAAGCTTAAATAAATATGAATACATGCGGCTTGCCTGCAACTTTGTCTGAATATTGTCTCAGCTAGAACTAACCTAGCTTCCTACTGCACTGGAGAATTAATAAAAAATGAGTCAGTAATTCAGTATGCAAATTGAGACTCCAGAACTTTTACCTGGTACTATTTTTGAACCCTTTGTTAAAAGACGATTACAAAACATCGTTCAAAAATAGTAACAGGCTTAAACTAGGATCAATCCATGGATTAAAGTTTACCTTATTATTATTACGAAACGAAGTTTATCTCGTAGTCCTGAATTATCTGTGGTACTATTGTCAAACCCTTGCATTAAAATTTTTATTGCTTGTTTTTTTTTTGTATTTAGCTTTTCCTAATGGTATTTTGTTGTTCCAGCAAACAACGTGGATACACACAACCACCAGATCGACCAGAAGTCGAACCAGTGGTTCGGCGCCACCCTCGCCAGCACTGGCAGAAATGGACCTATTGTGGTAAGTCCATAAGTGTTGCTTCTCACTAAAGTTCAAACAGACAAGCAGTTAGAACTTAAACATGGTAGAAAAGAGTATAAAACACAAAACGGCCGTATGTCAACAACAATATATAACAGTATATGCCATGCGTCATATTTTAATGGCCAGTCTCAATATACTACACAGGAAAACAACATGTTTGTTGTATGATTTTTTTTACATGAATCTGAACAGTCGTTTTACCCCAATTTCAAAAATAATTGTCGTTTTTATGTAGCAGCTCTAGTTTTTCAGCTATGAAATGACAGGATTTTACTGAAAAAATACACTTAGCTTAGGGAAAGAAAATATATTAAATATATTTAATCTGATTAAAATTTTCTTTTATATGATTTTCTTG
This sequence comes from Pyrausta despicata, assembly GCA_963921415.1. NCBI lineage: Eukaryota > Metazoa > Arthropoda > Insecta > Lepidoptera > Crambidae > Pyrausta > Pyrausta despicata. The sequence continues at coordinate 2,233,988 of OY992850.1, read as the reverse complement.
CGTTAGGTGTCTCAGGAGTACTATTTAGTATGCTCGAACAGTAATCAGCTATCATATTTACGTTCCAGTATCCTTGATATCCCTCCTCCATGGTGCGAATATCCTGGTGGAAGCGCTTCGCTTGTCTTTCGCTCAGGTCACCGAGGTTATCAGGGAAATTGTCTAGATGGCTGTGGAGGTAGTCAAGCTTGATACTCATGTTGCATCCAATCAGCTGGTAGTGTTCTAGCAACTGTTCAACGTGCTGAATGTAGATATCACACTACGGTCCCATAAACATTCGAAACAGGGATACTTTGTGTAACCACTTTATTGACCCAGAAGAAAATTAACCATTTTTAAATCGACACATAAAATCCAGTTATGTTCTTTGTACTTGATTTTGTCCAGAACTAAAGATATAACAGGATATTCTTACTTAACTTTTATAAAATGAGCTTTAAGTAAAGACCCCAGCTTGTTGCGATTATGCAGAAGGACACATTTCAGACTTCGTTTTGACGAATCAATGAACAAACGCCATTCATTTAGATTATACTGTTTTAATCCCATTGCAATCATTAGGCCTGGAATATCTGAACAAAATACGAAATTATCTTTTTCAGTAAAGAAAGGGAGTAAATCCTTTTCTCTGTAGCGATAGTACGAGAGCTTCGTTTTTTTGTTAACAGATCTCTCTCTTTCAATCGGGAAGCTAGAAATTCTGATGCAGTTTTAGACAGTCCAAGGTCCCTGATCAAGTCATTTAAATAATCTTGATTCAGTGGTCGGGGATTATAACCGGAACAAACATAATCTCTATCGCCACAATCTGTCGTTATAGGTTTGTTGGCTGCACTGTGCTGGATTTTCTGAAGACGTATAAGGCTGATGTGGTGCTAGTGTGTCACTAGTGTTCAAAACTGGTCTTATTGAAGATTTCAATGCGGGATATATCCACTTAGAGCAATTTTTATTGTTTATTTCTATGATTTTTGTAGCACAGAAATAACAGTCAACATGATGATTTGAAGGTTCACGCCATATCATAGGAGTTTTGTACTTAAAAGTGGGTGTTTTCTTGTTTGCCCATAATTGCAAAGACTCAACATAATTTTTACATACCAAACAAGGTATCCAGGGCTTGGTGTTTATCGGCAATGGGAACCCAAAGCAGTCTAAGTATGCTTCTTTCACGAAATTCGACACATTCAAACGAAATTTTTTTAGGGTATACTTTCCACATATTAAAAAAACAATCAGGGCTGTTTAAAAACTTCCTTCTTGAGGTAGACATAACGAGAAACTTCAGTACAAAATATAAATTACACCGCTGTTGATAGAAATTATCGACTACTTATGTAAATTTGAGACGTTACCTGTATCTCATTAACTAGAGCTGCTACAAAAAATCTGTGGGCAGATTCGAATTCAGCACACCCAAATTAGTAAACAACAGTAGAGAAACTTCATGCAACAAGAAAAAAGACCGATTTTGTTTTTCTGTGCTATCTACAGTTGACTGAAAGTTAAATAACTGTCACTTTCATACTAAAAGCTATCTGAGGTGTCAGATTTTTCTATGAAAGTGACAGTTATCTTACTTTAAGTCAACGGTACATATGATATTGGAACCGGTCGCATGTCAAGAAGAACTCTTGATCATAACCAAATCTAATTAGTTTAAGTCAACTTGAGAAAAAAAGGTTAGGCATCAATATGGTTGGCCAATAAGCTCGAAAATAATGCCGATATCTGCATATTGGTTTGCACCTTATTCAGCAAGACTACCAAAACAACGTATACATAAGACCACTTCACAATATCTTACATGTAATGACAGGATCAGCAATCATTCTCACTTGTACGCAACCTACCTACATGAAATCTGGCGTGCTTACTGAGCATAAGCGATCAATCTTTCCATCCGTCATAAATCTCCAATCAATTTCCTTCACATCACATGGGAACTATAGCTGATGACGTCACCATACATAGCAAGTAAAGCTTCTTGACCACATAAAAGGTGGAAGAAAACAAGTGTGTGTCTTCCCACTGTTATGTAGGATTCCGTAGTTGTCGAAAGAAAGTCTTGCTCAGAAGTAAACTGAAACTCATCAGAGCCTATATTTTTTCGGAAATCACCAAATATCTTGTGTTACACAAGGCGTGAAAAGCTCACGCTTTTAACGCCTTGTGTAACACAAGATATTACGCCCGCAGGCGTGTGGACGCCTGATGAAAAAAAATGAAACACTAAAGTTCTAAAAGTATGCTACGGGCATGACAAAAACCATAGTCTTAGTGTAGTTTTTATTAAAGAACCCAAATAAAAGTCATAAAGGTAGGCGTATCTTTGAGCAAATCGTAAACGTGACCCTATGCCCTAAAAACCCTCGGCCTTGGGTGAACTCATCGCTGCAAATGTCAACACGGGCAGGGATTGATGGTGGGACCATTGTCTGCCGGAATGGAATAGATTAGGTGTTAAAACACCGTATTACATGCCGTACAATGTTGAATTAGTGAGGAGTCACAACGCTGTAAAGACAGGCTTTATTTATTAGGGATTGGAGACATACGTAACACAAAAAGTAATTTGTAATTAAGTAACAGTGCGACGCATCTAGAGCAGTCAACAAAATAAAGAACACCTAGGATTTTTGATAACGCTTTATTATACACATGTGATGAAGAACAAAAATATAAAACATACGTATGTGATTGACTAATGCGGAAAAATAACTGATCTATCTATCGGAGATACAGTCGATGACAAATCAATCCCTCAGTAATTAATTAATTAACAAGGCATTTTAAAATTATTCTAGTTCTATATTATCTAGAGGAGTAAATGAGCTAGGGCTAAAATAAGGTAAAATATGCCTTAACGGGTACGAGTATGTGTTATTTCTGTTAAAAGCTTCTTCCAAGTTCTGCCTAAGAACCATAGGTCTTCAATTAAAGTTAAACCTACAAAGTGAGCCTACATTAAGTTATGACTTAGCACCAACAAATTAGTAGTGCCAACCGCATCCAGATGACTCAATTCCATGTAAATAGAACGTCTTCCTGTGCCTCCCAAGGTGACGGGAGTGGCAAAAGGGTGCGGAACAGTTATAGGTCACTGTTACAGCCGCGGGCTGGCCCCATTCCAGGTAAGACATGACCCCATTTGGCTATGAAGATACGAAGGCACAGCCGTCGTGGTTTTTATAGTAAAGAATAAATAAAATTACCGTAGCGTAGATATTATCACTGCAGGTGCTGGACTGCCAAAATGAACCATGAACAAAACTAATTGAAAATGATAGGTTATTTAACGATAATTTATAGGTAACTGTTTTGTTGGATACAAAAACCTTTTTTTTTTACAATGGTGTTTGATTTGCAACGAAAGGTTAGGGTTCAATTATAACGGATTTTATTTTTTGTTTGCCACTATTGAAGTTTAAGTACAACTTTTTTTAATATCAAAAGGTGACCCTTGCCCATAAAAGACAACATTTAAGGGGATAGACAACTACTAAATTAAGAAATTGTTAAGCTTCCACATCAGTATACTGCAATCGATTTATTTTAATGTATTCCTACTAAACCAGCTACTGTCTGCTATAAATGTCAAGAGAAAATCAGTAAGTCATAAAATGCCACTCCCAGACTATTGGGAAACTCAAGGATCAAACTGATTTCACAATGTTTGATTAACTTTATGAGGCACTTAAAGCTTACTAATACGTTAGCAATAAACATGAATACAAGACTTATTATTAAAAGTTTATAAACATGCTATCAATGTAAATAATTCTAATCTGTATAGTGGTACTAGGTTTTACTAAAACTACTCAAAAATATGTTCAAAAATCTAATAAAGTCACCCCTGAAGAAACCGAGATGTGGTGCTTACATAGAAAACTTTATGTAAGAATCATTTTATTTATCCCGTGAATACCGAACTTCTTGTATCATATTACTTAAATGCTCATGTTATGGGTGTCTCTTTTGAAAACTTATGATCGACAAGTTACTCATTAAGTCACTAATAACACGTTGAACTAAATACTACTTGTAATTTTCATAAAAATCAATCTCATTTTGTTCTCAGTATGGAACATAATTACCGCTACCAGTTATTAAGTCGCATACAATTTGTCAAAGATGTCACAACTTAAACGCCCTCTCTCACGGAATACACGTATTACGCCTGAGATTACATAAACACTATGATAAATATATAAAATGAATTGGTCGACAGCGTATAAATATGGTGGCTCCTTTTTGTGAACACAATAAATCACTTTCCTAAAACGGTTAATAGCTAATTTTATGGGCAGAAGCGATCGCTCATGCCTTCAACAAATACCGAGTCGCCGTCGCAGATGCATTTTGCATTAAATTTTTAGGGTACAGCAGGTTTTTTACACGTAATTTGTATTGTTTCTTATTGTGGTCATCTGTACGTAAGCTATTCATACCAAAATTCATATTTATTAGAACAATCTTCCCAGAAGTGGCTTCGCCCGCGTGGAATTCGATTATAAATTGAAATTCCGGAAAGAAAACTATCCTACGTCAATTTCCAAGGTCTACTCTATACGTGGACCAAGTTTCATTAAAATTGTAACAGAATGCGTAACAGACAAATAGACAAGCGAATCTCATGATAGTAGAATAGGGGGTCACGACCATCTCGGTGACGATGAGCTAAATGACTGTAAGTTGATTCACAGGAGAGAACAGCTCCCTGATGCTAAATATGTCGGTCTGTTTGCTTCGAGTGCAGGATCGGTTTATAGTCCTCGAAATTGCTCGATTTTTTTTCTACATGACATAGGTCGCAATGTGCACATTTGTCACCTGCGCAGGCGGGCGCGGACACAGTGGATCGAATCACTCACATTTCCGCTCGGCCCCGCCACTTGCTCGAGAAAATGAGACATCGCCTCTCCACTGAATCTAAGCGGGAGCAGATGTGGAAATAACGAAACCGCATTGGTTATTCAAAACAGATCTTCTCTCGTCTCTTCTCTTTTCGGCTTTGGTAGAAACCGGGTCAGTGACGGATACAAGCAACAACAAGAAAACCTACGGAACCCGCCACCAAACATCCCTTCGCTCAACACTTATTGAAATCGCTCACGCTCGCGTTCGCCGAAGCGAGCCGCGTCTCGTCTCGAGAAATGATATTGTTTTTGCCCTCCACATATAAGGAGTCGGAATTTTTATTTCGGTATGCCGAATTGGTGCAAAAAGCGGTCGCTCTCAGGGTACAATTTGTTTAGGCATTTTGTTTCATTTGCACGGACGAGACTCGCCGGGAATGTTTAATTGTGCACAGGGTGCGCAGGAGTGGAGTATTAGAAATATATTTTTATTTATTTGCTTCATTGGCTTCTCTACTCTATGTATTTCTCATAAGTGATACTAATCGAAAACACAAGAAAGGCTAGATATGATTCGTGTTAGGTTGTGCATTGAATTCATGTACCTACCTAATAAAAATATGTACTTATAGGTAACCATTTTTTTCTGTTGTTACGTGTTATTGTTGCAGTCTTCAGAATGATATTATTTCTGTAGTACTTACAAACCTCAAAGGTATTTTAGGCTATTTTCTCTTTCAATTAAAGTGTTGTACTTGAACGGGTCAACAATGTTATTGTATACAGTTAAAATTATTTTAATGGTGATTATTTTACTAACGACAAAATTAGTATATGTATATACTCGTAATTAGGTGAATAGTAACCGCTTTTCTTATTCCTTGATTTTGAAAGAATTACAATGATTTATTTACTCTTGAAAAGGGTTACATAAATTATGTTACATAATGTTGTAATCATTTTCCTTTTATCAAACAATTTCTATTTCTCGCCATTGCGTCCGTTCGCTATAAGAAAATAATCGCCCTCCGTACCAGCCGCGCTAAATATATCGTATTGATTTATAATTGCCGCCGGTGCGCAAGCGCAGCTTTTTGTTGGAATTATTTATAACAAATTACTCGGCACCGGCTAAGGGCTTACTTAGCTCCTTTGTCGATCCTTTTAGGGATCTGTAGGACAATGGTTATTGTTCCAGTAGCTGCAGTTCTAATATGAGTTGTATTTTATGAGATGGTTTTAGTTTTAAGGGAAGGATGTTAAATATAACGTAAGTGCCTTTATACCATGATATAATCAGAAGCTTGGTCATGTGATAAATATAGATCTCATTATATTTATGAAGAAACTTTGCCTTAAAGGGAAGCATTTCTAACAAGTATTTAATTACTACCTTATTATTAAATTCACATTTACTTACGTCATTTGGTAATTAAATTATCTTCATGGAGTTAATAATTGTATGATTATAGTTTATTTACTAACTAGTGGCCGCCCGCGACTTCGTCCGCGTGGAAAGCCTTTATCTTAAAAATTCTTTATGAATTGTAGCCTATATGTTATTCTGATGTATAAGCTATATTGTGGTAAAGTTTCATTCAAATCCATTCAGTAGTTTTTACGTGAAAGAGTAACAAACATCCATACATCCATACATCCATACTTACAAACTTTCGCCTTTATAATAGTAGTAGGATAAAATACCAATAAAATTTACATGCAAAATATAAAGCTAATAATAAGACTCAAGACTCTTCAGCATACCAGAAAAATAATACGTTACATTTCAATTCAATATAAAGCTATAGAAAAGGGTATTCTATTACGTATGAAACTTTTCTGAATGGATTAGAAAAAAAATGCCAAATGTTCTGAAAATTATATCATCTCTTTCAGTAGCTTTCACGGTAAAGATAGAGATAGACATCCATCTCAATTGGATATAGAAAGTGACTGTTGAGCACCATGCCTTTTATGTGTGACTGATTACATTAGAAACCATCCTTCCCACGAGGGTGCCTATGGCACTCGGATGCTGCGCCGCATAATCAAGTACTAAATAGTCTCGTAATATCCCATAGTATGCACCGTAAGGACCATTAAACATATCGATATTGTACACAGGTACTGTAACAGGGAAACAAAAAAATAAATAAAAATACAATAACATCGCATAGGTACATTAATCTGACTCCGTGGTAAATAGCTAAAGCACTTGTATTACAGATATCAGAATCAACAGTCGTGTTACAAATAAACTTAAATAAATACATATAACACCCAGACCAGTACAAACAGACATGTTCATGCACACAAATGTTTGTAGAGTGCGGGGATCGAACCTACGAGCTCTTGGTTAACAGTCAAATTCTTGACTATTACAGGAAAGTGGTTTTCAATTTGATCGTCGTGATATAAAATTTAATTTTCAGACTTTTTTGAACTAGAGTTATCAGATCCGTAACTCTTAACGCCTTGCCTTTTAATAATGAAAATCTAATTGCCAATGAAGACTGAGTATAGGGGTAAGAACCGTGATAAAAATATATGATTCTTTGTTAAACCTTAACTATTATTTTTCTTTCTTGATTCATCTAGAAAACGTTAAAAACGGAAGGATATCGAAAGTTACGTGAAATAAATTACAAGAATACAGAATCAGCTGTACAAGAGATAAGGTAATAAAAACTTTTTAAATGGTTAAATTCTTATTTTGTACCAGCGGGTAGGGCAGACGTTGTCCTGCCCGCTGTATTCGTAATTTTTCCATTATATCTCACCGTTTTAACCTTCCCTGAACTTCCACAAATAAATCAAAACCAAAATTAGTGAAATCGGTACAGCCGTTCTCCCGTTTTAGCGAGACTATCGAACAGCAATTCATTTTTATCGTCGAAAAAAAGATTACTGGCTGATCTCTGTTGATCGATCGTATGAATGTGTTGGCTAAGCGAAATGCAAATGAATGCATTTGAACAATTGAATTAATATTTATGTGCGGTGTATAAGGCGTAAACTTCATGAAATTCTAACTAATACCAGTGCTGGTTCTTCCTATATGGTACATCCTACCTAACAAACAGTGCGTGAATAATATTATATATATAAAATTCTCGTGTCACAGTGTTTGTTCCCATACTCCTCCGAAACGGCTTGACCGATTCTAATGAAATTTTGTGAGCATATTCAGTAGGTCTGAGAATCGGCTAACATCTATTTTTCATACCCCTTAGTGATAAGGGTTGTCTACCCTTAACATTTGTATGGCAAAACAACGTTTGCCGAGACAGCTAGTAATATTATATTAAACGCTTAAAGCACGTGGGTACAATCCTTAATATAAGTAACGCATCAACTTTCGATCAATTATTTCGATCTTTGTAACATGAAATAATGACGTCATTGATAGTCTATATCTGTATTTTTAAGTTTTAACCCTCTAACAGTTCATTTAACCTAGAACAAATTGTGCTTACAAGTTCAGAGTTTCCTGCATACATAAAGTATACTGCTTTGCTTTTCGTTATTCTCTGACTGTTACTTGTTTTGTGAGCCATGAATAAATAAATAAAATAAAAAAATCATTTAAACAAATAGCATAAGATATCGTTCCTGGGTCGGGACCCTTATCTCGGGGATAAGGTTACAATTGCATCGTCCTTGACGAAGCGATATCTTAAAAATTTCACTGCAAATGACATAATAAGCCACTAAAAAGTTCCCAATAATGAATGGCGAATGTCTTTTCCATACTTACAAATTTAATACTTTTCTCCTTTATGGACAATGAATTCGTAACTGTGTCTACGATACCTAAGTGGAGTTCCTGAGAGACCTGGAGTTAGTTCATTTTGTGCGTAGGTTATTACCACATCCAAAATGCTATTTTGATTAGTTTTTTCAATAATTCACGACCACATTTTAACTGACACTCGAACTCGATATATAAGTATTGATGGTTTCGTTGATCTGAAACAAACGCGGCGTTGAACAAATGAGTCGCACTCGGCAGCGATCGGCCGATGTTATTATAATTGCAAATAAATTTCCTGCGATAAATCGCGAGATATCGCGACGCCGCTCGTCACTCGTCGCCTGTTGCGCGCGCGCATGTGTTTTGTAAGCCATAGAGCAGACAGACTGTAGATGTAGAAGACTAGTTTGTATTCCTACAGCTTACTTCAGGTTTGAGTGTCAATTGAGGTGATGTCCGTAATTCTGTGATTGAAGTTACTTAAACCATTTAAAACATTGATGTCTGATTAACATATTGATACTAGTAAACAAAATGACATACATGACATACATGAGTATATTACATTTTATTTTTATTTTTTATTATTATTTATTATGAAAACAACATGGTACATTTTTATTAAAAAAAGTCCTACAAACATCGCGAAGTTTTTATTGAACTGATTGGCGATACATTCTTTTATACGATATACTAGCCTGAAGGAGTTTGTTCATAGGAGCGCACGCCATTAGTGTAGAATGTATGTCTTAAGAGGATTCCTAATGGATAATTTGTGCACAGTCTTCTAACTTAAGAAATTAGCCATAAAAAGTATGTAGAGGTACATTTGAATCAGTGACGCACGATAAGATTGCATGGGATAGAACACATTGTGCTGACGCCAGAAAATGTGGAAAATGGGTACCCAAATGATAATTTACGTTTGAATATAAAGTCCCCAGATTAACATGTAGGCATAAAACAATGATACATCACTTCTGCAGCCGCCTACTCTATGGTCAACGAACGCAGTTTCTCTATATGGTAATAGATGGACTGATTGATGCGCAGATATCCCGGCATGAGTGTACGTCTTTGTATTGTGTTTGCTTTGGCACTATCGGAAATAGCCGCGAGTGTACCTACAGGATAACATTAATGCGGCAGGATCGTGCTGGGTAACTGTTATGTAAGTAAAACTTGCTTGTAATGGACTTTAATGAAAGCCTATTTACATGTTATTAAAAAAAAGTTTTTAAGGTATTGTTTAACCTTTTGAGGATTTAAAGGATTATAAATTGGTGCATGGGGAAATAAAAACCTTTGTGCTTAATGATTTCATACTATTAAAGTCCAAAAAGTGTTTTTGCTTCGAGTTTTGTTGGTAGTGATACAATATCCCATTTATTCAAAATACACATAAATGTTAAATAATGCATCAACAAAGTCTAAGGCTTGCTTACATTTTTGTCGCCTTCTCTATTAATTGTTATATTGTTGACAATTTTATACATTTTTAAGCGTTGTTTAAAGGACATTCAAAATGTTTATTAAAATTGGTAAAAAAAAAATATCTGAGGAAAATTCTTCTTGTGAGGAAGAAAAAGATGTTGTATGAAAGATGAAAATTTTACTGGAGGAAAATTTTAACTTTAATACAGAAAATCCATTAAAACATTCAAGTCTTGTTGTATAGGCATTGTTTTTAGTTAGCTGGATCTTTTTATGTGTGTACGCAGTCTTAGATTGTTTCAGTGTGCTAAAAATTAGGCAGTATATCCTGTCCTTAAAAATCCTACGTAGAATAAGATTACTACTAAAATTAAGTTAGCGAAAGATGAAAAAAAAAAACTTTTTTTCCCGTGCTTTAATTTTGGAGTTACTGCTTATAAGCAATTTAACATGACAGTAAGGATCCTTTTGCGCATGCATAAGGCTTGATCAATGGGACTCTTATGTCTCAGAACAATAACATTTTGTCCATTATAAGCGTTCAAGCCTTACCCACCCTTACCCCTGTGGCAGTGCCAGAGCACTGGCCTGCTTGAAAATGAAATCTTTGTTCTTTTTCTATCAGATGGATAAATTAACGGTATTTTTAGGCAGTTATAGTGCTATTTTTGAAAAAGAAGTCCAAACGAGGAAACATGTTCACTTTCCGGTACACCCTGTACATATACATAAATGTTATATAATTTATCGGATTTTAACAACAAGAACATTTTATGGCACACTCGTATTTTAACGAAATACGGTTAAAAATATTTAAATATGTGAAGTCCCATCGCAATTTCCAAATAAGCTGAACAAAACCATGTCGCTTTTCTGTTTCAACCGAAAAACGTCTCCAAAAATCATCTTTCACGCAAATTCTTTCGGCCCATTACCGTTTGCCCAATTAATTAAAGTCATTAAATCATTTTAATGAATCTCTTTCATTTTCGGAGCACAGCCTGTACGAGTCGCAACAAATTGTCTGCGATTTGTCAACGAGGCTGCGCGCGCGCCTGGTATGGGTGACAGTAGCCATATATGTACGTTATACAGGGCTATTGTACGCCAGGGCTGAGACTTCCGCGTGCACGGAATGTCACAGTGATGGGATTTGCATTTGTGATGGCTGTCTGGCTGGCGGAATAGCTGAAATAGCTTATAGTGGAAGCCAGCCGGAACATAAACAAAAATCCATTAAATAAATATACAACAACGTCATACATTGATCTATCTCCGTGGTAAGTAGCTTAAGCACTTGTGTTACAGGTATCAGAATCAACTGTGGTATAACAATAAACTTAACTTATAACACCCAGACCAGTACAAACAGACATGTTCATGCACACAAATGTTTGTACAGTGCAGGGATTGAACCGGCGACCTCTTGTACATGTGATATCTATGTCCCACTGCTGGACACAGGCCTCACCTCAACTATTAGATGGTACGAGCCATACTCCATCACGCGGGCTCAGTGCGGATTGTTGGAGGGGTTTCTTTAAGATAAGTGACCCACCTTACTGTCAGATATTATCATGTTACGTTTTTAGCTATTTGTTTTCTAGTAAGACTCGTCCGCAAGATCAAATCGTTAGTATGTAAACTACTTTCTTAATTACATGAATGGTTTGGAGAATTAGTTATCTAGTACTTGTATTTAAATAGCAATAAAAATAATGAGTGAAGTCTCAGAGGCCTTTGGAATAAACAGATTGCTTTGCGTAGGTATTTTAGGTATGTATTTACCATCACAAACGACTGATCTTATTTTTTGAACCTAAGTTATTTTATATATTATGTTATAATAATATATAAAATATGCCTGGAGACAATTAATCTATTTCGGATATTTTACTTGATTAATTTAGCTTATTCTAAAATCCAGACTAAAAGAGCCAACCCTTAACCCCGCGGCATTTTCGTCTTTGTGGCAAATTTTGTCGTGCCACCGCGACGGGTCATTTTTCTGTGGACAAGGGAGAATGGGCAAAAAAACACCATTTGTGGAACGCATTGTTTTGCGCTTTTCGGTGGTCAGGGTTCGCTCGTTTTTCCTTAACAGCCTGTATTTTTGGGTGAAAGGAAACGCTGGACAAAGACATTTCTGACATAGTTGGAACCGTATACGTTTCAACGTTGCCGGTGTTGAGTATATTTGCAGGATGAGGGAGCCGTTCGGTAGTGAACACGAAATTGGGATTATGTCGACGCGCATTTTTTAACTGAAATAAAATCAATTTAACTTGCAGTCAGTGTGACTTTATTTTATTGTGGAAGAAGCTATAGTTAACTGGAAACCGAGTAAAGCTATGTGTATCCTTATAATTATATGAGACCAAGTAAGAACGACTTCTCTTTTTTAAAATCTCTATATATATAAAATTCTCGTGTCACAATGTTTGTTCCCATACTCCGCCGAAACGGCTTGACCGATTCTCATGAAATTTTGTGAGCATATTGAGTAGGTCTGAGAATCGGCCAACATCTATTTTTCATACCCCTTAGTGATAAGGGTTGTCCACCTTAAACATTTATATGGCAAAACAACGTTTGCCGGGACAGCTAGTAGCAAATATATTTTTGGTGTGAGAACTGCGTTACTTTGCCTTGAGTAAATATACTCACGGTGTATACTTTGTCTTATAATAAATAAAGCACTCATTTCTCTTTTGTAACCATTTCAATTTAGACAGCCAGTTCATCTAATAATAGGTTCTTAAATTCTAATTACCGTTTTAGTCGAAGAATGGTAGAGATTAGTCACGCACGAGCCCAGAGATTTGACGAGAGAAAAAATAAACTACGTAACGTAGGTACCAAGTGGTTTGTACTTGTAAGTTGATCAGGTTTTTTAAATCACGAGAGATAAGATTCAATTTTTGCCATGGAAGATAACAAACAATTTTAAGCACAATACAAGTTTGAGTTTACACTAAAAAACAGTACGAACACCAGCTGTGTGTGTAAAAAGATCATAAATTCGGAACGCGAGAATAGCGTGAAAAAAGTATGTAAAGTTTTATTCCAAAAAATATTTTTTGCAGTTTTTCATGTTCCCTTATGAAAAAAATTCGCTATGAAAAAAAAAAATTTTTTTTTACAACGTGAAATTAAAACTTTTTTTAAAGTGTGTTTTAATTTCACATTGTAAAGTTATTTGCATTGTTAATGCAAAAAAAATAAAGTACTTAATTAGTAAGTATTCTTAGGTATTTCAAACACGGAGTCACATCAATGTAACGTGATGTTGTTGCTTATAAAATAATTTAACACGGTACCCTAAACAGTTTATTAAGTTTTTGTTACTAAACTACAGTTCATTACAAAGCCATTCATTTAGCTATCTTGCTGCGATTCGACACGGCCAAAAGCTCCGGAGAGCTTTCGTTGGCACCGACTAAAGCTTAGAAGCATTTACTTGTATGTAGGTGGTTCCTACAAGTACTGCGGATTTTATTATTGAATAAAGCGTCAATTTTGCTAAATCGCCGTTAAATCGTAGTCATTTGAATTTAAAGCACGCTTTAATACAGACAAATTGGAAATAAAGCCTAGATCGGGTCTAGCGACTATTCGGAACTAGAGATTTGTGTCGTGTTCCTAGAAACGAGTACTCGTACACATGCTACAGCTTAGGTTTATGAAATTTACGTTTTAAAAAAACAATTGTCGAGTATAAACTCGGTCCAAAACATTTTACATCCAAACATTTCTAAGTTTTTGTTGCTCTCCCGGTCTAGGCAAAGTTACTTATCGAAGGCACTGATTAATTTAAATTGTTATGAGGTAATTTAAGCTCGCCTTTATGATTAATTAATCAGAATTGATTAATTACTTGGGAAAACTCGTGTAATATGGTTAACAAGGTTCCGAGTTGTTTTGTTAATAGAAGAGTAAGAAGTAAGCGACGCAAATTAAGAATAGGCGTACGAAGATTACTGATTACGTTATTTGATGTAAAAAAAGATAGGTCTGGCAATTTGTACTTGATAACTGTCCGTGGTAGGTACCTACTTTATTAATTTTTGATGTAGGTATTCAATCGATTGCGTTTGTGAGTGTGTTTTGTGTAACTTTTTGAAGTATTAAGGCATTTCATAAAATGTTGAGTTCTAAGCAGTTTTTTTGCCGAAAACTTGGTTTTCAAAAGATAAATCTAAAATCGGAGGCCGCTACAAAGTAGGAATTTTGTAGTCACTCGTACATACATATTGAGTAATCAATTGCGTGAATTTCCTTTTGGGTTATCGACCTGTGCACATATATAATTATAACATCATTTATTTAATTGAATTACATGAAATGTTACATTAAATAGTAATGTTAACATTGTTTAAATGTAAGTATTTTTAAAAAAAAGCAGGAACAGGAAAACAAAGCGTTTTTAATACAAAATAAAAGCAAATACACACACAAGTGCTCGTGGATACCTATATACACGTAATCATATTGGACCTTAAACAAGCGAGTATTTTTTTGGTTATAAATTAAAACCGTAATTATTTTGTAATGACATGTATTCCTTATAATTATGACAAAAAAAACACCTTAAATGAAACTGTAACATACGACAAAGCTAGCTTATATATAAATACCCTATTGTCCTCGGCTCAACAGACAAAAGGATGATACGGCCCCAAGACACTTGCATGGGATTGCACGGAGAAGGTAGATGACCAGTTTACGACTTTTTTTAATTCTCATTTTAAAAACTTAGTATAAAAAGAAAAGATAAACCGCTACTTTGTAGCGGCCTCCGATTTTTTATTTATTGAAAACACAGTTTTCGACAAAAAAACTGCTTAGAACTCAAAATTTCATGATATGCCTTAATACTTCAAAGAGTTACACAAAACTCAAGGCATATAATCGATTTAATACATCAAAAAGTAATACAGTTCCTACTACGCATAGTTATCATGTATAAATTGCTAGACCTATCTTTTTTTACATCAAATAACGTAGTGTAATAACGTAAATGTAACTAACGTAAAATGAGGATGAAAAAAAAATCCTTCACTTAATGAACAGTTGTTCCAGTCAACTTCCTTGTCAAGAAATCAACAAATCATTTAAACTAGGTCCAATTTATTGCATCGCCGTGAGCTGTTTTGTGATAGTGAAATATTTAAAATGTGGATCAAGACATATACATTACTCTGATCTCAAAGTAAGCAGCTTTAGCGATTGTTTTTTTTTGGGATAGGTTTGCTCTTGACCCAAGACTAAGGCCAACGAGGCAAATACTGAGTCTACGATAGATGGATCATTGATTGTCATGGAAATCCGACAGCCCGAAGACTTAAAAACAATATTTTCCGCTTTGTCTCATCGGAGGATAGAGCCTTCAGAGGTCGCGCAAGAAACCCGTAATACGGAGGTATTCAGACTTTGCTTTTCAACATCACTCCAGGATTGCGTTACTGTATTATATGTCATACTAAAATCATCATCATCATATCAGCCGTTCGACGCCCACTGCTGGGCATATATAGGCTTCTCCCAAGGATTTCCACCGCGATCGGTCCTGCGCTTCTCGCATCAACGTTGTCCTCAACCTCAAATACCCAGATATTTTCCACTGGTATCTGCCACTATTGCACCTAGACGTTATCATCTTTCCATAAAAATAAAACCGTACTGATCGTCTGGAATATCGTATGTAAATCTGACCGACCACATCAACAACAAAGTAAACAGCTCAGAACACCGAGAAACTTGAACATGCAAATCGTAGTACCCACAGATCCATTGTGGTAGTCACAGATCCTATTCTTAAAGCCGTTGTCTTTATTTCGTACTCTTGCCATCTCCCTTGCTCGCACTTTTGGGCCTACAGACACTACATACCAATATGTTGCAAAGAAGAATAATCGTAATATATCAGAAAATGTTTAACGGATATTTTTTTCAAATAAATGTTATTTTAATCGTAACATTATAACTTCTCCAACGTCCTCTTACCATCTTCCTTAGAATAGAATATAATAGACATTCTACTCTATTCTATTCTAAGGATAATAGTAATAGAATCGTTTATTTGCTCTTGAATATGATAACTAAAAATGCGTATACTATTTTCACATATCCAGCTATAAAAAAAAAAACATGCAAATATAAATGTAAAATTGGAAATATATTGTAATCTTGTTAAGCATTCAAAATTAATGTCCATATACAAAAACTATAGGTAGGTACTATTAAATCAAATTGCAATATGATTCATAATTTATATCCGTATACAAAATCAATACTTTTTAATAAAATGTCAATATTATTCAAAATTAATGTCTTTGCTTGCACTGTCACGTTTTAGAATTGCAATCGCTGGTACTCGCACTTCTAACCGTTAAGATTATCATCATCAAGCGTTTATGTGGTCATATGGACTCCCGCAAATCTAGCGAAAATCCCTTTGGACTGGCTGGCTGGTGGATCCCAATCACTGGTCTCGTTAACATAAATGACAGACGGCTGGAACGGAAAGTACCGACGTCGTTACACAGAGTAGGACCCTGGCTCCCGTGTTATTGCTCCACCGCTACGAATAAGGGATAGTTGCTATGCCATAGCAATTTGCTTCCACACAATGCCAAATCATACAATATGCCGATGAAGTTATTTGACTTTCACCAATACTGACGGGCTGGTGGAAATTGCTTTATCTGTTATGATTCGTTTACTACATAAAGTTCATAATGGAATAAGGAAAGTTTTTATATAGAAGCCTATGCGTTAACTAAGTCCTCTAAGCGAGGTAGGCATACACAAAATGATGACAAAGGCTGGTTCTACGTGTTGGTACAATTGGCTTTTCTAACAATGCTACAACAAAAGGCATCACACAATGTATATCACTTTCATAGTCATTAACTTTGTCTGATATTTTAATGTAACATTCCATTAAAAACATATCCAATTCAGTGTGTAATAGAGTCTCGCCTCACAAAGCGCTATTGTAGGGTCGGCAGCGATGGCTTCCCATTTTCGTTGCAATACCGCCCTTATTACAAGTACATAAGATCCCGCAGTGTTCACTTTGATGTGCAGTCAGTGTGCTCACGCACGCGCGCTCACGGTGCGCGGGCGCATAAATCGCGCGCGATCGAAAAGGGGCGGGGTCTGCTGAATGGGCGATACGATTTACTACCAACTATTAAGTGCAAGCTTAGAGTGAGAACAAAAGCAGCAGATAGCTAAAAATAAATTATAATAAATATACAACAACATCACATACATTAATCTGACTCTGTGATAAGAAGCTTAAGCACTTGTGTTATAGATATCAGAATCAACAGTGGTACAAATAAACTTAATAAATATATGTAATACCCAGGCCAGTACAAAAATACATGTTTATGCACACAAGTATTTGTACAGTGCGAGGATCGAAACCGCAACCTCTTGGTTGACAGTCAACTTCTTGACCATTACACCAAAATGGTCAAGAAGAAAGTCTACTAAATCTTACGTCAAAGCAGATTTAGTAGAAGATAAGTTTTGTTAATTAGATATAATATTTTGCTTATTTTCAATTTAAAAGCCTAAAATCCATGGTGTAATTACCTGTTATGATGATATTGAAGTCAATATCATCATAACATGTATTTATTTACAAAAAAAAAGTATTTAAGTATGTATATCCGGTATCTAGTACCCATAACACAAGCCTCGTAGCTTACTTTGAGACTAGAGAATTGGTGTGCTTGTTGAGAAATATTTATTTATTTATAAAAATATTAACGTATTATATTTCTCTTTAAGGCTTGGCTTATAGTTAATAGCCGTCATTCTGTTATTACTTTTGTAATATCCAGTATAATTATGGTCATAATAATTTTGATGCACATCTTTTAATGGATAGGTAAATGTCCGGATCAATAACAATGATAACACGTAACCTAGGTAACAAACATGTTATTTATTTAACACGAGTATTGTAGACGACTAGTTTGGTTTAATGGTCAAGAAGTTGACTATTAACCAAGAGGTCGCGGGTTCGACACCCGTACTGTACAAACATTTGTGTGCATGAACATGTCTGTTTGTACTGATCTGGGTGTTATATGTATCAATTTAAGTTTATTTGTAATAACACTGTTGATTCTGATATTTGTAACACAAGTGCTTTAGCTACATACACGGAGTCTCAATGTATGTGACGTTGGTTTATATTTATGAAAATGAGTGATTCATATTATTTATTGTATAATGTATTAACAAAAGAACATAAAAGAGTGAAATCAGGTTTTTCAAAGAAGACGACACCGAATCAAGCTGGTCACTCAAAGTTTCATGCAAATATTGTGCTTTGTAAGCAATGTATCCTTAAAGGCACAGCTTATGCATACGTTCAGCTTACTACGCCTATCAGTAAATCACTTAGCAATCCAATGATTGCTTCTTAGCTGGCAATTTGCACACAAGCGCCCATATCCATTACTCGCGATGACCCGAGATATTGTCGGTGTCGCCTCTACCTAGATGCTCGTACGATAGTCATCTGTGCATTATGGCCGAGATAGCATCGGCCATTACGTCGGACAGAGGCTTTCGACTCAGATGGGATTGGCGGTGGAAGTTGGCACAATAGATTGCAATATGGTTATTGGTAAAGTGTGTTATTAGAAACTACCGCAACGAGCTACCAAAACGAGTAAAGAGCACTTTAATTTTATGTTCCGTTAAGGGTTTAAAAATGTATTTAACAATTTGAATTCTTACTAAATACCTAGACTCTAGATTATATATATATGTCACTTTTTCAGTACCTATCTAGGTTATAATTTATTTTTCATCATTGCTAATTCAATATACTCGTACTTTCCAGAAAGAAGTCAGTCAGCTTGCTTTGCCCAGTACTATTCAGTCTGTTTATGATAGAAAAGATTGCAGGTGCATCAATGTAATTTATTATTAAGTAGGCCGAGCAGGAGTTTTGTAACATAGGCCAAAAGGCTCTTCCTTTTTTTGCTTTGCTTTGAACTTTTACTGGTTCTCAACGCTTGGTCTGACATGACGAATAATAAGCATATTATAGCCGTAATACCCATTTTAGTATCAAAGCTGCCCCACCCCAGTGGCAGCTACGAGTATTCTCGTACTTTATAAATGAATAAATATTTCACAACAATCACACCAATTCTCTAGTCCCAAATTAAGCTACGAGGCTTGTGTTATGGGTACTAGACAACGGATAAACATACTTAAATACTTTTTTTTGTAAATATGTAAATACATATTATACATAGAAAACACCCAGACCAGTACAAACACACATGTTCATGCACACTCACGCTTGTGCTGTGCGGGGATCGAACCCGCGACCCTTGGTTTTAGAAGTCCGACATGTGGACCACTGCACCAGCGGTCGTCAACTTTGCATCAACAGTATTCACCTTTCTCAAAGATCTAACTGAATGGCATAACAGTCTTTACACTCTTTTTCTTCGCCAGGGTCTAACGGCAACCCCAATCCGAAAAACCGGTACATAAGCTAAGTTTCCCTTTTGCGAAGTTCCAGGTACATTGATAACGGTGACGATACGCAATTAGACGATGGAAAAACGGAACGGGTAACTGCCAATGAGTGGGCAGTTTAACCCATATACGACGCTTATCTAATTGGATTATTAAGTTGGGTTATTTATAGAGTACCTAATGCCTGACATATTTGAGGACAAATGGTATTTTTGGAGACTTATTACACCTCTTTTCGATGCGCCAAAATAAAAGGCAGTTAATGTTAATCCGCTTATCATTTATTGACTACCTCAAGATAAGATAGGTAAAAGAGCTTACACATTAAATACATATACGAATACTAGTCCAACTGCCAATTAAAATTATGAACAAAACATTTTATTAGAACTTAAAAAATAACTTAGAACAAAATTTTAAATTTAAATTGACAAAATTCTAACTGACAAGTTACACAAACTTTTTTCTTTGAGCTTTTGTCTTGAAAGTCTCTAGAGTACACTGAAACATGTCTATGTCTGCGTCTAGGCTGTTATATATTGTAAATGGATAGGTATGTTTGGTTTGCCCTATTTGGTACGATCAAGCGCATTATGCTCAACAGCGTCTTTTGTAATAAAAAAGTACAGTTGATCGCAAATCACGTTGACGTTTTCACAATAAATCTTTGACATGCCATCACCGCCAATAACTCAGAGACTTGACAGCACATTAAGGTAGCGCTCGTAAAATTATTGTCACCAAAATAAAGGGTCTACTCTGATGTTAGTTGCGTATATTATCGAATGCCTACCTCGTTGGTGTAGTTGCAAAGACTCTGCCTTTTATCCGAGAGGTCCTGCGTTCGAATCCCAGGTCGGGCCAAAAATAGTTTCTGAGATTTTCTGTCATGAATTTCTCAAAAACAGCACGGAGTCGGGAAGTTGGCGGTGTTACACCCCCGTACCTGGGAAAGCAGGTGAAGCCGTTGGTCCTGCGCATGATCTCTCTCCGGTCATGTCGGATTGCCGTCTCACCGAACTTTAAGAGTGATGGAACAGTGAGTGCACCTGTGTTTTGCGCTCACACCTGTGCACTATAATATCTCCTGCGTAGTTAACTGATCTCGGTTGAGATTGGCCGCCGTTGTCGAAATCGGCCAGATTCGGATCGGAGGACTATTATATTTTCGATACTATTATACTACTTTGTCATATATTATTTTGTTGCTCTTATGATATAATTTTTTACAGTTAACGCGCTGGATGAAATAAGTTTTTTTTTGCATTTTTATAATTTTAGTTTATCCGTTTTATCAACGAATTTTCTATACAATTAAATAATACTCAAGTCAATGAATAAATACAGTTGACCGTTAAAACTCTTAACTTAGCTTTAGTCCAGTAAAAATATGGACCCACTATTACATAGTAGGACACAGCTTTGCCTTGTAGAGTCATCGTGACGGTGGGTACCTAGGAACGTCACTCGGCATGCGAGGCACGAACCTGCGCCCGCGCACGACTGTACCGTTAACGGTTTAGCGTTTTTTAAACTGAATGTTTATGGTTTTTTGGAGATGAGCTTGTATTGTTGGTGACGATTTTGTGACGCAATTAATTGTAGCCCAATAAAGGTACGTGTGGCAAACCACACTCTAACAACAACATAGGTCGAAAGCTATGCCAGTCCTAGATTTGTGTATTATTACTAAAAATATGCGTCTTAATTCTATTTATTTAAGCTTTATTGTACAACAAAACAATGTACAAAAGGTGGACTTAACGCCGTAGGACATTCTCTACCAGTCACAACTTTGGGCTAAGCAGAAATGATTAGTGGGCAGTGCGATAAAATAAATAAAAGAGAAAACACAAAAATGATAATACCAATAATATGACACATGAGATGAAATATAAAATATGATTCCTATAATCTGCTTCAACTTAGCCAAATTAGCGAAATGATTACTTGCAAAGTTATTTAACATAAAAAACCTTATATACGTACTTAGAATACGAACCGAAAAACTAAGTATTGTGGTAAAAATTGTTAAACTATTTGTCAAGGCCATTGATGTAAAATTGAAATACGAGTATATCCTCAGAAGATTAATCGGGCTTACAAGTGTACCCAGGCATGGCTAGATCCGGGAGAGTAGGGTTGCAATAGCTCAACACTATTCTATGTTTATTGACACTAGTTTATATATAATTTATTTATTTATTTAATAGGAACACCAACAGTATACATATATATACATTGCTCATCTTAAATTTAAACCTTAGTATTTACATCTTATATGTATACCTATTATAGGTGAACACAACATTCGTGACAAACAATAACAGTAAATATTATGTTAAATACATATTAATTAAAGTGTTGTTGTATAATCCTTCAACTGGACAGCAAAATCAAATTGTTTTTGTTACAATTGGGATGATGACACCTATCTTAAATATTTTCAAGAACGTGGTGTTTAAAAAACATAGCCCCTATGAAGTTAATACAACCAATATATTTCAAAAAAGCTGTAGAAACCAATTTTTAAACACACAAAACGCAATAAATATTCGGTCAATTGACTCCGATTTCTGACACATGACCGTGACGTCACAATCATTTATTACCATACGAAATCTATGGAGGCAGGTCAACGATTGGTGGTGTCGTCTAGCCAATTGAGAATAACCTTGACCTGCCACCTGCTAGCTGGTTAATTTCTTAATTTTCAAGTCGATAAGCTCAGGTATCTCACGTCATTCATTATTTATTCACGAAAACCGTAAACTATTGAAATCCTTTTTATAAAAAGTTTTATTTTATTCTATTTACACCTGTCTCGGTGTTTGTTTGTTTGTAATCAAATCTTCACTTCCCAATGTCTAGTTGAGCTGGAAATTCATATATATTTATGTTTTTAGGGTTCCGTACCTCAAAAGAAAAAAACGGAACCCTTATAAGATCACTTTGTTGTCCGTCCGTCCGTCCGTCCGTCCGTCCGTCCGTCCGTCCGTCCGTCCGTCCGTCCGTCCGTCTGTCAAGACCGTTTTTCTCAGGAACGCGTGGAGGTATCAAACTGAAATTTCTATATGATACTTAGGTCTTCTGTCCCTGGAAGCTGTAGAAAAATCAAGCTTCTAAGCCAACGCAATCAAAAGATACAGGCATTTAGGCCGCAAATTTCCGCAAATTTTCGAAACTCGCACGGGAATCAAAACTACAGGGTACTTCCCGTAAACTTAGAATCTTGAAATTTAGTACGAAGTCACGTCTTACAATACAGATATAGGAAAAATTACGAAAACCGTAAATTTTCAGTTTCATCATATAAAAAAAATATTTTTGAAAAGTATTTTTCACAATTTTGAAAATTTCAAAGTTACTACTCCTTATCTACAGGTTTGTACGGAACCCTCGGTGCGCGAGTCCAACTCGCACTTGACCGGATTTTTTTAGATGACAATACACAGTATGAGTAAAAGCTTGTTCGAAAAAAAAACTTATTGTTATTTATTACTTATTTAATTTCTACATTAACAAATGTTATCGCTTGAGTTTAAGTATTAAATGACACATGAAGACATCATAAAGTCGTCGCCACTTTTGCAATCACTATCAACTCCTTAACATTCGACGACGACTCGACGACCGCTTGGTGCAGTGGTCCACAGGTCGGACTTCTAAAACCAAGGGTCGCGGGTTCGATCCCCGCACAGTACAAGCATAAGTGTGCATTAACATGTGTGTTTGTACTGGTCTGGGTGTTTTCTATGTATAATATGTATTTATTTACAAAAAAAAGTATTTAAGTATGTTTATCCATTGTCTAGTACCCATAACACAAGCCTCGTAGCTTACTTTGGGACTAGGGAATTGGTGTGATTGTTGTGAAATATTTATTTATTTATTTTATTTATCCGACTCTATGCCATCCCTAGATGAACCCATACATCTCGGACCGTTGGCTGCACTTTTTATCATATCCCTAAACAGTAACTTGTTGGATTCTCGAAAATTAACAGCTAGCGAACCGGTGGCTGCCTTTTTCTGATGCTCAAAGCCGCCGAGAACCACGCTAGGTTCTCGGAAAAGCTTACCGTATACTGAATACCAGGACAGAGATGACTGATCGACTTCAGATAGGACAGTCGGTATTATACAGGGTGTAAAAAAAAACTTAACGAAGCCGAATACCACATATTCTACCAATTGTTACGATCATTTTTTTCCTTCACACCATACCTGGGAAGTTAACGGTTACTGAGATATTGATGGTTAAAGTTGGGAAAAAAAATTGATGATTTTTACAGAAATGACTTCTGTCTATTATAACTTAACTTTTTTCCAAAGAAACATAATACAAATTTTCACTAGTTCTTTCATAAAAAGCCTCTAAATGGCACACTCCGCAATGAACAGCGCACACTCGAACCGAACCGCGTCGCAGCGGCGTCAAGCAACACGCCCCGCGGTGACTTTTCCGCGTGCGCGCTATACATTGCGGGTTAGAATTAAATTATTTTTTTTGATGTCAAAAAATAAAAGTTGTTTCCCAGCCAAAATTTCTTTTTCATACGATTTGGTTTGATGTACTGAACACGTGGTTGACGGCTTCGTTAAGGTTTTTTTTACACCCTGTATAGCCGCAAAAAGTAGGTGAGGCATTATAAAAGCACCTACATATCGGTAGAAACTGGGTGAATGTGATGTGTGGTTTCACTCGACTATGGAAAAAGAAGAGTTATCATTGTGGCTGTCTATGTATCTTTCTAAAGTTAAGTAACTTTATTTTGTAGCAATTGTTAATGCTAAAAAATAAAATAACTTGTAGTAAGCTAATGGCTAGCTGCAGCCTAAGGAGCACTTAAAGAAATTCAGACCGATGAGTAAGTGTCACGGTAGCTTAATTGGGAGAGCAATAGCGCGGCTTGCGAGAGGTGCGGGATCGAGCCCCGCCTGTGACAGTCCATTTTTCTTTAAGTGTGTGTTTGAATTTGACATCTTTGTAAAGTGTTGATCTATCGCAGACTAAGCCTAAAATAGAACCTTTTTCTATTCATGTGATGGAAATAATTTCGTGATTGCTTGACTGGGACTATGTGCTGGTAATTTAAAATAATTGGAAAACCTTAATGCAATTGTTCTTAGTTTTGTCCAATATTTCACTTTGACGGTGAGTTGTGTAGTTTTATATTTTGAGTTTATTATGCAATTGCGATGAATCTTTGATACCTCGTTAATCGTTATCCGAGCTAATCTATCCGAGTAACATTACCTTACATGTCATCTTGCAAAAATGTTAATTAAAAACATTGCGTTAATTACACAAGTATCGATGGTAACTTATCCACAGGTAGTAATCTGACTATCTGTTGGGAATCTTATTTATAAGAAGTCTCTAGTAACGTTGAAACAGATATAAATAAATTGAATGTAGTGCGTATACATGTCTTTGCAGACCTAAATGAAAAAAGATTCCATTTTTAAGTTTCTCACAAAATAGGGATACTGTCTTAAGACTTAAAAAATAGGGCAACATCATTTAGAGGTATTTACTACGAGTAGTATCCAGAGGTACCTAGAGTGACAGTCACTTTTTTCTTATTTTTAAGTTATTTTCAGTGATTCTTGTTTTTTTATTGCTTGGTTGTTAAATTAATTAAGATTAGGGTACGATGGGACTGACATACTCTGTAAAAGTCCCTAAATTAATAAAGAAAAAAAAAGAGGTACCTACTTTGGAATCAGAGATATTGCCCTGATTCCAAAGTAAGTTTCCTAAGCACTTGTGTTTTGGACAACAGATACAACGGAGACAATATAGAAATTGATATGTCTCCTTCCGCGAATTGAACCCTTGGGTAGATAAAGTTCTAAGGTGACTAGCGAATGTTAGTTTTAAAGCTAACATGATTGCCTTGCCCTTGTCCCGTCTTACAATGAGCCAAACATGAGCTTTGCTTAGACGTAGCGGTTTGAGTAAAGCTCTGATTTTCCAGAAAACGTTAGCGATACATAACCGCTAAAGCGGCCTGCGCCTGCGCACCGGGACGGTATAAATCCCTCAGAGCGAAGCCCGACACGTGTGAACATAACATTCCACTTAGTGCTGTCTGTTCTTGAGCTGAAGCGTTTGCTAATGTCATTTCCGAAGGATTTCATTGTTCGATAATTTTATCGTCCAAAATTTTCGAACGTTCGTAATTTGATAAAATTTTCGATTGTCTTATGTAACATCCTCTGGAACCATTATCTTGGGGAATGGGATTCTTTGTTAAAAACCCGGATTTACTGGAGCTATTTGTTTGTTATGGCAGTCATGGTGCAGACTGCCTACTTCAATACTCTCTCATCATGACATCTTATCATTAGCAGTAAAAATAAGTCTTTGACTACCAAAGCTTATGATGTTGATAGGTTCAAAGCTATTAAACGGTAAACATTTTTTAAAAAGCAAATGCCATTAATTTTCAGCGTGTTCTTACAGCAAATTAAAATAAGCGGGTTTTCTCCAAAGATCTAATACGTGACCCTTCTATAGGTACCTTTTCGATATTTGTCATTCATATACCCGCTCCGCTAGCTAACAAGATCGAAGCCTAAACGGACCCTGAGCTTTCTGCGCGCGCGCATAATCGATTTTAACTGTTGACCGTTCCGCAGGAAATTACAACCGTTGTGAAATACCACGCCGCCGTATTGATTTATCGATCTTTATCCCTTCGGAATTGATTTTCACCAGCTTATGAAACGAATCTGTTTGTTTTGAACGATCTTTGAATAAGATAATGAAGGAGGTTTTGGATTTTGCATCAAATAAGTAAACTTATGAGTTTGTTGTCTTGTTTTAAAAGCAAGATATAAATAATTTTGATTCAATTGTACGGTTATTAGAAAATACATATTTTATTTTATTTTCTTTATTTAGTAAAATAAACAGCTGTGTATACTCGTAGTACAAAATCTTATAAAACAAGGCGTCATCCTTTAGCCAAACAGTTTTCACAAGTAGTTATACAATTATGATGTTGACGAGACGTAGATATTTAGTAATCTGCGGTTATTGACCGTTTTAAAAATATAAAAATACCTTTATCGTACTAAAACATCCGCTTTAGGTCATTGTAGCCAGCAAAGTGCGATATCGGCAGAGTAAATGGATTTCGCACTAAAACTAATTCCTTTTACTGACTTTCATTTCATTTTATTAAACCCTTTCCTGGCATTGCTATAGTTGAAAGAAACATTGCCCTATTTTTCTCACCGTCATATGACATTACGTGACTCCTAAATAAATTTTACTTATATCATAAAGTCGAAGCTAAACAAAATAAATAGTTTCAACGATAAACATGTTAGAATATCGCTACTGTTTTAATTTTATTAGCCTCAGGTAATTAATTGGTACTATTAAGTCCTTAGTGGAAAATAGTTCTGATTTCCCATCTACCTACTTTAAAAGACTGATCATCATTTATTTGAAAAAAGTAAAAAATATATTTAAGAGTGATGCCATCTAGGTTACTCCATAGCGTTTTTCCTCCATAGCGGTATTCCAACTCCTATCGAGTTTGGGAGTCCTATGTGGGACCCATCGCCCACCATGCTGGAGGTGGGTATACGTAAAGCATTTTCCAGACTAACACAAAAAAGTTTCTCCATAGCTTCTCGTAATTCTAAGCTTACACTTCTGTCATCGCCCCCCGTTTCCTCACTGCTTGCGCACGCGCCGCGGCCGCAATACACCGTAAATCAAAGCACAATGCTTCGTCCCATCATACGTCTGTCTGTCACGAGTTACACAATTGTGAAGTTTGTTTTATTTAGCTCATAAATCTGCTGATGAAATTTGATAACAGTTTTAGAATTTGAAATATGGCATGATTCTACCACTTCTTTAGAATGCGTAAGCCCCACACGGATAGTATTGTGAGAAGCTCTACTCCCCTAAGCATTTTTAAAAAAATATTCAACTCCAGCACCGGACTAAACTTAATACAACAAACCCACAAAATACATCGGAACTTCTTAATTGATAAATTTTCTGATTGCCTATGTAAGATCCTCTGGAACAAGTACCTTGGGGAATAGGATTCTTTGGGAAAAAAAACCGTTTGATAATTTGGAATTCCTTTGGAATTTTATGATAAAAATCGTGATAATATAGAGGTAAATCATGATAAGTATCAACGGATTTGTACCCTCGCACCGTTAAGTGCAAAAGAATCAGATTTTTTAATATTTAAAATCATGATTTAATTATTATCTATCCATACAAATCCTCGCACTCTATTTTCTGAAGTATTTGTAGAACACATTAAAAGAAACTGGTCTTATTTACCTGTAGTAGTTTTGTTTAACCTCAGACGTATTACAAAACTGACAGATCACCGTCTGCCAAACTCCTCGAGTGATCCCGTCGGTACTGGTGTCGACCTACTTAGTTTCCAGAGTTGCGCGTGCGCAGTTATTCTCGTAGCGAATGTAGGCCGAGTGTACTGTGTCAATTGCGGCTTGAGTAACGCGGGTTTCAGGGATCTGTGGGTGATCAGGGCATTTTGAATATAACTTTTTAATAAGGAGCTATCCAGACATTTGGCGACAATCTCACCTCATTGTATGTGACGATGTGGCAGAGGATGGATCATGTCTGTCTAGTAGCAGAATATATTCACGCTTTTTTTTCCATTGAAAAATATTAATCTGCAGTTATTATTATTTCTGTCGGCCTTTCATGTTTTGAACTTTACGTAAGTCTTAAGTCAACTCTAAAAGAACCTAAAAAAATATTTGTTTCTTCGGTTTACGCAAACAGTAGACATTGAAATGAGTCACTTTTTACGGATTATTGCGCGATTTATTCAATTTTTATTTTAACCTGACGTTTCGTTCGGGCCCTTTTTAGCGTCCGTGGTCACAGGTAAACAACCTTCAAAACCTAAAAAAAACGAAAAGAGAGACGAAAATATGAAGAGTTTTCAAACTTATTTCAGATTTTCTTTGATACGATAGCATACAAAGCGCCTTTTGTACAAAGTTTTGGTGTGTAATAAAGCTTAAACTAGCTTCCCGCCAGCGGTTTCGCCCGCGTGGAATTAGAACAATTGAACTGTTCCAGTTCCAACAAAATTGTGAATTTTGCCGACGTCTACTCACCGAGACCGTTCACACGGTACTTGAACCATTATTTAGGCCGCAACACAGGCAAGCTGTGACAATAGGATTGATCTTAGAAGCATTAACATACAGATATAAATAAATAAATGGTATTCTTTCGTCTCACTATAGTCCATTATCTTTGGTCACGGTAGCATTAAGTCACGGTAAACACTAACCCAATAAATAAATCACATCCATTAAACGAAAAACAACTAAAGTAGCAAAATAAGAAAAAGAAAGTTAAAAATAAATACGGAACCGTGCCACCGGTAGTCCTGAATCAATCTTGATCGATTTCTTTTATTTATGACTAGCGGCCGCCCGCGACTTCGTCCGCGTGGATGTTAGTTTTTTGCGACCGGGCTTCATACAAATTCGCAACCCCTATTTTATCCCTTTGGGGGCAGAATTTATCAATATGTAATATTATTTCTATCCTTCTTTACCTTCCAAGTAATGTTGAGTCAAATAAAAAAAAGTCCCATTAAAATCGGTTTAGTAGATTCTGAGATTCAATTTTCTGCCTGCCCCCTAAGTTCATCGGCGTGATTATTTATATCCCAGTTTACTCTCCAGGTGATACTGAGTCAAATAAAAAAAGTCCCGTCAAAATCGGTCCAGTAGATTCTGAGATTAGCCCGGACAAACAGACAGACAGACAGACAGACAGACAGACAGACAGACAGACAAAAATTTTAAAAATTGTTGTTTTGGCTTCTATTACGGTAATTAAGACCCCCTGTAACAATTTTTCATAAAAATCTTCAATGTACAGAAATCGATCTTTTACAGTCTTATTATATGTATAGATTTGGTTATTGGCGGGATCGCTTTTAGATGTTTCATAACAGTTATTGGTGTAATCGCTCGTCGTGCTTTCGGTTGCACATCATGTCTACACTAAAACATTTAACATTTCAGTGTTAGACATTTATTCAGGCTGTAGCCTTTAACATTATTTCATGGATCTCTTATTCGATGCATAAAACAGTTATAAATAATAATAATAAATATTTCACAACAATCACACCAATTCTCTAGTCCCAAATGAAGCTACGAGGCTTGTGTTATGGGTACTAGACAACGGATAAACATACTTAAATACTTTTTTTGTAAATAAATACATATTATACATATGAAACACCCAGATCAGTAAAAACACATATGTTCATGCACACTTATGCTTGTACTGTGCGGGGATCGAACCCGCGACCCTTGGTTTTAAAGTCCGACATGTAGACCACTGCACCAAACGGTCGTCAAATACGTCGTTACACGATGTAAACGTAAAAATGACAAGCTATATTTCATTATTAATTTATGGTAATTCTAGTACTTCTAGATACATATACCAAAATTCAAAATCGGGCTTGATTAGCTTGATTTTGTTACGGAAATTAGTGCCCCAAATTGTTTGAAAATTCAGTTTTTCATGGATATTTAGGAAGTTTTTTAAATATTAGGTCCTTACATATGAAATTGGCGTTTTGTCGTACTGGCCACTTTGATCACAAATTTTTCCTATTTGGTTAGGAATTCGAAATTCAAATTTATACAGCTATTTCCACATGTAGTTGTGTTTCGTAAACCGTCATTCATTTGTTTTTTTACTTATCTTTTTTCTGTTTGCATCGCTCAATTTACAAAATGGAAAATTTGAAATATCGCGTTATTTACGAGTACGAGTTCCACCGTGGCACCAGTGCTGCGGAAACGGCTCGAAGGGTTAATGATGTGTATGGCGGTTGTGTCGCAAAAGAAAACACAGTGCGTTTTTGGTTCCAACGTTTTCGTTCTGGAAATTTCGACCTGCAAAACAAGCCCCGTGGACGGCCGGAGACCCAAGTTGATAATGAAGAATTGAAGGCTATTGTGGAAGCGGATCCATCGCAAACCACGTCCGAGTTAGCTGCAGGCTTTGGCGTTAGTGATAAAACTGTTTTAATCCACTTGAAGCAAATTGGGAAGATTAAAAAACTTGAAAGGTAACCCACCTTTCAAGTTTTTTAATCTTCCCAATTTGCCTCACGAATTGAGTGAAGCAAACCGGCAAACGCGCGTCAACTGCTGCGTTACATTACTTGACCGGCACAATAACGAAGGGATTCTAAATCGAATCATTACCTGTGATGAAAAGTGGATTCTCTACGATAATCGGAAGCGCTCATCGCAATGGCTGGACCCTGGCAAGCCAGCCAAAGCCTGCTCCAAGCGAAAATTGACCAATAAAAAGTTACTTGTAAGCGTTTGGTGGACTAGCGCCGGTGTCGTTCATTACAGTTTTCTCAAATCTGGCCAGACGATTACGGCAGATATCTATTGTCAGCAATTGCAAACCATGATGGAAAAGCTAGTTGCTAAACAACCAAGGCTGGTCAATCGCTCTACGCCACTGCTGCTTCACGACAACGCTAGACCACACACTGCACAACAGACGGCTAGCAAATTAGAAGAACTTCAATTGGAATCTCTAAGGCATCCACCGTACTCCCCGGACCTTGCTCCAACAGATTACCATTTTTTTTGAAATTTGGATAACTTCTTGCAAGGGAAAAAGTTCAACTCAGATGGGGCAGTCCAAGTCGCCTTCAAAGATTTTATTGATTCCCGTTCGAATGGTTTTTTTAGTAAAGGGATCAATGAACTACCTATGAGATGGCAAAAGTGCATAGATTACAATGGCTCATACTTTGATTAAATAAATATGCTATATAAAAAAAATTCGACTTTTTGTTCCTCCCATACAAAACGCCAATTTCATAGGTAAGGACCTAATAGCAGAAACTAAATTTTTGGGTCATGTATTATCGGAATAAGCAGTGAAGTCTACAAAGGCATCTTGTGATTGTGGAATTCCTGAGCCCGCGACGAAAGGATAATCTCTTTGCAGTTCAACTTGGGGTCAAGGGCTTTGTCTGCGGTCAGCGGTCATTACACATTACAGATCTGATGATTCATGCGCGACACCGAATCGCTGAGTCACACTAAGAGCTGGCATAACTAATTTATGCGAACTAAACGTCACGTTTGTGTAAAATCGTGGTGAGATCGGAAAAGAAAAGTGCTTAAGTTTGCGATGTGTCATGCTCATGCGTGATACATGTGTGTGGAATCGGTATTAGTTTGGCGTAACTGATTTAGAGTAAGGAAGCTAAAGGGAAGCGCTTCCTATCGACCGGGTGTTATGGTCGGGGACTAAGGTCCGATAGACCTCATTTTGATTTGTGTATCTTTATTATTCAGAATCTAAATCTTATATTCGGCGGTTCATGTGCGGTACTAGGCCGGTACTAGGCTAACAGCGCCATCTAGCCTATGGAGCCGTAGTAGCGCTCGCTGTTGTGCTTGCCACTGTTAGGCATGCGCTTGCGATGGCGAACGGTAGAGGTCGCCACATTAGGATCTGTAGTTTAAAATAAATTGTTAGTGAAAAAAGTTAGGCTCCGTTTCACCTTGTTAAATCGAATAGTATTTTTAAAATGATCGCGTTAGTTGTAACTTTAGCTTGCTATTATAATCGACCTTTAAAGCTTTTTTATCTTAATTAAATGGTTTTTTTCACTTTACCTTGTGACTCTTCTTAAAAGTTTGACGCAATCTACTTGGGTAGGTGTCAGCAGACATCAAGCTGTGACACATGCATAGCATAGATAATGCATAGCGCACTGTAAACAAATCAATTTTATGTCCAAACCAATCTGCATTGGTCACTTTTAAGCCACACATGAGTGTGACTCAGTACCACCACTATCTTAGTTCGTTGAACCACCAGGACACTTCCCGAAAGTGTCCAAATGGGGCCATTGATAAGTGTGCCATCGTAAACTAATTATGGTCCATCGTTAAAACTTAACGGCTTGTGGACGCAGTTTTATGGCTGTCCGTAGGGTGCGGTTGGGTGACCCGGATTTGGTCAGTTCAACCCTTTAACATTAAAGCTTAAAAAACAAAAACAACAACATCACATACATTGATCTGACTCTGTGGTAAGCAGCTTACGCACTTGTGTTACAGATATCAGAATCAACAGTGGTATTACAAATAAACTTAAATGAATACATATGTATAACACCCAGACCAGTACAAACAGACTTGTTCATGCAAACAAATGTTTGTACAGTGCGAGGATCGAACCAGAGACCTCTTGGTTAATAGTCAACTTCTTGACCACTGCACCAAAGTGGTCGTCGTCCATACTTTTTGGAGATGTTGAGATCATAAGATGTTAATGGCACAGGGTGTTTTGGTAGTGTTTAATCTACCGTTCGGTGGTATTTGGGAAAGAGACTAACGGCCGGTTGCAATGTTCTATTTACTTTTGATTAAAATATAGATAATGGGCTAGATGACACCCTTAACCGTTGACATGCTCTTTATTATCTGTCAAAACGGTCTACCTCCATAGATATTGTATGGGAATACAAAAACGTGAGGTCACGGTTGTGTATCAGAAATCGAAGTCAATTGACCGAATATTTATTGAATTTTGTGTGTTTAAAAATTGGTTTCTACAGCTTTTCAGAAATATACTATTTGTATTAACTCCATATCTTTTAAAACGCTCTATGGTCTTGAAAATATTTAAGATAGTTATCATCATGCCTATTGTCAATTTCTTACGACCGGTTTGAATACCTTCGACTGAAATTTTGATAAATATCAGTTTCATACTTCAAGCTATCTGAGGTTACAGCCGTTTGTATGAAACTCTCTCTCTTCTCTATTTTTCAGTCAAAAGTGTATTGAATCCGGCTGATAGAAACATCTGCTACTTCAGACACCTTTCAATATGAAACTGGAAGTTACTTTACTTGCAGTAAAAGGAAGGTAGAGTATTGAAACCTGTAAGTGCCTCCATTGTTAGCATCTAAGAGCTTTGGAAGGGACTATTTTACTAAGGTACTTTTAGTCCAGCTGGAAAATGTCGATATCGCGGTGGAAAAAGGCTCATGCTACTTCATAGTTCGAGATAAGGCCAGTGTCGTCTGAAAAACACTGTGCACTGTAAATCATGTCGTCCTCACCGTATCCGGTGACGGCGACTCCTGCAAATTTTCCAGGTTCGATCTTTATTGAGATGGGCCCTGCTGTGACTGGCGAAACCAAACTTTGTCTGAAAGACTCGGTTACAAGGTGCACAGTACAGTTGGCCAGTTGAATAGTATGTGTACGTATATGAGATTTTTGGCCTAGTCTTCCGTGTTCGGCTTTTAGCATCAAGGTGTTCAACTGTAACTGCACTGTAAATAATAGAAGCTGAAAACGGCAAAAATTTTATGATATGCACAATATTTTATGTGGTTAGTTCCGGTCGGACGATCAACTTCAGATAGATAAAAAAACATCTATTTATTATTATAACTGCTTTTATTTTAAAACAGTAAGTTATAGTTTTGTTTACTTCCTCAGAATAACAGGGGTTAACTAAGCTAAGTCCTGTCAGAAATAGACTTCTGAAAATAATCCCGTGTGTATGATCTTGAAAACTGTTCCGGAGTTAATCTTCACGCTGAACGTGGTGTTACCGTTAGGGTTGTCAAAATTGTTTCGACTAAGTTACAGTGGATATTCTTGCATTTAAAGTAAATTATCTATGTATGAAATTGCACAATGAAACACATGACTGCGCTCCTTTGAAATGAGGAAAGGTTTATAGAAAAGTACTTAGGTGCACATTCAGGCTAATTTTCTTCAAAAGAGGGACTAACGTCGACAATAAAAATAAAGAAAATAGACTACAAGGTTTTTATTTCTTTATGACTCTACTTTTATCAAAAACTTTTTTATCGTTTGAGTCCGGCTGGGTCAAGTCAAGATGTACGGTAGGTTATGTACAGTTAACAGTTAATAGGTTCTATCGAAATCTCGTTTGAAAGCCGTTACATCTCTTTACAAAAATGAATACTGCCCTCCCATCTGACAGCCCTGCAGCTTCCCCTCGGGCCGAAATGAAACGAAAACAGTGCCACATGCGCGTACGCACGTTAATAAAGATCGAGCAGCGACATCTGGCGGGAACTGCGGGTTATCAATAGGGAAGCTACTTAAATTACGATGATTCGGATGTTTGTTCTGTTTTATTGTAGGATATATTAATTATATTGTAGGCTACATATAGGTACACAGTATAATTGAGCTGTTGGATACAGAGGAAGTGTGTAAATTTACAGCTGATTATATACGCCTCTTAAGATTTTGTTTTTAAAAAACAAGATTATAGTGGCAACCGCAATTTGGTGCATAAAGTGCTCAACTCATATTTTATTAATGGTTTGGAGGGCTATTTTCGTGCGGTTGAAAAAGTTCACATTTGTAAAAAATTTGATCGATAACCACCCAAACGGAATGTGTGGTGCTAAACAGTCGAGGTTAGGAATTCAAAATTGAAATAACTTGTAGCTGTTATGAAATGCATCTGTTAACAGTAGTTTTAAGTTATTGTTATACAACTATGTTTAGCTGGCAACAAACGTATAAACGTGCGTAAAAAGTACGGATGCACGTAAATCGTACCCCTGCCCTATGTCAGTCTGGGAGTCAGTGTTGATCCTGGCTGTTGTAGTGCTGCAATGTTGGGCGAGTTTGCAATCTTATCTGAC
Source organism: Pyrausta despicata (assembly GCA_963921415.1). Taxonomy (NCBI): domain Eukaryota; kingdom Metazoa; phylum Arthropoda; class Insecta; order Lepidoptera; family Crambidae; genus Pyrausta; species Pyrausta despicata. The sequence continues at coordinate 2,198,673 of OY992850.1, read as the reverse complement.
CTAGGTAGTCATTGTTGACATGACGTTTCTTTTGTTCTAGGCCTGCGCTCCCCGATACGTGTCGTACGTATCGCACAAGCTGAACCAGCGGGACCCTGTAGGCACCTGCTACGTCGCCAAGTCTTCCGACGCCATCAAGGTCGAGAAGATCAGCCCGTGCCGGACCAGTAAGTAGATATTGAGTACTTGTAGTTGTCTTACAATGAAAACGCTGTTACGCGATATAGGTTAACCACAAACGTGACGGTTTTCAAATCCTACTAGGCGGCTCCCAATCACTGTATGTTAATATGTTACACTGAATTGAAATATTTTTTTTCACACCGTCACCAAAACCTTTCCTGTTTTTTTATGCTCAGATATAAAATAGCTTTTTATATATTTTTTAAATAAGATCTAAAACCGTCACGACTGTTTTCATAAACGAAACAAGTCCATCAATTCATATTTTGTTACTTACGTTTCTGTGTAAGTTTAAACAGGTGGAGTTATAAACTTCCTTGTACCGTAATGTTTTTTCCGATAAAATCTCACCAAACAAGCTCTCACCATATCTTTTTGCATTCAAACCCCACACAATCAACTCATTAATTTGCGTAAGTATTCGGAAAATGTGTCAATGCGTTGTTTTCGCGCCACAAAATGGCGGCGGCATGAAATCGCGCGAAAACCGCCACACTTCTGCCGGTAATGGGGTGAAATAGCGCGAATACGTCGTGCCAAGGCTAACAGCTATACAGCCTAAAATATCAATTTTGTTAGAATTACTAGCTCTCAAAGTTAAGTAGGAAGACGAAGTGAGCACTAAGAGATTATTATCTCTTAGGCTAAGTTAACGACAATATATATAGATAGTACTCGGAGCTCAGAAGTTATAGACTAATAATTAGACTTTATCCACTACTGCCATTTAATTTTCTTCTGAATGTACAATTACGATAAGAGTTATTATTCTAAAATTATTGGTACCTATACTGAAATATATTTTATAAATTGCAATACATGTTTGTACCTAAGATTTTCTATCCGGCCTTCGTGATGTATTGGTGTGTGCTCCGTTTTTTAAGGTGTCGCCATCTAAGGTCCTGGGTTCGATCCCCGGAGGAGGACAAAGTGGAAAACCAATAGTCTACGGTGTCACGGGTTTGGGTGTTGATAGTACCTCCGTTCCTCCGTTGTTTCTGATTTTCATGACATAAGTGCTTCTGGCAGTTCTGACTTTGGAATCAGAGTAATGTATATAATGTTCTGACAATTTATATATGTATTTTATTTATATAAACGTGCTTTGTTTAGGATATCGTCACGTGGACGAGGGTGAGTGGTAGCTTCGATGTTTAGACCTGCACTGTGTATATTTGCAATTAAAAAACATTTTTTTTAACATTTTCTGTATTTGTGCAACTGTTATCGATGTCGTAATTAAGCTTGTTCAAAATTTACAACGAAAAGAACGAATTTTTTAAGATTTTTTTTTCAAATTTTCAAATTCAATCTACTTTGAATCTCAAAAGAACCTAACGTTTACACTGACTCTCTTCGAATTAATTTTGACTTACTTTAAAACTTAATTATTGTTCGGTATTTGTAGATAGCCAATTTAATAATTCAAAAATGTTAATTACTTAATTAACCCTTACAAATCGACACAGTTTTTTAAGCTCCAACGATAATGATATTTATAAAATGAAATCATTCGAGTCATTAAACAATTGACATTCTTAAAAACTTTCAGCTTAATAACTGTAATTAATAATATTTTGTACACACGGGTGAATTTGGCAAGTGCTTTTTTTATTAATATTCGTAATTGTTTAATTTTCAGCGAGTCACGGGCAGCGCAAGACAGGCGTGTGCCAAGCTGGTTTCTCTGCGGCTGTGTCAAAGGTAAACAAATTTATTCATTTGTATCTTATACCTAGGTACTGAGGGTCTATTCCGAAAACGATAACGTTTACAAACGACAACACATCAAGCTACAAATTCATCGCCTTTATTAAATACGCATAAGATACCACAGATTCTACCTTGACGTGCTGTCATGTCTACCGTGTGTCAGAATACGAAAACCGTTTTAATTGATTTTGTTTTTCGGAATAAGTCCTCCGGCTCTACTAGTATTCCGGCTCTATTTGTACCTGGGTAAGCACCTACGTACAAATCCGCAGAAGTATGAACCGTATGAACACTCAAGTTTAGCTATTTGAACTTATCTCACTTTGCACTATTGTCCTGTAAATTAAGTCAGAAAAAACATACTCCACCACCACAATACCAAGTGAATGCACAATTAAGAATAAAGTAACATTACTTAAAAGTCATTTAGCAACACACTGCCAGAGGTCGGGCCATTACCGACTCATCCACGCTTATTACGAATTAACTTCGGATTCCTACAGGCCGCAGATTTTGGGGACACACGTGAGGTAGCACGTCCACGATTACATAAAATTGTACGGGAATTATTGGCGAAATTACAACTGTAATTTACAATGAGCAAGCGCACGCTTATTACGCTTGTGAAATTTTGATCTTACGCTAAATTGCAGGCAATAACGGAAAATTAATTTTAATACATTTTGGAAACACCCAAGTTGGCCATAAGTGACGCTGTAGATTGATTGAAATAATAATGTTTTTGAAATGGTAATTGTAAGGTAGTAAAATTTGTATGTAGGTGGCCAAAATGCATTTACTAAGTGCGCTGTTCGTAAACGGAGTGCAACGTGGACGGCAATAATCTGCATCTTTGTAAGATAGCTTTTGTAAAAAGTTAGCTTAAGTACTTATGAAATGGCGGTGAGTCATATCTTGAATATGAAAACTTTCGATAAATACTCGCTTCACTGTCGGACTGTGGGATGTTATTTCGTATAAGTATTAGGACACGAGCACAGCAAGAGAAAATAATTCAAATGAGATATGTTAATCCACATACTTCCATGGCCCAAAGATCACAGCGGACTAAAAACAAACTGTCCCGGTAAGGCATTCATGTAAAACATCGTGATTTTACGAGCGTGGGAATGGCATTATTTTCGCCATGTCCTGCGCAAGCGCACGTGACACGAATGCGCGCTCCTTATGAATTATTAAACCGTTTATTGTTTATAAAGTAAAAAAGCAAAAAGTGCGAACTCCTATTTCGAAAATAGCACGACAATTGTTTTATTGAAGTTTTATCGCTGGCTTTATTTGGGAGACAATGCGCCCGCGCCTCTTGTGCTGTGGTTTGACATTATGTTGCTGTTTACGGACAATATTTAATGGGGTTTTAATTGTTGGTAGACAAAGTAGAAGTGAGATTTAATGTAGGCGGATGATTGCAAGAATAACAATAATAATTGAGTTGATTATATTTTTTAAATACGAGTACAAAGGAGAGTAAAAGTAAGCCTTAACTTCAGCTAATCAATAAAATAAAATAAAAATGATAAAAACAAGAGTTATGGCAGTAACTGTGTAGTTTAATTTGGTGCTGAGAATAAACAAAATTAGTAAACTAAATAAAATGTAAGTATCAGACTGAGTTCCTTATTCATTTTATAGAAAATAAATTAAATAAATAAAATTAAATAGGAAGTATTAGACGCACGGCACGGCACAGCACGGTAGAAGAAGGCTGGAATGTTTATTTAGTTTTATACTCCTAAGAAAATGCAAAATAATCCTTTTTAGTGATAAGAGTTTTACTGCAATTTTATTACTGACATCTTCCTTCACCCTTTATAAGGAGAACAATGAACGATTTCCAGAAGCGCTTACGTTCAAATCGTTGTTCCGTTAAAAATAACGGTAACGATTAATGTGTTTTTAATTGTCAAGAGAATGCTTGTATGGCGATGTTTGGAAAGTCACGTTATCACTATCGAAAATGGGATACGGCTTAATAACTTAATCGTAGGAACTTTTTTGTTAATTTATTGCACAGACGGCCAAGTCAAGACTTCAAGTTAATCACTGTGGTGTAGAAATTGTTACAATATCAAACTTTTGTACTCAAATAAATATTAACTCCAAAGCATGAATACCCAAACAGGAATACACAAACTGAATTTTACATTCAAAAAGCGAAAAGAGTACCCGTGCCTTTTCAAACTTTTTTTCACAATCTCAGCAACTAAAAAGTGACAATAATTAAATTATAAATTCAAGCCGCACGCGCGCCCCCATCGCAATCAATTTGCTTATCTGCCATCGACTATAGAGCGACCGTAGACAATGGGAAGCAAAAACTATGAAATCGGATTCAGACCACAAATTATGTCCCATTTGACAACTGGGAATGGGAACAGATGTTAAAGCACAGTTTTTTTGTTTTTTTTTATTGTTAAATTGATAAAAGCGAAGACTGCTGGCTGTTAGCAATTGAATTGAATACGATAGAAATGATTTAATAATTTTAAAAAATTGTACATCTTTGAATTTGAGTTGCTGTGAAATGTTATTGCAAATGGAGCTTCAAAGAATAAATGAAGCTCCTCCAGTGATACGAACCAAGCGCTTCTCATCTACATTCCTGATGCGCACTGCAAAAGAGGGAACTCACTATCTGCGTCAATGTTTCCCTGCAATTACAACCTAGAAATCCTCAAAGCTAGAGTAAACAGGCATCTTCTAGGTGAGCTCGCTCCATCGTAGACTCAGTCTTTGCCTCGTTCGGGCTTAGTCTTGGGTCAAGAGCAAACCTATCCCAATTAAAAAAAAGCCCTCTTTCAAGGAGTATGTTATACAGGCAGTGTCTGTGTACCTACCTAGTGTGAAGAAAAAGCGGAATAAAGAAATACCGTTTGATCTCATTTATCTATACCGTAAACAGTGTTGTTCTGAAGCAATAAGTTTTTATGTTTATGAACTTCGAAATCTGAGAGCCAAATCGCTTTAATAGCCCAACCCGTCCTATCCAAGCGAAGTCACGTTCCATCTAAGGTACACTTTGCGGAGCTGGACACAAAAAACGCGATTACCGCTTCAAGGGAACTGATCACATCTCTCTAATAAATAAAGATGTATGTATGTTCGTTCTCTCGTGATGTGTGGATGATAGTATTGTTTGACCGCACTTTATCGTTCTGGGTAGTTTTAAACGACTACCTACTTGGTTGGCTACCGTAGCTAGTAGGATACAATAATAAAACATGATATCTTGTCAAACATCTAGCCTTGTAGCAGCAAACTGCATTTGAACCGTGCAATTTATGCATTTATCTACCAAGTTTCCTTAGTTTTTTATTATTATTTGTGACATAGAAATCGTATTATTCAAGCCGAAAAAAGTAGGTACTGAACGCACTAAAACTACTTACTGAGTACCATTTCCTTTGCGATGTTTCCATCATCTAATTATTTTAATTAAATTAATAGATACACGGTATTTTTAATGTTTTGTAATGTATTTCACAATAAAAAAATCGGTTGTCTGTAAAGTCGGTTTACTGACGATAGTTGAACGTGACAACGTCTTTGTCACGCTGCCTCTTTGTCGCTCGTTCCGCGCTCTTGCTTGCACTTCAAGCCTTGAATGGAACGCCTCAGAGCGAGGTAATGCCGCATGCGTCATGATTTTTGGTGCGTGCAGCCGGCTCCATCGAATTATAAGACGTTGTCACGTCAAAAAATATCTACCTATCTTAGATCGATATCGATTTCGCCAAGACTCCATGCCTATCACTATGTAGGTACATAAACGCATGTTCTCTTCAACTTAATGGGTTTACCTACATAAATCAGCGTTTACACGGGTCGCAAATGCGAGCAGCTTTCCACTGCTCTTTATATTGAAGCGGCCATCGCGATAAATTTGTCGGCCGTGTGTTCGCGCCGAGGTGTGAACACCGTCGATTCATTGCTATTCATTGGCTGTTTGCGACGAATTGTAATATAGGTCAACCAATACAGACAACACAATTTAAAAAAATATGATAATTTTTATGAGTAAAATGAGTAACTAAAAAATAAATAAACCGGTCAAGTGCGAGTTGGACTCGCGCACCGAGGGTTCCGTACAAACCTGTAGGTATATAAGTAATTTTTTTTAGACTTAAGTTTTTTTTTGTCAAAAATATTTTTTTTTATAAGATGAAACTGAAAATTTACGGTTTTCGTAGTTTTTCCTATATCAGTACTATAAGACGTGACTTCGTATAAAATTTCAAGATTCTAAGTTTACGGGAAGTACCCTGTAGGTTTTGATTCCCGTGCGAGTTTCGAAAATTTGCGGAAATTTGCGGCCTAAATGGCTGTATCTTTTGATTGGCTTAGAAGGTTGATTTTTCTACAGCTTCCAGGGACAGTAGACCTAAGTATCATATAGAAATTTCAGTTTGATACCTCCACGCGTTCCTGAGAAAAACGGTCTTGACAGACGGACGGACGGACAACAAAGTGATCTTATAAGGGTACCGTTTTTTTCTTTTGAGGTACGGAACCCTAAAAACATCATCCTACACATATGCCACATACGTGTAATCATCACGCCTGAATAAATCATCAACAGATACGGATAGTATTACTTATGTAATGGGATTAAAGATTCCATGTTTAATTCGTATTCAAAACAAACCTAGCATCACATTGATTAAGACAATAGGGATGGAAAAGTAAAAAGAAAACTAATGCAGATGCTAAAGTCCAATTTGACTTTGAGACGACCACTTTGGTGTAAAGGTCAAGAAGTTGACTATTAATCAGAGGTAGCGGGTTCGATCCACGCACTGTACAAACATTTGTGTGCATGAACATGTCTGTTTGTACTGGTCTGGGTGTTATATGTATTTATTTTAAGTTTATTTGTAATACCACTGTTAATTCTGACACAAGTACTTAAGCTACTTAGGAACCACAGAGTCAGATCAATGTATGTGAAGTTGTTTTTTTTTTTTAATATGTTTGATGTAACAAACCCAAAGTGTGGGTACCATCAACATCCCCCTAACGCGTTGATGTCTTTTACACCAAAATAATCAAAATATAATTAAATATCTCATAAGTGGGATTATTTAAATAAATTCAGTAAAAGTTAAGTATCACAAGGGATCCTAATATCATTTATATCTTTTTCGTTTTAGCCAACTTCTTAACACGTTTTCAGATATGTAACTTGGTTGGTGCAGTGGTCCACATGTGGGACTTCTAAAACCAAGGGTCGCGGGTTCGATCCCCGCACAGTACAAGCATAAGTGTGCATGAACATATGTGTTTACTAGTCTGAGTGTTTCATATGTATAATATGTATTTATTTACAAAAAAAAAGTATTTAAGTATGTTTATCCGTTGTCTAGTACCCATAACACAAACCTCGTAGCTTAATTTGGGACTATAGAATTGCAGTGATTGTTGTGAAATATTTATTTATTTATTTTATGTAAGCTGATTCCTTTGGCTTATGCTTGCTTTAAATGTGGTGGCGCAAAGACCATGACTCACGCCCAGGGTTCGCCGGCATTTCTGCAAGTTGACAATTTACTAATGGGGATAGATTGACCACGCACTCGTTTTATATTGCTTTACATTTGTAAGCACTTAAAAAGGCTATAAATGGTTAAATAGCTCACGTTAAGTATTAAACTCTGTAATTGCGGGCAGAACCGATGCAAATTGGTTGTGAAAGTACTAGTTTGCACTTTGACTAGAGGTACCATTACTGCCATTACATTTTATTTTGAGAGTAATTGCTTTCAGTCACTGAATGCGCCAAATAGGTAGGTACCTACTATTTGATTGTAATTAACTTTCAACTCTCAATCTCTTTTAAAAATAACGCAACGAAAGAAATATATAAAATAAAAAATTGATCTTAATAACTACATATAAATACATAGTATTTACTTATATAGTTATAACTATATAAACTTATTTGTATCTTAATAAGGAAGAGCGAGGTCTCTAAACACGGGCATAACTTGCTTAAATGGAGACCTCAATCAGCTATTTTATTAAATATTTGATTATTAAAATAAGTTATAAAAGAATTAAATTAAATTATTTATTATTATTATATATCCTATTTCCCCTTCGCAAATCTTAAATGGTCCCATAAAAGAGTGTCAACGCCAGATTTATCTACATAAGACTCGCAGGATCAATTTCTGCATAAACAGTGCTGAGTTGAATTGATGCGAATAATTCCAGATCTTCGAGTTTGTAATTCCTAGTCTATGTAAAGCGAACTACAAGGGCTCGCAAGCGCAACATTGTCTCTGCCCCCCTACTCTCAAAGCTGTTACTAAACTACGAACTAGTTTTAGAATTTAGCCAGCCCTATCACAACTACAATCTTCACCGAAAATATGGAGGAAGCGTTACAAATTACGGCCTCTGGGGTCCTTATTTCTTAGCCGTTGTCCGTAGTTTCGAATCTAGTCATCCCTGTCACTCTAGCGAGCCTAACTGTGCAAGCGAAAGCACTGGCTAGATGGAAATACGGATGAAACGGAGTACGACAGTCTGTACTCCCAAATTTTTCCTTCCTATTTTCGGGTCTAGCTAGCGCGTTCGCACGGCCAAGCTTGTAAGAGTGACAGGGATATCTACATCCGAAACTACGCACAAAGGCTTTGAATAAATAAATAAATATTTCACAACAATCACACCAATTCTCTAGTCCCTAATTAAGTTACAAGGCTTGTGTTATGGGTACTAGACAACGGATAAACAAACTTAAATACTTTTTTTGTAAATAAATACATATTATACATAGAAAGCACCCGGACCAGTACAAACACACATGTTCATGCACACTTACGTTTGTACTGTGCGGGGATCGAACCCACGACCCTTGGTTTTAGAAGTCCGACCTTGTGGACCACTGCACCAAGCGGTCGTCAATAAATACTAAATAGATAGAATAGATAGTACTCTCCCATAAAAGAGAGAAGAGGCTGGTACATCTCTAGACATGGTTTCGGAACGCAGCGAGCAGGCGCGGGCGCCATTTGCAGACAATAGCGCCTAGCGGAAAACGCGATTCGCGGGAAAATGGTCGCAGCATTTGTCTAAATTGGCTATTTTTGGGTACATAAATAAAATAAAAGAATTTATTTTATTTGAAGAAATAAAAATCAATAAACCTTCTGTGACAAATTCTTTACCTTACCTCACCATAAGGCAACAAAAACAAAAAGATTTTATTTAAAAACAAATTAAAGAAGTTACTCACTACATCACTTAGAAATGGGTTTATGGTAACCAAACCAATACAATGTATACTACATTAACGATGAATATTTATGATCTGCTCAATTAAAATCAGGAAGATTGTTGCGCTCGCGCATCCATTCGCACGATTTTATCGATAGTAATTTTGACCATAAAATAAATTCACAATGTGCTTCGTAAATATTCATTTCGCATAAGTAGAATAAAAGGCCAAGCCTAAGGTATCAAGCAATTGTTAGATCTACATCACACTAGGTAACTTAGTAACTACTATCTATACAGATGTGCTGGACTGAATTTGCCTTTCGGTCCTAACGATCTGTACATTGACAATGTTTTAACGCATTTTATATATATAAGTATTATGTTTATTTATACAACAACATCATATACATTGTCCTGACTCCGTGGTAAGTAGCTTAAGCACTTGTGTTACAAATATCTGAATCGACAGTGGTATTACAAAACAAACTTAAATAAATAGATATAATACCCAGACCAGTACAAACAGACATGTTCATGCACACAAATGTTTGTACAGTGCGGGGATCGAACCCTCTCTTGGTTAATAGTAAACTTCTTGACCAATACACCAAAGTGGTCGTCGTCCTTACTTTTTGAAGATGTTGAGATCAAAAGATGTTGATGATGACTTCTCGTTAAGCCGTGGTCCGTAGTTTTGGGATGTAACTATTCCTGTCACTCTCAGAAGCTCGACAATACGAGCGAACGAACTGGTATGACCCGAAAATACGAACAAAACCTTTCTTATGGAGTTTCGACCGTTTTTCATGTACGATTCATATCACCCTAAATAATTTCCTTACACAAAATGTTACTGTTAACTCGTTTTAACTTTGTACAACTGCCTTTACCGCGAAGCTACCGACAATAGCTCTGAGGAAATAAATGCGTGGCTCTCAGGCTTCGCGAAACGAATCCGAGCTCTTTGTTATTCAATTATACAACAGTTTATGCACGGCCATTATAATTCTCTAAGGGTGAGACCACACTACGGAAAATGTCCGCTAGCTACAATTAAATCACACTTAAATAAAAAACGGACTGCCACAGGCGGGACTCGGAACCGCACCTCTCGCAAGCTGGGCGATTGCTCCACCAATTGAGCTAACGTGACATTTACTCACGGTCCGAATTTCTTTAAGTGCTCCTTAGACTGTAGCCAGCCATGTACAGTGGGCAATGAGTGAGTCTATGAAAACAAGCACATACTCGTACATATGCCCCTAGTAAGATTGAATTAGGCATTGTGCGTCACGGACTTGTAGAAAGCTCTGTTTTCGCAGTAAACATAAGTTTTTGTAAATAGCATATGTGTGATATTATCATGTATGGGATAGGTGAAGTCTATTCTGAAACTGATACGTATTTTTTTTTAGTTAACTATGTATTCTGTTATTTATGGTATACAGGGTGTAAAAAAAACCTTAACGAAGCCGAATACCACATATTCTACCAATTGTTACGATCATTTTCTTCCTTTACACCATGCCTGGGAAGTTAACGGTTACTGAGATATTGATGGTTAAAGTTTGAAAAAAAAATTGATGATTTTTACAGAAATGACTTCTGTCCGTTATAACTGAACTTTTTTCCAAAGAAACATGATACAAATTTTCACTAGTTCTTTCATAAAAAGCCTCTAAATGGCACACTCCGCAATGAACAGCGCACACTCGAACCGAACCGCGTCGCGGCGGCGTAAAGCAACACGCCCCGCGGTGACTTTTTCGCGTGCGCGCTGTACATTGCGGGCTAGAATAAAATTATTTTTTTTGATGTCAAAAAATAAAAGTTGTTTCCCAGCCAAAATTTCTTTTTCATACGATTTGGTTTGATGTTCTGAACGCGTGGTTCACGGCTTCGTTAAGGTTTTTTTTACACCCTGTATTATTATTACATACATACATTGGCGTTGTTACACCCCCGTGCCTCTAAAAGCACGTTAAGCCGTTGGTCCTGCGCCTGATCTCTCTCCGGTCATGTCGGATTACCGTCTCACCAAACTTTGAGAGTGTTGGAACCGTGAGTGCAATTGTGTATTGCGCTCACATTTGTGCACTATAATATCTCCTGCGTAGGCTGATCTCTGTTGAGATTGGCCGCCGGGGTCAAATATAATAGCTACTCAATAGCTACTCTTCTGGCATAGAAATAAGAGGCCTGGTATGAGCTGAGCCTAACGTTTCGTCGCAGGCGGTATCCTCTGTTTTAATAGAAATCATTATTCATAGCGGAATGCTAAATTTCTATGACGACGATAGCATTCAAAGTGTACCTAATTGCTATGCGCTTTCAAAATTCAATTTGCGTATTGAGATTTTGTTTCTCAATTGTTTTCATATGTATACGTGTATATAACTATATGTATGGTATACCTCGAATAATTTTTTTTTTCGGATGGCTTCCGGTGTGACAAAACGATTTTTACATTTCTTAAGATTTTTTTAACAAACCAGATTAGGTAGGTAGGTACCTACCTAATCTACCTAGTGCAAAACGAGTCAGAGACTCTTGATTCTTAGCAAACAGTCAAACTGTCAATCTTATTGAATACAAATCGCATTAATAGTTATAAAATGTTGATACGCTGAATAAACATTAAAAAAAACAGTTTTAGCGTTCATAGTACGTTTACGTTTATGATTTTTGTTCCAAAAAACGGAATGACGGACGACTTCTGGCAAAGCCCCAGAAGATGTTACAAAGTTAACAGACTCCTAAAGGGTAACAAAGCACGGTCCCACGGGCTCAGACTATGACAATGCTACATCAAGGTACGCGGCGTGTCCATAAACTCAGATTTGACATCGCATCGCCGTGGGGCGACCAGATTTTGGAGTTATTATAGACTAGCCATCGGCTCCCTTGTACCTAAAAGGCAAAGAAACGGAACGTACCTTCTTTCTTATTGATGTGAAATAATCCGATCAATTTGACAAACATCGTTTGCTAGAGTCCATCCAGAGCTTTCGATTAGGCTTAAAACAAAAAAGCAAACAATCTTCAGATATAATTATTTATTTATTTTATCAACCAACATGACTCATAATTTGTTAATTATAAAGGGCTTAACGTATGTTAGTAATTTATAATTTTACTAGCGGACCCGGCAAACATTGTTTTGCCATATAAATTTAAAGTGTGGACTACCCTTATCACTAAGGGGTATGAAAAATTAATGTTGGCTGATTCTCAGACCTACTTAATATGCTCACAAAATTTCATTAGAATCGGTCAAGCCGTTTTGGAGCAGAACGGGAACGAACATTGTGACACGAGAATTTTATATATATAGAGATCTATTTTTACCTTATGAGTTCAATCAATTCGTCATGTACAGTATCCCGGACAGTAGACACAGTTGTAAATTATGGTATTTTTTTACACGATTCCCTTACGTCCGATCTGATCTACAAAGACCTTATTCCTACAATCGTAGCCAATCGTTATTGATTGCCTGATATTGATAGTTCTATTACAAACGAACTGTGTAAATAAGGTAACTAGTAGTCCCGAATTAGGGCCTTGGTCACCCTGGTCCCGTGACAGCGACGAAACGGGCCGGGTATGCGCGCGCGCATGTCCGACGTATAAGGCGCGCCGCGCGCACGCGAGTGCTTATTCATTGGCCGGCGCCCGCGACGCCAATTCAATGGTAAAACGATGTTGGAAGTATTGGACTTAGGGCTGCGATGAGGGAATTTGAGCGAATACATTATTATTACAGCAAAGAGCTAGGTACAGCAAACAGAGTTGTAGAGGTTTTTGCACGTTTTTGTAATGGACGACTTCAGAAGAAAATGAATGTTTCATCATCATCTTCATTATCAGCCAAAGGACGTCCACTGCTGAATATAGGCCTTCCCCACAGTTTTCCACATCAACCGATCACAAGCGGTCTGTATCCAGTGTGAGCCTGCGATTTTTACAAAATTCTTTACAAATGAATCTTTACACCAGTCATATTAAGACTGATAAGATTTTAGGTAATCTTACCTACAAGGCGACAGAAATTGGCAGGACGAGATATATCAGATCTAGATAATGGTGCTTCAAGGAAGTAGGTAAAGTGCGTTTTTGGCAGAGATGCTTATAAGTTCGTAGGACAATAAGCAGATTTGATAATTTTCGTTTATAGCCGATAATACAAAATGTAATTCATTTTAAAGCATTATGTTGCTTGTAGAAAAACAGACTCCGCTCTTTAAAATCCCAAAGATTTACAGATCAAATAAACAAGTGTATTAGTGCCTATTCTGCCGAAGGGACGGGACGGGATCAACGTAAATCACGGCGGCGAGTACAGTCGGATCAAAACACATGTTAACAGGATTTGAAAGGTCGTATTTTTTGTGGGGTTTTTTTCAAAAGCACTGGTGGCTTATCTGTAACGTTCACACGCGGGATTTGTGAAGACTTGGGTGTCTGTTTTTTGTCTGTTGTTTGTGGTGTAAGTGATAAGACTTATCTGATGATGTAATGTGTTAATTTAATGCCCTCGTCGTGATGCAGAACAAAAAAAATATTGAATGAATTCGTCATTATACATTTACCAAAAGTTTGCAAAAAAGTAACATCAATAGCGTTCGCTTGTTAACTGCTTAATCTTGAGTTTTAACTTTCTTTTTTCTCAGATAATACATTTTTAAGATAATATTTTTGAAGCAGAAAATGTCAACCATCTGAAGGCAGGGTAGGCATTATAATGCTTTAAAATCTTGAAACTTACACCAAATCTCCAAACTGTATGTCTCCTCCTGTCACTACACAAGGATCCGTTTACAAACGAGGCTGAACTTGTGAAAGAAATGGGACTTACGATTTCACGGACTACCGTGTGGGAGCTTGTTACTAAATAGGGTTTTTTGTTGACATCCTTTTGACATTATATTTAGTTGTTATTGAATGACTCTTTTTTGTCATAAAAGCTCACTTTTAAAAATATTATTACTTATTTAAATCAATAATCCTCAGATTATTGATTGAAATAAGTAATAATATTTTTGCAACACACAATCGACGGTTGAGTTCCTGGGTTATTATTAAAATCGTAAATAATCCCTAGAACATTCAAATGAGACACTTTTTAAACTATCTAACTAAAGTCTACCTGTTACCACAGACGCTGAAAAGGGTCTGAAACGTCAGGTTAAAACAAAATGTAAATAAATCGCGTAATCCGTAAAAAGTGTCTCATTACAATGTCTACTGTTCGCGTAAACCGAAGAAACAAATATGTGCCCATAGAACATTAAAGAAACATTGTCTGATAACAAATCAAAATGAATTTTTTATTCTTATGCTACGGTGGCTGATATTTCGACCTCATGCGATGACGCGCACGAAATAATTCTCAATATCGCCCATCGTAAAACAAACACAGAGATCCACACAAAGATCAGTGATCTTACATGGTCTCTTCTCATCGTGTCAAAGGAAGTAACAGATCCTCACGTACTTATAAACCCATATAATTTTATCGCCTCACCACAATTAGGGCAGGATCCGCTCTTTGCATTACCCTAAGTGGCCCATAAAAAGTATAACAGGACCACGTTTTGATTCTTGCTCGTAAAACACAGTGATTGCTTGACAAGTGCTCTCTGATGGTTTGTGTCGGTTTTTTTTTGATGAACTTCTCAGCGATATCAATGAAAAGAACATGAAGTGTATGATGGAAGTGAATTTTAGTGTGGTCTTGCTTTTGTGAAATCTCATGATTCTATGTTGTCAGGAAACACTAGAATACGCCCAGAGGAGGTCCTAGATACGATACAATGTTTAGACAATGTGTGGCATTAATAACCGATGAACTGAGCTATCTATTCTTAGGAATATTAATATCTTCCCTTAGCATTCATCTCAAATATTTCTTCTTTCTATTACAGGATGGTGAACGGTTATTCATGGGAGCTCCAGGCAGTTTCTACTGGCAAGGTTCGTTTGTTGTTACAACAGTTTGAGAGCGAATGATTTGTGTAATATAATGTGTCATACTTTCGATACATCTACTCTCCACATGTGTTCTGAAAGTCTGAGGTGACGGGAACTTTCTCTATTAAAATTTAAGTTCACAAAATGGCATCATCATGTTAGTGTAAACAACTACAAGCGCAGAGGACAAATTTTTCAACACAGAAGAATAATGTGGACACTAGGAGGATGAAGATATTTTTTTAAAATATTATTGTTTATGTCTAATTAAAGAATAAGAAAAATTCCAGAGCAACGAACAATTACTGATTCCAATTTTAATCCCAACCCGCAGGGCGGACCATAACCGTAGACATTACGATTGAAAACTTCAACTACTTTATGCCGACTATACCAGAGGAAGGTAAAAGCCACCGCCGATTGCCCACACTTAACCGATAACATAGCGACAGGCTTACGAGCGCCTAATTCTCAAATCAGACTAAAATACCATTTTCAAATCCTTTTAAATCTTTCACACTAGTTTGAGCATAGCTGTTAAGAAAAATTACTTGTTAGAACGAGATATAATATGCAAATAAATAATACAGCCGTGTTCAAATGAGGTGGATAGATTTAAATCGACATTTCTACAATTATTTTATCAGGTCTACCTTGGTGTTACTGCTAACATAAAAAAACAAGTGGAACTTTTCTCTGAGGTTTTTAATGGGAGCAGTTAATGTCAATGACTGATAAATAATAGTAGTGATCATAAGCTTTCCAGAAATCATGGTGTCCTCACATTATAACTCACTTGGATCGTCCACGAGGCTTTCCCCAGATCTGCCTATACTGTTGAAACTCTTTGAACCCGATCATTAGAGTAGCTGATTTGAATACTGTAGCAGTAGCAGGACCGAATGGATTATAACATGCACGAATATGTATTAGAAGTTGATGGCATACCATTTCATTATTGTGCTAACGAAAATCATGTACATAGATGATGTTTTTGTCTAAAAATTTCATCGAAATACTTCAATTTACCATTATTTTAAATAAACAAGTCGATGTTTATTACTGCCCTTAAATATTATTTGATATGTAAGTACATACGCAAACCATTGCTTTTCACTCCATGTTTTGAGGTTTCTCTCGAGTTACACAAATAGAGGGTAAAATCCCAATAAAACCGCTTCGGCAAAATAGTCATTATCAAAGTGCTTTAAATAGGTACTAATGAAATATAATACTCGTTGGCTTTAAATTAATTTGGTTAATTAACAAGGATTTGGTGATATATTTAACATTAGTAAGGTATCCCTGAATCCTAACGCTTTCTGAGGAGGTGTGATTTTCGTAATATGATTTATTTATTTTTAACGACAAATTACAAAAAAATAATAATCCAGGAATGAAAAATGATGTTTGTAAAAAATTGTTCGTTTGATATTTTGTTTGAATTGTTATGTACCTGATTAAACTGTGTTATTGTCATAACAAACCAGAATAATGATAATTTCAAATAGGATATAATTAATTACATATCATGTTGTGATTCATGCGTCTGTTTGATGTAATTATATTATCTTGCACACTGAAATATTCCGTATATGGCTGCTGAAACAGGCGCTTAATCAATCATGAGTCATTCTATCCTTTACTTCATCACCTGTAATTGTATGGAATGGCATCGAAGTGTTCAAAAGTGTTCTAATCACCAACATTTAAATACTGTTCAAGATGATAGCAGTTGCACTAACCACTAACGCTTCGACTCACAAACTAATTCTGTTGTAGGACAACTCTACTCTCGGAATGCGAGTCAAGTTATGCTGATTGCTACTCCTGAGGCTAGTCCGAAGTATGACGACTCGTACATGGGATATTCGGTCACGGTGGGAGACTTTGTTGGCCATGGCATCCAGGGTGTTGCGGTTGGAGTGCCTAGAGGTGCCGATTTGAAGGGTCTGGTAAGTTTCTTATTAGATTCACTATTCTTGGTATTTTGGTTCACGAATAGGCGTTTGACATGACTTGATTTCTTTTTTTTCGTTTTTTTTATAATTTGTTAAAAAGGCAGTATCCCATAGATTTTGTACGGCGATACGAGCTTGTGACGTCATCACTTGATACTTGTCGTTTGGCATACTTTTTGTGATTTATTGATCAATTAAAAATCAAATATTGCAAATAATAAGCATTGGTCATTCAAATAAGGTGTTAAATTGAGTGTTAATTTTGAGAAATAGGCTTTTGTTTTCTTTTAAAATTGGTGTCAGTCAAATACGCAATTAGGGCAACTTGAAACAACAATTATTGCTATTCAACCATTTCCTGTTTGTTTCACTACCTGAAGAATAAAACTAGGACCACTATACGGCAGAATAAAACACTTTTTTTAAGCTGGTAATTTACATGATACACAATTTTTTTTTGACCAGGTTGTACTTTACACGAGAGATCTGCAGAACTTCAAAAACATAACAGGATCCCAGATCGGAGCTTACTTCGGATACAGCCTAGCAGCTGGTGACATCGATGGTGATGGAACTGATGACATCATCATCGGAGCGCCCATGTTCACCAAGAAGAAGAGTGATGGATATGAACACGGAAGAGTCTACGTTATTTACCAGGGACGAGATAGAGTGAGTATGCCTTCTGATTGGAGACTTATAACACTCGTCTAAATCTATTGCGTCTTTAGACGCTGTACTCATCACAACACTTATTAATAAATGTTAATGTATCGTACCATCCTATCATCCTGATATTTGATCTAATATCGTAATTTGATAATTTCAGACATTCACAAGGCACCATTCAAGAACTGGTGATGTATCTAAGGGCAGATTTGGTCTGGCTGTCACTTCACTTGGTGACATCAACTTGGATGGTTTTGGAGGTATGTACTAGATCCACATGATGTTAAAAAAGATCCTTAGCATACACATACACCTAACCTGCTCTTCCTATTCGTGCGAAGAGCATATTTAATGCTCTTTCAATTTGACATTCCAGATGTTGCGATTGGCGCTCCGTACGGCGGCGAAAATGGTCGAGGCGTGGTTTACATCTACCTCGGCAGCAAGACTGGTATCTCCGAGAAGTACTCTCAGGCCATCACGGCTGAGGAAATCTCTTCTACCCTCACCACATTCGGTTTCTCATTGTCTGGAGGAGTTGATTTGGACAACAACAACTACACTGATCTGGCCGTTGGCGCTTACAAGTCTGATAGCATCGTGTTCTTAAAGTAAGCATCATACAGATACTGTATCCAATGTTCTTATTAGACATTGTTTATTAGGCAATGTTATTATTATCGAAAAGACATAACACTTAAAAAATTCTTTTCGGCTCCGGTCATCGAGGAGGAATCGAACCCCCGACCTTTGGGAGTCCGGTCCAATGCTCTGACCACTTTTCGAAATTAAAAAATAGCGTTGTAAACGCAAAAATACTTAACAAATAAAATGTTATTATTAGACAATAAATTAGCTATTTGTAATTCTTCAAGCCGGACATCATAGCCTACATAACTTTTCATCACGCTATTGTTTTTAACTATTGAGCCCCGTTCGGCCGAATCTATCTCTATAACAATAGAATATTGATTGTGTCTGTGATCCTAATACTTGGAAATGCAAGTTTTCTTCATAAGCACCGTCACCTTTAAACTTCCAGATCCCGGCCTGTAGTGAAAGTGATGGCTGACGTGAAGTTCATGGGAGAGAGCAAGACGATAGCGCTGACGGAGAAGCGTTGCACGCTAGGCAACGGGACGCGCGTCGCGTGCGCAGACGTCATGTTCTGCCTCACCTACAACGGGATCAATGTGGACCAGCAGATCAGTAAGTTGCCTCACGTCTTAAACTTATAATTTAGCTTAAGGTGACTTAAATTCTTTCTATTGTTTACCATCGGTGACTTTTTTATATCCATTTATACTGGCCTTCACAAAAATCGGCATAACTACATTT
This sequence comes from Pyrausta despicata, assembly GCA_963921415.1. Lineage (NCBI taxonomy): Eukaryota > Metazoa > Arthropoda > Insecta > Lepidoptera > Crambidae > Pyrausta > Pyrausta despicata. Next base: position 2,179,591 of record OY992850.1, on the reverse strand, counting down.
TATCCGAGATTTTTGTTAACATGTCGTGTCTGTAGAAATCATGTCGGCAAAATTGCAATAATAGGTGAATTGTTTTTTTTGTATTTCCCTGTATTTAAACAGCCTCATAAAGTAAGCCATGAAGTACCTACCCAGCAGTAAGATAAATACGTATAGTGTTATATGTTTACGTATATTTTTACTATATCTATGCATGTACTAGAATAACTTATTCTTTTTTCCAAGCGGAGGGATATATCTGCTACTTCGGTGAGTGGCACAAGTAGAGGACCAATCGGCAATCAGCACCAAATTGTAGATCGTAGGGTATCACAAATCACAACCGAGATCATGATGTCAAACATGACTGTTACATCCTCGCGATACTACAGCTATCGAAAAAGATCGTATTCGAAACAGTCACTAAGACAAGACAATGTGTAAATAATACACTCATGCAATTTCAATGTTAGACATGTAGGCAATCACCTAAATGTTGCACTCAATGTTAGATATTTCTGTTTTATTTTCACAATTTTGGTATAATGGTTAAGAAGTTAACTATTAAACCAAGAGGTCGCGGGTTCGATCCCCGCACTGTACAAACATTTGTGTGCATGAACATGTCTGTTTGTACTGGTGTGGGTGTTATATGTATTTATTTAAGTTTATTTGTAATACCATTGATGATTCTGATATCTGTAACACAAGTGCTATAGCTACTTACCACGGAGTCAGATCAATGTATGTGATGTTTAAAAAAAATACTAATATTGGGTAACCAACAACCACCAACCCTCCTAATTATGTGTACGGTGGCCAGCACGTCACTGTAAACACTGCAGTATATTATGAACTTGTGATTGTCGCGGTTTTGCAACAAAAATCGGTACCCCGATGTACTGAGCACTGTACTCTGGACCTCGTAATAAAATGCTAACGTGGCGTCACAATTCCAGATTTCCAAGTTACCCTAGACCTGGACTCGCGGCAGAAGACCACGAAACGGCTGTTCCTGATGGAGACCAGGGAGACGACGTACACGACGCACATCCTGCTGACGCAGGGACAGCAGGAGTGCAGAGATATCAAGGTTTATGTGGATGTAAGTAAAATGCTCAAAGGATTACTCAGCAGAATGACCTGAACTAATGGCCGTTAGGGCGGGAAGGTTCTCGAATAGTGACCGCGTGCCGGGCGACGATCCGTCGGTTGGTCCTCTACAAAGTGGAGCGACGATCTGGTGCGCGGTCGTGAGAAGCCGCTGGATGTGGGAAACGCAGGACCTATCACGGTGGAGATCCTTGGGGGAGGCCTATGCTCAGCAGTAGGCGTTGAACGGCTGGTATGATGATGATGAGATGATAATCACAGCTCACCAGTTGACCTAGGCCACTGGATAACTTTTGTTTCATAGATGTATGAAAATGGACATCAGTCATAGGGGGAACGTGACTTCATCTTGTATTTTACATATATTACACAAACAAAATCTACAGTAGCAGAGTAGGTTTCGTCTCAGTGAACCTTTTTTTTATTGCAATGTCCGGTATAGCACACCTTACTACTAAGCATACTGACATTACAGGAAGAATTCCGTGACAAGCTGACGCCTATCGAAGTAAAGATGTCATACGAGCTGATCACCCAACCTTCAGGCAACGTGGTGCCTCCAGTCCTGGACCAGACCGAGAGCATGGAGCCCTCCGACTCACTGAACATTCCCAAGAACTGTGGTCCGGACAACATCTGTATACCTGACCTGAGATTGGCTGCCAGCACGTAAGTTTAAATACATACTTCTTATAAATAAATAAAATAAATATTTCACAACAATCACACCAATTCTCTAGTCCCAAATTAAGCTACGAGGCTTGTGTTATGGATACTAGACAACGGATAAACATACTTAAATACTTTTTTTTTTTATAAATACATATTATACATAGAAAACACCCAGACCAGTACAAACACACATGTTCATGACCCTGATGCTTATGCTACATCTATACCAATACCTACCTACCTACTTTACCTACTAATTCTCTGGAACAAGTGGCAACTAACTCTAATACGAACTGGTGCAAATCTGACTCCGCAAGTTCAGTGTTAATGTTAGAATTAAAAAAGACATACGAGTGAAGTCAATTAGTCAAACAATAGTCAGTCAAAAGCCAGAGATTCAAAAAAATATTTTTAAAATCTTGTCCAAATATGAGCCAAAATGTATCATTATTACATCGTAAGATTATCGAATTTATAACACGCTAAACTAAATACAGGCAACTGTGCCCATAGATGATTCAAAGCTGGTTTCAGTAAGTCATCTAACTTTGACTGAAAATTAGACAACCAGTCAGTTTCATTTTAAAAGCTATCTTAGTTTACTGCCTTTCAGTCAAAGCTAGATAGCATAACGAAACCAGCCGTTATTTTTGACCATAGGTAGGTGTCACATAAAATTAATCTCGTTTCGTTACATATTTGCACGCTGACTAAAATGTAGAAAATTTTGGTGAACTTTAACTATAACTTTATTTACAAGACCTTTAATGCGCCCAAAATACGCAAATAAACGCATTTGTATTTAATTCGTCAATTCCTACAGCCCAACCATCAAATACATCCTCGGATCCGGCGACAACCTGAACATCGACGTGAAAGTAGAAAACTCTGGCGAGGATGCTTTCGAGGCCGCCTATTACCTGCGTATGCCAGCAGGAGTGACGTATGCCAAGATGGAGAGACTGGACAAGGACAATGCGGACTCTACGCCGATTTACTGCTCTATAGAAAGCCAGGATGTGGACGGGAACAGCACGCTCAAATGTGATTTGGGGAACCCCATGCCTAGTGGCCAAAAGGTACGCGATCAAAATCTTTTGTCCTTGTTGTGTATGAAATATACTTGACTGCCTCGTTGGTGTAGTGGCAAAGTTTCTGCCTTACATCCGAGAGGTCTTGGGTTCGCATCCCAGGTTGAGCCAAAATAGTTTCTGAAATTATCTGTCATTCATTCATGACAGAGTAATTCATTACTCAAAAACATCTCGGAGTCAGGAAGTTGGCGATGTAACACCCCCGTGCCTCGGAAATCACCTTAAGCCGTTGGTTCTGCGCCTGATCTCTCTCCGGTCATGTCGGATTGCCGTCTCACCAAACACCGAACACTTGAGAGTGATGTAACAGTGAGTGCACCTGTGTATTGCGCTCACACTTGTGCACTATAATATCTCCTGCGTAGTTGGCTGATCTCTGTTGAGATTGGCCGCCGTGGTCGAAATCGGCCAGGAGGACTATTACTATTTGTATGAAATATAAATAAACTGTATGATAGGGAACGAATGAGAAGGAAGATAAAGTAAGTAAAACAGAGAAGACAGTTTGATACTCATTAACCCCGACAAAAAAGGTGTTATAAGTGTGATGCTATGTCTGTTTTTGTGTGTATGTTTGTGTTTTTGTCTGTGGCATCATAGCTACCGAACGGATGGACCAATTAAATAGCGGTTTCCTTTTTAGTATATTAAAGTGGTTCTTAGCTTTAGCCGATCAAAATCCGTGTAGCCTTTGAAGCTCACAGTTAGTGAACCTGTGTATTGCGCTCACACTTGTACACTATAGAGGTAATATCTCCTACGTAGTTGGCTGATCTCTGTTGAGATTGGTTGAAATCGGCCAGGAGGGCTATTATTAGCACGTAACTAAGTAACATATTCGTCATCAGGTACACTACAGAGTGGTGCTAGAAGTAGACGCACGGGTGACATCCCTCAACTTCTACATGGAGGCAAACTCCACCAACCCTGAGCAGGACACGCAGTACGACAACGCCATGCCGATGAACATCATGGTCGACATCAAAGCGCATCTGTCAATTATTGGGTAAGTTCTGCAACGTGGCAGATACGGACTGTAGGTTTGAAAAAAATATACGATGCCTACTACAACGAACGAAGTCAAAATTGTCGATTGTCGATAAAAATAAGAATGATCTATGGTCAATGAAATTATTATGAAATAGATAGACAATGAGAACTTGCTTAATTAGAACATTTGGGCAGTTACAGATGCAGATAAACTTTGCTAACGTTGTGTGTGAACAAAGCCAAACAAAGTAACTTGTAGATTTTGCTCAACAAGCAACAAGTTTTGATGACCAGCCAAACAACGTTACTTATTGATTTTGATCAACGCTGTAGTAGAGATACACCAAAAAAATCATCTGTACCATTCTGAAACGAGAACGAACCATTTAAATGCACTCGTCATAATCATACACCATGAAAATTATTTAGATATTTACCCTAAGAACAAACTTACCTCTACATTATTAAGGACAAGATGCCGATATATTTTGCAGCTCTCGTTATAGTTAGTCGTATTGAGCTAACCGAATACGCTTGCGCCCCGGAAATAACTTCTTATTTTACCAATAAACAAAAGAACAATATCGTAATAGGCTCCCTAATCCCAAAGTAAGTAGCCTTAGCACTCATGTTATGAGAATCAGAAACATAAATGATACCACAAACACCCCGACCCGTGACAACATTGAAAATTGGTTTTCAACATTGTCTGCGTCCGGGAATCGAATCCGGGCCTTCAGAGATGGTGGCATGGCAAATCTTGCAAAAACAATGGAATAAAAGCTCATTGTTCAATTCTCGTTTCCAGCACATCGGACCCACCAGAGCTGCACTACAACGCATCACTCTACGACTCGGAGAACCTACACGACGAGACCAAGCTGGGCCCGCAGGTGATCCACAAGTACAATATCAAGAACGAGGGGCCCTTCACCGTGGAAGAGGCCGAGATCGTCGTCATGTGGCCCTACCAGACACTCACTGGTAAGTTTACCCTTGGATCCACAACTTTGATTTTCATAATTAATACTGGCTACGGACTGTTGCTACCACACCTAAGCAGAATACTAACAGGGTCTCTACTTGTAGTACTGCCTACAGGTCCTTGATGGTATATCAATTTCGTAACGATGCGACCTCATTCCAGACCTAATTATAGACCCAGATTTTCCGGTAATAGCTTTTATCCTGAGTAAAGCTGAAAAAGAGTATTATTTTGCTTTAAATTTCCACTAAACGGCGCCAGCACAGGAACTCAAACACATTTAAATGACCTGCGACTTCTAAATTTTTAATAATTCTCTTATACAGCTTTAGTCATGGATTTCCGCAAAGTAACGCCTGATTCCATCAAGTTTTACCCTATTTTTTTTTTAATTTATCAATTATTTTTCTAAAATTTGCATGTAGGTTAATTTAATTCAATTTGATGTGCCAAATAAATTGACTTCTATTTTAACCTCTTCTAATTTGTGTGCTACCATTATCCATCCATGTTTGCGATATCATGAAGTACGCGTTTACGGAACTGGCCTAAACTCTTACGTATTAGCAGTTTTCAGCATATTGACCTTTCTGATATAATCGTTAGTTCTGCTGTTTAATCCACATCTCATCTTTACGTCAAGAAGGAGGTAGTCAACAAACACTTTTTTTTTGTTTTCCAGGCGAAAACCTGATGTACATGTTGGTGCAGCCGCAGTGGCTGGGCGACGTGAAGTGCAATATGGCGCGCCACGTCAATCCCGAGAACCTCATTGTGCAGAGCCAGTACACCTACCTGCTCAACAAGGAGAAAGAAGGTTGGTTTATATTGCAGACGATAACCTAAATTAGCATTATTGCCCATACTAAAGCACATACACATTGTTGTAATTAATAAATCTTACAAGCAGATGTCAAACTTCGATAACTTAAATTCTTGACAAATGTATTCTTTACAGTATTGCCTTCTTTTAAGCTTGTGGTTGAATAGATTCTTGATGATAATAATAATTTTTTACAGCAATGATGAGCAGTGAACTTTACTCTGGCTCACAAATATCAGCAGGTGGCGGATATTACGGACAAAGTAAGGATTCTATCTCTTTTTATATTCTTTTTTTACTAATTCAATATCTGTCCGAAATAACTATAACATATTTCCTCATTTTTAGATATCTGGGAAGTCAATCAGCAGGCTGGTGGCAACCAATTCTCTGGCGGACAGTTCGGCACCAGCCAAAACACCAACCAAGGCTCTGCTGTTTACGGCCAAGGGTCCAGCACTCACTATAGCAACCAAGGTGGCCAATACGGCACTGGTCAATCTGGAGGTAGCCAAGCAGGCGGTGGCCAATATAACCGAGGAGGTAGTAGCAGTACCACGTATAACAAGAACTGGAGCGATTCCTACGGAGACGGATTGACCGTTGAAGAACAAGAACAAATCAGAAGAAACTTGGCGGCAGCAGCTAGGAATCCTCAGTACGGAACTGGCCAAGGTGTCCATCAACGACAAGGTTACCAAGGCACCTACGGCCAAGGCGGTGGGTCTGTAGTACGAGTGAAGAATAGGACTATTGTGTATGACGAGTACGGCAACGTAATAACGAAAACGGAGTCAAGCACCGAATACGGATCTTTGGGGCATGAAGGAGAAGCTGGAAGTTCTTTCAATGTGTAAGTAAATAATAAAATATTCATCTCAATTATGGTATCATATTTTAGTCAAGAAATCAATTTCATATAATTCAATCATTTTTTAGATACGCTAATAGAGATCAAGCTGGCAGCGGGTCCAGACAAACTTACTCATCTCAATCCGGATCCTATGGAAGCTCCGGCCAAGCACAAGGATCGGGCAACGTTTACTCCCAGGGAGAAGGTTCATACAACCGCGGTTCCCAGTCGTCCGGCCAGAGTCAGGGTCAGGCCGGATTCGTCCATGGGTCGTGGGGTACGACTGAAACCGTCAACTCTGGCCTTATAAACGCTGGGTCTTCAACATATCGAGGTGGTGTCTCCAACACTATTCTCGAAGACGAGGACGATAACTTGGGCGGGTTTGGGGCTGCAGCGGCTAGGAACCCGAATAACGAGTTCAGAGTAGGCATTGGCGAGGTTACTGGCGCTGAGTCAGGATCAAGCCAGGGTCAGCGAACAGGCGGGAACTACCACGCCGGCGGAGGCAGCTACCAAGCCAGAGATGGAAGTTATCAAACTGGCGGCGTTCAATCCGGTGGAGCTGTATACCAAGGCGGCAGCTCACAGGCTAGCGGTGGATCTTATCAATCACGTTCTGGTGGTGGATACTCATACTCCTCTCAGTCAGGTAACAAAATATACATCTGTTAATGATTTCCTTGACCAAAAGATTTGCTGAGTACTTTGCTTATATGAGAATTTGTTATAGGTGGTCAAGCATCTTACAATACCTACGGCAATAGCTTCAGCTCTACATCACAACGACGAGAAAGCTCAAGAAGGCGACGACAAGATCAGGTACATAAATAAAATGACATAAAGTGTCAGAAGCAGTTACAAACAAATTAAAGACAGGTTTACTATACCAATCTTTTCTTGTTTTCAGGCTGAGCCACAACTGACAGAGATTCTTCAGAAATGCGAAGAGAAATACAAATGCGAGGTGTTAAGATGTACCACCGGCCGCCTCGTCAAGGGCCAAGAAGTGTGGCTGGCTCTCAAGTCAAGAATAAATGCATCCGTCCTCAACGAGGTAAGACATAAAAAAGACACTAAGAATCTTAAAGACATCCAAGGTATTTTTGAGGATAACTGATGTGGTGATGACTTCTTGCAGATTTCGAAAGACCGAGCGGTGATCCTGTCGACGCTGACGGCAGCGCGAGTGTCCCGGCTTGCTGTGTTGGGAGAGAAGCGTGATGCTGAGTGGCAGAAGGCTGAAGCTCAAACTGTAGTTACGCCTCAACTTGAAGCCCTTGAGAGCGGGTCAATTCCGCTCTGGGTGATCATTCTTGCAGCAGTCATTGGCGCGCTACTGCTGCTTCTATTGATATTCGCTCTTTACAAGGTGATTTACATATCCTATCTTTATCAAATAGTTCTAGAGTCTTCTAGCAAAGTATCATTTCACAAACTTTTTAAAGAAGACGTATTTATAATTCATGATTTATCTAATGGCCAGATCTATAGTCATTTAGACGCATTCTGACGGCAACCGAAAGACTGAACAACAATAAAAGCTGTATCTATTGTAGGAATCCGTTAAGCTTTCTTTATTTCAGCTTAGGATCACATACTGTTTGTACAGTGCCCTTTTCTGCAAGGTTTGGACCCATATTTGATCTGTTCTCCTCCTTTCAGTGCGGCTTCTTCAAGCGCAACCGACCCTCCGACCACGCCGAACGGCAACCCCTGAATGGTCGCGACGAGCATCTCTGATATCCGACGACCGACATCGGCGTGACGAGCGACACTGGCGACACGGCCGACACCGCCGACACTGGCGATTCTTCGGCGCGTGCGCATGACTCCAGCTCGTCCACTGATGCGGCCAGCGATCTCACCAGCCGGGACTCTACTAGCCTTGATAGGTACTAGAGACACGTAACCGATTAACGCTTTTATTACAATGTACAAACAACAGTACATCAGGTTACCGCTTTTGTTGGAAAAACGCCCTTTTTACAAGTGATGAAGGTACAGCAGGGTTTATCCTGACGTGCTGTCCTGTTTGTACAACTGTTCGTAACATCGACATCTTTACCTGATTGTAGTGTAATTTTTGCACAGAGATTGTACGAGTATTTCTATCTTGATTGGGAGCTACAGAGAATACAAGTTTTGATTAAATGTCTGTCTGAAGAAGTAACAACTTGGTACAAAGTTTGGGTGTACGAAATATTTCTATCACTTTTTTATAAAAGCAGGTTGTTTAAGACAGCAGCTCTGCCTTTCTAAGCTAGATTTCAAAAGTAGTTTCTCGGTTCTTGTGTTGCTAACCTCAGAGGTCACGGCTTGTGTGTTCGTTTCGCTATTTTGCATTAGTGTGACGGCCATTTTGTGTTGTGTAGAGCGGCCATTTTGTGAGTGACCGATGGTCGACATCTTTGTAAGGATCGACATCTTTAACAATGAAAATTTTTATATGTTTATGACTTTCTAATGGGTTTATTTAAATCATCAACTAATTATATTTTAACCGTCAATCATTAGATCACTCGCAAAATGTTGTAAAGCATCGGATATTATAGTTTATTTGTTTATAGATATTTAAAACTTTACTGTTAAATAGACTTAAATCATTTTGTGACGTCAACAAGGTTGGGAGGCAAATTGTGCCTTATGATATTTTTGAATACATAGTCAGTTGAGTGCCTTAGACATTTTTGGTCAAAAATGTATGAAAGGTGTATGATACGTTTGCAAATGTACATAAATATAAGATGGATTGTAATTCACTAGTCACGATAAATATATTTCAAAAAGGCAACAGCGTTTTTTGTTGAAAAACGAACGCTGCAACTTTTTTGAAGACATACAAAAATATATCCGTGTCGCCATACTAGTAAATAAATAGTAGAAAAAAAAACAAGATATTTTAGATAGACAAAGGATAGATCGTTGTGTGATAGATATTGTAAAAAATGTGTCATTGTTGTATGGGAGATGGAGAAATGTGATCTAAGTTTACTTATAATATTTAGGTATACATATTTTTTACTAAAATAGTAACATTTTATGAAAAGTTGCATTGACTAATTCCCAAAAATTTTGCGGATCTACTTGCTAATGTGGACGCTCTAAAATATTATAATATGTACGAGGAGGCATTATTATCACACATACTATTTGTAGAAAAATTAATCGAAATTTTAAATTCATTCATTTTAAATTCAAGAATAAGAAAATATTAGCATGTCTAATGCACCTTAATGCCTTATTTAAAAGAGCAATACATAATTATGAAATTTGATGTGGTGCATTACGTAGCTTCTTGTTTAGGAACTGTTAAGAATTTTATATAATGGTAGCGATTGACAAGATGAACCATTATCTTAACATATCGTTTACATAAACAAATATGAGAAAAATCATGTGTATAAAAAATATTTAATTATGTCATAAATTACCGTAGATAAAAGCTTGATAATGCTTCTATTATTTTGAGAAAATAAAACTATGTGCCTTTGAATAACTGCCAGTTACTAATGAATTAATGTAAATATTTTTATTAATGTGGTTTGTAGCATTTTTTCACAGGACGCGCAAGTACAATACAACGCTAGTAGGTACAATTTACAATTAATATTTAGGAAAAATGGTTGTACTTAAATATTTTTAGATCAAATACATTTAGGCTAAAATTGTATTTCCACATTTTTAAATATTCTTTCGTTCTGTATGAATAATTCTGTGAAAAAATGTTTTTACAATGTTAGTGGCAATATCGCCATTGTTATTTTTATTTTATAATTATTTATTTGACTTTTATTAATAAAAATCGCTTTTATTTAAATTTAATGAACACATTCTAAACTTTAGTTGCCATAATTAATCGTACAATAGAAATAATTATATTTTGGTTGTTTGTCTCGGTACTTCATCTGCATTTACCAAAAAGTCTTACAATAAAACCCTGTTTTTAACTTTATTATTTTATTTATCTTCCTTTAATGTACCACTGCACACATTACTGCAAAAATACCCACGCTATTCCTCTTAATTAGATGGAAAGAATTTTTATCATGAGGCTAACTGCTATCCTACACTTATTATTTCAAGGCCCCACTTAAAAGGGACTCGAAAAAATGAAAAACTCTTTACTCAATATTTTAGGGCCCCGCTCAAAAGTCACTCTAAAAAAGGAAAATATTTCCCTAACGAACTTATGACGCCTGCCATCATTTCGCAAATCTCTCTCGAACGAGGATTGTTGCCGTATTTTTTTAATCAGGCGCGCCTAGTTTGTTTATAAAGCTAATCAGGAGCCGTCGTGCCGTCGATGGCGCCGTATCTCACGGCCGATATTGGACAGTTTACCCTAAATTGTGTCGGGAGATAAACTGCTCGCGGATTAAATTAGCTTCAAGACGTACGGATAGCAGAAAAATGAAAACAGTAAGAGTTTATTTTATAAATCGACTAGCGGCCGCCCGCGACTTCGTCCACGTGGTCTTTGGTTTATACTATAGCTCTCAACATTTAACTAAGTGGCGCCATCTATCGGTAAGCTTTTAGTTGATTTTTCATTTTTTTCATAGGTCGCCGAAAAAATTGACACTATGACACTCTCCAGCCTTCTTTCTATCTCCGGAAAAAAAAACATCATAATATGGCTCCGTTGCGTCCGGAAATAGGGACAAACAATTTGACTGTCTTTCCCACTTATAATATTAGTAGGAATTGTTTAAAAAAAATTGCATTGCGTTTTTGAGGACGTTTACTTCTAACAAATAAACAGTTGAATTTATAAAACAAAAAAAACTCTCTGAATCATTTCCACTTTCGCAAAAATATTCAGTAATCATACGTAACTTTGGGTCCGCCTGCGAGCTCTGGTTCTTAAGGCTGTAAACAGAGTGTATTTAAGGTGTAGGATGCACACCTGCAAGTTAGTTGTCGGGTTTATTATCAAGTAATAAATATATTCAAAATCAGGAAAACTTTGTCTGCTGTCCGTACTCTCAAGCTCTTCGTAAATCTTGTCCGGCCGCGTCTTCCCGAGGCCCGAACCCCGGACTCCGCAGGAAATGAACTGAGATACAGCGATCCGACATCGCGGGGCAGACGGTTTTGTTATCTACGTATTTTGGAGATAATTTATGGGCAAAATAAAATTTAAACAGCTTTGCTACAACTAAATAATTAAGCAATGTTTGAGTTTTAAGTTATTATGAGAACTAACATTATTTTAGCAATTGTTTAGATATGAGAACGTTTATTTAATAGGAACGTTTCCAGTTAGAAATATATTTTTACACAATAATTAAATACCTACTAAAAGTTACTTACTGGTGCTCCGAAGCTGATACTCACAGATGATAAATTTCAATTGAATTTATAACATAAATCGAGGACCTCAGGGAGACCCCCCGATCTCCAAGGTCCAAGACCTTGGAGATCGGGGTATTCTGGGAATTACCCCTTTAAATAACGTGGGCATATCTACCTACCTAAACATTTAGTATCATCAAGTTAATGATTGTAATTTGTTTCATTATTATTTTTATTGAGTTGCGCGCGGAACGCCGAAGTGAGCGCACGATATACGAGTGATACGCATAGTCAGCGCGCTTTAGCGTCATTTTTTGCAACTACCCGACAGTGAAAAAAAAAAAGGTGTTGAAAATAATGGATGAAAACACTGACGAAGAAGATCTAGCCGAAATGAATGAACAAAGTGACTCGGAGGTGATACAAGAATGTGAAAAAGAGCTACAAAATATGTTAGAATGGGATAATATGGTATCTCTGTCACGGGAACAGGAGAATAGCAGAAACAATCACATTGAGAAAAGACCACGGGAGGAAAGTGATGGTAGTAATGAAGATGGATTTATTACAGTAAACAGAAGGAAGCCGAAACGTTTATTAAGAAGTGACTCTACAAATACTTACTTAAAACAAAGTGCAGATGATAAGGCTGACCCAGAAGGAAAAATCGAAGTATGCATGACGTCACAAGAATTACTGCCTAAGCAGATGGCTCTGGCTAAATTGTTAAATACAGAAAAAATTGAGAATATTCTCCGAATCAAATATAAGAGCCCTTATAAAGTCCTTATTCAACTTAAAAACAGAGAAAATGCTGTAAAAATGTTACAAAGCCCAAAGATGGACGAGTTGGGCTTCAGAAGGCAGCTCACAATGGTAACTAATACATCTTACGGTGTTGTTAAGGGGATTGACTTAGACATGGAAGATAAAGAAATTCTCGAGGCATTTAAATCTGAATATGAAATCATGGGAATAAACCGTCTAAAAAGATTGAATGTCGATGGCAAGTGGATAAGTAGCGAGGCCGTCCGATTTTGCTTTAACAATCCAACACCACCAACTTACGTATTTGCATATGAAGCAAGATTTAAAGTTGAAAAATACATTTTTCCGGTTACTCAATGCTCAGGCTGTTGGAAGTTTGGCCACCAAGTAAAATTCTGTCCATCAAAAAAAATTAAATGTCCTAAATGCGGACAAAACCACGCTAATTGTGAGTTAACAAATATTAAATGTTTAAATTGTAAGGGTGACCACATTGTTTTAGACAAATCGTGTCCAATGTTCATAAAAGAGAAAAATATTCGCACTATAATGAGCCAACAGAACGTGACTTATAGAAAAGCACTACAAATTATGTACCATAAAGAGGAGCACAATAATACTTCTTCTTTGACAAACCAATACTGTGCCCTGCAATCACCGATATTACCCACTAATCGACACCAAAACATAAGAACATATAGTAGTGTTGTTACTATGGACCTAACCAAACCTACAATTCAGGCGGAAAACTTAGACTCAGATGTAAGTGAAGAAGTAATAGGGAGCTCTAATAACCAACAAATGGAGGAAACAATTGAAAAAGCCAAAAAAGTCAAAAAAGGAAGAACAAAGAAAAAGCAGACTTGTGGAAATCAAAGGAAAAATTACGAAAACTCCGAAGAATGTCTCATAAGTCAAGACATACAGACTCAGAATTTGGAAGAAGAGAGTGAAAACATACAAAAGCAAAACAAAAACATAAAAAGAAAATATGAAAAATTTGAGCTTAAAAAATTACTTATGAAACTAAAAGAAATTGTCTTGTCTAATATGGAGTTTAGTGAAATGTTGCCTACAGTACTTAGTTTATTTTTTAACGAATTTAAAGCTTTTATGTTGAACTTAGTGACTGAAAGTGATATGATTCAATCTATTTTGCATTTCTTTAATGGGTAGTAGATCAGTTAGTATTTCTAGTGTTAAGATTGTGCAATGGAATTCACAAAGTCTCAGGCCAAGACTACCAAGCTTCAGTGCTCTATTGTATCAGGAGAAAATTCACTTGGGCATCATTAGTGAGACATGGTTGGAGGAGGATTCACAGCTTTACATTAGTGAGTATAACATTTACAGAAAAGATAGGTATGATGGATATGGTGGCGTCGCAATAATAGCACACAAATCCCTTCAGACTCGTTGTTATACCTTTAACATTGGTAACCCAGGCATAGAAATTATATGTGTTAAACTGCTAAATTGTGAAAGAATTGAATACGTGCTGTCGATCTACTGCTCTCCCTCAGCTCGCCCTGTGCCCGCTGATTGGGACCATTTATTTACAAAATTTAAAAAAAAAACTATTATTGCAGGTGATTTTAACGCCCACCATCCCAACTGGTCGCGCAAATCTGACTTGAGAGGCTCTCAATTATTTGATTCGGCGCTAGATAACAGTTACATCTCTCTGAATGATGGTCAGCCTACAAGAGTGAAATTAGTTAACCAAATAATACAGGAGTCCTCACCTGACGTAACGTTTGTTTCTTCTGATATAGCTACTGACTTCTCCTGGCAAGTTAGTAACGACAATTTGGGTAGCGATCATATTATTATCAAGATGTCAATAAACTACGAAAGCGTCCCAAACATAACTAAAAGGAGAAATTTCAAATTAGCTGATTGGGAGAGTTACAAAAAAGATACTTCCTTTAGTGACTTTAACTTTAATTATGATAATGTTCAGGAACAATACAACTTGTTTGAAAACGAAATAATAAAAGCGGCAGATAAAAATATTCCCTACGTAAAAATATGCTCTAATCCCCAACGAAACTTTAAACCAAAGGAGTACTGGAATCCACAAATATCACAGCTCGTAGCTCAACGTAGACTAGCATTAAAACAATTTCGCCGCAACCCCACTCCTAATAATTTACTTAAATTAGAAATTAAAATTAAAGAAGCACAACAAATGATTAAAAAGGCAAAATCACAATCATGGCAGAGGTTCTGTAGTGCTATGGACGAAACAAGCTCAGTGTCTGATGTGTGGCGACAAATGCGTTGGGTTAAGGGAAGACGACCGCCTAGACAACACTTACCTGTAGAAAAACTCGAAGAACTGCTATGTACTCTTGCACCTGACTCAGTTCAAGAAGCCCCCCCTTCTTTTGACTCGCGTAATACTCAGCTCGAATGTAATTTTAAGATGCAGGAATTAAAACATTGTCTGAAAAAGAAGGACACAGCCCCCGGGGACGATGGAATAACTTACTCTATGGTTTATAACTTGTCTGACAATGGGTTACGAATACTTTTGGGTCTTTTTAATAATATTATTCGCACAGGAGTCGTCCCTCAACAATGGCGAAGTATTAAAATTGTACCCATTCCTAAACAAGTATCCGCTTCAAACTCTACTCTTAAACTTCGACCTATATCTTTATTGTCTTGCCTGTGTAAAAATTTTCATACCATGATTACAAAACGACTGGAATGGTATATAGAGAAACAAAATGTCTTATCAGAGTACTCTACGGGTTTCAGGAGGGCGCAATCTTGTATGGACTCATTAGTAAGATTAATTACATATATACAAATAGGATTTTCTAAAAATATACCCACTTTAGCCTGTTTTTTAGACATAGATAATGCCTATAATAATGTTCTAATTAAAAAAGCTGTTAAAACATTAGATGATATGAATGTCGGCGCTAAAATCTGTAAATACCTGTGGGAATTTTTAACTCATAGACAGCTCAAAATTTATGACGAGGATGAAGGGATAAACATTGTTAGGTATACAAGTAGAGGTTTGGCCCAAGGGGACCCTATATCACCTATTATTTTTAACATAGTTACATACAATATTTGCCGTGTAATTACGAATGTAGTAGTCAGCCAATATGCTGATGACTTTGTACTTTACATCAGCCACAAAGACTTATTACACTGTAAAGATAACATTCAGTATGCTATAAATGTAATGATAGAATTGTTAAAAAAACTCGGGTTAGAACTATCAGCTAACAAATCAAAGCTATGTCTATTTAGCAAAGGGTTTAGGGGACAAGAAATTGAACTACAAATTCAGGAACATCCCATATCGACATCCGACTGTATAAAATATTTAGGCATATGGCTTGATAGATCTCTACTATGGAGGAGACATATTAATGAGGTTTATGTAAACACGCAAAAGCATCTTAATATTCTGAAAATACTGGCAGGCTCCGGCTGGGGTGTTCACCCTAAATTTTTAAGAACACTATATATAGCTATTATCCGTAGTAGAATCGATTATGGATGTTTTATCTATGACAATAGTGCTAAAAGTCATGTTTCAAAGCTAGACAAAGTACAAAATAGGGCACTCAGGATTATTGGAGGTTTTATAAAAAGTACTCCCATACACGTAATGGAAAGCGAACTTTCGATCCCACCCTTAAATGTAAGAAGACAATTCTTAGCATTCAAATATTGCCTGAAAGCACAGTCATGGTCAAATAATATTACAATAGAACTACTAAATAAACTACATGAAATGTCTTCATATAGATATTGGCGAAACAAGAAAAAACCTTTGCTTCCTCAGTGTGGTAGTGTTACTAAAGAGATTGTTGTACATTCCACAAGCCCTCTTGAATCTTTTGCTTTGGACGTTTGGCTATCCTATATAGACATAGAAGATGTCATTAAATTAAAATTTGATAATATTAAGGGTCCTAAAAATACTCAAGATTCTACCAGTCTAAAAAATAACATATTAAGTGAAATAAATGAAAATTATTGTGATTGGCACAAAATCTACACGGATGGCTCTAAATCAAAAAATGGGAGAGGAGCTGCCTACTATAGTCCAAAACATCGAGAAAGCGGTTGTTTCAAAATTTCTGCACATATTTCAATAATGTCTATAGAATTAATAGCAATTTATGAAGCCATTCTCTTTGCTAGAAATAAAGGGATTAAAAAGTTGGTAATCCTCTCTGACAGCCAAAGTGCTTTGCAACATATAGCTCGATGCGCCTCTGGAGCCAGAGGTGTATCGATAGCTTATAAAATTCTTGCAAATATAAATGATTTCAATAACAATGGTGATTGCCTGCGACTTCAGTGGATTCCATCACACATAGGCTTAAGTGGAAACGAAGAGGCCGATCGTCTGTCTAAATTAGCAACTACACAAGGAATAGAGTACAGTGTAAACCCATTTTGCCTTGAAATTTTAAGTAAATATAAAGAATTATGCTATAGTAACTGGAAAGAATACTTTGACGAACGATCGAGAGACAAAGGTATCTGGTATAAATGCATACAGAGTCAGCCTCTTCGTAGCCCTTGGTTTGGTTTTTGTAAGGTTAAAAGGATGTATATTGTTTTAATTCATAGGCTTAGATCTGGTCACTATCCGTCAAACAAATTTGGTTTTCTAATGAAAAAAGTTGAATCGCCTAATTGTGATACATGTAATAAAGTAGAAGACGTACAACATCTGTTAACTGAATGTTTCAAGAATGAGAGACAGCGACAGATAGTGATCGGTACTCTCAAACTAAATCCACTAGATGTAGGCTGTCTTCCAAGCCTTCTATCCGAACCATTGTCAGACGCGGCTAGAATGATTTGTGATTTGGTACAATTTACAAGATAAGGTTGAGATTATTTATAAAGTAATGTAAGTACTATGTTTAGGCTACTATAGGACTGACATGTTTGTTAAAACAAAAGTCCTGTAAATAAAATAGATTAAAAAAAAAAAAAAAAAAAAAATATTATTTTTATTATAATGTACTTAATTATTTTTGTTCATATCCATTATTTGATTTCGGTGACTTTTAAATTTGAATTGTAATTAATCTTTGTAGTATTTTTGTGCATGAGTGTGTAAATTTAAGCTTGTTTGCGACTTGGTGTAAAGTGTAAGCTACAAGTAGTTTGAATAAATAAATAAATAAAATGAACCTTTCGAGTAGAATAACATAAAACCAACAATTATTTCTGGCCATCCTCTCAAGGGCGGTAAGATAACGCAACAACAAAGTCAGCTATAAAACTAACCCTGTTACTGCGCGCTATAAAACTGAGGGTGCGCACAGTGGGTCGAAAACGCTAATTAAGACTTCGGGGTTTTGCGCAATATCCGTATTAAAAAACATCCATAGGGCATAATATTCTGATAAAAAATTTTGTATACATAATGGCTCAAAGCGTTAAAAAGCACTTACAAAATACAACGACTCCAATAAGGTTCTCGGTAGCTCAGTGGTCAGAGCATTGGACCGGACCACTATGGAAAATCGAGGTCTGTTTCGGATCAAAAATCAATAACTTCTTTATTTCTGAAGATTTTAATGTAAAATTTTGCACACATATAAAGGAATGTATCAAGTTTTATATGAAATGGTTTAATAACAATTTGCTTAAATGTAAGATATTAAAAATCTAAATCTAGCAGCAAAGTAGTGAATATTTTTACAATATTATGCAGTTTTACGAGATGTGTACTGAAAATAACCACCATATACTTAATTTTAAAATACAAATCAATACATAAGGCTAATTTAAAATATAACTAGCTACTATCGTCTTAAAAAAATGCTTAGGTACTTTATTTTTAATCAATTATTGAATAAATGAACTTTGAAAGTTTAAAACGTAGATTTGAAAATAATTTGGTTGAAAAAAAGACAGACAGATGTATAAACTGATTATGTTAGGTAAATGGATTATACTCTGTGAACTTTGGTATCGGAAATTAAGTCGTTTACTTTTAAAAGATCAAGGGTATCTTCATCAAGTTTCTTCACATTTATGCAATATTTAATTATTATTTTCTTATGCTGGTTATAAACGGATCTGAAGTATGAAGAAGAGTATTAAATACTCCTCATTAGTAGATCATCTAGAGCATTTTCTGACATGGTGAGCGATTTTTTTTATAATCCTTAGCATAACTGACACATTTTACAGCATTTATCATTACATCTGATGTAAGAGCTTGCAGAATTATGTAAGGTCGTGTAATTAAATTTAAATCCACTACTGTAATTTCAGCAGAGCAGCTTGCATTATAAACAATCTTCTGGCAGTGTTACCATCATTGGAGTTATCACTACCTTGCCGTGGTTAATCGATAATCAATCCTAGCTCATCACAAAATCGTTATCGTTTCATATTTTCTTGTTTAAGTCGTTTCTTTTCATCGGTTGTTGCTGACCATGTTTGAAAAGAAACATTGTAATTTCTTACAATCTTTCTTTTGTTTAATAACATTTCCATACACCGAATCCATGCATGTAAAGTAGAGAGCCCGTATTGATAACTTTCTAGTAAGTAGTAGGTAGTGTGCAACTGGTCTGATAAAAAAAACAAGCAAAACAAGGTGCAAAACTTATAACGCACCAATATCTATCAATTGACAATAAGAAATAACCAAAATAACTGCAAACTATTGATGATAAATAGTGTTTTGAATTTACATTTGAAACCACAAAAGATAACACTTTTATTTTCTGCTTTTTATCACTCTTTAACCTATATCTTCACAAACCGCAAAAAGCCGCAGCTAATATTTTAATAAATGTTGTCTATGAATAACTAGGCTACAATCAAACATAAAATTTAAAGCACAGGGAAACGTTGGTAACAGTCAAAAGTCACGATGAAATAAATAAATAAAAATTTTTTCACTATCTTTATTTTTTCCATTATAGCTACAATATTTAAGTAAAAAAAAAAAAATTTACATTGTTCCTAAATTTAAATGAAATAACCTTTTTAGATATGTGCAATACTTCATACCTATTCTCACAAAGTTTCAGATTAAAATCTCATTGAAACTCTTGAAGTTATTTCTCTCGCAATGTCTGTCTCTATGAACAATTCGGATTGTGATAGTACAGAATAATCATTTCTACATACTTATGTGAAATGAGTACATAATACATAAGATTAACTCTTTAGCTATTGAATAAAATTAAAAAAGTTGTCATAAGTGACACTTTGAAAAACGATTTATGATATGCAGTTGTTCTACCATTTTCCACAGTGCGGACTTCCAAAGGTCGGGGGTTCGATTCCTCCCCGATGACCGGAGCCGAATGCTGGTAAACTTTCTGAGTATGCAGGGGCTCTTCTGCATGAACACCTTTTTCCAGAAGAAGCCCCAGAGAAAGTGGACCTGGCTAAGCCCTGATGACTTCATCATGACGGACAAGAAGCATATATTTAGGGATGTCTCTGTGGTCAATAGGTTCAACACCGGTAGCGACCACCGTCTGGTAAGAGGCACCCTATATATCAACATAAAGCTGGAAAAAAGCCGCATGATGAGATCGACTCTCCGTCCGACACTGGTCCAGGCCGGCCAAGACTCCAAGAAATTCCAGTTGGAGCTCCGAAACCGATTCGCTGCTTTGGAAACTACTGAGGACGTGGACAGGGACCTTGATAGTGTGATTGGAGTCATACGCGAAGTGGGAAACAGGCACTTTAAGGGAAAGCTAGCGTGCCGGGAGGCCAAACTTTCGAGCGAGACTTTGGAATTGATGAAACGTCGACGGGAAATGCCAGAGGAAGCTTTGTCTGGTACGCATAAAAAGATCCGGAGATTGGTGAGACGCGACCTCCGCAGCTACAATACTCGCCTCACAGAAAAGGCGATTGAGCAGAATCGGGGGTCGAAGATCTTCACTAATAGACTAGGAAAAAGTCACCTGACAAAGCTGAAAACCTCGGATGGCAGAGACGTCTCATCAGTTCCAGAGATTCTGGCCGAAATCGAAGGCTTTTACGGCCGATGGTACGCATCGCATTCCCTACAGCCGCAGCCCGACGCGAACGACCCAAGAGCCAAGCTTACACGCCACTATACTGAAGATCTCCCAGACGTGGAGGAGGATGAGATTGAGGCGGCCCTCAGACAGCTTAGAAATGGGAAGGCTCCTGGCGAAGACGGAATCACATCTGAGCTCTTAAAAGCTGCGGGCCAACCTGTGCTCGGCGAACTTAAGAGGCTCTTTAATTCCGTCATAGCCAATGGGACAACTCCGGAAGCGTGGAGTAGGGGCGTGGTGGCATTGTTTTTCAAGAAAGGAGACAAAAGTCTCCTGAAAAACTATAGACCAATCACGCTCCTTAGTCACATCTACAAGCTGTTTTCGAGGGTCATTACAAACCGTCTTTCCGCAAGATTTGACGCTTTCCAGCCACCGGAACAGGCTGGGTTTCGTAAAGGTTATAGTACCATGGACCACATTCACACGGTGCGACAGGTTATACAGAAGACCGAAGAGTATAACCAGCCCCCGTGCCTTGCCTTTGTGGACTATGAGAAAGCCTTCGACTCGGTCAAAACCTGGGCTGTTCTGGAATCCTTGCAGCGGTGCCAAGACGATTGGCGATACGTGAAGGTGCTAAGAAGCGTGTACAGTATGGCATCAATGTCCGTCCAAGTACAAAACCACCGAACAAAACCCATCCAGCTGCTTCGAGGTGCTAGAGGTCATATCTCCAAAACTGTTCACCAACGCACTGGAGGATGTGTTCAAGACGCTGGATTGGAACGGACTGGGCATCAATGTAAATGGCGAATATCTTACGCACCTTCGCTTTGCCGATGACATAGTTATTATGGCAGAATCGCTGCAGGATTTGCAAAAAATGCTGCACAGTCTCAATGCTGCCTCGAGACGTGTGGGGCTTGGGATGAATTTGGACAAGACAAAGGTAATGTTCAACGATCATGTCATCCCAGAACCAATTTCCGTCGAGGGCACTACGCTCGAGGTTGTCCAAGAGTACGTCTACCTTGGGCAAGTACTGCAGCTTGGTAGAGACAACTTTGAGCGGGCAATTGCCAGAAGAGTGCAGCTTGGCTGGGCAGCATTTGGGAAATTGCGTCATATCTTCACGTCGACCCTGCCGCAATGCCTTAAAAGCCGGGTGTTTAACCAATGCGTCTTACCAGTCTTAACCTACGGAGCCGAAACGTGGAACATGACAGTCAAGCTGGCTCACCGACTACACGTCACTCAGAGCGCTATGGAAAGGTCTATGTTGGGGATCTCATTAAGGGATAAGATCCGGAACGAGGTCATACGACATAAGACTAAGGTAACTGATGTCGTCCAAAAATGTAGCAAGCTGAAGTGGCAGTGGGCTGGCCATGTCTGTCGCAGAACCGACGAGAGGTGGAGCAGGAAGGTTCTTGAATGGAGACCACGCTTAGGTAAACGTAGTGTGGGACGCCCCCCGGCTAGATGGACAGACGACCTGAAAAAGGCAGCTGGTAGTGACTGGATGCAAAGGGCAGGAGATCGTGCGCTGTGGCGCTCCTTGGGGGAGGCCTATGTCCAGCAGTGGACTGTAACAGGCTGATATGATGATGATGATGACCGGAGCCGAAAATATTTTTTTAAGTGGTATGTCTTTTCGAAATTAAAATAGCGTTGTGAACGCTAAAAAATACTTAACAAATGTTGTATAAATGTTTTCCCTAAAACTAATGGTTGGGCCCGAAAAAAATGTTACCCGTTTTCGTTGTATGGAATTAAACATAAACTGCTCGATTTCGACTAAGTTTAGACCGATACTGCCTTGAAACTACTTGAACCTTACTTAAACCTAAAGCTCAAGTAGTTGAATGGCAATATCGCTAAAGACTTAGTTGAAATCGAGCAGTCTATGTTTCATTCCATTTAACGTTATTTTTCGGATCCACAAAACTTCTGGACGGTCAAGTGTGAGAGTGCGCTAATGATGTAGGATTATAGGCAATAAGCTGTAATGTAAGGTTCAAATAGTTTAAAGGCTAGATCGGTCTTAATATAGTCAAAATGGAGCAGTTTATGTTTCATTCCATGCAACGAAAACGGAGTACTTTTCTAGGCCCTCACATCAGTTTTAGGTAAAATATGTACACGACAATTGTTCATTAGGATATTGTGCCCCATCAATAGGTATTTTTTCAGACGCATATATCGCAAAAACCCTAAGCTCCTAAGCATTTTCGACCCACTGTGGTGCGTGGTCATTCCGACACCAAGTGCGGGATTGCTATTAACCCTGCAGTGAGCGAGTAACTACATCGTTAGGGCGAAATGTGGCTAAACCTGCGTTGTAGGCCGAATTAACCCTTGCGGTCTATAAGACCGAGATAGGCAGGTTAGGAGTTAGTTAGGAGAATACTAAAGACGAGATGGGATTGTTCTATGGCTACACAATCTCACATAACACACAAAAAATGTTACTAATCTGTAAAAACCAATTACACATTGTATGAACAGGATTTCAGTAAGTTATCCAGGAAGTTAAGTAGTATCCAGTTAAGGTAGACAAAGTGAGTTGAAACACTTTGCTACACTAAGAATTTAGTCAGGTTTCCTACTGCGATTGGAAAGTCGATTGACATTAACATTATACCAGTTCTTCACTCGCATAACTGGCAACTTGAACGAGAGTAAGAACCAGAGGGCAATATCATTAAAATACTTCTTAAAAAGATCATCAATAGATGCATAGTGTTCAGCGGAAGAGAAAATAAATTAAACTTGCATAGCGTGATACAGTTTACCGAAAATCGGTGTTCACTTCAAATGCCTAGCTATTACCCATCGAATAAATCGCACGTTTTTGACAGCAGCAGACTTGCGACCGGACTTGCAAAAAAACGTAAAAAAAAACTTAACCAAAAAAGGACTGCATAAGTTACGATATGAAAGGACACCCTTAACCTCTCCAGAGTTTAATCCGTATTTTTGGATCTAGCCAGCGCGTTCGCTCGCACGTTCGAGCTTGTAAGAGGTACGGCTGCATCCGAAACTACGGACAACGGCTTAGAGAGTAAGGGGGCTGGACCGACTTTCTAGATGGTAATCAAATAAGACACCTAGAATGACAGTCGGAACTGGAAGGGTAAACACCATAAGGCCAGAGCACCTCGACATTTCCACAACACTTAACTACCACTAACCATAGCAACCCCACAAAGCAAACTAGCTTGACTGTCTTTCAAACAAAGTCGTTAAATGACTAATTGATGGAATCAGGCGTTACTTTGCGGAAACCCATTACTAAAGCTGAATTATTTTGCTTTAAATTTCGACTAAACGATGATTCCAGGTGCATCTTCTGTGTCACGTTGTGAGTTGTATTGTAAGGCCTGCGACATCCAGCTCTTGTTTTTTCATGTGGAATTGAAATTCAGGTTGGATGCATTTGGGTTCCAGTGCTGGCGAAATTTAAAGCAAAATAATCCTCTTTTTCAGCTTTACATGACTGATAGCTTATCGACATCTACCAGTAATGGCACCACGAAAAGGGGTCTTACAATCCTGTTTCTTACCACACCTTTACCACCTATCATCAAAAATTTAACTTCGAACAAAAATCGCTCGTCTACCCAACCACCAGTGCCGTCGCGCCGCGGTACGACCAGCAGAAACAATGGCGCGCTCATAAAGTTGTCACACACGGCACCCGCGTCGCCATAACACACCCTCGATTTACGCGGTCGAGCACGCAACATCATAAGGACTGATACGAGCAGCGGAAAATTTCGACTAAATTTCGGTGACACAATGAAAATACAAAGTATTCGAGCATATGCTCAAATAGTCTTAAGCTAAATAGTATACTTTTTGTTGTTGATTAATTGGCTTGGAAACTTCAATGTATAGTGGGGTCCGAGGGTGTGGCCTGGTGTCCAGGAGCACAGGCTTCTTCCCGAAGTCTATTTCAGGCGCCAGCCCACACTATCTTGGCTACATCCTGCATTAAGTTTTTTGTAACGTTTTCAAATTAATTAGGTAATAAGTGAAGCCATTTAGTGAAGTGACATTAAATATTTCTGATTTCTGATAGGAAATTTAATGGTCATCGCAAAAATAGGCACATCTACTTACATTGAATAAAAAGGCATGTTAACATGACATTCCCATAGAGTTTTAGGAGAGTAAGTAATATAGTAATTTGCAACCAACGAATATCGTTGTTTGCAACTTATAATATTTTGACTACGCCTAACAGACTATGTAAAATACCAAGTTAGGAGACAAGATTTCTATGTGTATTTGAAGCCTTTAGATTCCACCTACCTAGATCCACCATCTGAGTGACGAGTAAGACTAATGAGGTACATAATATCCTCCATAAAATATCATGGTATAAGAATATTTATTTATTTTTATTTTATTTATTTAAAACTTTATTGCACAAGAAATGTACAAAGGGTGGACTTAATGCTAAAAGCATTTTCTGCCAGTCAACCTCAAGGTCATGCAGAAAGAAGGCAATGGGTGCAGTGAAAATTAAATGAGAAAGGTTAAATTGTGGTAAATAAAATAACGCAAAAATTAATAAACAATAAGTATATAGATATAATATCATAATATCAATAAATAAAAGTAAATATTAAATTATATTATAATTATACAAAAAATAAATAATTTAATATAATAGATATGTAATAGAAAATATAATTAATATGGATACTAAAAATATATAAATATAATATACATGCAATTTTAATAATTAATATAAATGCGAATATTTCAACAGTTTATTTAAAAAAAACAAACGAAAGTGTGAGCAGAAACGAAGCCAGCACAAGAACTATCATTTTTAATACTCTTAAAACTTTTACTTTTGGAAAGTCCATCCAGAACCTCCGTCTCTTCATCCGATGACTTTACACCTTACTCCTGCGAAATCTCCACGGAGGTCTTTAAAGGATCTTTGATCTCGTTCACCTCGTTCCTGGCTGGGTCAATCTGTGTTGTTTCTCCTTTAAGCACATGGTTCTTTAAATCTTGGTCTATCTCGTAAATTCGTTTGCGAACTATATCAGGCCCGTCATGAACTATCTTCTCGCCTAGTTTTGCATTTTTGATCCTTTCAAGTGCTCCTTCTACAATCAGTTTGGAATCAGCATGTATGCGCTTGTGCTCTTTTATAATCCGATCTATAGTCTTCATTGCGTTCTCTTCTGAAACCAAAGGCTTCCCACCAACTATGAGTTCCTCCAACTTCGCCAGCTCTTCTTCCAAAGTTGCGTAGATGCTGTCCAAAATACCTTCATCGGCATGTTTGTCCAACAGATCTTGAATAATTTTGCCTGCTACTTCGTACCCGCTGATTAACGTGTCGAACAGTTCATCGAAGAGGCTATCTATAGCCTTATTAAGAGCCTCGTCTTGACTATCTACGTCCACATCCAAATCTATGGCACCGCATTTTCCCTCACCAAATAAGTAAAATAGAACAACTGCACTTAGTAGTGCGTGCAGAGCCTTCATTTTGACTCTTAACTGGTATCGATTTCAAATTAATAAACGGTTAATAAAATTCACAATACAGTTTTTTGTTCAGTCCGTCTTGTGGCAAACGCCTAACTGAATTAAGAGGTTATGCCCTCGAGTCCTTCTTATAAGGCAATTTGGCTGTGATTTACGTGCCTATCTTGTACACAAGCAGCTCCTAATTGTTCCGTAGCAAATGTAACGACTCTTGATTGATAACGTTAATTATTATTTTACGGCCTGAGATAAGAATTTTCCTAAAATCTTAGCGTATTTGATTTTTTTAAAGCATCCATACTGACCACACAAAAGCAGTTAGTGTAGTTATCATTATCTAAAAGATAATTTTCCCGTAACGGCCAAATAAGTGAGGCCAACCAATTACGTAGACTAGAGACATAATTATATGGGTTTCTTAGTTAGAAAAACAAAACAGTTTCCGTAGATGTTAGACAATTTTAGTTGTTATTATTTACTAGGAATTATTAAGAAAAGTTAGTATGGTCAGCGTTTACTTTAGTAAACGGTCACTTTAGTACATGACTGGAATACTATTTGCAGCATTCTCCTTAACAGTTTTGAGTCGATTTGGGCTTGTTTAGAGAAAACAGTCAGAGACCTCACATGATACAGTGAATAATTATGAAAATAATTATAATTATTTAATATACCTAATATAATTCCCCCAGCTAGTGGGATATAAAAGTATATAATAAAAAGAATTCGTATTTACAGTAGTCAAAGGAAATCTATCATTTGTGTAGTTGTCAACTTACAATACGTTTATTAATAATATATATTGAACCACAAAAAATATCTAAATAATTAAGTCCTA
Organism: Pyrausta despicata; assembly: GCA_963921415.1. Classification (NCBI taxonomy): domain Eukaryota; kingdom Metazoa; phylum Arthropoda; class Insecta; order Lepidoptera; family Crambidae; genus Pyrausta; species Pyrausta despicata. The sequence goes on along the minus strand of OY992850.1, from coordinate 2,152,661 downwards.
TGTGAATGTCAAATCAAAATAAAGGAACTTTCTCTTTAGAAATGTTTTGAAAATTGACACAGTATCGTTATTTTGTCATGCCATTATAGTTTTTATACTAATATCAGCCATCAATTTTTTTCATTTTCTCATAACTGGCCAGTTCGCGCGGAGGTGTAGTTCTGCCAAAGGAGGTGACGCTTGCGAGGTACATATTCACAGTATGAGAAAATTGCCGTAAAACATACGTTTTTCTTTAAAGCCCTAACTAACTATACAGCAGCAGTCATTATTTATTATTAAAGAGACAAGACAAATTGAATGCCTCGTTGGTATAGTGGCAAAGTTTCTGCCTTACATCCGAGAGGTCCTGGGTTCGAATCCCAGGTCGAGCCAAAATTGCTTCAAAGATTTTCTGTTATAAATTTCTTAAATGCAGCTCGGAGTCGGGAAGTTGGCGGTGTTACACCCCCGCGCCTCGGAAAGCACGTTAAGCCAATGGTCCTGCACCTGATCTCTCTCCGGTCATGTCGGATATCCGTCTTACCGAACTTTGAGAGTGATGGAACAGTGAGTGCACCTGTGTATTGCGCTCACGTTTGTGCACTATAATATCTCCTGCGTAGTTATAATAATAATAATTATTTATTCATAAATAAAGAAAATTAAATTAGATACAAAAGGGGATAAAACAAATAATCTTAGGCTAGAAAGTTTTCTCTATGTCCGAACTAGGATTAACCTGTGTTTCAGACTATCACGAGCTAGATTTTCTGAAGTAATGCTAAGTAAACAATATAATTTACAACAAAAATAAAATAAAATTAAAGTTACATAATATGATATCTACTTAACAAATGTATACCTCGTTAAATATTAAGTACAAGTAAGGCCTCTGTCTCATAATCATAATACGACAGACTTTGGAGGTATTTAAACAATTCTTTTTTACAATTAAAGTAATTTAGTGAATATATGTTCAAAGTGCGATTTGTTTCATTATACAAAAAAGGACCTAAATAATTAAAGAACTTATTAGTAAAAGTGAACTTTGACGTACACTGTGGAGTGCAAACTTTATCTATCCGTCTTTTGTTAGTAACATCGGCACAATAAGGAAGTAGAGAGTGTTGTTTTAGTAAAGTGTGCAAAATAAAGAGTTGTCGCACCGTCAGCACATTGCAGGATTTATAAAGCAGGTTAGAGGGATGAAAAAGAAAAGGAATTTGCGTAAGTTGCATGAGTAAGCGAAGGAACCAACTTTTGCCTGCATTTTTCAGTATTTTTTTACTAATGTTGTCCCAACCAGGTGCACAATCAGCCTTTAATTCCAGAATTAGCTTGGTTATCTCTTGTTTATCAGTGTTTAATAGAACAAAACTGTTTGGGTTATGCGGAAATGCAGCTGACTGGTTGAAACTTTCCTTCGATATCCGTTCGGCAAGGGTCCTTCCTAGGTTTGCAAAAAAGGTATTGACTTGGTTCGCAGATGAAAGTGGTGAGGAGTGTGAAAGCAACAAACCCGAACTTGACATAAATGCCATATTTTTTATGTGTCTCCAAAGTAGTTTACTATTATTTCCTGCCTAGTTCATTTTTCTCGTATGTACATTTAAGTTTCTTTAGCAAATCGTTACAAAAGTTTCTGTATCGCTTGTAAGAAATTTGAACAATTGAAATGTTTGGGCATTTCCTGGCTTTCTGGTGGAGTTTATCCCTGTGTCTTATACAACGAATAAGACCCGGAGTAATCCAGGGTTTTAAGGTATGGATTTTTTTAACAAAGGTTACTTCAGTAGTATTATGTAGTATAGCACTTTGCACATTTGATATGTCATACATTAGAGCCATGTTAGCGTCAGCAGTTTTGTAAACTGGGCCAAAGTTGGCTGATCTCTGTTGAGATTGGCCGACGTGGTCGAAATCGGGCAGGAGGACTATTATTATTATTAAAGAGAACCTAAAAATAAAGCATACAATGCAAGTTTCATCGTGACGCATGGGTTTTATGTGTACCTAATACGTGTATCTATGCTAAAAATATTAAATTTTTTACCACTTAAATGTATTTAGTGGTTAGATTCCGAACCTTTAACGTTCTTTTGACGGAACTCCTCATCCGCGCGGAGGAAATAAAAAACCGGTCAAGTGCGAGTTGGACTTGCGCACCGAGGGTTCCGTACAAACCTGTAGATAAGCAGTAGTAACTTTGAAATTTTCAAAATTGTCAAAAATATTATTTTTATATGATGAAACTTTACGGTTTTCGTAATTTTTCCTATATCTGTACTATAAGACGTGACTTCGTACTAAATTTCAAGATTCTAAGTTTACGGGATTGATTGATGTAGGTTTTGATTCACGTGCGAGTATCGAAAATTTGCGGCCTAAATGGCTGTATCTTTTGATTGCGTTGGCTTAGAAGGTTGATTTTTCTACAGCTTCCAGGGACAGTAGACCTATGTACAGTTTTCATATGAGTCAGCACTAAATCTCTTGCCATGTTGAGTAAAAAAACTCCTCTCCTTATGTTGTCATTAATGTCAGAACAATTTTGTACAAGTACAAAGCTGTTTATACCTGCCATATCTAAAATCCTTTGAAAGCTTTCCATAGGCCACCGACGTGTTTTACGGCTGCAACAATAAATATAACATTTCTTACCCACCTCTTCACTCCACCTTTTGTTCTATTATATTCAGCAATCATTACTGGTTTTTCTGTATCATTATAAAACTATTGCTTTTGTAATTTGTGGAGCAAATTGGTGTTACAAAGTTACTAAAGTGGCGGAGGCTGGATCTGGAACATTTCAAAGACATTTTACTTATCTATTTATTGAATGTGATGAGATTAAGAAATCAATTCAATCTTAATTATTTATAATAGTTTCTAGCCGACGTTCTCTTACGAGTAGAAGGACCTGCACTCCTGGCCTAGCGTCGTTTGAGTCATCCATTTAAAAACAAGAAATTAGTCATTTTAAACAAAAATATGACTAAAATTTCGAAATAAAAAATTATTTATTGATGTGGTTGTTTGGGAGACACTATGGTAACATAACCATATTACTGAGGTGGTAGTTTAACAGACACTTACCTTAACACTGTCGTGGTAGTCTCGTAGACACCTTTCTCCAACTATGCGCACATGTGTTCGCTGCGATTGCTCGCCGCCCACTAACCGATGCGCGGGCTCGCTATGGTAAGGTACTAAAAGTGGTGGCGCTACAGTTTGAACATTAACGGTTGTAAGCCGAATTTTGTGTTTGCGGTGTCTGTTGGACTACCGCATCAGTCGCAGAGGGTTAAAATGTCCCTACTATATACAGCAGCAATCATTATTTATCCGTAGTTTCGGATGTAGCCATCCCTGTCACTCTTACAAGCTTGACGGTGCGAGTGAGGGCGAAAGCTACAATGTCGTCAAACTAAAATATACTATTCATTATTTTCTACATTTTTAATGTTGAATTGATGGAGTTTTATACACATTTTACCCTTCCGTATACCCTCTTAAATGGTGAATTTACAGAAATCCTATCCTATAGTGTAAAATTTTTCGATTCCCATTGAGCCGTGGAAGACAGCTTGTAAAATCAAACTTATTACTAATTAAAGCCCTCAGTTTGTTATTTAGTCTTGGGGATCAAACTAAATAACAAATTGAGATGATGATAGCATGATCATGTGATCACGTGAACTTGTCTATATTTTTATTTAATTGAGAATCAGAATCCTTCAAATCGCTGGTATTTGAAGGATCCTGTTCTCCTGGATCCTGAATGTTTTGATTGGGATAAGGAACGGAAGTTTTTAAATCTTTCACGTAAGTAGTTTACAGAATAATTGGTAGACCGGTAGGCATACCTAAGATTTGGTTCTGATATAATTTAACTTACTAACTAGGGCCCTCAAATACTTAGGAGTTGATGAAACGTATTGTCATTTAAAAAGTAAAAATATACTTAGTTTAGTTTTATTTTATTGAATGAAAAATATGCACGTTAATTAAAAAATATATGGATTAAAGAAAACGTTACAAGATCAATCGCAATCATCAATAATATTTTATGCTAAACAAATGTGTTAGTGTCATTGTATCGGTCTTGGGGGTACAAAGACTCATTTAAAAGTCCTCATCTTCACCCTCATTATCAAAATGTCTGTCACCCTCATTATGTCTCCCACCTTCATGACGTCCTCCATTCTCTTCCATTCTGCCATGTTCTCCATCCATGCCATGTTCTTCGTTCATGCCACGTTCTCCATCCATGCCATGTACGTTACCGAAGTCAGCGTGAATGCGCCTGTGCTCTTCCCTAAGCATTTCAAGATTCCTTTCTATTTCTTCAAGTTCTAACGATCTCAAATGTCCACGGCCGAGTATGAAATCCTTTAATTTTTCTAGTTCTTCTTGCAGTTTCTCAAACATGTGACTCAGAATTCCAGTCTCGTCATGTTTATCCAGCATGTCGTGTAGAATTTGACTTGCCATTTCGTATCCATTGATTAGAGTTTCGATTACTTTGTCTAAAATTCTTCCGGACACTAGAGCCTCGCCTTCACGTACATCTTCTGGTTCATAGCCAATGACACTGCATTTTACGTCTCCCAGTACGTATAATAAAACGACAGCACCCAGAAATGCGTTTATAGCCTTCATTTTGTAGGTAATCCGCGTTTAAAAAATATATATTTCCGTAATCACCGTCTTGCTGCAGTGCGCCAAACGAATTAAGATAGATGCGTTTGGGGTCCTTTTTATAAGTACCTTGAGTTGTAGTATTGTCTACGATTCTTTTATTATCTCAAATTTAAATAGTTTTTAATTGTCAAAGTAACGCGTCTTTAGTGATATTGTTAATTATTTTTTTACGACCGTATTAATTTTGTATCTAGTTAAATAAGTAATCCATAAATATGATCTTCCTTTTAAAAGCAATAATAACCGCCAAGAGTGGTATTTTATCTAAAATTTCTAACATTTAACATATTTCTCTGTTTCTCTAAACATATGGAAACATTTAATGACCTCACTTTCAAATGACTAGATAAAACAAACTAATGATCTTAAATAAAAATTGCTTTTAGATTACACCTGATGGCGGAAAACTGTTATATCGTGGTAATTGAGAAACTGTGGAAAAACCTTAATGACCATAGTCGAAAACTTGAGAAAGTCTAGAAGGTAACAAGTGCAGGTGCATTTCGACAAATTTGTTTTTTTATTATATCCAGAAGTAGGTATAACAAATGTGAAAAACTGCAATTAAACTTCATGGTTCAATGAAATGGACCCTAAAAATGTTTCACAAGGCCACCATGGGCACTGACTGGATGTCTTTGGCTCGTATAATAATTTATAATCTATTTAAAGAATAGAAGCCTATAATTTCAAAACAAAAGATCGATTCAACAGCAATTAATAACTTATTAACAAATATAATTGCAACTTATTCAACGGGTTCTAAGTAAACTAATAACCATAAAAAATATCCTAACCTAACCTATCCTATGAGAAAAAATATCAGAACTTATTACATACCCTCAAGTTTCCAAACTCATTCTTCCCTCAAACCTTCACGCAATTCACTCGTTTTCGCCTCTGCTCTGAATTCCGATACACCTATTCTATTAACTGTCCTATTATCCCCTTACACTGTAGGTAGAGTTCAGATTGTTATCACATCTCCGTAAGCAGAGGGTGGAACATCTCCGGAATACTGAAGGGGTTTCATGCGAGGTGTTATTAAGAGCTCGTTTGGGTTATCCAGTATTGTGTACGTGTTTGGTTAGGTGTTTCCACTGTTGGACGACACGGCTTTTTGGGTTAAAAATAGGGTCAGGATTTGTTGAGGGGCTAAAGATAAAACAAATTAAGAAGCCTCTCGAAATTGTTGTCTAATAATATTGGGCTAATCGTTATTTTATTATTTAGTTTTCATGTAAGTAAAATGGAAATATTTTTAATAGCTTTTCTTTAACCCTAAGCGGGCCAGTAACAGCAGGATTTTTAACGACAATTAGATAAATCAATCTGAAATATATTGTTTGTTTGGGTCTACTTAATTGTGTCAAAATTGCAACGGGCTAAAAACAGAGAGCTACAACAGCCACTTTGGAACTTTGTAATGATTCAAATTATAAGATTATAAAAAAGGAGATTTTAACCTTTTGTGCCCGTTGCTAACTTTCGCTACCATAAACGAAGAATTTAGTTCCTACTGACTATTAACTCGTGTGACGATTGGACAATGGAAGCCTTGCCAACACGCCGCGGTCCATCCAATATTCCGGTCGCGAACCGCGCCGACTCTGATCCGGTTATTGTGTCAATATTCTTTATTGTTTCGCCACCCAATAACGGATAATCCTAGGGAATTGTGTTTCGCCAATATGTCGCCGGAACGGATAATTTATTTGGGAGACGAGCGGACGCGGCTGCGGGAACACATAAGATGTGGGCTTATGATCGTAAGATAGACAATTAGGACCCTATTTATTTCACCCGTAGTTTACGCGAGGCACGAATACTCAATTGTAATAGAGATAGAAGTCAAAGTATAAATCTTTGACATTCTAAACGTAACGAGTAACTCATCAGACATTTTAGTGGCACTATTAAAATTTTGTGAACTACAAAAAAACTCATTGTTAGATTTCTTAGCAATATATTTGAGGAAAGCGTAGCATTAGAAGAAGAAGATAAATATAATGAGGAAAAGCATAAGAAGTTAATCATATACAACATCAAGCGACGTATGCCAAAAACAACGGAGCCTGACGAAACACGTATGTATAATATTACGTTAATACTGATAAAATATCGTTCAAAAATAAGTTAAAATTACGGGTTGAAATGAAAATATAAGGTTATTACCTTACTTTTGGCAGCGTTTATTCAGTAACATACACAATTATTCGGCACATACTTTTGCCTACATCATTATGATATTAATGAAAAATGTTGTCAATGTCAACCTGTAAATAAGTCCAATGTTTTGCTTGATTAAAGCCTTAATATTTGCTAGGCCCGCCAACAATCTGCTTAGTCGTCACCTCCCAGTCCACAACGTCTAGAACGTCAGTTCGTTCTGTGTCAATCAAATGTTATTGGTAAAAACATTTATTACTTAACTAGCTGTGCCCGCGACTTCGTCCGCATGGAATTTTAACTGTTACCGCCTTCACCGCGTGGAGGTACTCCCAGCCTATGCTACTGTTTAACATGACCCAAATGCAGGCATACCTGCGACTCTATAACAGGTACACACAATGAGTTCCCTTAGTTAGGTAGGGTGATTAATTCATCCCAAGTTTAGGCCAGTTAACACTTAGTCACTTGGCGTGAGTTATTATATATTTCACTGTCTAGGTAAAACTCAATCAAATGAAAAAATCCCATCAAATTCAGTCCTGTAGTTTCTGATATTCAATTTCCTGCCTACACTCTTAGTCTATTGGCGTGATTATTTATATCCCAGTTTACTCTCCAGGTGATACTGAGTCAAATAAAAAAAGTCCCGTCAAAATCGGTCCAGTAGATTCTGAGATTAGCCCGGACAAACAGACAGACAGACAGACAAAAATTTTAAAAATTGTTGTTTTGGCTTCTATTACGGTAATTAAGACCCCCTGTAACAATTATTCATAAAAATCTTCAATGTACAGAAATCGATCTTTTACAGTCTTATTATATGTATAGATATAGATAATTAAACACCTAATTCAATAATATAATATTGTTAATAATTTATAAAATTGCCCACACGTAACTGTCTTTGAGTTTCATAATAAGTCCACCATACATAAAGAAAAAAAAATGAAGATGTGTATGCTATAATGGGAAAGCGGTGCGCCTCTGCCATGGCGCGACTTCGTGGCACCTCCTACAGTATCCTAAGGGTTTTAGTGGATCGGTGGGAGTCACCACTCGTCCAAAAGTGAGTGGTGGTATATTACTAATTATCATTTGTTTATTTACTAACCTTAGTTATAAGTGATTTTGTATACTAATATTATATGGGCTCTGCCTGAAATAAAATAAATTGAATTAAATTGAATTGAATACATGCAGTGAAGATGCACGCTGCACATCTTGAGTTTCTACAAGAAGATAGACGATATGATATTTGAACATTAATCCTGAGTTTAGGTATAAGCTTTACAGTATGTATCACTGGTAGATACACAGGGTGTCAGATGGCAGCACAAGTTCACAGTTGCCCAACGGGCGGCGCTCGATCTTACTTCGGATTCAGTGTGCGCTAGACTAACCGATGAGCTGTCTGACATGTGGGGCAGGGTTGCCAGTGATATGAACCTGCATCGAGTCTAAGTTCATAGTCGCTAAGCGTATGTTAAACAGCAGACACGAAGCCAAAAATTTGGCAAATACTAGAATGGTTATTTGAATTTGCCAGAATTCGAAATTTAAAACCTGTTAGTCTTGTAACTTGGATTCGATTTTGCAACTTATCAGTTTCAGTCTCAGCCTCATCAGTCACATATAGTGAACAAACTCGTGCGGAACCTTCCTGCGGGGCTACAGACGAAGCGGTGGGATGTCTGTCGCAGCCGCGGCCCGCGCTGTCAAGGCGGCTACATTAGTACTTGAATCCTAAAATTTTTTTTTCGGACGCACATGAGATCGCGGTAGCAGGATGAGTGAGGCGATAAGACGACAAATAAAAGATGTTGTATCAAGAGTGCAGATTAAAATTGCCCCGGATTTGGATATATTATACCTGAGAGAAACAGTCGTACCTACCCATGATGTCACAACTAAACAATAAATCAATGTGTCCAGAGTCATATATTTTTTATTTCCATTAAAGTCTGGGGTTAGTTATTTTAGCGTTTAACTTTCAAACTTTACAACTTTTTTCTATCGTCAGGGAATTGCTGTTACCCCGCAATCCACATGATTTAGGCCTCAGAGAGAGAACCCACGGTACCATGTGAGTCGGGGTCGTGGCACTTTACAACTAAATTAAGGCCTTTAAGGTTTTGTACTCTTCTTGATGCCAACCCTAACCGGCTTGTTGCCACACTATCTATTATAAATCCGAGTCTAGGGTTCCGTATCTCCGAAATATTCACACCATTGCCTTCACAGTATAAACACACTCCTACATGCCCCTAAGTATATACCTGTTGCGCGTAACTGAAAAGTTAGGTATATCTTTAAATAGATTATTATAAGTTATATAAACTTATCTTTCCTGTATGTTTCAACAACCTCATGTGTAGATTAAATTATCACCACCAACCCGCTATTTATTTATCTGCAGTCTAAAGCGGTTGACTGTTAAAGAATGCCTTTTGGTTTTAAGTCCGCTAATTGTATCCCTATCGGGGCAATAAAGTTTTAATTAGAAGTTAGTTTGAAGTAACGCACCTACTTTCTTATTACAGTTAAATACAAAAGAAAACTGCTATAAAACATTGTAAGAAATACTCGCTAAATAACTAGAATAAAATATGCAGGTAGGAATTAAATAAATAAATATTTCTCAACAATCACACCAATTCTCTAGTCCCAAAGTAAGCTACGAGGCTTGTGTTATGGGTACTAGACAACGGATAAACATACTTAAATACTTTTTTTTTAATAATTACATATTATACATAGAAAACACCCAGACCAGTACAAACACACATGTTCATGCACACTTATGCTTGTACTGTGCGGGAATCGAACCCGCGACCCTTGGTTTAGAAGTCCGACATGCGGACCACTGCACCAAGCGATCGTTGTCTTTTTAGTCATCTTATTATTTAATAAGATGACTAAAAAGCAATGAAGAACCGAGCTAGAACAATAGTTTATTACCTGAAGGATCCCTGAAGTGCAGCGGCAGATGCAAAAACAATCAACTGTTTTTAATTAGCAAGCGATTCCTTTTAGTTCCTTTGTACAAGAATTTCCGCATAATAACCCTTGCGTTTATACGCTGCGTTTTATGAAAAAAATGGTTAATAATTGGTCTTATTTTATTATAAAAAAGTCTTGCCATCCGATCTATCATAAAAGATAATAGTACAATTAGAATGTACAATATTTTCTAGCGTCTATTTAATGGTAGAAGAAAACTTCGTGAGGAAACATGCATTCCAACACACAAGTGGTCGGTAGGATTGTGTGACTATTGTGTTTGATTTCGAAGGAAAACTATATTAATTTCCATTTTCGGTGAATAATGAAGTTACAAAAACTAACTTACCGGTTAAATTAACCCCCGAATGAGCCAGTTACACAGCTAGTGCGTTTTAACGGCTTGTCGAATTTTGACCAGACTTAGCTAAGAACAACCATGATTAAATTATCTCTCGAATAAAAAAACCGAACTAAAATCGGTCCATCGGTTTGAGAGCTACGAAACCACAGACTGACACACACAAAAATACACCAACCCATATACAGGGTTACAGGAAAAGTCGAGTCTAGCCACTTACGCTCAACTAATGGTTGTCGTACGGTCATTATTTGTACGATCGACGATCTGAACAAAAAAAAAATGCTATAAAAACTGAATGATCTCCTAGGTCAGGATAGCGGGACATCGATGGATGCATGAAGGTTGTACCTAGCCGAGGGAGGCCTATGTTAAGTAGTGGAAGCCAGTAGGCTGAAATGATGATGCTGAACTTAAGTCAAATTAATTAGATTAAATAAGCGCTATTTATTCTGACTGCCATGTAGCCTTAGAAACTAAGTTTCACCTTTGAGGTTAATAAATACCCTAGAGTGTTATACCTCGTTGGATAGCTGATAAAATGTAGATGTTTTTAAGCACATCTGCAGAGCAAGTGCGATAATATTTTTTTGCGATATTACAGAAAAGAAAAATATTTTTTTATAATTTGTACTTATTTTCTTAAGTTTCGATCGTCTACAACGACCTATTTAGTTAACTTACAATTTTAAAACTTGCAATTTTAGTCATAGAGGTCATTAAGCATCTCATTCTTCATGTAAAAAACCAAAAAAATAATCATAAGAGTCAAAAAAATTCAAAATATTCAATTCAATAGCCGAAAAATTGGGCATTTTCATAAAAAAAATTAAAACTCGAAAATCTCGAAAACGGTTAAGTTTAGGATGGGGGGTTCAATAGTAAAATCATTCAGAAATTATGTGTACTACACGCCCTTAACGGATCTAGGTCGACTTTTCCTGTAACCCTGTATACAGACATAGGGGGTCAAACTTATAACACCCCCAATTTTCAGCAGGGTTTAAAGAGGATCACCAAAGTGATCGTCAACAATGTGAGTTCTTCACATTGTTGTAATGGTCAAGAAGTTGACTATACACCAAGAGGTCGCGGATTCGATCCCCGCACTGTACAAACATTTGTGTGCATGAACACGTATGTTTGTAATGGTCTGGGTGTCATATGTATTTATTTAAGTTTATTCGTAATACCACTGTTGATTCTGATATTTGTAACACAAGTGCTTAAGCTACTTACCACGGAGCCAAATCAATGTATGTGATGGTGTTGTATATTCAAACACTAAAACTCACTCAGCAGCTAAGCAGGTAACTAGCAACCACTTAATAGTAGATTGAGCCTACTGCATCAGCCTTGGCTATTATTTCAGCTGTACCCCAGGGTATCTTCATAGCAATACAATCTTTTAAGGAGGGCTTATCCCTCCTCTCTCAATGTTTACTGAGGTCCGAACCCGGAAAGATCCGGGATAAAATCATTTTTATGGACCAAACAGAGTGTTATTGACGTGTCGGCCATTCCACTGTTAGGATTTTTGTACAGAACTTATTCGGACGAAATTATTTTTGGCACGTAATGGTTTGAATGTTTTGATAGTGGGATGAAAATGTGGTTAGACTGTGCAATGGAATCAACGTTACTTCCTACTTTATGATGCGGAAAAAAATATTTTTATATAGACGTCGGAAGGTGCGGTCATGTTTGGGATGGGTGACCATTCTGACCATATAAGTGACGTCTATTTACAAGCATCTCCGTGCTTCGGAAGGCACGTTAAGCGGTTGGTCCCGGTCAATATCGATAGATATTTGTCGTTAAGTCTAGTCAGAGGCCCTCGGCCTCACCCCTCACCCCTCCACCAATCCGCACTGAGCCCGCGTGGTGGAGTATGGCTCGGACCACCTCATAGTTGAGGTGATGCCTGTGCCCAGCAGTGGGACTTATATAGGCTGATGAGATGAGATGAGATGGGCGACGGAACCGAAAGGCAAATGAATGAAACCTACAAAAAAAATCTGTAACAAACTACCTACAGCTAACTGAAGTATGATGAGAGAAGACAAGAATTTTATAAAGATTTTCCTCAATCATTAGTGCTTTAGAAACAAACAAATAAAAAGGACAATCCGTCCGGATATTATTAGAGTCCGGATTGTGGCAATTGTGAACGGGACGATATTGTTTCATACAGATTGCAGCTTATAGTGGATTTGAAGTTTGGTATTAGGCTTTACGAGTGGCTTCGCAACGAGAAAAGCATTAGGGATGTACCTGCTGAACCTATATGTTTTTTGTAGATTGTCGACAACAAGAAGGAATTTCACAGCTCTGTCAGCTTTTTTTTTCTTAAAGATCACTGAAGTGTTATTTCTATCTTACTCGTAACTACAATTTACTTGCACATATGGAAGTCATGATTTTTAGCATCATAGATAACAATGTGGCTTGTTATCTGTAGGTCTGGATTATTTGATATGTTTTTAACTATATGTTGCTGTCATTGTGTTGTTTTTTTTAAATCTCCGATTGTAAAAGCATATAAGCTTAAGGTTAAACTGAATCACAGCAATGGGCAGTTATCTACTGTCACTTCATATCCCCTTGCAAAATTGCTGTAACATTATTGTTACTAAACTACAGAAACTTTTTTCATACGTTAATAAAAGCAATACCAAAGATAAATGTTTATCCTTATGAATACTAAAATTGCAATTTCGCATCTGGTGCTCGAGTCTCGTTACTTGCAGCAATCTTGCAGCGTGGTTGTTATGCACATCTTAAAGATATTACAGTAGGACTCGTAGTTTATTTTAATTATGCATTAAATAACAGTTTGCGAAATTTGTAGATGTTATTTTCAGTGAACCTATTTTATTTGCTGTACATTATAATAATATTAATATATATTACAACATCACATACATTGATCTGATTCTGTGGTTAATAGCTTAATCACTTGTGTTACAGACATCAGAAACAATAGTGGTATTACAAATAAACTTTAATAAATAAATATATACCCAGACCTACATATATACAGACTACCCACGATATATACAGACAAACAGACATTTACATGAACAAAAATGTTTGTAATAGTCAACTTATTAACCATTTACACCAAAGCGTCAAAAACATTAATTCTTATAATTTAAACTTTTCGTGGAAATTGTTTTTTTTTTCGTCATCATCATAGGTGTCGGTATACTTGTACTTATAGTCCTCCTTGCCGTGTCTGGCGACAGTGACTCCTTCAAATGTTCATGTCCAGGTCGTGGCAGGCTCGAATATGACTTGCGAAGCCAAACTTTGTCTTGAAGACGCGGTCACATGCAATGCAGTAGAGTTGTTTAGTCGGGTTCTAGGTGTACGTTTTTTACAAGTTTCACGCGTCTGCCGCTTTGCATCCAAGTCGTCCAGGCGTAATCTTTCAAATTGTTCGATGCTTTTGAGAACAGTTGCGCGCCACTCCGGTCTCATTAGTGCCAGCTTCTCCCAGCGATTGCTCGGTATACCGCAAGCTGTGATGTGGCGTTTAAAGACTTCTTTAAAGCGCATGTTTTCAGTAGCTTTAGGCAATCTACTATCGTCCAAACGTAAGACGTGTCAGCTTACAGTCAGCTCACAGTGACGGTACATCAGTGTCGTTATTGTACATTACATAACATTAGTTATTGTAGAAATGATGATAACAAAAAACCAGTCAAGTGCGAGTTGGACTCGCGCACCGAGGGTTCCGTACAAACCTGTAGGTACATAAGTAAAAGTTCACCCATCACGACAATCGAGTCATAGTTATGGTATTTTATAGCAAAAAAATATTTTTTAAAAATATTTTTTTTATATAATGAAACTGAAAATTTACGGTTTTCGTGCGAGTTTCGAAAATTTGCGGCCTAAATGGCTGTATCTTTTGATTGCGTTGGCTTAGAAGGTTGATTTTTCTACAGCTTCCAGGGACAGTAGACCTAAGTATCTATAGAAATTTCAGTTTGATACGTCCACGCGTTCCTGAGAAAAACGGCCTTGACATACGGACGGACGGACGGACGGACGGACAACAAAGTGATCTTATAAGGGTTCCGTTTTTTTCTTTTGAGGTACGGAACCCTAAAAAAAGGGATGGCTAACTCAAATGCTCGTCTTGGATGGGTTATCAAAAGCCCAAAAGCGCAACAGAAATTCTAAACAAGACATTTTTATATCGACAACTGTCACATCACTACAGCAAATAGACAAAGCTAAACGGCAATAAAACAAATTGGCCCTGCAGACTCGAGACAACGTTATGACCTCCCCCGAGTCATCTTTCCAAATGACGTCACATCTAGCATCTAAATAATTCGACAACGGAATGAAAATATGTAAACCTGAAAGTCTAATCAGAGCCTGAAAGATGGTCGCGGGATTTTGACGACGAAATTGGCCTGAAACGGGGATAAATCTTGGAAAAGCAAGCTTATTTTCGTATTATTCCGCCGTTTGCTAAGATTGTTATTGGATGTCAAAGCGTGGGTTTATTTGACGCAAAAAAGAATTACTAGGGATGTAAAAATAACGACTTATGTTCGGTTAAAATACTTAGGTAATTGGGTATTTTGACGTTTACTCACGTCGTGCTTGATAATAACTTAATTAAGTGTTTATACGAGTGCACCTTCCTTACATAAGCATTTAGACAATTTTCTCTTTTAAGAGTTCAACGTTTGCAATATGAATAGGTAGATAAAGGTAAACCGATTCCATCATGTTTCCTAGTACTTTGAGCGAAACGTTTCCGAACTTTTGTCCCGTACTCAAATACCTTTACAGCTACCACAAAAGGTATTTGATCAAAACTCTATTACTACACGATCGCGTGCCGCAAGTCGCTGTCGCTGTCGCAATCCCAATCGCTACAGTTCAATACAAAAAACGCGAATTTCGGTAATTGGTACACAAAGCCGTGGCCGTGTCTCGTGTGAATACATTTTTGATAAGTGTTCCCACTTGGGAGGAAGCGAGTCCATTGTTAGGTACGACACGAGATGACAGAAACAAAATGTGGCTTGGAAAAACGATTTAGAACCTGAAATCACTGGACTCGCGGTGAGTAGGTGGGTCATTCACCTACCTAAACAACCCAGAACTCGTTACCAAATTATTTTTAGCTTAGAAGTAAAAATTTTGATTGAGAAAAAAAATTTTGCTCGGCACAGAAAATATATGACTGCGCCGTCAAAAAAAGTTTTTTCGTTGATTTAGTGACAGAAAGAACGATAAAGCTTTTGATGTTTTACGTTCATATAT
Organism: Pyrausta despicata; assembly: GCA_963921415.1. Classification (NCBI taxonomy): domain Eukaryota; kingdom Metazoa; phylum Arthropoda; class Insecta; order Lepidoptera; family Crambidae; genus Pyrausta; species Pyrausta despicata. The sequence continues at coordinate 2,137,150 of OY992850.1, read as the reverse complement.
TGTATCTTTTTACCGTAACCTTGCCCTGTTTGAATTTAAACGTACTTACCAAAAGCGGTTACTTGCAAAACTTATGTAACCTAAAGTTTACTACCTGTTCTTCTACACCTTTATTTTCCCAACTCCTCTTAACTTAACATATCACGATTTAGTCGTATGATTTTTAAATGTATTAAATACTAAATTAACAAGTAAAATCATCCTTCCAAGATTAAACTACAACAAATAGCTGTTATTCCCAGTAGCGTCGCATGTCAGTAATCGATTGGTAGCAATTTGTCATACGTGTTTCTTAACACACTACTGCAATATATATTGCTTCGAATACGTAGAAAAACCAAGATATAAAACCACAATATCATTCAATGGACAAACGCACCCGCAAACTCCGTCGCTCTTTGCGAATGCCTCGATTTGCGATTTCGTTGAAAATCGTCTTTTTATTCGCGTTGCTTCAAAGAGCAACTCAAGTCAAATATATTATGGGAATATTCCTCCCCGCTTTCGTATTGAAAGCCATTTTTAGTTCGCTTATGTATGGATCTTTAAGACCGAGGCCAATCTCGATATTCAGTTCGGTTCTGTAGATACGTGAATGTGTAAGAAGTAGTTTTATTGATCTTTAATATTAAAGGGTTTTGCAAAAATGGCATATCAACAACTCCACTGAACGGTTGGGGCACTTGCAGTACCTTGGCCATGTACTTGTATGCAATACTAGCCTATTGGTACTGTTATGGCAAAATACGCCGGGCCCTATGTACTATGGCATACGGTATCTACGACTAGTGTGACAAATTATGTGTAGTTTGTACCATATTTTTTTACGGCTTTTGAGTGTAGCTTATAATCCTGTTAGCCCATGTACTTATGTAATGTACTAACTATATAAAAGGTAATTAATAATTTCAACGAACATACCAATTACCTAGCCCCAAACTTAGCGTTAGCTTGTAAAATTCAATAAAATTCAATAAAATTCATTTATTTCTGTAACTAGGCTAAGAACTAGCACTTTTACACGTCCCAACATATAAATTAACCCTACCACCGCTTCGGGACAATTTGGGCCAGTGCTGAGAAGAAGCGGCGCAAGAAACTCAGTCACTATTGTCATTGCCTCTTTTCAAAATTGATTTACAATAATTGTAATTATTTGCATTTAAACATTTCCATATATCTTTGTCATTTATATAATCATCAATTTTATAATATCCTTTCGACATTAATACATCTTTAACAACTGTTTTAAATTTATCTAAAGGCAATGAAATTAAATTTTCAGGTAATTTATTAAAAAATGATACACATCTACCCATAAATGAGTGACCAACCTTATGAAGCCTAAAATGTGGAACGGCAAGCCTATTTTTTTGTCTTGTGTTGAAGTTATGCAAATCGCTATTTTTAGGAAATAAGTGTAAGTTTTTTCGAACGTAAATTAGGTTTTCGTAAATATATTGCGAGTAAACTGTAAGTATTTTAACTTCTTTAAACAATTCTCTAAGTGTTTCATTTGATTTAAGTTTATAAATAGCCCGCACGGCTCGTTTCTGCAATACGAAAATTGTCTCTATATCTGCAGCTGAGCCCCATAGTAAGATGCCGTATGACATGATACTGTGAAAATAACTAAAATAAACTAGTCTTGCCGTTTCAACATCAGTCAGAAACCTTATCTTTCTTACAGCGTATGCAGCGGAGCTTAGTCTCTTTGATAAGGTCATGATATGAGGACCCCACTGGAGCTTATCATCCAAAGTAATTCCCAAAAAAGTTGCAGTATTTGAAGTAACTAGTTGTTCATCCTTAACAACAACCCTTGTTAGAACTTGTCGGACATTGGGCATTGTAAACTTAATGCATTTAGTTTTGGTCGCGTTAAGCAATAAATTGTTAACGGTGAACCAATGAAGTACTCGCGAGAGAGTACCATTTACATCGTCAAACGATTCTTTACCCCTTGGAGTTTTAAAAAGTAGTGAAGTATCATCAGCAAATAACACTATCTCACAAGCACCGTCGACAAAGTATGGAAGGTCATTAATACATATCAGAAACAGTAAGGGTCCCAATATCGAACCCTGGGGCACACCCATAGTGAGAGGTGCTCCAGGAGACTCTGCTCCATTGATAGAAACCTTTTGTGTTCTCTCAGTGAGATATGAATTAAATAAGTTACATGCATCAGTTGATACACCATAATGGCGTAGTTTTCTCAACAGGGTCTCATGGTCAACACAATCAAACGCTTTAGAGAGGTCACAAAAAATTCCCACAGCATCATGCTTACTATCATAGGCATCAAATATATGTTTCAACAGAGCGACTCCAGCATCAGCAGTACTGCGACCCTTTGTAAAACCAAATTGTTTATTATGCAATAAATTGTTTGATGTGAAGTGAAATAGTAGCTGATTGAATATAATCTTTTCAAAAATTTTACTTAGAACCGGTAAGATAGATATTGGTCGAAAATTTGAGGGGTTATTTTTGTCACCAGATTTAAATAACGGTACTATTTTACTAAATTTCATTAAATTTGGGAATTTTCCTTCATCAATACATTTGTTAAAAATGATCGCTAAAAGAGGTGCTATGAATTCAATAATAGTTTTAATGATACATACGGATATTCCCCACAGATCCTCGGTTTTTTTCATATTTATTTCATTGAATGCGTTCATAATTACATCGGTGCTTACGTATCTAAAGTATAGTGGTGAATCACACTCATCAATATTGGATTTGAGAATGGATTCAGACAGTTCTGCAGAAGAGTTAAGTTCTTTAGTAGTAGATGGTGCTATATTAGCAAAGAACTTTTCAAAAATATTAGCTACTTCTGCATCAGATTTAACTAGTTTACCTCCGTCTTTTAATGAATATGAACGATCTTTTGTTTTATCTTTACCGGTTTCTTTGTTTATGATATTCCAGGTAGCTTTGGCTTTATTTTTTGAACCTGAAACTATCCTACGAAGATGATTCGTCTTTGCTTGGGCACAAACTTTTTTAAAGATTTTTGAATATTTTTTAACATATTCTATAATATGTGGGTCCTGAGAATGTTCTCTAATACTATACAGATCATATAACTTGTTCCTGCTTTTATAAATACCTGGTGTAGCCCATTCATTAAACTTACTTGTAAACCGATTAGACTTAACCTTTTTTTTGTGAAAATTGATGCAAATTCGCTTTTAATTAAGTTAAAAAGATCTTCATATAAGTTGTCTACGTTACTACTACTGTTTGAAATTAATGTTTTCACACCATCAAAAATCCTATCCTTAAATCTATTTATCCTGTTTGCAGTGACTGGTCTATAAACTATATCTACTACGCTCAAGGCCGGACCAGACGGAAATGTGACCTTTTGTCCTCTATGGTCGGAGCTTAGACATTGTAAAATAGATTTATTTGTTATTTTGACATCACAAAAAATATTATCTATGCAAGTAGCCGTTGTTGGAGTCACTCTGGTAGGTTCTTCAAAAACATTATTTAGGTTATACGATTCAAAGAGATTAAGAAATGTCATAGAAATTTGTGTTTTTTTTAATATGTCTATATTAAAATCACCGCATACTACTAAATTCTTTTTTGATTTTGATGCTTTTGATAAGACTTTATCCATAGTGTCTTCAAAAAGTTGGTAATTAGCGTCTGGCGGGCTATATACGCTTATGACAATATATTGATCTAGTTCAACACATGCAAGTTCAATAGTTCGCTCAATGGAGAGAGATACAATATCTTTTCGTTCTTTACAGTTAAATTGATTTTTCAACAGAATTAGTGACCCACCTCTAGTTGTAGTCTCCCTTGTGAACGAACTACCGACCTTATAATTGTCAATACTTAACATTAATTCATAGTCCCTATACCAGTGCTCAGTCACACACATTACATGGGCATTTAAATCTTGCAAAACTAATGATAATTCTAATTCTTTGCCAGCTAGGCCTTGTATGTTTTGATGTACAACAATAAAACTAGACCCAGCCTTTGTCTTCCCCCTTAGTTTAAAGTGTCAGAGGTTGTCAAGTTAATAATATCTAAATTAGTACTATTACTAATATGTATAGTTTGGCGTCCTCACTACGCAACCCACATACTACGAATTGAGCGCATACAAAAACGGCTGGTTAGGCATTTAGTATTTTGTCATTATAGGAACAAAAACTCCCTCTCTTACGACGATCTCTTAAATTTTTTTAAAATCAAGAAACTGGAAAAACGTAGAGACCTTCTGGACCTTTCTTTTTTCTACAAAATCATTAATTACCAGCTACGTTGTTCCGATCTTCTAGGGAAGTTTAGTTTCAAAGTTCCTTTGCGTATGCCACGCCAGCCTATAGAGCCTCTTCGTCTACCGTTTAGAAGAACCGTGCTGGGAGCTAACTCACCAGTCTGCAGAATAAGCAAGCTGTATAATAGGTGCAGTGGATGGATCGATGTTCATTCAATGTCCCTGGCCAGGTTCAAGGCCACTATAGCCGTAACCATCACCTAATAATTTTGTTGTTTTTCGTTTTGTGATGTTAGCTTTTTTTTGTAATACTGTTTTGTTTTATTATCTCATCTCTGTCAAAATTATCCATTTTTGTAAAAATTGTTTATATTTTTTTCATATTTTGTAACGCCTAATTTATCAAGCATGTTGTGTACACCTTTAATTGATAGTGCAATTAGCAATACTTTTTTACTGTATGTAAGTCTCATGTTAAATCGATTGTAACTGTCGTTGGTGTGCCTAATAAATAAAATAAAATAAAATAAAATAAAAAAAAATAAAATATGTTGACAACCATGTGATATGGTTGAGTTTAAAATACAATTAATATTATAAGCTAACAGAGTAGCTATTCGTTTTTTAAATTTAATAGGCAAGTGTAAAGAGCTGCCAGTCAAAGAAAATGAATTATTAGTGAATTTATTTGTGTCAAAAAACACAAATTTGTCACTGTGACGCTGAGATAAATTGAATAATAAAGTATTCAGCATATGAATACTGTTATTTTGTGTTGCTGTATAATATTTTGAAAATGGTAGGGAACAGAGGATAATTTTTTTGACATTTAAATTTGTCAAAATGTTCCAACTCTTTATAATATTTTTCTTACTAACGTTTTGACTGTTCCCTAACATTAATACAATACAACAGCACAATACTTGTGCTATAGTGGCTAGAAAAACGGATAGAAATACTTACTTAAATACATTTATAAACACCCCATGACTCAGCTACAAATGCTCGTGCTCATCACACAAACATTTGCCCCTAGCAGGATTCGAACCCGCGACAGCCGATTTTGTAGTCTGGACCTCAGACCACTAGACTAGGACCAAAGCTGTCGTCGATTTTTTATTTTTTATTATTGCAAACTTATCTATTTTGTTGGAACAAAACCGCAAACTACGCGAGGCACCTTTTCGATTAAAAGCTGTTGGCATGCAATTACAAATTATTGTTTTAACATAGCAGTTCGACGAACTCGTGTCGATAGGTTTTGGTCACAGCGGGAACATTTTAATATTATAAATAGGTTTTTGTCATATCGTAATAAGTGAACAAGCGTTTATGCCTTCAAAGTATGTTTCGACATACTGTATGTTTCCAACATTGTTTTACCACCATGTTTCAAAACTAGAGAGATAGAAGATTCACTCTTCGTTGCACAGCACAGTAAACAAAATTTTAGAAACGTGTAACAAATAAATATGTCCCATTTAGGCAGTCTTATCTACTGCCTAAATTGTACATAAGTTTGTTAAGTTCATCTGGACCTATTACAGTACAGTATTTTAAAGGTTTTGGCCGTAAGATGGGATAGTGCTTTGGTGAAGTACTGGATAACTGCCCTAACTAACCCAAAGTCGGAGGAAATCTAAAATGGTTTGATTTATTATTTATTTATGCAAATCTTAATGTTGACTAATATTAGACGTAAGAAAAATGTTACTAACAATATGGATCTAAAGTTATTTGAAAATAAATAATTTGAATTTAGTAGTATTAGGAAACTTACTATTCAGGTATTCTTATCTTTATAACCTCTTCAGACTCCACTCCAAGATTTATTTCAAAGCGTTTTGATGAAATTGGCTTCAAAACTATAGAATAAGGTTTCATGGAACCCCGATAAAAAACACAACCGTTTCAGCAGTCAGCTGGTATCTCACAAAAGTTATACAGCCTCGTCCGAGCGAAGATCAACAGCTGGGCAGCTAATTGCGCAAGATTAATGAATAAGATAGATTAATGAATGAGATGAGCCAGGGCCCGCAATCATTAATCTCAGCACTTGTGCTTGGAGAGGCAATGACTTACGCGCCATTGTATTGTTATTTATGCATTCAGGTTATAAGATGTGGAATAATGAGTAAGTGGATGAGTGTGCCAATAGGGTCGAATGCATACACTTAGTATAGGGGAACTTACTGTACCTATGGCCAAGGTCAGAGCAAAATAATAAAACAATAATGGTACCGATTCTTAAGACAGATTTTCGGAAGGAAAATTAATTGCGTGCTTTCAAAAGCTTTATGCTTTTGCCTGATAAGAACAAGCAATCTTGGCCCGTATTGTTATTTGTGTGATGTTTAATATTATACCAAACTAGCTGACCCGGCGAATTTCGTACCGCCTTAGCGTTGCAATGATTGAACAATGTCATCGAATGACATTGACATTACTTACGCGCGTTTTTTAAAATATGCAAAATTAAATTTGTATTTTTCAATAATTCTGAGAGATTTTCTTAATATGTTTTTCCGTAAGAACCTCCTCCTAATAATAACAAATACAACAAAAAAAGAATTAGTGAAATCGGTCCAACGGGCTTCATTTATATATATATATATAGAAAGATTAAGAATATTTTATCTAATATATATATATATATATATTAGATAAAATATTCTAAATATATATTAGATAAATTATTATATATTAAATATATATATATATATATTAGATAAAATATTCTTCATCTTTCTTTCTATTGGGATCTTGCTCTCGGCTCACTGGCAATGGCAGCGTTGCTATTCCAAAAATAAGATAAGAAGCTTTTCTTTTGAGTTGCATACAAAATCATTATAGGGCCCTTGATAATTATAGAGTTCAATACATCAACAATCAATGTAACAACATTAGTTTTAAATAAGTACTTGAGGACGCTAAATGAAATGTTAAAAGCCTTTGCAACAAACAATATCCACTTGCTTACATTTAGCTACGGTTGGCATTGTCAGCAAGGCGAAGCCCATCTTGCATCTTGTACCGCATCCTGAGGGTATCCTCCTAAATACTACTTAACTTTATTTGACGTAACTTAACTTTATTCTTGTCGGCCCGTATGCACGGAATACGGTAACCAAATTTATTGCATGTCTCAAGGGAACCACATAGTTTCCGGGGGTTAGGAGTTTTTCCTATTTTCCCTCTTATCAGTAGTTATAAGCCTTGATAATGTGATGTTTTTTGCGTTATTCCTATTTTAAACACGCTTTTATTAGATCGGGGTGTATGTATGTATGTTCATACATACATACATACATCCGTTACATACATTCATATGTATGTAACGGAATTTGTGAGCTCAATTTTCACCAACTTCCAGAAATGGGATTAATTTGTAACTTCACACACGTATTAAGTACCGATGACAATGCAATAATGTGATAAGAGTTTTCCATTATCCTTATTAACTAAAAAAATAAAATTAAATAAAAAAGAGAAAATAATTTCTGAGTACACGGAATTTATATTACAGTAGAGTAAAAAGCGTGGGGTGCTTGGTATAGAAGTATGTGAAAATCATCCTATTACTGGCAACTATGAAAATAGAAGTGTGAAAACGTCTTAAAGTGCACCCCACGCTTTTTACTCTACTGTAACATAAACTCCGTGTACTCAGAAATTATCTTCTCTTTTTCAGTTAGCAAAAAAAGCGTGTTTTTTAGTTTTTTAAACTATTTTTTATATTTCTAAGAATAGTTGTGTCAAATATGCTACCTGTACGGGTTACCGCACAATGGGTATAAATTAGCTAAGTAAAGCTAAATGACTCCTTAATTTAGGTCAAACTGCATCTACATTAATAACATTGTTTTAAATATTTTATTTATGCACACGACTGAATTCCGTACTTTGGCCAATGCATCATCATCATCATCATCATATTTGTAAAGTTAATAAGTTTAATACGATGAAAATAAAGGTCAGTGTTAGAACAACTTTCATTGGGTTTGTTTTGAACTTTAACTTTCCTTTACAATTAACCCTAACACTCATCTCGCACTGTTAACCGCAACACTACCGTTTTTGCTAGCATTTAGACAAAATCGCCCTTATCTACTTACGTTGGTTTCCTTAGTAAATATTTAAAAACTAACACGCAAACAAATCAGCGAACTTCATTGATTGAAATTAATGTAAGTTTATTTCGGATTCAAAGTTAAACTTGAGGTGACGAAACTCATCTGACATCTTCTACACAACCAAATCCGACCTTTCACTCCGGTCACTACTGAGTTCAAAATCGCTTACGACTGCAAGGAGACAGAGGGCCTATCGTGTAATCTTATAATAATCTCTTATATAACATTCTCGTGTCACAATGTTCGTTCCTGTACTACTCCGAAACGGCTTGACCGATTCTCATGAAATTTTGTGAACATATTGAGTAGGTCGGAGAATCGGTTAACATTTATTTTTTATACCCCTTAGTGATAAGGGTAGTCCGCACTTTACATTTATATGGCAAAACAACGTTTGCCGGATCAGATCTAGTAATGATAATAAAATTTTATTTCAGGCCATATCCATAAACTGTTAGTATTACCTACACAGTATCTTAAAAACCTAATGTTAGTAGTGTAGTGCAAAATCCTTACTTTGAAATGTAGCATTCCCACCCTAGCTTCATAGAGGAACTTCACCTCGTTTCTATGGAGCAAGTCAGGGCCACACTCAGAGGTTATAGTTTCTCCGTCAGTCAAGCTTGCATGAAAAACAGGGATAACTACATCCGAAACTACAATTAGCGCCTTAATAATAGTCCTCCTGGCCGATTTCGACCACGGCGGCCAATCTCAACAGAGATCAGCCAACTACGCAGGAGATACAAGTGCACAAATGTGAGCGCAATACACAGCTGCACTCACTGTTCCATAATTCTCAAAGTTCGGTGAGACAGCAATCCGACATGACCATAACGTGTTTTCCAAGGCACGGGGGTGTAACACCGCCAACTTCCCGACTCCGAGCTGTTTTTGAGAAATTAATGACAGAAAATCTCAGAAACAATTTTGGCTCGACCTGGGATTCGAACCCAGGACCTCTCGGTTGTGAAGCAGAAACTTTGTCACTACACCAACGACGCAGTCAACGGCTTAGAGAGTAGGGGGGCAGAATCCGTACGTAATGAAAAATGCAAGTTTTGCAAAGTTCGAGTAAGTACTTAGCGAAGTATCGCGTGAGGAATGACAAATGGGGGCAAGTTGACCCCTTCTGATCCTCGGGGCTCGGGGGAAAAAACTTTGACGGAATAACATTACTCATTTCTTTGCAACACTTCAAAGTCTTCGCAAATCGTCTTATGTTTAAAGTGATTCCCGCAGAATCGAACAAAATTCTATCATAAACGAATTTTGTGACCACGTGGATTGTACGAGTTTATAGACCGTTTTTTTTGCTTTGATCAAAATGTAGGGTGCAGATATGTAAAATTATAAATTGTTATATTGGTTATGGATAGACAAATACAAAGAAAACTGTTTTTTCGCAGGTCCTTAACGGATACCCATATGTTCAACTGTCATCCTGAACTTTATCAAATACTCGTAAAAGGATGGTATTCCGTTACCCTATAAATAGATGATATGAAAATATGGCTAAGAAACAGCGGGGGTGGGAAAACTGTTTGTGGTTTTTCTATCGTAGTCGGGCCTTTTATTGTAATGTAACGTTACTCCCTTAGGAACCACAATGTCATGTTCTTGGTTACTTATCTCTTAGTTAACTCTATGTAAGGCCTTGATTAATTATATTCTACTGCTTTATTACGGTACTTGCTAAAGATATTGAGTACCAAGCATAGATAAATTTAGTAAGTTGAAACTTGAAGCTGCAATTGGCTGCAATACTTTAGTAGTGTAACACACGTTGCTAAGATCCATAAAAAGGCAGATTCTAAGTAATAGGTTTGTGGCTACCGTCGAACTAATGGTAAAATTACCAATTTATGTATTTGATTTAATTTGCAACTGATTTGACCTCGTTAGTGTAGTGTCAAAGTTTCTGCATTACATCCGAGAGGTCTTGGGTTCGATTCCCAGGTCGAGCCAAAATTGTTTCTGAGAATTTCTGTCATGAATTTCTCAAAAACAGCTTGGAGACGGGAAGTTGGCGGTGTTACACTCCCGTGCCTCGGAAAGCACGTTAAACCGTTGGTCCTGCGCCTGATCTCTCTGTCTCATGTTGGATTGCCGTCTCACCGAACTTTGAGAGTGATGGAACAGTGAGTGCACCTAAGTATTGCGCTCACACTTGTGCACTATAATATCTCCTGCGCATTTGGATGATCTCTGTTGAGATTGGCCGCCGTGGTCGAAATCGGCCAGGAGGACTAATACTTTGAAAACCTTGTAACGCAAAGGATAAATAGGAAATATTAATTAGTTACCTCTGTAGGTACTCACAGGTAAATGAAAGCTTTCACCTCACACCCACTTACGAGACGCGTTGAGATTAAAATGATATTTAGTCGTAATCCTAACACCTACCTCGGAAAGGGATTACAGAAAATTCAGTACTGGGAAATAATTAATCATATCAGGAAGACGGGTTTATTCACTCCTTTAATAAATAAATACAAAATAACCTATAAGCGTGTTTAACCTAACTAGGTTTTTGATGTTCATGACATGTTTAGCTCCATAGATGTAAAATAATACCAACTTAAAAGTTAATTAATTACCTGAGTGGATTAAGACTGAGTAGATATTTTTTATTAAACTTCCTTTAATTTTGAATTAAAAAATATAAATATTCTGCTTTTTAAAACATAAACAACTGCTATAAGATCCGCTACTAAGCTGGTATAATCTCGTCTTAGAAAATTAGAATTATCGCCCTAAACGTGACTGGGATGTGTATCAAAATATGATTTATATACCGTTGTGATTTTTTTTATACAATTTAAGCACAAACTCGGCTTCATCAAGTTTTTAGTTAGTAACAGTTTTCCAGAACATTATTTTGTAAATCAGTACTGGAAACAAGAAATCTCACAGCAAAAATACGTTTGTAAGTTAAAGTTCGTGTCCGATATAATATCATACATTTGAAATCTTATTTGCATCATTGGGATTTTATTGCCAATTTAGTTACAAATACACAAAATATGTCGTCGTGTTCGTATTAAAACTTGAACATAATACATCTAGAAAGAAGCAGTAAGTAATAATAATAATAATAATAATAATAAACATTTATTTCTCACCAAAAATATATGGTACAAAAACATACACTGGTACGTATATCCTAAGTAAATTATGGTGGGCTGAAACCTGAACTAGGATGATTCCTGTATCTCAGGTTATCAGCCCTCCACCCCATTTTGAGTAATCCCTTAAATTCGCAAAAAATAAATGTATTGCTAGTAAGTAAACAAAACTAAAAATTTAGACATTCACACATTTACAAAAAATTTTGAGGGTAGGCTTAAATCACAAAAGAGCGTCAGCGTAGGGACGTGTCCCGAGCTGTCAAGCAAGTTGAACTCAGTTTCGCTTCATGTTTTAATAATTGGTGTGTGGTACAAGTTGTAAATTGTTGTCGTTTTACAGGTAGTTGTAGACATGAAATATGTGTACATAGTAGTGTAATAAATATACGGTAGTATATATAGTATGTGTATAAATGTATAATAAAATACTTATTAGATATTTTTGTGTGAGTATGTGTGTGTATGCGTGCTTGTATGTGTGTGTTTGTATGTATAATAGCAGACTCATGGTATTTTAAGTATGTTTTCCGTTTCATTATAATTAAGAGTAGATAAACTATGCTTAAGTATTCTTTTTAGTTTGTTTCTATTTAATTTAATTATGTTACTTCTATCATTTATATACCTGTATAAAAATGGACTCATGTAAAACTTTTGTCGTCTTGCAAAGATAGTATTAAAGATCGGAACCGGAGTACGGTATCTCCTTTTCGCATTTACTATTTGATTCGGGTTTACGTGTTTGTGTTGACGAAGAACCGAGTTGTAAATAAATAACTGTCGGACTGTCAGCAACTGTGTTTCCTCATAGAGCTTTTTGGTCGGATAACTTCTGGGCTTAGAGCACATGACCTTTATAACCGCTCGTTGTGCTTTTTCCAATATTAGAAGGGATGAGGTAGCTGCTCCTCCCCAGACAGTAATACAGTAAGTCAAAAGTGACTGGCAGAGGGCAAGATAAATCTTGGTTACAAGTTCGGGGTCAGCTGCATCTCTGAGGTTCCTAAAAATGGGGAGGAGTTTCCTAATTCTTTTACTCAGCGCCGCTATTTGCGGTTGCCAGTTTAGGTTCTTGTCTACTATCACTCCCAAATATTTAAGATTGTCTGTTTGTTCTAATGTTTCACAGTTGCATTCTTCACTAAAGTCACAATGAGAAGTATGTGCCTTTATAATGAAGTTGTTAGGGGGATTTGATGCACCAGAGATCCTAAAGCAGATATATTTTGTCTTTAGTATGTTAATTGTAAGTAGGTTACTATCTAGCCACTTTATCACCTTCCGAAGTCCGTACTCTGCCGATTTTTTAACTAGTCTCCATGTTTTGTTTTTAAATATTAGTGCAGTATCATCGGCAAAAGATAATACACTACCATTGCGGAGTTTTAGACTACACAGTTCATTGACATAGGCCAAAAACAATGTCGGGCCTAGAGTACTTCCTTGCGGAATGCCATATGTAATTGATGCACTTGTACTACTAACATCACCCACTCTCACTACCTGCCTTCGATTTGTCAAGTAATCTTTGAGCCATTCTAATGCGGGACCACGTATGCCCATATTTTCTAATTTAGTCAAGAGAAGCGGTATGGATACGGTATCGAACGCCTTTTTGAGATCCAAAAAAATGCCTACACAATTATCCCCTGCATCAAGTGACTCAGTAACCAGATCCGACAAGTTAGATATAGCGTCTTCAGTGTTTCTGCCAGATCTGAACCCGTATTGAGTATCAGCCAGTATGTTTTTGGATTCCAGAAACTTCATTAGACGGTTATTAAAAGCTTTTTCAATAATTTTACTAAGCGTGCTAAGTAAAGATATTGGCCTGTAGTTCGACACCGTATCCACCTCTCCACACTTGTAAATAGGGATTACAACCGCTTTTTTAAAAATGTCCGGAAAACTTCCTGTTGCGAAGCTCAAATTACAGAGGTGTGCGATCATAGTGCATAAGACCGTGTGAGAGTTTTTGAGCACTTTTGTTGGGATACTGTCAATTCCTGGAGCACTATTACTTTTTAGGTTACGTATAATTTTATCAATTTCTATATAGTCAGTTGGAAATAGGCACATGGAGCTGTAGATTTTTGAATGAGAGGACTCTTGTAGTAATTCTGCTGTATTAGTTTTCGTTCGCGTCAGTATTTCTGAAGCCAGAGTTTCTCCAATAGTTGTGAAGTAATGATTGGCAATGTCAAGAGATGTTTGTGGTGATGTTGAAAGTTTCGTTAGAGGTGAAGAGTTTACGCGCTGATGTTTAATATTGCATAGTTCTTTAACAGTTTCCCATGTCACTTTGTTATTTTTATAGTTCCTATTAAATTTATCTTTATAGTAGTTGTTTTTTAAAGTTTTGGCAGTTAGATTGCAAACGTTTCGGTATTTAATATAGTAATTTTTTAGTTCAATGTTATTGGGATTCGATTTAATTTTTTTGTGTAACTTATCTCTAGTTCTAAAACATCTGATTATGCTAGCATTTATCCAGGGTTTTAGTGGGCGCTTTCTTTTGCTTACAGTTCTTATTGATGTGTGTTTAATTATGAGTTCTTGCAGAATTCCAGTTAAAATCAAAGCAGCGTTGTTGGTATCTTCTATAGATAAAAATGGATTCCAGTCATATGATTTAATCGCCTCCTCCAAAGCCTTATAGTCAATTTTAGTTCTCGTAAAAGAATCAGAAATAGGTGTTTTTGATGGCTGGGTTCTCGAGATACTTAGGAGAAGTGGATCGTGGTCCGTTATATCAGTTTTTAGTACAAAGCATTGGGAGGTTGCAGATAGCTTGCACATGAAGTGGTCTAAGCAGGTATCCCCGTGGGTCGGAGTATCAATAACGTCAATAAGACCATGAGACCCTATGATTTCCAAGTATTCTCTAACATTAGCACAAGATAGGTTTAAGGTGTTTATATTTATATCCCCCGCAAGAACTATATTACGGGTTCTGATGGTGGTCAAGAATGTGTCCAGGGAGTCTATAAATTTGAGTGGATTTTTAAAAGCAAAAGGGCGATATATACCTATAACAGTCATGTCATCTATTTTAGCTGCTAGACAATTAGCCTCTTCTATCTCGATCTCTTGGACAGTGGCCACGTGGTTGTTATGGATATACATAATGACACCATCGTTTTGGTTGAAACTTCTCCTGGTAAAGTACATGTCATAGTTATCTATCTGCGGTGGAGTCGAACCATCATCACACCAACATTCTGAGAGAATAATGATGTCCAAGTTGGTTTGCAACCTTGTAGCGTACACTAGGAAATTGTCAAGATTTTTGTTTACACTTCTAATATTAGCCGATATAATGTTCAGCTGGTTATTGTTGTTAGTTTTGATATTATTGATTTCTGTAATAATGGAGTTTGGATCTTCGATAAGTACCTATTAATTAATGTTTTTAAATATATTTTTCTATTTGCAAAAATGTGATACTGAATAAAAATGTTTTCTTCTTCTTCAATTGGTGATACAAAATGTGAGATCTTAAAGAAAGATAACTTGGTCTGTTTTTATCAGGCCCAAAAGAAATTTGAATAAAACACCTGATGTTATGAAAACTAGCAGGATTTTTTGTACATAACTTGGCACTTATTTAGATCTCCAATATTTTTGCGGCCAAGCCCATAGCCAAGCATAGTTTTTGTATTGAACTTGGCTTTCCTTTTTACAGTTACGTTTTTGGTGGGATTTCATTACTTTTTGTACAACATAAATGCCTCGTGTGTTCATAAGTTTTGAGACAAAATTTGTGCTAAAAAAACGAAATAAAAAATTACATACTGGCTGCTATTTATTTCTTTTTCTAATTTTGAATTTCGAATGTTAACTTTTAATTCCATGGATTTTCAAATTCATTTCTTTCAATTTTCTCGTGATGGAGAGAACAAAAGAATCGCGTGCGACCGTGATTTCGCTATTTAAGGCGGGAAAAAAACCAATGGAGATTTTCCGTGACGTAAAACTTTTGGTGTGAGCCGTAACTTCGTGTATTACACTATTAAACGATACAAGGAAACAAGTTCTTTGCAAGATCGCCAAAGGAGTGGTCGGCCGCGCTCTGTAAGGACGCCTGTTAACATCAAAATCATTCGAGAGCGACTTCGCCGAAATCCATGTCGAACTCAGAAAAAACTAGCTCTGCAGACTAATATTTCGCGCGTTTCAGTCAA
Source organism: Pyrausta despicata (assembly GCA_963921415.1). Classification (NCBI taxonomy): domain Eukaryota; kingdom Metazoa; phylum Arthropoda; class Insecta; order Lepidoptera; family Crambidae; genus Pyrausta; species Pyrausta despicata. The sequence goes on along the minus strand of OY992850.1, from coordinate 2,121,447 downwards.
CAAAATACTGAAATATGATTTTAAGGTGAAGGCATATAGCCGTAGGAAAGTTCATTTTTTAAACGATCGCCTTCGTAAATTGCGACGCAAACGTTGTCCAATACTGCTTAAGAGACACGATGCGAGGAAAATACTCTTCACCGATGAGAAAATCTTTACTGTCGAAGAAAAGTTCAACCGACAAAACAATAAAGTGTATGCAAAAAGTAGCAAGGACGTCCCAGCTTCAGCACGGAATGTCTCGCGTTCTCATCATCCGGCTAGTGTGATGGTATGGTGGGGAGTTTCGTATGAAGGTGTCACTCCGCTCCATTTCTGTCAACAAGGCGTCAAGGTGAAAGCCAAGAACTATCAAACTGACATCTTAGAGCCTGTTGTGAAACCCCTGTCCCTTAGTTTGTTTCAGAACAAGGATTGGGTTTTCCAACAGGACTCAGCGCCATCCCATAAAGCAAAAACCACCCAAGCGTGGTTGAGGGAAAATGTGCCGGCCTTCATCGCGGCGAACGAATGGCCCTCTTCCAGCCCCGACCTCAACCCGCTGGATTCTGCTTTATGGGCTGAGCTAGAGCTCAGGGCATGCCGAAAGTCCCACCCAAACTTGGAGTCACTGAAGCGAGCTCTTGTCCGAGAAGCAAAGCGAATCCCGCTGGAAAAGATTCGTGCCGTCATTGATGACTGGCCAAATCGTCTAAGGGCCTGTATTAAAAACAAGGGTGGTCATTTTGAATAATAATAATTATTTTTTGTTTATTATTATCTACTAATTGTTTACTGAAAATTTTCGAAATATATGTTAATTATAAAAAAAGTTATGCAACTTTTATTTCGTGTCATAACTTATGCACAAACGAGGTATAGTGCGGCGCACGCCGCCTACGAAATTTCATCTTCCATGCTAGGTTATCTGGAAGTAACTAGGTTACCTTAAGTTACTTATATGACAGTCAGTGAGCCACTGATAAAATTTACGACTTTTGGACCTTCATATCTTTATAACCGTTTGAGCTAGTTTCGTAAAATTTTGGCATCTAATTGTCCTCATGGATATAATTAAACATACATAGTTTCATGTGTTAACGTCAAATAGGTTTTGAGTTATGGCAGGGTCAAAATTGGCATCAAGTTGTTCGTATAATTACACTCGGCGCTTTTCTAGCCAGTTCCTTTGCTTGAACTTGGCTTGACACGCTGCCGCGTATCTAGATATTATGATAGAGTTACGGCGAATCGGTGGGCGTTGTGGCGGAAAGGTTCTGGAATGGCGACCGCGTTCCGGACGACGCTCTATGACCCTACAAGTTGGACCGACGATATGGGGTGAAGGTCGCTGGTAGCCGCTGAATGCCATAAGCGCAGGACCGATCGCGGTGGAAATGCTTGGGGAGGCTAATGCTCAGCAGTGGGCATCGAAGAACTAATACGAGGATAAAGATGAGAGAGTCTACTTTTCCTTCTTAGTTAAATATTGTGGGAATGACTAAGCCTATCTCACAGCACCCGTTGTAACTTAGCAGCCTCTAACACAAATCTTCAATTAAACCCACGTAATTTGCGTCTTGTTTGTTAATCAGCATGACTGGGACTTATCTGGCATAAGTTTTCAATGGGTCCATTAGACGCACAGGGAGAAATAATTAATTTCGGTTCGAGAGAGGCTTAGCGGCGCTGTCTGGAGAGGTTAATCGAATTTGCGACGACCCTATTTGTGTTAGAAATCTGTAAGCTCAGTTGGAAAGGGCGCCTTTATAATAATAGTAAAAGAACCTAATGAGTAGAGAAGAGACCGCGTAAAATTTACTTTCATTAACCGATTTGTGACTAAGAGAGTAGGGGATCAGGCTTGTTTTCTTATCCTATGGCGTTGAGCACGCTAGGCGTGGCACGTCATTTTTAATCAGCGCCACAGTTAGAATTTTAAAATTAAACATAGCAAACCCTTGTCTGTCAAATTTTCCGATTGCCAGGCGATTGACTGAGGGAAAAGAGAAAAAAATTGCGACATTCAAAGTAAAATCTCATTGATTCACACGCTCAAAATTAATAGCTAATAACAGAAGGCAGCTTTTAATGACAATTGAGTCCGGTGTACTGCAGGAAAAAGTAATAGGCTGCTCTCCTTCAACTAACAAATTAAAAATGCCATAGGATGTACGCTTACGAGACGTATAATACTTCATATCACATTTAAACCGTATAATAAATAAATAATAAATATTTAAATAAATATTTCACAACAATCACACCAATTCTCTAATCCCAAATTAAGCTACGAGGCTTGTGTTATGGGTACTAGACAACGGATAAAAATACTTAAATACTTTTTTTTTGTAAATAAATACATATTATACATAGAAAACACCCAGACCAATACAAACACACATGTTCATGCACACTTATGTTTGTACTGTGCGGGGATCGAACCCGCGACCCTTGGTTTTAGAAGTCCGACCTGTGGACCACTGCACCAAGTGGTCGTATAAATAGCTTCTATCATCGACTTACGTCGGTAGTAACTAGTGTAGCATTATAAAACTTTCATGAGACTCATGCTCTATCTAAAAGCTACGTATCTATAAAATGAACACAGTTTTCCAGGCGTGGCTTGTCATATTAAACTTGCAACGTAATTGCATGGTGTACACACCATTGATTTGAACTGTTTACTTTTACACCTAGCGAAGTCTATTTATGGCTAAGTTGAGCTAGTACAGGCACAAAATATGAGGGTATCGCTTATTTGAAGTGTCATTCATTGGTACCCATTACATACCTGTCAGCACAGGTAAGAAATACTTGACAAAATTATTCTAAGAAGTGTACACAAAGACAGGCCTCTCTCACTCGATGTACTTGCGCGCGGTAACAGCCTACTCTCGCCCGCACCGACGTCGGTGCGAATACAGTGGGCTGCCAACAACCGTCGGACGCGCTCACGACGCACTATAATTATTCGTGTTACGCTTACGATCAATTTAGTTTTCATACGAACCAAATAAGTAATCTGTGCTTGTTAAACGTTAGCTTTATTTAAGAAAAATGACTTCTGGTGGTGGACATTTATGTGCTGTTGATGGGTGTAGGTCGAATACATACTAAGAGAAATAAAACGCTTTCTTTTTTTAGTCTACCAGCTAATGAAGAAAATGTAATTATTACCCGGTAAGTTAGTAATTTATTTACAAAGTATAAAAATAAACAAATTAGTAGGTGGTACCTACTACGTAGGTAAATTGGATAAATTCAGGTAAATTGGGGTTCGGCTTTATTGAATTAAAATGGAATACCTACAGTCAGTTACTTTATCGAAATAATACCTAAGTACCTATTATACCTATTAGTCTACTTTTTATGGGCTGCGCACCACCTACGAACTGTGTGTACCTACCTACCTACCTACTCGACGTGGTGGTTTAGTCGACTAATGACTAATTAATTAGCGAAATGACTAGGTAGGTAGGTAGGTACCTACGTAGTTGACAATAAAATTGACCGATTCTCGAAGTGTACCTACCTACTAATAATCTACAAACGACAGATTCCACAAATGACAGATACGTTTTAGGAAGAGATAGCAAGAGTCACAATTAAGTAGCTCATAATTCGCTTGTTATACCTTATACAGGCTGAATTTCTTATTTCACATTTGTTATTCAATAATGTTATATTATTTCAACAACAGTCAATTAAATACCATTTTAGAAAAATGTGGTTGAAATATTTTTACCGAAAGTGTCAACCCTAGTTCGATTGTCACTCGGACTCACGTCACGTGGTCTCACGCAGCTGCAAAGCAATAGTGACTTTATACTTAGAGCTGCAGGTGCATTATTGTACGCGGCAGAAAAAGTAGTCTATTAACGCTGTAGGTATCGAAATTTTTCTATGGAGTGATTTATCTGTTACGTAGTAACTATTTAGTAATCTGTGACAAAGAGAACTTTAAGGTCTTGTCTTTTTTGTTATTTCTTAAATCACTCACTTGACTATGTACTGCCACTCACCGCCTTTATAAAGTACGTGGTGACTTAAACTAAATGTTTCATGATGAAAAGCAATACAAAAATTGTTACTAACAAGATTATGGACCCCGGTCTGAAAATAAACTCTCATTCATTCATTCAATATAATGTTCATAGCAAAAAAAAATAAAGCTAGATACATATAAACATATATAAGCAGACTTTGGATTAAGATTAATTTATACTTTTACAGCTATAATAAAACAACTGAATATGAAAATATTAAATTTTAATATTGTTAACTGATATGTCTTACGCTTAAACTTAACAAATCGCTATACACAGTATATTTATTTCTATATAAATGCAAATAATCACTAGTTAATATGTTTTTAAGTGTATACGAAAATCGTTAATCATCTAGTCACAGGATTGTAAGATATATTACATTTAAAGCCGTACTAAACGATTTCTAGGATGTGAATTATAATTTATGATAATAATGCAATACCATGAAAGAGGATACAACTATTTTGAGTTTGAAATGAGGACTTTGATAGCAATTTTTCTTTTGGAAACCGACGATTTGACATCATAATTAAAAATATGTAACTAACATTTTTTTAACTTGGGGTAACCTAGAAACTAAGTTAAAAATTAAATTCTATTGGCCGCATTTTTATTTTGAAACAATAAATTCGTTAAACAACTTTGATAAATGTTAACAGGAAAAATATCTTATATTTAATAACACAGATAAAAATACGAATGTTATCATTATTATAAGTAAATCAATCTTCTATCATAATTAACTTTATGCTAAAATATTTTAAATAAGTCAAATATACATAAAAAAAGTTTTTTAGTATGTATAGTTAGTAAAACTAGGTATTTTCTATAATTTTTAATTTTATAATTCACACTGGCACCGATTCTTAAAAATTAATACTACCACATGAAATTAATCAGGGTGAAAAAGTTATCAAAAATCATCAAGGTCTTTTTAAATAAGACAAAACTTCATTTTTGCATAATAATATGCTACCTGCACAGGCTACCTGTGAATTAAAAGTTCCTCATCTGCAAATGGCGGGAAATGCACACTGTGAAATTAAATGCGCACACAAGTTTCTCAGCAAGTGCTAGTGTTTCTTAGTGTGTCAAATATTTTGTTTGTCCCTATATTGTATCTTGTTACAAACAAACTAACTTTATCCCGTCTCCCTCTTAACGTTCGTGCTGTCTCGCTCTCTTGAACGCGAGTTTGACATTCTTCAAATATGAACCATAGACAGAAAGGTGCGAAGTGACGGAGTTAATAAATGGGTGATCTTTTTTGTTTAATCTTGCATGAAACAAGCTAAGCTTTAAACCTGTCTCACTCGCTTGGCACCTGGTATGTACACAAAAAGGTTCAAGACAGGTGGCCATGTTTTGTTCTATAGCCCGTGTTACACAGTAGTGTCACTAATACAAATTTAACCTTATACCTCTCTCACTCACAGCTCATTTCGTCTCGCTGTTTGTCTATCAGCGTGAGATCATCATGGTGGAACCAATTACCATAGACACGAAGAGGATCAAGCGATAAATGCCGGGAGAAAAGACTCAAGGTTATATTTTGACTAATGCACGTGTTTCACTGTCACTGATTCAACTTAAAACTTAAACCTCTCACTCTCACAGCTCGTCACGTCTCGCTCTCTTTAGCGCGAGATCATCGTGCTGAAACCAGGTGGCATAGACACGAAGGGGGTCTGGCGACGAGTGCCGATGGAAGGAGACGGGACGATCGCGAGCCAGGACCTCGCGAGCGTAGTCTTGTGGTCTCGCCTGCAAATAGAACTTTGATATAACAATCTGCCGCCACGTCATCAAGCATAAGTTACATCTTGGGTAGGTCGACCCCGCCACAGTCTGTCTGACATGCAGTGTTACAAATATTAAGTAGCTAACTAACTACCTAAATAAAATAAAATAAATAAATAATAATTATCAAAGTGAAGTATGCAGTCTGTAGGGAACTCCGTTGAAGTTTTACAAACCTTTGGGGGTGATATTTTGCAGAATATGTAGTTGTGCAATACCATCGATAAGAATACTATGGAACCTTATGAAATAATTGCGAGTGTGTGACAGTAATGTTGAGCACCGCGCAGGCGCATAGAGTCATGTCGTCGGGCGCGGTGAGCGCAGAGCACGCGCAGCGGGCAGCGCTTCAGCTAGTGCTATACTGAGTAACTTCTGCGGCTCACTACAATGTTGACAAGCTTGCTAGCCTGATGGAACAGCGGCTAGTGTGTGACAGTTATGTTGAGCCTATGCCCCGCGCAGGTGCCTGGCGACATAACATCAGGCGCAGTGAGCGCGGCGCACGCGCAGGGAGCAGCGCTCCAGCCGCCGCTATACTGTGGCTCATTTCGACGATGACAAGCTGACTAACCTGATGGAACAGCGGCGAGTGTGTGACAGTGATGTTGAGCCTATGTACTGCGCAGGCGCCCAGCGTCATGTCATCGGGCGCCGTGAGCGCGGCGCACGCGCAGCGGGACAGCGCTTCGGCCGCCGCTATACTAAGTACTGTACCGCCGCCGCCGGTTATGTAGTCGTAGCCTGGAAGGTTATGTGGCATGTACTTTTGTTTTTAGTCTTTTGAATAACAAGAGGACTGACACAGAAAATAAGATATGTCTTTTGTTTCGTTGGCGTGGCTTAGATGCTTTGGCGGTGTTACACCCCCGTGCCTCGGAAAGCACGTTAGGCCGTTGGTCCTGCACCTGATCTCTCTCCGATCATGTGCCATCTCACCGAACTTTGCGAGTGATGGAACAGTGAGTGCACCAGTGTATTGCGCTCATACTTGTGCACTATAATATCTCCTGCGTAGTTGGCTGGCTCTGTTGAGATTGGCCGCTGTGGTCGAAATCGGCCAGGAGGACTATTATTATTATATCCATTGCACGACTTACATCTCTCTGTCACTATTAACCTATTATATATAAGAAAGAATATCTTGTTAATGTCCGAAATCTTATTACGTATGCACTTATGCGACTTACCCTTGGCAGCGGTCTCCTTCTTCCCGTAACCATATCCGTACCGTTCCCCAAGTATGGTAGTGTCAGATCCTCCGCGGTAACAGCTTAGCACCTCACACAGTCTTTGGACCCTACATACATGAGACGAGTTAAAAATACACATTTGAAAAGCATAGTAAATAAAAAGTTTTATTCTGAAATTAATAAATTGGCACCAAAAAAGAAATTAACATTAACACAAATCTGGTTATTGGGCCTTATAGCTTTTACCTTTGATTCATAAAAATTGGTTTCCTGTAAAGTCGGTATACGGGCGAAAGTTTTACGTGACAACGACTTTGAGTGGTAAAATAATTTTAATGTGAATATTCATTCGTATAACATGAACCGGTGTGTATGCCTATCTCTCTCACTCTCTCTCGCTCTGTCTCTCTCGCTCTTAGGCGGGTTAACTGTGCTCGAGTGGAAGGGACGCGTGCCTTTCACTTTTTATGTCTGTCTCACTCGCTCTTAGGCGGGCTAACCATGCCCGAGTCGAAGGGACGCGTGCCTCTCACTCGCTCTCATTGTGAGCGCGGAACGTGAGCGGAGCGTAACGCAGTTTCTTGAAGTGTCACCCGGCAAACCAATTTATAAGACGTTGTCACGTCAAAAACCTAAACCTAACATGCTTAATATATTAGAGGAGCAAATTCCATATAAATAGGTAGGAAACACAATATTCTTTTAGGAATTAATGAAATGCTTTAGAATATAAATATGCTTAAGTAGCTCTTTGTATTCCGGCTCGTTTACATTATTTGTACAAGTTGTGAAAACCTATAAACACTTCGATTTACATAAGCTCTGTAGCATAAGTGTAATGTATTTTAGTGGTTGATTATCCAATAAATAAAATAAAATAAACTTACCCCAATATCGTGTCGTCGTCAGCCAAAAATATCCACTTGATGTGCGGCAGCTTGCGAATCCTTTTCAGCGCTTGTTTCAAGATGGCCACCGTTTTGGAGCAGTGGCCGGTCTTGGAGTTTGGTATGCCAGTGTCTATTGCTGGTAAGGACGGATCTAAGTGTGACAAAAAGATAGATAAGATAGATAGATTAACACTTTATTGTACAACACAAAACAAAACAGACAAGTTAAAGAAATAAAGATGTACAGTTTAGGCGGTCTTATCGCTTGTAGCGATCTCTTCCAGAATACCTTGACAAAAAGAGTTGGAATTAAAAAAAACTAAGTGTAAATAATGAATGGAAAAGACAAGTTACTTAGACAAACGCCTGGGATTAGTGTTAATGCTGTGGCAATAAAAAAAACATTGACTCAAGTCACTGTCAATGGGCTGTCACAGTGACATAATATTATCAATCTTAACAAATAAATTAAGGGATGGAACAAAAAGGTGAGAATTAAAATTTAAACGTAACAATACAGTACAGTAGGCTCTAGTGCCTTACCATCTTTATCGCTATAGAACTGCAGGTGCGTGACGTATCTGCCCCAGGTCTTCTTCACGACCTTGGCACGAGTGCCGTGGAACCCGCTCCAGGTTTTCACGGCGAAGAATATTGATTCTTCCGGAATGGCGCTGCCCTGCCGATAGTAATGGATTTAGTTTATATTTCAAAACTAGAAGACCTCGCAAACGTTGTCCTTTTCTTTGTTTTTTGTTTTAATAGGAATTATTACTTTGATATGAAATCCTTGTCCTGACAATAAGGCACACAAAAAAAAAGAATCAGACAATTTGGTGCAGTCGGTCTAAAGTTATGAGCGTAAATACCATTCGGCGATGAATTTGTATTTATACAAATAAATAAATAATCCTCTACATCAGAGGCAAACAAAATTTTACCGAAACTCAAAAAAGGGACGCACGCACCACGGATTCATACATTACCTACTTAATTATATTATTGAAAATCTATTTGCTAGTATTAAATGTAGCAAAAACGCGGAAAAGCACTAAAATTTTCCCCTTGATGCCACAAAATCAATGTAAAAGCTGTTTAAAAGCAACAATTTATATGAGTATCTATTACTTACACATGTGTCAAACTGACGGGGGTAGGTTGCACAGTTTTCGGAGGACACGACGCAGAAACCGTGGTCAGCGGTTAGCAACGGTCCAGGGTTCGAGCCCCCGCCGTAGATTAGTTGCGCTAGCTCGTAAGCTGGATCGATTGAGAAGTCAGCCTCTAGCTTCCGTTCGCCACTTTCAATTTTTTGGAGAAGCCTAAAAGTTGAACGAAAATACGAACATCATCAACATCGAAGATAGCTTTGATATTATATGGAAAAAGAACTACTTTGAACTTTAGAAGTACATAAATGTTATCGTTATAGGACAAAATCACTAAGTCTTATAGTGGAATACTAAAATACTTTATCTTGATGCAATAATTATAATTGTCAAACTTTTATGGTAGATAAACAGAAAGTACAACTTACATCTCAACCAACTCCATTCTCATAGCAAACCCACTTGCAAAGTGGGGGTATACGAAGCCACCTTCCTCCTCCAGGTCCTCGTAGAACGCGAAGTGGTGAATTATGGTCGGCTCCTCATCGCTTAGGGGATAGCCGATCCACATCGTACTCTAAAGTAGAAAAGAAAATTTTGATATTTTTGATGAGACTGAGCCCGCGTGGTGGAGTATGGCTCGCACCACCTCATAGTTGAGGTGAGGCCTGTGCCCAGCAGTGGGACGAATATAGGCTGATGATGATGATGTTGATTTTGATGTGAAATGAAGACATGACTTGAAGACATCAAAAATCTAGTCTTCATTTTGAAAAGGTAGAAAGTTATCAACTAATACACCGCCTTATTTTCTGTCAAGATAACGACCTTTGCAATATCGCAAGATTGGGTTGCCACAGCCATCGGTCACTTTGGAGATCGAAGTCCAGTCCACGAAACCACGGAGGGTCCGAGGCGTATATGACAGGGGGCCGCAGTTCAAAAACTATATCATACTTACTAATAAATTATGTAACCATGAAAAATCGAGTCGAGCGATGAGTTATATACTTCTATCGCAATAACGCCTAAACCAAAGGAACAAGGTGCCTCTCTGTGTGACTAGTAGCTCTGGCATGTTTCCGTTTCTTAAAATATTTGAGAGGGGTCCGCCGAGCTATTAAATTCTGAGACTGCTAAAAGTTTAAGAAACCCCATTATACATTGTACATACACGTGATACACTATACTTTGTGCTATTTACCAGCTGTCTGGGCTTCCAGCAGTACGCTGCATACACCTCGAAGCTGGATATGATTAACGAACAACCCTTATCTGACGGCACTGCGATTGTATTTGCCTCAGGAGGATATTTATTGAACTACCGACTATACCTTGTGCTTGTCAGCAGCTGCCAGCGTTTCCAGCAGTATGCTTCAACTTACAGCTGTATGAGGTTCAACGAAGAGGACCCATCTGACGTCACTGACTTCCTATTTGCTGACTAAAGGCCTCATGAGGAACATGATTCGTTCACCAAGCAATATTTAGTGAACTACCGACTATACCTTGTGCTTGTCAGCAGCTGCCAGCGTTTCCAGCAGTATGCTGCATCTTACAGCTGTATGAGGTTCAACGAAGAGGACCCATCTGAGGTCACTGCCTTTGTATTGGCTGACCAAAGGCCTCAAGAGGAACATGATTCTTTCATCAAGCAATATGTACTGAACTACCGAATATACCTTTAGCTTGTCAGCAACTCCCAGCGTTTCCAGCAGTAAGCTGCACCTCACAGCTGTATGAAGTTCAACGAAGAGGACCCATGTGACGACACTGCTTGTGTATTCGCTGACTAAAGCCGTCAAGAGGAACACGAATCTTTCATCAAGAAATATTTATTTAACTACCAACTATACCTTGTGCTTGTCAGCTGCTGCCAGTGTTTCCAGCAGTATGCTGCATTTTACAGCTGTATGAGGTTCAACGAAGAGGACCCATCTGACGTCACTGCCTTTGTATTTGCTGACCAAAGGCCTCAGGAGGGGCAGGATCGTCCACGCGCCAGGAATGGAGAAGTCTTTATGGGTTACGTGTACTGTTGGCAGTCTCTAAGGAAAAAAAATATTAAGGGTTTCGTATAGAACTCATAGGTAATGTAAAAGTAACTTTGTGTTATCAATCAGTCAGTATAAGGTTTTGGTTGGCAGGAAGCATACATAATGAATCAGAAAATTATTTGTTTATAAGGTCAAATTGAGTGGCAATGTGATGTGAATCAGATTTCAAATACTATTGATTGAATCAAGCTATATTTAAGCTCCGTTTAGTTTAACTTATACTCGTACTATGGAAACTCGTCAATTCATTATAAGCACCTTTCATTAATTAATAAGTATACTGCAACTTTACTTGATACTTTACTTTCCTAAATAAAAAGGTCTTACCTTATCTATTTCTAAGATTTGGCCTTCTATATCCTGTTTCAGGCGCGAAGCCACCGCCGCATGGTACGGCTCTGACTGACTCACTATAACGAACACTATGTTTCTCGAATCTGGAACAAATATCAATACAATAAAGTCTTATACTAGAAGTAGGTAAGCGAGGAAAAAGTTGCACAAAGAGAATAGTTTTGGTCGTATCTACCCCTTCTACTCTCTAAGCCGTTGTGCGTTGTTCTAGATGTAGCTATCCCTTTTTCTCTCACAATCTTCAACGTGCGAGCGAAAGCGCTGGCTAAATTCGAAAATGAGCACCAAACGTTAGAGCGTACGGCCTCTGTACATTTCTACTTCATATTTGCAAATGTTTCTCAAGCCACCTTTCAAGCAGCAAAGATAAGCCAATAATATTAAGGATAATTCTGAAAACATGTCAAAATGTAAAGATGCTTTTAGGGTCGTTCGTACACAAGACAAAACACTATCGTCGCAAAATAACATCTCACAACCTTACGATTGCGCAGAATGTTTCAGATGTTTCTTATCTTATCCCAGAGAGAAAACTTAATTACAAACCATAGTACCAAAATGATAACATATTATATGTATGCTCATCATAATCACACATGTATGCCTGCACACAACAGTGGTTCCATTTCATGCCGATCTCAATTAATTCCCTTCAACCGCACACCATCGCGTCATCCCCTTACACTCAAATTTCATCAGTATCTTCGACACCACCAGTCTCTTTCACTCGTAGTGTGAAACAAGCATTCAAGACAGGGATGGCTACAGTCGACACTACGGATATCGGCTTGCCAAGTAAGGGCAGAGCCGTCGAACCGTCGTGGCATTAGCGTCAAATTATGACAAACGACGCACCTGACGATCATCGATCTTGGTGTGTGATATCTGATGTGATGTAAGTCACCGTCCTCGATGTATGGTGCCATTAATACCGCGACATATGTTTAAACATAACAATGGATTTTGGTTATAATGCCTACGCAGTAAAGATGTGATCTTGCGACTATAATTAACAGTTGATGTCAAACAAACGAGTAATCAGAAGTACATATTTATTAATGTTCCTATAGCGTCAGGGAGTTCCTAAAGTATAAGAAAAATAGATTAATTTCAGTATGTACATAATAATAGGCTAATTAGATGTATGTAATTTTAAAATGTGAATACACCCAAAAACATAATTTTTGTCGGAATTGTGTACCCTAACAGCAATTAACTGCTAACATTGTACCGAAATTTATGATCACAATAAATTCATTTCATTTCATTTCAATAAATTGACCCATCAAGAGAATTGAAGTATCACTAGACAGGCAAGTAGAATAAGGATAGTGTAGACGTGACAGTGATCCTACAGCCCAAGGAGCCCAATGTCCACCAAAGATATAATATAGGAGAGAATCAGAGATCAGATTGGAATAACAAATCGAAATAAGTTATTTCGGAATCAAACAACAAAATCTGATTATTCATTTTAACATATTTCTCCTCTCGTTTTCTTTCCCTGTCCATTTAAGTGTACTTATTTACAAGACCCTAATTTACATCAACTTTTTTATTTGAACAAAACCAGGTAAAGCTATAAATAGATACAACAAATGATAATAACGTTAAATGCAATTTCCAATATCATTATCGCGATCAGATATCGAGTCAATGTTTGTGATACAATATGCATGTACGCTAATGTGCCAGCATTAGTTACGTGACGACATTTACATAATTTGCACTGTTATTCGATCACGGTTTCAGTTAATTCAGGAATATTTTAAAAGGAGATAGTTGTGTGAAATACGATTAAATAAAGGTGTGCGTAGGAAAGGTATAGCTAGGAATTCCTAATAATACAAATAGATGTAAGCTGAGATAAATAGATTACTCTTTATTGCACACTACAACAAATACAAAATTTCAAAGTACATGGATGGGTAACGAGCTCTATGTTTTCAGAAGCCAAAAATGACTTTGTTTTTTTCGCGGTGTGCGCCGAAGCATTGTCGTGGTGCAACAAAATGCGACTTCTAGGTCGTTTTTCCCTTACTTTTTCTGAGACATTGGGTAAACACATAGTGGTGTACCATTCAGCATTAACGGTTTTTTGTTGCTCAAGTGGGATCGTGCAGACAGGACCCGTCTTGGAGAAAAAAAACGCAATCATTTGTTTGCCCACGCTTCTCGTTTGCCTCAATTTTGTTGGTTTGCTCTCACCTTCAAACACCCACACAGAAGATTGTTGCTTTTTTTCTGGAGTATAACAATATATCCATGTTTCATCACCTGTTACGATGTCATACACAGCATTAGAATGTCCGTGATTGTACTTTAATAGCATTTCTTTACACCAATCCACACGATTCCGTTTTTGTTCTGGAGTGAGTTCGTGAGGAATCCATCGGCAACAAAGTTTCCTAACTTTTAAATGATCATGTAAAATTTTCTGAATTTGGCTCATACCAATCCCCAAATGTCCTCGAATCTCCTCATAAGTGATACGCCGATTTTCTTCAATTAGTCGTCTGACTGTAGCCACATTTTCCTCCGTGATCGCAGTTGAGGGTCGACCTTCACGAATTTCATCATGGAGAGAAACACGACCGCGATCAAATTCAGCATACCAACGCCTTACAGTGCTCAGATGTGGTGCTTCTCTCCCAAAAGCATTTTGAAGACGAGCAGCGCAATCTTGCGGAGAAAGCGAACTTTTAAAATCATAAAAAATCATCGCCCTAAAATCTTTTCGTGTTAGTTCCATTTTTGCGACGGACAACGAACTTCAATTTGAGATAAAAAACAATTGACAAGTGACATCCCGCCAGAATTTATTTTCATTAACTAATGAGATTTCATGTTTTAAAAAAATATAACATTCGAAATTCAAACATTTACGGGTGGCCAGCTACGCAAAACTTTTAGTGTGAACTAGGTATTTGCATACCTATTCCTACCACTAAATAAAACTACGGATAGAATTATCCGAAACCCTAACCGACTTATACTTAACACAGTACCCAAAACGACGCGTTTCTTGAAAAATTGTCCTGCGATGTGCACGACTATTTATAATAAAATCCCAGACTCTATTAAGAAACTGCCGACCCCAATGTTTTATAAGTTTATTGCGTAGATGGCTTGTGGAGAAAACCTTCTATTCTGTAAAGGACTTTTTGGAGAACAAAATTTGATCTATCCTAATTAATAATAATAATATAATCGATACATAATTGATCTGACATTAAATGTTTTTAAGGTTGTCTACTTAATGATTAGATTATATGTAATTAACTTTATTTTATGCTTTCACATTTGCATGCTTTTGTATATGGCTAAATATGAGCACTTTGTCATTTATTACGATCAACATTTATTTGTACCCACCCTATTAATTAGCAAATAAAAAATTTGAATTGTGTGTTAATAAAACCAAGTAATTTGCGTTCAAACCCCGTATTTAAAATGTCATGACAAAATCATAGGCACCATATAGAATGTTATTTATTATCACACTTTTTATAAATACTTCCATCAAGCTCAAAACAATTTATTTTATATTCGTGTTACAAATAAACTACCTTATACATCACCAATACTGAATTTTACAGTTATCCTCACATCGCATAGTCGTCAAATGCACTGAAATATTTTCAGTGTTATTCTATACATGCACCGGAAACTAGGGCGCGGTGTCACGTTCGTTGGTTACGCTGGAATTTCAGCGGTGTTAGGGAAATAAGACCATATTTCAGTGCTCTCTTCCAATGTTCTTTTGTTTCGTGTTATATTCAATTATTTTGTATCACCATTCATCATCACATTTTCTTAGAATTTTATTTTAAGTCAACGTTATCTTTATGTTGTCCGGTAAAGTCGCTTGAAATTTATTTAGTAAATTAAAGGATACCGCTTAAAACAAATAAAATTTCGCTGAAAATTCTTTAAAGACGTATAAATGCTTTTTAGAAAGCCTTGCTTATTCTTTACAAAAAAACCTGAATAGATTTTGTATATTAGACCAGATATAAATCAAGCAATATAAATGCACAGTATACTCCATTCATACTAGCATCAATACATACCTCACTCACTCCTAATAAAGTGCCCACAACATCTTTCTTACATATAAAAATGAATTGCTGTTCGTTAGTCTCGCTAAAACTCGAGAATGGCTGAACCGATTTGAATAATTTTAGTCTTGAAATATTCCTGGAAGTCCAGGGAAGGTTTAAAAGATCTAAAATTAAAAAAAAAGCAACGGGCAGGACAACGTCTGCGGGGTCCACTGGACATCAATAAAATTAAAAGAGCTTACTTCACGGTTCCACTTAGAACCTCTAGATTCTCCTTTCACCCCACATACCAGCTCCTCTCAAAGATAAAACAGTGATTCCTACATTAAAAGTAGCTCCAAAAAGGCATTATCAGTTCGGATTCGGCAGGTCGGGGGCATGAATTATGCAAACGCCGATAAGCCGCTATCAGAAAGTTGTGACTCGAGGATTAATGGACTCGGCTCTTGCTGCACCAGGCATAAGTTGAGGTGAAAACGATTTTTGGTAACTCTGAAGATAGTAAAAAAGATATGTTGAAAAGCTTAGGATACAGGTAGGAAGCGGAATATTGTTTACACAATACATGCCCTTTATAATTAATAATGATACATCCAGCATTATCTAGAGATATGAAACTATTGAAATGATACACTTTTATACGCATTGTAACTAAGTGATTGAGGATTCCAGGAGTAGTGTTCTTGCACATTCAGTTTGGCAAACACTTGATAGCAGGTGTAATTAAGTCTAAGACATACTACGTTTACATCAGCGGATCTATTGATAGAATTGAATATGTACGAGCCAATCATACATAATTCCTCCACATGCCTCATATTTTGTAAGTTACTATTTAGCAGTTTAGCGATAAATAATACAGTATACGTTAATTAATAGTGGATGTTCCGTACCATACATCTTTAATAGCTAAGAATAAGCTAGTAGGAGAGCTAGGGATGCTGAGCTGGAAGGCGGTAACTCCGAGAAGATAAAGAACCAAACCCGACGAGTGTTGAACGTACACTTTTTTATTTATCACTAAATTGCTTAATAGTAAGTTACAAAATATGAGGCATGTGACATTGGAAAACATAGTTCTACTTAACTATCTCAATACTAGACTTCGGCGAATCAGCATGCAAGTTAATTGAAGTGACAAGTACTTCGGCCTAGTAAGTATGCTGTTGATTGGACTTATTTTTTCCACCATTTCTATTAGTCATGATGACACAACATTATCCAATCTCGCCCATAATTCAACCCCATCCCACCATGCATATACTAAATTCATAACGCGAAATCGCTACGTGTCTAAATTATGTACGTCTTGATAACATGTCGTTCAATTGCACTTTTACATATAATAATATATAAATAAGTATACAACAACATCACATACATTGATCTGACGCCGTGGTAAGTAGCTAAAGCACTTTTAGAATCAAGAGTGCTGTTACGAATAAACTTAAATAAATACATACCAGTACAAACAGACATGTCCATGCACACAAATGTTTGTACAATGCAGGGATCCAACCCGCGACCTCTTGTGTTATAGTCAACTGTCAACTTCTTGAAAATTACACGAGAGTGGTCGTCGATACACCATATCAATTGTATCCCACCAACACGAAAACCCTGATCGATACACAGCTTATGCAAGCGGTTGTTTGTGTCACACATAGGTTCGTGGTCGGAGAAGCCGGGTCATTTCATTCCTACAGTCCTCCATATTTTGTTTCAGAAATACTTATAAGACACATAGACACGGCCACAGGTAAGGTCTAAAAAACAAGTCAATAATATTGTAGCGGACACGGAGACGTCGTCCTGCCCGCGGTTTTCCATATTTTCTTATCGTTTAAACCTTCCCTAGATTTCCACGAAGATTTCAAGACTAAAATTAGTCAAACCGATTCAGCCGTTCTCGAGTTTTAGCGAGACTAACGAACAGCAATTCATTTTTATATATAAGAAGATAAAAATGTATGATTCAATGAATAAAACATTTCACAGGCTGATTATTGGGCATAAATACCTACTAATAACGACAAGTGGATCTCACATTGAATACCCAAAATTGAATCTAATCTCTCCTTCAAAATAACGAATACCTTGATTAATTTCGTTAAGGGTTATTTTTTCGATGTTTTCGTTTTGATGGGAAATTCCGAGTAATAATTTCGCACAAATTTGGGAGTGACCTGTCAAACGATGCTTTTCCGTGACCTGTTCAGTACTTCAGTAGTACTTACTAGTATTATTCCTTTCTATATTCAAACCGTATGACATTGTTTGTACAAACATTTCCACGTAGAACAAAGGAAATAAATACAACTGGGGCACTGTTTGATCAGAGCTTGTGCATTGTAATTTCATAGACGATGATTTTCCTTCGTCAGAGTAAACTATTTTACTACAAATTCTATTTACAAAATTAATAAGTCAGAATAAGTCAGAGAGAATAAGTAAAATTGTATTTACAGAATGAATAACACCTACGTTATAAAACGTGGCTCAGAAACAGTTTTAATGATGGTTGTTGACTAAGATTTTAAGAGGATAATAAAATTTCACTATATATTCTGTTCTATTTATTACTAAAAAGCAGGATCAATCTTAAAGTCAAAGAAAAAATCTCTATTTACATACACATAAAATTCTCGTGTATCTCAATATAAGATAATGTTCGTTCCTCCTTCCTCAGAAACGGTTTGACCGATTCTCATGAAATTTTGTGAGCATATTGAGTATGTTTGAGAATCCGCCAACATCTGTTTTTCATATCCCTTAGTGATAAGTTGACCCTTAACATTTACATGGCAAAGCAACGTTGGCCGGGTCAGCTAGATGACTTATAAAAACACCTACTACTCGTGGCCTTGACTGCCTCGTTGGTGTAGTGGCAAAGTTTCTGCGTTACATCCGAGAGGTCCTGGGTTCGAATCCCAGGTCGAGCCAAAATTGTTGCTGAGATTTTCTGTCATGAATTTCTCAAAAACAGCTCGGAGTCGGGAAGTTGGCGGTGTTACACCTCCGTGCCTCGGAAAGCACGTTAAGCCGTTGGTCTCTGTCTCTCTGTCCGGTCATGTCGGATTGCCGTCGCACCGACCTTTGAGTGAAGGAACAGTGAGTGCACCTGTGTATTGCGCTCACACTTGTGCACTATAATATCTCCTGCGTAGTTGGCTGATCTCTATTGAGATTGGCCGCCGTGGTCGAAATCGGCCTGGAGGACTATTACTCGTGGCCTATTGACTACGAGCGCCTTTTTTTTTACAAATTACCAATTTCCTAGCAACAAGGACTTTTCTTACTAGGTATGTATAAAGGAAGCTACGAGTTACGAGACTTTAAATTTTACAGCATTTAAACTTTAAATTTTACAACATTAAGAACTAGATGTAACGATTTTGCTTTCCACTCACGCACTCACTCGCAGACTTCTTAATTCAAAACGTAGGAACAAAATTATGATGTAAAATTAAAACAAACTTAAAGGAAAATGGACTGCCACAGGCTATACAGGTCCCGCTGTAATTCAAAGTATTTTTTTGTCATTTTATGCTACATTCAGCCTTAACTCTTAGACAACTGCTGTACTAACTGTGCTGTACAAATTAACACGACCTCTACTTAGGTTCTATTAATAATAATAGTCCTCCTGGTCGATTTCGACCTCGGCGGCCAATCTCAACAGAGATCAGCCAACTACGCAGGAGATATTATAGTGCACAAGTGTGAGCGCAATACACAGGTGCACTCACTATTCCATCACTCTCAAAGTTCGATGAGACGGCAATCCGACATGACCGGAGAGTGATCAGGCGCAGGACCAATGGCTTAACGTGCTACTATAAAATACCTGTAAGTACCAATCTATTATATCAAAGCATTTACCTCGATGCGAGTTTCCCATATCCGGTAATCCGCGAATCACTGCTCTACCCGGGGAGTCGAACATGAATAATGGAAGATCACCTTAACTATGGCACATTAAAACGGAACACACAGGTTCCACCTGTAGCAGTCCATTTTTCTTTAAGTGAATTTTAATTAAAGTTAAGCAACCTAAGGCGCGGTCATGTTTGGGATGGGTGACCATTCTGACCATTAAAGTGACGTCTATTTACAAGCATCTCCGTGCTTCGGAAGGCACGTTAAGCCGTTGGTTCCGGTTAATATCGATAGATATTGGTCGATAAGCCTAGTCAGAGGCCCTCGGGCGGCTTGATAACATCTGACAGTAAGGTTGGTCACTTACCTTACCAACACCCCTCCACCAATCCGCACTGAGCCCGCGTGGTGGAGCATGGCTCGTTCCACCTCATACTTGAGGTGAGGCCTGTGCCCAGCAGTGGGACGTATGTAGGCTGATGAGGAGGAATTTTAATTTCACATTGTAAATAAATTCGAATTGTTAATGCTTAAAAAAAAATTAACTCAACAAAATTGTGATGAGCTGCGCTTCTGTCAAGCGATAAACAAGATCCTGACTGGAACAGTTATATCGTATTCCGTCTTGACTTTTTACCCCTGACGAAAAATAAGGGTGTAATAAGTTTGTAGAATCCGTCTCGCCGTTAAAAATCACCAAATGTTTTTCTGGCTCATGTCGGAGTAATTTAAAATTTTTAACCATTGACTTTCGACGGCTTCTGCTTAAAGCAGGTAGATGCTACAACATATTCATCATATTCGTCATAGTACTAAAAGTTCATATTACCATCTTCGTTTAAACTCCTAAACATTCCAGACCACTTTTCCCAACATACGTCCACGGCGCTATCGTTCACGTAAAGCACCCGAATGCGATTTTAATGTGTCTCAGTTCAGGTGATATTCCATTATTCATGATCGACTCCCGGGCAGAGCAGTGATTCGCGGTTTTATTCAGAGATTACCGGTGATAGGAGACTCGCGTCGAGGTAAATGCTTCTTTAATGTAATGGATTGGTACTTTTACTTTAATAATATACAACAACATCACATATGTACATTGATCTGACTCCGTGGTATGCAGCTTAAGCACTTGTGTTACAGATATCAGAATCAACAGTGGTATTACAAATAAATTTAAATAAATACTTATACCACCCAGACCAGTACAAACAGACATGTTCATGCACACAAATGTTTGTACAGTGCGGGGATCGAACCCGCGACCTCTTAGTTAAAAGTCAGTTTAAGTACTACTAGCGCCATCTTTCGGTATAAATCGGAAGTTGTCATTTGGCATGACGTTTCTTGAGCGGTGTATTAGTTGTAACCATGGTTGTAACAATGTTAAAATTGTTAGTCATAGGTTTAAATCGTCGATGCATTTTATTACACTCTGTAGACATTTGTGTTGAATTTTAGTCTTGTACATGACTTTAAATTCAACGCCTTGTTGTAGATAAATCGCAAGAATGTCGGGAATGAGTGAGCAAAACATTTGAATCAGTCAGTTGTACCAAGTAACAGATCCTCTCAAGAAATTTGCAAAGCCTCTTACGAAGATACGAGAACTTTAAGTACCCTCTACTTTTCTAACAGATAAAGTTTATTTCTTTTCTCTATCAGAAACGATATAATGCTTATTAAGTTTAAAATGAATTTAACCACAAACGACAATGACATCGCAAAAAGAAAAAAAGGAAGTCAATCAATTTTGTTTGATTTTGACAAATCATACTCAGCTAATAAGATTTCCAAAAAAAGGAAGTGATAATTAGTCAATGGTCGTTTTTTAGTACTTCAACTACTTTTTCAGAGTCATCATCATCATTATCAGTTAAAGGACGTCCACTGCTGAACATAGGCCTTCCCCACAGTTTTCCAAATCGACTGATCACAAGCGGTCTGCATCCAGTGTGTTCCTGCGATCTTTACAAGTTCGTCGGTCCATCTTGTCGGTGGACGTCCTACGTCCTTTACAGAGTAAGATCCTTTAAACTTTCTCTGATTATCGGTGATATTTACTTTCAGTTTTAAGTTGAAGTTTTCGTAAAAAAGGAATAAAAATGACAATAGTGGATGTCATATCGCTCGGATTGTAATAGCTTCCACAAAGCGCATAATAGAATATAGTTTCATCTAGAAGCTTTTTGCTTACACAATATCCGCAAAATCCCACAGTACTGTTCAAACCGATTAATAAATCATTTTATACCACATTTTCTTCTTTCTTTCTTTCTTTATTTCTTTATTTATGTTAAAACAATTAACATTAAAAAAACATATTTAAATACCAACAAAAACCTATTTAGATTTATATGTGGTAATGAGTCACTACAATACTCGTTACAATTTTTAGGACAATATGTAGTTCTTAAGTATTTTTATACATTTAGCACTATTTTCTAAATTACTTATTTGTTCAATAATATTGCTAGGATATTCATTTAAAGTAGATGGCAGGAAATACTCCCACATTCTTTTACCATGAACATTGTTGCATGAAGGTATTTTATATCTGGGTAGGTATGATAAGTTACGCAATCCGGTGCTTCTAGTTTTTGCTTGTAATGATTTAATTTTATCTAGGTTTTCACACACAATTTGAATTTTTACTTTATCATATATGTTTATTACTTTACAATATTTATATAGGTCCACATCATTTAGTAAATATTTATTTTTTATTTTATTCGGTGTAATAGTTTTCAGTAAGCTTAGTTGTAATTTGTAAATATTTTCAATATATGTTTTGTATGTCCTGCCATAACTACTTATACCATAGTCGATTAAACTATCAGCCAATGACATATACAACATGCGTAAAGTATGATAGGGTAACTTATATTTTAGTATTGATAGCTTAGATAAAACTGCCCTAAGTTTATTACATAAGTTATTTATGTGGGGTTTCCAGCAGAAGTTAGTATCAATTGTAAGTCCCAGATAGGTATGTTCATTTACTAATTCTATGTTTTTACATTTACACTGATTTTTGGATGAATGTAGGCATTGGTGTTCGTGGGCAATTATTGTTGGTTCTATAGGCGATTTCAAATAAGGTGTATGAATGTGTAATAATTTAGTTTTTTGAGCATTAATTATTAAACCGGCATCATGCGACCATTTGCATAAGAGATCAAAGTTTCTTTGCATAATATGTTGCGCGGTCTGCAAGTGTCTGTGAGCGACTACAAGGCAGGTATCGTCAGCGAACTGATATATTGAGCCTTCTTTAATTATATTACACATGTCATTTACATATAGAAGGTACTCTATAGGCCCGATTATCGATCCTTGAGCTGTGCCTTCATTTGTAGGTATCATGTCACTTAACTTGCCGTCAATTTTAACAGCTGTTTTCCTATTTGTGTGGTAATTTTTAAACCAATCTAATAATGGCCCACGAATTCCAGCATCTTCAAGTTTGTTAAATAATATGTTATATCTGAGAGAATCGAATGCTTTGCTGAAATCAATAAAGACAACAAGTACGTGTTTTTTTCCATTTAGGTGACAGTTTACTTCATTAGTAAATTGAGACAATAGCTGGGAAGTATTTTTATTTTTTTGGAACCCAAATTGTTTGTTATTTATTACCTTGTTAGATGATAAAAATTTGTTTATTTCTGTACCAAAATACCTTTCAATAATTTTGTCGATAGCTGACAAAATTGTGATTGGTCTATAGTTATTTGTATCGTTATGTGCACCTTTTTTGTAGATTGGTCTAATTAATCCAATTTTTAAGTTATCGGGAAACAGTTGTTTACTAATACATGCATTAATTAAGTGTGTGATAGCTGGTGTAATACCTTTATTTATGTATTGCAAGTCAGACACACGGATTCCGTCGTAGCCGGGACTTTTATTTGAATTTAATTTATTTATTATAGAATATATTACTTCGTTTGTGGCTGTTTTCAGTCTCATGCTAAAGTTAGAATAATTACTGTACGTTTTTTTACTGAGAAAGGGCGTATCACAGTCATTTAGTATATTTCTCACATTATTCCGAAAATCATTTGCAAATTTGTTTGCGATTATGTGTGTATTATCGTTGAAGTATTTAAGTATTAAATCATCAACAGAATTTATTATTTTACCGCATAGCCTATTTACAATTTTCCATATTTGTTTTGAATTTTTAAAATTTTGAATTATTTGATTTTTAATAAAGTTATTTTTAACTATATTTATATGCTTATTAGTTTTATTTCTGTATATATTATATAACAAACGATTTGAAGAGTTACTTTCATCTTTTTTCCAAATTTCGTATAATTCTTCCTTTTTCTTACTCATAGAAATAATTTTATTACTGATCCATTCACAATTTTGTCGTCTGCCTAGTTTAATTTTAACAGTTTTTTTTACAATCCGAGTAAACGGTTTCGAATTTCATAGTGATAAAATTTAAAATGTCGTTGGGATTAACCATATTGTAAACGGGATTCCAATCAATATTACAAAGTTCTTTCCTTAGTTTGTCATAATCTAATCTAGTTACATGTTTATGCCGCGCATTTGTATTTGTTTGCGAGTCGTCGACTGCAGCGAAACCGGTTATCATATGATCGGCGGGTGTGACATCAATTACAGCTGATCGTAGCATTCGAGTAGAACTGCGCGGCCCGACATCGCGAACAAACACATGATCTATACAACTCTTTGTTATGATATTAGTTTTAGATTGCTTATCTAATTTCGTCTCAATACGCGTGAACTGAGTTATACCACATACAAAGCCCGCTTCATACATAAGATTTAAGTACTGGGAAACGAAGTTATTTTGCTGTTTGATATTTATATTCATATCTCCGACTAAAAGAAGGTTGTTATTACTTACATGCTGAGTAAATATTCGTGATAACTCCTGTATGAAGTGTGCCTTGCTTAAGTTTGGTGGCCTGTAGATCGCACAAACACCTGTTTTGTAACGTGTAACATTCTACAGTGCGAACACATTTTTCTAGACATTTGTGTGCTAAGATTCAGATTTAGAATAGATTCAGATTTGTAGAAAGCTCACGCGATTCAAAAAATAATCTTGCAATATATTGTCATGTTTATAGATTAGTACTTGAATAGAGTTCAAGTTGAGTCAACTGCAATAATGAATTGATTTTTGTCTTAAAAAATTGGTTGCCTGTAAAGTCGGTATACGGGCGAAAGTTTTACGTGACAACGACTTTGAGTGGTAAAATAATTTTAATGTGAATATTCATTCGTATAACATGAACCGGTGTGTATGCCTATCTCTCTCACTCTCTCTCTCTCGCTCTGTCTCTCTCGCTCTTAGGCGGGTTAACTGTGCTCGAGTGGAAGGGACGCGTGCCTTTCACTTTTTATGTCTGTCTCACTCGCTCTTAGGCGGGCTAACCATGCCCGAGTCGAAGGGACGCGTGCCTCTCACTCGCTCTCATTGTGAGCGCGGAACGTGAGCGGAGCAGCGTAGCGTAGTTTCTTGAAGTGTCACCCGGCAAACCAATTTATAAGACGTTGTCACGTCAAAATGCTACTGTAAACTTTAGAAGTCAGCTTAATTTAGTTTTAATATCACAAATCTAAACGATCAGTTGGGCTTAGACGGAAACGTAAGACGCGCCAGGGGCAGCTACGTAGGGGGCCGCAACGAACGGCGCTGCAACATAGAGCGATGCTATGGAGCGAAGTATGCTGCATATCTTTGATTGTATTTACGCATTAAACACTCCTTCCTGTATTAATATTATTCGTTAACCCTTGTTTTTACATTGTAGATATTTCTATGTAAAACTTATCTGTTTGTATTTCTTTGGTGTGCAATAAAGAGTTATCTTATCTTATCTATGCACGCATCATAAATGAAGGCAATTTGACTGGTGGACCTGCCGTTGGTCTGTAAAATCGGTCGCCTCAGTAGCGATTCAGTGCCGATATCGTTCTCTTAGTACTCATCCGGGTTAGTCAAACACATACGTATAAGAACCCTTGATCGACAGTTCCAACTCTCTACCCACCTACTCTCTAAGCCGTTGTCCGTAATGTCGAATGTAGCTATCCCTGTCACTCTTACAAGCTTGACCGTGTGAGCGAACGCGCTGGCTACATCCAAAAACACGAACGCAACGTTACGGAGTACAGCCTCAAGCTTCGAACTTCGTCAACTCAGGTGCCACTACGCCATCAATAATGCGAGAGTCGTCACGGCGAATGGCGCTCGAGCCCGGGGGATTCCCCTCTAAAACCGTTCATTGAAAATAACTTCACCTGTACGCAGGATTGCGAAAGTTATTTGCGTTCAATTTATTCAGATACAAATTCGTCGGCAGTCGAATCCAATTAAATATATCAATATTTATTTTAAATCTAGGCGTACGCATAACCATTGAGATAAGAACTGTAGCATTCTGTGCACCTGAAATGCGGTTTATTTTGAAACTAAAAGGTAGCGTTATGCCTAACTTATAAATGCCGTTATTCAAACACCTGTGTTTCAATAACGGCTTTAAGAAGTTAGGCATGTTATGTTTCAGTTAAATCGTAGCAAGACATTCAGCTGTTGTAATACAATTTAACGATCTCAAATAGCAAAGCAATTGCATTTTGCATTTTGTATCTGTATTTCGTAAGGAAAGAATACAGCAATTGATGGAATCACGTGTTAAAAATTAAAATCGTTGCGAAAATCCATGAAATTTGTAAAATTTTAAGAAAAATTCTTTTCTTTCTGTTCCAGCTTCAAGAATACAGCATCCACCTTGCTTACCAAATAGACAGAGCATCACAATGTTCTATCTCAAAATGACATACATAAAATGCTTAATCCATACCAAGAGCCTACAAAAACCGAAAGTTCGCAAATCGAAACATAACGACATTTGCATACGCGCCCAGCGCACAGTGGTACAACCATTCCCGTCATCAGACGCAATGGAAATTGGTTAAAACTAAAAAAAACACGCTTTTACACACCTACTACACCTTTACTACACCTTAACTAAAAAGCGTGGGGAGCTTTTTACTCTTCCGTAATATCAATTCCTTGTTCTATTATTTTCTCTTAGCTATCAATAAAAGCGGGTTTTTTCCGTTTTTTTTTTTGACAAAAAGATAATGTCTCATCATATTATTGCATTGTCATCGGTACTTGATACGTGTGCAAAAATTCAAATTATTATGATTTCTGGAAGTTGGTGCAAAGTGAGCTCAAAGATTCCGTTACATACATACATACATACAGCCCGAGCTAATAAAAGCGTGTTAAAAACAAGCCAACCGATTTGTATAGCGTTAGTGCTAGCACCCTTTAGACATTATTTGTGGTATGTGTTAGGCTATTTTACGCACAGGATTGACTCGTCTGTTGTTAGTTAAAAAAGGATTCAGAATTTCTTTTTTTAAACCCGTACGAAAAAGTGGAGTGTTATAAGTTTTACCTTTATTCTGTTAGTTGTATGGTGTGTGTGCTTGTCTGTGTAATCGTAGCTCCGGAACGGATGGACCGATTTCAGTGTGTTTTTTTTTATTCAAAAGGTAATTTAATCGCGGTGGTTTATAGCTATGGCTGGTCGAGATCTTTCCAACCGTTGGGAGCTCGCAAGCTCTTTTACAGTTTCATGTCGGGGGTTTTTCATATTTAAAATTTTAGGTTTTTTGTTTGACAGTACATGTGAAATGTTAAAAATACTATCTGAAGATTTCTTTATATATGGTAATATTTTTTAACATATTTTGATCATTTGATAGAAGAACTCAATAATTCTTAACTTTGAATAAAAAAAAATATGGTCAAGTGTTTATTGTAAATAAAAATTGAATTTCAAAAACAAATTGTCAACGATAAAAATCAAAGTGCAATCTTGGTATGAAAATAAAGTGAAGGCGAGCCGCTGCTTCGGAAAAACTCATTACCATTTGAGCCGGAGCAAAGTTTCTCTGGTACAGACATATTTGCTGAGACAATAACTTAATGGGCACAGGGTTAGAGCTAGTTTGAATTTGTAGAAATAGAAAAAAAAACTTATTACAATTAGTGAGTGCATTTAGTTAGTGTAACACATTTTATGAATTTATTGTTGATATCTAATATTTCTTTTTTGTTTTCACATTTTTAAATTATAATCAACCCCTTCTTGTTAATTAAATGTTCTTTTAACCGAAGGTTGTCTGGAAGGGATCGCTACAAGCGATAAGACCGCCTCAATTGTACACCTTTCTTTGTTAAACTTGTCTGTAATTTTTGTTTTGTGTGTACAATAAAATGTTAATCTATCTATCTAACTAACATCATTTTTTAGATTTTGAATAGTTAGTGAGATATCAAATGGAGCAATTAAACATGCTATTTTGCATGCATATATCTCTACCCAGTGTAGATTTCGCATCAGTTCGTTACACTCAGAGTAAGCAATGACCATCAAGTCCCATTATTAACCCCATTGCCCGAAAAATAAAATATTCAATCGCCAACACGCTCCCCTAATAAGTGGCACAAAACCGCAAAAGTACAGGCCCGGGTTCCGCATAAATAATTCGGGAGCACATCGCACGATTTCCACTCTCAATCCATTGGGATCTGAACCGATTCGCACAATCTAAAGCAATGTGCTGACAGTTTTTATGTCACAGCAAAATAAAAGCAAGCATTAAAGATATACAGCATACAATGTTTCCACTCCAATATCAAATAGTCAATGTAAAAAATATACTAGCGGCGTTTTCATATCAGATAATAGATTTGCGTCAACTTTTGTTAAGTTTAAAAAAGGAATTCATAATGTGTCCCTATGTCATATGTAATAAATTTATAATATATTATATTTAGAACCGAATTCCACACGGGCGAAGCCGCTGGCAGGAAGCTATAGTACATCATATAGGTACAAGGTACAAATGTCCAGCGCATTGGGTAAAAACGTATTACGTGCGGGCCAAAAATTAGTAGCGAGCATTTTGAGCGTTGCACCAGGTTCGCTTGCACAGTGTTTCGACTGGGTCTAGGTACAGCAGCGCATCCTCAATAATTCGGTACCCCGTCGCGCGGGTTCCACGCCCGATCCACTGGGATCCCTATTTCCAATCCTAGGTTCTACATAGTAACGGCCATTGAGTTCAATTTTGGATCGGGATCAAAAGGGTGCTTGGATAACGAAGTGCCAATTTGAGGTCTCAGCAGTCTTAATGGTCTAAAAGCTTTTAGAAAATTGTATAAAAAAATATATACGCCTTCTATACCACTATAACACGTTGTTGGAATCAAGCGTTACTTTGCGGAAATCCATGATTATAGCTGAAAAAGATAATTATTTTGCTTTAAATTTCCAGATAAGTCCTGCGACTCCCAGCTCTAGTTTCTTCAAGTGGTTACAGTTGGATATAGTTGGGTTCTTGCGCTGGCAAATTTAAAGCAAAATAATTCTCTTTTTCAGCTTTTATCATTATCTCACGGCATTTACGATAAGGGTATGCGAGTTCTGAACAAAATAACACTAAGCTCACATACTTGTGAATTGCATCTTTGACCACCACTACTTCGACCTGCAATTCGATCGAAATCGGTTGAGTAAACAAGAACAACACACACAATATATACAAAGCCTGCAAGCATTTAATTTCCCTTAGATTTGCGGTCAAATTAAAAGTTACTTATAACTGGTTTAGAATAAAATACGGAGTTCAATGGAGAACACAGCACAATTTCAATACCTGGATAGCGATTTATATATATCTTCTTATATATAAAAATGAATTGCTGTTCGTTAGTCTCGCTAAAACTCGAGAACGGCTGGACCGATTTTGCTCATTTAGGTATTGAATTATTTGAAGAGAATAGGGGAAGGTGAGAAAAAATTGAAAATGCAAAAAAAAACAACGGGCAAGACAACGTCTGCTTGGTCCGCTAGTAGGTACTTTTTTAAACTGACCGTCAAGTGAACCGAATCTTTCGCTTCGGAGATTTAAGTAAATCAACGGACTGTTCTAAATTTCAACATTTTATCAGATTTAAATTCGAACTCCTTTTTAAAATAACCGCTGCTAGACAAAAAGTGGGTGGGTGGCTTTATCAAATTTAATTTTTTTTAGAAAGAAAAACCATTTAAAGAAATGTACTTACTTAGTTACCTTCTAACAACAGCGGAAAAAAGTGCTACTAATATTTGCAAACTCTGCTGGCATAGAAGAGAGATTTTTTTGATAAATATGTTGATTATTACTAGGTTATTATAACTACTTAATTATTTATAAAAATATTAATACTCAATTATTAAGCTGCTGTGGTGGTGGGCTGTGGTGACCATTCTGACCATTTAAGTGACGTCTATTTACAAGCATCTCCGTGCTTCGGAAGGCACGTTAAGCTGTTGGTCCCGGTTAATATCGATAGATATTAGTCGTTAAGCCTGGTCAGAGGCCCTCGGGCGGCTTAATAACATCTGACAGTAAGGTTGGTCACTTACCTTACAAATACCCCTCCACCAATCCGCACTGAGCCCGCGTGGTGGAGTATGGCTCGGACCACCTCATAGTTGAGGTGAGGCCTGTGCCCAGCAGTGGGACGTATATAGGCTGATGAGAGATGAGATGAGATTAAGCTGTTATTATATTATATAACAATTACTGTTTTCTAACCCTATCAATTATTGTTAAATTAATATGGAGAGCGGGGATATTCTACCACAAGTATTTATTTACTTAAAAGAAACCCACGACTGCAATATAGATATGAAAATCACTTGCTTTTAAATAAAGATATTAGCAACTTAAAATTCTTGCACACACTCATACTCACACACAGCTGAAATAAATTCGTCCCATAAAATTTAAGATCAAGTAAGTATCTTAAATTTTATGGTACCCACCTTTTGTACAAAGTTTTGTTGTGCAATAAAGCTTAAATAAATATATAAACTTGTAGTTACGCCGAAATTAAAAAGAAATTGTTAATTTAGACATATTTATCTACTGGCGATTCAGTATGCGAGTGCAATGTCCAATATATTAGAACTATAAATATCGGCGCACATGGTTCGAAACAGTCCCCTACTTTAAATGCAACTTATAGAGGCGTAATGGGACCACAGTATTGCGATTTAGCCAATACATTCAATAGATTTATACTGAAAATTAACACACCATGCAAACCATGGTCCACCTCATGAACTGTCCCGCGTGCCCGGCCACCTGCTCGCGTGAGAACTTACTTGTCAGTAAGTCAGAGCTATCTGGGCAAGTGAGATTTAGCCCATGTTCTTGCCGGCACGAAAGAAGAAGAAGAAGAACGCAAACGCTAAAGTGCTTGGTTTAGAAGTTTAATTTGACAATGAGAAAAATGTGATATTTTTGCAATAGTTAAAATCAACAGTCTGAGGCAAGAATCGAACCTGCAACCATCGAGTAACCGGATCGTGCGTTGCCCCTCCGCCACCCAGACATTGGCAGATATTAGCAACCTGACATTTCTACGGAAAATCTTTAAAGCTTAGTGAACAGACGTCTTTCAGGTTTACTAGATCCATATTCGACAACCCAGCCTAAAGCTTGCAGGCGTGGTCCTGGATCAAAAGTTGACCTATTTTAAATAAATAAAAAAACATGAATTTACTAATAGGGCGATAATTTAATATACAAAAAATGATTGGTCTCGCTAAAACACGAGAACGGCTGAACCGATTTGAATAATTCTTGTCTCATAATAATCGTGGAAGGTTTAAGCGATGAAATTTTTTAAAAAACAACGGGCAAGTCAACGTCTGCCGGATCCGCAAGTTCTTAATGAATCTCTATATTTTGTTTCTTAAACTCAATTTGTCACACCAGTTGGCTCCACGAACATTAAAGGTAGTAAAATAAATAAATAAATATTTCACAACAATCACACCAATTCTCTTGTCCCAAATTAAGCTACGAGGCTTGTATTATGGGTACTAGACAACGGATAAACATACTTAAATACTTTTTTTTTTATAAATAAATACGTATTATACATAGAAAACACCCAGACCAGTACAAACACACATGTTCATGCACACATATGCTTGTACTGTGCGGGGATCGAACCCGCGACCCTTGGTTTTAGAAGTCCGCCATGTGGACCACTGCACCAAACGGTCGTCAAAATGGTTCAGGTAACGCCTAAAAAGAATTCACCGACCTACACCCACGAATACAATGACATTTATATCAAGGATCAGGACAACATCTGCCGCGCCGCCGCTAGTAATTAATTTATTAATAGCAAATCCCTTCAAACGACAATCACATCCCGAAACTTCGAAAACAAAGTTCCGGTGTCGTTAATCATTAAGTATTGATAGAGTGGTGAGTGACAGAGTAAGTCATGCGGCAATGTAAGACTATCAATAATTCCGGCTTTGGGTAGGAGGTTGAGCGAGCAAGTTGGAAATTATCCCCGAAATTTGTCTCACTTAACTAGTAAAGTTAAGTTTGATTTGAAGGTACTAGGTGAGATCAGTTAATTGCGGCCTACGGTGAACGCGCCACGTCCCCGACTAACATGGCACCGGAGGGCACCGTCAGGTTTTATAATGGGTAGGCGGGTTCTTTCTCTGAGACCTGGAGTCCCACATATCCCCAGCTGCCCCCGCGGCTGGTGGGTATGCGTAACAGCATTTCCCTGACGTTAAAAAGGTAAGATCAGTTAAAGAAAGATTAGAGAAAAGAAGAAACTAGTCACACAAAAATCTGATTAAGCAGTAGATGAAAATGTCAATAAAATATCGGTCTACTAATCTATAACTCTAACAACACACATTATTCATAGCTCTATTAAAAAAATTCCACAGAAAACAGTTCTTAAATCAAATGGTTTCCAATTAAAAGTTACTAAAAACTAAAGATATAATACCAAGAGGCTATAAATTAAAGCCACGATATTATCTTCTTCGTTTAAATATTTCCTTTTGGCGACCCAATTAAACTGAATAATCTACATACAAAGACAGTCGCAAACTGCTGAAAGACACGAAATGCACACACAAGTATTCCATTTTCATGCAAGCAAATTTTCATCAAACCTTGCCAGACTACGGTCACGTTATGCTTGTGGAAAATTAAGTCTACAAAGTATTTAATATGTTAACCAAACATGCCTTTGTAATCCTGAAGAGCTTAACATAATATCCATTCATCACGTAATACTTTTCAACTTAATTTCTTCCGAGAATTACTCCTCAAACAACCAAATTATAGGTTAAGAGAAGGCCCGATTCCCCAAATGTGTAGTTTAGACAAGCAACCTACAATTTCGTACCATTTCATGAAAGCCCAAATTCAATAGACGATATGAAGCTAAAATATTCATAAAAGTACTCCGATTTCAGGTGTTTTAGGCATGTTTTCCACCTAAGATGTTGTCCTAGGTGAGCGACGCAATGCGACAAGTGCAAGGCGAGGCTATGCGAGGTAACACTATCTTTAAAAGCCTTGTGACAATGTCATTCGCGTTTCGTCACGTAGGACACTATGATAAACGGAAACTGTTTAATATTTTCGCGTCGTGTCGCTTCGCGTCGCGCCGCTTTGTCGCGTTCGTTAGCACACCCAGGACAACAGGTTGACATGCGCGATAAGAGGGAACTATACTTTGTGTTTTAGGTACCAATACCAATGTGCCCCGAGCACATTCAATCAATTCAATTCAATGTGATGGTGGTAGCAGCAGAACAAAATTGTTTTATTTTTTTCTTTTCTCTGATATTTAGACAATCAATAGGTAGCGAGATTAACTGATTGAAGGCTTCAGCTTCATATTATGGTAAAATAAAGAAACGAGGCGTTTGACCATGTCCCCGAGATCTCATATGGGAATCACTCAGAGAACAACTCATTCCTGAATACTATATCGCCCTCATTCAAGACATGTACAAAAGCATAACTACACAAGTCCTATGCCCAGCAGGAACAAGTGAAAGATTTGGAATTGAGGTCGGAGTACACCAAGGGTCTACTTTAAGCCCATTATTGTTTAACACCACCATGGACTATCTAACCAAAAGCTGCCAGCAGCCTTTACCCTGGAACATTTTATACGCGGATGATGTTGCTCTTATTTCTGAAGATGTAAACGATCTCCAGTTAAATTTCAATTTCTGGATACAATCACTTGAAGACAATGGTCTAAATATTAGCAGAAAAAACACGGAGCACATGTCCTGTGTGTTTGATGGCACCACAAACCCTGACAACATTAGGATTTCCATAGGGACTACACAGATTCCCACGGTTAACCAATTCAAATACCTAGGGTCTATGATTAGCAATGATGGTAAAGGCGCCCGGAATACCATGTGGTCAAGCTCGCCCTAAACCTGCCAGTGACGAAACGCGGACGCGGTAGACCGCCCTCCACTTGGTTAACGACGGTTGAAAAAGACCTGAAAGAAGCCCAACTAGACGCAAACACTGCACAAAATCATGCACAGTGGAAAAGAAGGACAAGGAAGGCGGACCCCAAGTAAATGGGACGGGTAATGGGATGGGAGTTTTTTTAACAAGCTTTTACTTATTTTCACCTGTCCCAGTGTTTGTTTGTCTGTAATCAAATCTTGTAAGCTAAATTTCACCCACTTCCCAGTGTCCGATTAAGCTAAAAATTAATCTAAACGTTTAGTTTTGATGACAATGCACAATTATAGTAAAAAAGCACTTCCGAAAAAAACAATTGTGAAGTGGAGAACACCACTTTGCTAGTTTCGGTCGAAATAGCCTGTTTGCTACTCACAAGCGAGCACAACTACACGTCTCTTGCACTGGAAAACGGGACTTAAACTAAAATATTTAGATACTGTTAACGGCTACCCTCACATCTTCAAGGTTACTCTCGAGTTCAAACTTGGCCACGTCATGTCCAATCAAAAATCCTTTCCAGACTTTAATCTGTTAGAAATTAACAAAGTCCCTCAAAAAGATTTTTAAGGGTTATTGAAATACCAGGCCACTCAGAAAGTTTTGCAAAAAAATTTTTTTCTGTGTGACAGACTGGCTGGTTATAATCTATTTTGAAAATATACTTTTTTACGCACCATTTCAAATTATCGTGTGTACGAGTATTATTTCACTTAAACATGGATCTACGCCGGGAACATTTTCGCCCCATGATTTTATATGTTGCCTGAAATCGGAAGAGTCGTACGATAGACTTAAAATGTCATTCCGTGATAAGGACCCTTCCAAAGCAACTGTTTATCGTTGGTATTACGATGTATTCGTAATACCAACGAGCACAGTTGTTCAACTTTGGGGGATAAAGAAAGAAGTGGTCACCTTTTAACGATTGATATAAAAGAAAAAGTGCAAGCAGTAAAAAAATTGTTCAAGACAATAGGCGAGTTACGTATCAGATGATTCAGCATACATTGCAGATTGGAACAGAAAGCATTGAAAACATTTTACACAACCATCCATTCGTATGAGGTCGATAGATCGGTTCACGCTGGGTGCACAACCTCACGGAGACACAAAAAGAGGCCCGTGTGGAATGGTGGTTAAAACATGCACACTCATAAATTCTAAGTCTGCTAATAATCCATCGTAAAGACACAGTTCGCCTTCCAAAATTCGCCTTAAAATGGCGTTCAAAGAACTAAGCCCTTTGCTTTCCAAGTTGGTTCTTTCTTCCTCGCATGCCTAACTTCGCTAAGTCCACACTACACCACTATCTACACTCCACATTCACATCCACTCTACACTGTACTAAATAATTCAAGTTACGCTGTAAAGAGAGCTTATAACTTTCTTTCATTCCAAACTACTTATGGCGCGAGCTAGGATGTGTTGAAATGTTTACGCCAACATACGAAGCGTGTATTACAATGATGCAGGCATAATGTGGTATGGTATAGTGTTAAACAAGATTAGGACTTACAAAACCACGTTTGAAACCTAAAAAAAATGAAGTACCGTGGAATGGGGTTACTTTGATAAAAACTTCATTCAAATTGTACGGTTTCTGATCGAAAACATTAGTTTTTTTTTCGGTTGGCAGCATTAGTTATCACTGCTTGCGTTTAGTCAGTCTCTGTGGAATTTACTTGGCAGATCGATACGAAAATTTCAAAAATGTGTAAGTAAATGTTTTGAATGATATTAATTGCTTGCATAACTTCTAACTTACTACACTGAGTTTTGCAAATACATACATGTTATGTGATCCAGTCAATCAGACGTATTTTCACCTTGAACACTGTGTTTTTTGCAAATTATAACGAATTATAATAATATTACAAAATATTTTAGTGTCTGATTGGATAGTATGAACAAAATCGATGCATTTTAATTTCAAAATTGATCAAAGTCACCCCCTTCCACGGTAGTAAATGTCTAAAGACTACAGTGAACCTAAGACGAGTTATTCTAATCACAAATCAAAGGACACTTCATGTTTAATAAAAACTAGCTTTCCGACAGCGTCTTCACCCGCATGGAATTCGGTTCTCTAATATATTAAGCACTAGCGGACCCGGCAAAAGTTGTTCTGCCCGTTGGTTTTTTTTAGTTTTCTTATCTTTTAAACCTTCCCTGGACTTCAACGAATATTTCGAGACTAAAATTATTGAAATCGGTTCAGCCGTTCTCGAGTTTTAGCGAGACTAAGAGCAATTCATTTTTATATATAAGAAGACTAGCGGACCCGTAGACGTTGTCCTACCCGTTGCTTTTTTAAAATTTTCTGATCTTTTAAACCTTCCCTGGAATTTCACAAATATTATAAGACCAAAATTATTCAAATCTGTTCAGCCGTTCTCGAGTTTTAGCAAGACTAACGAACAGCAATTCATTTTTATATATAAGAAGAAGATGTTATTATACATATAAACCGTGCTATTAAATCACTCTATCTATTTGAAAACTGGATCAAAATCCGTTGAGTAGTCAAAGATCTAAGCATACATACATACAAACATAGGGACAGACGTGGAAACGACATTGCCTTATATTATGTAGTAATGTGTCCTTAGATAAGATCTTAGTCTTATTAAGCAAACCGTAAGGGAATGAGCGAGTTATTTCCAACACAAGTGTCTAAGACCACTGAATGAGAAAACTCAACAAAATGTTTGTAAAAAGATTTCGTTCAATACATGATTTTTTATTCATTTATTTATTAATTAAAAGCCAGGCAATAAATGAAAATTACCACGATGTGTTTCATATACAACCTCGGTATAAAGAATCTTTATTTCCATTAAGACAATTCATGTCACTTACATGGAAACTTAAAACTAAGTAAAATTAGGAAGGTAACATTATTACAATTAGCAGGATCGTCGCCGCGTCACTGCGGAAGATAAAATTATTTGGCCGTTTAGATGGTTAAAGGCTGATTTATGTAGGTTGTTTTTTTTGAGTATCTCTCTATGTATAATCATAAAAAACCCATGATCTTTAACATATTGTGCTAGCACAACCTATCTTAGCAAATCAAGGCATCCTCATTCGTCAGCCTCAATGCTTTCATCTGATTTAAGGCTGAGCATATTTACAACTCGTAAGCGTTTCCGCCAAAAGAAACGCAAACATTACAAATGGCGTCGACTCGCATCCGTTTGATTTAACGCCTCGAACGCCAATCGCTCGCGTTTGAGGGTGCCGATGGATTAACGCAGAAAAATTGCGCACATTAGCAAAATATACGGATCGGAAGATTTGAAGAAGATTTTACATTCGTAAATATGGAATATCACATTTGACGACCACTTTGGTGTAATGGTCAAGAAGTTTACTATTAACCAAACATTTGTGTGCATGAACATGTCTGTTTGTACTGGACTGGGTGTTATATGTATTTATTTAAGTTTATATGTAATACCACTGTTGATTCTGATATCTGTAACACAAGTGCTTTAGCTACTTACCACGGAGTCAGATCAATTTATGTGATGATGTTGTTTTTTTTTTGGGATAGTTTTGCTCTTGACCTAAGACTAAGACCGAACGAGGCAAATAAAGTATACTTTATGAGAAAAATAAAGTACACGATAATACTTTATTTCGCAAGATTTGGTTTCTTTGTGATTTTGAACTTGAAGGTTAGTCGTCAGTATTAATATGGAATATACTTTGGAAGTATAATTATTTGTTGAATAATGTTTTAAACATAATAATAAAGTGTACTTTATTTTGATACTTTGTACTTTTTTTTTCGTTCTTCTAATAACCAATGTACTTTATCTGCAAAAAAAAAGGTGGAAACCCTAATTCCAGTGCTGGCGTAGAAATTTAAAGCAAAATAGTTCTCTTTTTCAGCTTTAAAATGTAGCGTGTAAGAGCAAGAATTACACAACATTTTAAACTATACAGCTGTAGCTAAGGAGTTTACCTACGTAAGCAATGCAATGCTACTCGACGCGAGCCATACTCGTGTCAATGTCAATGGAGCTTCGTCACTTAGAACACTATCATAAAGGTACTTAAATACCTAAATTTTATATTGTCGCGTCGCACTTCTCGCTTTTGTCACGAACATAGGACAACGGGTCATACGGCTTTCAGACAAACTCATAAATTTTTCAAAATACACTTTATGAGAGGCACTTTGTAAAATAAAGTCAATAAAATATTGTACATAATAAACTTACCAAAAGTTGACACGAAGTTAATATAGGCGAGAATTAGCACCGCTGTTGCAACTGAAACAAAGAGAAAATTATCTTGATATTTCGTGAAAAATTCAATTCAGGAACACAGGGGAGAAGATAAACAGACGGTTTTCAAGTGCCTTGTGCTTTAAAATGCGATATTCGCAAATTAATATGACTAAACTTTGTTTTCTATTATATTTACATTCAAATACATAACATTTCTTTGATACGAGCACGGTATATGAAGGAAGACCATTACTAAAACATTTAAAAAAGCCTTTCTAAGCTCTCGCTTTCGTCAGCGTAAAGAGCGTTTCTATAGAAAGATAGAGTAATCCAGTCGTACCTCTCGCGATCATTTTGGCGGGAAACTTGCTACGGGGCGACGTGCGCCTCCCTCGCCGTTCAGTTGGGCACTGAGGTCGTCTCGTCAGCCCCACAATCAGTTTCAAACTTTACTGAACATAGAGCTATGAAAATAGCTACGCGTTGACCGCTCTAGAAAAGCTTTAGAGAGGTCGATTTCCGAGCAAGGCGCTGAACGGGTTAAAATGTTTACTAGTCTTTTTTGGAGAACTAGTGGTGTTGAAGAAAAGTTGATTGTTACATCATAACACGGTGGCAGGCATCACACATTTTTTTATTAACTACTAGTGGCCCCCCGCGACTTCGTCCGCGTGGAATCCCTTTGTTTTGGAAATCGTGGTCGAGCGGGATAAAAAGTATCCTATGTCCGTTTCCTGGTTTTAAGCTACCTCTCCACCAATTTTCAGCCAAATCATACCGATTTCCTTCTTGAGTTATAAATAGTGTTACTAACACCACTTTCTTTCATAAATATATAGATGATGTTAAGGATTCCTAGAAAACTAGAATGCAAAACGGCCTAAAAGCTTGTAATGGTATACTAATTGCGCCTAACTAATTGCCGCTTTTATACAAAATCATAATTAATTGTTGTTGCCCAATTTATAATAATATGTAACCTCCGTAGCCGTACCCGTAGCACTCACTGCTACGACGCTACGAGACGCGTAGAACATGTGAAAACCCGCTACGGTCTACGATTTCGAGCTGAGGTGCTTGTGGCGCAGTGGTGGCTACGCTTTGGTAGTGAGTGATACCAAAAGTTAAGTAATCTTAAGCGCAGTCATGTTTTAGATGGGTGACAATTCTGACCATATAAGTGACGTCTATTTACAAGCATCTCCGTGCTTCGGAAGGCACGTTAAGCTGTTGGTCCCGTTAGACGTAGTCGTTAGTCGTTAAGCCTGGTCAGAGGACCTCAGGCGGCTTAATAACATCTGACCATAAAGTTTGGAGTCCGCGTTGTGAAGTATGGGTCGTACCACCTCATAGTTGAGATGAGGCCTATGCCCAGCACTGGGACGTATATGCTGATGAGAGTGAGAGATGAGAGAGTATTAGAAATAATATACAGCCAAATAACACTTTCAGTATAAAAATACACGAATGCAATGCACCGACCACCTTGCTGTATGTAAAGATATTGGGATCATATTCGATGCATCGCTTGAACTGGAAGTCTATCCATAGGGAAGGCGAAAGAACCTTTCACCAGTGAAATGTGTTATAACAAATATATAATTTGAATGCGAGTTTAAAAAATACCAATAGTAATTAGTGAACATGAGACATATATAAAAATGAATTGCTGTTCGTTAGTCTTGCTACAACTAGAGAACGGCTGAACCGTTTTCAACAATTTTAGTCTGGTAAAATTCGTTGAAGTCCAGAGAAGGTTTAGAAGATCAGATTTTTTTTTAAAAGCAACCGGTAGGACAACTTTTGCCGGATCCGCTAGTGAGACATAAAATATTACTATTTATTTTAGATCAGAATCTTTAAATGAACTGTGCATTTCGTAAACAAACCCTGAATGATTTTATAAATAAAATAAAGACCACGTTAACTACTTTATTACTCTGAAAAGTGTTTACCGGAAGGTTTTGGATATAAATAATATAACAACCATGTACGATGATAGAACTGGCAGTTAGCCAGAGTAGGAAACGCAAAGCTTAGCTCCAGGCTTACAATGTATCATGTTGTGGTAATATGAATTACATAAAAAAATAAACGTTTTTCAGGAAATAAGGTCTAACTTAATGTATTTTTAATTCTATTATTCTATTCACAGATTTGTCTAATCAATCTATTCAATTTGGAAAACCTGTCAAAATTGAGAAAGGGATTTTTTTAAGAACGCAAATATTGAATTGAGACACCTTTTACGGATTATTTCGCGATTTATTTACATTTTATTTTAACCCGACGTTTCGGACCGTTTTCAGGGTGCTAGGTCACAGGTAGACTAAGATGTTAGTTGCATTACATCGTTATGCAGAAATTGTAAACTGCCATCACTCAAAAATATTAATCTTAAGGTATCTTGAGGTCTTGCAGTACGTGATCGAGCTTGAGTCTTGGCTAAAACAGGATAACAAGCTGGTGGAATTTCAACGCAAATACTCATACGAAAACTCATTTCGAGCACTGGAGATGAAAACCTCAATAAGAATATCCACAGGTACATTGAAAAAACCACTGTGTAATAGACCGAATTAGAAAAAGACAATTTAATAGGCTTTATGAGTTTATGACGATGGAAATAGTACATAAATTAAGTGCAAATTAACTGTACAAAAAAAGGTAGACTGGCAATAGAAAAAATGTTTGCATAGTATGTTGGCCGTAGGATGAAAGAAATCGTATAATTTGGTAGAGCAAAGTCGCAGAGCATACAACAGCCGCGCCGCTTGTCAACTGACTGAACTTATGAAAATATTCAGTATTTTATAATAATCATTAACAAAAAAACACCATAAATAAATATTTCACAATAATAACACCAATTCTCTAGTCCCAAATTAAGCTACAAGGCTTGTTTATGGAAACTAGACAACGGATAAACTTACTTAAATACTTTTTTTGTAAAAAAATACATATTATACATAGAAAACACCCAGACTACAAGCACACATGTTTATGCACACTTATGCTTGTACTATGCGGGGATCGAACCCGCGACCTTGGTTTTAGAAGTCCGACCTGTGGACCACTGCACCGAGCGTTCGTCTACCCACACCATATTCTCATGATTTGCTAATTAAAGGTCTCCGATCAAATGCAGCTAGCGAAACACCCGCTTTCTGAACGGATTACATCTCATTACAGAACTGAATACCGAAAACGCACAATGCCGGTGAATAAATGCCAATTTGTTGCGGCGATGGTTTTGCCCTTGTCAACTATCGATAGAGCATAGATAACGAACGAACGACAGGTGTCGGAATTATTTAGATCGATCTCAGTCAGAGAGCAAGTGAAAGAAAGAAAGACCACATTTTTATTCAGTACCACATATTTTACCAAATAGAAAAACACATTCAAAATCACATAGACAAGATACTGAAAAGGTGGGCCACTCAGCATGAAAGCAAGTGAGCAACTGAAACTTAAAATTCGGTTACCAAATAGCAAGGAAATATCTCATCAGCCTATATAAGTCCCACTGCTGGGCACAGGCCTCACCTCAACTATGAGGTGGTGCGAGCCATACTCCACCACGCGGGCTCTGTGCGGATTGGTGGAGGGGTGTGTGTAAGGTAAGTGACCAACCTTACTGTCAGATGTTATTAAGCCGCCCGAGGGCCTCTGACTAGGCTTAACGACTAATATCTATCGATATTAACCAGGACCAACCGCTTAACGTGCCTTCCGAAGCACGAAGATGCTTGTAAATAGACGTCACTTTTATGGTCAGAATGGTCACCCATCCCAAACATGACCGCGCCTTAGGTTGCTTAACTTTTGGTATCACTACCAAAGCTCTGCAACCACTGCGCCACAAGCACCTCAAGGAAATATATCAAATGCATATCTATACAAACTACGTATCTCCGATCTGGTAAAGATCAATCACCAAAAACTATTAATACAGGTTAGGTTATACT
Source organism: Pyrausta despicata (assembly GCA_963921415.1). Taxonomy (NCBI): domain Eukaryota; kingdom Metazoa; phylum Arthropoda; class Insecta; order Lepidoptera; family Crambidae; genus Pyrausta; species Pyrausta despicata. The sequence goes on along the minus strand of OY992850.1, from coordinate 2,079,467 downwards.
CGTACCAGTAGGTACCCATTTAGCTAGGCAGTGATCGGAATAGGGTGAGTATATTTACCTACAGTTTGACGAACAGAGACGGAAATCGGAGACTTCCTTACGACTAAAATTTTTTTACCGGTAAATTTACCGGAACTTTGATATGCAACTTTTTAATAGCTAAATGCTTCAATAAATCTTAATTAATGTTAGATAAAAATAAAATAACGCATATTATAAAAAAAAATTTATTAAAAAAAAATTGTTTGAACATTTCAATATAACATATAACATGAATATAATATATTAATGACTTTCTTATCCTAAAACATAATTATTTTAAAGTATAAATAAATATAAAGTTTAAATATTACACCTTTTTACAGTTTTTGTAATTGGGTTTGCAGCTACGTTTGTAGCTGCACAATTACCAACACCGTGGATTTATACAAAATGTAAACGCGATTACTATAAACGTAAAAATAATAATTAATTATTTATTATTTTTACGTTAATTCTTTATTAAAAACATAATTTACTTTATTTAAATGAATTTTCTGACCCTAAACTAGACAGCAACTTGTATCTTAGAGATCAGTGACTTCTCCCATTCGTATGTACAAAAACAATAAAAAAGTATTTCGATTTTCACAAAAAGTTAATTTTAATATTCAAAACTAAACAAAAATATTTGAATGAGTGACATTCGTTATAGCTTTCTAAGTACAAACAAACAATAAAATACAGACATTTAGGAACAAATAAGTTTGAAGTGTTTACGAGTGTGGACGAGTGACAGGGGGTGGGAAGGAGTGTGCGCGAGCGCGGGGTAAACAGGTATACCTTTCACCTGATTACCCCCCGCAAAAGCCTCCCCTTTACCGCGGTACTGTCACTATTCAGTATAATAAAAAATTAGCAAATATATGCATGTCTATATATTTATACTATAAAGTTGAAGACTTTGCTTGTTTGCTTCAAGATCCTTAACTAAAACTAATAGATCGAAATGAAAAATTCGTGTTGGATATTTCATAGTAAAAGATCGGTAGGACCAAGGCATCAACAAAAGTCGATGCATAATCGAGAAATACATCTTTTGAGAGTTACGCCTTGATTGACAGTCACGCGGACGGAACCACAAGCAAAAATTAGTCAAAATGAACAAAAAAGTTTAAAATAATTGTCAAAATCGTTACCTGAAAAATAATGCATGTGCATTTTTAATTAATTTGAAAAAGGATGTGTAAAATGAACCAAACAAGAATGTTTAAAAATGCGATATAAAGATTTACACATTAAGGTTTCAGCATATTTACCAGTAAATTTTTTTATAGTAATCGCGTTTTATTAAGTATTGAATTACATTTTGTATAAATCCGCTGTGTTGGTAAAAAGGTGTAATATTTAAAACTTTATATTTATTTATACTTTAAAATAATTATGTTTTAGGATAAGAAAGTCATTAATATATTATATTCATGTTATATGTTATATTAAAATGTTCAAACAAATTTTTTTTTTAATAATTTTTTTTTATAATATGCGTTATTTTATTTTTATCTAACATTAATTAAGATTTATTGAAGCATTTAGCTATTAAAAACTTTCATATCAAAGTTCCGGTAAATTTACCGGTAAAAAATTTTTAGTCGTAAGGAAGTCTCCGATTTCCGTCTCTGTTCGACAAACTGTAGGTAAGTATACTCACCCTATTCCGATCACTGAGCTAGAGTTAGTTAAAATTATATTACTTACTAGCGAACCCGGCAGACGTTGTTCTTACCGCTGTGCACTGTGTCATAAACCTTTCTCTTTAATCACTCTGTCTATTTGAAAAAAAACTGAATCAAAATCCGTTCGATATAATATAATTCGATGGATATAATTTGATTTATAATGACGAATTGTGTAAATTGACCGCTTGGTGCAGTGGTCCACCCGCGTCGCGGGTTCGATCCCCGCACAGTACAAGCATACGTGTGCATGAACACGTGTGTTTGTACTGGTCTGGGTGTTTTCTATGTATAATAAGTATTTATTTACAAAAAAAAAGTATTTTAGTATGTTTATCCGTTGTCTAGTACCCATAACACAAGCCTCGTAGCTTAATTTGGGACTAGAGAATTGGTGTGATTGTTGTTAAATATTTATTTATTTTATTTATATTAAAAATACTAGTTTTAAGACGCACACATTTGTATGCTGTAGTGTAACGGCTAAATAGGCATAAGTGCCTCCAAATTCTATGACCATGTGTAAACCCTATTTATTGCAAATAAATATGATTATGATAGTTCTAAAGATCTAATCATACATACGAGTACATATTACAGGCATAGGGAGAGACGCGTGAAGCGACTTTGCTTTATAGTATGCAATGAATTACATACTGGTTATGTAAGCTTATGTTCGCTCGCCAATTCCAAGGAAGAAAAAATAACTGTTAGCTCAAGACGATACATTGTTACTTATACGATAATTGGCTAGACGACACCACCAATCGTTGACATACTTTTTATTATCTGTCAAAACGGTCTGCCTCCATAGATTTCGTATGGGAATAAATGATTGTGACGTCACGGTCATGTGTCAGAAATAGGAGTCAATTGACCGAATATTTATTGCGTTTTATGTGTTTAAAAATTGGTTTCTACAGCTTTTTTGAAATATATTGGTTGTATTAACTTCATAGGGGCTATGTTTTTTAAACACCATGTTCTTGACAATATTTAAGATAGGTGTCATCATCCCAATTAAGTTCGGTTTTCGTTAACAAAACTTACTTATACTTAACTTACATTGGTAGTTTTCTAGTTACATACTTTAATTGATTTTATGCAACTATTATCGATATATGTATTGTCCAACACTAGCCGCGAATTATGAAATCAATCAGCGTGATTGGCTATTCAGGGCATCTTTTGTCTACCTATTTCAATGGAGATTTTTCACGTGCCGATATTCAGGTTTTCGGTCCCTTTCACAATACTGCACTCCAATCGATTTCAGTCCAATTGTTTGGATTTTGTGGTTGGACAAATGGCGAATTTATTGGCAATCCTGCTTAAAATTTGAGAAAAAAAGAAAAGCGATCCTGAAAAAGTAACTCTGTGTCTGTTAAGCTCTCATGCCTAAACTACTGAACTGGTTTGAATATAATTTGGAACACATACAGAGTGGTCCTTGAGAACGGACATAGGATAGATTTTATTCTAGAATTTTCCTTTATTACCGAATTTCACGTGGAAGAAGCCGCTGGCAAGAGAAAATAACTTTCCAAATTGTTGGTGTTATCTTTTTACAACCAATAACTTGAAAGTTTTAGATGCAACCGCGTTCCTTAGTGATTTGTAAATGCAACACGCGTTCACCGTAACATTGTCACACATTGTAACGCAATTCACAATACTGAAGCATTTTCTGCGCTAGCAGGATCCATCCAGGCACTTCCATTTCTCCTGAAAATCACGACTCACGTCTGAATAGTAAAGCAAACTCGCTGAAAAATGAAATATTTTACGAGTGTCGCATCGGCAAGTCGTCAAAATGACGGACGATTAAACTGATGGTTTAGGTTCTAGAACATATTATGTTGTATGTATTTATGAGTTTAAGTAGAAGTACTCGTATTAAAGTTTAGTCAAATAAATCATAGTTGTTTCGAGAATGTGTGTTTTGTGTTATCCATAATATATTTTGCTCAAATTCCCCCTTCCTGTTAATTAAATGTTCCTTTAGCCTAAGGTTGTCTGGAAGAGATCGCTACAAGCGATAAGACCGCCTAAATTGTACATCTTTCTCTGTTAGCTTTGTCTGTAATTTTCGTTTTGTGTTGTACAACAAATTGTTAATCTATCTATCTATCTAGCTCACCAGACGATTTCTTTATTTAACAATTAAAAATGAGAAAATGAGATAGTAGTGACTCAACTTTTTTGTATGATTTAGCAACGGTAAGAAATATAACCCAAGCCTCAGCAATCGATGACTTTAGAAGTTGTGTGAATTCGACTTCTGTCGAAGTTGTTGTACAGTCCATTATTGATCGAAGATTTTTTTGTTTATATCATTAGTTCCATATTTTGTTGATAGACGGCGTTGTTCTGTTTTACTTGGCGATAGTATTTTTTTTGTTGTCAAGCATATATACTCGTAGTATTTTCGGAAATAAACGTCAACCATTGAATACTGTGAATCTTTTAATAATAATAAAATAATTTATTTTCTTCACAACAGCAGATAATACAAATTTCGTTTCAAAACATTGTATAATTGCTAAACTTATTGTGAAGACTGGTGCTTATGATGGATTGTGACACAATCTGTAGTACAAGACACCAGGTACCCACCTCCTGGACTATATAGATTAACACTGTTTAATTAATTTTGATTTAGGCACTTTGTGTAGTTTTACTAGCTTAAGCTAAGCAGATACTATTAAGATTAAGTACAAACCAAGCAAACTAAGCAAAACTTTTAGAAAAATTGAAACTCAAGTTCTTTTACACTACTACTAGTACCTGTTTAGCGAATACATAACAACAAATATTATGAAAGATAAGAAGAATTTTTTATTATTTCAAACCTGATCCTAGTAAGCATATACAGGGTGTCCCAGAACTCAACGTCAAACCGAAACGGGGTGACAGGATTGATCGTAAGCATCATGACAAAAATCAGAAAAAAATTCTATCCCATGCAGTTTGAAAATTATGGGCATTTTAAGAAAAACCTAGAAATTTAGTCAAACTGTAACAATTTTTCGGTTAATATGGTTAATTTTTTTTATTTTTGTTCATTTATACTTTGGAACCATAACCCTAAATAGCATTTCAGAATGACAGTCAAAAATGATGACACAGTTGCCCCAAGTTTCCTAGAAATAAGACTGATTTGTTAAACTATGAATTTAAAATTTTCACAATTTGTCGACTTTGGAAGGCCCTCCTTTAAAAAAAATGTACTAGAGTGCCTTGGCAAGTGCCATTAAAAGTTGGCGCATTTAATCAGGAATCTAAAATGGTACAATACTTGTTAGTTTCATACTAAAAAAAAACGAGTAAAAAATAAAAACCTCATGTTACCCGATTTTTGCTAACCAATTTTACTCTGTTAAAATAATTTTTGATTCGCACAAACTCATGACAGGATCTTAATTTTACGGCAAAATGATGACAGAGATGGATACTGGACATGTTGGCCATGAGTGAGCGAGACAGATAGTGACGCCACTTTTACAAAAGTTAACAAAAGTAAGTAAAATTAATAAAATAATGAAAAATCTTGACCTAGTTTAGTTCAATTTTATTGGAATAAAAGTCAGATAGGGAAATAACATTGTTTATTAGAATAAATGTTCAAATTGTTTTCCATCAGCCTCAATACAGGCCCTACATCTTCTTAAAAAAGATCTACTTATTAGCCGGGCATATCCTCGGGAGTTTTTTTATTGGGGCGTTCTCAAAGAAAAAGTTTACTCAAAGCCCATTGAGAGCGAAGCCGAGCTGCGTGAACGAATTTCTCAAGCTGCTGAGGAAATCAACTCTCGAGGATATGCCCGGCTAATAAGTAGATCTTTTTTAAGAAGATGTAGGGCCTGTATTGAGGCTGATGGAAAACAATTTGAACATTTATTGTAATAAACAATGTTATTTCCCTATCTGACTTTTATTCCAATAAAATTGAACTAAACTAGGTCAAGATTTTTCATTATTTTATTAATTTTACTTACTTTTGTCAACTTTTGTAAAAGTGGCGTCACTATCTGTCTCGCTCACTCATGGCCAACATGTCCAGTATCCATCTCTGTCATCATTTTGCCGTAAAATTAAGATCCTGTCATGAGTTTGTGCGAATCAAAAATCATTTTAACAGAGTAAAATTGGTTAGCAAAATCGGGGAACCTGAGGTTTTTATTTTTTACTCGTTTTTTTTTTTAGTATGAAACTAACAAGTATTGTACCATTTTAGATGCCTGATTAAATGCGCCAACTTTTAATGGCACTTGCCAAGGCACTCTAGTACATTTTTTTTAAAGGAGGGCCTTCCAAAGTCGACAAATTGTGAAAATTTTAAATTCATAGTTTAACAAATCAGTCTTATTTCTAGGAAACTTGGGGCAACTGTGTCATCATTTTTGACTGTCATTCTGAAATGCTATTTAGGGTTATGGTTCCAAAGTATAAATGAACAAAAATAAAAAAATTAACCATAATAACCGAAAAACTGTTACAGTTTGACTAAATTTCTAGGTTTTTCTTAAAATGCCCATAATTTTCAAACTGCATGGGATAGAATTTTTTTCTGATTTTTGTCATGATGCTTACGATCAATCCTGTCACCCCGTTTCGGTTTGACGTTGAATTCTGGGACACCCTGTATAGTTTTACTCGAGGGATAAGTACCTACAAGAGTTGTACAGTTGTGTAGTTTAGACTCTTGTAGATATTGTGGAACGGTATGCCTATGCAAGCGTATCATTCACCCATCGCTTGTCAATTGCCTTAAAAGCACTGATTTTTAGATCTAAAAGGTCCATTCTTTTACCAAGAGGATATAAGAGTACGGACAGGGTCCTTATTTAAAACAAAGTTACATTCGTGGGTAATTGAGAATAAATTTTATAATACTTATTAATGACTAGGTATTTTGCTCGCTAGAAATATATTTAGTCCGGTGGCGATGATTTCCTTTACTGACATAATTGTAATTATTTATTAATTAATAAGAATTTGCACGCTGACTAAAATATAGCAAATTTTGCTTTATCTACAATAACTTTAATGTTACACCCAAAATACGCAAATTAAAGCACTTGTCTTTGTAAAAAAAAAATTGCGTGTCTAACCCAACAAACCGAGCCAATGAAAACTTCGTTTCAAAAGTAAAACTCCACTTAAAGCTTAAGACACGGTGATATTTTGCTTTTTATATTTCGCCCAGAACAGGTGAACGGAACTTAGAATTAGTTCCCGGTCGAAAGATCACCCTAATGTGTTTTAGAAATTCACAAACTTTCAACGTAAGGGCGGTTGACTTTCATTAAGTTTTTATACCGTCATAAAAAAAAGTTCTTTGAAAAAGTTTACCGTGATTCTTACCAGATTATGATTTTGATGATGTATGTATTTGATGATACATGATTATGTATGTAAGTAGTATGTATGTATGTATGTTTATATGTTCATCTGTTGGATCATAACTTCTAAACCCTTCATCATATTTTGACAAATGATGTGTCATTAGATGCGCCTATATCGCCCGCTGGGTATAGACTAGGTTATGTTGGAATTACTTGCGCTTCTGTTAAAACGAACTTGAGGACTAATGTGAAAAGGGTTAGTAGCATATGACCTTGGCTATCATCTGAACATCAATATGAATCTTATTTCATACTTTTGAGTAGTCAGGTTTGAGTTTTTCTGAAACAGATATAAAACACAATCCTCTTTGTGTTAGAATAAAAACAAATTATAGCATTTTGAGTGCTATTTCCAAAGATTACGATGGAATTGTGCTTACGTTTTCCAAATGATTTTTATTCGTCGCAAATCTCATCATACTTCCGCATCCCCATAATACCGTCATGGTATTCGCATAAAAAGTATTCGTATTACCGCAAATGGAACCGGTTGCTAATTTTATTTTTATCTGTAACCATTTGATTGTACAAAACAAATGCGAAACGCTTTTAGAATCCAATCCAGGGAATGGAGTCTGCGGTCGTATTCTGTAACTTTCGTTTGGATTTCCGAGTCTAGCTAGCTAGCGCGTTCGCTCGCACGTTTAAACTTGTAAGAGTGACAGGGGCGGCCATATAATAGGTAACAACGGACAGCGCTTTAAGAGTTGGAGGGGGCTCAGAGGGGGGCTGCACTATGCACGGCACCATTAAAACGCTTCGAGTAATAGGTTCCTTTGCAACTCCGCTTATTAAACCGGCTCCGGGTCGAATTAAACTGTTTTTACTGGTCTATTTGTGATTGAGTTCATGAATTTAAAAATTGAGGAGTGGTCTTGTGAAAGGCAGTTTAACTTATTATTCAACAAAAAATAAACCTAATAAATCTCTTTGTTTTGTTTTTGTTTGTGTTTTTGGTTGGTTGTTGTTGTAAGAGTGACAGGGGCGGCTATATAGATAACATCGGACAGCGCTTAGAGAGTTGGAGGCGGCTCAGAGGGGGGCTGCACTATGCACGGCACCATTAAAACGCTTCGAGTAATAGGTTCCTTTGCAACTTCGCTTAATAACCCGCCTCCGGGTCGACGCCTCCGGGTCGAATTAAACTGTTTTTAAACAGTTGTTACTGGTCTATTTATGATTGAGTTCTTGAATTTTAATAATTGAGGTTTCTGATTTTGGTAAAGGCGATTAAACTTTTTCTTCTTTACAAAAATTAAAATTAATAAATATTGTGTACCTAATTAACTAGCTCATGATTAAACATCGTTATCACCACGATAAATGAAAAAAGTGACTTCTTCGGGAATAGCAATAAGATTCAAACAAAACCCCTTCTTTTCAATTTATCAATATGGTAAGATTTTAATGCGGCAAATTTAGAAGACATCTGTGGTGTAGTGGCGTGAGTACCGGTTTTAAGGTGCCGTCATCTATTAGGGCCCTTACTGGTTCAGAAAAGGTCAATGATTTTTTTGTATTTATTTTTTATTAAGTACATTGAGCATTTTTATCCTCATGATGCCTTAAGTCATGAAAGTCATAATTATGTAAATAGCTCTTACATGTATGTGCCAAAGAAAGAATCATTTTTTTTTTATTGATGTGTGAAACCGATAAAACTTATATTCTGCAACCAAGACTGCAGTGGCTGCCACTAAATGAGCCATTCTTAAGACTTGTAATTTTTGTTAACAATGAAAAAGAAAAAAAATTTAAGACTAGCAAGTTACTAAAATTTTCCAATGTAACTTTATTGATCCCATGAAAAACATCATTTTTACTTTAGTTTCGGATTGTTGTTTGCAACTTCAAAATACATTTCCTACAAAATTATAAATAATAACCCACCAAAAACATTTTCATGTAAAATGTTGCCAAGACGAGCCCATATGACTCGCACTGTCAAAAAGTTATCAGATCTCATGTAGAGCCAAGCTTCTAACACTACACGCCCTAACTCTACAAGGCCTAACTTCACAAACTCTACACCTTAGTCCAAATATGTGGCTTGGCCATTTCGCTACATTCACATCGGCGTAAGGTGAAAAATCAATTCACTGTTCATTACTTTTGTGTTATACAATAGTTCTTGTAGTAACGAACGGCCAAGCCACATATTTTGACTAAGGTGTAGAGTTTGTGAAGTTAGGCCTTGTAGAGTTAGGGCGTGTAGTGTTAGAAGCTTGGCTCTACATGAGATCTGATAACTTTTTGACAAGACGAGCCCATATGACTCGGGCTCGTCTTGGCAACATTTTACATGAAAATGTTTTTGGTGGGATTTCATTTTTTTTTTGTAAATTGTTTGTAATAATTTTTTTTTTATTCTTTCCTTCTTTTTTTTTCTTAACAAGGAGTACCTATACATATATATATCCGGGGGCACCAAGTTTTAGATTATTAGATTAGACCTCTAGCGTCATCAAAATTTAATTTAAAATTACAGGTCTCATACAAACTCCCATCCCCTAGTTTAAGGGGTTGGGGGATGAAAGTTACAAGTTTTATAATTTTTTTGTTGTTTGTGTGCCAATACTAGCTTACATACAAAATTTCAGCTTTCTAGGACATTAGGAAATACCTTAATAATTTTGATGATCATCAGTGAGTCAGTGACGAAATCAGCGTTTTTTAGATATAAATAAAATCTGAAGTATAAAAGCTAATGTAATTAAAACTTAATATGTTCAATAAGTCCGCTATTGACAATATATCCCGAAAATTTTGTGGATCTAGCATAATCCAAACCCAAGTTATGAGGGTTCAAAAAAACGACGAAGCGCTTCGAGAAAAGGTAGGTAGTGCCCGTGCGCTTCGCTTGGCTCGTCTTGGCGGGGGAACTACCGTGCCCCCAGATATTTTTTTCAACACACTTGCTCATAAAGTGGTTCTAATTTCACTGCAATCAGACTAATAATGACACCCATAATCAAACTGTGACTTTTTCATTGCTATAACTCACTAGTAAGTTATAGATTTAAAAAAAGAAAACTTTAAAATCCCCATTTTGTATGTGGCAGAATAGGCACAACCCCTATGCGCGGAAAATAAAGAATTAAACTTGATTCTAAGGCGCTTCCTACAGACGAAACACCAAGAACATCCAATGATTGGATTTTACCTACCTACACAAATAATGAGCCATCTCAAATTACAATAGAACATGAAAGTATTTCAATAAATAATCTATCTGATGAGACCGCTATGCCATCAAAAGCAGTTAATTATAATTTTACTAACTGCACATTTACTAATTGTTTCTCTAAATAAACTTTTTATATACTAAATAAAATGAGTTTTTATTGTTATTTTATTCACAAGTGTGTTGAAAAACGTTGTATGATACGTGTTTATTGACGATTTCCGTCCTCGACTCTCTTAAGACCCTTGCCTACAGCTAGGGTCTCAATGACGCCTCGGCGGTAATCACCAATGTTACACACTAGTACCATAATATACTCTAAATAAATTTTGCCGTTCTGCTAGACATTACCATGATGTTAGTAGTACATAATCACCTATCTGTAGTTAAAGGTTAAAACAACTTCTCAGGTTAAAGATTATTTTATTTCCCACAAAGAATCATACAATTCACTTATGTGAGATACATACAAATCAATATGAAGTAATACTAAAACACAGCGAGCGAACTTAGCATAACACAATATTATTAAAAAATAGGGTATTTCTAAAACTAAAAGTAGCGGCTAGTCTCCGGCTATTGAAGTGCGCTCTGAGATAACGCGCTTTGTTTAGCGCCACAGATATAGATCGCAACTACGAGCCATCAAACTAGAAGTGGCTCGTAAAACAACTTCTACATGCCAAATTAGAAATATGTTAACTATCACTACATAGTATAAATATATATCACTACATAGTAGCAGAGTCGTTTATAACTATGTATGCTTAGATCTTCAAAACTACTAACTTAAATGATTTTGATGAAGTTTTTTAATTCGATAGATTTAAGAGGAAGTTTCAAAACGTATAAAATGTATATAGTTTACGGGCAGGAAGACGTCTGCCGGGTTCGCTTGTTAGCAATACTATTATATTAGTTTTAGTTAGTTAGTTTTGCAGGGCTTTTTCCGCACTTAGCCTCACGATTGGGCCATTGTGCGTGTTTGCCTCTATTCCAACCAGCCCAAGTCCTCCCAGAAGGCTAGCAGCCTGCCTAGGCCACTAAAGATTTCTGGGAATGATGTTGGGTTTTTTAGAATGTCTGCTCGCTGTTTTTCCACACTTGTGCACTCCATGAGTACATGCTGTGGCGTTTCCTCTTCCTCGAGGCATCCTCTGCATCGCGGGCTGTTTGTTACACCTTTATTAAATAGGTGCTTGTTTAGGAGACAATGGCCTGTTATTATCCCTATAACTCTGCGTAGATTGTCGCGCGTTAGTTTGGCGAGGTTGCGGGCAAGCTTTTTAGATGGCATCTGAACTGCATTTTTAGTTTGCCTGCAGCCTTCACTGTTTGTCCATTCTAGCAGATGGTTTTTTGCGGTGTCTTCTCGCAGCCATGTTTTTATATTGTTTAATACTATTATATTATTAGCCTAGCAAGTATGTGTTACTTGAAAAGAACTTGCTTATTTTCTAGCCTAGAAATGCTGTAAGCACAAAAATACAAAAAATGATGCCCGAATGACTTGTGGGTTAAAAAACTTACCTACTGTATGTATGGAAGTTATAAGATCACCAAAAAACATCCATCTCAATAGACAAATAACAAAGTAAAAAAGCTAAAACTTCGAAACTTATATGAAATTCTTACCTTTTATCATCTTGAAAGTAAAACTTAACAAGCACAATATTTGCAAAATACGTAAGGCACGTGTTGGTATTTACCTACAAACCAAACAGTTTCATTTAAATTATACTTTGTGAAACAAAATAAACAAACAAACAACATCGTGAGGAAACAAACATTTCTTTTTTTCTGTGGACAAACGTCATTCCTATCTTATCGTGTTCCGAATGTCGCTATTGGTGCTTAAGAAGAGTATATGGGCACCGGAATCTGATGAAAATGAAAATCGTTAGGTAAATAAAATTTTCATATGGCAATAATGACTTGCCGCTTGCTACTGTGATTATCGATATCAGTCAATGTCATGAAAAGACATCGATTTATTTAACAATTTTTTTTATCATGATTCCTCTCCGAATCGGCTATGCATGTATTACCCCCACCTATCTGGCGAATCTGCGCATTAGGGATACGTCGTTGTTAAATTGGGCAACAATTTAAATATTTTTTGAAGTGAAAACTTCTTTAGCGGCGTTGAGCACTTTTGTGGCATGGGTAGAAACTGTGAAACTCGCGTCAGGTCACGTGATGCTGATCGAAAAACCGTAAGACGGTTGTTAAGTTTTCACTTCTGCCGGCACTCCCGGAGTGCAACCCGTGTTAGTTTTTTCGTATGTGGTTATGATTTATTGTATTAGGAAATATTTATTGAAGTGAAAACTTCTTTAGCGGCGTTGAGCACTTTTGTGGCATGGGTAGAAACTGTGAAACTCGCGTCAGGTCACGTGATGCTGATCGAAAAACCGTAAGACGGTTGTTAAGTTTTCACTTCTGCCGGCACTCCCGGAGTGCAACCCGTGGATTTTTTTTTTATATTTGCTTTTTATATTTTCTATTTTCTATTTTCTGCAATAAGCTTAAATGGGAATACTACATTTTTATACGACGGATTATTATCACGTGCCGACTTAGAGACTATTTATTGATCAATTTAAGATCAATTGAATATCAGATATTAAGAGCTGAAGCCAAATGTCAATGAAAAGCAGTCTTTTAAAGGAAAAGATTCGTTTTTGAATATTTCTATCATAGTGGCAACAAGCCGATTATCGATAAAGAAATATCTAGAGCATCACTATTGTAGTTGACAGACGTCACGACGTGACGGCTATGGCATAAGTGATGCCAAACTATCGATAGTCGATTATTGTTCATGTTCCTTAGTATTGCCTACGATTTAAAAAAAAAACTACACGACTGTTTCGAACAAAGTTTACTAGATGTAGGATTCCGTTTCGCGAGTGTTGGTAGATACACGTGATTTCAGATTTCTTTCATATTTAGAGTAAAATAAGTCATTGTTAGCCTTTTTCCACTTAAATCTAAGCTTATTATTTCTAAGGAATTCGGTGGTGGTATAATATTAGTGTTTTGTAAGCGGTAAGTCTTGTAAAATGGACATAAACCATCCTCCTGAGCCACCCGATCCACCAGATCGGGCTGCATCTGCAGATTTGCATATGGATATGTCTCCGATTATGTTTTCTCAAACGGCAACAAAACGCCGCCTTGAACCTGAGGAGCCCATTGAGCCAGCAAAACGTGCTGTTACTAACCCTACCGCGTCTGCGTCCTCTAACCAACCTATGTACGTTCACCCCTCGGTCGTCATAGCACCAAAAGCGTATTCCGACCTAGATAAAGGCCCATTCTTGGTTCATGTTTCTCGCATAGATCCAGATCCTTCAGCCCCAACATATATCCAACCTATACGATTCGGCAGATTTCTGATGAACAACAAAATCGGTGGTGTAGTTTTAGACGGTGTGAAAAAAATTGGCAGAAACAGGATATCGGTGGAGTTCAAGTCATCTGAGGCTGCTAATAACTTCATTTGTAACCAGCTTTTAACATTACACAAATATGAAGCTTCAATTCCTACATATAATGTAACCCGCATGGGGCTAATCAAGGGCATCCCTACAGACTGGACTATGGAGGAACTGGCTGAATCTCTGACTGTTCCTTCTGGTTGTGGCATTTTGTTGAAGGCAAGACGTCTGAATAGAAAGCAAGTGGTTGAGGGAAAAACAAACTGGCTCCCCACACAATCAGTTGTTATCACACTGCAGGGTCAGGTTTTACCTAAACGTGTCTATTGCTGTCACACATCAATTCCGGTAGAAACTTACCAACTGCCTACAATTCAGTGTGTAAACTGCTGCCGATTTGGCCATGTCAAGGCACAATGCCGTTCTAAACCCAGATGCTACAGATGCGCTCAACCACACTGTGGTGAAACTTGTTCAGTTGAAGAGAATAAGTCTACATGCTTACACTGCTCAGGTCCTCACTCAGCACTAAATAGATCTTGTCCAGAGCACGCTAGACAAAAATCAATTAAAATGTCAATGTCACAGGACAATATATCCTATGAGCAAGCAGCTCTTCTCTTCCCCTCAGTTCGCAGATCATATGCTGATATGGCCAAATCTTCTCCGTCAGTCCAAGCTAGCCACTCAAGCCCTTCACAACCTCAAACTCAGCCTCAGCAATATTCTTCATACAAGAAATTGGTATCCCGCCCCTCTCCTCGCGCGCGTCCCCCATTAGGTAAGGGTTATGACCGTCAGGCACACCAAGCCATTGTGCGTGATTGTCCCTCAGCCCTTCCAAATGGCTGTGCTTTAAATGCAGACTCTTCTCATCCTATGTCGAAAGAAGATGAAAGTGTTTTACAATTAATATTATCTCTCATCCTTCGTATTGTCTCCGGTCATAACGGCCGGCTACCATCCAACGTTGCCGAAAGACTTTCCCAAATCTCTCAATATTCTCTTAATGATGATTATCTGATAAATAATGATAATGAACTTAGCAGTTAAGTGGAACTGCAAAAGCATCAGAAGTAAAAAGCATGAACTGATGTTTCACATTCAAAAGTTTTCTCCGTCGGTCCTAGCCGTCTCGGAGACGTGGCTGGTACCTGATTCACATTTTCGTGTCTCAGGCTACTCATGCTTCCGGGATGATAGGGCCGACGGATATGCTGGAAGCGCCTTATTAGTAAGGCGCTCCGACACCTACTCGCAGCTCCCTCTTCCTGATCACAGCCAGGATATTAATATCGTGGCTGTTAGAGTACACAACATTTCTATACTATCTGTATATATCCCTCGCCCTACTTCTTCCATTCTGAACGAATTACGTTCTGCCATTTTGTCTGTGCCTCCTCCTATTCTCGTGTTGGGCGATTTAAATGCCCACCACACTTATTGGGGTTGCTACCACACCGATGCTCCTGGCTTGATTCTCTTGGACCTTTTGGATGACTTAAACTTGTGCATTCTGAACGACGGCAGCCCAACGAGAAGATGTACTCCGTCTCAAAACCCGGCTTCTGCCGTTGATGTGTCTCTTTGCTCCCCTAACCTGATGTCCCTTCTATCCTGGAAGACTCTTGATAGTACTTTTGGTAGTGACCATTTCCCGATCTTATTAACAACACCGCATTCATCTCCCGAAGTCACCCGTATTCCCCCACTTCTAAAATACCGATTAAGTAAGGCCGATTGGGCCACCTACAGTTCGACTGTTAATTCGAAATTAGACTCACTCCCGATCATAAATGAAGTCAATGCTCTCACCGCTTACTCCCAGTTCATTGAAATTCTGAATTCATCAGCAGAAGCTAGCATCCCAAAGAAAAAATTGTCACGAAAAATTTCCCCTCCTTGGTGGGACTCTGAGTGCTCTGCCGCTGTTCAGAAGCGCAGGGAGGCAGAAAAAAGGTACAATAGAACAATGTCCATAGAAAACTACCTCCTGTACCAAAAAACAGCTGCCCAAACCAAGAGGCTTTTCTCCAAAAAGAAAAAACATGGTTGGGTCAAATTCTGCGAAAATATGTCACCGCGCACACCGTCTGCAATTGTTTGGAAAGAGATAAGAAGATACCGCCAGTCTCAGACGACATCGAATCCACCTTCAAATGACCCATCCAAATGGCTTAACTCTTTTGCAGACAAATTGGCACCTCCTTTTGTCCCCTTCATTGATTGTTTCCCTCCCTCGCTTAGGACTGCTTTACCTTCTTCTTGTATATTAGACTCTCCTTTTTCTTTTGATGAACTTATTTCATCTCTGAGTGGTTTAGCAGACTCTTCCCCTGGTATTGACGGTGTACCATACTCATTTATTATAAAATCCTCTAAACAGGCTAAAACTTATTTCTTAAAATTAGTCAATTTGTTTTTTAATGAAGGAGTCTTGCCCAATTCTTGGAAGGAACAGATTGTCATTCCAATTCCCAAACCTGGGAAGGACCCTTCAGATTTTAATTCGTACCGTCCTATAGCTCTCTCCTCTGTCCTTCTCAAAATAACAGAGCATATGGTTAAGAACCGCTTAGAATGGTTTATGGAATCTAATGGCCACTTGTCTGGCTCTCAATTTGGTTTTCGGAAGGGCTTCAGTACATTGGATAGCTTAAGTGTACTGACTACCGATATTAGAAAGGCTTTCATAAATAAGGAATATCTTTTGGGGGTATTTCTGGATATTTCCTCTGCCTATGATAATGTCTTGCTTCCCGTACTCAGGCAAAAGTTGCTCCAGCTGAGTGTTTCGGAGAAGTTGGTTAATTTCATTTGTAGCTTGCTTATGTCCAGAACTATATCTCTAAGATATCAGAAATGCCAGATCCCATCCCGTTTAATCTGGAAAGGCCTACCTCAGGGCTCTGTGCTCAGCCCATTGCTGTACAGCGTCTATACACATGATCTTGATAGAACTGTTGAAAGCTTTTGTAGTATTCTCCAATATGCTGATGATATTGCGTTATACATCTCATCAAAATCGTTCCCAGAAGCAACTTCTCGCCTAAATTCGGCCCTGGGATATCTTTCTGAATGGATGGCGTCTCATGGGCTTACAATATCTGCCTCAAAGTGTAGTTGCGTTATTTTCACAAAAAAACGCCTTATCCCAGCTGCTGATATAAAAATTGACGGAGTCTCCATCCCCTGCAACAATCAGGTAAAGTTTTTAGGCCTAATTTTAGATTCAAAGTTATCAGGAGTTCCACACTTTGAGTACATCATGAAAAAAGCGGAGAAAGGGTTGAACATCCTCCGAGCTCTTTCGGGGACTTGGTGGGGAGCTCACCCTTACTCACAAAAACTGCTATATAACGCAATTGTTCGGAGTCATTTCGATTACGCATCCTTCCTCTTAGACCCTTGCAACAAATTAGCACTTGACAAACTGACGAAATTGCAGTCGAAGTGCCTTCGTGTGATTTTAGGAGCAATGAAATCGTCCCCTATAAACGCTCTTCAAGTTGAATGTGTGGAACCTCCTCTTTATCTGCGTAGACAGTATTTGAGCGATCGGTTCTACATTAAAGTCGCCCAAAACTCTTCCAACCCATTGCTAGTTAAATTAGAATCCCTTTCCCGTCTTATACCCTTTGCGGAATCGACTCAAAAAATTCCGTGTATTATTTTAAGTTTTCGAAAGTTTAATCGTCTTCCATGTCCTATAGAAAAATTTCATTTAAACCCCCTTTTTTTAAACAGCTTCGAATCGCTTATTTTCATACCTCCTGTTAAACTGGATTTTGGCATTGCCAAAGACTCCTGTTCCGCCCCTCAACAATTCAGAAGCATCATCTCGGAACACTGGCAAGGCTGGCACATAATGTATACTGATGCGTCTAAACTTAACGCTGGTGATTGTGTTGGTGCTGCTGTCTGGGTACCTGCATACAAAATTGTTCTCAGTTTTAAATGTCCTCCAACGACCTCAACTTTTACTGGTGAAGCTGTAGCTATTTTAGAATCTATCTTGTATGCCAAATCTCATTGCCTAAACAACACCCTAATATTTACCGATTCACTAAGCTGCCTTCAAGCTATATCAGCCAATCCTTTTAAGAGTAAAACTAAATTTCCCATTATTCTTAGAATCCGCGAGGAACTCTTTGACTGCAAACAAATAGGTCTTAACATCATCTTAACCTGGATCCCGAGCCATAATGGTATCCCTGGCAATGAAACCGCCGATTCCTGTGCCAAAAACGCCGTGTCAATGGGAGCACTGGATCATCACAAAATTTATTCACACGATGTTTCGTCCCTCCCTCGCATTCACTTGTTCAAGTCTTGGGATACACATTGGAACAATTCCAAACAAGTTGCTGGTAGATATTACGCGGAAATTCAAAATCATATACCCGTAAAACCTTGGTTTTTTAAATACCCTACCTTGCCGAAAAAAGTTGTTTCCATTATTTGCCGACTTCGAATGGGTCACTCATGTACCCCAGCGCACTTAGCGAAGTTGAAGATTAAAGACAACTCCTTATGTGAATGTGGCCTTGACGAAGGCACTGCGGACCATATTTTTCTCAACTGTCCTTCTATTGGTTCGTCTCTTTTCGATTTTCTACCCAAAAAAATTCCCCGCCCTACTAACATTACATGTATTTTGTGTTCTATTAATTACCCTGTTTTAAATTCTTTATCTAAATTCATACTGTCAAAAAAAATCAGCCTGTGATCCGCTATCTTTTTTCACTGATCATTCTTTCATCCACCTTCAAATGTATATTTTAATCTCCTCTTGTAAAGGCTCTGATTGTTTGTTAAAATATTTGTTTTGTGATGTTGTAGATTGTGTTGTTTTAATTTGTGCTGTCTTTTTTTTAGGATAATCTGCTTAGTGCAAATGTTATTAAAACTCTCCATAAAATCCGTGTAAAAACTACTCACGTGACATTGGCGGAATTTAGTGTAAACACCAAACCATACTACACTAATTTGTCGCCAAAAAAAGAAAAGAAGAAGAAGTACTAGATGTATTTATTTATCAACATATTGTTTTTTAAACAAATATCAACTCTTAATCATACCTTATAAACTATCGTATCAGAAATAAAACGACTTTCAATAGTTTTGGACTGTTGGTAAGTGCTATCTGTAGTATCAATTCTATTGATAGTATCGATTGGTTATTGATACTGTTGACATGCTGTTATCTTTCGATAGACTATCGATAGACGACTTTC
This sequence comes from Pyrausta despicata, assembly GCA_963921415.1. NCBI lineage: Eukaryota > Metazoa > Arthropoda > Insecta > Lepidoptera > Crambidae > Pyrausta > Pyrausta despicata. The sequence continues at coordinate 2,060,480 of OY992850.1, read as the reverse complement.
TATAGGCATCACTACTATGTCGCTCTTCCAACAACTCTTCGCAGTTCGCTTATCGCGTTCGCTGTCTCTAAGTTTTGTTTATTTAAAAGAAAGTCATCGGTGTATGTCGAAAGAATTCAAAGTTTGTTCACCTACGAATGTTATTAAGAATATTATAACTTGTTTCTTTTTAACTTAGCACAAGTTTCGAGTTCCTAGTTTTAAGTGCCCTAGAAAGTTATAATCGTAGTTCCAAGGTTCAAACTTTATCAAGTAAGCGGCAATTAGTAACTGGAATGGAAGGATTGTGAATATTTAGGGCTTTGTATATCTATAGCTAATTTACGTGCTTTATCTTGTGTTGTTGATAACAACAACTATGTTCATAGTTCTAAGTTCATTGAGATTTGAACTTTTGCAGTTTGTGCTCGTGCTAATCGTGCTTAGGGGTATATCAACAAACTAAAACAGTGAATTTTTTCTAGGATAGTGGCTTCAAAATGGCATCTAGTAAAAATGTGACAGATGGGCAGCTCAAAGAGTATTTCCCCGATTTGCCAACAGGGAAATTAGATGAATACAGGAGAAAAGCTTCTTTTGATTGGCGCCGCATGAAATTAATCTATGATGATTTGGAATGCATAGATCTTAAGGTATGTATGATTATTTTTAGTTTTAAGTTTTTATTTAAGGTAAGAAGTTACAATAGAATTATGTATATGTATGGGATGTGGGACTTCTTGACTCATATTTTTTTATTGAGTTTTCAGTGTATAAGTATTGTAATATTACAATGAGAAAGTTTAAAAACAATTAATAAAAATTTATAATCTGTGTCATCCTTGATTTTTTATTCGTCATTTTATATTAATTCTAAACTTTAAATTTTAAACTTTAATGATGCCTCCATTAGTGCTGCCAAATCTACTGTGCTAAATCATGGCACCAAAAGTTGAAATGATGAACTCTGCTTTTAAAATCAGGATGCTGAAAGAAAAAAAAGTCTTAATAAATCTTAATTTATAATTACCCACATGTTTGTCTCATGTAAAAGAAAAATTTCAGGAAAAAAAACAAATTTTAATTTTAAACATTTCCATATGTTACACTTATATTAAAAATTAACATATTTTTTCAGCATAGAATATGGAAGTTCATGGAAAAAAATCCATTGTTTGCGCATGCAGGTAAATCTGTCTCTCTTGATGAGGAGAGGCATCTCGCAATCAAACGCATGTACTCTGTGCAGAATGAAAACTTCCTGCCTTTGGAGAAAGTAAGTTATAAAATATTTTTAAATAATAATGTTAAACATTTTTTTTTAACATCTGTCAAAATGATCTGCTTCCATAGATTTTGTATGGGAATACTATAATTTGACGTCATAAAATAGTATCAGAAATCTAAGTCAATTGTCTGCATATTTATTTAATTCTACGTAAATAAAAATTGACGTACTAATACTACGTAAATAATAATGTTAAACATTTTTTTTTTCAATTGCTTATTTTAGTCTGTTGCAGATAAGTTTTGTTTAGTTTAGTATGATTTTATGTGTGTCTTGTAGTTTTTAAGTTTCTTTTGTACTAACAAAGGTGTTAATTGCTGTCTAAATTAGACAAAAATATAGTTACACAAACTCACACTAATATTTTAGTATCTTCAATTAAAAATAGTAAATGTTTCAGTTGAAAAATAAAAAGAATTTGTCAACACACACAGGTGTCTAAGAGATTATTTTATTTTTCAACTGGATTAATAGTAATAGTCCTCCTGGCCGATTTTAAACACGATGGCCAATCTCAACAGCGATCAGCCAGGAGATATTATAGTGCACAAGTGTGAGCGCAAAACACAGTTGCGCTCACTGTTCCAACACTCTCAAAGTTTGGTGAGACGGCAATCCGATATGAACGGAGAAAGAGATCAGGGGCAGGACCAACAGCTTAACATGCTTTCAACTGGGCTTTTTATTACTAGGATGTATGAGACATTCAGATTTTTTCTTAAGTGAATTTTAATATGTTTTTAGTCATGATCATGAAATACCTATATAAAATTTTCAGATAGTAATGAATCCTCGCACATACGAAGCTGAGACTGAAGCCATGTTCACATATGACAGCTCTATGACTGTTAAACTGTCACTCACCTTCCGCATGTGTTCCAATGTCATCCGTTCAAATGGTAGGCCGGTCCACGACCAGATATTAGAAGACCTGGAGTCTGGAAAGATTGGGGGTTGCTTCGCTCTAACAGAGGTAGCCCACGGATCGAATGCTAAAGGAATGAGGACCACGGCTACTTATCTACCAGAGAAGAAGCAGTTTGTTATCCACACACCTGACTTTGAAGCTGCCAAGTTTTGGGTTGGATGTCTAGGTAAGTATTTCATATTTAATACCAATCTTGAATATGGTTTTTGGTTTAAGGTATTGTAACATAATTCTCACAAGAATTAACAATACATTCCCTGAATAAACAAAAGTACTTAAAGATATTTGCGAACAAAATCATATTAGTAAATAACATTCATAACTTAAATAACTCAAGAATACAGATTGACATCAGTACATCATATTTGTAGAAAATAAATGACATACAAGAACAAAAGTGAAAAAACACAAGTTAACAATATTACCTAAGATGCGAGAAGCAAGATGTGCGTATACCTACTGCCACAGATTACTAAATAGTTACTACGTAACAGATAAATCACTCCATAGAAAAAATTCGATACCTACAGCGTTAATAGACTACTTTTTCTGCCGCGTACAATAATGCACCTGCAGCTCTGAGTATAAAGTCACTATTGCTTTGCAGCTGCGCGAGACCACGTGACGTGAGACCGAGTGACAATCGAACTAGGGTTGACACTTTTGGTAAACATATTTCAACCACATTTTTCTAAAATGGTATTTGATTGACTGTTGTTAAAATAATATAACATTATTGAATAACAAATGTGAAATAAGAAATTCAGCTTGTATAAGGTACAACAAGCGAATTATGAGCTACATTATGAGCTAATTGTGACTCTTGCTATCTCTTTCTAAAACGAATCTGTCATTTGTGGAATCTGTCGTTTGTAGATTATTAGTAGGTAGGTACATTTTGAGAATCGGTCAATTTTATTGTCAACTACGTAGGTACTGATAAGTATACGGAGGAAGGGCACAAGTGACAAGACCGATAGCCGATTTCACACTCCTTTAATAAGGAAAAGGTGCGGCTGACGCAGCCACACTTTATTTGCAAATACCTACCTTACAATCCTCCCTTCTGAATTAACACTAAAATCTTAAAAATATTTCTTATAATCTACTCTTGGCTTGTCCCTTAATTGCATCCGCGGAAGAACATCAGTTGCGGACACGGTGGAGGCCGGAGCCGGCGCGGGCGCGGCGGCCGGCGGCACGGCGGCAGAGCTTGTACCTTGATTGGGCGTGCAGCTTATCAGTGGTTGAAAAGCACTCAACTTTTCCTTCCTCATACACTCCTCCCCGATGATTTCGGTGTTAGGGATTGTATTAGCGCTGTCCGTTGATCCACCTGTGATTATCTGATTTTGATGTCTTTTAACATTTATTTTAGAATCACGATCTTCTATAAGATATAGGACTTTGCCAAGCCTTTTAACTATTGTTCCATGACACCAATAAAATTTATTTTTATTAAGCTAACTGTAACCGACATTGGTGATATGGCTTTAAATTCATATCTGTCACCTTCCGTGGCCAACCCTTAGATATATAGTCAATCACCTTTAATAACACTTCATCTTTAGCCGTTTCTTGCTGTAGGACAGACAATGTAACGGGCATGTTACCTACGACTACAAAGTTAATGTACGACGCACTGTCTATTGAAGCAGGCGCGCACTCGCTACTCGATTCAACAAAATAACAACCAGCTGGCTTGCTACCGCTGTGTGCGTGAGCGCATCCCTGCCTACAATCAGCTGTCTCGACCGGTTCTAATGAGGCACGTGACAAAAAATCAGCGCTGTTGTTTGCGCTACGCACATACTCAATTATGTAATTATAGGCAGATAAGAATATTGCATATCTTTGCAACCTATTGGCGGTAATCTCGGGTATGCCGCGCTGTAGCCCAAATATTGAAATTAACGGCTTGTGGTCTGTCCTAAGAATAAAAGGTTCAGATCTAGCATATAAATATGTATGAAATCTTTTAACGCCAAAGATAATGGAAGTCGCTTCTTTTTGTATTTGAGCATATTTTTTCTCGGCTGCATTTAAGGTGCGAGACGCGAATGATATAGGTCTTTCAACTTTATCTGGCCCGATTTGAGACAACACCGCTCCCAACCCATACGGCGAGGCATCTACAGTTAAAATCAGCTTAGCGTTGGGGTCGAAATGTGCTAAAACTTGGTCTGATGCCAAACATTGTTTAATTTCATTAAAAGCTTGTTCATGGCTGGAAGTCCACGCCCATTTCGTACCTTTTTTAAGTAAATCATACAAGGGTGTTAAGATTGACGACGCTCCGTGTACGAAATTCCTGTAATAATTGATCAATCCTAAAAAGGACTGCAATTGGGAGACATTTTTTGGAACTGGAGCTTTTAAGATTGCCTTAACTTTTTCTGGGGATTTTTTCAATCCATGTTTGTTTATATCATAGCCCAGATAATTTACTTCGTCCTGAAAAAATGAACATTTATCTTTGTGTAACGTAAGACCTGCATCCCGCAGCCTTTGTAAAACTAAATATAGTTTTTCTAAATGTAATTTCCTTGATTTTTCCGTGATTAGGACGTCATCTAAGAAAACTAATACCCCTTCAATGTCACCTAGAATGCTATTCAGTACCCTTTGGAATATTGCCGGTGCACTCGACAAACCAAAAACTAATCTTTCATATTTGTAAAGTCCTCGTGTGGTATTAATACAAGTAACGTTTTCATTGTCGTCGATTTGCAGTTGGTTATACGCCATGGACATATCTAATTTTGTGAACTGCTCCCCACCATGTAGCTTAGAGAACAGATCCTCGATAGTAGGCAGTGGATATTTCTCAATAATTAATTGTTTGTTTATCGTTTGAGAATAATCTGCACATATCCGCACAGAGCCATCACGTTTTAAGACTGGGACTATTGGAGATGCGTATTCAGAGTACTGGATTGGTTTGATTATTCCTAATTCGACTAAACGATCAATTTCTTTGTTTACCTTGTCTTTGAGCGCAAAGGCAATAGGGCGCGCTTTAAAGAAAACCGGTTTCGAATCGGGTTTCAATGGCAATTTGACTTTATAATTCTTTAAACAACCTAATTTGCCAGAGAATAAATCGGGAAAGTCAGATATAATCTTATCTACTATCTCATCATTACTCAGATTAAAATCACAGAAGTTTATTGATTGCAATTGCAATTCAAACATGGAAATAAAATCCCGACCAAGTATCGATGGACCACCATTCAAAACAACATAAACATCCAACACTTTGCAACGATTTTCATATGATATCGGCAGCTTTGCAACGCCTGCACATTTTATGCCTGTCCCAGAATAGGTTATTAGTTTCTTCCGACAAGGTGACAAATGAACGTTTTTGAAATAACGGTTATAAGTATAATCCGATATTGCTGTCACGGCGGAACCGCTATCGATTTCAAACTTCAAATCTAGATCGTTAATTTTAACACATACCGACATGGGTGCACCTTCTATTGATCTAATATTGTATAACTCACCGTCATCATCGCTACCGCTCACTTCCGCCGCTTGTACATACTTAACACTATTGCACATCCGACGCAAGTGGCCTTTTTTATTACACTTTTTGCACTTGTAATTGGAAAATCGACATTCACTCGCTTTGTGATTATAATAACCGCACACAGAGCACTTATCACGGAATGGTCGTTTAGCGTTGTCTATTTTGAATACCGCCTCCTGATGTGCCGTTGATGATCCGGATGACGCGATGGCTGCACTGCGCGAGCAGCGAGAACTCTCAGCTAGCTCCACCGCCTTTGCTAAAGACAATGATGTGGCATCTTGCTGGAACAACTTCTCTCGTTCGGGACCCGGAATCATACCCATTACGAATCTGTCAAGTAATGCATCTTCCAGGTTTTTGAAATTACAGTGTGCGGCCAGACCCCGTATGCGGGCCGCCCATTGCGAGTGACCTTCACCGACGCGTTGTAACGCCGAGTAGAAATGCGATCGCTCCACGAACACACAACGCTTGGGTATGAAGTGATTGTCCAGTAATTGCAAAACTTCCTCGAAATTCTTGGCTTCCAATTCATCTGGCAGTGCTAAATTGCTCGCTAGCTGGTAGGTCGCCTCACTGAACGCGCTGAGTAGAATGGCTCGTCTTTTAATGCCTCCTTTGTCTGACTCCGTAGTAATATCATTTGCTATGAACCACTGGTTAAGTCTACTTTTATAAGTCTTCCAGTCTTGAGATTGATGGTCAAAGCTTGAAATTAATCCAAAAGGACTTTGCGAAGCCATTTTTATTATTTGTGGGTAGAAATCCGAACGCCGCCACTGATAAGTATACGGAGGAAGGGCACAAGTGACAAGACCGATAGCCGATTTCACACTCCTTTAATAAGGAAAAGGTGCGGCTGACGCAGCCACACTTTATTTGCAAATACCTACCTTACAGGTACCTAGCTACCTACCTAGTCATTTCGCTAATTAATTAGTCATTAGTCGACTAAACCACCACGTTGAGTAGGTAGGTACACACAGTTCGTAGGTGGTGCGCAGCCCATAAAAAGTAGATTAATAGGTATAATAGGTACTTAGGTATTATTTCGATAAAGTAACTGACCTATGTTTCACTGTAGGTATTATTACATTTTAATTCAATAAAGCCGAATCCCAATTTACCTGAATTTATCCAATTTACCTACGTAGGTACCACCTACTAATTTGTTTATTTTTATACTTTGTAAATAAATTACTAACTTACCGGGTAATAATTACATTTTCTTCATTAGCTGGTAGACTAAAAAACGAAAGCGTTTTATTTGTTGTCAATTGTTGTCCAACTGTGAATGTGTTTGTGATGAGAAAATAAAGATTTATTATTATTATTATTTATCTTAGTATTCGACCTACACTCATCAACAGCACATAAATTTCCACCACCAGAAGTCATTTTTCTTAAATAAAGCTAACGTTTAACAAGCAAAGATTACTTATTTGGTTCGTATGAAAACTAAAACACACTAAACTAAAACATAATATATATATATATATATATATATATATATATATATATATATATATATATATATATATATATATATATATATATATATATATATATATATATATATATATATATGTATATATATGTATATATATATATATATTTATTCATATATTTATATATACACAGAATTTATATTACAGTAGAGTAAAAAGCGTGGGGTGCACTTTATGACGTTTTCATACTTCTCTTCTTATACTCGTAGTTGCCAATAATGATTTTCACATACTACTATACCAAGCACCCCACGCTTTCTACTCTACTGTCTATCTAATGGAAAACTCTTATCAAATTATTGCATTGTCATCGGTACTGAATACGTTTCCAAAGTTTCAAATTAATCCGATTTCTGGAAGTTGGTGAAAATTGAGCTCAAAAATTCCGTTACATACATTCATACATACATACATACACACACCCCGATCTAATAAAAGCGTGTTAAAAAAGTTGATAAAACTTAAAAAATAAAATGTCTGCATTGTGCACACCTTACTGCAAGGCATTTAAATGCAATAACGTTGTTGTATGAATTTTACCAATTAAACCTAGAGCCTGCAATGTACGAACTAATGGCTTGTTATGACAACAGGCATGATGGCATCTTAAATATTTTCAAGTCGATGGCGTTTAAAAACATAGCCCCTGTGTAGCAGTTAATACGACCAGTATATTTCAATTAAAATAACAACCTTGGCTCAGCCCCGTGTGTTGAACCTGAAACCATTAGCATTGTACTCCAGAGTTTGGATAACTACACCGTTTCCAAATTTGTAATTCAAATACCAATTCATCACTATCGGAGCCCCTGTTGTTTCTTATGTCATAAATATTAGATAATGGGTGTTAGTACATGATAAAATACCAGATATTATCCATGTTATCTCAGTTATATGAGGAAACTTCTCTATCATAAATAGATTATTCAGTTGTCATAGTGAAATAAGGTATAATAAAAACTATTTCAAACAGAGATAAGTCCTCCCCATGCGCCGATTAGCTGCGTTGCAGGTTCAATATGCTAAATAACACTACCAATCGTTGATTGTTCTTTATCGACTACTTTATCGACGACCGCTTGGTGCAGTGGTCCGCATGTCGGACTTCTAAACCAAGGGTCGCGGGTTCGATTCCCGCACAGTACAAGCATAAGTGTGCATGAACGTGTGTGTTTGTACTGGTCTGGGTGTTTTCTATTTATAATATGTATTTATTTACAAAAAAAGTATTTAAGTATGTATATCCGTTATCTAGTACCATACACATACGTACCCATAATACAAGCCTCGTAGCTTACTTTGGGACAAGAGAATTGGTGTGATTGTTGTGAAATATTTATTTATTTTTATCATTTTATCTGTCAAAACGATCTGCCTCCATAGGTTTGGTATGGGAATAATATCAGAAATAAAAGTCAATTGTCTGAATATTTATTTAATTCTACGTAAATAAAACTTGGTTTCTATAGCTTTTTGGAAATAAAATGGTTTTGCTAGACTCTTAGTGGTAATCTTTTTAAAACCTTTTTAAGACCATGGTGGTCTTGAAAATATTTACGATAGGTGTCATCATGCCTATCGTCAGTCAAGATGTGAGTTAATTTAAATCTTTTACCTGAAGCTTGTCTTGTTGTCTTGAGATTGCTCTCAGTGATAAGACCGCCTAAATTGTACACCTTTCTTTGTTCAACTTGTCCGTAATTTTGTTTTTTAAGGTGTGCAGTAAAGAGTTAATCCATCTCATAATACATTACATTTGTTTGTTTACATTACATTTCATTACATTTGTTCATTGTGAATAAACTCCTAACTATATTTTTCGGTTTCGTAGGCATAATGCTTGAAAAAAAGTATTAATGAGTGAATAAAATTAATACTATTAAGTCATTGACTGTGACAATAGGTATATTGAATCTATGTAAATAGGCACAATTACGTTTAATTAATTCTATTTAGGCATCATGAACTTTTGACTTTAGTAGTTATTAAGAAACGTTAAAAAAATATTAGTATACAGCAGCAAAGATAATGGACAGAAGGTAGATTACTATTACACAGGGTGCTTAATCAATAATTTCAATTAATTTATTTATTTAAGCTATGTACGACAAAACTATGTACAAAAGGTGAACTTTACGCCGTAGGGCATTCTCTACCAGTCAAACCTTTGGGCTAAGCAGAAATGATTAGTGGGCGGTTCGACAAAATAAATAAAAGAGAAAGCATAAAAATAATAATACTAATAATAGGACACATGAGATAAAATAAATTTATATATTCTTATATATTTATAAATACACATAACTACACACTTTATAAATAAATAAATATGACAAACTGTTAAAGAAAGATCTATAATGACGGTTGCGATGAACTCAAAAAGTTTCATACAGAAATGTCGTTTACAACATCAAATAATTAACATAGTTAGGTTTTTTAGCTTTCACAATCTTTTATGGGCATATTGAACACCCTGCTTTCGAACCGATAGATATACATATAAATATGCAACTCTTCAGTCCTCCTACTCTCTAAGCCTTGGTTCGTAGTTTCGGATGTAGCCGTCCCTGTCACTCAAACGCGTTGGCTAGACTTAAAAATACTAACAAAACGCTAAGGCTGAATTTAAGGCCCGAACTCCACTAAAACGAAGACGAGGCAAGCGGAGAGAATAGAATAGAATATTATTTTATTCAGCACACCCAACACAACATTCAATTATGACACACACGATCACAATTTATGTAATACTTATTAATTAATACGACACACGTACAAAAACAAAGAGAAAGAGGAGAAAAATAATCATTTGTGTGTCATAAATTTTAATGCCCCCCCCCCCCCCCCCCCTCCTCAGTATAAGTCGTGAGAACGAGACGCAACTAACGACACTGGTTTTCTTTCAGAGGAGACCATAAAGGTTCAACAAACAATACAAAACAATTTTATTTAGCAAAGAGAAGAAAATAAAATTAAAATAAAGTACGATCTCAACTCAAGAACAGTTTTAGTTGTGTTATGTAATGCTTATCATCATTAAAAATTAAAAATAATATAAAATATGTTTATTTCGAACCAGAGTCCATATTATAGTGTTAGTTACAATGCTTAAAACTATTTTAGTACAAATCAATTCTAACTAATAAATATTAAAATTATTATGTTATTGTAGTGTCTTTGACGAGATGGACGCGTGTCCAGTGCTGCATAATAGCACTGTCCGCGTCCAGTCTCGCCACGACCGCCTTCAAGAGGCTGTTGTTCATTAAATCCCATCTTCCATGACGACAGCTTTGGTCTAGTGCTCTGAGGTCCAGACTACAAAACCGGCTGTCGCGGGTTCGAATCCTACTAGCGGCAAATGTTTGTGTGATGAGCACAAGCATTAGTACCTGAGTCATGGGTGTTTATAATAGTAGTTTATGCAACTGATACATAATGAGGGGCCTTAAAACACGAGTGTGGTTTTATGAAACGAGCGTCAGCGAGTTTCATAATAGCATCACACGAGTTTTTTAAGGCCTAATTATTTACAGTTGCATACACTACTTTATCTACACACATATCATATTTTAACTTTTCACAATATTTTTGTCACAGCGAAAAACCAACAAACATATGAATGACAACAGTAATGGCGGGTAATTCAATCCTCCGTCACGACGATTTTTTTTTATATCATAGACAAACGAATGAAGTCCCTATCCTCATGTCACTCGTGATCATATGTCGTGCGATTTGGATTAAAAAACATACTGAATTTGACGTTTCATATCGATAACTGCTTTAATATCAATGGATACTAGAATAGAGACCTACTTTAGTTTTGACAGCTGTTCCAAATTTAAAGTCATAACCTTACAGAATTTGATACTGTTATAACATTACAGTACAGATTTTACCTACTGCCATAGATAAGAAAGTTCTCATAGTAAAATTGGTTGTAGTAATGCTGGTCATTTCCTACGGTTTCTGAACGCATTTTAGAGCACTAATGATATGTCCGTAGATAAATGTATTTATGTACATATTTCTATCCGTTATTCTGGCCACCATAGCACAAGCTAACGCTTAGTTTGGTTGGGGCTAGATGATTGGTGTGTTCGTTGAAACAATTTATTTATTTATTATTTAATTTATTCCAGGAAAATGCGCAACCCACGCGGTTCTATACGCGATGCTGTACTCCAAGGGCCAGAACCACGGCTTGCACATGTTCGTGGTGCCGATCCGCGACCCGGCGACGCTGCGGCCGTACCCCGGGGTCACTGTCGGCGATATCGGTGAGAAGATTGGGCTCAATGGGATTGATAACGGGTGAGTTTTGTTCGTTGGTCGACCTTGTAGGGGCCTTTTTTTTTTCTTTTTCGCTGTGGAAATGCTTTTACGCATGCCCCCCACACATCTGCAGGGGGGTATGTGGGACTCAACGGCTGGGGCCTGGGCCTCAATTCTACTAAATACAATATACTCGCAGTTCACATGCACGTCGTTAGCTTGGCAATTGCAAAAAACGACACTTATATGGTATTGGTATGGGTTTGGTAATTTAGATTTTGGAATGCGTTGTTTTCCCGCGGTCAAAAGTAACTCATGTCCTTTCTTAAGTATCAAACTAAATCCTTACCAAATTTCATTTAAATCTGCTTAGTAAGTAGTTTAGAAGTAGAAGCGATCGGCCCACTTTAATTTTCCCATGGGAACGCATCATTTTTCCGCGGTAAAAAGTACCTTAAGTTCTTTCTCGGGTATCAAAATATCTCCATACCAAATTTCATGCAAATCAGTTCAGTGGTTTAGGCGTGATTGAGTAACAGACTGACAGGCTGAATTACTTTCGCATTTATAATATTAGTTATTAGTAGGACTGCCTCGTTGGTGTAGTGGCAAAGTTTCTGCCTTACACCCGAGAGGTCCTGGGTTCGAATCCCAGGTCGAGCCAAAATTGTTTCTGAGATTTTCTGTCATGAATTTCTCAAAAAAACAGCTCGGAGTCGGGAAGTTGGCGGTGTTAAACCCCCGTGCCTCGGAAAGCACGTTAAGCCGTTGGTCCTGCGCCTGATCTCTCTCCGGTCATGTCGGATTGCCGTCTCACCGAACTTTGATAGTGATGGAACAGTGAGTGCACCTGTGTATTGCACTTGTGCACTATAATATCTCCTGCGCAGTTGGCTGATCTCTGTTGAGATTGGCCGCCGTGGCCGAAATCGGCCAGGAGGACTATTATTATAATATTAGTATGGATTCCGGTAGACGCTATCGATCAACATCGACTAATCAATCATCAATCGATCCTGTGCATCAACGATAGATTAAATTAGTCTTGTTACCCCTTCAATTTGCTTTTGTTAACAAACAGCATTTTATATCAGGTTCGTCATGTTCGACAACTACCACGTGCCTAAGGACGCGGCTCTGGACAAGCTGGGCGGCGTCGACGACGACGGCAACTACAGGACGCCCTTCAGAGACCCCAACAAACGGTTCGGGGCCTCCATGGGGATTCTATCAGGTAATACTGACTAGTTGACCGACCGCCTCGTTGGTGTAGTGGCAAAGTTTCTGCCTTAAATAAATAAATAAATATTTCACAACAATTACACCAATTCTCTAGTCTGAAATTAAGCTACGAGGCTTGTGTTATGGGTATTAGACAACGGATAAACATACTTAAATCCTTTTTTTTTTTTGTAAATAAATACATATTATACACAGAAAACACCCAGACCAGTACAAACACACATGTTCATGCACACTTATGCTTGTACTGTGCGGAGATCGAACCCGCGACCCTTGGTTTTAGAAGTCAGATATGTGGACCACTGCACCAAGCGGTCGTCAAACATTTACATCCGAGAGTTCGAATCCAAGGTCGAACCAAAATTGTTTCTGAGATTTTCTGTCACGAATTTCTCAAAAACAGCTCGGAGTCTGTAAGTTGGCGGTGTTACACCCCCGTGCCTCGGTGCGCACGTTAAGCCGTTGGTCCTGCGCCTGATCTCTCTCCGGTCATGTCGGATTGCCGTCTCACCGAACTTTGAGAGTGATGGAACAGTGAGTGCACCTGTGTATTGCGCTCACACTTGTGCACTTTGGTATCTCCTGCGTAGTTGGCTGATCTCTGTTGAGATTGCCCGCCGTGGTCGAAATTGGTCAGGAGGACTACTATTATCAGGTATTACATAAGTTAGGGTTACTGGAAGCCACCGTATGCGGGCAGCGGACAACCGACCGCAGTGGAGATCGGCGGGGGACACTCAAGCTCAGTAGTGTGTGTCGAACGACTGATATGATGATGATGATGATGACAAGAGGACAGTGTCGTGATGTTTGACAACTACCGCGTGTCTTAAGACGTCTGGATAGGCTGGGTAGCGTGGACGACGATGGACGCCCTTCAGAGACCCCAAATAACGGTTCGGGGCCTCCATGGCGATTCTGTCAGGTAATATATAAGTTAAGGTCACAGAGAACCGACCGCAGTGAGGAGGAAATGCGTTAGACATATCTATTACCCTGGGGACGATAGTAGGTTATAAGGAACTCCTTGAAGAACGGCGATTACCCATCATTCTCAAGTATTCATACTTAAACCGCGAGTTCCCTCGTGCCAAAAACGAGGTCACAATCCGATATCTAAGTGACCGTGTTGGCTGGTAGCGCCATCTGCCTGAGTTTTGCATTATTGTTTCTTTTTATTTTTTAGCCTTATTACACAACAAAACTTAATAAAAAAGGCAATCTTAACGCCGTAAGCCGTACACTAAATAAATATGACTAACTTTAAAAAAAATATCTATGATGACCGTTGCGTTAAAGTACGAAAGTGGGTGCGAATGAGTCTCTTGAATGATATATTATTTTTGACTTAATTTTTTTTATTCCCAAGGCGGTCGCGTGCACATCACAACTATATCGACGGCGTATCTGCAAAAAGCAATAGTGATTGCGACTAGATACTCTGCGGTGCGGCGGCAGTTTGGGCCCGATGATAGCTCTGAAGAAGTACCGGTGTTGGAATATCAGCAACAGGTCAGTGACACGATAAATAATAATAGTCCTCCTGGCCGATTTCGACCTCGGCGGCCAATCCCAACAGAGATGAGCCAACTAGGCAGGAGATATTATAGTGCACAAGTGTGAGCGCAATCCACAGGTGCACTCACTGTTCCATCACTCAAAGTTCCGTGAGACGGCAATCCGACATGACCGGAGAGAGATCAGGCGCACGACCAACGGCTTAATGTGCGCACCGAGGCACGGGGGTGTAATACCGCCAACTTCCCGACTCCGAGCTGTTTTAGAGAAATTCATGACTGAAAATCTCAGAAACAATTTTGGCTCGACCTGGGATTCGAACCCAGAACCTCTCGGATGTAAGTCAGAAACTTTGCCACAACACCAACGAGGCAGTAAACTATACGATAAACTATAAAGCTGAAATAGAGAATAGGCTAGATAACACTACCAATCTTTGACATACTTTTTATTATCTGTCAAAACGGTCCGCCTCCATAGATTTTGTATAGGAATACAAATCGTAAAGTCACAGTTATGTATCAGAAATCGGAGTCAATTGACCGAATATTTACTGTATGTTGTGTGGTTAAACTTGGTTGGTTAAATTGTGGTTTCTACAGCTTTTTGGAAATAAACTGGTTTTATCTATTGCATAGGGACTGTTTGTTTTTTAAACGCCATGGTCTAAAAAAGATTTAAGATAGGTGTCATCATGTCTATTTGCTTTAAATTTCCATTAAAAATTCGATTTCCGCAAAGTCACGCCTGTTTCTATCAACGATAAAATATCTTGATACTTGACTTAAGTAGGTATTTAAAAAGAGGTTTCATGGATGAAGAATATAATACTCGTATACTAGCTTCCCGCCACCTGCTTTGCTCACGTGAATACGTTTTTCTGATATATTAAGTTCATTATACATTAACTATAGCTTTTGTTTACCAGGGATAATGTAGGATTCTGAAGGTAAAATATATTTAAAATTTAAATATACAATCAAATCTTTTCTCTTTATTAGTTATACTAGGGCGGTTTGATAAGTCCATGACTTTGAAAAGAAAAACATATATTTTGTGTACAAAAACATTTTATTTTTCTACATACTCTCCTTTCAACTCTACACTCTTTTTTCCAGCGATGCTCCAATCTCTTCAACCCATCCAAAAAATACTTTTTGTCAAAGCCTGCAAAATAGGCCTCGGTTGCAGCTATCACCTCTTCATTGGATGAAAATCTTTGCCCAGCAAGCCATTTCTTGATGTTTGGGAAGAGAAAGAAGTCACAGGGGGCTAAATCTGGTGAATATGGAGGGTGCGGCAATAATTCGTATCCTAATTCGACAAGTTTTGAAGTCGCGACTGCAGACCAGTGGGCCGGAGCATTATCCTGATGAAATAGAACTTTTTTCTTTGCTAGATGCGGTCGTTTCTTCATCAACTCTTCATTAAATCTTTCCAGTAATGCAGCATAGTAAGCACCGGTTATTGTCTTGCCTTTCTCCAAGAAATCGATGAAAATAACCCCTTGACTGTCCCAAAATACTGTTGCCATCACTTTACCAGCCGAACATACCACTATTGCCTTCTTTGGTGCACGTTCGCCGGTAGAAGTCCACTGCTTTGACTGTTGTTTAGTCTCTGGCGTATAATGGTGGACCCACGTTTCATCCACGGTTACGTACCGACGCAAAAATTCACTTGGATTGCGATTATACATAGCCAGACATGCCTCAGAAGTAGTCACGCGTTTTCGCTTTTGGTCGACTGTCAGTAAGCGCGGCACCCATCTTGCAGAAAGTTTTTTCATTCCCAAAATATCGTGCAAAATATGAAAAACTCGTTCAGTTGAGATGTGCACAGCCTCAGCTAACTCGCGTATCTTTACTCGACGGTCAGCCAAAACAATATCGTGGATTTTGTTAACAATGTCCTCAGTGGTTACCTCAATCGGCCTTCCTGGGCGCTCGGCATCATTGGTTGTAATACGTCCACAACGAAACTCAGTTAACCATTTATGTACCATTCCATGAGACGGCGCTGAATATTTTTTCAACTTGTCTTCGGTCTGCTTAATGGTTTTCCCGCGTAAAAAATAGTGTTTAATCAAGACTCGAAACTCGGATTTCTCCATTTTCGAAGAACACCTTCACAGCCGCCAAACTTCTTTTGTTATTAAATATTGTTTTCGCGCCATATTTGAAAATAGAATACGGTAGTTGACACCACCAATCGTTGACGTACTTTTTATCAACTGTCAAAACGCTTTTCTTCATAGAGCTTGTATGGGAATAACACACTTTGACGTCACCGCGTGCAATGCCGACTGAGTGACTAATTATCATTTGAATTCCAATTAAAAATCAAATAATACGAACTGCAGAAAAATATTAGTGTAAAGGCATCTGAAATTATGAATTATTTTAGAGAAAATCAGTTTTTGAATATTTCTTTCATAGTGGAAACAAGCCTATTATTTTAGGTTCGCAAAAATATTACTTTTAAGAAAATATCATTAAAAATAAAAAAAGTTTCTATTCAGCCTGAAAGTCATGGAGTTATCAAAACGCCCTCGTAGGCTGTTTCTTTGGAGAACGATAAATTCTTTGCACTCATTTCAGTCTTTCACTTTTTGCCAACGATACTAACATTTTCATTTATTTATTATTACTAGCGGACCCGGCAAACGTTGTTTTGCCATATAAATAATTGGGATGATGACACCTATCTTAAATATTGTCAAGATCATGGTGTTTAAAAAACATAGCCCCTATGAAGTTAATACAACCAATATATTTCAAAAAAGCTGTAGAAACCAATTTTCAAACACACAAAACGCAATAAATATTCGGTCAATTGACTCCGAATTCTGACACATGACCGTGACGTCACAATCATTTATTACCATACGAAATCTATGGTGGCAGACCGTTTTGACAGACAATAAAAAGTATGTCAACGATTGGTGGTGTCGTCTAGCCAATTGTGGACAACCCTTATCACTAAGGGATATGAAAAATAGATGTTGGCCAATTTTTAGACCTACTCAATATGCTTACAAAATTTCATAAGAATCAGTCAAGTCGTTTCGGAGGAGTACGGGAACGAACATTGAGACACGAGAATTTTATATATATAGAGATTACATTTTCAGCAAATCAGGCTGCTCCCGTACTTGGCAGCCACGTACGCGATGCGTATATTCTGTAACTGGTTCAGCGAAGCACATGTCACTATGGTCATCACTGGCTTCACAGGTAAGTTGAATAATTTCAAAGAAAGAGAGAAAAAAAATATTTGGCTTATAAACTACACGTGAAAATTGACACAGGACTAGGACTAAGTATATTAAAAAAATACAATGAAAGAAAAGTGTAGGCATAACCGAATTGGCCCCCACTCAGCATTATTACCATGGCAAGCCAGGACGCTGGTTTTCTGTGGGGTACCTTTGTGGTTTGGAGATGGCGCCACCAACAAAACAAACTAAATTGACTTTAAATTAAATAACTTATAGCATATAACTTAGTTACAAATTTAAGATGAAACAAATTTAAAAGGTTAAACTTTATACTCAAATCGTTTTTATATAATTTTTTTATTGCCTCTAGTTGACATCGCTTATCGTATCAATGGTTGGCCAGTGCAGATAGCAAAACTATATTCGTTATGTTTTCTGAATAGCTATAGCAAAATATCACGTTTTTTAAACAATCGAACAAATGCCATAGTGTAATTTTAGGATGGAATCAACAATGACATTAATCAATGTTAGGCGCAATTGGATTAAGAGTTGGAGGAAGGGTTCAAAGCAGTTTTAAAATACTTACAAGCCATGGAACTATTTATTGACAATTGAACTGTGATTCGCTTTCACGTCATTTTTTTATTATATTGTATCTGTATATTTGTACTTTACATAAATGGCAAGAAGCTGGGTATTTTACTAGTGAAAGTACAAGTCATGTTATCTATGTTAAAAAAAATAAGAAAAGATGTATACTTTCCGAAAACATAACTTTGTGGGCCAAGTCAAAAATTCTTAAATTTAATTTAAAAAAATCATAGCTTGAAAAATACTATAAATCGCGGAATATAGTACATGGGGTATTTTCGAGTACACCTAATTGTCAGGATTTCAAAGATTTTTTTTTAGTGTCACCTTTCGGGTCACCCTGTGTCAGAGCTGCAAGCTCACATTGCGCGATTTAAGTTTGTATGTGTGCCATGTGTAGTTATTTGTAGCCGAGTGTCATATAATCGATGTAGTGATCGGTAGATGTCGCCACAAGTGGAATAGGTACTTGAGCTTAATCAACTGATATAAGTGGTAGGGTCAATATATATGTTGGGACGTGTAAAAGTGCTACTTGTGAGTCTATTCACAAAACAAATGACAGGCGGAACTCCTATTTACTTAGAGCAGCAAATCTTTTTAACGAATGTTAGTACCCTTATGACTTGGAATTGTTCTGTACTACGCATCTGTGACGATTTTTTGAGCAATGAACTTGCCTATACTTTTGTGAGTAAACTTTACAAATTTAATTCTTGTGTACTCTAAATTCTATCAGTGGAGACATATAAATGGCCTTCTTTTTTATATAAACTATTATTTAGTATCTTTCTAGCTGTAAGTGTTCCAAAAATGTGAAATAAATGAAATAAATTATTGATTTCTATTTTTATTGATATAATTCCCAGGCGGCGACGACAACGCGGCGAACCGCGGTGTGGAGATGCACGCGCTGTCGTCGGCCGTCAAGCCGGTGTTCGGGTGGGCGGCGCGCGACGGGATACAGAACTGCCGCGAGGCGTGCGGCGGCCACGGCTACTTGAAAGGTAACTAACCCTTTCTTTTTATCGTAGGAAATAGTATATTTCATTATGAATGCGGAAAGGCTGCCATTGCAACGAGTTCCGACAAACGTCTACTCGAACCGAGGCTCAGCCGAAGGTGTCGGAACGAGTGGGAATGATTTTCCGCACGTGTACCGAACAATTATTTTTAATATAGTTGCAAAAATGTGAAACAATTTAATTCAACTATGTATTTGCTTTTTTCGCGTGTCGGCCAGGTACGACGTAGGTACGCAGGTGGGTTTTTCTGTTTTTCTTTTTTATAGACATTATTTTGACAGTTAGGAAAGAGAACGCGGGAAAGAAGTGTGTCCTAAAGGGGGGGGGGGGGGTACAGGGGGGAATAGCCGGGGATACGGAATTGAAAAGGCTCCAAAACTATTGGACCTATTTGAAAAAATCTTTTGCCATTAGAATCTCACATTATCCTTGATGAACTTGGGCCATATTTAATACGAGAAAAAAATAGGGAACCGCGTGAAAATTTTGCCCAACCGAGCAAAGCTGGGACAGACTGCTTGAAAATTATAAATATATCTTAACAAAGAGACGCAACGATATCCCTATACTCGTAGCAGTCCCTTAAAATATTTTCAGTAAAAGAATAAAAGCTAACATTCTACTTTCAACATTCCAGCCGCCGGCATCGGCGATCTACGCAACGACAACGACGCGAACTGCACGTACGAGGGAGAGAACAGCCTGCTGCTGCAACAGACCAGCCGATGGTTGCTCAACGTGTGGGCTAACAGACAGAAGATAGTGCCCGCTGAGTTCCCGTATGGATCTCTGGCTTTCCTGGAGAATGCTGATGGTGTTCTCAAGGAAAAGTGTCATTGGAAAACCACGAAAGAACTGGTGGACCCTGCCAGTACGTATTTTAGACAATATATTTAACCAAAGCGAAAAAGTTAGTTCAAAGCAGCTGATAAGAGTCTCAACGTGTGAGCTTACAGACAGAAGATAGTGCCCGCTAAATTTCCGTATGGATCTCTGGCTTTCCTGGAGAATGCTGATGGTGTTTTGAAGGAAAAGTGTCAGTGGAAGACCACGAAGGAGTTGGTGGACCCTGCCAGTATGTATTTTAGACGATGAATTTTACTAGAGCTAAGAAGTTAGTTCAGACCAGCTGATGGCGTCTCAATGTGTGGGCTAACAGACAGAAGATTGTGCCCGCAGAGTCCCGTATGGATCTCTGGTTTTCCTGGAGAATGCTGATGGTGTTCTGAAGGAAAAGTGTCAGTGGAAGACCAAGAAGGAACTGGTGGACCCTGCCAGTAAGTAATATAGACGATATATTTTACCACAGCTAAGAAGTGAGTTCAGCAGACCAGCTGATGGTGTCTCAACGTGTGGGCTAACAGGTAAAACATAGTGCCCGCTGAGTTCCCGTATAGATCTCTGGTTTTCCTGGAGAATGCTGATGGTGTTCTGAAGGAAAAGTGTCAGTGGAAGACCAAGAAGGAACTGGTGGACCCTGCCAGTAAGTAATATAGACGATATATTTTACCACAGCTAAGAAGTGAGTTCAGCAGACCAGCTGATGGTGTCTCAACGTGTGGGCTAACAGGTAAAACATAGTGCCCGCTGAGTTCCCGTATAGATCTCTGGTTTTCCTGGAGAATGCTGATGGTGTTCTTAAGGAAAAGTGTCAGTGCAAGACCAAGAAGGAACTGGTGGACCCTGCCAGTAAGTAATATAGACGATATATTTTACCAGAGCTAAGAAGTTAGTTCAGACCAGCTGATGGCGTCTCAATGTGTGGGCTAACAGACAGAAGATTGTGCCCGCAGAGTCCCGTATGGATCTCTGGTTTTCCTGGAGAATGCTGATGGTGTTCTGAAGGAAAAGTGTCAGTGGAAGACCAAGAAGGAACTGGTGGACCCTGCCAGTAAGTAATATAGACGATATATTTTACCACAGCTAAGAAGTTAGTTCAGCAGACCAGCTGATGGTGTCTCAACGTGTGGGCTAACAGGTAAAACATAGTGCCCGCTGAGTTCCCGTATAGATCTCTGGTTTTCCTGGAGAATGCTGATGGTGTTCTTAAGGAAAAGTGTCAGTGGAAGACCAAGAAGGAACTGGTGGACCCTGCCAGTAAGTATTTTAGACTATATATGTTACCAAAGCTAAAAATTAACTCATACCAGCTGATGGCGTCTCAACGTGTGGGCTAACAGGCAGAAGATAGTTAATGTAATGTGACATGGAATAAATGATTTGAATTTGAGATAGTGCCCGCTGAGTTCCCGTATGGATCTCTGGCTTTCCTGGAGAATGCTGATGGTGTTCTGAAGGAAAAGCGTCAGTGGAAGACCACGAAGGAGTTGGTGGACCCTGCCAGTTAGTATTATAGACGGTAGGCTGCTGGGGGTCCCCCTCAGATAATCAGATCTTTAAATTAAATTGTAGCCTTGTAACCTGGCCGGAATTTTGCTTGACCGTGTGGTAAAGTTTTTATTTAACCGTTTTCAGGTGACGCGTGTACTTAAAAAAAGACAAACAGAGAAAAATACAAAATAAAGTAGTGGAATGTGTACTTTAGTTGATTCTTAGTACTAGCCATTTTAAATTATTTCCTAAGTACAGACTTATTTCTTTTTTCAGCTGTATTATAAGTACATATCACGTGGTGGCGCTATGCATAACGCTTTTAATACTCTTCATAAAATTATTTTCTTTTTCTCCAGACCTCGTGTACACGTACAAATGGCTAACGGCTTTCACGCTCAAGATGACCGCTGAAAAGGCAGACAGACTAAGAAGAGAGGGCAAGGACGAGTTCCGCACGAGGAACGAGACGCAGTCGTACAACGCTGTTGCTCTCTCTGTCATTTATGGAGAGGTATGTGTTATCTTTGTACTGCTGTGGGATCCATGGTGATCTGCTTCGTCGTACTGCAAGGTTTTTTGCTCTGATTTAATGTCTATACCTTCCGGTGTTCCCCAGGAATCGGTTATTTATTTATTTATGTTATGACGAAAAAAATATTATTATTATAATATTATAACAAAAAAAAATATTTATTATTATTTTGTAAATTTCCCCTACACCTACCAGCCGCTTTAATGACTTTTTTTTAGAAACGCCGGTGCCATGAGAAAGAGGAGACATAGAAATGACTGCTTAGGAATTGTAATTTTATGTGCAAATCGCGATACATTGATCAGAATTAATACATAGAAGTTGCATCAAAAAATGTATTCCTTTGTTTTCCTTTTAAAGTCGCGGTACCAATTCATTCATGCCTCTTAAATATAACTAATATGATTTAGTTTGATTAAATGTTGAATTAAATAATGTTAAACACGTTACTGCTAACAGTAAGTGCTGAAAAAATGTCATATAACGTCGAATGTGTTTTTTACAAATTCACCGTGCACCATTTGATTTTTAACCCCCGAAGAAAAAGGGGGCTGTTAAAAGTTTGACGCTTATTTTGTTTGTGTCTGTTTGTGCCATCGTAGCAGATCGTAACAGATGGACCGATTTCAGTGCGATTTTTGACGTGACAACGTCTTATAAATTGGTTTGCCGGGTGACACCTCAAGAAACTGCGTTACGCTGCTCCGCTCACGTTTCGCGCGAGAGAGACAGAGCGAGAGAGAGAGAGAGAGAGATAGGCATACACACCGGTTCATGTTATACGAATGAATATTCACATTAAAATTATTTTACCACTCAGAGTCGTTGTCACGTAAAACTTTCGCGCGTATATTTTTTATTCAAAACATTACTTAATCACGGTGCTTCTTAGTCATGGCTAGTCAATATACGTCCAGCCGTTGAGGTTTAAAAGCTGTTTTCCTGGCTCACGTAAGGGGTTTTTAAAATTTTAGTTTTTACTATCTAAAGCCCATCCTGATTGAATATCAAAAATATTTTACCGTCTTTCCACTGAAAATTTTATATCATAACTAGCTGTCCCGGTTGTTTTATAAATGTTAAGGGTGGACAACCCTTATCACTAAGGGATATTAAAAATAGATGTTGGCCAATTCTCAGACCTACTCAATATGCTCACAAAATTTCATGAAAGTCAATTGTGCCGTTTCGGAGGATTACGGAAACGAACATTGTGACACGAGAATGTTATATACAGGGTGTAAAAAAAACCTTAACGAAGCCGTCAACGACGCGTTCAGTACATCAAACCAAATCGTATGAAAAAGAAATTTTGGCTGAGAAACAACTTTTATTTTATGACTCCAAAAAACCAAGCGCGCACGCGGAAAAGTCACCGCGGGGCGTGTTGCTTTACGCCGCCGCGATGTGGTTCGGTTCGAGTGTGCGCTGTTCATTGCGGAGTGTGCCTAATAGAGGCTTTTTTTGAAAGAACTATTGAAAATTTGTATCATGTTTCTTTGGAAAAAAAGTTCAGTTATAACGGACATAAGTCATTTCTGTAAAAATCATCATTTTTTTTTTCAAACTTTAACCATCAATATCTCAGTAACCGTTAACTTCCCAGGTATGGTGTGAAGGAAAAAAATGATCGTAACAATTGGTAGAATATGTGGTATTCGGCTTCGTTAAGGTTTTTTTACACCCTGTATAAGATTTGTGATCTCTTTCAGAACTACATCCTTAATCATTTCTACAAGACGGTGCTGGCGTTTGAAGACGTCCACTGCAGGAATGTTCTGCTGAAACTGGTCTCGCTGTACGGCGCGTTCATATTGGAGAAACACTTGGCTACGCTGTATATTGTGAGTTACATCGTTGTATTTTTTATTACTATACAGATTTTATAGTATTTTGTAGTTAATTAAATTAAATTTTAGACGACCACTTTGGTGTAATGGTCTAGAAGTTGAGTATTAACCAAGAGGTCGCGGGTTCGATCCCCGCACTGTATAAACATTTGTGTACATGAACATGTCTGTTTGTTCTGGTCTGGGTGATATATGTATTTATTTAAGTTTATTTAAAATACCACTGTTGATACCTGTAACACAAGTGCTAAACCTACTAACCACGGAGTCAGATCAATGTATGTGATGTTGTTGTATATGTATTGTTGCATGTAATTTTTTTGTTCGATGTATCGTAACTGTCGTTGGTGTGCCCAATAAATAAAATAAGATTGTATATTGAGACCTAACTAAACTAAAATATTTCATTTCACTTATTCAGTAAACAACATGCATTGTGTTTGAATTTTTACATAATTATTATAACTAAAAAAATTGGTTGCCTGTAAAGTCGGTATACGGGCGAAAGTTTTACGTGACAACGACTTTGAGTGGTAAAATAATTTTATTTTTGTATATTTATTCGTATAACATGAACCGGTGTGTATGCCTATCTCTTACTCTCTCTCTCTCGCTCTGTCTCTCTCGCTCTTAGGCGGGTTAACTGTGCTCGAGTGGAAGGGACGCGTGCCTTTCACTTTTTATGTCTGTCTCACTCGCTCTTAGGCGGGCTAACCATGCCCGAGTCGAAGGGACGCGTGCCTCTCACTCGCTCTCATTGTGAGCGCGGAACGTGAGCGGAGCGTAACGCAGTTTCTTGAAGTGTCACCGGCAAACCAATTTATAAGACGTTGTCACGTCAAAATCTTCTACGCTATATAGACACCTTTACAATAGAATTGTTTTAATTTAATTTTAAAAACACTAAACCTAGTCTCTAATTTTAATTCCTTTGGCAGTCTGTTAAAAAACGGAAAGTCTGTTAAATATTATTCTTTTAACACTCTAGGGTGGATTCTTCTCCGGGCCTCAAGGCCTTCTACTTCGCGAGGGCATCCTAGACTTGTGCGCCGAGATCTGCCCCGACGCAGTCGCGCTGGCGGACACCTTGGCGCCGCCGGACTTCCTGCTCAGATCTGTGCTGGGGCAGTCCGATGGAGAGGTAAGCTTCCAACATACTATATGTAATATACCCCTAGTACACCATACACTGGCGCGACAACACACGGTGTGCGCAGGCGACGCGTACGCTCTCGCCGTGAGCACTAGATAGTGTTTAGCTATAACTATGGTTATAACCTGACACAAACACTACAGTATAGATACGATCTTTATTATGACCTCAGAGGAGTGGGTGCGGATGAAAATCAGCGCTGTCATATGTCGCAATAGCTGAGCCGCATCCAATTATACCATGTTCTATTGACGTGACAACGTCTTATAAATTGGTTTGCCGGGTGACACCTCAAGAAACTGCGTTACGCTGCTCTGCTCACGTTTCGCGCGGGAGAGACAGAGCGAGAGAGAGAGAGAGAGAGAGATAGGCATACACACCGGTTCATGTTATACGAATGAATATTCACATTAAAATTATTTTACCACTCAGAGTAGTTGTCACGTAAAACTTTCGCGCGTATACCGACTTTACAGGCAACCAATTTTTTTATTTAACCATTCACTGTTGTTGGAAGTAATAAACTCAATTTTATCATTATTATTATTATTGTTGGACACCATAAAAAAAGTTTACAGAAATCATCAAACACAGAAAGATATACGATTTATGCGGTCGCATCGCTAAGAGCGATCTCTTCCAGGCAAACTTCGGGTTAAGAATACGAATGTAATAAATAATATGAATATGATGATACACAAGAAGGGAGAGTGGTGTAAAAGTCCGTAAAATTTAAATTAATTAATTAAGAAGAACTATGTAATGTGAAACTAATTATTAATAATAATAATACAATATATTAATAGTTGTACAATCAAAATTTTGTGCGTAAAGCTTAAATTAATAATATAACTCCATAGGTGTCACTGTTACTGTGATACACTTGCATTAATTAAAAAAACTCAACTACAAATACTTTATCATGTCTTTTGACGTGACAACGTCTTATAAATTGGTTTGCCGGGTGACACTTCAAGAAACTGCGTTACGCTCCGCTCACGTTCCGCGCTCACAATGAGAGCGAGTGAGAGGCACGCGTCCCTTCGACTCGGGCATGGTTAGACCGCCTAAGAGCGAGTGAGACAGACATAAAAAGTGAAAGGCACGCGTCCCTTCCACTCGAGCACAGTTAGCCCGCCTAAGAGCGAGAGAGAGAGCGAGAGAGAGAGAGTGAGAGAGATAGGCATACACACCGGTTCATGTTATACGAATGAATATTCACATTAAAATTATTTTACCACTCAAAGTCGTTGTCACGTAAAACTTTCGCCCGTATACCGACTTTACAGGCAACCATTTTTTTTTTTTAGATCTTTGTAGTAATAGTACTTACTTTCATTGCATTTCTTTGACGACCACTGTGGTGTAATGGTCAAGAAGTTGACTATTAACCAAGAGGTGGCGGGTTCGATCCCCGCACTGGTCTGGGTGTTATATGTATTTATTTAAGTTTATTTGTAATACCACTGTTGATTCTGATATCTGTAACACAAGTGCTTTAGCTACTTACCACGGAGTCAGATCAATGTATGTGATGTTGTTGTATATTTATTATTATTTCTATTACAGGCATACAAACACATCCAAAATAGCGTGATGACATACCCAGACTCTATGACTCGGCCGGAGTGGTGGCGCGACGTCATACACTGGCAGTCTTACGTTCAATCCAAACTTTAATTAATATAATAACGTTACCTTTAACAAGCTTATCAAGTATTTCCATCAGAAAGGCTAAAAGCAGAGTGCAAAAAAAACAATTTATAAAAAAAACTGTATTTTTTAGGATAAGTATGAAGTTTTACTGACATAAACAAAGACACAAAACAAGTATCACAACTCACTATAGATAAAGAAATACTTTTGATACTATCAAAATACAAATACAATTAATATTTTAAAGTAAAAACTAGTTGTAAGATTTATGCACTCTAAAAATGACACATTCCTTTTATTTTGAATTTTATTGTTTGTGTTTGTTTGTCAATAAATCAAAATTATGACAACGGTTACGAGTATTTGTGATTGTTAAAAACATGAAAAACCTGAGCCTAATAATGATCTAGATTTTATTGATCAAGTTTTCAAAATGATATATGTTTTGGCTGTGTGTCTAATTTGATAGATTTTTTTTTATCTATTTATTTTGACTTGTGATAGATTTTAATAAATTTAAATTAAGTTATATACCGAAAAATATAATTTTTACTCATTTTTTACTGTTAGTATTTATGAAAAAATACATATTAATGTGAATAAAATTTATTAATCTAATTATAAATGATGGTGTTTGGTTTATTGTTATGACATAAATTAATATTATATGTCTTATGAAAATATTTTATTTGCCGTTAAAATATTATTGAAAAAAGGGCTTATTTAAGGTTGTTGTTGTTAGCAAACTATATTTTATATTCTTTTACAATATTTACAGGGATTTTTTTTATATAATAAAAACTGTTTTTTAATATTGATTTTTATTTCAAACCCTTTGAAAAGTTTTTTCTCTAATGATATACTTCACATTACAATGAAAATACTGGTTTATAATCAAACTGGTATTAATGTACACAGATTAGGTAAGTCTTTTTGTATGATTTTTAATAAATAAAAACAAATAAATAAACATTGGAAGAGCATTCGCCCGGTTTGCGAGATGTTGTGAGCTCAAGTCCTACCTGGGGTAGTCCAAATTATTTACATCTTTAGATGTTCTGCTTGGCGTTAACGTGTGGATTACCTTAGTTTGGTTTAGTTGTTGAGTTTAAGTGCAATAGGTTACCTGCTACGTTACTCGAATAATTCAATTTATTTTATTTCAGGCAGAGCCCATATAATGCTAGTATATAAAATCACTAAGGTTAGCAAACAAACAAATGATAATTAGGAATATAAATTAAAGATGGGTATGAGAGACCACCCTTTGGATAAGTGGTGACTCCCACTGATCCACAAAGACCCTCAGGATACTGTTGGAGGTGCCAACAGTATCTTGAGGCAATAGGCTTGTTTCCACTATGAAAGAAATATTCAAAAACTGATTTTCTTTACAATAATTCATAATTTCAGATGCCTTTACACTAATATTTTTCTGCAGTTCGTATTATTTGATTTTTAATTGGAATTCAAATGATAATTAGTCACTCAGTCGGCATTGCACGCGATGACGTCAAAGTGTGTTATTCCCATACAAGCTCTATGAAGAAAAGCGTTTTGACAGTTGATAAAAAGTACGTCAACGATTGGTGGTGTCAACTACCGTATTATAGTGCTTATTAACTTAGGAACGCGCGGGTGCGAGCTCGCTACTCAGACCGCACGTGTGTTTCGTACGTGAAAACTGGGATATCACTTAATATGTTTAATATTTCGTGACCGCGCCCGCGGGTGTACATTAACAAGCACATACAAATACAAGTGCAATTTACTTTTGTTCACGTAAAGCCCCTCTCTTCCGCTAATGGACCTGATTAACAATTCATCTACCTAATTTGTGTAGACCTCGCTAAGCGCATTTAAAATACAAACCCTCCTTGATTGGGTTTGCATGTTACATGAGGTTGTCAATCAGTCTGAATAACCATGATCCAGACGTAGCCTAAAGATACTATTTCTTATCTTGTCATTACCGAAGAAAGATGTTGAAAACTGTTGTCCTGTGTATTTTACTGGCGAAGTAAGTAAACAGTTGTAAAATTAATTAAAAAAAACAGCCAATGAAAATAACTCAACCTATTCGTAAGCCTGCTCCGTTATCTAGGAGTTTCTCATTTCGTAGTTATAGAAAAATAAACATTACCCTCTATAGTGCTCAAAGTAGATGATGAGCGAGAAAGTTAGTGTTCCCTCTGTTAATTCCGAAACCAGATCAGTAGAAGGTATTTATTTGGATAATTCTTTAAGTACATATGTATCTTCTAGATATCTTACACTACACACAAAACATATGTATTTGTTACCTAGCTTTTATACCATTTCTATTTTTAATATTTTTAAATGCATGCCGTGTTTACCTTTAAAAAAATAAACACCCAGAGATGATTGTTTGTATTAAATTGTAATTTCAGTGTATCAATTGTTGATGAACCAAATAAATATAATAAATACCTACTTAAGTGGCCGATCCAAAAGGCCAAAAAACATCTAGAAGAAGAACACGTCAATAAGTAATTGATAACTTATTTCTTCTCCAGTGCTGCTGCAGACTTCTCCATCATGCTCAAAAGCTTGAACGAGCGTAAAGACCTTGAACTGATTCTTATAGACTTGGTCTATGACCTGTCTCGGCGTGAGGACATCACTTGCATAGCCATCATTTGTGACGTGGTTTATCTCGACGTTTTTGAGGGATACCTGTTCAAGAGGATTGATGCCGTGCCGTATGTTTTGGTAAGATAGCTAGAGAAAGCAATAAATTATAGGTTGTCCGCAATAAATGAATGAATTGAATGAAATTGAAAAAAAAACAATAACCTACTTTTTCTTGTTCCTTTAATAGATGCGTGTCTCTATATACCACTATGACTCACCATTTTGCAACTCTTATAATTCAAGGACAGGCTGTTAATCGTCAGTTGTGACAAATGACAGTTATGCGGGTTTATGATGTCTCTTCCTTCCTCACAGAAGGAAGATATCCACGAGAATTGCTTCTAAAATAGCTTCTTAAAGTCAAATGTTAAAAGGTCGACAAATTACAATAGGGAAAAGGGGGGCCCCTTTCCCCTATTGTAATTTGTCGTCTCAATTTGATTTCTAGACAGTCGTAGAAGACTACGAAGATTTGCTCTCACCAAACTTCGACACTCTAGAATCATTAAGGGAGACGAGACGTGATGGTTGCAATGTGTATATCATTCTACTTGCTAACGGTATTCAAACTTCAAGATTACTACGGTTTGGGGACAGGTAAACGATCAATATACAGGTAACCGATTGTTAAATATTTGTAAAAATATTTCTCTCGGGTGATTTGAGGGTGTCGCCCACAATCATTGATGAAACATACGCTGGCTCAAAGCGTTAAAAAGCACTTACAAAATTCAACGGCTCCATTAAGGTTCTCGGTAGCTCAGTGGTCAGAGCATTGGACCGGACTTCCAAAGGTCGGGGGTTCGATTCCTCCCCGATGACCGGAGCCGAAAACAATTTTTTTAAGTGTTGTCTTTACGATCAATATACATATTCGCGAAAACCACATTGACGACTATTTTGGTATAATGGTCAAGAAATTGACTATTAACCAAGAGGTCGCGGGTTCGATCCCCGCACTGTTCAAACATTTGTGTGCATGAACGTGTCTGTTTGTACTGGTCTGGGTGTTATTTGTATTTATTTAAGTTTGTTTGTAATACCACTGTTGTTTCTGATATCTGTAACACAAGTGCTTAAGTTACTTACCACGGAGTCAGATCAATGTATGTGATGTTGTAGTATATTTATTATTATTATTATAACGTTGTTACAATATGCTCATCAAATCTATCACTGATTTTACAGGTATAGAATCATAGACACCAGAGCGAAATACATAATGCTTCACGATTACAGATTATTCCATAACGATTTACATTATATCTGGAAGCGTATTATCAACGTTATCTTCTTGAGGTACCACAGCAAAATCAACGGAGTCCTCAAGAGCAAGGCCTGGTTCGATCTCTCCACTGTTCCCTTTCCGAATCCTATCAGAAGTGTCTTTGTATCTAGAAGAATAGATATTTGGAATAACGGAAGGTTCCATTACAACAGGACTCTGTTCGCCGACAAGACAAGCAATTTAAATAACGAGACGTTAAACGTAGTTTATCTGGATCATGTGCCATCAGTGGTCGTTACAAAAACCAATGATACAAGTAAAGTCGGTGGTGTTGAAATTGAGGTAAGAAAAAAAATTCCGGCTCGAAGGACCATATTTGATTTTTACGCTCTTAGCCTACTTATGCCAAGAAAAGAATGGGAAAGTATGATGAATCTTCTTAGTTACTTAAAATTACTTACAGATTCTCAACACTCTAGCCCAGAAAATGAACTTCCAACCCAAACTGTACCAACCAATCAACGTCGATCTTTACAAGTGGGGTCAAAAACAAGCCAATGGATCATTCTCTGGTCTTCTGGGCGAAATGGTCAACGGTCAAGCTGACGTTGGATTGGGAAACCTTCAGTACAACCCCTATCACTTGGAGCTGACTGATCTGAGTATACCATATACAACTCAGTGCTTTACGTTTATCACTCCTGAGGCTCTGACTGACAATTCTTGGAAAACTTTGATATTGCCTTTCAAGTAAAACATTTTTTGATTCTAAATAGGCTAGATGACACTACATCGTTGGCATACACTTAATTATCTGTAAAAACGGTCTGCCTCCATAGATTTTGTAAAGGAATACAAAAACGTGACGTCACGGTATTGAATCCGAAATCGGAGTCAATTGACCGAAAATATATAGATTTTTTTGTTTTTAAAAATTGGTTTCTACAGCTTTTTGGTAATAACATGTATTAACTCATAGGGGCTATGTTTTTTGAACGCCCATGGTCTTGAAAATATTTAAGACTAGTGGCCGCCCGCGACTTCGTCCGCGTGGAAAGCCTTTATCTTAAAAATTCTTTATGAATTGTAGCCTATATGTTATTCTGATGTATAAGCTATATTGTGGTAAAGTTTCATTCAAATCCATTCAGTAGTTTTTACGTGAAAGAGTAACAAACATCCATACATACAAACTTTCGCCTTTATAATAGTAGTAGGATAGGTGTCATCATACCTATTGTATTTACTGTTTAGCTGAAGTCCTCAAAATATTTTTATTAATTTACAGATTGAATATGTGGATAGCAGTTCTGTTGGTTTTATTATTGTCAGGAACTATATTTTATGGCCTAGCCAGGTATTACATGAATCTACAAGAATATAAAAAGACACATGATGATAATAAAAAAACTAAGGAGAAAATGGCGCAAGAAGAACTAGGTAATAGTAGATTGTATCATGAGGAAGCAAAATAATATTTTTACGGCGAGGGCGCTTTTTTGAATCCAGAGCGAAGTGAGGGATTCTAGAGTAGAATCCTGAACGAAGCGAGGGATTCAAAGTACGTCGCCCGAGCCAAAAATATATTTGCGTCCAAATGATACACTCTACTTTTCATCACCCTCTATGAGAAAATAAAAAGCGGCTCAGTTTTATTAAATTTAATTATTGAATAATAATATTTATATAATTTATCAAAACCAAGAACTTGAATGTGAAAATTTATGAAAACGCGGGCCGTAGTTCGCTCGTTTTTTTTTTTTACTCAGTTGCCAGCGGCGGCGGCGGGGCGATGGTCGACGGACGTGCCGTCTAACCAGCCAGTCTCTTGCGTTCGGCGGGAAACTCTAAGATGTTCCAAATTCAATAAGTGCGAGCAAAAGAATTTTTGGTCGTGCTTATTTCAATAAAGAGGACCAAAATCTCATTTCTGCCCGCTAGACAGTCTGTGGCAAAGAGTAGAGTAATAGTACCTATGTCGCTTAGAAGCATCACCTTTGGGCGCACTTAAAGGCGACCAAAATCGTCTTTTTCGAATAGATGGGATGAAAAAAATAATGTTCTTCATAAAAAAGATGTAGTAGTGTCTCGCCTTTTTTATCGTCGGCCTAAAATAACTTTAAGTAAAAGGAACCATAACCTTCAAAGTGGCTAAGCAGCTTGGGCTTGACTGTGTCAATTATTCCGTATTGATATTAAAAATAAAACGACCGTGTTCAAAAACTAACGTGTGGTGCAAGCGTTGACCCCTACAAGCGAGTTTTCATTTAAACTAACCAGTCCCTGTTTGTTTTGCAGACTCCGAGAAGCCCGCCGGCCTGTATTTGTTTGGCGAAATAATAAACAGCATACTTTACACTTACGGAATGTTACTCGTCGTGTCCCTGCCGAAACTGCCCACAGGGTGGTCTATACGTTTGCTAACCGGCTGGTATTGGCTGTACTGCATACTCCTAGTTGTTTCCTACCGCGCAAGCATGACTGCTATCCTTGCTAATCCTACGCCACGAGTCACAATCGACACTTTGAAGGAACTAGTCGAAAGTAAAATTGCCTGCGGTGGTTGGGGCGTCGAAACCAAAAAGTTTTTTCAAGAATCCTCCGACGACATCCAGACCATTGGGCAACGTTTCGAAGTCATCAACGATCCGTTTGAAGCGGCGAATCGCGTCGCAAAAGGAGTATACGCGTATTATGACAATCAGGACTTCTTGAAGTACATCAGGGTTAAGAGAAAGAATGTTGATATGAGCATTGAATCTGAGATGGTGAACGGTACGTCGAATGCAACTGACGTTACGGGTAATGTCGATGTAGAAAGGAACCTACACATCATGTCCGATTGCGTTGTTAATACGCCAGTGTCAATAGGTTTCCACAAAAATTCACCCTTGAAACCACTCGGAGACATCTATTTGAGAAGGATTGTAGAAGTTGGTCTCGTCGAAAAGTGGTTGAATGACGCAATGCATCCAATAAAAACTTTGGAAACAAATGAGGATGAAGTCAAAGCCTTGATGAATTTAAAAAAGCTTTATGGAGCATTCATTGCTTTGGCTATAGGATATCTCGTCAGCTGTATTGGTTTGATAGGAGAACTCATACATTGGCACCTAATTGTAAAAAGAGACCCAAAATTTGACAAATATGCCCTAGATCTGTACTACATAAACAAAAATAAAAAACAATAACTGCACCATAGAAACAATGTATTAGAAATATTTACACTATAATAACATGATTTTTTAGTTGGAATTAAAATAGACTGTATGGCTGGAATAAATAAAATTAGTCAGTCAATTAATTTTAGTCTTTTACACAGTCAAATTACCTAAAATAACTGCTAAAATTAACAATATATCTAACACATTCACAATTACACTGCTAAAATATTTTCATCAATGAGCATATCATTTTCAATCCATAATTTTCTAAAATGAACACAAGTACTATTAAATAAAATATCATGAGCTTATGAGATGACATGTCAAGATTGAATTTCAAAAGTGAATGCATAATTATAAATTCAAGATTGTGCTAATATTCTTATAAAATAAACATTTAATTTAAAATTAATTTAATTGTGTTGTGGCTGCTCTGGGTTACGGGGAGGTGGCACAGCACCTTCGGGAGCATTCTCAAGTATCCATGGATGTTGCAAAACACTGGTCAAAGGCAATCTCTGTTCAGGATTTATAACTAGCAATTTTCCCATCAAATCCTTTGCTTTGTCTGAAATAAATTCTGGGTACTTTATTATCACATACCTTATCTTCCTATATGTCTGACTTGAGTCCTTTGCGTCAAAAGGAGGTAATCCAACAAGCAATTCATAGCACAACACTCCAAGACTCCAGATATCGACCGCATAGCTGTGTGGCTTGCCTTCAATCATCTCTGGTGATAAATAATCAAGTGTCCCGCACAGTGTCATTCGCCTAGATGACGGTGAATGTACTGACCACCCAAAGTCAGCAATTTTCAGTTCCCAGTTGTGACCAATCAATAAATTCTCAGGTTTGATATCGCGATGAATCACTTTCTTAGCATGGCAGTACACTAGTGCCCTAGTCAGATCTCTTACGTATATTGCTGCAGTTTTTTCATCGAAACGCCCGCGTTCCTTCAGCAGTTTGTAGAGAGCACCGTGTTTCGCGTATTCCAGTATTAAGTAGATACGTTTTTCGTCGTGAAAATAACCGTACATACGTAAAATATTGGGATGTCGGAGTCGGCATTGTATTTCCACTTCCCGGCGAACTTGATGCTCTATCTCAGAATCGAGGATTTGGCTTTTGAAAAGAACTTTCAGCGCAACTACGTAGTGTGATTCCTTCTCGCGCGCTAAGTAAACATTGCCGAATTTTCCTTTACCCAGCGGACGACCCAAGTCGAAGTCGGATAGCGACCAGGATTTCTTTTTATCATCTTTTTTGCCAGTAAGATCGCATTTGATGCCAGAAGAGGATGGTTCCTTGTCGTTGAAATTCACTTTGGTGCTGGTGTGGAGAGGTCTACCGATGGGTACAGCTGGTACTTTGAAGCTGTCAGCTGGCATCTTGTTAAGGCTCGTGGAGCAGCTGCAGCCAGCTCGCATTGAGTTTTGAGGTCGATTCTCCTTACAACCACATTTTGGAACATTCATTGTCACAAATACAATCAGTTGAGTTCTTAAATCACACTTCAAGTTAGCGGAATTTGAAGATTCGAATAACGTATTTCTGCGTCAGTCTCTAATTAGTCTGTGTGCGTCAGAAAACAAACTTCGATTGACAGCACAGATTAATAATATTGACAGTTATTTAGAACATTTCTTGCCAAAGTAAGTACATAGGTATTTAGTAGTTTATTTATTTCCGGTAAAACAAACAATACGTTTCGAACTTTTTAAACCTATAAATAGCCACATTTGCATTTTTAGTATTGGTAACCTAAGTTTAATATTTTATTTAGAAGGCAGATTTATTTCCTAATCATAAAATAACTTTCTGATCCGTGTGTAAGAAATACTACTAATCCAAAAGTTTTGTTTTACTTCTGGCAGCACTCAAATAATAGTTTACGAAGATAGTCCAATATTTAAAAACGATGCTACATTATATTTTCGAAACCATAAGTCAATAAGATTTTCACATGGCATTAAGTATATATGGTATATATAAAATAAAAATAGTTTATTTCGGACAACAGGAATCCATATGGGTGAGTAACAAAACTTAAACAACTAATTTAGTAACAATGTAGGGAAAGAAGAAGTTATAATAATAAAAGGTACTGTTAGATTACCTATTTATAAAAATGTACAATTATTTACACTAAATTTGTGAAATTATTTATTAAAACGTACAATTATCTAAATTAATTGTGTTTTGAAAACTTTATGAGTTTTATACTAATAATTTAAAATTTAATTTATTTATAAGTTGTTCATTTGACTTTCTAAATCACTTCCCATAAAATATTACTTGTGCCTACATTCATTCATCCATTCAGTCATTCTGCCATTCAGTCAGTCATTCCATTTCCTTTGTGGCGGCCCCAGTCTTGAATTAACACTCGAACAGTAAAGTCAAGTGAACAAACGAATATCAATTGTGTGTAATTGTGAAATAAACCCGAAGTGAAAAAAAGTCTTACGTGCGTTTTATTGAAGACAGTACCCATCAGTACATACAACAAAAAACACATGCAAGAAATAAAACTGAAATGCTCAGCCACAAATCGTTAAAGCTGCGGATACGGTCCTGTGATTAGCCGCTGAACAAGGCATTTCCATATCGGGGATGTGCACCTATCTGCTATTGTACTTAAGATACTGTTGTCACTGCCACGCACTCTGCCTATAAGGGATACAGTTTTTTTGCGAATGATAGCATTAAAACCATCCGTTTGGTATTCCGCAAACATCCCGGAAGCACTGCAGTAGCGCGGCAGTCCCAACAGCATCCTGAAGATATTATTATATGTATTTAACGCGCAGGGCTTCTAGCGATCTTTTGGTATGCCTGACCCACAGATTTGCAGTATAGAAACTCTGGCAATAAGCTTTAAAAAGAGTGAGCTTTACCTCCTCTGAGCATCTGAAAAATCTGCGAGCCAACATCTTACCTCTAACCGCCAGAGCCTGACGCTCACGTTCAATATCTGCATCGTCTTTAAGATCGCTAGTAATAATATTATGCCTCAAATATTTAAATTTTGTGACTCGTTTAATGCTCATGCCATTTAGGGTTATGTCAAGTGTGGTATCGGGACATTTACCAGCGGCCTCAAAGACCATGTACTGAGTTTTTCTAACATTGTAAATCAGTCCATGGTTTGTAGCAAAAGTTTTACAAACTTTCAGAAGCTCATTTAAACCTCCCAGCGTTGGGCTGAGCAGCACCATGTCATCAGTATAACTAATATTGTTGACACTTGCACCATCTATGCGACATCCGACGCGCATGCTGCTCAGCTCTACGATGAGGTCGTTAGCATACATGTTAAAAAGCTTAGGAGACGTCAATCCACCTATTATGCCATTGTCAGTGTCGATGACATCAAAAGTCGTTGGTAACGAACGACAGTAGTAATAGTAAATATTTTTGAAGTGAAAACTTCTTTAGCGGCGTTGAGCACTTTTGTGGCATGGGTAGAAACTGTGAAACTCGCGTCAGGTCACGTGATGCTGATCGAAAAACCGTAAGACGGTTCAAATAAATCAAAAATGCACAACGTTAATAATCAAGTTTTCACTTCTGCCGGCACTCCCGGAGTGCAACCCGTGTTTTTGAAGTGAAAACTTCTTTAGCGGCGTTGAGCACTTTTGTGGCATGGGTAGAAACTATGAAACTCGCGTCAGGTCACGTGATGCTGATCGAAAAACCGTAAGACGGTTGTTAAGTTTTCACTTCTGCCGGCACTCCCGGAGTGCAACCCGTGTTATTGAAGTGAAAACTTCTTTAGCGGCGTTGAGCACTTTTGTGGCATGGGTAGAAACTGTGAAACTCGCGTCAGGTCACGTGATGCTGATCGAAAAACCGTAAGACGGTTCAAATAAATCAAAAATGCACAACGTTAATAATCAAGTTTTCACTTCTGCCGGCACTCCCGGAGTGCAACCCGTGTTTTTGAAGTGAAAACTTCTTTAGCGGCGTTGAGCACTTTTGTGGCATGGGTAGAAACTATGAAACTCGCGTCAGGTCACGTGATGCTGATCGAAAAACCGTAAGACGGTTGTTAAGTTTTCACTTCTGCCGGCACTCCCGGAGTGCAACCCGTGTTAGTTTTTTTTTTCTATGATTTTTGATATTTTGAAACGTATCGTGCCATAGCCAATATAGCCATCGTTTCTGTGTTTCTGTGACCTCATTTAGTTGTACCAAACAATTATGATACTTTACAATGAAAGAGGTAGATGAACTTATCGTATTATCGTAATTTACATTGAAAAAAAAAACCATTGACCGGATTCAACAAAAATATAGAAACATTAAGAATTAAATGAGGAAAAGTTTCCTTATGTACTTAATTCTTAACTCAAAAATAAAAAAACACGGGTTGCACTCCGGGAGTGCCGGCAGAAGTGAAAACTTGATTATTAACGTTGTGCATTTTTGATTTATTTGAACCGTCTTACGGTTTTTCGATCAGCATCACGTGACCTGACGCGAGTTTCACAGTTTCTACCCATGCCACAAAAGTGCTCAACGCCGCTAAAGAAGTTTTCACTTCAAAAAAATCCACGGGTTGCACTCCGGGAGTGCCGGCAGAAGTGAAAACTTAACAACCGTCTTACGGTTTTTCTAACAGCATCACGTGACCTGACGCGAGTTTCACAGTTTCTACCCATGCCACAAAAGTGCTCAACGCCGCTAAAGAAGTTTTCACTTCAATAAATGTTTTCAAATCGATTTTCGTACTTTTACACTGACTTAAGGTTCATATTTGAAAATAATGTGGATAAAAACGCAGTATACTCCAAAACCTCATTGAGACGTGAAGTAAGTCTAGATAGGCTATATACAACTGTCCTGAAACTATTTTATCGGACTTACCCTGTAAAAATACAGTTAACAATATAATATATTCATAGTTAGTTATCCAGTGCTGCCATCCAATAATTCAAATTGTACAAAATAACTATATCTGAATAAATTTCTACGACGAATTTTCTTTTCTTTTGTTCAAAATAAACTTACTTACTTGCGGGTTGTAGGAAACTGTGAGAAAGCTGCGATAATAATTTTACAAAAGTTGTTAACTGGTATTTTTGATGAAGGATCTGTAAATGCTGTCTGTCAACTGTCAATTTGACAAACAGCTGTTGAGGTTGCGAACTTGCGAGTGGTATATTTTTAAGATACGAATTGTATTTAGTTTTCACATTCAATCAATTATATTTTCAAATTTTTTTTTGAAAGTGTTTATCATTATACAGGTAAGTTATTGACCATCTGTTACAGAGTCAGATTAATATCTATTCTGTATGTATTCGTGCTATCGATTTTGCAGTTTACTTGCAATTTCCTTAATTTTTATCGGGAAGAAACTCATGGCCTAGTATCAAATGAACTTCAGAATAATACGGTTACAGAAATGAACGATGTTCAACTAACCTTAAAGCATCTCATTTTATGGAAAATTATTTCCATGATTTTGAGGTTATCTTTCACACTAAGGTACTCTACTGTTGTTTACAGAGGATATAGCTGTATATATTTTTTTAATTTTACCATCCATTCAAATACGTATGACATACTAACGTTGTCAGTGTACAAATAATAATCATGATAATAACCCTAATTTTTGTACTTTTTAATAACAGTTTCAACATATTGCAATATGTCTGATGATGCAGAGCAACAGGCTGAAGAAATAGAGGTTTTAAAGTCTATTTATGAAGGAGACGAAGGATTCAAACAGGTGGATGCTAAAACTTATCAATATAAGGTGAGATGCTTAATCCCCTTGTAAATAAGAGTAGGACATTGACCTCAATCAACATTACTTACTTTTTATATATTACTAACTGGAGGACCCCGCAGGCGTTGTCCTGCACATTGTTTTTTTTTCTCCCTAAGAACCATCCCAGTACTTATAAACTCACCACACAAACTCTCATCTTAAAAGTGCCAAATACCTCAGATTAATAAACTTAACTGGTCTCTCAAGATACAGGCATAGCCTAGTTTGAGAGCCTCGGGTAACTTTTGAGATTTAATGGCTTTTTCTTTATATTATAATTTATTATGAAATACTTTTAGGAATACTTATCCAAAAAAAAAAGAATTGGCAAAATTGGTCTCCAGGTGTTCTTGAGTTATGAGCTTACCAACACATTTTACAATTAATTTTTACATAATAGATTCAGAAATCAAATATCCATCTTTTAATATGTATTTAAATATGTATAATAATTTACCTAAACATATCTAAAGTTGTGTTTTATAAATGTTTCAGTATGCTGATGGAGAAAAGTCTTTTATATTAGAGATCTCATGGGGCCCTACTTACCCAACAGAAAAGCCTAATTTCAATTTAGAAATATTTTATAATCAACATTTGTAAGTATATTCATTTCCTCCCTTAATGATTTTGTGAAAAAAAAACCCTTATTAATGTTTTAAGTTCCATAATATTTTTATTTATTTATTTTATTTAGCCTATATTATCAGGCCTTTGCCTAGCAGTGGGCTAGGCAAAGGCCTCCCCCAAATCCACCTGTCCCTGTCCATTGCCAATGTTTCCCAGTCCCTTGTTGTATTGACGAAGTTGTCACACCATCATTTCTTGGGTCTGCCTCTTCGGCGATAGTTTCTGTAGGCACCCACCTCTCTGGATGCATCTTGCAGATGTGACCCACCCACTCCCACTTCTATTTCGCGGTTTGCAACAAAACCGCGAAACCGCGACTACATCAGCGATACCGGTCCTGGAGCGGATGGTAGTGTTTCGGATCCTATCACTCATTTTTATACTTAATATACTCTGCTCCATGGCCCTTTGGCGAACCTTGAGTTTTTGCTTTTGACTTTTTAACATTAAACTATGTTATTTTAATGTCAATTTTTGTGGATCCACAGACTACCTTCAGTAAAAGAAAAGATCTTATCCATAGTAAATGAAGAGGCTGACCAGTGGGTTGGCTGTGCAATGACTTACACCCTCTTTGAGTGCCTGAAGGAGAAGGTTCCTGAAATATTGGCAGACCAGGCCGAGGAAGCTGTTGTGTCTTCAAGAGTAGAAAAAATAGTAATTGAAGAGCAGGTACAAGATTTTCTGTCTACTTATAATTTTAGAATATTTTGCAACAGGATTACTACCTGTAATAGTAGTAGTCCTCCTGGCCGATTTCAACCACGGCGGCCAATCTCAACAGAGATCAGCCAACTATGCAGGAGATATTATAGTGCACAAGTGTGAGCGCAATACACAGGTGCACTCACTGTTCCATCACTCTCAAAGTTCAGTGAGACGGCAGTCCAACATGACCAGAGAGAGATCAGGCGCAGGACCGATGGCTTAACGTGCTTTCCGAGGCACGGAGGTGTAACACCGCCAACGTCTTGACTCCGAGCTGTTTTTGAGAAATTCATGACAATAAATCTTGGCTCGACCTGGGATTCGAACCTACGACCTCTCGGATGTAAGGCAGAAACTTTGCCACTATACCAACAAGGCAGTCACCAGCTACCTGTGCCTTATTTATGAGTTCCCAATATAATATTGGCATCGTTACAAGTGCCTTGATCACAGGGTAAGTGAGTATCTTGTTTGATCTTGTGGTAAGTTATTGTTGGTACGATGATAGACATATGTTTTTTTTAATTTATTTTATTTTATTAATATGGGTTCGCTCTTGACATCATTCTCCCTCTAAGAGGTAAAGAAGATGTCGACGATGTAGCGAGCTTACCCAGAAGGTGCCTATTGACTTTCGCTTTGAAAGTACACACTTCTGAAAGTAGGAGTCCAGTTGAATGGACTCTTTTTTGCGGTGAAGAGACATGCCTGGGTTTTGGCAGCATTGAACATTACCAGATTGTTGTCTCCCCATTGGGAGACACGTCGTAGAATCTCATCCGTTCGTTTCACCAAATTCTCCCGAAGAGACTGGGTTTTCTCTAGTTTCCTCATCATATCGGCCGTTCGACGCCTGCTGTTGAGCATAGGATCTCCATCGCGACCGGTCCTTCACTTCCCGCATCAGGTGGCTTCCCGTAACCGCGCACCAGATCGTCGATCCTCCTTGGAGAGGGCCGGAACGTCGCCTGGCAAGCAGTCGCCATTCGAAAACCTTTGGCCCCCAAATGACATAGCAATCCTTCGAGTAATGTCGGGTGCTTTTGATCTCCTGTGGCATGGCGATCTGAAAAATCGATTTTATAATCGATTACGAGTACTGAATCGATTCATTGGATCTATATATTTATAAGCATTATTGCACAACAATACTTTGTACAAAAGGTGGACTTTTGGGCTAAGCAGAAATGATAAGTGACAATTTATATAAGATTACATATTTAAAAATACACATAATATAATGAATATACACTAAATAAATTTAAATCGATATTGCAGCCTCTAAAATCGAGATTCAGTTATTTCAGTTTTGATGCAAACATAAAATTATTTACAATTTGTTGAATTTACAACTCAACACGTAAAAAAATTACAATTGTACACATAATTACTCAAAAACTCGCTAGATGGATGTGTACTCAGTTTCCTTTACTTCAGGTTTTTATTGAAAACATACTAGACTCAATAAGCAAATTGGAAAAATAAAGATTTTTGAGTAATCAATACTTTACACCTTGATTTATATTAATTTTTGATTCAAATCAATTAAAAAATTGTTCTTTATTTCAAAAAAACCCTTTTTTTACATAAGATACATAAAAGTAATTCCATACTATTTGTATGACCTCAACTTTCCAAAGATATTATTCATTGAAGTGGTGAATTCATTTCAGGTGGAATCCAAGAAAATAGAGAAGAAAGAGCAACTAACAAAAGCACAGAAGCGTCGTGCGTGGGACAAAGCGGAAATAGGCCGTGGGGGGGAGAAGCCGCGAGGGTGGGACTGGGTCGACATTGTCAAACATCTGTCCCAAGCCCCCCACCAACCGACCTCATGACACTAGCAATCATACAAATGTATGATACCTCTTGTTTATTCGGTTTCTGATCAGCAAATCTTCTTACAAAACTTGAGATGTATAATCATTTTGAATGAACTTAGCGGACGACCGCTTGGTGCAGTGGTCCACATGTTGGACTTCTAAAACCAAGGGTTCGATCCCCGCACAGTACAAGCATAAGTGTGCATGAACGTGTGTGTTTGTACTGGTCTGGGTGTTTTCTATGTAAAAAAAAGTATAAAGTATAAAAGTATGTTTATCCGTTGTCTAGTACCCATAACACAAGCCTCGTAGCTTAATATGGGACTAGAGAATTGGTGTGATTGTTGTGAAATATTTATTATTTATAGTTTTGCTGATCAGAAATTAAAATAGGCTTCTAAATCGCAGTACTATTTACAATTCCAAACTGGTTATGCAATTTGTTGATGTTTAAAGTTTCAACAATCTTTGCAATCAACGAAAAATATACCTATATCAAGTAACATCATAAAGTTATTGTAGTTCAGTTAGTAATTGTGAATAGACTAATTCTTTAGCTGTTACTAGACACCACTGTGCTTCATAATAGAAAATTAAAATTCATGACTAAATCTAGGAAAGAGTATATTTTTTTGTATAATCATTTTATAGCTACAAAACAGATGATGCACAAGCAATATAAACTTTTCTCCATGATTAAACATAATTCAAAATGGTTATTGCCTTAAAGTTTATAATTGTGGTCAGAAATGAAACGCAGGTGCATTTACCCAACAGAATTACAGCTATGAAGTGAGGGAAGTGATTTAATACACATACAGAATGTTAACGACGATGTATGTGCACCAAATTTCATCCAAATCTATTCAGTAGTTAAGACGTGAAAGCGTAAGAGACAAAAAGTCAATTTCGTATTGTCGTCGCCATCCTGTATTACGTTCGTTTTACAGGACCCGTTGCAACTGGAGATAGTATTAACAAATTGCAGTACAGTACTAATCCGATAAACGGATCCGATTCACTGGATCTGAATACTGTATTATGTGTGAACTCACTCATACAACTACATAAGCTAATAATACGTATGTTATTGTGTTAAAAAAAACGTAAATCTGACGTTTTATAGGGCGCCGCGTAAATAGTGGTCCAAAGCAAAGGGGTCGATTATGTTAACTTTAAGAGGTGTTTAACCTAAAAAGATACTTTTTATTGATGACTGTGTTCATACTATATGTGTTGTATAGCATGTCATGATTATGTTACTGTTATTATTAATAATAACGTTTTGACGTGACAACGTCTTAAATTAGGTTGCGGCTCGGAGTCACTCATGAAAAAGTGTAACGCCCGGTAACGTAACGATGAGTCACCGAACGAGAGAGAGGCCTGCCGGACCGGCGAATGCCTTGCGTCTCTCTCCCACTCAAACATGATCGGTGTCACGTAAAATCTTCGCCCGTAAAACCGACTTTA
Organism: Pyrausta despicata; assembly: GCA_963921415.1. Classification (NCBI taxonomy): domain Eukaryota; kingdom Metazoa; phylum Arthropoda; class Insecta; order Lepidoptera; family Crambidae; genus Pyrausta; species Pyrausta despicata. The sequence goes on along the minus strand of OY992850.1, from coordinate 2,016,371 downwards.
CAGGCAACCGTTTTTTTTTTGTAAAACATACTGTACACTGGGGTACCACATAGCAGTATGTTAATTAAATATCAATAAATGTAAAAGAAAAAAAATTGTGAACATCCGTTATATAAAAAAAAAAAACAATACTAGTATGTAGTACCTCAGTGTACAGTGTATCGACCCTTGCTTTGGACCACTATTTACGCCACACCCTGTATGTGAATGGGCCCTTACTTCATAGTTTAAATTCTGTTGGGTAAATAATAAACTTTAAGGCAGAAACCATTTTGAATTATGTTTAATCATGGATAAAACTTTAAAATGGAGTAATTCGGTAATCCGATCAGGGAATGTACGTTATGTACGAAAATAATTATTTTTAGACTTGTTTTATACTTAATTAAAACTGCAAAGACTGCAAAATTCTAATGCATTTTGAATGTTCTAAATTTTTTATCTGAAATATGAATATCTTGTGGAATTTCTAAAACTCTATAGCCTCTTAAGTACTGTAGTATTGTACTCATAGTGATAATCTTATCACTACATAGTTTAATACAAAGTCGATCCCTGCGTCTGTCCCTATATCTGTATGTATGTATGGTTAGGTCTTTAAAACTACTCAACTGATTTTGATGCAGTTTTTTTTAATAGACGAGTGATTCAAGAAAAAGGTTTATATAAAAGTATGAAAACGAAAACAGCAAGACAGTGTCTGCCGTGACCACTATTTTTGTTATTTAAAGTATGTAACCAGTCGGGTGTGTACTCGTAATGATGCAATTTATTATATTTCATGAATTTTATTTATTACATATATAGATTTATTGGTCACTATATCAAATTGTTTTATTAACTTCAAAACATTTATGAATTTCACTGTAAATATTGAAGTTGTAAACTACACTAATCCTGTTTTATTATTTTAAACATTTCAATGGATTTTATTAAAATTTCGAACAAGTAGTTTTTGCATGTTTGTCTTGTTTTGGTCAACTGTCAAAATGATTTACAACCGTCAATTTTAACCGTCGAAATTATACCAAAACAATAACTTTTATTCACCATTTTCAACAACAAAACACCATGATATACACGAAGCAAGAATGGTACACGCCAGCCGAGGTGGCCGTCCACAACCGAGCCAGCGACTGCTGGGTCTCACTCAACGGGAAAGTGTTGAACCTGACGCCTTGGCTTGCGGAACAGTTCAGGGTAAGAATGCCGCTAAAGTCAGTTACCGTGACCTTCGAAGATAGGTTCACGTTCTTGCATCACGTTTCTTCTATTTTATTAGTGACCTGGTGGGAGGTATCTAGAAGTAGGCCCTGAGAATTAAAGGAAAGTTCTTTGCTTATACATCATCAGAGATAATGAAAAGTCGTTTCCATATCTTTAACATCATTGACGACCGCTTAGTGCAGTGGTCTACATATCGGACTTCTAAAACCAAGGGTCGCGGGTTCGATTCGGTAATGGAAAGTCCTTTCCATCATCTTTGACATCATTTACATAGGTACCTTCCTAAAATGGTATACTTTTAGACACTCAGAATGGTGAGTCGGTGACCCAAAAGTAACGTTTGTGCCCTGCGAGGAGGCGCCAGTATTTGCGGTTAATTTTCTTTTCACCAAACTGAATTTTGTAGACACTACCTCTGTGGGGTAAGCACGAACAACTATCGTAACGTATTCGTAGCGTTTACCTTTCGTTAACTTGTCAGTTTGTATGGGAAACTGTCAGTTTCTGACGTTTCGTCGACACGAGTACGTTACGTAATGTTCGTGCTTACATCACTGGATGAAAACTGCTTTCGTTGAATTCAAGGCAGGGCAAGTACCAGTGTAACACGTACCCTGTGTTTGTTGCTACAAAAACAGAAAATGTGTGTGTCGTATCGGTACTCGTAGGTACTGGTGTAGGCGGTTCTACTTATCGCTACGGTTACGACTAAATATCTTTATTTCTCATAAGAATTGAAATTTATTTCTCAAAATAATGCTTAAACTAATAATAATAATAGTCCTCCTGGCCGATTTCGACCACGGCGGCCTATCTCAATAAAGATCAGCCAACTACGCAGGAGATATTATAGTGCACAAGTGTGAGCGCAATACACAGGTGCACTCACTGTTCCGTCACTCTCAAAGTTCGGTGAGACGGCAATCCGACATGACCGGAGAGAGATCAGACGCAGGACCAACGGCTTAACGTGCTTTCCGAGGCACGGGGGTCGAACACAACTTCCCGACTCTAAAAAAAATCCTTAGTGTGCGTTCAGTCGCAGGCCAGCTGATAAGAATTTCGCTAAGGGTATATATCTAATAGCCAACGTAAATAAATATCCAAGTTACTCATCCAAGGTGTGCAAATGCACGAAGAGTTGTTCCTGCGCGATTAAGAATTGGTACTGCGGCGACAACTGCGTGGAGTACTGTCCGTGCTTCAAGCGGGGGTACGCTTATTGCGACGGGAAGAGGGTATGTATCATTTATCTTATTGATTTACTAATTTGAGTCTTTTTATTTCTGTTTTGTTGTTTGTTGATGTGCCAATCGCAACTAGGGTTGCCACCTTTTTTTTACTAACATTGGTTATTACAGGCACGAAAAAAGTATATACGAGTAGTATCTAAATAAAATAGGTACACTTTCTTTTTCTTTATTATTTTATTTAAAAACATATTAAACAAATAATTATACTTCCAAAGTACCTATAATTATATTAATATTTACGACTAAACTTCATCTTCAAAATCACAAAGAAACCAAATCATGCAATAGAAAGTATTTTCGTGTACTTTATTGTTCTCATAAAGTACAGAGTACAATTGCCTGAAATACAAAACTTTATTATAAAGTACGGGCGGGTGGCAACCCTCTTTAATCGTAACAATCAAATATAAATGAACAAGGTGAAAAACTGCGGCAATCGATACGCGCGAGACTTGCTGCTATTAAATTTGAGTAGGCGCTTGAAATTAAGTAGCTCTAAGCAATAATTTGAACTCATACATCTATATATACTCGTATATAAAAATGAAACTCGTTTTCCTTGGTCACGGCATCACGCGTGATTGGCTGGCTGGACCGAATTCACTAATTCTTTTTTTGTTGTATTTGTTATTATTAGGAGAAGGTTCTTACGGAAAAAAAATATTAAGAAAATCTCTCAGAAATATTGAAAAATATAACATTTAATTTTGCATATTTTAAAAAACGCGCGTAACTAATGTCAATGTTTTGATGACATTGTTCAATCATTGCAACGCTAAAGCGGTACGAAGTTCGCCGCTAGTACATAAAGTTTAGGTCTGCCGAGGCTATTAATGACGTGTTGGTCATTAGTACAATAAAATCATTTTTTTTGTAAATAAACTAACAAGGAGCATTTTTACACGTCCTAACATATAAATTAACCCTAGCACCGCTTCGGGACAATTTGGGACAGTGCTGAGAAGAAGCGGCGCAAGAAACTCAGTCACTATTGTCATTGCCTCTTTTCAAATTTTATTAACAATAATTGTAATTGTTAACATTTAAAAATTTCCATATATCTTTGTCATTTATATAATAAATAAATAAATAATGTATTTTTTAATGTCACTAAGTCCTATTGTATCCTAAAAGTTTTCGATATTAAAGAAATTAATATAGATCTATTAATTTCTTTAATATCAATGAAAACTTTTAGAATACAATGCTATCCCACCGTAGATATCTAACATCAATCTTTAAGGTGACAGTCGGGTCCTAGCGACTCGTGTCGTCACGTGACTCACTTGCAAGGTAGCGCTACCTTCAAGAGTCCGTTGCGTGCTGTCTCGGGTCGTGGTCTCGCGCCGCAGTCGCTAAGAATCGACTGGAAGCCTACGAAGGCTTTATATGTTAAAGAGAAACCGGTCACCTCAACATAATCGCAACCCATTCCTATGTCTTATCTTCCAGCTAGCCATGACGATAGTCGCGTACGCCGGCAAAGACGTGAGCCACTGGTTCAAAGGTGACGAGTGGATCCGCTACCTCCACCCAGTGACAGGTCTCACCACCACGTACCAGCTCCACGGTCACGGAGTCAGACAGCCCGTGGTACCTTCGACAAGATGGCGGCCGATTAAGAAACCATGGTGGTTGGATGAAACGCTCGTGGTGGGCAAGGCTACGGCGAGGACCAGGCCTATACGGATCACTAATACTATAACTGGTATCTTTCTTCTTCTTTAAATTGAAGAGCCTTGCACTTGTCGGCGGAGCATTCGCCACTGTGTTCTGTCGTGCGTCTTCTCCTTGATTTCTTGGTACGACCTGACTCCAAATACTTAACCTCCAAAGAAAAAGAGTGGTGTTTTAAGTTTGGAATACTACTCTGTTTGTGTTTTTGTCTTTGGAATCGTAGCTCCGAAACGGATGGACTGATTCTAGTGCGGTTTATTTTATTTTAAAGATAATTTCATCATGGAGGTTCTTAGCTATGGTTTGTCATTATCCGTCGAGCCGTTGAAACTCACCAGTTGTTTTTCTGGCTCTTTCGGGGGATTTCAACTGGAAATTTGGTTTTCCTTCAGTTGTTTCATGAAACTTCTTCGTTCTAAATTGGGTTCGAAATCGATTGATTCCAACTCAATATAAAAATTTGGCGTCGCGGCCTACTTAAAGCGATTGATTTGTTTCGAAAGAATTAATCTCTGGAGGCCAAAGAGGACTGTTGTGTTTCGTTGCCGTGGCAAAACTAAGGATAAAACTATGGAAGCACTACCAATGATTGAGGCTTTCTTTCGCATTGGTATCTTGCATGTCCTTTCGGTCGGTATAGAAAGGAATAATAGCTTATTTATTGCTTTAAGATACAATCAGCGTCAGCGTAAATATTTTTCTGACACCTATCATACGAGTGGCCAATAGGATGAGCACGAACATTATCGTAACGTATTCGTATAGTTAAAACGTCAGAAACGGACAGTTTACCATACATATTGGCATGCAAACGAATAGTAAACGTTCCGAATACGTTATGAAAGTTGTTCATACTCAACCCACTGACATTTTTGAAGCCGGCCATACAATAAAGATACTTCTTTTGCATCATCGATACACCTCAAAGCTCTATGTTACCCAGGATCCACTGTCACACTGGAGGTGTGCTCCGAAGAGACCATCTACCAGATCATGATGCGTTACCTGCCACACAACAGTCATATGCTGTCCTACTCCTGGCGCTACCTGGGCAGGAGCCTGTGCCTGAACAAGACCCTGGCCGACAACGGGATCCCGGACGAGAGGGACCGCTTCAGCGATGTGTGCCTACCCGAGAACTTGCATATACCTGCCCTGCTGATCTACTATAACGACGACTTGACTGAGGGTACGAAGTTCTTCAGTTCTTTGGTACAGGATACATCAGGTATATGCGACGGGGACAAGTTTCTCCCTCGTCGCAACCGGTAGGGGCTCACTGCAAAGTGAGTCGACCGAGAGTCCGGGGAATTGCGGCACGTCCCCGACTCGCATGGTACCGGAGGGCACCGTCAGGTTTTTAGTGGGTAGGCGGGTTCTCTCTCTGAGGCCTGGAGTCCCACATAATCCCCAGCTGCCCCCACGTCTGGTGCGTAACAGCATTTCCCTGACGTACAAAAAAAGGTAAGAACTTTGGTTCTGGTGGCACTCGCTGACAAGAAAACAAATTTCTGCAACAAATATGGTATTGAGTTTTGTATACAATAAGGTGATTATCATACGGCACGGTATAAACGATACCATGAGGTGAAACGTTGTCAGTGTGTTGTGGAATGCGTGTTTTTCATATTAACTGAGGTATAAATCTGTAGCCTTACGGACCGCGGCTAAGCGCGGTGCAGTGAGATAATAACCTAAGTAGTAGTAGTGCTTCATTTGCTACCTACGGCTAGTACCTGCTACAACTACTTCACTCATGTTATAGGGACATTTAATTAAATACAGCAAAACGATTTTTTTTTCGTCATGAGCCGTCAGAGCAACGAGGAACGATTACTTATTATTTTTATTTAAGTAGATGTACCATTATTGAACGTCAAAACTACATTTTATAATGCTTGAACATGTCTCTTTATCTTTTGGGTTCGACCCCACCAACGCTTCGAGATAAAATGCAAACAACTAGGTGAGCGCTGAGAAGAAGCATCGCAACAAACTTAGTCACCACACCACTAGCTGCCATAAAAAAAACAAAGGAATAGGCTAAATGACACCACCAATCGTTGACATACTCTTTTTCATCTGTCTAAACGATCTGCCTCAATAGATTTTGTATTGGTATACTTTAATGAAACGTCATAATATAGTCTCAGGAATAAAAGTCAATTGACTGAACATTTATTTAATTCTAAGTTATGTTAATAAAAATGGTGGTTTAACTACAGCTTTTTGAAAATAAATTGGTTTTGCTAGCTTCAAAGAGTTTAGGTTTTTAAAACATCATAGTCTTGAAAATATTTATGATAGGTGCCATCATACCTGATCAGATTGGTGCAGGCTGGACTGTCCACACATTCTTGTCGTTGTTTTTTGATCGGTTAATTGATTTCAGACCCTCACCGAGACGACTGTTTCTGCCACGACCACGGCTGCGTGATGCACCAATCGCAAAAATGTGGACAAATCAAACAAATTTAATGCTAATTTATTTAGATATTTAATATTTCTTAAATAAATCAATCGTATTATAGTTACCTACTTAAATTCAGTTTTATTTTGCTTTTACCAAAACGCTACGTACGGTCACGCTATTGCATTCTTAGGCTGACCAAATATCAAACACAACACTTGCGTTAAAAAATGGATTTGATGCACAGAACACTGAATAAGCTGTTAGCCTGTTAACTTTAAAATTCAATGAAGTTCCGACGACTAACCTGTGAACGCTGGTGAGCAGGCCTTTTATACTTTTCCCCCACTATTGTTGTGACGTACTAGCGACCGATCCGGTCCTATTATTACTAATGATATTATTACTATTTTGACGGTTAGAAAAATTTGAAAAAATATTTAATAGTGGGGACGTTGTGTAACTGACCTGCTCATTCAGCAGTGTAAGCGAATTATCTTTATTATAATATATATACAATTATATATACAATTAGAAATAATTAAACATAATAAAGATAATTCGCTTACACTGCTGAATGAGCAGGTCAGTTACACAACGTCCCCACTATTAAATATTTTTTCAAATTTTTCTAACCGTCAAAATAGTAATAATATCATTAGTAATAATAGGACCGGATCGGTCGCTAGTACGTCTCAATGAAGTTCAATGATTATCAGTAATTTAATCGTTCCAGTCACTGATCAAAAAAATAAAGCCTGGCTTTTTAGATCAATAAATCACATTTTCAATTCTAGATCTTTTTCAATCAGCGGAGGGAGTTCAACCGTTCCGGTCATAGATATTAAAGTTTTTTTTTATTCGACTGCCGCAGAAGGGTTATGTTTTTATGGTTTGATTTCGCGCACGCGCTCGGCATGTGCTTGAACTTTAACACTAGGAATTGTTTATGCATGAACTTTTGTTCTAGAATTTTATTGCATGCCTTTGTTCATGTTTTTTCCCCTGCTTTCCTATTGTAATTGTCAGTAGCGGCACTCAATGACTCGATTGTTATCATAATGAATTATGCAATTTTAACATTTATCGAACTTTTTATGGCAAAGATAAAATTATTCGCTCATTTAGCGAAGATACGCTTGCCACTAACGAAAGGTAAACATGGTAGAATTACTAAAAGTCATAAAAGTCATTTATTTTTTTGCAAATAAGACAAGGGGCACTTTTACTCGTCCCATAAAACCCTACCATAACTTATGCTTATTGGATAAGGTACATGAATAATTGTGTGCGAGCTAGTGTATACATATTTATCATCCAAATCATCATTTACACTGTAAACTTTATATTATACGAGGGTCAAACTGAAAGTTCTTAGAAAATCAAAAACTAAGCATTCTAGCAAGTTATTAGTTTTATTATAACTTTTCAAAATAGCGTCCATTTACATCAATTCATCGCTGCATTCGATGGAACCATTGAGAAAACCACCTTGCCCACTCGGCCTTAGGGGTCTCTTCGACGGCGTTTTGAAACGCAGCCACTACTTCTTCGGCGTCCATAAAATGTTTTCCTCGAAGTTTTTCTTTTATTTTCGGGAATAAATAAAAATCGCAGGGTGCGAGGTCGGGGCTATACGGCGGGTGACCCAGTAATTCCACGTCTGAAATCGCCAAATAGTCGATCGTTTGCCTGGCGGTGTGCGACGAGGCATTGTCGTGATGAAGGAGGATTCTGCTGCGAGGTCGTTTCTCTCGAACTTTTTCCAAGACAAGTGGCAAACAGTTGTTAGTGTACCACTCTGCATTAACCGTTTTCTGATCCTCTAAGACAACTGTCGCGTAATGACCTGTCTTTCCGAAGAACGAGGCCACCATCTTTTTTCCAACACTTCGACCTCCCTTCACTTTAGTTGGCAACTCTTCGGAAGGAAACACCCACTGAGCAGACTGTCTTTTGGTTTCCGGATCATAACAGTAAATCCAGCTTTCGTCACCCGTTAGTATGTCGAACACAGCATTTGAGTCACCTCCGTTAAATTTTTGGATCATTTCTCGGCACCAATCAACACGGCGGAGTTTTTGAGCCTCGGTCAAATTATGCGGTATCCAGCGGGCACAAAGCTTCCTGACCGCTAAATGTTCATGGAGGATTTTGTGCACTTGACTCATACCTATGCCTAGACTTGTCCGAATCTGCTGATAGGTCACTCTTTTGTCAGTCTCTATCATACGCCGCACAACACTGATATTATCTTCAGTCGTCGCTGTAGAAGGCCGTCCCTCACGCAAATCATCGGTGAGATTAGTTCGACCACGTTTGAATTCATTAAACCAGTTGTAAACTGTGGCACGAGATGGGGCTTCATCGTGAAAAGCCAATCGAAGTCTATCATAACTTTCTTGTTGACTTATATGACATCGAAAGTCATAAAAAATCATTGCACGAAAATTTTCTCGGCTTAAATTCATTCTGACGTGCACAGACAATTTTCAATTTGCCGCCAAATCGTAAAACAAATGACAAATGAATGAAATGTATACTCAATATTATTGGTAAAGAGTTCTATTTTCAAAATTTAAACTTATTTTTGTAATATTATGCTTTTAAGTTGCCAGTTCTAAAAACTTTCAGTTTGGCCCTCGTAATAACTTACTTACTTGTCTCGAAATACGTCTGAGTCGTTATGTCAACGTACTACATACATTATGTCAATGTATGTATGTACGTAAATTTATATGTTGGGACGTGTAAAAGTGCTATTTATTAGTCAACTTGCAGAAATAAATTGATTTTATTGATTTTTATTGTCATCTTAAAATTTCTCTAGATGACGTACTTGGCTTGAGTCTAAAGTGTAGTTCACATCCAGAATCTTTTACCTACTACGATCAACTTCTGAAAACCAGTGTCGTGGCTACTTGCTGCCGCGATTAGTGCCGACTAATGGACCTTGTTGGTACTTAATTAATGTTTTTTTTTTCTTGTAATGGTTTTGGATTTTATTACCTATGTTTTTAGTACCTATAAAATATTTTTCTATTTCTATTTAAAACCTAAAAAAACATAAATAAGCCCATTCACTCTCTTAATGTCCGCTGCGTGGATCTAAGCGTGACTCCTAAGTGAGTATTGCTTGAATGCGTATCACCTGTTTCTCAAGTTGATTACTTAACTTCCAGATAGTATCTCTGAGACCCTAAGTTATTAAGGCACACGTGCCATGCTTTGTTATGCACCCATGACATAGCCCGACGTGATCAGTATAGCTAACAGACTTAAATTAAAAAAAAACGGGTGTCAGTATAGTCGGCTCTGACGAGAGTTGAACAAGACAACGTCATAAGATTGTGCCTCTTTGTCGCTCATTTCGCTCTCTCGCTTGGAATGTTTCAGAGTAAGGTACCTAACGCCGCATGTGTCATGTTTTTTGGTACGTGCAGCCGGCTCCATCGAATTATAAGACGTTGTCACGTCAAAAGAGCCTGTTGGTATCCTATCGATAATATAAATAAAACTACCGGACTTTAACTAAAAGGGTGGCTTAATTAGGCCTCAAATATATAGAGAATAAAATCTTGAACAATCTTAAACGCGACAAAAGTGTAGAAGGTCCGAATGCTTGCAGGCGAATGTGCGAACGTTCGGCTCGGCCGCGAGCTAGTCGGGCGCGATCGTGCAGGCTCGGGTGACCTCGGTGGTCGCCGCCCTCAAAGATGCTTTGAGGGCAAGCTTTAAAAATTCCTAAGTTGTAATTGCAGCACTTACCTATTTACACTACATGCACTTCGTAGAATGTAGGTTCTGTTACTCATAGGCGAGCAATAATAGTTTTTTTTTATTTTTTATTTGGGATAGGTTTGCTCTTGACCCAAGACTAAGCCCAACGAGGCAAAGACTGAGTCTACGATGGAGCGAGCTCACCTAGAAGATGCCTGTTCACTCTAGCTTTGAAGATTCCTAAGTTGTAATTGCAGGGAAACTCTCTTTTGCAGTGCGCATCAGGAATGTAGATGAGAAGCGCTTGGTTCGTAACAGTGGAACATCGACACGGTACGGATGGTATCCTGCGGTACGTCTGGTGGTCCGATGGTAAAAGTTCAACATGGTAAAAGTTCGACATCTTATACTTTACAAAACAGCCAAGTCAGTCACAGTTTTAAGTCAGCAAAGATATTCGTAAAACATCTTAGTGATTGATGGCCAGAAATTAAAAACATTTGTCCGGGATCACTAACACAGCATGACAAATTCTTGCTTTGCATTCACCTGTGATGATGATTATCGTGATTACTAAGGTACATTTACGATTCTTCTCTATTCTCCTTTTGGATATTGTTTTATTTACAACGCTTGCAGCAGTGGGTCGAGTTCCATACCTGTCACTGAAGCAAAGCTGTACGGTGGCGGTCAACGCCGCGTGAACACTTTCTAACGAAAATTGCTTACATGTACACACAAACAATTAGCAAGCGAGATTGCGCGCGATGTGCTAAAGATTTTTGCCTTAACACCTTGTCCATGCGGCGCTGACCGCGATAGTACCTAACGGCCAGCTCTAAAGACGGCATCTCCCAAAAGCTTTTTGTGTGCCATACTCTAAACTTATCTTGAATAGAATGGGACAGTCTGCTCTATTCCTTGGCTGTGTACATGACGACGGAGGTCTAGTATCCCGTAAGGCTACGTTGTGCTCTGCCGAGCGCGCTTCCTGCCATGACCCGAGCAAGACAAAGATACATATACATTTAAAAAAGCCCTGTCCGTCTGCTTTACGAGTGCATGGACTTTATACGTGACGGCGTTTTTATGGGCAGCTAATGATGCTATTTATAGAGGGCATGTACGGGGTCTTAAATTTTCATTTTTTTATTTTTAGCTTGTCTACTGTCCTATTAATATTTTTGCTTACAGCTCAACAAAAGCGTTTGTTAGTCGTTATTTCGTTCCAATTATTTAAAATGAGAATGCTGCCATTAAACGGAAATCAAGATTGTTATAAAGCCCAATCCCACACAGGAGAACTACCTCTTCATAATATCAAATATGATTTACTAACTAACTTGCTTATATATATATATATATATATATATATATATATATATATATTATATATATATAACTTGATAAACTTACTTGCTTAGTTGATAATATTTTAAGCGTGGAAAGAAAATTGTTTTGTATATTCCACCGCTACATATTTCAGACAGCAGTTTCAATGTAATTGGAAGTCCGATGAGAAATCTGATTTCACTAAACAAGGCATATTAGGTAGCTCCTACTGTGTATAAGCAAATCATAGGCAATTTCTAGCATTCACACGGTTTCTCATTATTGCTGTCACCCCACGCGAAATCGTTATTTCTAGGTTTGAGGTAAGAACACCGGTATTAGGAATTGCGAACTAAAATAAGTCTTTTAATCTGAGCTTTTCGGTAAAGAAAGTCGTTCAGGGCGGATATGACCCAATTACAATAAGAATATTAAACATTGTTTAATTAAGAACTCTTTAAATTTTTATTTATGCATAGTGGAAATTATTCTTCATGTTCGGTTGAATCCGCTCTGAGTCACAAGTAAAATAACTTATATAATATAACAACAATTACTCAGGTAACTTTATGTTAATCTAACAAAGCCAAATAGAATAACCAAAACAGAATACTAAACCAATCATTGAATTTGTTTACGAATATCCTTTTCATTTTACGAACCTAGACTATTTAGGTATGTAAAAAAAAGAGGCCGTAGTCCACGTAGTAGTAATGGTAATTATGAATCATCATACTTTAATTTGATTAACATGATAACCAGCTTTTTTTATAGAGCATAGGCATTTAATGCTGGCTGGTCAGCATTGGTACGTTTACCCCACCTCACACTGCTTATTTGCGTGCCATGCTCGGCGACCACCACGCATGCGCGAATCGTATAATTCACCCACTTGTTGCCCCAAATTATAGCGACAACCCCATGCTAAGTTCCACTAAAAATAGCCCGCCATATTGCCATAGACAAAAACAATGGCGGGACGCGCGCTCGTGTGACGATTGCGCGGGAAAAAGTGTGTTTTTTTTCTGAAACTTTTTAATATTTTTCGGCTCTGAAGTCTTTTTGAAAGTGCCTATACTAATAACAATAATCGTTTATTTCAGACATCTTGATCCATATACGGAGTAGTAATCAAATGACCTTATGCCTAAAGTTCGTAAATACATAATTAAATCGACAATGGTATGGTGAATAGTTTATGGACAGTTTATATAGTTTATTATTTGTGGACTTTTAGTGATTGAAGTTGTGTTCTGCCAGTGTTTTGGTGGTTGAATTGGTAAGTACCAACCTACCTATCTTAAAATATCATTTGCTTTGCTTTGTGCCCAATGATTGAATGCTTTGAACCTTAAGGCTCTTGAGGTCCAAAACGACATCGAAGATGAAAGCTACGAGGCTTGTGTTATGGGTATTAGGCAACGGATAAACATACTTAAACACTTAAACAAGAATACATAGTAAAACAACATACATAGTATACACAGAAAACACCCAGACCCAGAACAAACACACATGTTCATCCAAACATAATAATATGCTAAAATAATAATAAATAAAATAAAAATTAGGTATGTTTTATTTGTGTCCGCGCTCATATAATTAAAAATTTGAGTAAAACGTACCTTAATCAAAAAGGCATTTCCAGCTACGGCGCGACGTATATAAATGCAGTTTTGTTTGTAAACTATCAAGCTGTTAGACCCCATGGGTATTGATCGGGTCCCCTCTTTTAGTGTACAGGCTGCACCCCATGTGATTTTAACCCCCGCGGGTTGAAGGTCAAATATTAGCTTTCCCTAATGGAATTAAAAAAAAAAACTAGTAGAATTTAACTAGAAATAATTTAGTTTTATGAATTAAAAACTAGTAGGTACTTAGCTATTTTATTTGCAAATAAGTGCTTTCAACGTTTAGTCTTTGCGATAAAGTATTTATTTATTTATTGACATTTGTATACTAGGTGTATCTACATTTTATAGATAGTAGTTATAAGTTACCTAGTGTATCGATTGAGCAAGATTTAAATGGATTTAGTTTAAAATTCCCTAAAAACCTCTTAACAGCCACCAAAGAGTAAAAAAGTCATTATCCATTGTGTCATCTCAATCGGAACAATAGATAAAGCGCTTTTCGAATCGTTCTATTGTCTCTGGTCCGACCACCGGCCATAGACACCACATCCGGTCACCAAAGGCAAAGGCCAGTAGGTAATATAAAAAAAGTTGCTTCTTTGACTCAATGACTTGTGTTTCTATTACGTTACTTTATGAATCAGATTGTGTAACAATGATCATGCTGTTTTGACGTGACAACGTCTTATAAATTGGTTTGCCGGGTGACACCTCAAGAAACTGCGTTACGCTGCTCCGCTCACGTTTCGCGCGAGAGAGACAGAGCGAGAGATAGAGAGAGATAGGCATACACACCGGTTCATGTTATATGAATGAATATTCACATTAAAATTATTTTACCACTCAGAGTCGTTGTCACGTAAAACTTTCGCGCGTATACCGACTTTACAGGCAACCAATTTTTTTGATTCTTTAGGGGATTTTAATTAATATAGCAGCTCGTTACTGTAATGGTGTAATTAAAATGACATTTCAGATTGTTTCCTCTTTTTCAGATTTTGATCAACATGGCTACACTTCCAATTTTCGTTTCATTAAGCAGGTGAGTTTTAAAGTACTAATTTTAGAAATAATTTATAAGCCATTTGTCTAAATAGGCCTTGAGGTACACAGGCAAGATGACAGTAAATTTTAACCAAACAATGTATCTTAATTTAAAACTTAAAATACAGAAACACGAAATACAGATGCCACTTAGGTACTTAAGTTTTCGAATGATAAAGATCGATGATCCTAATGTTCCCCTAGGGTATTTTCTGAAGAAAATCGTATAAGAAGCTACTTGAACATTTTCTCGAACTAGAAGGTGCAGGTGAAGGTCAGGGGCTTAGATTAGAAAAAAAAAGTTTGTAACTTAGGTGAAAGGTGAAAAAGCACTTTTGGATAAGTGTTTGAATAAAATTAAAAAAATCAATAAATATTTCTCAACAATCACACCAATTCTCTAGTCCTAAAGTAAGCTACGAGGCTTGTGTTATGGGTACTAGGTAACGGATATAGTTAATGCCTTTAATTTGGATTCTGCAGCTTACGCATTCCATCCATTAAAAACAAAATGATCCTGACCTGACGTCTCAAAGCTAAAACTTAGTTTATATTTTTTGGAAAGAGATTGAGGAGGATTCCCATTACTTTTATTGATTCCCATCGAAAACTTGATTTCAGAATCCTATCCACAGCTACAGAGAAACTTAACAGCCTATCTATAACATCTATTTTATTTATTGAGCGACAATTTTTATCGTTTTTTAACGAACCTTGGCTTAAAGCTCTGTGACAGACACCGGAAGTGATCTCCAAATTAGGGGCACGTGGCACAATAACCATTTGTTATTATTTTACGATGGTTTTATAGGCGTTGAGCATCTTAAACTTTGTCTCAAACTGGCGAGGATGAGTTATGAGACGGTACAAGTAAATTGAAATTACGATTGGCTCGTAAAGATGGTTTAAACAATGGGTACATGACCTTGATGCTGTTGTTACGTTGTTAGCTATAAGAAAATCAGCATACAAGAAATCGTTCAGTAATATTAATAAATAAATTTACAATAACATCACATACGTTGATCTGACTCCGTGGTAAGTAGCTAAAGCACTTGTGCTACAGATATCAGAATCAACAGTGGTATTAAAAATAAATTTAAATAAATACATATACCCACCCAGACTAGTACAAGCAGACATGGTCATGCACACATGTTTGTACAGTGCGGGGATCGAACCCGCGACCTCTTGGTTAATAGTCAATTTCCTGACTATTACACCAAAGTGGTCGTCACAAATTAAGACAGTATAATCCAAGGAAACCTACAAAGGAAGTTTACTAAGACGAACTTATTTTACGCACAAAGCCCAGCGGATCTGTAAGCCCAAGTCAATCAGTGGGTAGGGTACAAAGTGCGAAGCTTTGAGGGCCAATCCATACTCGAAACTTTGTCTGTCTGTCTGTTACTCAATCACGTCTAAACTACTGAACCGATTTACATGCAATTTGCATGAAGATATCTTTTGAAGCGATTCCGTCGAAGCCACGAGAAAGCACTGAGAGATCGAATTTGGAAAATATAATGTTGCATGATGTACCCGCATTTGTTTGTAATTGGTGACAGAGGCCTCATCATAACACGTTTTAAAAAAAATACTAAAATGTTCGTGGTCGGTCGTAACGTGAGCTTTATGGCCTGCGCTTGGAAGCTTTCCCGAGCTTTCCATACGGCACGTACGAAAGTCGTTCAACATTACACAGCAGTTCGCAGCACCGGTTGGAGCTTCCTGCCTCCGGTTTAGGAAGTAAATGCCTATACGTGCATAATTTTAGGGTTGCCACTGTTTTAAACACACGTCTTTTTTTAAATTTTTTTGGAAGCAAATCATAAGCATTAGATTTTATGGACACAAGGTTTTACGGCTGAATACATAAACCTGTGTGCCTTTCCACCGGCACAAAATCTCCGCTGCTCTTCGATGGATAATGCTATTGGTTAATATTTCTCCATTTCCGTGATATAGCGGAGTTGCGTACTGTATTCGTCCACCACAGCAGAGCGGAGCTGCGGAGCGGAGTTCCTGGCTGTATTGTAGGTATGCGGCACGCGCCAGCGCTTGCACTCGATTCCCCGCTCCGCTACCCCGTTCAGCATTCCCAAGAAGACATATACTAATAATCTATTGGCCTCGCTTCGCGCTGGTGGACAGGTACCCTTACTCTACATTCACTTACACTTAGCAACATTGGGAACTGGTAGCGTATAAAAATGTATTTTAAAAAATCTATAATTAACTAGTCGATTCTAGTCAATCCAAAAAAACAAAAACATTATTAGGTATATGTATTTCTTTTGTACGAATTGATAAACTATTTTACAAAGCTTCGCCAACCCTGCAGCTTTAAAGCTTTTGACATTATCAATGCACGGCAGAGATATGGCCATCATTATTTCGTGTATGGCCCTTCTCACATACAAATGAGATGGTTGCTGGTCGCCAAACCAGCTGTCGAATGACAATAGTTGCTATTTGTGAATGTACACAGTAATAGGTACCTATCACTACTTACAATTCGCTTCCGGCCGGCGGAATGACGTAAATGGAAATTTGAATGACTTCATTAGGTACCTGTGTATTGAGTGTACCAGATACTTGGGATATGGGGTTTATATACCTAACTTTGACAAATAATTTAATATGGAGGCTAATAAATTATAGCCATTGCCATTTGCCATTCTGCCTTGTTGGTGTAGTGACAAAGTTTCTGCCTTACATCCGAGAGGTCGAGCCAAAATTGTTTCTGAGATTTTCTGTCATGAATTTCTCAAAAACAGCTCGGAGTCGGAAAGTTGGCGGTGTGGTTACACCCCCGTGCCTCGGAAAGCACGTTAAGTGTTCCTGCGCCTGATCTCTCTCCGGTCATGTCGGATTGCCGTCTCACTGAACTTTGAGAGTGATGGAACAGTGAGTACACCTGTGTATTGCGCTCACACTTGTGCACTATAATATATCCTGCGTAGTTGGCTGATCTCTGTCGAGTTTGTCGGCCAGGAGGACTATTATTTTGCCTATGCTAATTTCAACTAGCCAGTAGGAATACAGAAGTAACCATACTGACATCTCCATCATATCGTTATATGCTTGTCATAACGCCAATTTGTAGACTTCAAAGTAGTTTTATGATATTAATTTAAAATAATTGACTTATCCTATAACACTTTTAGGGTTGCTGAATTCTTCTCTTGGTCAAACAAATACTAGCGAGTGTTTCACGGTGAAGCAGATAATTAATTAAAAACCTACTTACTTGATACTAGATTTTCCCGCGTCATTGAAAAAATGTTACATAAGGACTTTATAACAATTTTTACTACCTTTTACATTAATGACTAAAATCAAAAGTCCCGAGATCGTAAATAACATTTTTCAACTCACTACACAATAGGCTATGTTTTCCAGCGCATTAATCACAAGATGAATTTTGCAACTTTTTCAACTGCATGCTATTTGCCACGAAGATTTACGTCTGATGAACGGTTAGATTAGGAGACGGATAGGGTTGCCATCTCTGGGTAGGTAGAATATTATAGGACTTAAAAATGATCGTACAGAAAAAAATTGATTTTTTTGTTAGGAAAATAAATAAATGTATTGAGATGACAAATGAATAAAACTGTATAAGTGCCTATTTTGAACATGGCAATTGTTGTGCAAAGTAGTGCTATCTTTCTGTCTGGGTGTCCACGGAAGACCAGCGTCGTGGCATTCCTGAGATGCTACGACACATGCTAAGTGGCCCCCCTTTCAGTATCTTGTGTATGTGATTTTATACTTGTTTTTCTATTTGGTAAAAATGTAATAATAAATATTTCACAACAATCACACCAATTCTCTAGTCCCAAAGTAAGCTACTAGGCTTGTGTTATGGGTACTAGACAACGGATAAACATACTTAAATACTTTTTTTTGGAAATAAATACATATTATACATAGGAAACACCCACACCAGTACAAACACACATGTTCATGCACACTTATGCTTGTACTGTGCGGGGATCGAACCCGCGACCCTTGGTTTTAGAAGTCCGACGTGTGGACCACTGCACCAAGCGGTCGTCAAACATTTACATCCGAGAGTTCGAATTCAAGGTCGAACCAAAATTAATCGTCGGTGATACTGAATAAAAATGTTTTTTTCTTCTTCTTCAATTAATTGACTCAGCCAGGTATGAAATCTGGGCCCAACAGATGTAAGAACGTTAAAAGTAGAGATCTTTTTGTTCTTTTTATATAATTTTTTACCGAAATTTTAAAAATGACTATTTTTATTCGTTAGAATTCTGAAAGTAATTAATTTTTGGGAAAACAGTACGGCACCGAAGAAACGAGTCCCCTAAATTTAGACATTAAAAATCTTTTCTAAATGCAGTAAGTTCTAAAAATAGATTTGGTAGCCCTATAACACTAGGCACGCTAGTTGTTCCCACGAAAAACTATAACTCAACGGATACAATACTAGTGCAAAAAGGCTGATACCAAGGTATTTTATCAAAAACGCCGCGTATCATCAGGAAGTGATGTGGAATTTATGGAACATGTACCATTTGTATTCTCGCGTGTTGAAATGCATTTCATGACGGAATAATTATTATGGTAGCACCCAGGCTTTAGCATCTAGAAATCTATGCTAAATAATGTCTTAAGTTAAAAAAAGTACAATTAAGGGCGCCTAGAACAAACTATGGAAAAAGGACAGTAGCATTTGAGGGAGCACAGCTATTTAATAAAATACCAAATGCCATCAAAGAGTGTGAAAGCTTAAATACTTTTACAAATTAGCTTAAAGTCCATAAAGAGTCGAATACCGGCATTTTTTTTAATGTGTAAAATTTTGTATCTCATTATAAATGAAGTGTAAATTTCGTATGAGAATAAAGATCTTTAAACCTAAACTTAAGTTTTGCGCTCGATGATCGCTCTGAAGCCTAAGATCAGCTTAGTCTGTGCTGCCCAAACTGAGCAAGACTAAGCCAGACTTGGTAAAATTTTTCAAAAAGCAGTTTCAAAAAGCAAAATATCTTTGGTCTAGTGGTCTGAGGGCCAGATTACAGAACCGGCTGTCGCGGGTTCGAATCCTGCTAGGGGCAAATGTTTGTGTGATGAGCACGAGCATTTGCACCTGAGTCATGGGTGTTTATATATGTATTTAAGTATTTTTATCCGTTACTCTAGCCACCATGACACAAGTCAATACTTAGTTTGGGGGCTAAGTAAATTGGTGTGTTCGTTGAAAACAATTTGTTTATTTATTATTATTATTGTTAGTATCTAACAGATTGATCTGGCAGGATTGAACAGAAGGACAATCCTACTATACGTATTGAAATTTGACAAGAGTGCTTTAACTCGTCAACAGAGTGTACATATAGGTACTACATACAAGTTTTTCGGCAAAATGTTAATAATTTCTATAAATATATTCTTAAATTAAATACATTAGAAAAGTGATTACACGCCTATCATCAGCTGTCAATCAGTCAGTCACTAACTTGCATTTAGCTGTCGTCTCATGGTTATTAAAAATCAGTCCCTAAATAGCAGGAAAATTTCCATGTACTTATTTTAGTCAAATAACAACTTTTAAACCTACTATCATGTAAATTAGCTCCTAGGAGGTAAGTAAGTATTGATTAATTTATATTTTTTAAATATATCTGCAACACAAATGCTTTAGCTTACCAGTGCTTACCACGGAGTCAGATCAATGTTTGTGATATTGTTATATATATATAAGCACTGGTAAGCTAAAGCATTTGTGTTACGGATATCAGAATCAACAGTGGTATTACAAATGAACTTAATTAAATACATATAACACCCAGACCAGTACTAACAGACATGTTCATGCACACAAATATTTATTATAATTTAATATAATTCCCAAGAGCGCGAGATTCCAAAAAAATGTTATTGGATTTGTATGACAATATACAATATGTATGTACAATATATGTATGTATATACAATATAAACTCTTTTGCAAAAAAACGGGCACTTTAGATTTTTTCCTCTACTTTAATGAAGAAGAACAAGAAATAGGTTTTATTAATTTGACGATGTATTGGCATATTATTTGAAGCATCCTGGCATGATTCTTTACGTTCCAAATTTAAAATTTGAAATTAATAAAAGAAAAATAATGATTATTGTGGATTATTCTAAAATTGCTTTACTAATGGCGCGAATTGCTGAAACGATTTTTAACTGATTACGATATTTTAAAACTTTTTGGACTTTTTCTGCAAATTAAACAATTTAATCTTTATTTTTACATTAAATACCACTTTTTGATATGAGTGATAAAGCGATAAGGGCCGGTAAAATTATAGCCCTACTTGAAGAAGGTTGTTCGCAAACTTACGTGTCTCAGCGGCTAAATGTGAGTCGTTCAACTGTCCAGAGGACTTGGCAACGGTATCAAGAGACCGGTTCGGTCAAAAGAAGACCCGGTTCGGGAAGAAAACGATGCACAGAACCAAGAGATGACCGCTTTTTGGTGAGTCAGGCGTTGCGGAATCGTAAGGCGTCAAGTGTGGACCTGAAGAAGAGCCTTGAAGAAGTAAGAGGAGTAGAAGTTAGCTTGTGGACGGTCAGGAGGAGGCTTTTGGCTGCCAATATCAGGAGTTACCGCCCAGCTCGGGGCCCTAAATTACTCCGTGAGCACCGTGTTGCTCGACTTCAGTTTGCTCGGAACTGTGCTTCATGGACTCTGGAGGACTGGAATAAAGTATTGTTTTCTGATGAAGCTAGAATCTCTTTGTGTGGAGAGGACCGACGCCGGCGAGTGCTGCGAAGACCACGGGAACGCTATGCGGAAGTGTGTTTCGAAGAAAACACTCCTTATGGCGGAGGCTCCGTTATGTTTTGGGCAGCAATTAATTCGACGGAGCGTACGGAGTTAGTTTTCATAGAAAATGGAACATTAAATGCACATCGGTACATAATGGAAGTCCTAATTCCATATGCACAACCCACATTGACTGCACTTGGGGAAGATTCCATTTTTATGGACGACAATGCTCGCTCGCACCGTTCTGGCGACGTGGAAGCGTACATGCAAGAAGTTGGGATCCGTCGTTTAGATTGGCCAGCTCGAAGTCCTGACCTCAATCCAATTGAGCATGTCTGGGATGTTCTAAAGAGACGTGTAAGATCAGTGCAACCTGCTCCACAAAACATCAGGGAGCTAAAAAGAGTCATTGCAGAAGAGTGGGAACGAATTCCACAAAACGTTATTAAAAACATCGTGGAAAGCATGCCCAGAAGGATTCAAGCTGTGATTTTGGCAAGAAGAGGTCACATTCGGTATTAGGTTTTTACATTTGTAACTTTATTTAATTAAAAAAGTAAAAAAAAATCTTATCTTTATTGCCGACCACTTCTTATTGTTTGGGCGTGTACATCGGTTTTAAAGAATCCATCGTTTTTTTTTTTCTTTTAGTTGCCCGAACTCACTTCACGCGCATTAATTTACACGATTATAAGTATACAGACTACGTCAAAGAAATAAATTTCATTTAATTAACTCAAATCGACCTTAGAACGTAAATTTCCTTAGGTGCCCGTTTTTTTTGCAAAAGAGTGTATAATATGATACCACCAGTAATTCAAGACCCTTTAATAAATTTAAAAAAGAATTATACAACTGGCTTCTTGACAAGGCTTTTTACACTATACAGGAATATTTAAATTGCGATAGAAGATGATAACTAATATTTTTTTTATCTATTTAATGATGACTTGTTGACATTTTGTGATTGTTTTGATAGACATTTTAATATTTAAATTTATTATCCCAATATAACTTTAGGATTTGCATGCCATTGATAATGGTTGATTAAGCGGATGTATAATTGCTGATTAATAACTATGACCTGACCACCTTCAGTGGTCACCTTAACCAAACGCAAATAAAGATTTATATTTCTATTTCTACATTGCGGGGATCAAACCCGCGATCTCTTAATAGCCAACTTCTTGACCATTACACCAAAGTGGTCGTCATATAATAGCTGTTATACGAGTTCCTACTTAACAACTTATTTTAAGTAATTACTAATTTAACTAATGAGGCATTGCTCTCAGTATTTATACGTTTAAGGCCGTTAGAGCAGTAAAGAACGAAGCAGATAGCATAAATCAGAGCGTCTTATTTACTAAATGAAGTGTGAAATTAAGGCCCGACCATATAGTAAGCGCTATTAGATCTTGTCAGTATAATTTTCGCGTTTTTGCTGTCATATTTTACATGAAACTATTTATAGCTAATTTCAAGCGGCTTTGGTTACGTTAATCGTTTTGTAACATTGTAAAGCTGTAAGAGCAGATAGATGGCGTTAAATGCAATATTGAACATGATGAAGAAACACAATAATTTCTGCTTAGCCCAAAGGTATGAATGGCTGAGAATGCCTTACGGCGTTAAGTCGAGCTTTTGTAAATAGTATTGTTGTGCAATAAAACTTAAATAAATAACACAAACATTTGCAAAACAAAAGTGTAAGAAATTGATATCTGGCAAGATAACAATTTTCTTTACAGCTCTTTATATAGCTTTTAAACATACTTAATTGTGCAATTTCGTGTCAAAAATGCAAAACATATCGGTAAGTAACTTTATAATCACATTTATGGTCGTCTTTCATTTACATGAACACTACACATTGTAATCACACTTCAAATGTTAACACACCGTTCCTATTTACGTAGAACAATATAAACATAAAAATGGATTTTTTTCAACAAATTGAAATAATAAAAGAACGAAAAATAAAGCTTTTGTCCCAAACACTGTGTATGCGCACACGCATCATTCACTGTCGCCAACGCTCACGGCTGACGGGAGCCAACGGCACACGTGGCTACTGAGTATAATCTAAAAATTACGAGCAGACAACGCATTTTCTATAAATTACCAATTACGCTTGAATTTGTAAAGGTAGAGCCACACCATCAAAGTTAGACCGAAATATGCATCCTAGTCGAGAACGTAAAACAAAAATAACAATAGCTATTATAAGATTCATCATCATCATAAGAGCATCAAAAATATTGTTACAAATAATAAATATTACATGAATTATGTGAAAATGAAATTTTGAGCTTTCTCTTAGTCGATCTGTTGAAATCTGTCAAAGTTATATTGAAATGATTACAAAATACTACTTCTATTTTACTATTCGATTAATAGTACTTTAAATTTCTTGCTAGTGTAACCACGCAGGAGATATTATATGTAGTGCGCAAGTGTAAGCGCAATACACGGGTGCACTCACTCACTGTTCCATCTCCAAGTTCGGTGAGACGGCAATCCGACATGACCGGACATAGATCAGGCGCAGGACCAACGGCTTAACGTGCTTTCCGAGGCACGGGAGGTTTCATTCAATATAATTCCATAGAATGTTGTGAAACGGCTTTGTCCTTGTATTGTAAGATATTTTTTAAATCTTGATTGGGGATAGGTATGCTCTTGACCCAAGACTAAGCCCAGCGAGGGAAATACTGAGTCTTCGATGGAGCGAGCTCACGTAGGAGATGCCTGTTCACTCCAGCTTTGAAAATTCCTAGGTTGTAATTGCAGGGAAACACTGACGAAGGTGAGCTCCACTCTTTTGCAGTGCGCATCAGGAATATAGATGAGAAGCGCTTGGTTCGTTTAATGTACGAGTATATTGAAAATAAGTATTCTATAGTTACTCGAAAGTTACTCCAAAATATAAATAATTTTAAAAATTAATTATTGAAATATTAAAGTAAAGTGAAAATATACCACAATAGTGTCTGAAATCTTTTAATTTTAGTTTACGATCTTGATGAGCTAAAATGTGTGAAACATTTTAGGAAAATGTATTTTTGGATTACATTCATGTCGCCTTGGCGTGTGGCTTTCAAATATGTTCCGTGGAATAAAAATAGAACTTACAACTTAATTAATATATTATACATGAATGGGATTAATCCATAACTGCTGGCTTTTATAATTAAGAGAATAATAAAGTAAATTAAGTGTTAAAAAGTAACTTGAAAATAAAACCTACGGAAATTATTCAAGTGGTGTGTAAGAATGTATAACAAAACCTACACAAATGAATTGGATCCTGAAACTAGAAAGCTGTATAGTTTATGTTAAAATTCATTTTATTGTTTACAGATTTACGTAACGTGGAATTTAAATTATTTTTTTTTAAAAACGTACAAACCAAATAATAATCATAATAGTCCTCCTGACCGATTTCGACCACGGCGGCCAATCTCAACAGAGATCAGCCTACTACGCAGGAGATATTATAGTGCACAAGTGTGAGCGCAATACATAGGTGCACTCACAGTTCCATCACTCTCAAAGTTCGGTGAGACAGGAATATAATTAAGGGGGTAAAATAGATGCACAATGCAACCAAGTTGCATTGAATCCATTGTTATTTCCCGCTATCAAATTAAGCTATCAATGTTTATGGCAGGTGTCGCCTAATTTGTAAGTCTGTTTACATTTAGCGGTTCACATTTACATTATTATAATCACGTCCATTCTATACATGGGACCAGACAATTGCTTCTAGATAAACGAAACGCGTTGGCGTTTGGCGAGTAGATACAATATAACTGGTTATTTTGTATTCTACCAAATAAAGCACAGGTGCTTTATTTGGTAGCATTCCGACTAACATATTTTAAACATGAATTTAAATATTTTATGTTGCTATCTGGTAAGATATTATTAGTCTACTCAATTATGGATTTGATGCATTAAACTCTTTTATTATTTTTTATAGAGAAAAATTTTTTTTTGTCAAAAAACATACTGATCTCAAATATGTTATTATTATAGTTAACTGATATAAATTTTAGCAGCATATTATAAATTGTAGCAGCAGTGAGTCTATCGTAGTAAGTTAAATAGATTCGTAAAGTTTTTTTAATACAATCCAAAAAATATATAAAATTTTGTTGGGTTACCTAGGTAGGATCGAAGGCCGTTGGTGCAAAGGACGGATTATTTTTCGGCTGCCCCGTAGCATAAGCCCATGCAGTCGAATCGTCGTGAGATCGAAAAAATACAGTTTGATATAGGCTAAATTTACATAGAAAACCTTTTCTTGGATGAACGCATATTTTTGGGGTAGATGATTCGACTTAAGGCGCCTATTAATAAAATTACAGCAAACGGGGTTGCATAGTTTTTCGAGAAAAGGATCTCGAATTTGAGAGTTTTGATGACGGGATGAGGGTAACTTCAAATTTATTTTTCTGAAAAGCTACATAGAATTACGTAGTACTAAAATTTTGCTAAAGGACGCCTTGAGTCCAACCCTCTTTCCCAAAAAGAAAAAATCGGTCACCCAAAAAAGGCTTTTTATGTAAATTTTGCCCTTGGCAAAATTAAGTTCTTCGGTCCTACGGGCTCCAAGAGCCCGATAATGACTCCAAGAGCTTTCGACGGTACGGGGCAACAGAAATTTTTTTCGACACTACGTCCTTCCCATCAACGACCTTCGATTCTACGTAGGTAACCCCATATTGATATTAGACTATATAACATTAATCATAAATTATATTACATTTTATAGCGGAGCATGTTAAATTTAATACACTAACAAACAAATTACAAAATAAGAAAAAGGTGCGGACGAAGAGTCGGCAGTAGTAGTTAAAAAAAAAAACATATTGTACAACAAGAAGGAAAAGTAATTATAAAAAAAAATGATTCCGTTGTGCCACTAAAGGCAAATGGTTCTGCTGAGGAAACCCTCAAAAACTAAAAAAAAACTGCTTTCTACATGTGTGTGTAATCAAATTATTCTACATATGGAACAAATAAAACTTTATTGTGCTTAAATATCGTCGTTGATATTTATAATTGACATAAAAAGGGCAAACATATTAAGCTCAATAAAGCCGATATTTATAGACTGAAGGCTCCAATTCTTGAAACTATTCATCTTAAGTATTACAAAAACAAATAAAAATGGATTCTTACCGGTAACCTCAACATTGTATATTTAATTTTTAATTGAGTAATTCGCATAAAAAGTACCTACGGACGAGAAAGTATGTGAAAACAAACTCTAGCATGTAATAGGGTCGATTTCTGCAATGAAAATGTAGTAGTTTTATACAGGGTGTCTCAGAAACAATGGATAAACCTGTAACCTTCGATAGAAGACCTCTCTAATCTAAAATTTTGACTTTAGGTTAATATTCGGTTTTCGAGATAATTGATAGTTTGTGTTTTTTTTTAAATGCCACTTTCATCATAATCATCATGCCATGTAAATAGCAAATAGTATGAAAATGTTTAAAATCATTTTTATAAAGGATTGATTATTACTAGTCAGTTTCTATTAAGAATTTAAAAAAAAATCAACACAAAATTATAATTTTTGTATGAAATGTACAATAAATGTTCGAATCCAATCGAAAGCGGCATTTAAAAAAAAACACAAACTATTCATTATCTCAAAGATACTTTTATGGAAGTCAAAATTTTAGATAAGAGAGGTCTTGATGAAATCTATCGACGGTCAAAGGTTTATTCGTACAGGCTTTAGGTTCAGTCAACAGTATATCAGGTTATCCATTTTTGTTGCGAAAACGCCCGTATTACAAGTATTGTCGTGTGTACTAGGCGAGACCTTGACAGGGCTGGCGAACCTGTCGTCTGGTCTAGATCCGAGTAAAGCCGTGTTCATTCTTGTCATTGGCTATTTAATAATAATTATTATTATTATACGACAACATCACATACATTCGGACTCCGTGGTAAGTAGCTAAAGCTCTTCTGTTATAGATATCAGAATCAACAGTGGTAAGTATTACAAATAAACCTAAATAAATACACATTACACCCAGACCACTACAAACAGACATGTTCATGCACACAAATGTGTGTACAGTGCGGGGATCAAACCCGCGACCTCTTGGTTAAAAGCCAACTTCTTAACCATTACATTAAAGTGGTCGTCAATAAACTTTTTAATTTTTTATATGAATTTAAAACCCATTTGATCCGTGTGAAAATGACCTTAGAACAGCTGGCAGGACGTGGTGTAAAAGCGCAGGTCTCGCTAGTGTTTAACTAGGCTATGTTTGCTATGTGAATGGATACGCACATTTTTTTATACAATAGTTTTATCATTACTTATAGTTGTAAGTAGTACGTAGTAGCAGTTACGAGAACAGTTTTGATTATTTAATTACGGCTAGTTGTCAAAAAGTAGGTATTTCAAAACATTAACTTTCTATGATGTGGAACTATGACAATCTCTATATATATAAAATTCTCGTGTCACAATGTTCGTTCCCGTACTCCTCCGAAACGGCTTGACCGACTCTCATGAAATTTTGTGAGCATATTGAGTAGGTCTGAGATTCGGCCTACATCTATTTTTCATACCCCTTAGTGATAAGGGGAGTCCACACTTCACATTTATGTGGCAAAACGACTTTTGCCGGGTCAGCCAGTAATATATGTATAATTTTGCGGCAAACTCATGGCCGTTGGGGGACGCTCCGTGGGCAGGCCCCCTAAGAGGTGGACTGACGAGCTGGTGAAGGTCGCGAGAAGCCTCTGGATGAGGGAAGCGCAGGTCCGATCACGGCGGAAATCCTGGGGCCTATGTTCAGCAGTGGGCGTCAAAAGGAAGAATGAAGAGGAGGGTTGCCTTCTTTGGACATATGCGGAGAGGTTCTCAATATGAGTTTTTAAGGCTGATCCTCGAACGCAAGATTCCTGGCAAGAGATCACCAGGCCGACCCAGAAGAAAATGGATAGATGACATCAAAGACTGGACCAAACTTCGTTTTTATGAACATCTAAAAAGAGCGGCTCAAGACCGCATCGGTCTCTACATGCTGACCTCCAAACTTCAATTTGAAGATGGCATGATGATGATGGCATCAAAAGGCTGATGGTGTTGGTGATGAAAGAAAAGTTAGGTATAGTTCTTTCAAATCACGAAGTCGAGCAGAATTTACTTGTGGTAAATATGTGTCCGTATATGTGTCGATAACCACGCCATGTCTGGCAGCTACTTTTTTTGACATATTACCATACAATCACTGTGTTTTGGTGAGAACATAATATTTTAAATGTTCAAGGATGTTGTCTGTAGTTTTAGAGGTAGAAAACTGTGCATAAATTTAACCTTTTTTTTACAAAAATAAATAAATAAATTGTTTCAACGAACACCAATTGCCTAGCCCCAAACTAAGCGTTAGCTTGTGATATGGTGGCTAGAATAACGGATAGAAATACTTAAATACTTTTATAAACTTATAAACCCATGACTCAGGTACAAATGCACGTGCTCATCACACAAACATTTGCCCCTAGCAGGATTCGAACCCGCGACAGCCGGTTTTGTAGTCTGCATCTCAGACCACTAGACCAAAGCTGTCGTAGTCAAAAAATTAAAAGTTAAGTTAAACTTTATTGGTTCTCTTTCCGGTAATCCATACTTAATATTGGAAATGCGAAAGTAACTCTGTCTGTCTGTCTGTTACTCAAACACGCCGAAACTACTGAACAAATTTGCATGAAATTTGATATGGAGATGTTTTGATACCCGAGAAAGGACATAGGCTACTTTTCACCGCGGGAAAATGGCGCATTCCCATGGGAAGGAATATCTGTGGAAGGAATTGAATTATATTTGGATAAAATTGTTGTAACGTGAAAACAACGCATTGAAAATAAAACTACCTAATGCGCACGAAGTCGCGGGTAAAAGCTAGTTATAGTTCTTTCAAATCACGAAGTCGAGCAGAATTTACTTGTGGTAAATATGTGTCCGTATATGTGTCGATGTGTGCGTGAAAACGAAAGCGGGTATGGTTAGCATAAAAATAATACCAATATTTTTGTATGTTCAATTGATAATAAAATAAAACAACAAAACTTTTAAACTAAAATGTTTATTATTTAAAATAAATAATAAATAAGGGAATGTATTAAAATAAAATTATGTTCTTCTACATTTGGGTTTAAGTTTTAATTTAAGCGAAACATAAGACTTAAATAAGGATATACAATTGAACTCAAGATATGGCAAAATTATGAAAATAAGGCTAGGCTGGAACTATTTAATAACAAATTTCTATCTATTTTTACGTATGTGAAAAATGTGTCGCCTTAATCTTCTTCGGAAAAACTGTTGCTTTCGTTAGTTTCAAAGTCAGTCGTGCTGCTATCACTTGATTCACCCACATTAATTACAAATTCAAAGTCATAATCAAAATATTTCATATACTCCTTTTCAATTTTTTCGACATGCTTGCATGTATTAAGCCAGATGTTGTTATCGATACTGTTTAAACCTTCAGCTATTAAATTTTGAACTTCTGTCATATTTTGACCAATATTTTTCGAGGCAATCTTATTTTTCAGAATACCCCAGATGTTTTCAATGGCATTTAATTCGGGGTGATATGGTGGCAGTCGTAGTATTTCGAAACCTTTGCTTTTTATTATCTCGTCAATTCTATATGAAATAAAACGCTGCTTATTTCTGATTATTAAATCATACAATTCTACATTGCGGGACAGTGCATTGAAAGGAATACCGTGTTCCGTCAGCCACTTTTGCATGTCGCTCTTGCGCGAATTTGACGTAGGTATACTACTACTTCGAGTATTATGGTAGGATGCGTTGTCCATCACTATAACAGATTTATCTGGTAAATTTGGCAGCAGCTTTTCATTCAGCCATTTGCTATAATTATTGAAATTCATATTTGAGTGATAGTCTCCAGTTGTGGATGATGCTTTGTATATTAACGAAGCATCTTTAATAAATCCACTACTGCTACCCGCATGCACTATAATAAAACGAGCACCGGTACTCAATTTTTTTAAAAATGACTTGTCTTTTGTCTTAGTATCTAGTTTTTTTAAATTCCACGTGTTTTGACGTACGTGCGAAGTTAGCACATATGTTTCGTCTGTATATATAATGGGACGGCCTTCTTCACGGTATTCATGAATTTTTTTCAAAAAATTAAATCTCCACAATTGTATTTCATGCCTTTCTTGTAAAGATTTACGATTGTTTTCAATTTTGTTCCATTCGTAGCCCATTTTTATAAGCAACGAACGTAATGTGCTCAAACATCCGTCAAAACCAATTTTTTCTCTTAATGCTGACTGAAGTTTTGCCAAAGTTGGAAGTTCATTGTGTTCTATATGAAAATTTTGAATTGTAGTTCGAATAATTTCTCGATTCATATTATCTAAATTAAATTTACCGTCTCTTTTTCGTCGCTTTTTCATGGGTGAAGTAAACTTGGTTGATGAAGATGGCAACTCTTTCTCTTCTTTTAAAATCCTACTTACTGTGCGTTCACTGACGCCTGTTGCTTGGGCAGTTCGTTCTAATATGTTTGCTAATGGACTTAGGTCACATCCATCAGTGTTATTTGCTTTCATAAAATTATATTCATCTTTTAGAAAGTGAAAGACTTTAGCAATGATTGCTCGACCCTAAAAACAATAAAATATACAATTGAATAAGTATCAAAAGTCAAAACTAAACTATTACTTAAATTAAAAAATAATCATTTTTATTTAATGTCAAAACTAGAAAAAAAATATTTACCTCGCTATGGATAACTTTGCGCTTTGACATGCTGACAGTACTTCACGGCAATTAGCGTCCGGAAACAATAAACACAACTAACCTGAGCGACAGCGCGCTCGCGACTGACCGCGTCGTCATACACGCACACTATTGCATTATGCATGTACACGTTTAAAAACAAATAAAGACTACTCGCCTTCGTGAAATGCAAGAACTGTATTGTGCTATGATTGGCGAATATTTGATACTGGTTATCATTGCTAATAACTTTAAATATTAATTAGATCTTATCAACGCCTTTTTCAGGTTCCCTTCTCCATTTCGAAATACGTTTCGTCGAATTACAATTCATTGATGACAACATGTCAATTATTTGTTTGAACGTTATATACCCGAAAGACGTCACATCGATGGTTTATTCCATCGAATTTCTTTTAGCATCGCATCGTTCAAACACATGATCGATGTCCCATTTTTTTGGGTAAATCCAATTAATTTATCTATTAATGGATTTGACGACCGCTTGGTGCTGTGGTCCACATGTCGGACTTCTAAAACCAAGGGTCGCGGGTTCGATCCCCGTACAGTACAAGCATAAGTGTGCATGAACATGTGTGTTTGTACTAGTCTGGGTGTTTTCTATGTATAATATGTATTTATTTAAAAAAAAAGTATTTAAGTATGCTTATCCGTTGTCTAGTACTCATAACACAAGCCCCGTAGCTTAATTTGGCACTAGAGAATTGGTTTGATTGTTGTAAAATATTTATTTATTTATTCACGGTGACTTCCTTAATTTTTTTTTCACACTGCAATTAATTGTAACCCTTTAATCGACAAAGACATATTCCCACCGACCGCTGTGCTAATTAATTAATGAAAAAAATATTTTAAGGAGTCAACGCACTTGCGCCCACGCAACAACTTTGAAATGCGTATTGAAAGAAATATTTAACAACGTAGAGCTGTGAAATTGTATGGATACTGTATTTAATACCTAGATAAAAAAGATGAGTAACCGATGAGTACCGAGTATTATTCGGTTTACTTTGTGGCGCACTTTTATTTTGCACTTGACTCACTTTTCAATCTCACTCACTGTAATTTTGGAACAAAAAAGTAATTATCTCACTAATCAACATAAAATGTATTTTTTTAATAATATACCTATCCCTTGAACTAAATACAGTTTGTCTAGTATAAAGTTTGTCTAGTTTCACATTCCCACAATATTGGAATGACGTCGCCTACAGAACCAACGTCACCATCTCGTGCGTATGCATCTGTCGCCGCTAGCCGACCTCCCATAAAAAACAAGCGGCAAATTAAGACTTCTTTGGTTAAACCAAAGACGGGGGAGCGCACTGCGCCTATAGCTCCTCGGAAAGGGGAGCCAGACACAGAGGGCTTTACAACGGTGGAACGCAAGAAAAAGAAGCCTACGAACCGCAACCTATGCGGAACTGCACTCTCCGGACCGAACATGCTGCTGCGTGTTGCGATTCCGACGACGCAGCTCTACGTATTTCGCCTACATTACACTACGAAGGCTGAGCACGTGACGGAGTATGTGCAGAAGAAGACCAACCTGACCCTGCGAGTCGTTAAGTTGGAGCCTAGTCGCAACGTGAATTTTAATTCATTTGTGATTAGAGTTCCAAACGAGAAAATGGCAACTTTCATGAATGCAGATTTTTGGCCGAAGGGTGTCGTCTTTCGGCGTTTCCGCGGAAGGCTACGTGACACACCGAACAACACGTCAACGACCTTGCGTGTAACATAAACATTATAAATAAGTTCTGTTATATATATGTTAGTTTATAAGGTATATATTCTATGGGCCTGTATTTAATTGTAAATCTGTTGCCTGAAACAAATAAATAAAAAATAAAAAAAATTGGTGATCATCAGCGGCCTGGCTGTCCTTTAATTAACCAAAATGAATCGACAATCACCAGATTAGCGACTTGTTAAAACTGTAAGTAAATAGTTAACTACTTATACGAGTAGCTATTGTTGAAGGAATTGAATGGTATCGATACAATTCATTCATTCGTGCAATACTTAGATTACATTTGCTGGTGCTGAGCAGCTTATTCATGGAATAAATAAATTAATGAGATGTCAACAACACTTTCTGCTCCAGTAAGCACTATACGTAAACAGATATTTGCGAGTGCGCAGTCAATTTATTTTGTGCATTTTTTTCCTTATCAGATTTGACGAATACGACGCTTTATTTGATTGGATATTATTTTTAAATGCTTTTTGAGACTATTGATTATAGACAATAAAGAGTTGTGAGGAATTAGAAATATCATCATCATCATATCAGCCGTGCAACGTTCCAAGGACGTTCCAGCAAGGATCCCCACCGTGATCGGTCATATATTGTAACTTTTTTCATTTTTTATGTAAATCGTTTGTGCTTTCCGCATTATGTGTCTGGACCTATAAGTGGTTTTTATGTTTTGTCATTTTGTAATTACTGCAATATTGTAAACCTTGGTCTGCTGACTAAAAAAATAGTACCTAGGTTATAATAGTTTCCATCGCAAATAAAAAAAATCAGTTCATTCGAGCGTTACAATAAAATTATCGATGCGCCAGAGCATACTGCACGTATCGAGAGTTTTATTGTTTTTGCGCAATTGCATCTAACGCCTGTTTGACAGACGATTAGTATCGCGTGATCGGGATCTTCGTTCGGAGTTCCTTATCGTGATTCGAGATGGATTTATGTCAGTTCCCCATTTTCATTATTGTCAGTTGAAGATTTATTTGTGTATATAGGCCTGATTTGTGTGTAGGATTACATAACTGCTTTGTAAGCAATAACATAATGGAACACGGGCACGCAGCGAACACACGCCAGTTGTCGAATCTAGACACACCTAGATATACTTACTAGGCGCGTAAAATATTAGTTATATTTGGACTGTGTATTACTGTGTAAAATCCAAATTGAGAAACAATATCGATTATATATATGCTATCAAAAATTTTTTTTTGTTTTGTGTATTATTTATTACTGTGTGTTTGTATACTAACATTAGGCTAAGTCTCTTTTGTAACTAACAAATTGATCCTTTGTTGGTCAAAATAAATGATATGAATTTGAAAATATCAGTACATTCGTCAACTGATTCTATGGTTTCCGTAATTCCCTAAAACCTTCTGATTGTCTCGGACTTCTCGGAGTGTAATAGTCACACACACACACCACCTGGATTCATCTGGATATTTTTTGTGCAAGTTATGTTATTGACGCACTCTGCTTGATGGAGAATTATCTGGAATAAAGACAAACATGGACTCTCGTACTTTAATGTTAGCATTTTAAAAGTTTTAAGCTGTCAAAGTGATATAAATTTTAATTTGTCTATTTGAGACTTTTATTACCGGATGCAACCATTTTTTTGAAATTGCATATGCAGCTGCAGTAAAATATGTTCCTGCCAACATGATTGTATTATCAAACTACTCGTATTTTTTATACGGAACCTGCATAATTGAACTACTAAAAAGATTAGACCACATGAAATTTGCGTAAACTACTCGAATGTGAAATATAGGTTAACGATGATGACTTCATTACCGTACTTTTCATTAAAACTACAATTCTAAATGAGTCAAAGTTAGTTGAAGAATTCGAGATCAAAAACATCAAATTCCTGTTAACATCAATGCGATTAATGGCTACTATGTAATAAAATATGGGTAAAATATGATGTGATCTATGTGGGTAAAATATAAATAAATACTGTGAATAGCTCTCAAGTTATATAACAATAAATTCGAGAGATTCCCTCATACGTTTAAATAGCCACCTCATCATATCAGCCGTCGACGCAAAATGCTGAGCATAGGCCTCTCTCAAGGAATTCGACTGTGATCGGTCCTGGCACTTCCCGCGACCTTCACCAGACCATCGGTCCACCTTGTAGGAGGCCTGCCCACGAAGTGTCGCCTGGCACGCGCTCGCCATTCCAGAACCTTTCCACCCCGACGGCAATCGGTTCGTCGCGCTATGTGTCCCGCCCACTGCCACTTCAGCTGAGTATTCCTTCGAGCAATGTGGGTCGATTTAGCTCTCCTGTGTATCTCTTCATTTCTGTTTCGATCGCGGAGAGAAATACCAAATATTGCTCTCTCCATGATGCTGCTGCTACCCGGCTGACCTGGGTGCAGTCATCACTCATATCTCCGTATTATATCTAAGTATATATTGTAAGGCGGGGCTAGGGCTCTAGGGACTGAGTGTCTTGGGGTAAAGGGACATCTACGCACCACTAGGGAGTTAGTTTCCTTCCTCACGTGTCATAGACTTAACAGACGGGACTTCTCCCCGTCTCGTACATTCTCGCTGGGCGACAGCTTCTTATGAGACTCATAGTAAGAGCACTATCACTGGCAACAAACACTGGTCAAATACTTTCGTCTTGAAACACTGAGGTATATTGCGCTGCCCATCCGAGCTTGATTCGACGAGAAATCTCTTTCTCAAGTTGGACTGACCTAGTTGGATTTTTGTCCAAGGTAAACATAGTGGTCAACTTCAAGTGTAATGTTACCAACGTTGACTGAAGTGGGTGCAACATGGTCTTTCAACATATTTCGGCTTATTCATGTTCATTTTATGATCCACTCTTTGAGAAGCTTTACTGAGATCTTCGAGCATAGTGTTCAGGTCTTCCAAGGTCTCAGCGATCAGAACTATATCGTCGGCAAGTTTATAAGTTACTCGCCATTGATGTTAATGCTTAACTTATACCAGTCCAGGAGCTTGAAAATATCATCCAAAGCAGTTGTGAACGGTTTCGTAGAAATAACGTCTCCCTGTCTCACACCCCGCTGTAGTTGGATAGGATTAGAGGTCTGGTTCTCTACGGTACATGGTGGTGATTTGGTATAAGTACTTTAGAACCTCGATGCACCTATAGTCTATTTGGCACCTCTGGAGAGGCTGCAGCACGGCCCAGGTCTCGATAGAATCGAAGTCTTTTTCATAGTCCACGAACGCTAAGCAAAGTGGCAAGTGATACTTTTTAACTGTAAACTTTAAAGTTCCGGAACTCTACGCTATAGCTACTATTCCAAGTTTTCCTCTTAAATATTTATATACTAAAGCAAAATACCAACTCCATTTTCGACCCCCCTTTTCATAACTCACAGTTGCAAATCCTTCCCACAGCCCAAAAGCTGCGCCTACGCACCGAACCGCCGATACAACGGCGCAGTCGCATTAAGGTCTAACCTTATATAGAACCTTGTGCTTTTATATTGCATATCAAAAGTTAACCCGGATCATTTGAGGTTTTACGATATTTTGTTATCGTCTTAGTCAGGAAATTTGTAAGACGTTTAAAGCTTATCTTCCCCTCGTAATGCGGTAAAATTAAATATTATACATTAAAATGGGCTTACTTCCAGTTAAAATACAATTAACAGTATCTGTATGAAAGGGTTGTATTATTTTCTTATAAAAACAAAACTCTGTGCATAAAAGAGGTCTTGATGCCTCATTGCACTTTCTATCCATGTTTTCGATGTTTTCGCATAACTATCGCAGTTTACCAGGTTTGGAAGCTGAATTTCAGCAACTTTGAGAATTATTTTTAGGTAACTCTATTTTTTGAAAAAATTGCAAAACCGAAATAGTACCTACTTAGTTTTCTACTTGTTCGGTGCTCGGTTTCCTACTTTCTATACATACCATCTATATTATATTTTTTCTATACATACCAAATCCTAATCGCCATAATCTCAACGCTAAAAAACCCAAAGATTTTATGAGGGTTATATTTCTTTGACAACTAATAATTTAAAATTAGCCCTCATCTTCCATGTTCGCAAAAGGATATTCTGTATTCGGTTGTCAAGTGCTTATTAAAACTTATTGGTTAAGTTTCCTTATTTACAGATTAGAAAATATGTGGCCTTTGCTAATAAGACTTTATTTGGGGAACATTAAACTAAGTTTGGCAAATATTTTGCTAACGAAATTCAAGATTTAAACGATATCTTAAGTTTGTTGCTATGTCTGTTCAATAACAGACGATATATTTATACGTACATATTTTTAGGAAGATTTCTTGATAGAACTTTGTATTTTAAGATCGATGACCGACGAGAAAACGTCATCAACCATAATCAGATGCAAAAAGTTCAGTGATGAACTTGACTTGAACATTGACCTCCAAAGTCTTCGAAGTCGATCGCTTGTCTGCAGCCTGCATCTCGTTTGATCGTGTGATCTTAGTTCGTCAGTCCATCTCGCCGGTCGGTGGCCTAGGAAGCGCTTTTTCCAATCTAGAGCTTTTCTGCTCCAGCTGCCATCAGTGTTACCACTGTAAGTTATGCTTTAATCTGAGGCTCGACTCTGGGGTGAGCACAAACAACTATCGTAACGTATTCCTAGCGTACGATAATGTTTGTGCTTACCCCACTGAGCCTTTAAAGTGACCTGCGTCAGTTCACTCAGTCAGAGCGGCATGAGGTTGGTTCTTATCAAATAGATATAATTGTCTTGGCTTTGTCAGGCAAAAAGGAGTGTCACTAAACAAAATAAATATCCCTGATGATTGGAGCCGAAAATAATATTTTAAATGTATTGTCTTTTCGAAAATAAATAGCTATAAACGGTACGTCGTCAAATAGTCGTCAATAGCAGACAATTTCTCGCATGGCTACCACTAAGGCACGCATGGAACCATTATACGCTACTTTACGACCATTTCTGTACATTTGTGGTCTAATTCCCTTAATTTCCATAGATAATCGCCATTAATGTTGACCATTGTTATATGCTCTTGAATTGTTTATTGTAAAGTAAAGATCCGTCTTTTGTAAATGGAAGTTAAAACTCACAAAGATGACTTTATTGGGTATCTTCGTCTACGAATTTACCTTTTCCAACTCAGATTTCTTATACATAATGTAATACCAACTTCAAGCCGTAGACAAATGCGATGTCAAACAACTAGCTTCAGCACGATTGTGATTTTTTAAGTGTCTTTGAAAACTTCCAAATACATACAAGGCACGGCAGCTGTTCACAGATGCAGTGATCAGCTATTCCATTTTTCCCACATGGGAACCGAATTCAAGATCGTCGCGGTTAAAGTATGAGATACCTAGGCATAAATAAGTTTTTAGTAGTCCTCCTGGCCGATTTCGACCACGGTGGCCAATCTCAACAGAGTTCAGCCAACTACACATGAGATATTATAGTGCACAAGTGTGAGCGCAATACACAGGTGCACTCACTGTTCCATCACTCTCAAAGTTCAGTGAGACGGCAATCCGACATGACCGGAGAGAGATAGGGCGCAGGAATAACGGCTAAACGTGCTTTCCGAGGCACGGGGGTGTTACACCGCCAACTTCCCGACCCCTAGCTGTTTTTGAGAAATTCATGACAGAAAATCTCAGAAACAATTTTGGCTCGACTTGGGACTCGAACCCAGGACCTCTTGGATGTAAGGCAGAAACTTTGACACTACACCAACGAGGCCGAAAATAAGTTTTTTAATACACACCGGAATCGGTACTTAGCGGCTGGTTTAACAACCCATGTGATTATTTAATATGCCGTTAACCAGTTTCCGCCACGCATTTATTGCACCTTCATACAAAATGCCCCTTCGTAGTTAATTCCTAGGTAGTTCGCATTAGATCGATCTAATCTGCGCCAGCGCATCACACGTCGATGCCAGATAGAGAGCACGCGAAACAAACAATTGGAAAGTATAGCAGACAGTTCTCACATACGCGATAAGTATAGTTCCGAGTAGGGCGACCAGTTAGGCGGAAAACCTTATAAGTATTACGACCACATTAGTATAATGGTTAAGAAGTTAATTATTAACCAAGAGGTCGCGAGTTCGATCCCCGCACTGTACAAACATTTGTGTGCATGCACATGTTATTTGTAATACCACTGTTGATTCTGATTTCTGTAACACAGGTGCTTAAGCTACTTACCACAGAGTCAGATCAATTTCTGTGAGCTTGTTATTCAACTCAACAATTCGGCTAGCAACGTGAGCAATCTATAACAATAGGTAAAAGAAAGTAGAATAAATACATTTGATGCCTATATAGACGGTTAATACTAATCTACTCTATAATATCAGAAACTACTTAAAACAATTTTGAGCTTGACACTGAATTCGAACCCGATAATGCTGTTCTTGAAGGCCAGCAAATACATAACTAAACTTAAAAATGACGCCTTACAACAGCCGACAGTTTGGCCAACCCAGTACAAAGATGGTGTGCACTTGTTATAAGTTCCTAACTGTTTACGGCGAGCCTCGGTTCAAGCCAACAATGAATGAACAAGCCACAGTGCATTTAAGAGGAAACAATGAAATTGCGTATGCAGCATAAAATGTTGAATGTGCTGTTATGTGTTTTCAAACAGAATTAACTTCGTTGCGTCATATTTACGGCAACTTTGAATCAAACACAGCAAATAATTGGGATGATGACACCTATCTTAAATATTGTCAAGAACATGGTGTTTAAAAAACATAGCCCCTATGAAGTTAATACAACCAATATATATCAAAAAAGCTGTAGAAACCAATTTTTAAACACACAAAACGCAATAAATATTCGGTCAATTGACTTCGATTTCTGACACATGACCGTGACGTCACAATCATTTATTACCATACGAAATCTATGGAGACAGACCGTTTTGACAGATAATAAAAAGTATGTCAACGATTAGTGGTGGCGTCTAGCCAATTCTTAATGGCACATTAAGTAAACACGAGCTATGCTTAAAATCTTTATGTCTTAGTAAGACGATATTTATATATTTCCGGCGAGGCATCTAAAAACACTTTGCTTCATAAAAAAAACTTTGCTTCTTAAAGAACCCGCATTGCGTTTTAGTATTTATATATCAAACTAGTTGTCCCGACAGACGTTGTCCTGCCCGTTCCTTTTTTTTAATTTAAATTACTTTTTATATATAAGACTAGCGGACCCGCAGACGTTGTTCAGCCCGTTGTTTTTTTTTAATTTTCTTACCTTTTAAACCTTCCCTGGACTTC
This sequence comes from Pyrausta despicata, assembly GCA_963921415.1. Classification (NCBI taxonomy): domain Eukaryota; kingdom Metazoa; phylum Arthropoda; class Insecta; order Lepidoptera; family Crambidae; genus Pyrausta; species Pyrausta despicata. Next base: position 1,976,423 of record OY992850.1, on the reverse strand, counting down.
CACGAATATTTTTAGACTAAAATGATTCAAATCCGTTAGCGAGACTAACGAACAGAAATTCATTTTTATATATAAGATAAGCAAGCTTTAATATTTTTTTTTGTAGAATTTTTTTTTAAGTTGACCATCAACAAGGCATCTTAGAAATCGCTAAGCGCTTTACTCACTGACCGGCCATTCTAACAAGTGACATTTAGCATTAAAAGTAGGTACCTGCATACACTCAATAAGGCTGAAAGACTGACAATGCATCCGTGGGAATAAACAGGGAATGTTAAAACAATGTTTAATAGCCATGCAGGTACAGTCAGCACAAATAAAGTTGCGTGAATAGGTATTTAACGAGAAATAATCTAAAAATTGCCCGTCCCCACCCACCAACAGACATCAAATTGATATCGATGTGACCGTAAGTCTCCCATTTTTGGACTAAAGGATTTTTATTCAAAAAATCGATTCAAAAATTCAGACAAATCGAAATGATTATTTCCATACATAATTATTTCCAGTACAGACTATTAAAACATTCATCACAATACTAGATTATTTATATTTTTTAAATCTATTTATACATATAAATAGTCTACTATTCTAGTTAGTCTATTTATAAGTTTTAAATGCGGATTTGACATGAGCTCTGCACCGCCGCGGCGCGATCCCAGTACAATTTATTGGCTAATGTCTTTACAAAACATTGAATATCATGGTACCCCCAGCGATTTGCTTGATGCTATAAAATGATTAACTTGCTGAGATCGACCATATAAATACCATTTTTTTTCTGGTGGTGGGATATTAGGGACGAAAACGATCATGGTCCTTTAGTAAGTAAATTTTGGGATTCCGGTATAACAATTTCCAAAAGAAGCACAAGATACTGTAAGCAGCAAAATATGAAGTGAAAAACATAAGTGTCCAGGTATTTTCATAAAAAATCTTTTCTCTAGCTAGGGAAAAGTCAAGCCTAATCGCAAAAGCATAAGTTCACCTTTACTTTGAGAAAGGTGTATGAATGTGACCATGGTTTTTTTTTTCTTACCCCGACCTACGTAGCCACAAGTTGTTCACTACTGAACAAAGGCTCAGACTCTCAAGTCGGGCGGTCACTTAACGGCCTGCATCCATTTCCATCCTGTGGAATTTACAAGATCATCAGTCCCTCTTGTCGGATAATATTTAATTTACTAATAATTAAACGACAATATATTAGGTCTCCACCCTTATGTCGTAGACATGCCTACATTACGTACAAAACGTTTTGCATCTACGTTCCTTTTGCGTGCGGCTAGGGAGTGGAATTTGCTGCCGCCTAAAATATTTCCGGAACATTATGATTTGGATGCTTTCAAGAAAAGAGTGAATAGGCTGTTAATAGCCAGACATGTTCCATCTTTGGTCGCATCGTCGCGTACCATCAGGTGAGATCGCAGCCAAATGTCTGGTTATTCATATGAAAAAAAAAATCTTAATTAATTAAATTAAATTATCAATTACTAAAATTAATTAATCGTGCGGTCAATATAAACAAGTGAAGAAAATACTTAAAGCTTTAGCTACTTACTTTGGGATTAGTTCTATTTTGTTTGACAAAATTTTTTTTGTAACTGACAGTACAATACTAAGGTGGAGTAGTTCATGCGTCTTGCGGCGAAGGAAACAATTATGTTACGACAGTATTTATGTCTCTTAAACTATAATGTTTAGATCCTGCCGTATGAACTATGTCCTGTGCCGACTTATTAGCACAAATTACACTGCGATAATTTGGAACGTTGAAGCTGATAGCTGGGTCGTAGATAAAAAGCTCCAAAAATATAGATGGATCGGTAGATTATTGTACAACTCACAGGAAAATTACAGACAAGTTGAACAAATAAAGATGTACAATTTAGGCGGTCTTATCGCTTGTAGCGACGTCTTCCAGACATGGTATCCATCACGTCTAGTTTTCGAGATACATGCCACAATCATGATTTCAACTACCCTCACTTAGGCGTATAAAAACAGTTAAGGTTTTCAATGAATCTATGTTTTCAAGCAAGCACAACAATCACACCAATTCTCTAGTCCCAAATTAAGCTACGAGGATTGTGTTATGGGTACTAGACAACGGATAAACATACTTAAATACTTTTTTTTGTAAATAAATACAAAGTATACATAGAAAACACCCATACCAGTACAAACACACATGATCATGCACACTTATCTTGTACTTTGCGGGGAACGAACCCGCGACGTTTTAGAAGTCCGACCTGTGGACCACTGCACCAAGCGGTCGTCGAGTGCTCATTATATTTATTTAATACATGGTACATATTAAAAACAGCCGTTGTATTAAGAGATTTGAATTGCCCATATATTTTTACGGTACCAAAAATTAACATGAGTACGTTAGTTCATAGGCAGAGTTGATTACCAATGTCATTAGCCATCAGTTAGTTCTTCGTTGGTTCTTCTAGTACATTGTCAAAGTACATTTTTAAAAACGACCACTTTGGTCTAATGGTTAAGAATTTGACTATTAACCACGAGGTCGCAGGTTCGATCCCCGCACTGTACAAACATTTGTGTGCATGAACAATGTCTGTTTGTACTGGTCTGGGTGTTATTTTGGTGTATGTATTTATTAAGGTTTATTTGTAATACCACTGTTAATTCTGATATCTCAAACAAGTGCTTAAGCTACTTAGCACGGAGTCAGATCAATGTATGTGATGTTGTTTTATATTATTATAATTATTATCTTTCTATCACCTATGTTCACTAACCTACTTAATCCATATATGTTTAACTACGCTCATGTATGGTTATTGTATGAACAAAGGCTTTGTCCCTCAGCGCGGGCGGATCGGCGCTTGCGCATCCAAGTGCGACAGATTCACATGGCGATTCATGTAGTAGGTTGGCTGGCTGCCTAGATGGTGGAAAGGGAAGGATGGGCATATTTACAATGGAGATTAAAGACATAAACTAAACCTAGAGACCTACTGGTAAGTTGATGGAATCAGGCGTTTTTTTGCGGAAATCCATGACTAAAGCTGAAAAAGAGGATTATTTTGCTTTAAATTTCCACTAAACGACGTCAGCGTAGAGACCCAAATGGGCAGCTAGAGCAATACTAGAGCCTACTAAAGCAAATAACAAACGCAATCCTTTATTTCGTTTGAAGATTATAAAATCGCTTTAGCGCTATTACGATATACCATCACTACGAAATTGTCGCTCTTATGTATTTATATTTTCTTGGCTTAAGACATGCGCATTAGATGTCACAGTTTTTATCCTAATGCGCTGTCATGTGTCCGTGTGTCATTTTAAAAGAAGAAAAAAAGATTTCTTTTTTCGGAATAGGCCTTCCTTGCGTTATCTCTCTCCTGTCACATTCTCGACTAACCAGAGAATTTTTTCGGAATAGGCCTTCCTTGCGTTATCTCTCTCCTGTCACATTCTCGACTAACCAGAGATAGACAAGAAGAACTGAGTTATACTCAATGCATAAGATGTGTAATACTAAACATGTTTTTGGAACTCTACGCAATCCCTTATTTATCCAAATCCGTTTACCAAATTTTTTATAAAATTTTGTTTATGTCATTGGCGATATAGGATATTCTATATCCTTCTATACCTCCTCCTCCATCTATTATCCTATATCCGATAAAGGGTTTAGCACATAAGGAAAACTTCTTTGTTATTATATTTCTTAGTTTCTTTACTAGCGAAACAAGCAAATATGTAGAAGACACGGTACACTGGCTGCGATCCACGCTAAACATAGTATACAACGCCAGTAAACACAGTATTACTTTAATTATAAAACAAGAGTGCTATTATGTCCTGTAGCTGGCAAGGATTTATAATTGGCTAGACGACACCACCAATCGTTGACATACTTTTTATTATCTGTCAAAACGGTCTGCCTCCATAGATTTTGTATGGGAATAATGAACGTGACGTCACTAGAAATCGGAGTCAATTGACCGAATATTTATTGAGTTTTGTGTGTTTAAAAATTGGTTTCGACAGCTTTTTGGAAATAAACTGGTTATAATTACTTCATAGGGGCTATGTTTTTTAAACGCCATGGTCTTGAAAATATTTAAGATAGCTGTCATCATGCCAATTCACTGTGTATTGCTAATGAACGATAATACCTATGAACTTAGTTATGTACCAAATGTTTTTTAAGAAATTAACATGCAATAAATTTTTCATATTAGTGATGTCTTTTAGTCTTGGTTTATAATGAAAATGCGAAATTGACTGCAAAATCTGTTTGTTTTAGATTATCCCGTTTTTTTGGTAAAATTTACGAGTATCTATGTTATGCAGGAATATTTTACAAAGTTAGCCATGCTTAATAAAATACGCTTAAAGTACTAAAAGTCATATGTATTTTTGCAAATATTAGCTAGTTAACAGTTCATTGAAATTGAAGTTGTTATCATCTCAGGGACTTTAAATTTATGGTCATTTCATGTATTTGTACCTAAAACATCTTTTTTGTAGAACATGATTGAAAAGACGTTTGTCCTTTTGGATAATTTCAAGTTTCAGCTACGGGAAAAAACAATATTTATTCATGTGTTTTAATGAAGCTTTCTTGAACTCCCGGTTTAAAATGTCAGATAATAAAACTGATTTAATATACAACAACATCACATACATTGGTCTGACTCCGTGGTAAGTAGCATAAGCACATATCAGAATCAACAGTGGTATTACAAATAAACTTATATAACACCCAGACCAGTAAAAACAGATGTCTTCATGCACACAAATGTTTGAAATGGCAGTGCGGGGATCGAACCCGGACCTCTTGGTTAATAGTCGACTTCTTGAACATTACACCAAAGTGGTCGTCTAAGATAACCGTTTCTTCCCTAGCACATAAAGTCACTCATTAATTACAATCTAGCGATAGCGGAATAGGCACACATCTTTTAATTGCTATGGGGTGTTAATGTTCTTTGTATTTTAATATGTTCACACGATTAACTTCGGGATGCCTTTATATGCCGGTGATTCATTATAAGACAAAGGATGATAAGTAGGTACTTAATCTGTCAAATTATTTTTGAAAAGCGAGTTTTTAATTGACTGTTTACTGAATATTTTTACGTATATATATTTTTATTTTTTAAATATGAATAACCAGACATTTGGCCGCGACCTCACCTGATGGTAAGCGACGATGCGGCCAAAGATGGATCATGTCTGGCTATTAACAGCCAATTTACTCTTTTCTTGAGAGTATCCGAATCATGTTCCGGAAATATTCTAGGCGGCAGCGAATTCCACTCCCAGTTGATATTTGGCAGATCCATCCCAAAGGTGGCAGCAGTAATCCATGCAACATCGGACCTGAGCTTGATAGAGTTACAGAAGCTGCACCGGCGTGAAGTACCGCCTGACCTTTGAGAGAACTCCTAGCTTTCTAGCTGCAGTTTGGGCTATAGATTCGATGTACTGGCCGAAATTTAAATTGGATGATAGCTGGACCCCTAGAAGCCGCAAGTTATCGGTGACGGGAACAGGTACACCCCGGAAAATCGGAGCCAGAACAAATAATAAATAAATATTTCACAACAATCACACAATTCTCTAGTCCCAAATTAAGCTACGAGGCTTGTGTTATGGGGACAACGGATAAACATACTTAAATACTTTTTTTTGTTAATACATATTATACATATAAAACACCCAGACCAGTACAAACATACATGTTCCTGAACACATATGATTGTACTGTGCGGGGATCGAACCCGCGACTGTTGGTTTTAGAAGTCCGACATGAGGACCACTCCACCAAGCGGTCGTCCAAAATAGCTCCGTTTTGTGGAGAACAAACACGCCTGTGTTTTAGTATATATATTTACTACGTACGTATATAGTAGAATATTTAGTAAGAATCTACTAGAATAGTAGAAGGGGACGATAGTAGGTTATGTGGGACTCTTCGCTTAAAGTTAAAAGTCAGAATGTTGCCTGTAACGTTTGCTTAAAAGCTAAGAACAACAGCATCGACATGAAACTTACTTTTGTCTCATCAGAAACGAAAATAACTAGTGATCAACGCACATTCTTTATGGTTGTAAAAAGTGCCAATTTAAACAATGGGTGAGGTTACAGTGAAAGAGGCGAACGAAACGCACCCAAAGGGTTTGCTACACTGGGATGCCTGCCTCACCATAACTGACTTCTCTTAATGATGGTGAGGATACTACTAGTAATTATAGTAGTCTACAGGTGAACATATACATCGGTCATATTTTCTAATTTGGATTTGACACCAGCAATCGTTGACGTACTTTTTATGAACAGACAAAACGCCTTTTTTATGGCAATACTAGCTTGTGCCGTCATCATTCATATACTTCATTCGGTGTACTTTTAGTGACTTATTGATCAGTTAAAATCAAACATTGCGAACAATAAAAAATCTACAAGCAACCTGGGCGTCAATTTTGTGTTTTTGACATTTCTAGTGAATTAAATGTCAAAATCGGGCAATTCAGTTACGATTTAATTACGATTGCTTAGCGGAATTGGCCTCCTGTTTTCTAATGGCAACAGATGACAATGGCAGAAGATAATTCACTACATATAATTTGCAATAATTTAGTCTATCTACATGAAAGTACTAACACTGAAGTAATTTTCAGTGAAGATGGAAAGTCGAAGTGTCTCTTAATTTATCTAGGGCAAATCATATTAATTCGAGACTAGCAAAGGTTTAAAGAGGCTTCTATGGGACCTAAGTGAGGTCTTCACCTGGCTGTATGTAATTGATTCCGTTGACAATGGCTAAGAAACCCCATGGGACTCATTGTTCGAGGAAAGTCGATAGAAACGATTACATGGGAACTTAGCTCACAAAACAACATTCCTACGGCTAATGGTATAATTTGTACTGTTCTACACAGTGTAAAACATCGGCATATGGTTCGCCTTTAGAATAGCCCAGTTTACAGTTATTTATATGTCTTGACTTTATGTAATCCAAAAAAAAACTACTTGATGGATACTGAGTGGTAACTGTTACTTTATGTGATGATAAACAATTAAACTATAGTGAAAGGTAATTAAACTGTCAGCTTAGTAACCAGGCGTTTAGTGTCAATTTTCAGCACGTAAACTGACAAGGACAGTAACACAAACCAGCTGATTACGTCTTCACCGTACATGGAAGGCTTGAAATGTCATAGGCATAATCCAGAAACGTCATGTTTTGACAACATTCCGCTGAAACCCGAGCATCCCGGGCGTGCATTGTTCGTTTAACGGCCGCGAGGAATGCAAACAGGAATCGAACCCGCGATAACACAGGCCGCGCTAGGGACCTTACTGCGTAATACCTGAAATTCATGTACGCAAACACAATAAATAATTAATAAATGAATTATTCTATCTAAATAGCCTGACGACGGCACGAGGTCACACGAAATAAGACTAAGGTAACTGATGTTGTCCAAAAATGTAGCAAGCTAAAGTGGCAGGGGGCTGACCATGTCTGTCGCAGAACCGACGAGAGGTGTAGCAGGAAGGTTCTCGAATGGAGACCACGCTTAGGTAAACGTAGTGTGGGACACCCCCCGGATAGATGCACAGACGACCTGAAGAAGGCAGCTGGTAGTGACTGGATGCAAAGTGGCGTTCCTTCGGGGAGGCCTATGTCCAGCAGTGGACTGTAACGTGCTGATATGATGATGATCTAAATAGCCTAGAAAAAATAAATAAAGTCACTTGATAGCTTCAAAAACAAGCCTCCTTTGTTACGGAAATCTCGATCGCCATTGTTGGATAACATTCGGCTTCGTTAAGTCGTTGGAGTCGAATTTAACTGCCATGCCACTTTGTCTACAGGCGCTGAGGCTTAAAAAAATCGAATTATAAAGCCTCCGACTACTAAATAAATACCAAATTATTATGCAGTATACCTCTACATGAGCCAAGAAAACGGCTGGTGAACTTCAACGCTCGTTCGGATTCTGACCAGCCAAGACACCATGATTAAATTATCTTTCGATAGAAAAATCTACGTAGACGAGCTCTTAAATATGTACCGCTTCATTTGGTACCAGCAGACATCCGAGACGCCATCTGCTTGAATTACAATTTCCGCACTCTTCTGTATTTTTACAAAATATAATATAACAGGGCAGCTTTCTACTGGTGAAATAATTAAAAAACATCGTTGGTTCTTCCAGAGGTTACTTCGTACATATACCTATTCAAAAACTTGCAGGCTTTACTTTTTTTTACTTAACTAGCTTACCGCCAGAAATCTTGATATTATCAATGGATTTCTTACATATTAAGCATGTTATTATGCAACCTTCCTATTGAAATACTCTATTTAAAATTCGAAAAGACATAACGCTTATGAAAATCTTTTTAGCTCCGGTCATAAAAGAGGATTCGAACTCTATCTTTTTACTAAATTCGCAAATCAGTTAAGTAGTTTTAAAGATTTAAGCATACATACATATTACACACATAGAGACTAACTCGGAAAGCGATTTGGCTTAATACTGTGTAGTGAAATTATGTTCAGTTAGATCACGGACATTGACTTATAGAGTAGACCCATACTCCATGGCTTCCTGGTTCCTGGACTTGCGCGTACGCAGAAATAATTCGCGTGTGTTTATTTACTTCGTTTTACGGGACGTAAAGGTGTGTAATAGTCAGCCAAGTATTTTCAGTCGAGATGGTATGAGTTGGAAAATTGTTTTTAGCTATCTTGAGTCTTTTGTGGTCGAATGGTGATAGAACAGTGGTCGGCTGCCGTTAAGAGCCGCAAGGAAAAGTAGCAAATTATCGTGGGCTACCATTGGTTATAATTACTCCAAAGCGTTTTGTAGGTTTCCTTATGTCTAAAAGCATTAAATTTTCACATCATCACAATTGCATGTCTAAAAGTTATTTGTTTATATTAATTGTTTCTTCGTAATCAAGTAATTAAGGTACCTTAAAAAGCTTTCTATGGAACTCTACATTGATACTATTTTAAAAGGTGATAAACTAGTATCCAAAGGTGCACCGCACCTCATTTTTCTGTTTGAATTATAAACCTATTATTGACGTGACAACGTCTTATACATTGGTTTGCCGGGTGACACTTCAAGAAACTGCGTTACGCTGCTCCGCTCACGTTCCGCGCTCACAATGAGAGCGAGTGAGAGGCACGCGTCCCTTCGACTCGGGCATGGTTAGCCCGCCTAAGAGCGAGTGAGACAGACATAAAAAGTGAAAGGCACGCGTCCCTTCCACTCGAGCACAGTTAACCCGCCTAAGAGCGAGAGAGACAGAGCGAGAGAGAGAGAGTGAGAGAGATAGGCATACACACCGGTTCATGTTTTACGAATGAATATTCACATTAAAATTATTTTACCACTCAAAGTCGTTGTCACGTAAAACTTTCGCCCGTATACCGACTTTACAGGCAACCAATTTTTTTTTATAAAACGACTTAGTATAAGACAAGTATAAAACAAAACATTCAATAGAAAATTGAAAGCAGTCGCCTACGCAACGGACTCTGAATTTTTGTTAGAAACGAGCTTTTAACAATATGGCAGTTGACATCATCTATCGTTGACGTACTTTTTATCAACTGTCAAATGGTTTTTATCTATAGAACTTGACTTGACATGACTGAGTGACTATTTATTGATTAAAATTGAATTATTATACTTCAGCAAAAGATTATTGAAGACCCCCTTTCAAAAAATTAAATGTTTTTTTGAATAGTAATTGAATGAATTGAATATTAAGAAAAGTTTTTGAATATTAATTTCATAGCAAAAAAAATATCATATCATATATCATAGTGATACACACAGTTCCTCTATGCTTAGCCTGATACAAGTCATTTGTGTATTTGGTGCAGTGCGACCTTGCAACTGACATTTCGTTGCGCAAGCGCACAGAAGCCTTACTTTGTAATGCACTTTCCTTATCCCCGACTCTTGCCTTCTCGTTTCAGCACGGTTAAGCTAGCATGCGTGACAATAACAGCTGATTTGAGGGACTAATAGAGTAGTACTCCAATTTAGAGCATAATGCGGATACGGACTTAACCGTTAAAAATGTTATGCAATTTTTTAAATTACATTCCCTAACTTGTGTGATTGCATTCCGGTTATTTTTATATGAAGTGGTCAGTCAGAGGTTTAATAAAAGTATATGTACTTGCTATCAAAACATCGGCCCATTTATATTTTACAGGATATCTCATAGTACGAGAGCCCACGACCAAAATTTTTGTCTCATAGCAATACGGCCAAAACTGCATCAAATCGATAGATACGATTATCCTGAACTCGAAAATACCAATATCAGACATTTTCCGCGTAGCGTTTGATCTGACCGAATTTTCAAAATTGTCAAAGAGTTTTACCGAACTGCATCATAGCAATATGTCTGATTTGCAGACTGTAGTAGAACGATAGTTCTGAGATACCGAAAACATATTTTTCAGACGTTAGTGGTGTAGCGCAAACCCGTAAAATCACTTAAAAAAATTAAAAATGAGACAAAAAAAATGTCTCATAGCAATACGTCTGAAAATCTTTTTTATTAGTAAATTTTGGTTATTTGATGCGAACAAAACAATTTTCAGACGGAAATGTGAACGCATTAAATTTTGAGACCGTTTTGAAAATGTTAACAAATTTTACCGATCGGTATCATAGCAATATGTCTGAAAATTGTTGGACATCATAAAATAAGTTGTCCACATGTGCAAAAAATTTATATCAGACAAATTAAGTGTAGCACCTTCTCTATCAGACAACTTTTCGATACTCAGATATCATTTAAAAATCGTATTGAGGCATCTTGAATTTTCTGTTACAAACCAATGAATACGTTGCGACCCTGAATTTATTAGATGATAATTAACAAAGAATTTACCCGAAACCTTAACATTGAAGTTGAAGGACTGAAATAAATCGCACAAAAGGAAACTGGGATGAAGGGAAGGGAAGGGGCAGGAGCGTAACAAGCGCTGAGGCTGTTGAAATTAAATACTGATTGATTTGATAGTTTTGGTTTTATTTAAAGCACACTTGAGTAACTTTTACAAAAGAAATAAGTAATGACATCTGTCATCTGTCAAAGTACATATAATAGACAAGGGAGATTCTTGAATATCTATGAAGGCTGTAAATTTAAAAAAACATTTAACAGAGGCGTCGGCCAGGCGACTCCGAAACGTTATTTTCGTTTTTGGGAGTATATGCTACACTTAAAGTGTCTGAAAACAGGTTATTGGTAATCATGGCAGCAATACGAAAAGTTGGAAAAAAAATTTATCCGTATTGCTATGATACAGGTCGGCTAAATTTGTTGACATTTTCAAAAATGCGCTCAGGCTATATGCTACGCGCAAAATGTCTGAAAACAAACTTTTTCGTAATACAATTATAAAATTTATGTACATTTTCACTATCAGACGTATTGCTATAATACCGACTGTCTTTTTTTTTTGACACAGCAGAAATGGCCTCCCACGCAGTTGCTACACTTTCGACCGTTACTACACACCTAGTCGGGTTCAGAATCATACAATCTAACGATTTTATAGGGTTTTTGCCGTATTGCTATGAGACATGGTTTTGGTCGTGGGCTCTCGTACTATCATATTCGTGTTTTCTCGAATTCATGATAGTACAGGTTGGTTGATTTTATTGACGGCCGGTGTATGTATTCGTAAAAGTATCTAAGATAAGTGATATTGGCTAAATTATCATTTGCTATTGTCTTTTTATGGGGATACCGTAGTCATCATCAAGGACCAACTGATAGGTGTTACAAAAAGTATCTATAGTACATCGTTCGTGACACTTAAAGCAAACGAAGGTACTATTGGGTGTTACAAAAGAACGGGTTATAGCTAAAGGGTGTTGTTGTGCCCGTAAAACTCAACAACTTTCCCAAAGGAAGCTAAGGCGAATTGTCCAATAAAAATTTGTCTCTCCTATAGTAAATTGCTGATAGACAGTTTTGTATGGCATTACCCGTTTTTTTAACACCCTGTATAACTATACTACCTAAATTATGGCATCTAAATATATAGGTAAAACTCAAAGGTTGACTGACTGACTGACTGACTGATATAATGCTCTATTAACGCACAGCCCAAAACACTAGACGAATCCGGCAGGCATCCTCTAGGAATAGGTTTTGATAAATTCTACCCCTAAGGGTTTGAAATAGGGGTTGCAAGTTTGTATGAAACTCGGTAACAAAAAACTAAAGTACACGCGAAGAAAGTCGCGGGCGACCGCTAGTTCAATATCAAATGGCTGGTTTGTCAAAGTGCAATTTCAGCATACCATACTAATTGTGGCCCAACGCCCACAGTCCGTGACACAATTTATGGTGTTTTATAAATAATGGCTCAATATAAACGGACATTGTTTAAATCAAAATTTACTAGCCCTACCTATCTGTTACGGCTTTAAAATTTATGGCAAGTGTTGACTATATTCGAACGTAAACACACTTTCAATTGCGCGGTCGTTAAATACGAGTATGATATCTCGTTGTGATCATGACATAAATACAGGTGCAGTATCTAAATCGAAATAAGTTGGTATATTTTTAAATAGGCTTCCAACTTATTTACTTATAACGTACTTGATTATAATAATAATAGTCCTCCTGGCCGATTTCGACCACGGCGGCCAATCTTAACAGAGATTAGCAAACTACGCGGGAGATATTATAGTGCACAAGTGTGTGCGCAATACACAGGTGCACTCACTGTTCCATAACTCTCAAAGTTCGGTGAGACGGCAATCCGACATGACCGGAGAGAGATCAGGCGCAGGACCAACGGCTTAACGTGCTTTCCGAGGCACGGGGGTGTCACACCGCCAATTTCCCGACTCCGAGCAGTTTGTGAGAAATTCATGACAGAAAATCTCAGAAACAATTTTGGCTCGACCTGGGATTCGAACCCAGGACCTCTCGGATGTAATGCAGAAACTTTGCCACTACACCAACGAGGCAGTCTTGATTGTATAATGATAATAGTAATTGTTTCAACGAACACACCAATCACCTAGCCCCAAACTAAGCGTTCGCTTATGCTGGCTAGAATAACGAATAGAAATACTTAAATTCATTTATAAACACACATGACTCAGGTACATACGACGATGAAGATGCTAGGTATCTCTCTATAGTTACCTATATCTTATTTTGCTGGTATCAACAGCTTGGTTGGGCGAAGTGATAACAATACTGAAACCCCTAAAGGCTGGGTTGTCCCGGGAGAGAGGTCACTACGAACTTCGCTTGCTTACTCCAAACCTCAGTGGTTCCCACAGAAAACCAGCGCCATGGCTTGCCGTGGCAATAATGCTGAGTGGGAACCAATTTGGTCATATTATTACATATATTTTTTTTGTTTTTGCTACGCTTGAGTTTTAATTTTCATTATATTGTAATGTAATATGTGCCAAATAAATATTTTTTCTTCTTCTTCTATTCTAGCTTGGTACTTGGTACGTCTAGGTTTCTTATTTAAGAAATCACGTCTTCAATCATCGTTCATTTGATGTTCGATACATGACGAACAAAAAACTGTACTTTATTCAAAGCATTCCAATATAATAATATGACCAAGGAAATAACTGTCATGACGACATAAGGGTGACATAGCCTTCCGAAGCCAATGTGAACTGAAATTACGACTCTATAACGCTTATAATAAGGATCACCAGATTGAAATTATTGATACATCCTGTAGGTGCGCGTGCGCACGGATGTGGTAAGGCACAGTCGCCGTCAGTTCGTAATAAAACCATATTAGGGCAGATGCACGGTTTTTAAAGTGTTGTCGATATTATATCGATTCGGTCGAATCGATAAAATTATGATGTGGAATGTGTGGTGTGAATAAAATGTTTTTAGTTTCAAAACAGTGTTCGGTATAAGTCAAAATAATATAACAAATATGACGAGATTATCTCTATATATATAAAATTCTCGTGTCACAATGTTTGTTCCCATACTCCTCCGAAACGGCTTGACCGATTCTAATGAAATTTTGTGAGCATATTCAGTAGGTCTGAGAATCGGCTAACATCTATTTTTCATACCCCTTAATGATAAGGGTTGTCTACCCTATTTCATTTCATTTCATAAAACAGTGTTCAGTATGAAGTTGTTCGAAAAAAAATATGTAGGTACGGAAACTTTATTTTTAATAATGAAATTAAGCATATACCCACTTAAAATTAACTTTGTAACCTTGAACTGCGGTTACCCCAGTGGCGGTAATTAACTGAATGACGTGATATGTCAAAGACTTTTGTTTTAAGTCTTGATTAAGATTGTGTGGAGTTTTAAATATTTTCCGGTATCTACATATTTTAAATAGGTTCTAAGGCCGTTGAAGCGAAGGAACCGTGTGTTTTTCGCATATTCGTTCGTTATTTAGAAATAAGAAATTTATCGTAAAAAATATGGTCATGCTTCACAAACCTTTTTTTTAAAGTTCTTAGATACTGAAAATATGAGTTTCACGAAGTAATTTAAGGGGACAAGACATCAGTTGGTACATTGCTGACAGAACAATGGGGCAATTAAATAATACAAGACGCATTACCATCAAATTAATGCGCGCGCGAAATCGAAGCACATTAACTGTCTAAGAAAAATCACATGATGTCAAGTTACTTAGTTTTGACACTTTTTATGGCAAGAGCTTTAATATAATCAAATTATCTTCCAGTTGTAAGCACCCATTTTCATGTCCTTTGTTATACCATCTATCAGTAACCTGACTATCCAGTCTGTTCCCTTCAAACCTGCAATCTATCCACCAACTGTAACCAGCCCCGACCTTACAAAGGGCTCCCACCTGTTGTCAACAGCCTGTATAATTAGCCTCGTAGCTATTGTCTGTCAAAGCCGCAGATCGCAAGCGACCGCCGCCGCTGCTACGCGTGTCCACCTTACCCATACGAATCGCTTAGAAATACGAAATTGTTTGAAGCAATTTTGCCTATTAAATAAACGATTCTAAGTTCCTAAATTTCGAAAAAAAAAACAAATTAAAAAAGAAGCTTGACGTGTGTCAAAAAGCGCGCGCGAAATCGAACTAAAACTTTTTTTGTGCATGGACAGTGACATTCGGCCGTGAAGTGCGGATTTGCTTTTCAAATTTCGAAGAGTGCGTTCGGAAACTGAGATGACCCCTGTCGGACTTTTGTTCAAAGTGAACAGGTGAGTTCGCGTGTACTCGTTAATTGATTCTGTATGCCGGTGTATGAGTTTTCGAGTCTTATTTACAAATGGAACCTGTTTCCAAATCGGTTTCGCTACGGTAGTTGGTTTTGGGATGTTTCTTAGATAAAAGTTACTTTTAAGTGAGAAAAATATGCTGAAGCGAAAGGCCTGACTGTACCAAAGTACTTAAGAAAGGATGACAAGTACATCCTGAATATAACAAAAACTTCAAATGAAATATTATATTAATTATATTGCCCCAAAAAAAAACTTGACGTACCATTTTTGAAATTGTGCGCTTAGTTAATTTTAAATAGATTCCGCAGTCTCGTTGTAAGATAGCTTCATAAATGCGGGTTTAAATATTAACCATGGGATGCCCAGGCGCATGTATCTCATTTCTTCACCATTAATATTCCACGGGCGTCCCTATTGTGGTGTCCATTTTTAAGGCACTGAAAGTGTTTGTATGAGAGTGTATGGCTTGCATGTATGATATTGTTTAGCTCGTGTTTATGAGGAGTGTTTGAATTTATTTTCATAGTAAGTACTTCGTAGCTATTGATTTTATGAGTTATGTTTTGTTGCTTATTAAAATAGTTGAAACTTTTTTTCAACTCACACATAGTTTTTTTAGTTATCGTCACTAAACATTAACAAATCTTTATTATTTAAGCCACAAGTTCCTTAGATTATTACGCTGTTTTAATTTTAAGTGACTAAAGGTTAAAATAGCCTAGCATATAGACATAGCCTTTGAGAATCAGTAAGCTCAAGCTGGCCGTTGGGGCAGAAAAGTTCTGGTTTGGAGACCCTTCGACCGAAAGCGCAGCGTAGGACATCCAACGACAAGATGGACAGACGACCTTGTAAAGATCGCAGGATCACACTGGATGCAGACCGCTTGTGATCGGTCGATGTGGAAAACTGTGGGAAAGGCCTATGTTCAGCAGTGGAAGTCCTTTGGCTGATAATGATGATGCACATGCAGTAATTTTTTTTTAATCTTGCACTTTTCGGTATGGCAACTGCAACAAGTCTCTTGCCGTTTCTGGTTACTCTATTGCCGTATATGGACCATATATGACCATGTACATATATATTATGTCTAGTATTTTTGAGCTTGCCTCCTAAATCGCTTCACATATAGTTGCGCTTACGCAGATTCTGGTCGGCTTCCGGGGAAGACACAATTACGGTAACGGGGCATTTGTCGTTACTGCGCTTGGCATAGGGTTGCCACTTGTCAGTTTTCATGAGAAAAACTTATAAGGGCGACTCAGGTTGACAATTAAAAAGAGAAGTTTTGTTAAAAACGTATTAGATAGATCGAAGTTTCTTAAAGGAAAATGTGTATGTTAAACAAAAATAAGGCTGTGTATGTAGGAGTTTTTGACGTGACAACGTCTTATAAATCGATGAAGCCGGCTGCACGCACCAAACAACATGACTCATGCGGCGTTACCTTGCTCTGAGGCGTTCCATTTAAGGCTTGAAGTGCAAGCGAGAGCGGGAAATGAGCGACAAAGAGGCACAATCTTATGACGTTATCACGTTCAACTATCGTCAGTAAGCCGACTTTACTGACACCCGATTTTTTCTCATCTTTCGGGTACTTCTCGTACTTATTAAAAATTATACTACTTATATTACTCAGAGCGATGGCTGAACCAACTCGTGTGAGCAAAATCATAAAGTCATGTGTTCCAGAAGATACTATAGTCACACATTATAGACTTGTGAGCGAATAAATACCTAGCTTATTTTGAAATTGCCAACCCTACTTTGACATAATGGCGAGTCGCAGTTGACGCGAGAAAACCGGCTGTTTTGAAGAACGGCCGGAACCGAGGCAGCAGCGATGAGAAATACTAATAGGGATGTGGACTGTACTCAAATAAGTATATAATTTTACCACGAAAGGGTAGTTTCTATAATACAAATAATAAAAAACACAAAATTTTCTTCAACAAACAAGGGAATATTTATTTATTTAATAAAATGTAATTAAATATTTCACTCTCAAGTCACGTGACAATGAACACCAATCAAAATTCGTGACGTCACCTGTTGCCAAACAAGAATTTTCACTGTCAATTACTATGGTGTTTGTTGATATTTGGATAATATTATTGTTGTGATTCCTGTGAAATTTCTTCGAAATTCGTTAAATTTTCTTATTAAATCGATTTTTAAAGGCTTTCCCATAATGGAAAGTGGATATATAAAGGCAGATAGTTCAAATTTGCCAAGAATCGATTGCTTTACGGTGGCTAATTTCTTCGCAACAAATAGTAACTTCTGCTCTGCTGAATTTAGAAATGTGAAGACCTCCATGTAAGTAATATATTCAGGATACATTATAATAGCAATCGTAGGTATTTAAACTGGAAAAGTTACATTTATCAAATTAAATGATTGATGTATGATTTTGAGGTTATGTTTTATTTTTATAACAAATTGATTCATTTCTTTTTAGCTCCTCGAGGCGGTCATATGGAGACGATGCTGTGGGATATGTCCAACTTCGTGGAGATTCAAAATTGTGCACAGTTAAGTGCAAAATTTGCCCGGAGCATAAAGTTCGTAGCAAACCATATTCAGCCACTATGGTTGTGGATGAAAAAAACGGTGAAATAGTAAGTGCCGAGTGTCATGATTGTGCTGCTTCTCAAGGAGGTTGCAAACATGCTGTGGCATTCATCATGTGGGTGCATCGCCGAAGTGAGGAACCTTCATGCACTTCTGTAGAATGCTACTGGAAAAAGTCACGTCTAGCAAAAGTAGGCACAACTTTAAAATTTGTAACATCAAAGGAGCTCTCTAAAGGGAATCCACGAAGTTACCTGCCAGATCCTAGTGTTTTATCTGAATTTTTAAAAGAGGGTAAGGAAAGAAAAATTAAAAATATTCAGTTGTTGAAACACCAGCCGGATTACCGCAAAGATGAAATTATAATGTGTTCAATGCACCAACTGTGCTTGAAATACAAGGATGCTGACTATGAGAATTTTTTGGTAAATGCCAGCTCCTTAATTACTAAGCATACCATAATGGAAATTGAAAAACTCACAAGAGATCAATCCCAAAACAAATTATGGTTTGAGTTGCGATATGGACGCATAACTGCATCGAAAGCTTATTCGGTTAGTAAATGCAAAACCCCTGATGGAAGTTTAATTGCCCAAATTATGGGTGGCAAAATTCCTGATACACCTGCAATGAGCCGTGGGCGAAAATTAGAAGATGCTGTTCGCAAAATCGTAGAGATTAAACTTGGAGCAAAAATAGGAAAATGTGGATTAATGATTTCTCAAGAGTATTTGATGATCGCTGGTTCACCAGATGGTATAAGTGATGAATTTGTCATCGAAATTAAGTGCCCAACTAGTGCCAATAATTACAAGAACTATGTTCAGGAAGAACAACCTACAAAATTATATTATGCACAAGTGCAGTTACAAATGTTTTTGTCTGACAAGAAAAAGAGTTATTTTTGTGTAGCAGATAGTAACTTTGAAACCAATGAAAATGTGAATATCATTTGTGTTCACTTGGAAGTTGACTATGTTAATAATTTACTAGTTCAACTTTCAGCATTTTGGAAAGAGCATGTCTACCCATTGTTGAATAAAAGTGTACAATAAAAAATTAAACAATACTTTCCGTTAACCATGTTTTATTTTCAAACAGCCTTTCTAATATTTAAAATGATAGTTACTGTTTCATGGAAATTGTGAAATATTCAACAGTTACACTTAAATTTTATCTAGACTACTGAACCGATTTGAATGAAACAAAGCTCAGAACCATCTCGATTAAATTGGCTTAAAAATAAAGAAAACTGCATTAAAATTGGTCCAGCTATATGGGAACTATGGTGCCAAAGGCAGACATACAAACGTCTTGTTTGTATGTCACACTTTTAATACTCTCCTTTTTGTAGAGGGTTAAAACATTACATAGTAAAACTTAAGTCTAAACTTATTAGATATGATTTTCATCAGCCTATAGTATAAGTCCCACTGCTGGGCACAGGCCTCACCTCAACTATGAGGTGGTCCGAGCCATACTCCACCCCGCGGGCTCAGTGCGGATTGGTGCAGGGGTGGGTGTGTGTAAGGTAAGTGACCAACCTTACTGTCAGATGTTATTAAGCCGCGCGAGGGCCTCTGACTAGGCTAACGGCTAATATCTATCGATATTAACTGGGACCAACCGCTTAACGTGCCTTCCGAAGCACGGAAATACTTGTAAATAGATGTCACTTAAATGGTCAGAATGGTCACCCATCCCAGACATGACCGCGCCTTAGGTTGCTTAACTTTTGGTATCACTACCAAAGCACTGGGACCACTGTGCCACAAGCACCTTATTAGGTGTGATGATTGTAATAAAACTAAACATGGTCTTTATTTAATGACAGAGTCCTGTAAATTTATCAAAGCACAAGCTATTATAATTACTTCATCTAATACCTTTATTAAATAGTTATTAATGCAAGCATGAGGTTTTAACATGGCAAATTCTCTTAAGCGGCGTATCACCCTCTCAATATGTATTCGCAAACTGGCAATTTGCTTAGTCTGGCGAGCTTCTTGCTTGGATAATTTTGATCCAGTACTAACACTTGGAGGTCGAACTAAGTGAAGACCTGCATGGAGTACCATCTGCTCTATATGCTTGAAACCCCTATCTGCCAGGATACATATCTCAAGTGCTGGATCCCGACGGGCTAGTTGAAGCCACATTTTCCGCATCGTTTTTGTACGTGGAACGTGAATAAATAGTTTTTTAGGTGTTTTAATAGTAGTACTTTTACACTGCGGCACCGCACAATATTTATAAAATTTAGAATCCATCTTAGTAGCACAAAACTATGAAATAACTTTCTTTTACATACAACTTCGACAACGTTTTGGAACAGGTGACGTCACAGCGGTATATTTTGACAGGTTCGTTCGTTCTGGCGCGAAATTTGTAATACAATTTTAAATAATTTATTTTAAAGGTATTTGTTGTATTAAAAAAATAAATAAAAATATTTAGTGCTATATTTGGTACTTATAGATGGTTTTAAACACTTTCCCAAAAATAGTCCACATCCCTATTGCTGCTGTTATAGTTACTTACGAAGAGGTTATGTTTAATGTAGATTTAACTGATTATAATCCTTCTGTTCAACTAGTTACAATTTCCAACTCATAGCGATATCAAATTATTAAATATTGAGCTCATATGAAAATTGCGGACGAAGTGTGAATATCGATCGATGAATATTGAATCCTTTATTCATCGATCGAGGAAAGTTTTATTTTTCATTACACACTGTAGTACTCAGAGATAAGATATACCTAAGTACAATGTTTAACGTAAAAGAAGTTTGAAAATTGATGGAGAAACTTATTGTGTGGTCGCGATCCTCGGCATTGTGGAAACGACGAAGAAAAGAACTAAAGTTTATCATAGCTTTCCATTGGTCATAGATAAATTAGTCTTCAGTAGCTAATATTTAGTATATATAGTACTATTTTAGTACTATAGTAGATAATATTGATTTTCGCACTGGCATCATGAGTTATGAGATTTATTCAAAATAACAACTATTGGGAAAAAATACGCAAAAGTTTTTACTGCCGTTTCTCTAAAAAACGAAAAAGACAAATCGCTGTTCTATAGGCTCTACCCGAAGTGATTCAAACACGGATGGGGAATGACGGATATTACGAGTAGGTATCACATCTACCTAACCCACTTAGCCCTTATCTAGTAACTAAACGTAACTGTTAAGTTGAGCAATCGTTTAGCGTTAATTACTGTCGCTAGAACCGACTAGTACGAGTATGGCATCTTTAACGTAACTAGTTACGACCATCAATCGATGATACTCTTTATCATCTGTCAAAACGATCTGCCTCCATAGATTTTGTATAGGAAAACCGGAGGCAATTGACTATTTGTTGAATTTTGCGTGATTAAAAAATTGTTTCTACACCTTTGACGACTACTTTGGTGTAATGGTCAAGAAGTTGAGTATTTACCAAGAGGTTACGCACTGTATAAACATTTGTGTCCATGAACACGTCTTTTTGTACTAGTCTGGGTGTTATAAGTTTATTTGTTAATTCTACTGTTGATTCTGATATCTGTAACACAAGTGATTAAGCTGTTTACCACGGGGTCAGATTGATGGATGTGATGTTTTATGGAAATGGGTTTAATAACTTCATAGAAGTTATGTTTTTAAAGCGCCATGGTCTTGAAAATATTTGAGGTAGGTGTCGCCATGGCTTTTACTAAATACAAGATACATGAAATAACCATGTAGAGCTGAAACTAATTATTAAAATACTGCTCTCCTCGTTTACGAAACTTTAGTGCTTCCATTGTTTGCTACATGAGACACTTAGTTTTTTTATTCATATCTGCACGTAACGTACTCTACGTAAGCAATAATAAGTAAATAAATAAATAAATATTTTACAACAATCACACCAATTCTCTAGTCCCAAATTAAGCTACGAGGCTTGTGTTATGGGTACATACTAGACAACGGATAAACATGTTCGTTTTTATGTTTTTCTGACGGTTTGCGCTGCAAATTTCGATATCTACCTCTATAGCTTGATTTTAAATCGATTATTTTGCCTCCCGAATAACAAATCCAATTATTTTATTAAATTTGTCAAAACGCAAATTGAATAGCCTATATCCTCTAAATACAGACACAAAATACCTGTCACTTGTAGGCCTTAGTAGTAATGGCTTCTAATCTAAGATCCTTCTCTGCTGCATCTCATTGACACAGAACGGCCATGCGCGCGCGCATACAACGTAAAGTAACTACAGTCAGTTGCAAACATCTGGGAAATTCTTACAAATCAAGGCAATTATTCCCTTACACCCGTAAGGGAATAACCAACATAAAGCAATGTTATCCTTGACTGCCTAGTTGGTGTAGTGGCAAAGTTTTTAACTTACATCCGAGAGGTCCTGGGTTCGAATTCCAGGTCGAGCCAAAAATTGTTTCTGAGATTTTCTGTTATGAATTTCTCTAAAACAGCTCGGAGTCGGGAAGTTGGCGGTGTTACACCTCCGTGCCTCGGAAAGCATCGTTAAGCCGTTGGTCTTGCGCCTGATCTCTCTCCGGTTATGTCGGATTGCCGTCTCACCGAACTTTTAGAGTGATGGAACAGTGAGTGCACCTGTGTATTACGCTCACACTTGTGCACTATAATATCTCCTGCGTAGTTGGCTGATCTCTGTTGAGATTGGCCGCCGTGGTCGAAATCGGTCAGGAGGACTATTATTACTATTACTATTATTATCCTTGAGTGCTTTTAGTAGGCTATTTGATTTTATAATGTATAATGTGTTTTATAAATTTGAATTTGCGCATAAGAAGTAGCAGGGGACCGCTGTCGCTGATACTTTATTAATATTTTGACGTGACAACGTCTTATAAATTGGTTTGCCGGGTGACACTTCAAGAAACTGCGTTACGCTCCGCTCACGTTATGCGCTCACAATGAGAGCGAGTGAGAGGCACCCGTCCCTTCGACTCGGGCATGGTTAGCCCGCCTAAGAGCGAGTGAGACAGACATAAAAAGTGAAAGGCACGCGTCCCTTCCACTCGAGCACAGTTAGCCCGCCTAAGAGCGAGAGAGACAGAGCGAGAGAGAGAGAGTGAGAGAGATAGGCATACACACCGGTTCATGTTATACGTAAGTATGTAAGTTGCGTAACACTACGCCGACTAAATAGTGTATTGTTGTATTTTTATAAGTTATATTTGTATGTATGTTAGTCTGTAAGGTATTTATAATATGGGCCTATTGTAGCTCGATATAAATAAATAAATAAATAAATAAAAAATAAATAAATACGAATGAATATTCACATTAAAATTATTTTACCACTCAAAGTCGTTGTCACGTAAAACTTTCGCCCGTATACCGACTTTACAGGCAACCAATTTTTTGATTTCGACTGTACATAGCGTTGTTAATGAAGAGTGTTGTATGGTATGGGAACTTAGTGCATGTTTGTATCTTTAAACAGTGGGTAGCGCAAGTAATGAACTCATCCATACACATGAGTTTAGCGTTAAACGTTTACTGACTTAATAAAGTTAAAAAGTCGCACTCTTCAATTTGATGACTGTATATATCTCAACATAATTTGGTCTTAATTCTATTTACAGTATTTTCCATTACTTAATGGGAAATTCTGAAAATGGGATGGAATGGTAATACTGAAAATGGCCCTTTTAGTTTTTACGCACAACCTAAGAGCTTAACAGTGCTATATTTTAATGAAGTTTGTTAGAAAAGGAAATTAGCACTCCGATTTATTAACCATTTAATGACTCTATCAGCTCTGAATTACACGCTTTACACACGCACCTACGCACTCGTAATTTAATTCTGATTATCTATGCATTATTATCAAATTGTGTAGGTAATAATTGCTAACATGAACGCATGCGCGAAACTATAACACACTGTGCTTGCATAATAACACTGTATTATGTGGTTACAATAAATCATTTTTGCACATGTTTCCTTGTACATTAACTGACAGAGAGCGATAACTTTTAATAAATAAACACGCAGGTCGATTTGACATTTAAAACAATTTATCTTTATTGTGATTGTCTCGTTGACATTATAAATATACCATTTCGCACCATTTACTTGATCTGGTTATTATGAGAATTGGCTGAATTAACTTGCTAATAATTACACTTAATTGGGAGCATTGCTTTTTATTTTATTTAAAAAATGTGCAATTTATGATGTGATATTAAAACACACTTGCCAACTGCCACAGCTGGGACTTGAACCCGCACCTCTCGCAAGCCGGGCGATTGGTCTCCCAATTGAGCTACCGTGACACTTACTCATCGGTCCGAATTTCTTTAAGTGCTCCTTAAGCTGCAGCCAGCCTTCTTAAAGTGTGTTTTAATTTCACATTGTAAAGAAATTTGCATTTTTAATGCAAAAATAAAAAAATAAAGAAACTCAATGTAATTTATGATTGTATTTAATCATAAGTTTAGAACGCAAAGTTCATCTGAGTAAGCTCATTTTGATGTCGCTACCACATCGTTTTACTGTTACTCACATGTAAAACTTTGTTAATTATTATTTTTTATTTGGGATAGGTTTGCTCTTGACCCAAGACAAAGCCCAACGAGGCAAAGACTGATGGAGCGATCTCACCTAGAAGATACCTGTTCTCTCTAGCTTCGAAAATTCCTAGGTTGTAATTGCAGAGAAACACTGACGCAGGTAGTGAGTTCCACTCTTTTGCAGTGCGCATCAGAAATTTTCTTCGTATCGTGTACACCTAGGCGTAATAGTATTTATGAAGACCAAAACTCAGCCACTGACAAAGTGTCAGTGGTCATGTAGAGGCCCTCGCATGTACAGGTGCTGGGACATACAGGGCAGAACATCAAATGTGCCAATATCTGTATCCAATATAGTATCACAGCACAAGGCCGGTTCTTTTGGAAGGCGTACGTGGGGATATGGATCCAACACGAAGAGGCCCCTTAGTGATACATTAATGTTTAGGGATGTGTACACCAAGCGGATACAATCTCTGTCTGCACTATTGAGTAGATGCAACCAAAGACAGCACCCGCTAGGTGCAAGGACTATTGCAGAGAAGATGGGAACTATAATGGGTCTATGGAGGGGAAATTGCTGGACTGGTTGATGGGATATTGATGAGACAACGGGACGCCTGCCATATCAAATGTCTCATCTTGATAATCACGGCAGACGGTGACTCGCCGCTTACTAAATGGGCCGCCTATCAAAAGCTACCAGATGGTAGCCAGGCAGCAACATTGGCGTAAGCGGCTGAAGGTTGTCGAGAGGTGAGTCTGCGGGGTGAAGGTGGCCGGCGGCGGCCAGCAGTCCCACGGCGTTATGACATTTTACACTTCCAACCTGGAGCATAGGTTCCGCTCTTGCGATCTCCACTCTTGGCCGGCCAGTTAAGGCAAGCACAAGAGGCGAGGGCCAAATAAGGTAAACCCTCAGGAGTCGGGGTCCGAGGTGTCGCCACGCACCTACAGCACGCCACATGCTGCCCCTGCTTTTATTATTATTATTATATTACTCAGAGCGATGGCTGAACCAACTCGTGTAAGCAAAATCATAAAGTCATGTGTTCCAGAAGATACTATAGTCACACATTATAGACTTGTGAGCGAATAAATACCTAGCTTATTTTGAAATTGCCAACCCTACTTTGACATAATGGCGAGTCGCAGTTGACGCGAGAAAACCGGCTGTTTTGAAGAACGGCCGGAACCGAGGCAGCGCAGCGATGAGAAATACTAATTGCTGCTGTTATAGTTACTTACGAAGAGGTTATATTTGATGTAGATTTAACTGATTATAATCCTTCTGTTCAACTAGTTACAATTTCCAACTCATAGCGATATCAAATTATTAAATATTGAGCTCATATGAAAATTGCGGACGAAGTGTGAATATCGATTGATGAATATTGAATCCTATATTCATCGATCGAGGAAAGTTTTATTTTTCATTACACACTGTAGTACTCAGAGATAAGATATACCTAAGTACAATGTTTAACGTAAAAGAAGTTTGAAAATTGATGGAGAAACTTCTTGTGTGGTCGCGATCCCCAGCATTGTGGAAACGTCGAAGAAAAGAACTAAGAGTAAAGTTTATCATAGCTTTCCATTGGTCATAGATAAATTAGTCTTCAGTAGCTAATATTTAGTATATATATAGTACTATATACTAGTACTATAGTAGATAATATTGATTTTCGAACAAAATACACAAAACATTTTACAAAATCTATGGACGACCGCTTGGTGCAGTGGTCCACATGTCGGACTTCTAAAACCAATGGTCAGGGGTTCGATCCCCGCACAGTACAAGCATAAGTGTGCATGAACATGTGTGTTTGCACTGGTCTGGGTGTTTTCTATGTATAATATGTATTTATTTACAAAAAAAAAAGTATTTAAGTATGTTTATCCGTTGTCTAGTACCCATAACACAAGCCTCGTAGCTTAATTTGGGACTAGAGAATTGGTGTGGTTGTTGTGAAATATTTATATATTTATTTCTTTATTCTGATATCTGTAACACAAGTGATTAAGCTGTTTACCACGGGGTCAGATTGATGAATGTGATGTTTTATGGAAATGGGTTTAATAACTTCATAGAAGTTATGTTTTTAAAGCGCCATGGTCTTGAAAATATTTGAGGTAGGTGTCGCCATGGCTTTTACTAAATACAAGATACATGAAATAACCATGTAGAGCTGAAACTAATTATTAAAATACTGCTCTCCTCGTTTACGAAACTTTAGTGCTTCCATTGATTGCTACATGAGACACTTAGTTTTTTTATTCATATCTGCACGTAACGTACTCAACGTAAGCAATAATAAGTAAATAAATAAATAAATATTTCACAACAATCACACCAATTCTCTAGTCCCAAATTAAGCTACGGGGCTTGTGTTATGGGTACATACTAGACAACGGATAAACATGTTAGTTTTTGACGTGACAACGTCTTATAAATTGGTTTGCCGGGTGACACTTCAAGAAACTGCGTTACACTGCTCCGCTCACGTTCCGCGCTCACAATGAGAGCGAGTGAGAGGCACGCGTCCCTTCGACTCGGGCATGGTTAGCCCGCCTAAGAGCGAGTGAGACAGACATAAAAAGTGAAAGGCACGCGTCCCTTCCACTCGAGCACAGTTAACCCGCCTAAGAGCGAGAGAGACAGAGCGAGAGAGAGAGAGTGAGAGAGATAGGCATACACACCGGTTCATGTTATACGAATGAATATTCACATTAAAATTATTTTACCACTCAAAGTCGTTGTCACGTAAAACTTTCGCCCGTATACCGACTTTACAGGCAACCAATTTTTTATGTTTTTCTGACGGTTTGCGCTGCAAATTTCGATATCTACCTCTATAGCTTGATTTTAAATCGATTATTTTGCCTCCCGACTAACAAATCCAATTATTTTATTAAATTTGTCAAAACGCAAATTGAATAGCCTATATCCTCTAAATACAGACACAAAATTCATACAACATACCTGTCACTGGTAGGCCTTAGTAGTAATGGCTTCTAATCTAAGATCCTTCTCTGCTGCATCTCATTGACACAGAACGGCCATGCGCGCGCGCATACAACGTAAAGTAACTACAGTCAGTTGCAAACATCTGGGAAATTCTTACAAATTAAGGCAAGGGTGTAAGGGAATAACCAATATAAAGCAATGTTATCCTTGACTGCCTAGTTGGTGTAGTGGCAAAGTTTTTAACTTACATCCGAGAGGTCCTGGGTTCGAATCCCAGGTCGAGCCAAAAATTGTTTCTGAGATTTTCTGGTCGGATTGAGTCGGGAAGTTGGCGGTGTTACACCCCCGTGCCTCGGAAAGCACGTTAAGGTCCTGCGCCTGATCTCTCTCCGGTAATGTCGGATTGCCGTCTCACCGAACTTTAAGAGTGATGGAACAGTGAGTGCACCTGTGTATTACGCTCACACTTGTGCACTATAATATCTCCTGCGTAGTTGGCTGATCTCTGTTGAGATTATTGGACTATTATTACTATTACTATTATTATCCTTGAGTGCTTTTAGTAGGCTATTTGATTTTATAATGTATAATGTATTTTATAAATTTTAATTTGCGCATAAGAAGTAGCAGGGGACCGCTGTCGCGATACTTTATCAATATATTTGATTTCGACTGTACATAGCGTTGTTAATGAAGAGTGTTGTATGGTATGGGAACTTAGTGCATGGTTGTATCTTTAAACAGTGCGTAGCGCAAGTAATGAACTCATCCATACATATGAGTTTAGCGTTAAACGTTTACTGACTTAATAAAGTTAAAAAGTCGCACTCTTCAATTTGATGACTGTATATATCTCAATGTTTTAAGGATGTTCAGAAAAGACATATGAAGCGTTGCGATATTGACCCGCTAAAATGGGAGGAAACGGCAAGACGTCGCCCTGAATGGAGGCGCTTAATTCTTAGCAAAGTCAATGACTTTGAAGAGCAACGAAAACTTGACCTAGATGACAAACGCGATGCTCTAAAAGCTAGACCTCCAGCGGCTATATTTTATAATTATGTGAACGGTGTCTTAACGTGTGGCCAATGTTCGCGCACGTTCTCAAACAAAATTGGCTACTGTAGTCATAAAAGGGCACATGACAGGGCAGCCCAACTTATCCCATCTTGAAGAACGGAAAAAGGAATCAGAAAGCGGTCACCGTAGCCGAGATCGGCTATATATATATATATATATATCACAACATAATTTGGTCTTAATTCTATTTACAGTATTTTCCATTACTTAATGGGAAATTCTGAAAATGGGATGGAATGGAAATACTGAAAATGACCCTTTTAGTTTTTACGCACAACCTAAGAGCTTAACAGTGCTATCTTTTAATGAAGTTTGTTAGAAAAGGAAATTAGCACTCCGATTTATTAACCATTTAATGACTCTATCAGCTCTGAATTACACGCTTTACACACGCACCTACGCACTCGTAATTTAATTCCGATTATCTATGCATTATTATCAAATAGTGCAGGTAATAATTGCTAACATGAACGCATGCGCGAAACTATAACACTCTGTGCTTGCATAATGCGTGCATTGCGTATTATGTGGTTACAATAAATCATTTTTGCACATGTTTCCTGGTACATAAACTGACTGAGCGCGATAACTTTTAATAAATAAACACGCAGGTCGATTTGACATTTAAAACAATTTATCTTTATTGTGATTGTCTCGTTGACATTATAAATATACCATTTACTTGATCTGGTTATTATGAGAATTGGCTGAATTAACTTGCTAATAATTACACTTAATTGGGAGCATTGCTTTTTATTTTATTTAAAAAATGTGCAATTTATGATGTGATATTAAAAACACACTTAAAGAAAAATGAACTGCCACAGCTGGGACTCGAACCCGCACCTCTCGCAAGCCGGGCGATTGCTCTCCCAATTGCGCTACCGTGACACTTACTCATCGGTCCGATGATTTTAAATTTGCATTTTTAATGCAAAAAAAAAGTAACTCAATGTAATTTATGATTGTATTTAATCATAAGTTTAGAACGCAAAGTTCATCTGAGTAAGCTTATTTTGATGTCGCTACCGTACCGCATCGTTTTACTGTAACTCAGATGAAAACTTTGTTAATTATTATTTTTTATTTGGGATAGGTTTGCTCTTGACCCAAGACTAAGCCCAACGAGGCAAAGACTGAGTCTACGATGGAGCGAGCTCACCTAGAAGATACCTGTTCTCTCTAGCTTCGAAAATTCCTAGGTTGTAATTGCAGAGAAACACTGACGCAGGTAGTGAGTTCCACTCTTTTGCAGTGCGCATCAGAAATTTTCTTCGTATCGTGTACACCTAGGCATAATAGTATTTATGAAGACCAAAACTCAGCCACTGACAAAGTGTCAGTGGTCATGTAGAGGACCTCGCATGTACAGGTGCTGGGACATGCAGGGCAGAACATCAAATGTGCCAATATCTGGGGGGAAAAACTGGCAACAGGCATGCTCTCTCCTAGCTGTACCTTTGCATGTTTGCATGTACTTCGGCCTTCTTGGATCCGTAGCCTGATTAAGGAAGTAGTGGCGAAACGTGTTGAGTGTTTTGTTGGTGACAGTGTTGTGTTTCCAGGTGCATCTTCTGTGTCACGTTGTGAGTTGTAATGTAAGTCTTGCGACTTCCAGCTCTAGTTTTTTTCAAGTGGTTACAGCTGGATGTATTTGGGTTCCTGGAAAATTAAAGCAAAATAACTCTCTTTTTCAGCTTTAAGGACTTCCAAGTTGCTAAGGCTCATAGGCTTAGTTAATGAGAGTAAGGCTAGGAGTGAAAAGCAAACTATTTACAAAATTGAAAAAAAAATCTAAACCTGATAGATAATATTAATGCACTCACTTTTCTATCACCAATTTACAACAAATAATTGAAATAACATCGGAAGCTAAATTGTTATTGCAAGCTAGATAAGGAGCCGATAAATAGCAGTACATAAATACTTAAAATAAGACAAAACCGCAAATGTAGCAATTAACAGGCATAATGACAACATTTTATTCGTTATCAACTGTCAACATTAATTTCTGTTATCTGGACAAGGCTAATAATAAATGGTAATAGATGCTCCTGTGGACAGCATGTCAGCATCAAAAACATAGTTGCACTTTAGTTATCATCACCATATCAGCTGTTCGTCGCCCACTGCTGAGCTTGGGCCTCCAAAAAGGATCTATATTACGCATTTTTTTTGACGTGACAACGTCTTAAATTAGGTTGCGGCTTGGAGTCACTCATGAAAAAGTGTAACGCCCGGTAACGTAACGATGAGTCACCGAACGAGAGAGAGGCCTGCCGGACCGGCGAATGTCTTGCGTCTCTCTCCCACTCAAACATGATCGGTGTCACGTAAAATCTTCGCCCGTAAAACCGACTTTACAGGCAACCATTTTTTAGCTTTATTGCAGAAACGCATCCAGCGGCTTTTAGTATAACCATTTCAAAATAATATTTTTAGCTTTCCCTTTCCCTTGTCAATCTGGCTGTTGGAATCTGTCAATTTATATTTATCTGTTGCTTGAAATTAATAAATAATTATTGTATCTTCTTTTAGCATAGCTCACAAAGCAGTATTATTATTATTATTTACTTTTATTTTGATATGGTAATACTGAAATGCTAATACTGAAATTCCAATATATTTTTTGATGCTGACTGTCCCGGGCCTTATAAGTGTCGCAGATAGTGTCTGAGTGGAGCGATGGCGTAATTTAAGTTACCGTTTTTAATGTCATCCATTTATTTCTGTAAGTATCCTAGCAAAAAGTTATTCTGAGATCAAGAAAACGTGTTTACACCATAATGATGTCTATTTTATCTGATGTTTTACGAGATTACTTTTGAGCGTTAGGTCTTAGGTATACCGACGACCACGATGGTAACAATTTTCTTCATTCTCAAGTGTCCTGAAGAACTGATAGCCGTTGGTACAGAGAAGTTCTCGATTAAAGACTATTTGATAAAAATAATAATGAATGGTAGTTTGAAAAACTAAAAAACACGCTTTTATTGCTAACTCAAAAGGAAAAAATAATTTAGGAGAACAAAGAGTTTATGTTACAGTAGAATAAAAAGCGTGGGGTGCACTTTATGTCTAAGCTGAAAAAGATGATTATTTTGCTTTAAATTTCCACTAACGCGTTTAGTGGAAATTTAAAACAAAATAATCATGCTTTTTACTCTACCGTAATATAAATTATTTGTACTCAGATATAATTTTCTCTTTTTTAGTTAAAATAAATTCGTGTTTTTTTAAGTTTTTTAAACTATTGTTTTTTTTATTTAATAAGGATAATGGAAAACTCTTATCTTATCAAATTATTGCATTGTCATCGGTACTTGATGATACGTGTGCAAAGTTTTAAATTAATCCGATTTCTTTAAAAAATATTTTTTTTAAATTGAGCTCAAACATTCCGTTAAATACATACAAACATCCCGAGACGTAAAAAAACGTGTTAAAAGCGCAGCATAGGGTGTCCACAGGCAAGATCCTTGGACTGTCGACCTTATTAAGATCGTAGGACGAAACTGATCAACGTGGAAATGTTTGGCATAGGCCTATGTTATGATGATGATGAAGAATGAAGCAACGCATGTTTTCTATGCCGACGAAATATAAAAATATAAATAAATGTACAACAACATCTCATACATTGATCTGCTAAAGCACTTGTGTTACAGATATCAGAATCAACAGTGGTATTAAAAATAAACTTAAATAAATACATATAACACCGAGACCAGTACAAACAGACATGTTAATGCAAACAAATGTTTGTACAATGCGGCGATCGTACCCGCGACCTCTTGGTTAATAGTCAACTTCTTGACCATTACACCAAAGTGGTCGTCAAATGCCATGCACAACTGTCTTACCCGCTTATTACCAAGCATACGAGGAGTTATGTACTCGTGACCCTCCCATGAGTACCAATAGGAACGGTGGTCAGCACATTAGGATATTTTTTTTATTGCAAAACCGCCCTTGATACAACTGCATAAGATGCCGCAGCGTTTACCTTGGCGTACTGTCATCTGTACCTCATTAGCGCCATACATTGTTAGCCTGCGCCTGCGCACCCGTTCTGTGTCAATGATATGCAGCCTGCATTATGCATTTGACTGCTTGCGACACGCTTGTAGGGATGTGCGCGATCATTTCAGTAATCGATAATGCCAAAAAAGCAATCGATTTTGAACTACACAACGCATTATAAGTTACAAATCAGATTTTCGTTTTTCGTGGTAATTATTGAAGTTGTAATGCCTTTTTTGTTGCCTGTTTCTTTTTCTTGATGATTGTTGCTTTTGCGTAGCTATGTATCCCGTTTTAATTTGTTGGTATTTAGTACCTAAGTATAAGCTTAACTCTTATAACGGTGTTTTTTTAAATGTATTACTAGCTGACCCAGCAAACGTTGTTTTGGAAATTATTGTAGACAACCCTTATCACTAAGGGATATGAAAAATAGATATTTCCCGGTTCTCAGACATACTCAATATGCTTATAAAATTTCATAAGAATCACTTAAGCCGTTTCAGAGGAGTACGGGAACGACACGTAATTATCGTGACACGGAATTATATATATAGAGATTAACTGTTCTCAGTATACAAGAAACCCTTAGATTCAGCTAGCTTATTTGTTTCTTCGGTTTACGCGAACAGTAGACATTAAAATGATACACTTTTTACGGATTAGTTTGCGACTTATTCACATTTTATTTTAACCTGTAATATTTGAAAATAAATCGCGAAACAACCCGTAAAAAGTATATCATTTCAATATAGATAGCTTATTTAATTAATGATAAGTTTCAATGAAAACTTCGAAATATTTATTTAGATTATTTTAATAAATCATTTGGCAAAATCAACTTCTGCTAGAAGCAAAGCTAAATTTATATTTCAAGACGGATAGCCGAGATTATTTTATCAACCGTAGATAAAATCATACTGAGAGTTTCAATCCAATAGCAGATAACGGACTAATAAGAGGCAATATCCAACTTACAGTTATTATTATATTAGAAGTATATATTTACTGCAAGCATTTATCTGTTGAATTTGCGAAACCACAAAATCTCTCTGTCTATTAAATTGACTAAATTGAATAATTAGCCACATCACTGTTTGCTTCTCCATGTATCTAAGTCAGAATAACCTCTTGTCTGTAATCATCGGTACAAATCTGCGTGTTACCTTACGGACCTGTCGTCACCCGATCCACCCAAGCGCATGTCTGGATCAAAATAAAGAAAGCTGTAAGCCACACCGATGGGAAACCGCCGCGTGCGCAGCGATGTGCTATCATTGGTTTAGGGTTGTCTAAAGAAGTTGCAGACACAGCTTATAAGTATTTAATTAATGTTTTTTTTTTTCATTACTATGTTAATGACAAATTTTACAATGTAAAATTAAAACACACAGAAAAATTAGGACTGCCACTGGTGGGGTTTTTAACCCGCACCTCTCGCAAGCCCGGCGAATGGTCTGCGAGAAGTGCGAGTTCAAGTGTTTTAATTTCAAATACTAATCTTTTCATCTATATTTTATCGAGTAGTTTAATTATCTTTTGATATTAAAGTTTTAACATTAATACTCACTCGTATCAAATGCAAGCAGCTCACACGCATGGTAGTTTTGATGTGCCATTCCCAGTTTTATCTATGCGCTTCCCCACCTGGATGAAGTGAAGTCGATAGCTAGATCCAACCTAGCTGTTCCTGAGAGCCTACTGTCTTAGTGGTTGCCCTAGTTTTCTGATGCAGCCATACTCTTACGAGCTTGACCGTTCGCGGAATCACGCTGGCTAGACCCGAAAGTATCGAAATCGTTACCAAGTACGACCTCTGGATTGTTTAGCTGTACCTAGTCCTTTTTTTAACGTCAGGGAAATGCTGTTACGCATACCCACCAGCCGCGGGGGCACCTGGGGGTTATGTTGGTCTCCAGGCCTCAGAGAGTGATCTCGGGTTCACCGCAGGCCGAGAGGCCACAGGTATTCATCGTAATTCCCCGGACTCGGCCGACTCACTTCGCAGTGAGCCCCTACCGCTTGCGACGAGGGAAAAACTCGACCTCGTCGCAGAAACAACATACGGCGCGCGGGAACACGCGCAACGCCGTCTCGGGCCCCCTTTAGCGGACGACAGACAGCCGATGTCCGAAGCCCGGGGCCCAGGAAGGGGCAAGTGGAGAAGGAAATTCCTCCTCCGGTGCTCATGACGCCGGCGGCGGATCATTGGGGCGTCAGCCGAAGCAGCGGAGCGGGAGCGGTACCGCTCCGCTGCTTCCTTCTGCGCCATGGAAGTCTCACAGAAAGTGAGCACCTCCTTGTGCATATGTGTTTGTGCTGTCTGTATGTGGCATCGTAGCTTCCGAACGGATGGACTGATTTCAAGCGATTTTTTTATTCAAAAGATAATTAAATCACGTTGGTTCTTAGCTATGGCTAGGCCACAGATATGATAATGCTTAGCTAAGCCCGTTGAGCCGTTCAAGCTTACCAGCTGTTTCCTGGCTCATTCAGGGTTTTTTAAAACTCGAAAGATAGTTTTTCTTAGTACCTTTCTTTAGCTCCGACGATCTTTGACTGACTATTAATAATGTACTTATTCTTCAAAGCGGCAACCCTGTGGGATTCGCAGGGTATCCCATTACGCGGCGTGTAGTACATTAATTTGATTGCGAGGAGGCAGAAACCCGCTTAGTTCCGGACAAAGCGACGTCATCCGCCCACGCTGAAAAAAAAGAGCAAAATAATACTTTTTTTAGCCTTTTTGGCCAGGTAACTTAACCAACTTGACCACTGGACATGGTTAAAAAAACGGGTTGCACTCCGGGAGTGCCGGCAGAAGTGAAAACTTGATAATTAACGTTGTGCATTTTTGATTTATTTGAACCGTCTTACGGTTTTTCGATCAGCATCACGTGACCTGACGCGAGTTTCACAGTTTCTACCCATGCCACAAAAGTGCTCAACGCCGCTAAAGAAGTTTTCACTTCAAAAAATAAGCTCATTTAACACGTACCTAAGTACATACATATTAAATTTTATATAGGTAGGTACTAAGATTTGTTCAGCTAGTAAATAAATTGCTGAAACAAACGTTTTTCCTTGGAATCATGATATAAAACTTGATTCTACTAATATCAAATCTTGACTCCAAAGGATACAGCTAAGAAAGAGAATTTGCTGCCAAGGTGCCCGGTGAAGTGTTAACAACAGATTGGCTATGATTGCGTCTTTTAATGAAAAGAGTGATTTGAATACAACTAGGCAGACATTTCTATCCTTGGCGAAATTAACACTCAGGATAGATTGTGGAATAATGTTTGGCTCTCCGTACATAGAGGTACGTTTCTACCTTTCGAAAAAAAAATACAGCAATTCGGCACATATTTAATATTTATTTTGAAGCATTTTGTTTGGTATAATCTTTTTCTCGTCGTCCGTGATTAATCTTAGTTAATCTGCTTAGTACTTGTTGTAATTCGTGCGTTCTGTGTTTACTTGTGTCACTACACTTAGCATTAGAAACTTTTGTACCTATTTATTTAAGAGGTTATTGTGTGACTTATAAGAGCACACGGTAAGCCTACGATAAAATAAAGTTCTGTTTTTTTTTAAATATTTTATTTATTATAGAAAGCATACAGCGTTTTGAAAAATACGTATACATAATGCTAATTAATTATCAATAAATAATGACTTTCCTTATTTGTGTAATAGGTTACGCATATTATATTTAAAAAAAAATAAATGTTAATTAATCGAAAGGAAACAATACGTCCTATCTAGCCGGACTGTCAGTAATTATATGAATTAATAGTTATTATTGATACACAAGCCACGTTGAGCAATCCATCCACAGCACTGTTCACAGGCCATTACTCAAACTAATGAACTATGCAGTATCATAATTTACATATACTACATATTAAGCATTATTTAACATGTGGTTATGTATTAATGAACATGCTTTTTCATTAGAAGAAGACATTGAAAGTACTCGTACTACTCGTATTAACGGTTAAGTTGCAGAAAAGATTATTAGTTAAACAATATCAAAATAGGGGTTGTGAGTTTACATAGGTAAAAAATCCCAAATTGAAAACAAAATCCAAGTTAAAAAGAAAATGTTGATTAATAAGAAGTAGGTAAAATATGTTTAGATAGATATATATCTATCTGATAGATAGAGAACACGTACCAAACCATAAAAATAATACAAAATCAATAATCTTATCGCTAAGAGCGATCTCTTCCAGACAACCATAGGGTTAAGGATATTGTCATTTACAGGAAGGGGGAGTTGGGTGCAAAATCCATATACTTACGTGATACAAAACATACACATATAAACAGCAACACAAAAACAAATATCCAAAAAAATATTAAAAATAATTATACATAAACATACAAATATTATAATATAATATAAATATACTATACAACATTTTATAGGGCGCCGTAACGTTTTTTAAGATTTGTTTCCTGACACCTTCGAATTTAGTGAAGCTATGATGGGTACCTACTTAATGAATTAATATCTTTAGTATTACATCGCAATCGCAAAGTTAGTTAATTTACTACATTAAATTAAATCTTTTATATTACTGCAAGGTCCAAATAAAATCAATGTTTGTAAATGCCAACATTGTATTCTAATTTACACGATTGTATACCGCAAATGTAAAATATTTTCATGGTAAATGGAAAAAAAATATAAAATATAAACTTATCAACTAACTTTCCATTACTTTGCAACTAACAAATTAAATTAAACAAACAAAACAAACATTAAAACAAAAAAAAAAAAAATTCATTATCGTTATATCATCATCTTTCAATAGATAAGACAAATAGGTATAGCGTGTATTAAATAAAACGTAAGCGGTAAAATTTAAAATGCAAAATGTTAACATGAATTAACTATATCACTATCTAAGATGGAAAAAAGTTAACAAACAGTTAAGTAACCCATTACGGCACGTTAAACAGAGCTAACTGTCGGTTAGCACGAGCCAATAAATAACGACACTCTGACCAAACTGACATACAAACAGTTTTTCAATAGTATAGCTGCGGAAGATTATGTGATACTGACATATATCACTTTTGCTGGTTAGTTGAAAAGTGAAATTGTGGTATACCTAGCTATAGAAACCAGCGCGCTGCCGCGCGATGCATGCATGTGTCAGTCAATAAACGAGCTTAACACTGGCCGGTTGTTTACTTGCTACCTACCCGATATCTCAGTGGCTACGAGGTGCTAACTAATTTATCCACGCGTTCAAAATGGCGGCGTTTTTAGGCAATTTATCCGTTTTTGATCACAAAGTGCAAGAATGGGAGATATTCTTCAGCCGTTTAGATCAGTTTATTAAACTAAATAAAATAGATGACGATCTAAGAAGTGCTGTGCTGTTAACGCATTTAAGTGATGAGTCATATCGGTTGGTCAGTAACTTGGTACATCCAAAGAACATTCAAGAAGTGCCATATGTTGAGCTGGTTAAGGCTCTGGAAGATCATTTTAAACCGATAAGGTCAACGTTCGGTGACAAAGCAAAGTTCTATGATGCAATGAAAGGGCACGAGGAAAGTGTCGAAGAATGGGCGGCGCGACTGCGTGGACTGGCGATTCACTGTGGATTCGGCCCAGCCCTGGACACCATACTTCGTGATCGGTTCGTGCTCGGATTCCACACCGGGCCGGAGCGAGACCGATTGTTTGAGCAGAACTCGACCGAATTGACCTTCGCAAGAGCGGTGGAGGTGGCGAAGCAAGCTACGAGCGCGCGCGCAGCGCGGGTGGCGGCCGGGAGCTCCCTGGCAGCAGCACCGTCGGTGAAGGAGGAGCCGCTGTACCGCATGAGCGGGGCCCGCGGCGGCGCAGGCCGGGCCGTCGCCGGGCCCGCTCGCCACGAGGGCGCCGAGCGGTGCAAAGTGTGCGGTCTTCGTAATCACAATGCGGAAAAGTGTCGGTATAAAAATCTAAAGTGTCAAAAGTGTGGAAAGAAAGGTCACCTAAAGAAAGTGTGTGAAAAAAAAGAGTGTAGTGTGCATAACCTAGATGTCGATACGGAATGCAACGAGAGCAACCTTCAGGCAATCTGTAAAGAGTGCGAACTATTTCATTTGAGGTATGTCAACTATGACCCAATTCTAGTAAATGTAGACATAAACAATAGAATATTTAAAATGGAACTCGATTCCGGTTCAAGCGTTAGTGTGATATCTGAAAGTTTGTACAATAATTATTTTTCAATGGAATGTTTGGAACCATGCAACTTAAAAATGTGTTTTTATAATGGCCACAAAATCACACCCGTTGGATGTCTTAAACTAAACGTATCTTATAATGGTAGATATTGTCAAATTATATTTTATGTTGTGAAGAATGGTGGGCCACCGCTTGTGGGCCGTGATTTTATGGCCAAGTTTAAAATTTGTCTGTCGCAAAACAACCAAATTAATGTCGATACAAATACAAACGATGATGTCAAACAGCTGATGAGTGAGTTCGAGGAACTGTGGAAAAATGAGTTGGGTTGTTTTAATAAATATGAAATACAATTACATTTGAAAGAGAACGCAAGGCCTCGATTTTTTAAACCTCGCACTGTACCGTTTGCCCTAAAAGATAAAGTCGAACAAGAATTACAAAGATTAGGGGAATTAGGTATTTTAGTACCGGTTGATCATGCCCAATATGCGACCCCTATTGTTCCTGTACTGAAGGAAAATGGCAAAGTTAAAATTGCGGGCGATTTCTCAGTAACATTAAATCAAGATTTACTTGTTGAAAAGTACCCTATGCCTAGAATAGAGGAAGTGTTCGTGAAACTAGGGGGGGGAGAGAAATTTTCAAAAATAGATTTATCTAATGCGTATAATCAGTTTAGGATCTCTGAGGAATCGCAAAGTTTAACTACAATTAACACTTCAAAAGGACTTTTTAAATATACAAGGTTGGTCTATGGGTTAGCCAACGCGCCAGCCATATTCCAGAAAGCAATGGAAACACTACTTGCGGGGATCGACGGTGTTAGCATATGGCTAGACGATATCTGTTGTACCGGCCCCGATAAAAAAACACATTTAAATAGGTTGAGAGAAGTTTTTAGTAGGTTAAAGAACGCAGGATTACGCTTACAAAAAGAAAAGTGCGTATTGTTCCAAGATAGTGTGACGTACCTTGGTTACGTCATAGATAAGAACGGTCTGCATACAAACAAGGAGAAGGTGGACGCGATCGTCAACGCGCCGGAGCCGACGGACGTCACGGGGGTGAAGCGGTTTCTCGGGATGGTAAATTACTATAGAAATTTCATTCCGAATGCGTCATCCATACTAGGCCCCCTCCATGAGCTGCTACGTGCGGACGCAACCTGGGAATGGGGCGAGCGGCAGCGGCGCGCCGTGCAGCTGGTGCGGCGCGAGCTGGCGTCGGAGCGCGTGCTGGCGCACTTCGACCCGGCGGCGCGGCTCGTGCTGGCCGTGGACGCGGGGCCCGCCGGCCTGGGCGCCGTGTTGGCTCAGATAGGTGCCGACGGTCAAGAAAGGCCATTGGCATTCGCTTCAAGGTCGTTGGGACAAAGTGAAAAAAATTACAGCCAACTTCAAAAGGAAGCGACGGCCATTATATTTGGAATAAAACACTTTCATCAATATTTGTACGGGCGTAGTGAACCTTTTATCCTCAAAACGGACCATAAACCTTTGCTATCTATATTCAGCAATAAAAACGGTATTTCTGTTACATCAGCTGCTCGATTACAAAGGTACGCATTACTACTGTCAGCATATAACTACGTCGTGCAGTATATACCGAGCGATAAAAATGTTGTTGCCGATTATTTTTCGCGCGCTTCATTAAAAGACAGTACAGTCACGTCCGAAAATAATACAGAAAAGCTGTATTTAAACTTTGTATTTGCAAATTCTTTACCAATAACATTTAATGACTTGAAAGCGGCAACTGAAAGCGATGTAAGCTTACAGACAGTAATTAAGTATATGCAGAACGGCTGGCCGCGGAAAATAAGTTGTACTTCGATAGCACCTTATTTCAAATGTAAGACAGACTTACAGTATGAAAATGGTTGTTTATTAAGAGGGCATAGGGTTGTAATTCCTTTACAGTACAGGGAAAGAATGTTGGAAGAAATACATTCCGGACATTTGGGTATTACCAAATCAAAACATATGGCTCGAAGCCGAATGTGGTGGCCGGGGATGGATAGTGACATCGAGCGGTACATAGGTTCATGCAACCAGTGCGCAAGCGTACGCGCCGCGCCGGCCCGCGCCCCCGCGCCCTGGCCGCGGCCCGCCGGCCCCTGGCAACGTATACACCTAGACTACTTGTCTGTAGGGCAAACGGTATATTTGGTGGTCATTGATGCGTTCAGTAAGTGGCTTGAATGTATATGTATGAACAATGGGACATCAACTAGTGCTTTAATACTAAAGTTAAAGAACCTATTTTCTGTTTTCGGCCTTCCAAGCTTAATCGTAAGCGATAATGATGTAAAGATTAATTCTGTTGAATTTAGAGACTTTTGTCTTTGTAATGGTATTAAATATTTAACATCACCTGTGTATCACCCTTGCAGTAATGGCCAGGCCGAAAATGCAGTCAGAACATGCAAAAATATGTTAAAGAAAATTATATTTAATAACTCACAGACTAGTAATAATTATAATAATGAGAAATTGACGGATTACCTATTTAGTTATAGGAATTCGATCCATTGTTCAACTGGAGTAACACCCGCTAGATTAATGTTCGGTCGAGATATCAAATGTAAACTTGATTTAATTTTACCTACATGCAGCAGTAGAAATACCGAAACAGCTGACCAGTTAACAACAAGTAGATGCTTTACTGTTGGCGAGATTGTTTGGGCTCGATGGTTTCATCAAAGAAAAGAACTTTGGTCTATAGGTATAATAAAAAAGAAGTTAGGTAATCGATTGTTTCAAGTTTTTATCACAGATTACGGAGTTATGGCTAAAAGACATGTTGACCAGTTGATAAAATATACGGGGCAGTCGTTACGAGATATTTTAGTGGGGAATGATTGCACGCCAAGTGATTCATGTGAGGTAGATAGTAGACCATTGTCTCCACCTGCACCGCCACCGTTACTACCCGTAGAGGAGGCTCGGCACTCCCGCGAGGAGCGCGCCAACGAGCCCGGGGAGGTCACTGACCCCGCCCCGGAGGAGGATGAGGAACAGTGGGCAGAGGCGGTTGGAGAAAATGAACCAGTCTTGAGTGAGCGAGCGAATGATGCACCATCAGAACTAGCACCAGCTGAAGTTGCATCTTCAGAGGCGTCATTGGGTCGGTCACTCAGACCTAACAGAAGAGTAGATTATAAGAAATATTTTTAAGGATGTTAGTTAAGTTTATGTAGTTATTTTAGGATATAAATGTTATTTGTATTGTTATTTACAGAGCTTCGAAATAGTGTTGGAGGAGTGTGGTATACCTAGCTATAGAAACCAGCGCGCTGCCGCGCGATGCATGCATGTGTCAGTCAATAAACGAGCTTAACACTGGCCGGTTGTTTACTTGCTACCTACCCGATATCTCAGAAATGCAAGTGCTTAAATTCAAACGAAGTTATTCGCATATTGATATAGCATGAGAAGAAAAAAATGAGTCAATATAATTAGTATGGTAAACCAGTAGTTATTCAATAGTACTGCATAAATGTGTTTTTACGGATTGGCACATAGGCAAGGAGCCTTTTCACAATAGCCCTTTTCTTATAAACAATATTGAGCTATTGCTAAGTAAGTTAGTAGTAAGTTTTAAAAAGCCTGTATTTTCATTTTAGAAAAAAAAAATAGGGTAGAAAAGCTTGCAATATGCAACTTTAATAACTATGTAGAAACTATTTATTCTCTTCTTTTCTCTTGTACGTATTTTTATTCAGCAAATAAGTAGCTGTAATCTGCAGTTTATAAGTTTTTTTTTAATTTTTATTTTTAATTTGAGTTTTCTTTGCGACTCCGCAGTTTCACCGGTGACTTGAGGGCTGGCAGCGACTTTGGCCAAAGAATTAGCTTAAACATTCAGCGAGGAAACGCTGCTAGCGTTCTTGGCACCGTTGACATTGGTGTGGGACTGCAAGATGAACCTTTTTGTTTCTGCTTTTTTTTTGTATTTTAAGTAAATAGTTTTTCTGTATTCTTAATTTAATTAGTTAGTGTTGGTATTTCGAAAATTAAATTTGTTATTAAACGTCGTTTTTTAAAAAAAAAATATATGTAATTTGTGAAATCTTTTATATTACGAGTACCTACTCGTAATATAAAAGATATTGTACCTACAATACTTATCATTTTAATTAGCGTTTCTGTTATATAATATGAATAAAACAGCAACAATTCTTCCTAATGATTATCGACTGATCATCGCACTATTAGATATTTATCTAGAAATTATAGGCTAAATACAGCTTATTACGATATCCGATAAATCTTCTCGATTCTTCACGATCGGTTGGTTCGATCATAGCGTTTATTAAACAAAACGTTGGTCAGTACTCTGTAACGTTTCGCTTGTACAATAGGCTCTAGCCAGCGCATTCGCTCATACTATCAAGCTTGTGAGAGTGACAGAGATGGCTACATCCGAAACTAAAGACAACGGCTTAGAGAGTAGGATGGCTGATCCGGAAACATTGGAGCGAAACGAAAACGCAAGAGATGCGCTGGCGCATGTGTTCTGCGCAAGAGCTGTTTTCTAAGCGCAGCCGACTAACTATTGGAAGCAGTGAAAAAATTGGATTCCGATAGCAGAGTTCCGTACACTGGATTGTGGAAAATCCAGGTGAAATTTTGACAACCGCTTGGTGCAGTGGTCCACAGGTCGGACTTCTAAACCAAAGGTCGCTGGTTCGATCCCCGCACAGTACAAGCATAAGTGTGCATGAACATGTGTGTTTCTACTGGTCTGGGTGTTTTCTATGTATAATATTTATTTATTTACAAAAAAATTAAGTATGTTTATCCGTTGTCTAGTACCCATAACACAAGCCTCGTAGCTTAATTTGGGACTAGAGAATTGGCGTGATTGTTGTGAAATATTTATTATTATTATTTCTACGTCTACGGGAATTCTACTGATGATGATTTTATGGCCGTTGGTGTATAAAGTTATAGATTGGAGATCGTTTGTAAAAATATATTTCACAACAATATTTCACAACAATCACACCAATTCTCTAGTCCCAAATTAAGCTACGAGGCTTGTGTTATGGGTACTAGACAACGGATAAACATACTTAAATACTTTTTTTGTAAATAAATACATATTATACATAGAACACACCCAGACCAGTACAAACACACATGTTCATGCACACATATGCTTGTACTGTGCGGGGATCGAACCCGCGACCCTTGGTTTAGAAGTCCGACAAGTAGACCACTGCACCAAACGGTCGTCAAAAATGCAGGACTTTCTATACTTAGATCGCACGATCGAATTGAATTGCAGGCTACTTGTAGACCGGGCACTCCTGGCAGTTTAGAAACGGCATGAGTGTCTATATTATGAATATATGAGTGACTTATAGTTACTTATTTCTAAGGAAGGTGAATACTTATAAGATAACCAAAGCCAAATGTTATGTTTACTGGTGAAAAGTGCGTACTATAAATGTCTTAGTAATGGTTTAAAAATAGCATATATGTTTTTTATTTATTTAAAACTTTATTGCACAAGGAATGTACAAAGATGTTACTGGAACTTACAACTTTACATAAGCACAAGTTATGAGTTAAAGCAATTTTATAACATTTAGTGACACACATCGGCTTTTTCGTTCCAATTGCCCAAAGAAAGTGTCGTCTTTTTGACTATAACTATTAATTTAATAAAGCCTTAGATGAAAATCTTTATATCTCTCAAATAATCGTTTTAGCATTCGTTCAGAGACCTCTACTCACAAACCTA
The DNA here is from genome assembly GCA_963921415.1 of Pyrausta despicata. NCBI lineage: Eukaryota > Metazoa > Arthropoda > Insecta > Lepidoptera > Crambidae > Pyrausta > Pyrausta despicata. The sequence goes on along the minus strand of OY992850.1, from coordinate 1,932,017 downwards.
CATTGTATTTAAACAACAAAAACATTGAATCTTAATTCATCTTTAATAAGGTCCAATTATGCAAAACAGCCGTTATTACGGTACAGTCGTGAACAAAAAGCGTCAAAAAACTAATTTAGTAATCGTGTATCGTAATTTGAAATCTAGATGAGGGAATTAGCGGCTTCGACACTCAATAACATTGATCAACGTTGTTTTAATAAATAACTAGTCTGCAGTGATTTAACAGTAATATTTTTGATGAAATCAGGCGTTACTTTGCGGAAATCCATGACTTAAATTTTTAAATTTGACTTAAATTTCCACTAAACGACGCCAACGCAGGTACCCAATACATCCAACTGTAACCAACGTGGATGTATTTGGGTTCCTGCGCGAAAATAATCCTTTTATTCAACTTTAGTAATATTTTTATTGACTCTCCAAATAGTTCCTACTTTATGCGAAAAAGCCTTATTTGTCAACATGTCCACAGATCCTATATCAAAAATAGACTATAAAAACAAGCTAAAAATTTGGATCTTTTTCGGAATTAAAAGAATACCTAACTAAAAAAATATGTTTTAAAATTAATTCAAAACACATACATAAGCCATAATAACCGGGTCGGATCCCCGCCTCAAATAGTTGTTTTTTTTACTGCAATAATAGTATCCATAATAAACAGTACTGAATACAAGCACAACTTCACCAATCAACATTCACAATTAGCATTCAGCCATTGCGGATGTCGACATCAGAATCTCGGCGATGACACAAATTAAGGATCAGCCATCTTAAATATTCAAGTTACGCCTCGCGGCGGACGAGACGTCTCTGTCTGTCCGTCCGTGCGTTCCGGTGCCGCATGGGATAATTGTTATATCCATAAATTGACTGTCGTGAGCAAAACTTGGAATAATCGCGGGTTATTCACCTCACTCATCTTGCCTTCATGGATTAACTTGATTGAGGGTGCATAATTGGGATTACATTTGCTTTGAACATGTTGCGTTTTTTCAGATTGCCATTGTGAGAATGGATAGCAATCATGGATATTAAACGGAGAGCTGGAGGAGGCCGTGAAATTTGTTCCACTCTATGCTGCTTTATTGCAACGTTCAAAACAAAGAAACGACGACACGATCTGAATTGAAAATCTTTTGTTCTGAGAAAACTTTTAAATAACAAAGTTTATAAAAAGTTATTGACAAAAAAAATAATTCATCGACTACAAACTTCAAAAATAAAACATTTGATTGTTTTTTTACTAGTATTTACACACGGATTCTATTGCGATCTTGTTCAGGCTTAGTCAACTCTGACTCGGCTTAACAGAAGCTTTGCGATAGCGCTGTTAATCGTAATTTTGTTCTAATTTTTTGAAATAAGAACGGTGCTAGTAAGCGGAAAGCACGATCGCAATACAGCTCCTGGACAGTGAATTTTGATTAATCTGGAGGTAATATACAAATATAGAATATTGTCAGTGACTGTACGAAGCTAATTAATGGCTCCGCGATACCTCCTCGCGATAACGTGAGATTTTTGACGTATTAATAAGAAAGCATTATGATGTTACTGTATACAGTTATCAGATTTACGACATAATGGAAGTATAAATCAATTGGTTTAAAACGTACGACCGGTGGTGCGTAGTGAGACATCACGCACGATGCACGTTGACTAAAATTGGTAGTCACTGCTGTTGCAATTTTGTATATTTAAATACACAACATTGAGAAAAAGATAACATAATAAATATCCCATGTCATCAATGTAACCTTTGATAATGAAGAAAAAGTGTAGCGGGTAAATAGCCTCATAGTATTTACCAGAGCGTTTCGTATTTATGTCTGTTTTGTCATCTTCCATGCATTAAAATTTACACTTTTTTACGGACATTTCGCGAATTATTTATATTTTAACCGGACTTTTCGAACCCTTTTCAGCGTCCGTGATCACAGGTAGACATCATCAGGTAGGTATCATTTCAATGACTATTCACGTAAAAATCTTGTTTTAAGAATATTCCAACATGAGCAAAGTAACCTCATATCCTACTACTATTATTGAGGCGAAAGTTTGTAAGTATGGATGTATGGATGTATGGATGTTTGTTACTCTTTCACGTAAAAACTACTGAATGGATTTGAATGAAACTTTACCACAATATAGCTTATACATCAGAATAACATATAGGCTACAATTCATAAAGAATTTTTAAGATAAAGGCTTTCCACGCGGACGAAGTCGCGGGCGGCCACTAGTCTTTAATAAACGTGTTTGTTTATATATTTTAAAAAATTATCAAAGTAGTTCTTCTGACGATTCTTTTAAATAACTCGCATGAGAGTATCAGATTTACGAGCTGCTAATGATGATCTTTCTTGACGTGTGTTTGTTTACGACTTGAGATATTAAAATTGCATTGTTTCAGTAATAAATTCTTATTCAACTCCTGCATGAACGCATTAAGATTTATATATGGCAGTTATGTGATAAAAAAGTTTAACTTCAGATTGAATAAAAATTCCTTACCCTGTGGACAGTACCTAAACTTGGTATTAAAAGTCTTAATAGTAAAGTGGCGGTAGATATATGCAAAAAATCTATTATATGTATGAGTTAAAGTTAATTAGTGTACTAGCCATAGTTATAGAAATTGATTCAGTTTCATTTCTTTTCAGTGAGGGGTTATTCACGTGTCCCGTGAATGCATCGCCTGTGGATTACGCGAAGGTAAGATTTTAATTTATTCCGTAAATATCATAAACTTTGCTTATTATGTCTAACCATCAACCATCAACAAACTTTTACCTTTCTTTGATTGGTTGGAAACGATCAACACAATAAAGTCTTAAATTATTTAAAAATTAAATTCATCTGTTTAAAGAATAAAAAACGCCTTTAATACTTCTGCGTGCGACTGTCCCTGCTATAAGCACGCACGTGTGTGGTCCCCGGCCGTAAAGCGGTTCGGCCAGCTGCCGCTAGGTGGCGTTGTTAGCCGCAAACATTAAATGCGTATGCGCAATAAATATGGCAGCTCGTGCGGCTTTCCAGTTTATTGTATCGTAAAAGCTATTTATTTGATTTTTTGTTATTGCTAGCAAAAAAACTATAAAGTATGTTACAACCGCCAGCGAAAAAAGTAAAGTACTTGTCCTAAAAGTAAAGGCTTTACATGACGTTTTAAAGGCTTAACGTATGTATTATATAATCTAGTATAATCTTAGTAGCCCTGAAACTGGATGAATGTGCATTAAGCAATAAAGGAATTGAAAAATAATGACCAAATCCGACCGTTGAAAAAGAGAGTAAGTATGTTATCATTTTTCACTTCTATTACTAAGATTTATTTGACTCTAAATTAAGACTGGCCTTTATTTATAATAACACGTTACATTCAAGTCAACTAGATTTCAGATTTTATCCACCTTCCTCCGACACCACCGTAATTGAATTTGAGATTGACTGCGTGCGAACTGTGTGCGCCGGCGCGCGGCGCACCGTGCGCACTCTATTTGAGGCGAGGGGATATGTAACTTGAATTTTTAATTCTAATTTACTAAGTTTGATTTAGGAATGTACTGTAATGTGGAATCGTGTATAGTTTTTTTTCTTTTTTCAAAAGTAACTCGTCATTGCACTGTGTGGTTACACCTAATGGTTACTTAAAAATGGTACATAATGAATTAGCCTTAACCTATTTTTGTAGGTACAAAACTACGACACATGTAAGTAGTTTACTTTCCAATAAAAAAAGACGTGAACTAGGTCTTAATGTATAATATATGTATAAGTTTTCTGGTAAGATGCAGACAAAGTTAATATTTTACAAAGCCTTGTTAAAAGCAACAAATATGCAAATAGTGCCCAAATTTTTTGCAAGGATCCTAATGTGACTCATACAGATTCGACCTTTCCAAGAATTCTCCGTAACGAAACTGTTGGTCCTTCGAGCCGTATCATCGTGTAATATGTAGAATTATCAATATTTCACAGCCACAACAAAAATCTCGCACGCTTTTTCAAAGTAACAAATGCCAGGTATAACAAGATAAGCGATAGTCTGGTTAATTAGTCAATTAAAAATCAATATCAACTACTAAACCAAAACATTGGGATTTGGCACGCGAACTGCGCGGACGCATTTTCGATTAACAAACAATTTCAGTCCTTAGCCAAGGAATGGTGTACCTTATTTCAAACGTTCTAAGTATTGTACTGCTTGCAAAAGTTTGTAGCGAAAAGTGTCAGTCACCCCGCAAGACGACCTTGCAATGCTAACTGGTCACGCGACCACATATCTGTCCTTGTCTTACCTGTACACGTTGTCGATACACTGTGTTGCTGTCTCCTTCTATCATAACAATAAGGTTTATAGTCGTTTCGCTCTTGCATTTTAGACTAGCGAGCAAATCGGTCATTTAGATTAGTGTTAGGGTCTGTTACTAGGTGGCGCTGCATAGAAAGTATATGTAAATAGACTTATTTCTTATCCCGTAAATAAGAAAAGTAAGTATTTTTTGTTTTTATTTAACGTACGTAACGATAATCAAAGCAGTCGTAGTCCGTAGCAAATAGCATGCATTTGGGTCATATCGTGGTAAGCCACGATATTGCTTTCGGCTCATTGCGTTCTAACATTTTGCCAAAACAGCGCTTGTTAGTGAAATGAACATTATAATAAAGATAAAATTGATATTGATTTCAAATAGGTATATTACAATTAATTTGGGCTTAGGATAAAACTTACAGGCTAATCACTGTCGTTACCTGAACTATATATATGAATAGGGCCTCTTATATTGTTTTATATGGTTTCGATATTTTGAAGTGTATATTTTAGTCTATAACATACATTAACACTTTTAAAACACTTGGCTGTTAAAGTCTTAACATAGAAGTACATACATATTGGTAAAAATCATAACCTTCCTTTTATCTTCGCCATAGTCGGGTAAACAACAACAAGGATAAATGTCCGCCTAGTTACCAAGCATCCAGCCGCGAGCCCGCGTACGGGTGCGCGGGCGCAGGTCGTGAGAACCTGCGCGCGGCGACAGTGTCGCGTTGATCTGTCACGACGTACGATTAATTGAGACGATATTATAACGATAAAGGGCTTTTTGAGAAAGCTTTAATAGGAATAGAATATTTCAGCGCTATTGAATCAATTATTGTTTGCCTTCATAAATATTTTTTTGCAAATTCTTTTGCCCTAATGCTTACAATTTCAATACCTATTGCAAAAGTGCAGATTATCTAAATGTAATTACATTTATATAATCAACACAGTGTATGGAAAATGTGAACAAGTAAGACAAGGACAGATATATCGTCGCGTGACCATTTAACCAAATTGTTAATAATAAGAACGAGATGGTGGTATCCTCCGTCCGTATGATACCTAAGTATCCAATCTGTCCTTCAATTAGCTAGGTACACATATTAACACGATATAAAAATCATAGCTAAGAAACAGGTAATAAGTAGAGAAAGAACAATAATTTTAAGTTCGGTCCAAATACCAATAATTGAGGCTTATCTTGACATGTTCTTATTAATATTCAGTAGGTTTTTTTTTCGTTTTTTATAGATATTATCTTCTTTCCTTCCTCCTTCCTTCTTTCCTTTCTTAGTACTGTTAAAGTTGTTACTATTGTTAAATAAAAAAGCTCCGGTGCATCTACGCGAGCTTCGAAAGCTGCAGTCGCCGCCATGTTGGCGACCGTTAGACCAAGTGTTCGGCACATGTCCAATCGAGCTTTTGTTCTTTGTATCCAATGGCAGTGATAATTAGTTTATGGGACCCTTTTGTGTAAATGGGGCAGCTTGAAAAAAATTGCGTTTAAAATGTGCTCGACAAAGATATACAAGTTTGATGTGAGATTTTGTTAGAATTTAAGCATCAACAGTTTGTGTTTTCTAAAAAAATAGACAGGCGTGTTACTTAAAAATTGACAGTTAAATTGAAATCCATGACTCAAGCTGAAAAAGAGGATTATTTTGCTTTCAATTTCCACTAAACGACGCCAGCGCAGGAACCAAAATACATCCAACTGTAATCACCTGAAAAAGCTAGAACTGGAAGTCGCAGGACTTACAATACCTACAACTCACAACGTGACACAGAAGATGCACCTGAAATCACAACACTGAGACCAACAAAAACCTCGACGTGATTCGCCGCCACAATTGGCATCCTCAGGAGATGTTGTCTCTTCGACAGACACTCATAGTCAAAATAATCCTCTTTTTCAGCTTAATTGAAATAACATTTCGAATTCATCAAATCGGTCAAGTCCCAGTTTGAGTTTTATTTGGCCACGTAGCGTAGGGCCATTGATCACCGTACAAAAGGTACCTTTTCACAACTGATCAAATGAAAATATTATTCTACTACGAAATAAAATGTTTGACAGTATTGTATTACCGAAGCATGAGCGGAAATCATCAAGCACGTTAAGGTTTCAAATCAAACAAAGTATAAAAGTCGTACGTAAACGTGATATTTGTGTTGTAATAATACCCCGTTGTCTAACTTAAGAAATAAATAAATAAATAATAAATAAATATTTCACAACAATCACACCTCACAATTCTCTAGTCCCAAATTAAGCTACGAGGCTTGTGTTATGGGTACTAGACAACGGATAAATACTTTTTTTTGTTAATAAATACATATTATACATAGATAACACCCAGACCAGTACAAACACACCACATGTTCATGCACACTTATGTTTGTACTGTGCGGGGATCGGACCCGCGAACTTTGATTTTAGAAGTCCGACCTGTGGAAAGAAGTTTGCATAAAGCAAATATGTTTACTTTGTCAAACAGCATAGCCATTTTTCTCAGCGAAATTACAAGTATCCGGAAAATATCTGCGTAAACGTCCTGCATGTCTCCTTCAAGTGCCAACTGACAGACAGTACAGACTGACATTGGCTGAAAAAAATGTATATGTTATGGCAGCGAAGGTATTTAATGCATTGCCAGAGGATATAAGAGTACGGAGAGGGTCCTTATTTAAAACAATGAAACATTCGTGGCTGATTAAGCATATATGTATTTTTTAATATTAATAAACTTTTGCTCGGCATCCAGAGAGGTGGGCCCGAGTCGTCACCAAATGGGTGCCTACAGACGGCTATTGCCAAAGAGGCAGACCCAAGAAACGATGGTCTGACGACTTGGTTAATACAACACGGGACTGGGAAACGTTGGCAATGGACAGGGACATGTGGAGAGATTTGGGGAGGCCTTTGTCCAGCAGTGGGATGATTTAGGCTAAATAAAAAAATAAAAACTTTTGCTCGCTACAAATATATTTAGTCCGGTGGCGATGATGTCCTTATTACAATTGTAATTTATTAATTAATAACTATAAATATTTGTACGCTGACTAAAATGTAGTAAATTTTGGTAAACTCTAACCATCACTTAATCTATATGACCATTTATTGTAACACCCAAAATACGCACATTAACGCATTTGTATTTGTTCTCGTGATTTAAGTTCCGTAGTAGCTGATGTAAGCTACCGTGGTCAATCTGCTTAATGTGCCTTTTATGTGTAAACAGATAACAAACAGCTTATAAGGTTACCCACTTCTGTTGCGCAATCGCTCGTGTCTGTACAAAGTTATAACAAAGCCCTAGACTACAAAAAAATACAATAACCGAAAACCAAAACCGAAATAGGTACCAGAGATCACTTACCCATAGAAGAATATATAAATTCACTCAACAAACTAGAAAAAACCTAACCAACAAAAGGCTTAATATGCATTTCTATGCAGTAGAGACGATCACACGAACATCAAACCGAATAATAGTAAAGAAACTCGATCTCTTACAAAGAAACTAGATTTGTAGAAAGGGAAATAAAATAAAAAACTACCCTTTGAGGGTTGAAAGAACGTAATGAGTCGGTAGTTCATCCCTTATCTGTCAACGATCCGTGAAAATAGTTTATGAATATGTTAAAACTGGCTGTTGGCTGGGTCTGGAGAAGCATAGAAGTGAAGTAAAATAATTATTTAATTATTTTAAATTACAAAAAAACTGTAATTAGGTAAAGAACTGTAGTAAAAGATATAACAACTTAAATAAGTTGTATTAACTAAGTTATAAGATTTTTAAAAACTTGAATATGTAAGCAAAAATTTGGAAGCTTATTTTCTTGTAAACCAATAAAATATATATTTTATAAATCATTTATAATTATTTATCATTCATCTGAAATAATTTAATAAGTTGTTATATCTCACAACTTTTATTATTATTATTTTCTTATAAAATCGTGCCTTACTCTTTGCTTTCGATTTGACTTATAACCTTAACCAGCAATTAAAGGTTCTCGTATAACCAAGAATTTCAAGCTTAGTATTTGTATGCCAAACTATAGCTTATTGGTTGTTTTTACAATGTCTTTGATTTTCTAAATCAAGGTGTATGCTTTATGATTTGATTCATAAACGTGTATTCTTGTCTAATAAAGACAATATAATAACTATCAAACAGCTAACGGGACACGAAGTTCCGTTAAAAATATTGAAAAATCCGGTCATGATACGAATTTGTTTGAGTTAAAAAGACATAAAACTATATGAAACGGGTAATTTATATATTTAAAACTTTATTGGACAAAAAATGTACAAATGGTGGACTTAATGACGAAAGCATTTTCTGCTATTCAACCTCGATGAAGGCAATAGGTGCAGTGGAAACGAGACAGGTAAATTGTGGTTAATAATAACGCAAAAATAAATAAACGTAATTTAAAGGTACTACTATATATACATTAATACTTTCTATGCATTTCTCGTTCACCTTTTGATTTCAGTATCTACGGCATTAAGTGATTGACGTCCATTCACGAGGGAAGATAGATTTTGTTGTGTATCTCGTTTCTTCCAAGGAACACGACACTTATTGTTCGAGAGGGCAAGTAGCCAACTATTTTGAATTTTCACATGAAAAAATATGTATAAGTGATATAGCTCTTTAGTTCTTTAGTTGAAATCGAGTTAGTAGTAAATAGGACTTAAGTTATAGGAAAAACAGTATTCTAAGTATTTACTAATGTTCCGCCTTCATTTTAAGTACATTCCGTCTTTGCTTAAACTAAAATCCGAATGGCGATGAATCCCATTTATTTGAAAGAAAAAAAGAAAGAAATATAGAAAAAAAATATTTGGTATAAAATTTACATTTCACAGAGAACAATGAAAATAAAATATTATTAATTGAACCAAATTAGATCCCACTCAGCTTTGTTGCCATGGTGACCATGGCGCTGGTTTTCAGTTTTGCTAACTTATCTGTCTGTCTAGGCTACATTTTAGAAAGATACGAGAAAAATTCGATTTTCGCAGCACTAACTTTTTTTCAATGTTTACAAAATTCAATGATAAGGTACCTAATTACTTCAATACGATAGAATTTTAAAGAAATAAACAAAATGGTGGTAGTTGGTTCAATATGCCCTTAAATATATAAGAAACTTGTAGCTATACCATAACTCTACCGCAACAATAAATAAATAAATATTTCACAACAATCACACCCATTCTCTAGTCCCAAATTAAGCTACGAGGCTTGTGTTATGGGTACTAGACAACGGATAAACATACTTAAATACTTTTTTTTGTAAATAAATACATATTATACATAGAAAACACTCAGAGCAGTACAAACACACATGTTCATGCACACATATGTTTGTACTGGGCGGAGATCGAACCCGCGACCCTTGCACTGCACCAAACGGACGTCAAAAAATGATTCAACATTACCATTTATAATACTCCCAAACAATGTCAGTGACAATCCTCATTCGAAATCTCATCAAATTAATAATTGGCTAGACGACACCACCAATCGTTGACATACTTTTTATTATCTGTCAAAACGGTCTGCCTCCATAGATTTCGCATGGTAATAAATGATTGTGACGTCACGGTCATGTGTCAGAAATCGGAGTCTGTAGAGGCGCGGGTCCGTCGCGGCGGCTGCCGGCGGATGCCCCTACGTATTTGCTTCTTCTTTGTGGTTGTAAATGAAGTACGTCTTTATGTACAATCGTATATTACAAAGAAAATTTACAGAAGGAGAACAGAGAAGATTGGTAGTTTGTACAGTCACTATATACAATCACACGCTCGCTATTTACAGTAATGAGGAACATAAAAACACTTCTATTAAATTATCAGCGACAGCGATAAATTACAAGCGGTTGTCACTGTGAAGAAAAGTTTGCATGTGAATCGTGGCGGCCGGCAGGCAGGCCACATCACCCTCCTCCAGAGACCGTCAGGGGCGATTAATCCTTAATTTGACCCTACGGCCAGAACGAGTGACATACTCCTTATCAGCATCAGTGACTGGTTCCTGAATGGTGTCCGGTACCGGGTCGCCATTTTCAGCCAACAAATATGCTGGCTTAAGGCGATCTATGGAGACCGTAACCTCCTTACCACTACAAAGAATTTTGAACGCTTTATCCTTGCGGGACAAAACTTTATGCGGACCAGTATAGGCAGGTTGTAAAGATCCACGCACTGTGTCATCCCTTAGAAAGACTTGTTCAGTAGTGGCTAAATCTTTGAAGATGAAAACTCTGCCTTTGCAGTGATGCGCTGCTGGTACCGGCTGAAGCTTTTCCGCGAAGCAACGAAGCCGTGCACTAAACTCCGAGATGTCGGTTGTGCCGCCAGTACCGGAATGGAAGAACTCTCCTGGCAGCCTCAGTGGTTCGCCGTATAAAAGCTCGGCAGATGATGCTTGGAGGTCTTCTTTAAAAGAACTTCTTATGCCAAGAAGTACCCATGGCAAAGACTCAGTCCATTTGTCGTTAACATGACACATTATGGACGCTTTGAGCTGCCGATGGAAGCGTTCTATAATGCCATTACACTGCGGGTGATAAGCCGTGGTCTTTTTATGTTGGAAGCCAGCTAATTTGGACAAGAACCCGAACAAAGCTGACTCAAACTGTCGTCCTCTGTCCGTAACTATTGTTTCTGGGCAACCAAACCGGGCGATCCATCCCGACAGTAGAGCTTTGGCCGTAGTTTCAGCAGTAATATCGGTCATAGGTATAACCTCTGGCCACCGAGTAAAACGGTCAATGGCAGTCAAGCAGTATCGAAAGCCATCAGATACTGGTAAAGGACCCACAATATCAATGTGGATGTGTTTGAAACGAGCACTTGGTAAGCTGTAAGTGCCTAAAGGTGCAGACACATGACGACTCACTTTAGATCGCTGGCAGGAGAGGCAAGATCGTGCCCACTCCCTGCAGTCCTTCCGGATGCCAGGCCAAACATAACGCTCAGCTACGAGCTTGGCAGAGGCACTGACACCAGGGTGGCTTAATGAGTGTAGGCTATCGAAAATTTGCTTTCGTAGCAATTTAGGAACGAAGGGCCTAGGGGTCGTTGTACTGACATCGCAGTACACGAAAGAGCGACTCCCAGGAATTTCAGTCCGAACAAGAGAAAGAGATGATTTCTGTTTAAGAAACTGCGCCAGCTCTGCGTCCGAAGCCTGTGCGTCGGCTAAGGACTGGAGACTGACAGGAGCCTGAAGTTCATCCACACGAGATAAGGCGTCGGCAACAACATTATCTTTGCCAGATATGTGCCTTATGTCGGTGGTAAATTGGGCTATAAAATCTAAATGACGGAATTGCCTTGGCGAACAGTTGGCTTTTCGTTCATGAAAGGCAAAACTGATCGGCTTATGGTCCGTATAAATAACAAAATCTCGAGCCTCTTACATGTGCCTAAAATATTTTATGGCTTCGTAGATGGCTAATAACTCCCTGTCATAGGGTGAGTATTTACTCTGGGCTGGGGTTAACTTTCTAGAAAAGAATGCCAAGGGCTGCCACTCATCATCTTGGCGCTGCTGTAAGACCGCACCTAAAGCTGTATCCGACGCGTCAGTCACTAGTGCCAGTTTGGCCTCGGAATTAGGGTGTGCCAATAATGCAGCGCTAGCTAGGCTGTCCTTGGTGTTCTGAAAAGCAGTCAATGCTTCACCAGAGAGAAAAATAGGGTGAGAGCCTTTGACAGAACCTACCAACAAAGCATTTAAAGGCGCCTGTACTTGTGCAGCTTTGGGCAAAAATCGACGATAAAAATTTACCATGCCTAAAAATCTCCGCAGCTGGCGAACATCTTTGGGCTGCGGAAAGTTTTTGATAGCCTGGACCTTGCAGTCCAGTGGCTTAGTACCGTGTTCCGATATGCTGTAACCCAAAAAGGTTACTTTTGGTACACCGAAAACACACTTGGCAGTGTTGATAACCATACCATATTTCTTCAGCCTGGTGAATATTTGGCGAAGGTGGTCTTGGCGAACCTCATTTTGGCTAAATATCAAAAAATCATCCAAATATGAGTAACAAAAGTCGCGTCCACGCATCATTTCGTCTACGAATCGCTGAAAAGTTTGAGCGGCATTTCGTAGACCAAATGTCATATATGGAAACTCAAACATTCCAAACGGCGTAGTTATCGCAGTTTTTAGAATATCGGCTGGATTGACAGGTATCTGATTATAGGCTTTCACGAGATCGATTGTGCTAAAAACCTTACAACCCGCGATGCTGTGCGCAAAATCGTGAATGTGCTTAATCGGATACCTGTCAGGTACCGTCCGAGCATTCAGACGCCTGTAATCTCCACAGGGGCGCCAACCGTTGTTTGGCTTCGGTGCCAGGTGGAGTGGAGACGACCAAGGACTGTCCGACGGTCGGGCTGTACCATCAGACAACATTGCTTGAAATTCTTGCTGAGCAATTTTAAGTTTATCCGGCGCTAAGCGCCTAGGGGCACAAGATACAGGCGGGCCTGGAGTCGTACGCAGATGGTGCACGGTGTTATGGGGCGGGCGACGTAACCTACCAGCTGGCCGCGTAATTTCGGGAAATTCATCCAAAATTTTATGGTAGCAAGAATCACCAGTGACAACCTTAACAGAAGAAATAACACTATGGGGTGTATTTACAGGTGAACCAATGGATTTAAGGCTCGTGACATTATCGATGAGGCGCTGATTTCTACAATCGACTATGATATTGTAGTATGAGAGAAAATCAACGCCTATTATCGCTTTCGTGACGTCTGCTACAATAAAACGCCACGTAAAATCGCGTCGAAGGCCTAAATTCAAAACTAAATTTATATAACCATAGGTATAGATAGTGCTACCGTTTGCAGCGTTGAGCTCGTAGGAAGTCCGTTGCCGCCGTTCAGGTAGCGCAGACCTCGGAAAGACACAGACGTCGCTTCCCGTGTCGACCAAGAACTGGGTCTTCGATTTGAAGTCCGTGACAAACAGGCGACCAGTAGCTTGAGGGCAATCACCAGTCGCCATTATCGACTGCCCTTGGAGTTTTCCGCCTCAAAATCGCAGGGGCGGATACATTTACTTGCCTTTTTTCCGTACTTACTATGATACCAGCACAGTGGAAACTTCTGGTAATTCGATTGCGAACGCTGCCTCGATGATGATCGACTTCGGCCAGATCGAGTGAATCGGGAGCGCGATCTGTCATTGATTTTAAACTGCAACTCCAGTATTTGTTCTTGAAGTTCCGCAATAATCTTTGACTGATCAGTCGAACTGGAACTAGGTTGGTTCATTGAGGCGACACTTTGCGTCGTTGAGGCAAGATCATTTACTCGATCGGCTAAATCAGCCAAATCCATCAATACTGTCGCGGCCGGTTGGCCAGCCAACACGGTCTGGATACCATGGGGAAGACGACTAATCCAAATGGTTTTCAAGAAATCGTTGGGTATATTAGGACCGGCGAGGCTTTGTAAGTGACGAAGGAATCTAGATGGCTTACGGTCTCCGAGTTCTTCATGCATCAGTAACTGCTTCAGCTTATTTTCGTTTGACGCCGTAAGTCTCTTAATCAGCTCCGTCTTCAATGTTTCATATTTATTCTCCACCGGAGGGTTAACAATAATATCCTTTATCTCTCTAGAAAACTGATTGTCGAGCTGTCCAATCACAGAATTGAATTTCGTTAGGTCAGCAGTGATATTGGATAGAGCGAATTGTCCCTCTACCTGGGCAAACCAAATCTCTGGCTCCTCTGGCCAGAATGGCAGTATTCGGACGCTGACCTTATGACATTCACCAGAATTCATGGTGCGTGCTTCTTCCTCACTCATCATACATATGATGTAATAATAAAAATGTACATACTGAAAAATCTCTCTTCTAAGTATTCAAAAGGGGTCACCAGTTGTAGAGGCGCGGGTCCGTCGCGGCGGCTGCCGGCGGATGCCCCTACGTATTTGCTTCTTCTTTGTGGTTGTAAATGAAGTACGTCTTTATGTACAATCGTATATTACAAAGAAAATTTACAGAAGGAGAACAGAGAAGATTGGTAGTTTGTACAGTCACTATATACAATCACACGCTCGCTATTTACAGTAATGAGGAACATAAAAACACTTCTATTAAATTATCAGCGACCTAATAAATAAACTCGCGATATATTTTTTAGCGTAAGAAAATAATTAATTCTTTCGACAGACGTCTCTAAAGTCAGAATGAAAATTATTGACACCTCAAAAAGAAAGTCTATATACAGAAGCGGTTGTCACTGTGAAGAAAAGTTTGCATGTGAATCGTGGCGGCCGGCAGGCAGGCCACAAGTCAATTGACCGAATATTTATTGCGTTTTGTGTGTTTAAAAATTGGTTTCTACAGCTTTTTTGAAATATATTGGTTGTATTAACTTCATAGGGGCTATGTTTTTTAAACACCATGTTCTTGACAATATTTAAAATAGGTGTCATCATCCCAATTGGTACGGTCGTCTCCACCTGACAGCCGAGTCAGAGGCCGTACGTCTATCTCGTTCGTATTTTTGGGTCTCGTCAGCCATCTCGTTCCCTCGCATGGTCGAGCTTATAAGAGTGACCAGGATGGCTACATCCGAATCCATGGACAACGGCTTGTAGGGTAGTTAGTTACAAATGGCACCAGAGCGATCCATTCAATGGCTCATTATAACGAACGTCATGTCAAATACGGTAGTTGACACCACCAATCGTTGACGTACTTTTTATCAACTGTCAAAACGCTTTTCTTCATAGAGTTTGTATGGGAATAACACACTTTGACGTCATCGCGTGCAATGCCGACTGAGTGACTAATTATCATTTGAATTCCAATTAAAAATCAAATAATACGAACTGCAGAAAAATATTAGTGTAAAGGCATCTGAAATTATGAATTATTTTAGAGAAAATCAGTTTTTGAATATTTCTTTCATAGTGGAAACAAGCCTATTGACAATGATCATCAGCGGCTATGATCATATATGATTATAAGTAATTCAATCTGTTACAATTTCAATGGTATAATAACTCTATTCAGTGTTATTTTGTTACTTAAAGTAAATGAGATTTTTCATAAGCACGTTTGTATAAAGTCATTCGGTAATATCCATCACTGGAGACCGGATTATTTGCAAAATAAAAGAGCCACTATATGCATGCAATTATGCAAGGAAATTGTTCTAAAAAGCATCAAAGTATGCAAAATATCTGCAAAATATGACTTATTACAAGAGTTTTGAAACAAAACTACCAATTGCATGTCTACCCTCGATCAATTTCTGATGAAGGAAAGACGTTCTACTTAGTTCAATTAATGTATTTCTTAGTACACCGGATTTTGCCCCAATGCAAAACTTTTTTCAAAAATGTAGTTTTGCGTTTCTATTATGCCTACCGAAAATTACTGTAAAAATCGCGAAAATATGCATCTTTCGGGGATTTTTGGCTAAATATGCAATGACTACTAGGATTGGAAAAAATATGCAAATGCATATAATCCGATCTTTATCCATCACAAAGTAAGAATTTGTGGATTCCAAACTGTTTGTCTTTACAATATTTTCTTTTAATTAAGGACTAAATCATTAATAGTTATGCGTATGCTTAAATGGGTTCTCAATACCAAGTTTAAGAACTTACGTACCTTGTCTAACTGATTTCAATGCGAGTAACTAGTGCACAAGGCTTTACCTTACCCCTATATTTATACAGTAAAGCGACTGTCTTTCAACTTTAACTAATGAAATTACAAATAAGAACGATTAAAAATACTGGACCGATTTAAAAAAAACTATTTCAATCTTCCACTATCCCTGATAAACATGGGCTATACATATGTATAATTAAAAAAATGTTATATGTGAACTTATATGTAACAAATAATTGTCCACCCGTGCGAAGCCAAACGCGCAGCTAGTTTAAAGAAACGACTCATCATTCATGGCCTACAGACAGAGGACAGATGTTATCTATGCCTCATGCTAGAGCCTTTCATACAAACGGCATATAAATTAAAGATTAATCTCACAGGGCCAGATCACTGACCTGTATGAAAAGACCCAATTTGGAGATATTCAATGGCATAATGTCCTTTGGTATTGAGCAGGGCCCGTATTTTGATGTAAAACAGTTGTAAACAAAAGAGAGGCAGCGTGGAGGAATGTTCCGTCGCCCAGGGGATTTTTTTTTAACTTGTGTTGTAGGTATTGTTAGGTCGTAGTTTGTTTTTTAATGATGTTATGTGAGTAACTTAAATTAATAATTAAATTATAACAAAGCTTTTGTAAAAGTTGTGTTTTTTTAAAGTGAGTGGTGCCGAATAACGGTTGTCTTTGAGGACCTAAAAGTCCATCATGAGTTGACTTCATGTGTCAGAAAAAATACATGTTACACATTGATGGATGTTCGTTAATCTGGGCACTTGAAACTTTCAAGGAATATTTAATACTGCACCAAAATAAACATTAAAATGAAGCTGTTTTCAAAATTTTTGTAAAAAAAAATGGTTCAGTTTGATGAAAACTATTATTAACTACATGAGTTGCAAGCGGACTCTAGAGTGTCCCGTGCGTGGGAGACGGGAATCAGTTCTGAGCTGGCATTCGAGGTGTAGGATGCTTTTTTCATTGCATTAAAAACCCCCAAGTCCGTTATTAGAATTTTCGACCCACTGTGTGCTGCCGTGCTATTAATATTAATTAATTTTGTCTCTGAAGCTAACAGTTGATCCTCACATTTCTGGAACCTATATCAACCATATGTCAAAAAAAACTATTTTTGAAATAAGTCTTCTGCATGTTAGCGTTCAAGGATATTCGCGACTTTACTCGCCTTAAGAAAGCCTAGAGAGAACATTGGGTAATAGTGTCACATAACCTGGGATGCCCTGACTATTTTAATAATATGAAATTGGTGTATAATGGCGAGTAATTAAGTAGCTATCTTACCGAAAGCTTTCGTAGGTCAGCTAGGGAGCGATGAAAGTCATAAGCCGCATTTAACAAAAATATAGTAAACTGTATTTAATTTCACACGCTCATCTCAGCCACCTCGTGTCATTGCGCAACAATAAATGGACTCGATAACTATGATAGATAAGTATAACAAATGTCTCATCAGTACCAAAGTGAGCGCTTCACAGAAGCACAATAAAGTTTGTCAGTATGATATGTGAAGTACAAACGTCATCACGTCAAGATATACATCAGAGCATCTTATATGAGTAGTAATAAGGGCGGTTTTGTATTAAAACTGTCAGGTCAGATGTAAAGACGTGTGTGCATTTACGGGTATTTGTGTTTATCTGCTGCGTTCTCACGTTTAGAGCTTTATTTGTCATGCGCAAGCGCATAGAATGTAGGGTGAAAGTCGTGTGCGGTGACCGCGGGCAAAGACCGTGCAGGTCGTAGAAGGTTTAGTTATCTTAGTAGGTACTCGTAATTAAGACAAATGACATTTCTTTCAATAATATTCCTGAAAGTGGAATGGTTAATTTAGTATTGTTTTTCATTTAAATCATTATAACCACGTTGTTTAATTTCAATATTTTACTATTAGACGATTTGATTGAGGAATATAACAATACCCATTATCATATCCCTTACCGACATAGTCAAAAAATAAATGCAACAAAAAACACCAAAAAAGTACGAACATAAACACTTACTTAGAAATCTGTAATAACCTCGTTAAGACGTTCTATTGTTTTTTTTTTAAATAAAATGTGCAAATCATCTCTTACTACCCTCGTCTCACTGATTTGCGTATGTATGCGTCCTAATGTAACTATTTTCAAAACACTTACAAAATTATTCTTTGTTATCATACCTTAATGCGTTCCGCGTGTCAGCTATGTCGCGGGCGTACTCGTATCGACAGTAAATCATAAGTAGTCATAGGTCACACGTCTGAGTTGAAATTGTCTGAGTAGATTAGATAGGTGAGTCTTCCGTGGTTACAAAATAAACCAAAACACTAAAAGAAACATGATTATCATCAAATAAATTATAGAAAAATACAGCAAAACTGTATGTAGGTAACCCTACCTAGCCACCCGGCTAACGATATGTATTTATTTAGACAACACATGCAAGCTCACAGAGCAAGTCTTACAGGTAAATTGTTACATAAAAAAATATTAAAATAAAAAATTGAATATGATTGTATCAGTAACGTATTAATTAACTGATTGATATTTATTTTTTGTATATTATAATATAATTAAATATTTACTTTAATTTATTGATATTATAATATTATACATATCTATATTATTGTATGTTTACTTATTTTTGTGTTATTAACCACAATTTACCTTTCACATTTAATTTTCACTACACACATTGCCTTCTTTCTGCATGACCTTGAGGTTGACTGGCAGAAAATGCTTTTAACATTAAGTTCACCCTTTGTTCATGTCTTGTGCAATAAAGTTTTAAATAAATAAAAATAAAAACATGTAAAAAGAAACCGTCATACATACCTGACCTGACTGAGCGCATTGTACATGAAATTTGTATTTTTTAAAATATTTATATCACTGTAACTAGGAATTTTATCTGCAAAACATAAAAAATATTTCTGTCAGTTTCTGCCTTTCATTATTATCAAAATGTACCTACCTGATTGTCGGACTCTAATCATCTGAGAATGGCCCTAATCACTAGGGCCATGTGCCCAAACGCTCAATTATGACACTACGCTCATTTTGATCGCGTTACGGATCCAATGAGCACGCGCAGCATCACCGTGATTGATTGCGTCACACTAGGGTGGCCATGATCTAGGTTTTAATAATCAAATTACCACCAAATAATCAGTAGTTAATATATCAGTAATCATAAAATGATTGTGAGTAAAAAATGGTTGCCTGTAAAGTCGGTTTTACGGGCGAAGATTTTACGTGACACCGATCGTGTTTGAGTGGGAGAGAGACGCAAGGCATTCGCCGGTCCGGCGGGCCTCTCTCTCGTTCGGTGACCGATCGTAACAGACGTGAGCCGGCGTTACACTTTTTCATGAGTGACTCCGAGCCACAACCTAGTTTAAGACGTTGTCACGTCAATAAAATGACTCAAAACCAAACATATAAGAATAGTTTTTAAATGATACACTTTTTTACGGATTATTTTGGGTTTTATTTACATTTTATTTAAACCTGACGTTTCGGCCCCGTTTCAGCGTCCGTGGTCACAGGCAGACTAAGGTGTTAGTTTTCATTACATAGTTTTGAAAACCAATAACCCGTATAAAGGTTACCATTTCAATGTCTACTGTTCGCGTAAACCGAAGTTACAAATAGTTTTTAAATTCAATTTTTTTTTACTTATTTTTATTTTCATTGACAGATGTAGAAACAGATTGCAAACAAACTTACACTAAAATTAATAATAACTATCCATTAGGTCTTCAATGTAATAAAAAACAAACCAAAATTTTATTCGTAGCATCGTAGCAACCTAAACCGTAGCAATAAAAGTGGACTTTGATAAAATTAGATAAGATTTTTTAAGAGTTTTAATATAGGTACAAAAGTTTTATTCAAAAAATCCTCAATTAAAACAGTTTGCCTTTTAAAATCTAACAATTAGTACTTACGTGGTAGTGTCTTGAAAAAGACAGCCTCCATATTTCTCTTGGTCACCCTACAGCATGCTACATTATGTGACAATGTGATAGATTCCTTTAATATCCGAGCCTTTGTTTGCTTTTGATTGATATCTAGAGAATTTATATCCATACGTCCATGCGACTTGACCTCTGGGCTCCGAATGTTTTGGATATTAATCCTCTCTTTGATATGTATGAGAACGGCCCTCTGAGATAAAATAGTTTGATGGCTATCGCCCTAAATCAAACTATGAGACGTTACTTATTCTATAGATTTAAATTCAATTCAATTCTTGACATTCAAAAGTCTTTAGGAAACTTTGTCATCATCTTCTTAGAATAGTCATAGGTTCCAAAAATAAAACTATAACTACCTGGAATGTCATAAACAAGAAAATGGGTAGAGAATTTAAGATACTAATGAAAAAATCTTTGCTAATATTGCACCATCAACTACTAAAGAACTGAACTCTTCTGCAGATCTATCTGAATCCATTACTCTTCAGTCACGACACTACTCTTTAGTCACGAAAGCACCTATGTGAAAATTAATTATGTAATTAAAATTCAATAAAATAAATATGAAAATAACTGAGGTTCTCTGGGGAATATCCGAATGCTTAGTTAAAACCATTATTAAATTTGTAGCACCTTTTTTAGCAAACATTTATAACGAATATATTGATAGAGGCAAACTCCCGAAATTAATAAAAATTAGTAAAATAGAACCATTATTTAAATATGGCCATTAAAATGACCCCTCAAATTTTGTACCTTACCAGGCTAAGTAATATTTTTGAGAAGATTGTATTCAAACAGTTATTATTTCACTTTACATCAAACAATTTATTGCACAATAAACAATTTGGTTTCACAAAGGGGCGCAGTAACATTGATGCTCGAGTCTTTCTGTTGAAACAAATATTTGATGCTTATGATAGTAAGTACACTATTTTAATGAACGATAATGGTTTCAATATTAGGTACCTACCTTTTTTTTGAGAGGGGTCTTGTAATTAATTATTTTAATTCACCCCAGAAGAGTCTTCAATACTAAATATGACAAAGGAAAGTCACAGGGTAACATGCATTAATTATGCATACTTAGAAACACCATTAATTTCGGGTAGTCAGTCAGATCTCAGACCAGACAAATGGTAGTGACCTGCATTGACCTCAGGTGTTAGGGATACTTTTGCCACATCTTAAAAAGGCCTTATGTTTTATCTCGATTGTGGCTTTGTCTCCAAATGTCACCACACAAATTTCGACTTCAAGAAAGAAAAATGAAAGAAAGTTTTTCAGTTACTCTAATTTAATTTCTCATTTAATCTAATTAACTTTAAAATTAACTTTTAAATACGGACCCAAACACTACCCAGTTGTTTTGTTATAAATAAGGCTGCTAGTTCCTTTTGCGAAAGTTTGCTCTTGACCCAAGACTAAGCCCAACGAGGCAAAGACTGAGTCTACGATGGAGCGAGCTCACCTAGAAGATGCCGGTTCACTCTAGCATTGAAGATTCCTAGGTTGTAATTGCAGGGAAACACTGACTTTACTGCATTCCTTAGGTAACCTCTTTTCTCTGGATAGCTAGCTAACTTCTAACCGTGTAAGTTGTTAACAAAAAAGGATAGTTTATTTATTGTTTGTCTGTCTACGGAACCACATCACAAATAACCAGTCACACTTGTTGTTATTTTTTACAGTGGCCATACACTTATGTATGATCGTGTATTATGCTGTCCGTAATGAATAATTCAGATGAATTTTTAGGCGGCCATTTGAATCGTCTACCTACTACAAGTGTGATTTGGTGAAGATAATATATAGCGTGTGGTTACCTAAACAGCCTTCGTATGAAATAGGATCAATCCTTGAATGCGTGCGAATGAATATTTTGTTATTTTGGCTTACATTGATGAGAAATTGGAAGTGTGAAATTATGGCGTAATATACAATATAATACAATGTTTGTTCTCGTACTCCTCCGAAACGGCTTGACCGATTCTCATGAGATTTTGTGAGCATATTGAGTAGGTCTAAGAATCGGCTATTTTTCATACCCCTTAATGATAAGGGTTGTCCACCCGTAACATTTATATGGCAAAACAACGTTTGCCGGGACAGCTAGTATCTTATAAAAATGGCGGTCAACAATGTGTACCGTATTAACCACAATTAAATGCTACAGAATGCCTAAGTGTTCACTAGTGTAATTTAATTCAGCATTGATTTGGCAAAGGTAGTAGTACTTGTGTAAAATAAGTCTGCTACTGATTCATGTACGCCAAAACTAGTAAAAATTAACAGTTCTGGCCAGGAGAAAGGGTAACATATGGCATCATATCAGTACATTCATTGCCATCATGTGGACTATATAAATGCTATTATACGATTGCTGATTAACAATATACAAAATTATATATATATATGTGCAGCAAGAAACTGTATAGTATTGTTAATTGAGGTCACAAAACAACTGTTTGTCTTATTGTTATTCAGATATTCCTCTTAAAAATGCAAGCATTTAAGGGGTACACTTGTGGCCTTCAATTCAGAATATCTGTTAGTTAAATTCCACAGAAGTGCTTTATTGCTGCTAACGGCGCTACTGTTTGACGATTTACCCATACTATCTCTTACAGCATTACTATGTTATTATAACACAATAGCATCCTATTGCAGTCAAAAGCGTAGTTTTCAGCTATGGATAGTACTCTTATAAATATTTATTAATGCTTTTTGTGATGCAGTTTTGTGCTTACTGGGTAAGAGTTTTATATTATTAGATTCTAGTTTACCATTTTGAACATAAAGATCCTCAGGGTAGAAATTCAAACCCACCGTGGGTTTGAATTTCAATAAGTTGTGTGTTATGTATAAAAAAGCTTTATCGCTTTTATGTAACTTTATTATGTAAAGCGTTGACAATGATGTTTTTTGTGCATTTTAATAATAAACCCCCTCTCTTTCTTTTACAGGTGAGCCCAAACGCATCTTATTAGCGTAAGTAGCAAAAACAAAACGAATTCCTTTCAACACAAGGTGCGTTGGACAGATTTGCTATGTAATTCACACTCACTTAAAAATCACCCTTAAGTGCTCCCCATTAAGGTGTCGATGGACATTTGGTCAGATTTTAAAAAAAAAAGTTCGTTCAGCCCTTAATCAAAAACCAGCTCTATGTTCATTCGTAATAAGGCGGCAAATGCAAATATGGTCATGTTATGAATAGCAATTTCGCTCGGGTCAATGTTAGTGGATTTTCGATCTTAATTGGTCGAAATAAAGGTGGTGTATACAAAGGGTGTCGACCTGCGCTCGCAGCTGCGCGTGCGCATCTGCGCAAGGTGCGCGCGCACGTGTGGATGCGCCTTTGTTTTGTACGAGAGCTATCTCCGTGGAGATTGCTTCCTTTTTGGTGGGTGATGAAGTGCTTCCAAGCCATCTAAAGGTTATAGTAGCTAACCAATGAATCAATTCCATCTTATTTCCTTTTGTCAAAATACAGTTTGTAGGAGAATAGCAGCCATATTGAAGTTTAAGATATGTCTTGACGTTTAAGCTAGCGAGGAACAAGTCTGACATGCGTAAATGATAGTACATAAAAGAATTGAATTCATTGATATATATATTCATTGTCGTAATTTAAAGTTTATATTCATAATACATACCAAGTTTTTAAGTAACCCGCTTACTTCAAATTTCCGAACACTTGCAACATCGTTTTAACTATCTAACACCTCAACTCAAGTTGTAACCAAACTAACACAGTTCGAAACCTGTAACATCTAAATCGGTAATCACTCGTTCGATTCCCATGACAAATCACTAAGCCATACTCGAGTTTGATAAGTTACCTAACTAGGTGCTTAGATGTCCACTCGAATTTACTTTTAAAGGTTTACCGCTCATAAATAAATAATGTAGAGAAATGGTGCCGAATCGTTATAGAGTGTTTATCAGAACTTACTTTTATTCATTATGTAAATTTACGCTACATGAACGAATTTCGTTTATTCGTTTGAGCTTGTGTTTTAACCAAAGATAATAATAGTAATAGTCCTCCTGGCCAATTTCGACCCCGGCGGCCAATCTCAACAGAGATCAGCCAACTACGCAGGAGATATTAAAGTGCACAAGTGTGAGCGCATTACACAGGTGCACTCATTGTTCCTTCACTCTCAATTCAAAGTTCGGTGAGACGGCAATCCGACATGACCGAAGAGAGATCAGGCGCAGGACCAATGGCTTAACGTGCTTTCCGAGGCACAGGGATGTAACACCGCCATCTTCCCGACTCCGAGCTATTTGTGACAAATTCATGACAGAAAATCTCAGAAACAATTTTGTTTCGACCTGGGATTCGAACCCAGAACCTCTCGGATGTGAGGCAGAAACTTTGTCACTACACCAACGAGGCAGTCAAACTAACCAAATACAACATCTTATTGGTCTTTAGGCTCTTACTAAGTGATGAGAAAAGGGGACTGAGCAACGTTGTTGACGTGACCTGGTGGAGTAAACACGGGATCCCATGTCACGCCGCTACGTAACCTACGCTGAAAGACAGTACAATATATTGTATGGCATATTCGTTCTCTTTCGTCTCCTCGGGGCGGGACTCCCTTTAGGAGGACTGGTTGCATAATAGGGAAAATGCTTTAGGAAAATCATTTCCCCACGAGAAAAAAGGCTCTGACCCACAATGTGTTTTCGGTAGATAATTTGTGGTCTGCTTTTCTACCTCACTTTAGGGAACAGATACGAAAAGAAAACAGAACCGAAGCTTCACAGATATGTATAAAGCTTTAACCTGTATGTAACTGCTCAGCGTCAAAATCAACCAATTAAACTCCCGTCAAACTACCAAAACAATAAGCCTCTCTAAACCTGATCGGGGACTTTTTATTCTCATCGGAGTCGCGAATTGGTCGCGATCTGTCACGCGTACTTTGACCCTGCTCCGGCGCAGAGGCTAGGTCGCAGCAAGGTCGCATGCAGACATGTTTGGACAAGATCCGAACCGTTAATGGTCTTTGGACACAGGACCTTTGGTCCCCCTATGGCCCCTCTTGTTGTCTTGTCGGATTGTTATCGTTTCACATCTGTGTATGGAGTAGTGTGGATCGATTCGGAAAAGTTCAACACTTCTCTCAATATACCTAATATTTCTTTGAATATAATATTTAGCAGACACATGTGGTAGGAAGGAGGAAGAAGACTGAGATCTGAGCAAAATCGGCCACATTGTCACTTACCATCAGGTGAATTGTGGCCAAAAAAACAACAACAAACAAAAAAACAAATAAAAAACAAGTTGTGGAGTAAATGTATACAATGCTGTTATTAAAAATGTATACATCGTCGTGAACATTTGGAAACCGACGAAAACCTCAATCGTTCCAGAATTTTCGTTAAAATTTTAATCTTCTTCGTATAAAAGAAGATTAAAGTTTTAAGGAATTACGTTTACTTTATAAAATACTCAATATTATTTTCAGTAGGTATTGTATTTTATCTGACAAATCAACAATTCCAACGTCGTTATATTGATTGGCAAGAACTATCAATAAAAGCTAAGTATCACTTAACAAGCGTAGACTAAACCAGATCTAACTTTTTGCACATCATTGCAGCATGCGTGCTGGCTAGTTTTTGTTACTGCCTCCACCAACTTATGTTGACCTTCCTTGCCTTCTCATTCGCTTTACACTTCAAGTATCTTAGGTGCAGGTGGTCACATCTCGAGGGGTCTGTGCCAACTGGTTAGCTTAATAAAGGGGAACGGACGGCCTTGCCTAGGTTATAATCGGAAATAGCGTTAACTTGATGTAATTAAAACGGGTTAGATCGTACTTGGGAGAGAAGTGTAGGATGTTACCATGGATATTCGCGCATTCTATGCCATTGAGAAGAATTCAATTCAATTAAAATATTTTATTTCAGAATAAGATTCCATATAAATTGTTAGTAGGTGATCCTTAGTTTAGGTTAGTAAATATAATTGTAATTTTAAGAATGCGTTCAATTTAATACAAATTATTTTTTTAATAATAATAATTTAAATCAAAATTTAAATTATCTAATATCAAGTAAAATAAGTAATGTCAAAATAAAATAAAAATATAATTTAATTTTATTTTATTATTTATTTAAAACTTTATTGCACAAGAAATGTACAAAGGGTGGACTTAATGCTAAAAGCATTTTCTGCCAGTCAACCTCAAGGTCATGCAGAAAGAAGGCAATGGGTGCAGTGAAAATTCAATGAGAAAGGTTAAATTTATTGATTGTTTATTTCTGTAAGCCGATCAAAAGGGCCGTCCAATGATCAGCAATAGGACACTCGGGCCTACCCCCCACCACCCTCAAGATGGCATTGGAGCTACCGCACACTCTGCTCATCAGCGAAGCCATTTTCTTGCGAATGATCGCGTAAAATCATTAATTGATAAGCAAAGCCAATCAACTGACATAAGGCATCGTCACATCTGATGGCTGATGTGATGTACCTATGCTATCCATTTGCCGCTATGCCACGCCGTATACTGAGCGAAGACCGTTTTGACACTAACAGAGTTTTTTTTAATGTGAACTTTGTATTTGTCAAATTAATAAATTCTAATTCTTTACTAGATTAAGCACATAGGCGGCAACCGTAATAATCCTTATTGCTTGTTCAGTTTTTATGTCTGTGTAATAATAAAAATAGATAGATAGATTATTTACACTTTATTGTACAACACAAAACAAAAATTACAAACAAGTTTAACAAAGAAAGATATACAATTTAGGCGGTCTTATCGGTCTTATTATTATTAAAGCTTTTTTAAAGATGAACAAGATACAAACTAAGCTATCGTTTTACTTTTAACTGGTCAGTAGACCAGATAGTTGGCACCACTATACACAATATTTATTTATATCCTCAACTTGAACCATTTAGAACGGCTTTCGAAAACAAGTAGGCACAAGTTTCGCAATAACCTATTATCATATCACAACGGTTAAAACTAAACGCAAATTAACACCACAAGCAACTGCTTTCAAAGGACGACAAAAAGACATAAAGTCGTCGACGAATACAACAAAAGAACAACAAATAGACAGTACAAAAAAAGTTAAGGTAGTCAAAAAGTGTCCGTTATTAGGAATAATAGACAATAGAAGACTCCTGTTAGGGGAACCGTTGATACGCGTAACGAAAACGAAACTGGGAGCTTGCGGGTTATTTATTGCAGGTGGGACCCTAAAATTGCGTTGATTGTGGCAATAGTGATGTGGAGTTGCTTGGTTGTCGATATTATTTTGTTCAATTGCTACCTCTTTATTTATTTCTTTGGAGCTTACGTTTCATTCAGGAACTCTACTTTGAAAAAAATAACTGTGGTATTTATGACATGGGCCACAATTATGTTGCAATTCTTTGACTGAAATAAAAGTTATTATTATTATTTACGATTTATATTTGTCATTACCCGACTGCAGAGTCTATATTTTTTTAAATAGTGCCTAATTTGTTTTAACAGGGGCATACGACCACGGCTGTCATTAGAACATTTCATATTTTTTAGGAGTAGTTAGTGGGGTTTTAGTTTTTTAGTTTTTTTATTGAGAAGAAAAATACAAAGTTACGTATACTCGTATAATTTAATATTTACTTTTATTTATTGATATTATGATATTATATCTATATACTATGTTTATTAATTTTTGCGTTATTAACCACAGTTACCCTTTCTCATTTAATTTTCACTGCACCCATTGCCTTCTTTCTGCATGACCTTGAGGTTGACTGGCAGAAAATGCTTTTAGCACTAAGTCCACCCCTGGCTCATTTCTAGTGAAATAAAGTTTTAAATAAATAAATAAATTACGTACAGTAATATGATCAGTCGTCGATAGCTATAAAAAACTTGACTCAAGTAAGTACCTACATAATAAACTAATTTTTATTAACATATTAGGAAAAGAAAAGGTACATTAAGAATTCAATCATAGGTGAATAACCTATGATCGATAAACAACTTTATCGATTTAAGGCATCACTTTGGTTGGTCTCTTATTGAAATCGTGCAAAAGCAAGATGAAAGGCGTGACAAAATCAGCCCAAAAGGCCGTTTACTGTTCTGTCAATCCGTTTATCGATGGCACAGTATTATGGTGTTGTTGTTACCAGAACACATTCGGATTCATAGATGGTTTGCGCTCAGCGATTCGATATGCCGACTATTGACCATCATTGGTTTCAAAAGAAAGTTTTTAGAGATTTTATTTTGCGTTCAAATTGTTATACTTATTGGAAATATGCGTTTTGCAATTGACATGGTTGAGGTGGTGTTTTTTTTTATTTAAATTAATACAGTTACCTCAATACGACAATTAACTTTCTGTCTGTAACGCTTTCACGCCTAAACTATAGAACAGATTTTGATGAAAATTAATACACATACAGAATGGTGACGACTTTGTATGTTTGTACTAAAATTCATCCAAATCTGTTCAGTAGTTTAGGCGTAATAGCGTAACAAAAATTCAATTGTCGTATTATGGTCGCCACCCTGTTTGAACCACATTTTATAATGGACAGCATGCAGCTCACCAATATTTAGAAAATCTAAAATGTTATTCTTAGTCAAGTCTTTGTCCTCAAATTACACCTACTTACACGTAGGTGTAATTTACCTAGCAAAAGACTGTCGATAGCCTTGTGTGGGTTTGTTTTTAAAGTATCATCATTATCATAAAATCATCACAACAGGTAAGAAATAATTTAACAAAAGTCACTACCATAACATGCTATAAAACTTAAACTTTACCAGGCTAAAAGCGCCTCCGAAAATTTTACACACATGTACCTTAATTCACAATTTATCTTTCATGTTACTATTCATTATTACTTAGGAATTGCTATTCACTCCAATGTTTCAGTAGTTAACATCGCTTGAACTTATCATAATTTGTAACGCCTAAGTTATCAAGCATGTTGAGTACACCTTTAATTGATAGTGCAATTAGTAACACTTTTTTTACTGCATGTAAGTCTTTTGTTTGGTGAATTGTGACTGTCGTTGGTGTGCCTAATAAATAAGATAAAATAAAATAAAAAAGAACTCACTTGTGTGGGTAAATCAATGGCAAAGGCGCAAAGCAGATTGCACCAAAAAGTTAAAAATATAATGTAATAATGTAGAGTTCATGTAACCGTCTGCAGGTCTGCTGTCTATACAAAATACAACCCTGAGTCCAAAACAACAATGATGCATTAGACATTCTACTCCTGAATGGTCGACGGCCAATAAATGCCCGTTCCTTTATTGTATTTAAAGTGCTTCTTAGCTAGCTAATAACACCAATATACTCGTAGTTCTTCAGCCCACCCAGACGCGTGAAAGCTAATACTTCAGCTGAAGAGAATAGGTCACTAAAACTAAAATTGCAGAAGCAAGAATGTAACGTAAAGTTTTACAATCATGACGGGAGGTATTACAATTTCATTACTGAAAATGCATTCTTTTGTTGTGGTTAGGGTATAGCAATGCGGTTGCCCTGCCCAGACGGTAGCTAAATTGTATTTTTTTACGACCATATATTTTCGAAGTGCTTCGAATGACCTAATATTTACGGCGATCTCCGCAAATGATTCGAAAAACGATAGTTTTTTTTTCAAGAAGTGCTTTTTGAGGTGTAAAATAGCATGGCGTTGCATTTTTTTTTTATTTGACTGAGGAATGTGATGCACATTTTTGTGAGTCCTAGATAAGTAGCTAAACAAACAAAATTTAAGGAGAGACTGCAACGCAAGTCATAGTCAGACCATAGTCCTGAAAAATTTCAGACCATAGTCCGGAATTTATAAGGGTAAGCTATCCCCTAAGGTGGGCAAACGCCCCAAAAGGTGTACTGGCGATCTGGTGAAGGTAACCGGAAGCCGCTGGATGTGGGAAGCGCAACATCGATCGCAGGGGACGCCTATGCTCAGCAGTGAGGGTCGAAAGGCTGATATGATGATGATGACCCTTTGCGAAGTCTGGACCTATGCTCTATAGTCCCAAAGGTCCTAAATTAGCTTTGATTATCGATAGAATATCTTCTGGGTGGTTCAGAACCTCAATACATTTACAGTACGCACTCGCCACAAACATTTGTTGTTGTTGACATGATTTACTGATAACCGGAACCCTGACTCATCGAAAGCCGTACTTATTCTTGTAACACGAAAAAAGAAAACACATAATTTATACCTGCCAATGTCATCAAGATCTGCCGAC
Source organism: Pyrausta despicata (assembly GCA_963921415.1). Classification (NCBI taxonomy): domain Eukaryota; kingdom Metazoa; phylum Arthropoda; class Insecta; order Lepidoptera; family Crambidae; genus Pyrausta; species Pyrausta despicata. Next base: position 1,901,764 of record OY992850.1, on the reverse strand, counting down.
ACAAGAGGCGGTGTCAACAAAGCCACTATCCCATTTCGATAGTAAAACATACAGGCCAACTGCCATCTTCATTACCGAGAATTTTCGGACCTCCCATAGGTAGGTAACAAGGTAACTTAAGCGCTGAAGATTTCTTAAGAAGCCTACAATCGCACCGCTCCCCCCCGCTGGCGAAGCCGCCTTGATGCACAAACAAACACATATCAATTAATAAATCAGCCGTCTAAACTACAAATAACAACCGTTTTTCTCTAATTTTACAGTCCACATTCCAATTGGACGGGGATGCGAGTTAAAATGTGACCAAAATGTACAATTCTGAACTTAGTTCGAAGGCATTCAAGTTGAAATTTGTTTGCGTATTCTAAAATCGGTGCAGTTAAAAGGTGTCTCTGCGCAGGTTAATAGAGGCACCACCGACGATGACAGTCGTACATGTAAATGCCAAATCAAAATCAACCTTAACAGTATTCAATTAGGTATTAAAATTAAGTATTTGTAACAAAATGAATTCATATAAGTGATGATCGTAAAAAAGGTTAAAAAAAGTAACAATCGTTAAAATAAATAAATAAAAACACGACTAAAAATGTCTATTATTAAATTAACTTACGTATTGACTTCTGACTTCTCAAATTATTGCAAAATTTGCTTTATTAAAAAGTATTTGCACATTTAACGTGAATGAGCCGTGCTTTGCCATTAATTTTATTACGAAAGTCCTCACTAGTGTACAAATCTTATTTTTTTCTGTTTAACCACTAAAATTATTTAAATTATGAAAAATCACTTTAAATTACACGGGTGTTTTCTAAGAGTAATATACTATTTTCTATTGTAGGCATTAGACATAAGGTAACATGGTGCCTCAAATCTGTTCTATAAGAATGAAATCGCAAAATGTGTTGGTAAGCGCATAACTCAAGAACGCCTGGTCCAGTTTGGCCAATTCTTTTTTTTATGATATTCCTTAAAGTACGGGTATGGTTGTTACGAATAAAAAAATAAATTATAAAACGAGCATAGTTATTAATAAATCGTGGTTGTGATGAGTGAATATGAAAACAAAATTGACATAAATATCATATCTTTTGAGCAATAAAAAGAAAGCTTACACGAAATCATTTAAACATTTTCTGTTTAAAGCGGAACGGATTGAAATGAAATATTTTGAATACCAACATGTTTCATTCTAAGAACTTAACGTCAACTATAAAATAAGTCATTTGAATATCAGTTAAAGCTGTCAAATATTTATCGAAGTTGTCGCGAGGCACGGAGTTGTTTGTCGATCGAAAATATTACGGTCTGCCTATAAAATGTGGCATTTACGAGGATGGTCCGCCGACAATCAGTACCTTCATGTTTGCACACCCATTTGTAAAGGTGGCGGCCGATCTGTGTGTAAGGGACCGATTTTTGGCCAATAGGTATGACTGGGAGAGAATGCCTTAGGGCGTTAAGCCCACCTTGTGCACTATTTTTTTTTCTCAAGTCTTATTATAATAATAATTAAATTGAGTTTATTACTTTTAATAGAACATGGAACCAATTGGATATAAAAATTAAGTAAATAATAACCTCTTAAGAAGAAGAAATATTTATTTGGCACAAATAAGTGTTATTATAAATACTCAGGATATTAGCCTTAGATTTATAAATTAGCCTGCAGTAAGTGAGGCTAAATTCACTTTTTGCTGGAGAAAACTGTACTATTTTATTTGAATTCAAGGCTAGGAGAAGGGTCATAAGTTCATGCCAGACAAGGTGTCTTACAAAAGTTTCAGGTAAAATATTTGTCCGTGCTTGTGATTAATAAGTAACCTGCGTAATTTTTGTTTCAAATATAAGAAAAATTCCTGACCATGTTACAAACTCACCCTTCCTGCGAACAACAATAACCTTAACCCGAAGGTTGTCTGTAAATGATCTCACTTAGCGTCAAGGCACTCAAGGCCGTCTAAATTTTGCATCTTGTCGTGAATGTTGATATATGTATTTATTTTGTGGTGTGCAAAAAAGTGTTCAGAATGTCATAATCATACCGACATTATGGACACCGCTCTAGTCAAACCTCACCTTAACCAACCCGGTCACAAGATAGTAATGAAATGAGTCATAGAGACGCCGCTTTTAAATTTACAGGCCGTTATTGTCGCTTTTACCTTTAACCCCACAAAGGTGAGCCGATCGATACAATTTCGAGTTTTGTACACATTGCTTGTTTTGTTCCGTGAATTTTAGAAGATTTTAGAAGAAAAGACGCATTCGTGCAATGGTAGAGACAAAAATTTTGGCATTTTTGTATCTAAAGCTAGGCGAGTAGGAGTAAGTAGTTTTAGTAAGCTTATTAAGTAAAATTGATCTCACCCTACCTCTTCAACCTGAAAATGAACAGCCTGATTAGTAAGCTCAGCAGAACCCATATCATATCAGGTTGTCATGTCGACGGTGTCTGCTTGAACAGCATAACCTATACAGATGATGTGGTTCTTCTAAGCCCTTCGTTTAGTGGACTGAGAAGGCTCATGGCCATCTGCGAGTCGCCCAAGGGCTTACGTACAACGTTAAGAAAATCAAGCTCATGATGTTCCAAATGAGATCTTTAAACTACTTGGATGTCTCTGGAGTTTTGCTTTGTGGTAGCCCTATGAGCTGGGTAACAAAATTCTTACCACGGAGTCAGATTAATGTATGTGATGTTGTTGTATATTTATTTTATTTATAGTTATACAGTACGGCACGGTCACATTGAAATAGATTGTGTCTGCAAATGTTACGGTTTAAGTTCCTAGTTCATAGACAACCGTCATCCAGAGAAAGTTACCCCTTTCGCCCATTGTCATTTTCCTCTCACGCCACCGCCAGCAAAGGTTACCCGCAACCGGTATAATAAACTGACGCATCAACACCGTCCGTTACCGAACTCGTCCGATCAGCTGTTCTCATCCGGTCCAACGAGTCGCTGACACTGTCAACCGTCTACCATGTGTTTATTTTTAATTTGAGAACCGTTGACGAACTCATTTTGAAGCTGGGATTCGCCTTAGAACTCGTTTTCTACGCAGCAATTAAAAAAAAAGATCTATGTCTCACCGTTTCTACTTAGATAAGTTCACAACAGTGGAGTAAGCACGAACATTATCGTGTCGTCCAAACGTCAGAAACTGACAGTTTCTCCCATACAAACTGACAAGTCAAAGATAGGTAAACGCTACGAATACGTTACGATAGTTGATTGTGCTCACCCAGCTGATTATTATCTGGAAAACTGTGTTGAAACACGTTAAATTCGCCGAATAATCTGTCAAGAATTCAAATGCGGTAAAACGTATTAAATATTTAATCCTTTCACGTTAGTAAGGTATGTTACGCTGCCTCAAGATCTTTTAAGAATAATCTTCTGTCAAATGTGCAGGTGACTATTTAACATTAAATCGTATTAGAGTGCTGATTGATTAATGAAAATTTTCAAAATAACCTAACTAGTGCCTTTTTTACACTTATGTAAGTATTAAAATGATAGTTTTTTACGGATTATTTCGCGATTTATTAACATTTTATTTTAACCTGACGTTTCGGACCCTTTTCAGCGTCTGTGGTCACACGTAGACTAAGGTGTTAGTTGTCGTTACATAGTTTTGAAAAAATTGTTAACAACCATCACTCAAAAATATTAAGTTACGTTCCTATCTACACAAAATGAGCTAACAGTATCTTGAGGTTCTGCAGTGCGGGGTCTAGCTTGAGTCTTGGCTAAAACATGATCCCAAGCTAGTCGAATTTTCCAACGATCTTCTCTATTAAAATTAGGGTGTCTTCTAATTTAAGTAGTCACCTTATCTAACAATTGTTTTAAATTGATATACCACATGATATTAAGTCAGGATTACAAAATGGCTTTACACTTTCGTCCTTGTATCTCCGCTCTAAAAAAAAACTAACGACATCTATTCATAGTGTAAACAAGCGATATATACTGGCCACAAAAAACTTAACCGCCACATTCCATGTTTCCATAGCGTTCAGTGATTGTCTAGATTGGAATTTAACAGGTAGGCTGGACAGGGCGATAAAAAAGTTGGAATTAGTTAGAATTTTCTACTGTTATCACTTATTATCACACTTTCACAGTCATCATTGTGTGCCTAGGATCAATTGGTCGGACGGCTGAATAAGTCGTGGGCATGGTCAAAGAAAATAGTAACATTGCATACCTAGTCGATAACGAAATTTCCTATCATTGACGACCACTTTGGTGTAATGGTCAAGAAGTTGACTAATAACCAATAGGTCGCGGGTTCGATCCCCGCACTGTACAAATATTTGTGTGTATAAACGAACATGTCTGTTTGTACTGGTCTGGGTGTTATATGTATTTATTTAAGTTTATTTGTAATACCACTGTTGATTGTTGAAAAAAAGTATAATAAATGTATATTTTCGAATTTTCTGTCGCCGCCATGTTTAAGTATGTAAACGAATTATTAACTAAGAATTGCATTGAAGATAACTTGACCTGACTAGAGTTATCGTGAACTTATAGAACGTATGCATCTACAGTTGCACCATGATACGACAGTTGAATTTCTGTCTGTTACGCTCTCAAGCCTAATAATAAATTATTTATTTCAAGAATTAACTCATAGAAAGAAACATATACAAATACAAATAGATACAAAGACAAAAAACACCATTAAGCAACACTAAAATAACACTAAACTACTGAATAGATTGAGATGAAATTTAATACACATATATAATGTTGACCTGGTCACATATATGGTCAACTTGACCATGTATGTGTACCAAATTTCATCTCAATCTGTTCAGTAGTTTAGGCGTGAGAGCGCAACAGACATAAATTCAATTGGCTAGACGACACCACCAATCGTTGACATACTTTTTATTATCTGTCAAAACGGTCTGTCTCCATAGATTTCGTATGGTAATAAATGATTGTGACGTCATGGTCATGTGTCAGAAATCGGAGTCAATTGGCCGAATATTTATTGCGTTTTGTGTGTTTAAAAATTGGTTTCTACAGCTTTTTTGAAATATATTGGTTGTATTAACTTCATAGGGGCTATGTTTTTTAAACACCATGTTCTTGACAATATTTAAGATAGGTGTCATCATCCCAATTGTCGTATTGCGGTCGCCACCCTGTATATGCTTTACCTACTTAGACCCAGACGTAAATAAGCCGAAGTACCTATTCCATCAAAATGCGTATGTCTCTATCAAATGTCCATAAACAGAAAAAGATGAAGACACTGTTTGACAATAGGCGCGACCCGCCAGGAATGTGGTGTATGACGAATGAGCGGAAAAAATGCGGCTGTTCGCTTGCGGTAACCGACTTCGATACGCACCAAAACCTGTGATAAAAATAGAAACAAGATTATAATATTTGATAATTTATGCTGTCAACACACAACATTCGCAATCCTCCCTGATGACCGGAGCCGAAATGTTTTTTTTTTTAAGTGTAATGTCTTTTCGAACATTCGCAATTTAAATAACAACTTACATCCCTACTAAAATTATAAATAAGAAAACCAGTTGGTTTTTTTGTTTGTCCTTCTTTCACGACACAAAGGAGAAATGGTACTAAGATTTGTTTTTTTTTGTAGGTACGAGGCTTGAGAGTGACATAGGCTACATTTTTTCGCGACAAGACATCTCAATCCCATGTAAAAATTGAAAACCACCTCAGTTAATTTGAGGACTGGCGCAGTTAATTCACATTTACTATGCTAGCGAAGCCGCGGGTAACAAATAGTATACTTATACTGACTTAAATATGTTAGAGAAGAACTACGAGCGTGCCCTACAACTACTTTATGTAACTTTCTTGTTCTTCTAGTATCTAATACAAGAGACATCAACGCGAGCGCGTCCCGTCGACTGCAGCGACCGCGACACCGACTGACGTTTCTAATTGACGCGGGTCCAACAAATGAAGAAAATAAAATAAACATTTACACTTACGCCCTTTTGTCGGACCACCCGGCACAAATAGGGCGTAATTGGGCCAGAGATTAGACTCAGATAAAATACGTTTAATCCCTGATGTCCTGCTGATGCATACAATTTCTTATCACTTATCAGTCTTTGGAATCGGTCACAATATTTTATCTTATTAGACCTATTGTGTTTCTTAGCTTAGATGAGTTGCAGGTGTTTTTTTTCCGAAAACCGAGCTATGATAGCAATTTTATACAGTAATAATAATAGTCCTCGTGGCCGATTTCGACCACGGCGGCCAATCTCAACATAGGATCAGCTAACTGCGCAGGAGATATTATAGAGCACAAGTGTGAGCGCAATACACAGGTGCACTCAGTTGCATCACTCTCAAAGTTCGGTGAGACGGACATGACATGACCGGAGAGAGATCAGGCTAAGGATCAACGGCTTAACGTGCGCACCGAGGCACGGGGGTGTAACACCGCCAACTTCCGGACTCCGAACTGTTTTTGAGAAATTCATGACAGAAAATCTCAGAAACAAATTTGGCTTGACCTGGGATTCGAACCCAGGACCTCTCGGATGTAAGGAAGAAACTTTGCCACTACACCAACGAGGCATTTTATACAGTATGATAGCAATATAAATTAAATCCACAGCAATTCCCATTTTCGAAACAAAAAATGGCAGTTCAAAATGGCCACCGGCGCACAGCTGACAGTTGACAGCTAGCATTGTTAGAACATCTGCGCGGGCGCAGCTGAGGTTTTCAAAAGCATTCCGGGAGGATTATGATTTAGATTTCGGTTGTCATTGATTCGCTGATCGTTGTAAATGAATTGAGTGGACGGAGAACCTTTGATCTAAGAAATGTTTTATAAAGCAACCTATAAAATGGTTGAACTTGACATAGGAGTAGATAATACTGATGAGTCCAAAAAATATGATCTTTTTTGAAATGAAACCTTCATAATTATATAATTTGAAAAAAAATGATTGGCATGGAAAACCGGATTTTTCAGATGCCCTAGTAGTAGGTCATTAGGAAAGATTTATTTTAAGTTGCTGTCCTATCCCTAACCCGCCAGGGGTTAAGAGGTTAACATCCAGTTTTATTAAAGTAACAATCGTCACAACCATTAAAGGCAATCACATAACCTCTTCACCAGACGTTGCCACATAAAAAATTATACGACTCATTTTTTAATCCTCTAATAGTTTTATTGGCCAGTGACCACACTAATTACGCTCGCTGACAATGTGTTTCGTGGCATTAGTCGTCTAATTCCTTTGACAGGCGTAATCGTAATCGAGGTAATCGGTTTGTCTACGGACACGCTTGGCGCCAACTTTGACTTTTTATTTTTTAAGCGTTGACACTGGCCAACGGATTGGAAAACGCATTAATTTTTCGTCTAAGTACATAATTGGATCCACTTGCTGTCACGTTGATTGTGTTTTAAATTTTATTAACATATGCGAGAAGTGGGTAGGTACCTACTTTTCTACATTATTAATATTAAAACGTGATTGTAAATATCTGGTGATTTTTTCTTATTTGAACAGGGTGACAGTGTGCGATACATTCCTTGAAGGAGATTGAATAAGAACCTATTTGCATTTTAATCATATGACAAGATGTCCCAACCTTGTTCGTTTCTGAGTTATACAAGATTTGAGTTTACGAAATTACAAAATTTGTATGCAGCATCCCAAAAATTTTCCTTGAAATATTTCGTTAATTTACCCCAACCATAAAGAACTATTGGGTACTATTTACTGTTCACAAACTACTTCATGTTGTGAAGTATTTAATTAAAATATTCTCATATGTCTCATATGTATTCTAATATGAAGTCAAAAATAATCAATTTTCGGACCCGGTGTCATAAGACCTCTAATCAGCTTTACTTCAACCTCGATCAAGGAATGTATCGCATCACTTATCTCCCTGTAGAGAAACTTCACATAAACTATGCTAATTTTGGAGCTAAATATTTTTTTTATATTGATTAGGTAGATACTCATACAATTTTGTTCGCACTTTAACAATGTTTTATAATACCACATAGAAAAATAATATAAAGCTGGTAAATGATTACGATTTACCTTTTATACAATGGCCTATTGGTTTAAAAGTTCCATTTACTTTCTCCGCTAAACACTACTTAGAAATGAGCTTCCCTTTTATGGAGTTATTATCTTTGCTTGTATTTCAACACCTCTAAAAGCTCCAAATGTGAAAGCTAAGCCCAGTAGCCCATACCACAAACGACACAAGTTATCACAAATTAAAGTCAAACTTACGAGCTGTCAAGGTAAGTACCAACAACTGACAGCTCTAATAAATGTGTCACTGTCTTTATTTCTTTTTTTGTTGCTGCCATCAATGTCGCCTCACTATTCCATGATTTAGAGGTTCTATAACCTTTCTTTGTTTCGAATTTTCAAATTGAGAACGTTATGTGTGACGCAATGGTTTTAGTAGTCTAGGAGACCAATATGTGCTGGATTAAATTTTATTAGAAAGATAAAATCTTGTTTTTTCGTTATATATATATATATATATATATATATATATATATATATATATATATATATATTATATGCTTTTTTTTACTGCAGCCTATGCCATCTCTTTGAATGACCTGAGAGTTTGACTAGGAGAAATGGCTTTTTTTCATTAGTATAAATAAAATACTGAATGGCTTAAATTATTTGATTATATTTTAGTAAACTTATACCAGACAGCAAGTATTTGTATTATTTTGTACTCTTTTTGTCATAAAAATAATCTTTACCCGATTACAGCGGAGCAAGAAGGTGGGTTATGATTTTGACTGGTATGTATGTTTGTTTGTTTATCTGTTTCCCTATAACTTCTAAATGAGGTGTCATTCGATGCGTCTAAAGTGCCCGCTGGTTATAGGCTAGATAATATTGCAGTTAATTGCATGTGGCGTCCTCTATGACACATAAAGTCATAAACGTTTTATAAGTTCGTATTGAATAAACGGCTGAATAAGCACAATTTAAAAATATATACTATAAATTTAATAATAAATTTGTCCCCAAAATTATTTAAATAAAAAATAAGTTCCAAAACTACTCAAATGTATGAAATAAGATTCATATTGATGATCAGATGATAGCCGTGGTTGCATACTCTTGAGTAGTCTTGTTTTTGTATTGTAACTTTTTTTACGCTTTGCGCAAGACTTCGCACCATATTAATTTTCATTCCTGTAAACAAGAAGATAAAAATTTTGAGATTCGCGCTTGGCTCTTGGTCTATAAATTTTGAAAATAGAACATTATTGTGTGTACCACCGCGCAGACAAAGAGGGGTGCGCACGAATACAAATCGTCATAACGCGATAATGCGCGCGAGTGACGGTTGATTTATGAATTGACGCCATTTGCATTCCTTAGGTAGGTAACATGAATACCCACTATCACTCTGAACATGGTGCAAGATTCAATCCATTCCATTCAATCAACCTAATGGCATACCATCATTAGTCACGATAGTTCCTATGTTTTTAACACTATGAAAAGTAAGGACCATAACTACTTGACTATTAACCAAGAATTCGCGGGTTCGATCCCCGCACTGTACAAACAATTGTATATATAAACATGTCTGTTTGTACTGGTCTGGGCTTGATATGTATTTATTTAAGTTTACTTGTAATACCAGTGATGATTCTGATATCTGTAACACAAGTGCTTCAGCAACTTACCACAGAGTCAGATCAATGTATGTGATGTTGTTGTATATTTAATGTGATTAATGTGATTTAATGTACTTACCATAAACTAAATCAAGTTGACAACGTTCAGAGATTTCGTATTACTAACAAGTTTTAAAGATTTTTTCGAGGCTTGTCTCGCTATCGTGACTGACAAGCAGATTGAGTGGGAGGGCTGGGAGGGTCCATCGATGATTATATGCCCATTTCAGCCGATGTTCGTAGTAAAGAATGTTACTGTCCCTACCACTCATACAAGCTCAACCGTGAAAAATAATGGAGTGGCTGGAGTCAAAAATATCGAGCTACTTAGAGGCACTACTGCCTCTGACAAGAGGTACAACTAGGGTTGCCACCTTTTTATTTGCAAATAAGTAGGTACATGGTTATTATAGGTACGAAAAAAAAGAACATAGTATCACAATGAAGTACAATTTATTATTATATTTAAAAACATATTTAACAAATAATTATACTTCCAAAGTGTAATTATTTTAATACTTACGACTAAACTTCAATAATTTCAAAATCGCAAAGAAACCAAATCATGCGAAATAAAGTACTTTCGTGTACTTTATTGTTCTCATAAAGTACAGAGTACGATTGCCTGAAATAACGTACTGTTACGGGGTGAGTCAGGATAAGCTTTTTTTTAAAAAAACACTTTTATTTAAACCCGAACTAATTTAATTAAAAAATAATGTTTCATTCACTGAGTAACAGAGTAACGGCGTTTCAAAGCGACGGTCCAATCTCAACTGCCTGATCGATCGTCCCAAATTAAAAATGATAACTAAGGTTTATATTGCATTGACGTCAATGCAAAAGAAATGCAACTTTAGTGAATTCACACTGATGGATGATATTACTACGCGACATTGGATGCACCTGCACACCTGTCAAGGTGGGTAGATGCAGCCAATGAGCGCCGCACACGTATATTTTATTTTTTATTTTTTATTGTTTAATTGCACTACTAACTGTCTTTAAGATACTGTGCAATACTAACAATTTATGGGCATGGTTTGAAATAAAATTATTATTATTATTATAAAGTACGGGTGGCAACCCTAGGCACTACTGCCTCCGACAGGTTGGGGCCTGGCCTAAACAGTCGAGACTTGTTCGCAGGACGGTCTACGCAAACCTGTATCGAATATTCTATTAGTAGGTAGTTTGTTATGATGATGAGAAGGACATTACGTCCGTTAATACCTGTTACGATATTTTTTTCTGACGAGGCTTGGACGAGCTCTATTTAAAACTGCATGAGGACCTTTTTAATGCTGTGGGCTCGGATCCTTGTTTAAAAAAGACCTGCTGTTGAAATAATGAGACTCAAATAATACAAAACCATGTCCATACTAGCCACTTAGGTTAAAAGAATATAATATGTTTTTCATTAAAGAACCTACTAAGTCTAAGGTTTAGGTTTTGCTTAGGTAGGCATTAGTCAACAAAGAGCGATATATTTCAAAGCGTCTCTTTACGTCTCTTGCCAGTAATTTTGGTATCATAGATCATCGACACCTTTAGAAACTAGTTTTTTTTGACATACTTCATTTCCCCATTCAAAGTACTTACGGATGCTATAAAAGCTAATTGTCAAAAAGTACACATAGAAATGATATCACGACGCGGAAGTATAGTTCATAGGCACATAATAAAACATGTTTGTCTGTGTGTCACGTAGCGCAGGCCGTGACCGTTGGTCTCATAGGCGGGTATCGAAAAACAAAGTGACGATAATGTCATATGTTTAGTAAATTCTAGGTGGGTACACATACCAGCACATAGAGGTAACCATTATAGAATCTTATACACTCGATATAAGGGCGATTTTACAACAAACAACGGTAGCCTGACGTGCTTTAGTCTATTTTGGTCTATACCTATGTATGACGGCGCGTGCGCACGACTTTATGGATTATGCAATCATTGATGGTTGATCAATGAAAGATCAATGTCCTGTTGATCAAAGTTCCTTGTTTAATCGCATCACGATATTTCAATATTTACTATTTGTCATTCATTTCTTTCTTTGCTATGGATAGTTTTTACACGACTACTGCAGATTAGGTCGGTCAGACGCTAGATGGCGCTAAGTAACCCTGGATTATAAATTTTTTTTTGTGCGAATTTTTAAGGACTTACAATGTTAAGTAACATTTTTATTTAATTTTATTAGGAAAAGCAAACAACTATATACTATAATTTTAAAAGGATGTCAGTTATAACCAATACAAGCATGCAATTATGCAGTCCACAGCGCTATTCACAGATTACTAATCTGAATTATTGTCGCTAGCAAACGCTAACATTGTCAAAGCTTATTCGATTTCAACTTAAATTTTATGTTTTTTTCTTAGCTTATACATAATATAGATGAAACATACTAGTATTATATATTAATGTTTCGAAATACATAGAAAATATTAAATATTTATTTTCGTTTGTTCACTTTTATCGTAATCAATTGCTTATTTACGAGTACATGTCTAATTACCAAAAGCATCGTTTACCTTCATTAAGTTACACCAACTGTTAAGACCATTTACTAATCATCCCCAAAACCAACCTATTGTATTCGAGTGGTTCATTAGTATCCTATCAAACAGCACCCCCGACCACCATAGAAGCAAAAAAAACTTTACAACGAGGCTGCTGGTCCATGTGATGCGCAAGCGCACCATCAGCTTAGAGGCCGCGGCTTTACTGAAAGCGAGGAGTAGCTACTAGTGCTTACTAAGCACTGTCATTGTTGCCTCTCCCGTTGTTGTAGGTTTAAAGCTCTAGACTTCTAGACTACCAAATATCTATCATTGGGTTGAGCAAGAACGTATCGTAACGTATTCGTAGCGTTAACCTATCGTAAACTTATCAATTTGTATGGGGAAACTGTATTTTTCTGACGTTTGGACGACAGGTCCCCCATAGGTCTAGTAACCGTGGCATAAGGGATTGCAAACAATTAAAATATCGTTATTACAGTTTATTATAATTTTTTTTTTTTTACTCTCTTGTTATTGCCTATAATTTTTATGCTAGCGTGACCTAGCTACCTAATGCTAGCTTTTTTCTTTACATTTCCTTATTTGAATCTAGAAGACGTTTGTATATCTGTTATTCCAGATAATCGTCATAGCAAGTTCGCACTTAGTTTGTGGCAAGGTAGTTTGGTGTGATTCCTGAAGTTTTATAAATTGCTTGTGCCTCGTTTGGTGCCAAGATAGTATATATATATAAGATAACTTTGTGCCTTATGTACTTCACACTACATACAGGGTGTAAAAAAAACCTTAACGAAGCTGAATACCACATATTCTACCAATGGTTACGATCATTTTTTTCCTTTACACCATACCTGGGAAGTTAACGGTTACTGAGATATTGATGGTTAAAGTTTGAAAAAAAAATTTATGATATTACAGAAATGACTTCTGTCCATTATAACTTAACTTTATTCCAAAGAAACATGATACAAATTTTCACTAGTTCTTTCATAAAAAGCCTCTAAATGGCACACTCCGCAATGAACAGCACACACTCGAACCGAACAGCGTCGCGGCGGCGTAAAGCAACACGCCCCGCGGTGACTTTCCCGCGTGCGCGCTGTACATTGCGGGTTAGAATTAAATTATTTTGTTTTGATGTCAAAAAATAAAAGTTGTTTCCCAGCCAAAATTTCTTTTTCATACGATTTGGTTTGATGTACTGAACGCGTGGTTGACGGCTTCGTTAAGGTTTTTTTTACACCATGTATAAAGAGAGATGCGTAATTTATGCGATCTTATCAATAAAGGCGAATTATGCTAACAAGCTTACGGTACAGGAACATTTATTTATTTATTTAAGCTTTATTCCACAAAAAAATTTGCAAAAGGTGAAACCATGAGGCATTGTCTACCAGTCATGTCTAATATTAATTTTAAGGGAAAAAACGCACAAGGCGTGAATCATTTCACAAGCCACGCTCACTCGAACCCCATCTAAAAACCTTTGGTGGTCAATTTACGGCCTCCAGCCGCCGCCATATGCGCTCGCGCCGGGATCCGGGTCACTTTGCCGAATCTATTCCCGTTTTATACCCAATTCGTGACACACATGGACTTTTCGGGCGGGGGAGCAAAAACAGTTCGCAGATGTAGGCTAGTGTTGGTATTGTTGCCTTCTTTCTGCATGACCTCCCAGTCAACCTGACTGGCAGAAAATGCTTTTAGCATTAAGTCCACCCTTTGTACATTTCTTGTGCAAATAAATTTCTTATAGATGAATAAACGAAACGAGTAACCTAAACACTAACATCAAAATAAAATGTTGTTCAATAGCTACCTAAGTGCCTGTATAACAAGCAAAAAAAGAAGTTTTAAGAAAAATGGAAAGTGTAATATATATTAAACCAATTTTCTTGACAAATATTAGAATGCGAATGTTGAAGTTGAAGCACGCAATCTGATAACTAAATTAAACCTATTAAAATGTATCTGTAACAACCCCATAAGAAATTATGATACATCATGCCAATGAGGGTTAAAAATGTACATTCGGTTTTATATAACAAAAAATATATAACATTAATCTAATTGTGCTGTTTTTTACATCGGTTCCAAAAATTTCAAAAGAAATAGACCGGTATGTGTTTTAGATAGTCGCCGAAATGTATTCTACACACGCGCATCACTTCAGGCAGGCTACACCAATCGGGATGATTCTTTTTTTTGTATTCCTTATTTTCAGTACAAGGTTTTTGTATGAAAAACAACATAAAAAAATGATTTTTTTTCCAAAAACAATGGGCAGTAGATCGTCGGTGTGGTCTTCTAATTTTTACTAATACAATTAAATTAAATTGAATTGTTTATGGGGCATGATGCACGTAGCATTGTTAATATAAACTACTTATAGTAAACCATTAGAGGGCTCGAAAAGCAATAATGAAAATAAATAGAAATATCAATTAGCAAGTATCCTGGGTAGTTAAGATAACACACGTGCGTTTTTAATGTTTTTGTATGGGGGAGCTTATTCTTATTTATGGTTCGGAAACAATAGTTAGCGATGGGAAACGCAAACGTGATCATCGTTAGCTAAATTGATGTGGGAAGTATGGCAGGAAACTATTTGAGTGGAATGGTCAATGCTATGCTAATAATCCTTTAATAATGACACCTATTTGAGTGGAATAGTCAAAGCTGTGTTGATTATTTTTTAAATAATGACACCCAAAACGAAAGCCTTGCATTAAGTTGGGATCGTAGGTTTTGCCCTTGCCAACCATCTCCCTAAAGCAAAAACTGACCGCGAACTTATTTGAAGGGTATCTATAATAGACCTACTTCTTATTTCTAATTATGTTAAAAAGATTCCACATTTAAAATAATAATAACATAAATTTTATTTGACGATATTTTTTTTAGTTAAACTGCAAATGAGTATCATTGTGGCGTTATTCAAGATCATTTTTCAAAACGAAAGCATGCACCAATATTGTCACCCTCTAAAAATGTCCGGTTATTATTTAAACCTTAAGAAAATTAGTCTCGCGTCAGCCGTCAGTGGCGATGCACGTCTATTTATGGGGCCCGTAAATTATATTCTTGCACCGTAAAATACCACGGCTTTTGTTATGGGATAATTACTCATTTGGCTCTTGTCGAACTATTTATAGGTGTGTAAGACATGGGACAAATTGAAGCGATGAGTTTAGATGATATGGGTGGTGGTTGGGTATCATAATAATATTATATTATGAAAATGCTATGTGCTTTCGTAGCTAAGTGTTTTTTTCAGTGTTTCTACAGAATCAAAAAAAAACTATATTGTCAAATTAAACACATAGATACCCGCTTATACAGAGTATGAGTATGAGCCCCGTATGAGCAGTGCGTGTGTCTCAATCAATTAATTTATGTTTTCAGTTACATATAAAAAACGTCAATAAAGATTGATTGATTGAAATAACAAACAAAAATTCTAATAATTTCAGTTACCTACCAATTATACAGCTCATTGCAGTTTTAAAAATGATTAAAAATACAAAAATCAAAGGCTAAGGTTAGTAAGTAAGTTCTTTGGTATCTGAACCCACATTAGTTAAATAGATATCTGTTTTGTGAAAACTGTAAAAAGAGTAATAAAAAGATGCACCCTTTACGTTAGGTTTTTCAAAATGACACTGATTGCCCCAAACGATGAGGAAAACAAGAATTTCTTTTTAGTTGTTAATTTTATTCGCATCTACCTATATTTTAGGGTTAATTTGAATTCTGCGTGCGCTCGAGCTGGGCTCGGGTTTCGATTAGACCCCGCATAAAAGAAAGAAAGAGGCACTTCAATGCTAGCTCATGAATAAAAAATATTTAATTATTCTCCCTTGCGCCACCCCTCCCTTGCACCGTGTGAAGAATACAACTCTGGAAAGAGTTAGACACTCGAGATAGGGTTGAAATAAAAAACATTGCCAATATTAAGTAGTACTAGATTTGAGTAGGTAGTGAATTTCGATTACATTATTTGAAATCTAACTGAGACATGCATTTGACAATAAATGTAATTATGTGACTCTAGCTCTGCAATGTGAAAAACGTACGAGTAATAATAGCCCTCCTGGCCGATATCGTCCACGGTGGCCAATAGCAACAGAGATCACCCAACTACGCAGGAGATATTATAGTGCACAAGTGTGAGCGCAATACACAGGTGCACTCACTGTTCCATCACCCTCAAAGTTCGGTGAGACGGCAATCCGACATGACCGGAGAGAGATCAGGCGCAGGACCAACAGCTTAATGTGCTTTCCGAGGCACGGGGGTGTAGCACCGCCAACTTCCCGACTCCGAGCTGTGTTTGAGAAATTCATGACAGAAAATCTCAGAAACAATTTTGGCTCGACCTGGGATTCGAACCCAGGACCTCTCGGATGTAAGGCAGAAACTTTGCCACTAGACCAACGTGGTAGTCGAACGAACGAGTACATTGCTAACAAAACAAATATTATCAGACCCAAAAAAGACCATTAGTTTACTTCTAATTAGCCGCGTGCCGAACATAATTTCTTTTTAGTTTTTTTTTACCAAAAAAAAATCGCCAACCTTTCTCTTACTCCCTTCAAAGGGTGGTTCTTTGAGACCGGGGTATTAATGACTTTGTGACGGGTTAGATGTGCTACAAAGACGGGTAGAGAACTAGGGACTACGCAACGCCCTTTGTGTTTGACAGTACGCCTCTATGCGTGAAGAATTGGCAGTGAAGGGTTTGTAATGAATGAGGCTGTAACTCTAAAGTTTTTTATATAACTATTTTATATAGTTTTTTTACATATTATTATCATCAGCCTATACATATACGTCCCACTGCTGGGCACAGGCCTCACCTCAACTATGAGGTGGTGCGAGCCATACTCCACCACGCGGGCTCAGTGCGGATTGGTGGAGGGGTGTGTGTAAAGTAAGTGACCAACCTTACTGTCAGATGTTATTAAGCCGCCCGAGGGCCTCCGACCAGGCTTAACGACTAATATCTATCGATATTAACCGGGACCAACAGCTTAACGTGCCTTCCGAAGCACGGAGATGCTTGTAAAGAGACGTCACTTGTATGGTCAGAATGGTCACCCATCCCAAACATGACCGCGCCGTAGGTTGCTTAACTTTTGGTATCACTACCAAAGCGCTGCAACTACTGCGCCACAAGCACCACATATTATTAGGTATATATATATTTTCTCTAAAGGGTTTTAAGGGTTTTTAGGGAGTTATTCCAATCGAATCTGTAGGTGTTGCTTACAAAACATTATTCACATAGTACGAGAATTCTATACTTCTATAACAAATAAGATGATAACTTAAATTTCTTCCTTATCCTAGCATAAAAACATAATACAGAATCATAATATTCCTTTTTTTAAATAAATTTATTTTCACTAAGTACGTAATTCCTACTTAGTAAAAATGAATTAACACCATTAATAATATATAAATTAATAATCAATAAATAAATCGACACTAATGTGTTAATCAATAATCAATGTTTATAAAGTGTAGGTAACCTAAAAACGTTTAGATTCACTTTGATCAATTACCAATAATTGAGGACAAAGCTCCCCAAATAGAAATCGGTTAAGGTTGTTTTGTCGATAAAACAACTTTTGAATTTTTGCAAAATATCGCAGGTAGAACAATTTCTTCAAAACTATTTTTTAAATATATTACAACATCCCATACATTGATCTAACTCTTTGGTAATTAGCTTAAGCACTTGTGTTACAGAAATCGAAATCAACAGTGGTATTACAAATAAACTTAAATAAATACATGGAAAACCCAGATCAGTAAAAACAGACATGTTTATGCACACAATTGTTTGTAGGTACAGTGCGGGGATCGACCCGCGACCTCTTGGTGTAACAGTCAACTTCTTAACCATTCATACCAAAGCGGTCGTCTATTATAGAAAGTTTATTGTTACAATTGGTTATTAGGGAATTTACCTTCAAATCCTATATTTTAAGTAATAACATCATCATGTACTTGTTGTTGGTTCCGTCGTTTTTTAACGTCTCTACTGTTAACCATCCTACTACTATTATAAAGGCGAAAGTTTGTAAGTATGGATGTATGGATGTATGGATGTATGGATGTTTGTTACTCTTTCACGTAAAAACTACTGAATGGATTTGAATGAAGCTTTACCACAATATAGCTTATACATCAGAATAACATATAGGCTACAATTCATAAAGAATTTTTAAGATAAAGGCTTTCCACGCGGACGAAGTCGCGGGCGGCCACTAGTAAAAAATAATTTTGAATTCTATATTTTAGTTTTTGAACCTCTTAAAAACAGGAAACAGTTTCTTTAAGGGTCTCAAAAACAACGAAGTGAGTTTCGTCTCAGGTTTTGAACACACACGTGCCTTGGAGTAGGGTAAATGTGTCAAATATCGACCATGGCTTAAAGTAAATATGTTTTGTAGTTTTGTTTAGTCTATCCGCTGTTTTTTTTTGCTATTCCTGCAGCAGCAGGAAGTACAGCAGAACATGAGTATCCTTCAAAACATTTGATCAATCAGATTCTGATGTCAGCGACCTGCAGTCCTACTCTCTAACTAAGCCATTGTCTGTAGTTTCGGTTGAAGCCATCCTTGTCACTCTAAGACGTTTGACCGTGCAAGCGAACCTGGCTAGACCCAAAAATACGATTGAATCGTTAGGGAGTAGCCTCTACATCCAGTTTGACCCCGGGATCTTCACAAGGTTGTCAATCCATGTTGGCGGTAATCTTGAACTATCTGCCCAAAGACCATCAGTTCAACTAGTTATACTTTGCCAATAATAGGCTAGACCACCAATCGTTGACATAGTCTTTATTATCTGTCAAAACGGTCTGCCTCCATAGATTTTGTATAGGAATACAAGAACGTGACGGCACGATCATGTATCAGAAATTGGAGGCAATTGACCGAATATTTATTGAGTATTGTGTGTTTAAAAATTGGTTTCTACAGCTTTTTGGAAATATACTGGTTGTATTAACTTCACAGGGGGCTATGTTTTTTAAACGCTATGATCTTGAAAATATTCAAGATAGGTGTCATCATGCCTATTGATCACGAAATTAAGTTGCAATTACTTTAAAAATCAGTAAAAAAGTAATAGAGCTTACTTTGCCAATAATGAATAACAAAACTAAGTCGCAGTTAACTAAAAAAATCACGTATCTGCCGAGTACCAACATCACCCGCACTTACCCTGCGCCTGCGCGCTAAAACGCAACAATCTGCGGGCGGCAGCTGCGCGCGCACGTGGCGGGCGGCGGGACTCCTGCGCATGCGCAGCCATTGTTGCGACGCGCGGGGTTCCGCAACGGTGAACTATGATCTTTGACGAACCAATTAATGAACACACATCATCATAACGAAAATTATATTTTTTGCGAACATGCGGAGTTCTACTGTGGTGCAATGAACTATTATCTACTTATTATCTATCTATCTAACTTATTATCTTTGACGATACAACTTATGAACTCACATACATCACTAAATTCTACTAATGTCGCTAATATATGATGGATGTATGTTACTATTTCACGTCAATTCTACTGGATACGATTTGCCAAAAATTTACAACATAGATAGATTGTAACCTTTAATAATAATAACATATAGTCCTACTACTATTATAAAGGCGAAAGTTTGTAAGTATGGATGTATGGATGTATGGATGTTTGTTACTCTTTCACGTAAAAACTACTGAATGGATTTGAATGAAACTTTACCACAATATAGCTTATACATCAGAATAACATATAGGCTACAATTCATAAAGAATTTTTAAGATAAAGGCTTTCCACGCGGACGAAGTCGCGGGCGGCCACTAGTACTTTATATCCCGTAAAAATTCACGGTTCCTATGGCATATGTAGAAAACGGGTTCTATATGGGCGAACCCGCAAGGCACAGCTAGTAGTTCATGATATTAATACATCTTGGGGCAGTGGACCATGACCTTAGAAAAAGTAATTTATTTACCCACATCATTTTTTCTCCTCCTTGAAAACTATAAGGTTCAATATGAAGCGAGTCTCTGTGAACTATAAAATCTTTGATTTATTGATACACACACACAAATTTCATTAATACAGGGTGGCGACAATAATACGACTATTGAATTTTTGTCTGTTACGCTTCCACGCCTAAACTACTAAACAGATTTGGATGAATTTTGGTCGTCACCATTCTGTATGTGTATTAATTTTCATCGAAATCTGTTCTGTAGTTTGGGCATGAAAACGTAACAGACAGAAAGTCAATTGTCGAATTGCGGTCGCCACACTTGAATTTTCTGTCTTGTCAAGTACATTATTGATTAATAAGAGAGGATTATATGAAAAACTAGCTTACCCGACAGACGTTGTCCTGTCATTACTATGACCTACTCGTTCTCTACTCCTAACGGAATAAAAAGTATCCTATATCCTTCTCCCAGTTCGTAACTACCTCCTTACCAATTTTCAGCCAAATTGGTTCAGCCGTTCTGGAGTTATAAATAGTGTAACTAACACGACTTTCTTTTATATATGTATATAGATAAAACGTTATCATATCTCTTTTTACAGGTAAGACGTGCACCCTCTCGGCAGAAAATTAACAAAAAACAAAGTACCTACTACCTACCTATTTTTCTTTGCAACTTTTCAAGACTGCAACTTTTCTAGAATGTTATAAATCGGAATAATTTTCTATAGCATGTTTCAGTTTGCACCAATATAACCGCTTAAACCTATTATTTAATTTAAAAGTAGGTATTTAACTTAAAATAATCAATACAGAACCCCACCAAGCTGATTGCTAAAAAGATTCCGCGTGAGACCCCCGCGATAACCATAGACTAGGGTTGTCTCAGGTCACGTGCAACACCCTCGTACACACCGCAGCACATCATACTACCCCACTTTATTGCAAACTTAACCTTTACACAAAATCATAAGATGCATCAGTGTTCGCCTTGATGTGCGTCGTGTGTGCACGCTAGACGCGTCGCTAATCCCTTGTCTCGAAGGACCAGAGTTTTCCGGTTTCTAATGTTACTATTTTATTCGCTTTTATGGCGCGTATCGACCGGCTGTTATGAGATTTTGAGCTGATTATTTTTTGACTGTTGCTGGTAAAGATTGGGTATTAATACTGCATCGAATAAATACGTAAACTGTACAACGACGTCCTTAAACTTCATTATTTAATTGAGTTATTTCGAAGTTGAATTGCTTTTAAAGATTCGATTTATACAAATTTCTATTGGAAAGGTGTCTGTATAGCGTAGAAGATTTTTAGTTATTTTAAGTTTGCATGTATATCTCTTATAATTATTATGTAAAAATGCATATTGTTTATTGAATAAATGAAATAAAATGAAATTTGTTTGTATGCACTTAAATGCAAAAGTCAAAGCAATTAGCGATTCTTTAAAAATAGGAATACATTAGCTAATGTCATATCCCGAAATAAAAGTTATTTGTTTACTTATGAAAAAAAAAACACTAATTACATGTCATCTAATGATAAATACTTGGAAATAATGTTGTGTCTTGAATTCCAAAAGGATTAATAGTAGAGGATTACACTGAGTACAGGTAGAGACAAGTTGATAATTAATTTAAAAAAAAAGAACAATCGATCGTTAACCTGTTGAATCTTGTCCAGAATTAATTCACTTTTTGTAGTAACTTCGGTCTGTTATGTGATCTTCAGCTCCGATTTTGTTTAGGAATTTAACTTTGAAAATGTTCTTTAAGACAATTATAACAACTATTAACAACTATGTTCCTACAGTCCAATAAATTAACGGTTATCATCAGCTGGACTAGATAGCACACATGGTGTTTAAGCATCCTAAAAATTACGTAAACAAACATTATGCGATCTCTAGTCAAAAATTGGAATGCGCGACAGATTAGGGTGTGATATTGTACCATCTATGCGTATAATACTGCACATTAAGTCATAATTGTGGCTTATGCACTTGTCATAGAGGCGAATTCTCAACGAATGTGCAGTTGAAGTGCCTGCATGTACATTATCTCTCTCTCATCAGCCTATAAGTTTCACTGCTGGGCACAGGCCTCACCTCAACTATGAGGTGGTGCGAGCCATACTCTACCATGCGTGCTCAGTGCGGATTGGTGGAGGGGTGTGTGTAGTGACCAACCTTACTGTCAGATGTTATTATGCCGCCCGAGGGCCTCTAACTAGGCTTAACGACTAATATCCATCGATATTAACCGGGTCCGGGACCAACTGCTTATCGTGCCTTCCGAAGCACGGAGATGCTTTTAAATAGACGTCACTTAAATGGTCAGAATGACATTGTTGGTCAGAATGGTCACCCATCCCAAACATGACTGCGCCTTGGTAGTGATACCAAAAGTAAAGCAACACTGTTGGTATCACTACCAAAGCGCTGCAACCACTGCGCCACAATCATACATAACATACTCGTGAATAACGTCGCCGTCCTTGCGGAGAGCGTTCGACCCCAGCCTGCCGCGGACCTTTAAGCTCAGGGCTGCAAGTGGTGTGAAATGTAATTTTGCAATATTTTTTAATACGTATTCAAAATTATAATACCTTCTCGCCTTCTTCCTATTTTAGTGTTTGCATAGAATATTTTTAACAAAGAAAGCGCTGAGTTATTTTATTAACACCCTTTTTATGAGTTAATATTTTCTTGAATACATCTTAAGTCTCACTCTCTAGTATTAACATACTTATATACAAAAATACGTTCATTTAAGTTGTAGATCAGATATATTTAATTTTTTATAGTGTTAAGCATATTGGAGCTGGCACTAACTGGTCCAGTGAAGTGTTTTTTTTCAATATTCTTTAACTTAATGTAACTTCCTTTATTTTCAAACGTCAATGTTACATAAAAATGTTGAAATGCTCTGAATGACGCTTAGTCCTTTTTATCAGTGTCTATCTAATCAGAATCACAAACGAGTTCTGTAAACGCGGCAGCCCTACGCGACCCGCAAGCTGCACCCCACTACAAGTCTCAACTTGCCCGCGGTCGACAGTTCGATACTAGTCCGCGAGACGCCGTCGCGAGCGCACGCGTGTGTTTGTTCAAAATGGTGCGGAGCCTCTCACAGTGGACCAAGACACTCAGCTTCCCAGCCCGACTGTCCCCAAACAGGACGAAGGATGTCCAGCCCTCCCCCGGAGTGTCGCCGACGCCGAGCGCCTCCTCCCTCCCCCAGGGATCGGAGAAAACCGTCTCCCCTATCCCGATCACGGAGATCAGTCAAATAGTGAGTCATTATTTTTGTGGGAAAATGCGAACGCTGCCTGCATGTTTAGTGTAAAATGTGATTTAGGTATTTCGTATGCGTAACGTTATGTTTTGGTCGAGTTGTAAGTTCACTCATGGAAAAGACTTCAACGAAATACCGCAGAAATTTTATGTCTACATTTTTGTTATTTTAAATTTGTAAATCTGAATGATACGTAACGTGTGTGCTGTAACTTTCTGTATAACATTATTGTTACTTAATAACAAATAGGGTATAGCACATCTTTACCCTACTTTTTACAGTATGTTGACAACGTTCCGGCTTATTAACCGAATTATGTAATTCCTCGCAATCTTATTACAGGATTAACTTTGTAAACAAACGATTGCATCGTTACAAAAACAAGGTGATTGGTAAACCTTTGTTTACCAAACAGTTGGCACCAAAACCTGTCGAGTGAACTTCTTAAAAAGGGGTGCAACAGTTATAACTGCGCATGAGTGCGTGCTTAAAATGTGAACATAGTTTATGGCCCTCTATATTAGCGAATCATTAAGTTCAAAGTTATTACTGAAAGGAAATGAATCGAAGACGTGTCCTGTATCCAAAATAATACCCTTGCATTGTAGTATTTCTATAAGCGTTATCGATAGATGGCTTTGCTGTGTGGTTGATCGGTTTTGCTGAAGGTAGCGATCGATGGATGCGATGTTGTTCGACCGAGCGTGTTTCGTCGATGTAGGAGGTGGGTGTGCGGGCGCACAGCGCAGACGTACCGTTATGTCGCCTGCACTCACCTTGGCAAGGCCGCGGGATGCCAGTTTTTGCAAAGTATGAAAGCACATGACTTTCACCTTTTAAGACGGCCTTTCTAAATACTGATTCTGTTAGACATCTTTTAGGTTCCAAATCATTGCTAGGTCACTCTCTCACCGTAGGAAGACCTTGAAAAAAATGGCTTTGTGAATCTTAAACATTCGCAAAAATGCGAACAGCCTTTATTTTAAGGTCGTCTAAAGCATCTTGCTCTAATCAAAATCTAAAAGGTAATTATGTCAGTTAACCTTTCATATCTCTTTACCTAATTAGCAGAACATTTGCATCTACCGAGAACTTAACAATTATGTATGTGGATGATGTACCGTAAAGAAGGTATGTAAATGATTAAGATCGCTACGTTACTTCAAATCAATTATACTTAACAAAGATATTGGCTTATTTATACAATTCAATCAGCGATTTTGTACTTTACAGAGAAAACTTAATTCTATATTGATTCGCAAAAAGTAATTTCACAACAATCTTTTGTCCGTTTAAATCGTGTTAAAAATGTCAGAGCTATATGACCCCACCTTGCCGGTTGTAAATTAAGTGCTCGTCGCAATAAAAAAATAAAATCTTCATTCGAAATCGTAAAAGAGAGTCATCAATATTACACGCCATCTTGGATTTATTGCAGGCGTCGGCGTTTTTTTGACAGAAATTTAAATTTAAAACGTCATTTGACGTTGCGTCCGTCATTTTATTGGCGGTAAATAAGGCTCGATGCGAAATGCCTTTTCTGCAACGATTGAGCAAAGGAATGCAGGCTGCGTTTGATTGCAGCGTGGCATACATTGTCGGGTCGGTAATGTTAACTTCAGCGTAAAAAGGTGTAAGCGCAAATTACAATGTTTTGCTCTGTTACCATTTTTATTCCGGCATAAAAATGTATTGGTTGTAAATAATGTTTTTAATTTTAAGCGACACTTCTTGATGACTTGACGATCTTCCCATACATGTCGTGAGTCGTAAGCCAGGCTAATGGATGTAACAGTTTAGCTTTCTCGTTTCTGCTTCTACATATTTTTAATCGGTAAAATTTCTTCCGTATGACTCACAAACATATCTTGTGACATACATTCATCAAATGTGCAAAAAAACAAGTGTTTGTTTTACAATCCACTTATTAAGTTGTTTCGTGATTCAAATTGCATTCGCTCGCAATTATAAAATGACTTTGTTTCTAATTCATACCTACATTCTTAATTACTATGGTAGACAAAAATAACTCCGTATGCAAATAATTTAAATAAACCACACAATTTCTTCTACAAAGGAAATTATGGAGGGCCTAATTAACCGTGCTACAAACGTTATCCTTTGAGCGAATAATTCTTTGGAAAGTGCTCGGCAGCCATACTTATTAGGTATTTTATAGTCGCCTCGTCGGAACAAACATCTGCGTGTCAAATTCCTCGATGCCATGTGCAGCCCAGCGATGGGAAACGAACCGTGCACATGTGTTGAAAAAAGTTATGTTCATTTGAAAATGGAATATTCATTGCGTACGACTGACTGTTTATGTAGGTATTTTATAGTGGGATCAAACGCGGAAACTGAACAAATAGTCTGTGATCGGAAAGCAGACGGTTATACGCGTTTGCGTTCGGGAATGGATTGAGATCTATTTGATGTAGAAATAGATCTGTTAAGATGCTGATTTTTATTGCAATTGAAATGTAAAACATACGAACATCTTAGGTACACATATGTTCTTTCAAATTGATAAACATCTAAGATCTTTGCTTTTGATAAAATTTTCAAGTAGTTAAAATAATTATTACTACTAACCAATAAAGGGTTTCGAAAAAAAAATTTCATAAACTCGTCCGAAAACTAAAATATACGTGTCGAAAATATATCTACCAGCACAAATGCAATATGCTAGCCATTTTTGTCTAAATTTAATAAATAGACAAAGGGCGAGGGTGTTTTTTCGGACGTCAGCTGTTCGTACTGTGCTACGGAATTTGGACTAGAGTTCCGCACCATAAAGGACCCAAATAATAGAGATTTGAAAAAGGTCCACTTTTTGTTTGTAGGTTGGTAGGCGTGTCGTGATGTGTTGTTACAGACATGGGGATGGTTTTTTGATGTCAGTAGTCTGTTTTTTTTTAGTTTTCGATGTTCAGATGCTCCAACAAAAATAAGGGTTGATTTGGTTATTTATATTGGGCTCATAATGTTTGATTACCTTATTTGCATACTCGGGTTGAGATAGGGACAGACCCTTTTTTTATACATTTTTTACAATACAATAATATTTAGTTTTGTAGTAGTATTACATGATTTTCATGGCAAATCATGTCGAAGGTTACAATTCAAGTCAATTAATTTAATAAAATGCGAACATTAATAGTAACAACATTATGATATAAGTGTGGTAAGTTAAAAATTACAGTCGAGGCGATATTGCTAGCCCGTGCTGTAGGCGAGGGCTATAAGGAAGCAGAGGCTGTAATTATCAAAGCGCACGTATGTATGTCATACGACGTATTATTATAACATATTTACATATTGCGAGGAAATAAATTAAACTAAATAAAAACAATACAAAGACAAGTAAAAGCGCGCGGAATAATTTTCACTTGTTCACAAATGACGACCGCTTGGTGCAGTGGTCCGCATGTCGGACTTCTAAACCAAGGGTCGCGGCTTCGATTCCCGCACAGTACAAGCATAAGTGTGCATGAACATGTGTTGTTTGTACTGGTCTGGGTGTTTTCTATTTATAATATGTATTTATTTACAAAAAAAAGTATTTAAGTATGTATATCCGTTATCTAGTACCCATAACACAAGCCTCGTAGCTTACTTTGGGACTAGAGAATTGGTGTGCTTGTTGAGAAATATTTATTTTATTATATTTATTATTAAATCAGCGATGAACTAGCATCAACAGCACAAGTAAACAGCCAGGATTACTAATAAAGTAAATAATATTATTGTGTTTTTGTTACAGATAAATGGTTGTAATTTATTTTCTAAATTATTGAAATTAAAGAATTAAATGTTTATTTATTATATTTTTTCCCCAAGTAAATTTGATTCATAAAATATTGACCACTTTTCTGACATAAAAACTCTTTGCTTTTAAAAAAAAAGATTTTAAAAAGTTTATTCTTAAACGGAGCATCTTAAAAAACCGTGCACTAGGAATGTTACTTTATATAAAAATACTTGTGCGTTTTACATTACATTACCGCACAAGTACCTACGTAATAAAATTGGTGTAATTACTAATTACAGCCACTTTACGAGCAAATATGTTATAAAAATATAAAAACCTACAAATAGTGATTATAATAATGAGAGTTAAATATGTTTCATGAACCGAATGTGACCAGAGAAATTATGTTTAAGTACATAAAATACATTACTAATATTATAACGTGCTAACAGCTTAACAGATTAGAAACAAAATATGGATTCCGAGGTCGGAATTTTGCTTGTCCTAATTACCCTTAGATCAAATTACTATAAATAGATAAATAAATAAATATTTCACAACAATCACACCAATTCTCTAGTCCCAAATTAAGCTACGAGGCTTGTGTTATGAGTACTAGACAACGGATAAACATACTTAAATACTTTTTTTTGTAAATAAATACATATTATACATAGCAAACACCCAGACCAGTACAAACACAGATGTTCATGCACACATATGCTTGTACTGTGTGGGGATCGAACCCGCGACCCTTGGTTTTAAAGTCCGACCACTGCACCAAACGGTCGTCATACTATATGAGTATTCATTTTACATAACCTCTTGGTGTAATTTTAACAATAAAAATATTATGTTGAAGTATTTCTTCATACATTTAGCATTTACCGAATATTATTTAAAATTACAAGTCGAGCAGTATTTTATACGACTTTTAAAAGCATTTAAAACCGTTTAATACTTACTACATCTCACAGGAACCAATCAGTAGTCGAAATATCAAATAACATCCAACGGATATGACATATGATACCAACGTTCGGAAATCAGGACACCCTCATATTTTTTTTTTTGAATCCCATTGGATGCAAAAGCATTAATAAAGCATTCACTTCCGTAATCAGATTCGTTCGTAATCGGCTCGATAAGAACCAGAGATAAGAATGAATTACTTTTTTTATCGTAAAGTGGATGTAGCGATTGGTTTTATACAGCCAATGCAAGTATTTAATGCAATCTTGTGATTCGTATAACTCAAAAATAAGAGATGATTACTTACCTACTTTTGATGATAAAGTTTTAAACGGTTCTGTCATGATTATGGCTTAGACAATTTTATGACTATAGTTGCTATAGTAACGATCGAATATTTAAGAAAGGGTCTATAACTTAAATTATTGAGTAATGCTACAAAATAAGCCAAAACTTTAGTTCTCACCTCAAGACTTATATGTCAAAGGGCTATCCTCATTCCCATGTAGTAAATTAATACATCTATTTCTAGATATAAGACATTTGATTACATTGCACTAAGTATTATTTAAGTAACTATGGAAATATCGCAAGTAATATCGATTACTGCTCAATAGGTACATTATGGATATTAAAATAAAATTCCTATAGCAGAGGTATTAAAACGGCAACTTTGTACTATTTTCTTGAATACTTAGTAACACACTCAAGGCTATTTCAAAGATGACGGATAATCGCGGAAGCCCTTAAAGTTACCGTAACTTGTAGATCATCATAAAATATGGCACAGTTTTCTTATAAGCCTAAGCTAATACCAACTGTTGCTGACAAAAACTGTTGATGATAGAACGTAACGAGCAATATATGAATAGCATGTAACAAAAATGAAGATTTGATTATTTGATGTTGAACGCTAGCAGCTTAACTCAATAATAAAAGGTATAAATATGACTTATTTCCACGCAAACTGACTCGACTTTCCAATTTATAATATTAATAAGGATTTCGACATAAATTTGGACTGAACATCAAAAAAGTAAAAAGTGTACATCTATGGTACGCGCAATAGCGCTCTGATGCCCGGTTTAAGCCTACCAAAACCTCTATCCAAAACTTTACAGACACACTCTTTAAGATACCTAGTTACCTAGGAAAGTCGAAAGTTGCACCTGTCTCAAGCAGATGTGTGGAAGGGCAACACATTAATGCATTTATTTCGGGTGAACCGGAATGCAGAACAGCTGGCCGTGAAAAAACTTTACCTGAGGGCCTTAAATTTTGTGATCAGCTGATGTCGGCGTGCGCGCGAGTTGGCAACTTCGCAGCTTTTGTTGCGTCCAATGATGTCGGTTACAATAGCTTTTGGTGCTCAGGAATCAGCTGTTTTTATTCAAAAAGAAACAGCTGACTGGCATTCCAGTGAGGAATACCTGTGTCATAGTCGCCAGGAATACACCTTATTTCGTAGAATTTTAATACGATTTTTGCAATATGTTATGAACAGATTTAACCCTAATAGAGTGACCCAAGCTGCAAAAATGTACCTTTACATATCTTTGAGTATGAATGTAAAATAGCTCTAATACCATAAAAATCATTAAGGTATCATCGGATATAGTTGATTCTCTCAAAGATCTAAAATTAAACGTTGCGTAGATCATCTATATTTGTATATCGTCTTGAATGGCATGATCAGCTAAGTCAAATGTATTGAGAAAGTATTCTACTGCAAGAAATATTATGCGTAATATTTCGATCAACTAAAATTGAACATACACACTCACCATTGTCATTACTTCCGTTTGCCATACAACTGGCAGGGAACTGTCACTGGTAGAAAACGACATATGTTAACCGAAGACCTTTTTCCAACACAACATATTAGTAAAATTATCGTCCAGCTTGGTATTCTTCAAGTATCTGCCTTCTGTCTGCTTATCTACAAAGAGCTCTTTGTTTTTAAGTATCTCAAAGGAACTACTTCAAACATGTTTATGGAACTTCTAAACAAAGGGCATCTCCCTTTTTGGTAACGTCTGTTTTCTATCTGCAGTCCCTGTGTTTATTGGTACATGTCCGATGGGAGCCCTTGTAACCCCCCTGCGTTTAAACTCCCGATGCTCGAGATAATGATATTTCCAATTTACTAATTTGATACACTAGCACTCTCGTGTAGAACTACCGTCCCCTAGAGTCTAAGTTTGAAGTAACTGCTAATAAATTGCTCTACTTACGACTATTGGACCAGGAGACTTATATATTTATAGTTGCTACAGTTTACTGTGTGTGCTAGCTAAAAGTACCTGAACAACATAGTAGTTATGGTTAGTTCCATCAATGAATGTTTTAAATTAAAAGTATTTTAGAAGGACAGCTTAGATTCTTGGCATCTGAAGAAGGTTCGCTATTTATGCATCTACTACCAGCCGCCTGCGACTTCGTCCATGTTCAAGTTCGAATTGATGTTAGGTTTTGGCACAATCTACTCGCCTAGATCTTTAAAACGGTACCTCAATTATATTTTTAGGTCCTAACATCGCGACACAGGCTGGTGGGAAAGGAATGCTCTTACACATATAATATAAAGAGATTCTGTACAGAAGGACTCTGAACGCTTTGTGTATGATTGACCTGAATAATTGAGTCCAGGTAGTTTCAAAGTAGACCCATTTTTACCCCATCACTATTTCAAAACACAACAACTAACTCAAGTTTTAACTTGTCTAAAGCGATTATACAAATGGCAATTTGATTCAAAATGATTTTCGAAATCATAAAGATATAAATTTTCCGATACCTTTTCGTGCCACTACTATTAAGGCCAATAAATATAGTTTATATTTCAAACGTGAAGGGGTATGGGTGATTCTGATGCATCCATCAGATGAAATTATAATTAAACTGATCAATTCAGACAACGTATCATTTGGAGCCTCCCAGCAATAGAATGATCACGCATCCCAAATTGATGGTAATGATGTATTTGATTTAATTATTGTATCATATAATTGATTCTATTTGTAAAATTGAAAGAGCTATTGTTAAGCTTTAAAAAGCATTTGTATCTAAAGATTTTTATCGGTGTTTAGAAATAGTTAGCTATATTGGAGGCGAAAGACGGTTAACGAGGCAGATTCTCATATATTATCAGTCTGATTATTACCAATTACATCGATTGATGAGTCATTAAATGCTATGATGCATACCTTTTTAGAATCAGAAGGATCTAAATCTGTTGCTAATTGGCATTTAGTCGATTTTCATTACCCAATCTTTCGATTATCAGCGACATAAAGTAAAAGAATGATTCATATTATGCATTTAGGACTATATTTCACTAATTAAACATAAATTTAGTACTGATAAACTTACACAATGTTCGACAACGTTGGATCCATCCACACAGCCAAGTTAAAAGGTTCTCTGTTGTTATCTAAAACCTCTCATGATTATTACATTTCAACACGGAAGCTCTTATACAGTTAATTCGTTATCAGATGTTGGTCGAGCCCACATTTCGGTGGCACGACTGGTCGTGCTTTATGAATACTCCAACTGAATTAAAAGCAGGCCCTTAGTCATGACTTATTGTAATTATTCTAATTACTTTGTGGTTTGGACGACCACTTGCTTTTCGGAAAGCGTTTCCCTTTTGTTATGTTCTTTTACGTTTTGGTGAATGACTGTTCTTGTGCCGTTTGGAATTGGAATAGAACTGTTAAATAAGCACACCTATAATGAAAAAGTGCTTATATTGACTCTAGTACCGAAAGTTCAAAACGTAATTCAATAAGTTGTTAGTATCGTTCATGCATGTTGACAGTAGCCGGCTACTTAATTCATTGCTCTCTTCCTGCTTTTAAAATTAGTTCTTAATTGAATATCCGAGTCTATGGATTAGTATTATCGACACTCAATTGACCGGATGCGACGCCATCTTTAACTTGGATTGCGATCCGAATAATTCGACCGCACTTGGTTTCCGCTGTCCTTCGCTTGTTTCGATGGCATTTTGGTGTTTAGCACTTGTTAATAAGATTGAAAATAGACTATCGAGAAATTAATGAAGATGTCGACTGTGCGTACGTATAGTTTTTTGGTCGTGAGAGAATTTTTGAACCGTAAAGCGAGTTACAAACGAATTCTTTGTGCAAACTCGACAAATTAAAGACGTGGATGTAGAATTAGAGGGTATGGGATAAATGGATTTTAAAATTGGCGGGTTTCGAGAGGTCAAAAGAGCGATTACCTTACGATTGTGGAGGTAATTTTGGTAAAACTATTTCACGGTCAGGTTGACACGGCGAATGGCGAATAATCTGTTTCTGGAATTCTTGTGGTTATTTATGACTAAACTATGTGTTTCGTTGTGTGAAGACCTCTAATCTACTTTTGTGATTGATGCATTCAGAATACACAATTGAAAGTAATGACATGTAAGGTAATGTAGGTTTGAACCTACTTTAAACTTAAAAAAAGTAAAGCAGTATACAAAACTAAGCGAGCAAAAATCTGATGTGTGTGACTCAAGTAAGATATTGATATTACGCATAAAAATGACCTAAACCTCATTCTAATATATGTGGTTCAAAATTAGTCAATATCTACATAGCAAGTTGATTTATTCCCTGCAGTATTACTATTCACATACGTAGTAGAATTACTTGGCTTTCTATTAAGTCAGTCAGTTTTTTTTTAATTATTAAAAAAAACTGACATAATTAGCCAGAAGTCGTACTCCGGAACGATGTTTTTTCTAGTTAGTTAGCTCGCTCGCTCGCACAGTCAACCTTGTAAGAATGACAAGGACCGCTGCATCCGAAACTACGTACATTAGCCTAAAGAGTAGGAGGGCAGAAACCTGCGTCTACTCATCGTTTTGTTATGCGCCCGCGCAGCCCCGGACATCGCCTTGAATCTTGATGCCATAATATTGCGCATATCGGTTCTTGGGACGATAATTTTGTGTTTGCACTTTTTTATTGGAACCTTTTTAAGCGACAATCAAATTAGCATATCCGTTGTGAATGTTACTTTGTTATAAACAAGAAACAAAGACAGGATGAAGCTTAATATTGAAGCAATCGTTAGATTTGACAACAATTTGCGACACAAGTTAGTCGTGTTTATGTGTAATCATGGCAAGAAATCAAATTATCATCACTTCCATCTAGCTCAAGGCTTGAACCTAAATTGAAATCTACAAGCACATAATGATCGTGGAATATTATCTGCAAGACCTTTAACGATATAATTTTGAAGAGCTGTCAGTAGTGCTACTTTGCATATTCGTGTGCAGCCCTCCTTGTCACTCATGTCAATTGACCAGCGCACTAGAATGCGATGGAAAGACTAAATAATGGTCAACGATAGCAAGAGTCGTACATCGCGTGCTCAAAGATTTAACCACCGAGAACTTGACCATGACACCTACTCAAGAAGAACAGCATCGCAGAATAGGCATCAAACATTTGGTCAGATAATTACATCCGTCGTTTTTTGCCTACAGCGCAGGCGCGGCGAAAAAGCTGTCGCATTCGATTCGCCATTGTTTACCGCCCTTGACTTCCATACAGGGTTGTCAGATTAGCTATGAATTACTCCTTTAATTTCTGGCAGTTGCCTTGACTCTGCGTATTTTAAAATAAAACTTAAATTATTTCTGTAATGATAGGCTTCGCATTGCTATTTAGTAAATCGCATTTAGTAAACCATGCGGGCCGCAGATGGGCAGTCGCCTACTTATTTCACTATCCGGTTCCCTGCATTCTGTCTGCATAGCCTCCGGGCATTAATCAATCCACGAATTTTTCGCAAATAACTACAAGACGACCCAAAATAATCATCCTAATGCCCTCTTTATTGTTCAATGTTCCCACGGACAACGCACGCGAGCGCGACTAACTTTTTTTACTTTTTTTACCAACATCCGCGCCCGAGGCGCAAAGGAGCCACGGAATAAAATCAGGCTTGCATTTGATTTGATTGCCGGGTCCAGAGATAGTGGTACTATCATTAGTGTATATGAACTGGCACCGTCCAGTAAGCCCTTTCTGACGCGTGTAAGTGGTATGATTTATTATCGTATTACCCCGAGTATATCTCCAAATGTTACGTCCATATGGCGTGCTCGATTAAGTGTTATCATTTCTCTCCCGCTCGTTGTGCTCTGTGGTCTGATTTTCTATTTGTCTATGTCCGTAATGACATTTTACTTTTTTTACAGCCAGGTCATTACATGGTCGATTGTACGGTTCTTTAGCGGTAAGGAGAGAGGTTCTAGCCTTTTCAAACGTACTGTTTGTGATGTAGATTTTGCAAGCGCTCTTCGAGACCGGTTTTGCGATGATTCGCTTGCCTCCAACGTGACAATACAGCCAATTCGTGACATGACACTTAAACCGATGGGCATAAGGATGTCTTTGCTTCTATAGCGTAACGGCAACGTGTATTTTAATGTTTGCGAAATGCGTTTACTTGTATCAGTTACACCAGCGATAAATAAACTATACGCGATTCCACACAGATTTCGATGCAAAAAGATAGTCAAAGAAATAAAACTTACATCATCCAAAAACAAACAGGTTTATTTTTTTTCAGCAAAGGCACAATGTCTTAATGCCTAAAGCTGGCAAAGTGCGTTGACATTACCAAAGAGATATTTATTAATGAATAACCAGCTGATTAGTTACCATATATAGAAAGGCAGGTGTGCGTAGGCGCATAGGTGTGGCGACCCATGGATTAGAAGCCTTTAATTTTGCATCCACTCTTACATCGGACCGTGGCATGTGCAGAGTTTTTTTTGTCGTTGTTTTTTTTTAATCGAAATGAGTTATGTGGAATTTCTTTACGAGTTGCTGGAGGTGAGTTTTTGATAAATCAATATTAGTGCAATATTCAATTACTATCAAGTTTAATAAGTCTCTATAAATCTTAGCGACATCTTTAATTATTAAAAAGTATGACTTAGTTTTGTAAAATGACTTATAAGCTTGTATTTGTTAAGTATTTTTCGCGTTTACAACGCTATTATCGGGGGTTCGATTCCTCCCCGATGACCGGAGCCGAAAAGATTTTTTTAAGTGTTGTCTTTTCGAAATTATAAGCTTGAAATTAAATTTCGAAATACTAGCCAGTCAGTAAGGAGCCCGTGTAATTTATTCAAGTGGCATAAAACTAAGTAGGCTCACCGTACAATGGACTACCCAATTAGTTAAGGGAGCATTAAGATAAGTTTCTCGGAACTCCGCGAGCAGCCGTGTGAACTGTCTCTGTCACAATTAGAACTATCATTAGAGGCTTTTCTACGCTCGATAACGCTGGTGAATTTCACAGTGTCTTATGTTGATGACATGTTCGAGCTTCACATTTCAAATACAGAGAAGTTTTTTTAGAGCTAGCTTCTGCTTTGTAAACATTGTCTTGCTAGCTGGCGCCGATATAAAAAATGTCGATTGATCTCTTGAAAATTACACAATCTATATATATAAAAGAAAGTGGTGTTAGTTACACTATTTATAACTCAAGAACGGATGAATCGATTTGGCTGAAAATTGGTGTAGAGGTAGCTTAGAACCAGGAAGTGGACATAGGCTACTTTTTATCCCATTTCGAAAACAAAGGGATTCCACGCGGACGAAGTCGCGGGGGGCCACTAGTGATTTAATATATTACGATGACGATTACGATCTTCTGTGGTTCATTGCACTCAAGCTTTTATTTATTGCACAATATTTACACACATTTTATGTATACTTACTTACTCAAATCTTAAATGTAAGTGTGACGAAGTATAAACAAATCTGTTTAAGTATAACTTTAAAGTTAAAAATCTCCCGAATGAGCCAGTTAAATATCTATTGAGCTTCAACGGCTAGATGGATTTTGATGAGAAATAACTAAGAACCACCGTCTTTCAAATAAAAAAAGTTTTGAATTCGGTCCATCCGTCCGGGAGCTACAATGCTACAGACAGACACACACAAAAACATAAAAACACATAACAACACAGACATAGGGGTCAAACTAATAACCTCTTTTTCGTCACGGGTGAAAAAGACAGTAAATGATTCCTTTTAAATGGAATCCACGATCCATTTTCTACAATTGCCTATCGTACGTCGTCTATCAATTGAGAAAATAGCTATCAGGGAAAAGTAGCTATACTTTCCCTGGCCTTCTATCTCAGTTTACATCAACAGAGAGTGTTTTCCAATACAATACAGCGCCATTTTCAAATCCGGAACGTCACACGCAGTTGTTCCCATTGAGAAAACTGTTTTAAACCGTTTATTTGAAATATGAATGTCGTTAATTTATAACGTCTTGTGGTAGTCCGAGGTCTTTCAAGATCTTTAGATTTCAGCATTGATTTCAAAAGGATTGTCTGTTTGTGTTGTTCTGAAAAGATCACATTTTCAATAGTACAAATCAGGCTTTGGGTTATATTGGAAAAAGGGCATATTATCATTATCAACCATATGAAATAGCAATCATCATCTTACTCTAACTAACTCTCAACTCTCTCTCTCTCTAACTCTAAATGTAACAGAAGGACGTAGCTGGTGGTCACTTAATTCTACATTCATACCTGTGTGAAACTTGAGAACGAATGTTCCATAGTACAGAATTCTTACTCTAACTCCAAAATGGACAAGTCCTAACTTGTCAACGATTATAATATAGCGGTGCGTCTGCGCACAGAATTCTTAATGACTAGACTTCCATTTAAGAGTTTATGTTACAGCCATATTGGGAAAAATCCAAAATGATCAACGAATACCTTGCTATCTCTAAGGTCATAGGAGAAAAACTGATTCGATTCGTATATGGTTTGGAGAAAGTTGTCATAAATGACGGTAGTTGTCACTTTTTGCACCTTTGACAGATTCGACGCTTCACTGAACATTGTAACTAGACCAGTTTTTGTCTTAACTAGGTACTAAAGCACACTTATAATTCTTGCACTCTTAAATTGATAAAACATAGTGTTGTTTTGTATCACTCATTCTTTTTATGACCTTTTCCCTTCTTGCTCTACTTAAAAACGGTTAAAACTTCGTTAGGTACCTACTAACAAGGTCTCAATATGAGAGCATAAAGCAATTTTGTGTCTCGCAAGTCAAGCCATGTGAAAACAGTATGCAACAATTCGGATAGACGTAGGTTTTACCCAGTTTAAGCAATTTTCTAAGAATGCTGTGTAAGGAAATACATGCTAGTGTAGTATCACCTAGCAGTCAGTTGAATGTAATTCAAGTTAGAATACTTGAGTTTTTGCGTAATAAATAAATAAATATTTCACAACAATCACACCAATTCTCTAGTCCCAAAGTAAGCTACTAAGCTTGTGTTATGGGTACTAGACAACGGATATACGTACTTAAATACTTTTTTTTTGTAAATAAATACATATTATTCATAGAAAACACCCAGACCAGTACAAACACACATGTTCATGCACACTTATGCTTGTACTGTGCGGGAATCGAACCCGCGACCCTTGGTTTAGAAGTCCGACATGCGGACCACTGCACCAAGCGGTCGTCAAGTCAATAAATAATGTCTTTGATAGGGTTGCTGAAAAAATAACGTATGCGGCGTATTTTTTCCATAAATAAAAAAAAATAACGAAAGTTTTAACCGTAACTTGACCGGATGAATATTACTCGTCACGGAAGATACTCTTTATGTTGATCTTTGAGGGATTTGACCTCAACCGTAGAAGTCATTCGACTTGGCAACCCGAGGTCATTTGTTGTAAATTTCTTAAACAAAATGGAAAGTACTATAACTTGTACCGTAGGTGGCCCTGCGGTCCTAGGAAACGTGTCTACCAGATCAGGAATGTTGCCTCTCAAATCAGTATTCGCTTGCAAAATCGTTAAGCAAGCGAATTTTATGGGTTTGTGAACATTTTGTAAATGTAATGTTTGCTCGTTAATTTTATCGTGAAGTATTAATGATTTTAATTCCATTTGACCTAGCTGGTATTTATAAGAGAGTTTCGATAAGCTTAGCTTTGGGCTCATCCTAATTTAAGTTACTTAAAAAATATATTGTTTAATTTCGCCTTAAGCTTGTCATAATTATTTTCTAAAAAGCTCCTATTCTTCTTCTTCAGCCTGTGGTCACCCATAGTCGGGTATAGGCCTCTTCATGAGCACGTTCCGTGCCAATCGAATTTAGCCCCTCCCTGCCACTTTAAAATGTTCTTAATTTTATCTAATTAATTTGTAGTAAATAAAATAGCATGCTACGTTTTTGCAAATATTTTCTAGCCCTACTTGACAGACAGAAACCATTGTAAGGAATAAACGAAAACAAAAGACAACTAACTGAATATCTTACAAATGGTTAACAAACAAGATTCTCTCTGGTTAAGCAATACGTAATCCGTGTTAGAACGGTTTTATCTAGTTCCCACACGCTTATCAGATGAAGTTGTGATGCTATGTTACGTATGCACTCTTTGTTGCTCGTATTTTTGAATTAAAATAGAAATGATATTCATTTAAGTTGTACGATTTGGTTTTAACTTGTCCGAGACATACACACTTCAGGAGGTTGTCTATGACTCTATGGGTAGTTTGTTGAAAAGAATAAAGCTGAAGAAATAAGCTGTTTTTGACAAAATACTATTAGAAGATCAAATTGAGATAGTACTTTTTTAATTTAAAAAAAAAAACAAACAAGGAAAAAATATCTTTCCTGCCTCTTGATAGCTAGTTACACCCTCCTACTCATCCACTACGAAGCCACCTCGTGTTACTACTTGTTGTTCAAACAGACAAGTATATTATGAAAATAAATCATTATTCCACTAAGTAACCGCAAATCTGTATCAATGACCCGTTCACTTGTAAGTAAAATGAATAATCCGTGATTCATTTAAATGTTTGCTTGTCCTCAGACTAGAGTTGAATACTTAATGTATTGAATACAGGTTAAGAATTCACCATGTTTGGTACCTTACGTCAGCTGTGAATACCTGACTGGATGAGCAAACATCGTGTCTATTTGTACCTAGCTGTTTATGTAAGACAATTGTCATGTCCCCTCAAAAACATTACTTCTTTTCATGAGCTTTTGATAAGTATTTGTTTTAAAATGACATAGTACAATTATACTTATCGATTTTAAATTTCGTAGTTTGAGGGAATTTCTGAAATCTGAATCCGGTAACAGTCCAGTTTAAAACGCTTTAAGATGCTGTTCCAACATAATGTGAAAACACACTGTGAAATTTAATTAGCTTAACTTCCAATTTGAACGACGGAAGAAACATATTAATTAGTTCAATATTAATTAACTATTAATTAATTTAATGACACAATTTGCATATTGAAAAATAAACAGTCTGACTTCTTTTTACCGGATATCGCACAGCCTCCAATCGGCGGAAGTGCCGCCATCTTATCGCAGGATGCGCGCGCGCCGCTCGCAACGATTATCATGTTGGCGTATTGATTTATCTTTGGTTCGATCATTAATAAAATACGATCTTGCTGCTTAATTATTTGCTTTCGTAATTCTATGCTTTCAAAAAATCCAAAATCTCGTTAAAAAGACTGCTGATTTTTGGTTGAATTCCATTTTAGAGGTGTAAAGTTAATTTGGTCCTAACATTATTTCCTTTATTTAACCCTTGCACCGCTTGTATAGATTCATACCTGTAAGTCGTGCCATAAACTATCCAAAATGAGTTATTCCAACCGTACCACAGCCATTAAATCCGTTAACGCGTTCGCTTACCATATCGTTAACGTTACCACCGCGCTTTTCAACGAGCACTAACTACATACGTCATCAACGCCATTTTCTACACCCCTCCCTGTCTAATACACCACTAAAAACAAAGACAGCCAATTCTACAACAAGTAAAAGTTCAAAATGACCATAAAGTTGTCTATTTACGAGATGCCTACTTATAGTTTGGTCCTTAAACGTATAGTTCGAAACTTAAGGTGTTGTTTGAAGTGGTTACATTAAAATTAATTTTAGAATAGACCGAATTCGTCGACCGAAAAAAACTACATGTTGGGTGGTAGATTGGTTAAGGAATCTTATTTGATTTAAAATAATGTCAGTGAAACATTTTGAAGTTAGGTATTTAGTTCTTCACTAGATTTTATCGCTTATCTGGTAGTTCTATGAAATACGTGTAAATAAACATAAAGTTAGCAATAACGAGGCAATCGCTATAGCAAACGTTTAGGTATTGAACTGATTACGGTGACCCCGATTCAGAGATTAGATTTACGTCGACAAGACAGATCGAAAGATAAAATGCGTGTAGAGTTTGATGGAAATGTGGATCGATAAAACGCAAATTATCTGTAATTTTAAGTTTAACGAAGTCAAATTCAAATATTTTCAAAATATCTTTAAAATACCGTATTTTAATAATAATAAAAAAACTCCAAAAACAAAATGACCATAGTTATGTTAGCATGTTGCAACAAAAATGTGTTTGCGAATATAACTTTGTAATCGGCAGAAACCGGAGATGCGTTCTGTTTATTTTAATAAAAACTGCGTATTGCAGACAACCGCTCTAAATTATATGATGTTACAACACTACTCATAAGCGCACTTTACAGTTAGTAAAACAAAGACTACCTACACTTCAGCCGCCCTACTCTGAAAGCTATTGGCTGTAGTTTCGGATGTGGCCATCTCTGTCACACTTACGAGCTTGACAGTGTAGGAGAACGAGACACGTAAATAGGTAGGGAGTAGGTACGTCCTTTGGTTTAGGAAGGCTTCTTCTTCTTCTTCTTTCGTGTCGGCAAGACGGGCTAAATCTTACTTGCCCAGAAAGCGGCTACCGTGGTAGCACTCTGGTTACCGACAAGTAAGTCCTCACGCGAGCAGGTGGTCGGCTCAGTCTAGGTTAGGAAGGCTAAACGATGCAGAGTTTTGACATAAAGTCTGATGCGCTTGTTGCAAAACCAGTGGCTATTATGGGTTTCTAAATATGCCATTTTTATATTAACTAGGTTCTTATCTTCTAATGCCAATTATCTACCTCACATAAAGTGATCTTAACAGATCTAAGTAAATTTTGCAGACAATGAGCTCTTTAATGAAAGATTGGTATGATATTTATAACATTTTTTTCATAACCCGTTTATTAGTGACCCCTTTTTTACCATAAATTAAATCGTGTGACCTTACTTAACCTATGGAAGACACCGATAGAACCATTTCGGCAACGTAAATATAAAAATTTTTATCTCGAATTCGCCATATCGTAAATAAAAGAATTATCAGATGACAAACTACTCGCGTATCCACACTTAACCACTTTTCCGCCACTAACAATTTACGGGTGTCGCCAATTCACAACCCGCAATACCAGTACAGTCAGTGGTTTCCGGCTATCGATCAATCTGCGCAGGCGCATCGCTTGTTGACGTCCAACCCACAAACATGAAAACTCTTTTTGAACTCTATTAACCAAGGTTTAACGTTCATTCTTCTGTAGCAAGTATCAAAAGTCAGTCTGTTAACCCTTTACACCGCCATTATCCAATCTGGTTAAACGGTTAGTGGTTGTAATCTGTGAGGTCACACAATTCATGAATTGAGGGTACTGATATATTTATATGTCGGCGTTAAGTGATTGATATGTGGTTTACAAGTTATTAACCCTTCGTTATCTTGATACAAAGAAATTTAACAGCCCTTGAATAAACAACATTGTATATTTATTTGGGTTAGGTTTGCTCAAGACCAAAGTCTTAGGCGATGGAGCGAGCTCACCTAGAAGATGCCTGTTCACTCTACGTTTGAAAATTTCGTTAAATTTTATAGTTTCTGATAGATACACAACAGGGGTTAATGACCTCTACAATCATCGCACCATTGCTCTTGAAACAACGCCGCTACTATTCCACCTTATCAAAAAACCATTTATAAAATAAATCAGAAGCTCTTACATAAGTGACGTTTAAAGAAAAGCCACCCGTTGCGGAATGCGTGCGGGTACGCATCTGTGACCTCCCCGAGCCGTTGTCAGTAGTTTCGTATAGCCATTCTTGTCACTCTCGCAAGCTTTACCGAGCAAGTGAAAGAGCCAGCTAGATAAAAAAATATGAACGAATGTTAGGGAGTAGGGACTCTGACACGGCGACCTCTAGTGGCATAATGATTTACGATTGATACTCAGAATCGGAAATGTTTGATAGTGTATTGTTACAGTGTAATTGTGCGAAGATAAGGGCTTTAACAGGGACAGACAAGACTTTACGGAAGTTGGCATTAATATACCTAAATGTTAGACTTGGCATTCAAACCTATTTACAGGAATCATTTACTTTTAAAACGACCATAATTATATCCGTAAAAGGTAAAGGTGTTGATGCGAAATCACTTTGCTGATAGTCTCCGAAAATCAATGCACACGAAAAGAAAGTAAAAATTGTCTGTATACATCATTAAAAATTATAAAACACTCAAAATACCACTGTAAAATCGCAAGCTACCTACATTTATTGCTAAGCCGCACTTAACTTATTAAAATTTAGGTGTGTACCATTAAAGAAAATCATAGTAAGAACAGTTCCAGTAACAGCTATATTGCGTGTCGGTATAAGAACAGGGGTCGTGTTACAATAAACCATTATGCTCGTTTCCAGTAGTTCTAAGCGAGCAATAAAATCTCTGTTGAAACCAACCCACCCGTTCACTGATTACATTACAGAGTAAAGACACAAGTTAGTGATTTACTAAAGAAAATTGACGACTAATAAGATCGCAATTTGAAATTCATCTGTCAATTTCAATTGCTGGCCGGTAACCCCGATCAATTCTTTTTTTAAACTGAAAATAATGACTAAGTAGAAAGATAAAGATAAAAATTATTGAGTAGATAAACGGTTAAAAAATTAAGAATAAAAACGATCACGGAAAAGAAAAAAATCTTTAACGATCATTCGAGTTGCACTTTTTAAATGCATGATGTTGCAAATAATCGGCATCAGTGAATGTAGCCCACTTTGAAGTGGTTTAGTTATTGTTATGTAATGTCAATTAAGTGTTATAAGTAAATAACTATTTCAATCGCACTCGTAACACGCATGTTAAATACCAATACCTAACAAGGGATTTCATAAACTTACGAACAACTTTTATGTAATGGTACTTATGAGAAATATTTCTTGTAAAAATGATCTTAATCTAAGTTAATCTTGACATAATGAAATAATCAGATTAAAAAAAAACAAGGCACTTGAGTAATGCATAAATTAAAACAATGGTGTCAAATAACTACTAAAAAAAAACAACCAACCAGTCACGTTGTGGAACTTTTAAATGAATCCTCGATGGTAACTCTACACTCTCACTTTGACGACAGACAAACTAATTGATATCGAGTTCCATATTCAAATGAAGTGTTCTATTTTCAAATGGTTCATTCGAGAACCCGAATTTTCTTTTCTTTTGATTGAAAATTGTTGTTTTATGCCAGCGTCTGAAATAGAAAGGTTTAATACCGATTTCTGATGTGTTATTTTCTGGCATTATGGCTAATGTACGGTAAACAAAAACAAAAGATGCATTAGCATTGAACGATGATTAATTGACTAGCCGTCAGCCCATTGAAGACGCGGTCAGTTTTGTTTATGAATAAACGAACATAATAACAGGATATTACATCTCCCACGCACTGTTCGATGTAAGAACTTATCTATGACAATTTTATAATGCGAAGAAAGTTTACACAATGCAATTACACGCTATTGTTTAGATATTGTTTATTGTGGTATG
This sequence comes from Pyrausta despicata, assembly GCA_963921415.1. Classification (NCBI taxonomy): domain Eukaryota; kingdom Metazoa; phylum Arthropoda; class Insecta; order Lepidoptera; family Crambidae; genus Pyrausta; species Pyrausta despicata. The sequence continues at coordinate 1,857,724 of OY992850.1, read as the reverse complement.
CTTCTAAGTATATACTCTCCTCATTATCATTCTAATAATGTTATAAGCCAAGATTAAAAATTAAGATAAGCTACAAATTACTCCATTAAATAAAACTAAAGAGGCATTTTTACTTAATATAACAATGAGCAAAATATTATGCTCAGTTCTTTTTCTAGGTAATTATTATGCAAATTGTCGGATAAAAATAATAAGAAGTGATAAAAATCCGTGATGAAATCCTACTGCATTGAATTTAAATTACTTGTACCTATAAGTACAAGATAACAAGGAAATTGACGGGAAATTATGGCAATTAGTATCTATTTGCAGCTGTTATTATGATATTTAAGCGATAAGCAACAAATATATATAATTGATTAATCATTTTGGCATTGTTAAATAATTTTGTATTTTTTACTAATGAAATGAATTCTGAATTTAATTTAATTTTCTGTTTTAATTTACCTAATTTCAATTTGATATTTCACTTATTATTATTATGGACACAGTCTGAAATAAAATGTTTATATATGTTAATATTTTTTTACCAGCGAATTCTAAATAAAAAGAACTCCACAGTGCGATCTAAGTATAGCGCGAGCGGGTAAACAAAACAGCGCAAAAAGATCACACCGCCTCAGCGGATGCTATACTCTATGATTTGACGTTTCGCGTTTGCTTGTCTCTGAATAGAACACCGCGTTGTCTAAGTCACTAGCACTTACATAATCACCATAATTACGAGGTAAATCGTTATTTATTCCGAACGCCGAGGCCCGGGCGTCGAACCCGCATCCGTTCGTTGACGAGCAGGGCTGGCAGTTGGTCAACTTTTAGTAACTGAGGAACGTACGTCTTAAGGAATTGGTTTACTGACCTAAAGCGGATTGAGGAGAAAAAGATTCGCATTTTTCCCAACCATATTCCTGCTTCTCTTTTAATAAGGGTTACGAAATTCATCTGGTTTTAACACTTGATTCCAAACTAGCTACGCTCTACCTTGTACTACAGTCGACACATAAATTTCTCATCGTTAGCATAATCTAAGGTAGAGGAGGAACACGGTGATGTTGACTCTACATTTCCTAGTAAGGTCCTCTTGACCTCAAAAGTTCGAACAAATTAATTATGTCTTGTTAGTTTTACTTCAGTACTTACATATTGCCCATTTGCAGCCCTAGTAACATAATAGGTATGTGATGATCGGCATTGATAACGATCTTTGTTTTATTGTTCAAATTACTTATTTGCTTTGGTTTCTCTACGCGTCGGGTCTTCAACGGTAACTCGCGATGTAGGTATTACTCGTATACGTTTTTACCATAAAATTTCAAAATGACTTTAGGTATGTTATGTTACAAATCGTAACTTTATGTTAAACCGGCTTATGCGCATCTTTTGAACATCAAAACATTGTGCACCTGGAAATAATAACAACGAAAACGCACAAGTTTACTATAAAAGTACTTCAAAGCAAGTTTGGATATATTTTTAGGGTTTTGTTTACATTCCCACGTCAGCGCGTGTCGATAGTTCTACTATCGACACTAACTTTCAGTTAGCCAACAAATACCCAGCCGATATTCAACCTTATTTAAAGAGAACTAAGAAACATGCCCTGCAGTGGTTAGCTACTATATCGGTTACTTTCATCACCGTCACTTGTCAATCAGCCAACGGCTTCCCCTTTGAAAACAGAAACAGAAAGTGTTATGGCCACGTAAACTATACTGATAGTATCGTAGAGATTCCTCAACGCCATGTTTACACTAATCGGCCCTAAGAATCTACAAACTCCCGCCATTTTCGTAATTGGAACGCAACTGACATAACAAAGATCGCTGCGGAAAATAGCTGCGGGCTGCGTATTGAGATTTATGTTTTTTTCTTGCATGCCAGTATGCCATGTATATAGCATCTTTTAGAAGTCAGCTGTACGTTTTTTTTTAATGGCAGGAAAAGGACTAAGTACCATTAAAATCATAATAATAATGTTGTTGACAGAACAGGACTATCATTAAAATAATAATAATGTTGTTTATTTATTAAATAAAAGTAACAAGAGTATCCTGTAATTATCAGTTCTACAAAGTAATGCGTGCGCAACGGAAACGTTAAATGAAATTGTTACACAAAACAATAATTGTAAGGCAAAAATAACTTTTGTTTACGTAAAACGGAGAGTATGCTATAACGCAGCACAGGAGCAGTTGCTGACAGGGTAATTAAAACTTTATTTATTGCTTTCATTCGTTTCGTCAATTAAAGAATTAAAAATAACCGTAAAATGTTAAAACCGCGTTAATATTTTCATATTGTAAACTTTTTTTTTCACACAATTTTTTTATTATTTTAATTAAATATAACATGGCAGCAAGTTATAAAATAAAATATGATGATCGTTTGATGATCGTTTTTCATTATTACTGACTTAATTTTGTCTATGTACCAAGTTCGTAATTCAAATAATAATTTAACCAGAAGTTACCTTCGTAACCTTGTTTGGTACATTATGAGCGTATAAGGAATAAAATGTTACCTAATTACCTACAAGGCAATATGCCGCCCACGGGGTGGTTCTAGAGATAAGTTGCATCACGACACCCACACGGACAGACTGACGGTCAACCTTCATAGATCGTCTATTCGACGGACCTACATAATAGCTTTTATTAACAACGAATACGAAAAGTATTTTAAATTTCCTGTTCCCTGTTCTGTTTGGGATATCAACTCGCAATCGTGTAGCGACATCTACCGGATGGAAGTGTAGGTAATTCAGTTTTGATGATTTATCATAAATGCTTGTCAGAGATGCACACTGTTGAGGAAACGCCGTCCTCAATTGTATGCAAGGGACTCCTCTTTATTGCGAACGTATTGCATCGATCCTGCAGATATCTATTCGTGTATGATAGATAATATAATTTGTCTATTATTATTCAAACATACTTACGTACCAGATCCCCAATGTATAAACGCAAGCGCAAACTGTTTGACTAATTTATTTAAAGAATCAATAGAAACATTTTTAAACACCCACTACCCACAAAATTCCACTTGTTTAATAATTTAAGCACACGTTTATATTAGCTACTAATATAATGTTATTTCAAATCCTGCTTGTGTAGGTGTGGGAGCCACCCACCTGTATGGCTACGTAGGTTTATTTACTTAATTGCAAATCGTAATCATTTCCAGCGACCATTCTCTTGTCTTTCATTAATCACTGCACACGATTGATTACTTTCTTCGTCAATACAATGATGGTGTCAAGCCACAATGCTAATAGTTTCAATATGTCTTTTCTAATCTTATCCAAAGTGCAACTGGTGGAGTGGTTAACATCAACTCGGAGCCAATGATATCTTACAAATAGCAGAGTAACATCCTCCTTTTCTTGTTTTCATTTTTCTGCAATAGTTCCTCGCGCCAAAAAGTCCTAACCGTCGTCTATGCTCGGAAACCAGCGACGTTCCGATCCTGGCTGGTTCACGATAAAACGAGTTCTATAATTGAACGATGCGGGAGAGTTCAACACATCGCAGTCCATCTTTTTAGAATACGACACAAATAACATTCTATATTTGAAAATTTAAACATCACCAACTTTGAGAGCACCTATGCTTGCCCAACAAACCGTGCAACATTCACTTTTATCGCCCAGTTGTAGGATTGATAGTCCTTCATCGTCTACGTCAGAACTAGGCTCGTTGTTTTGCTTATGGAATATAGATTCTGAGGTGGTACGGTTATGCAGCAGCCATGCCGATGACCACATGCATCAATGTTTGTAAATAGAACACTGCGTACTACGCACAGCATTTGATCTTTCACGCAACCGAAATGTGTCACATCCAACGCTTGTTTCTTTCACTATCCTACTAACGAGTCGACGAAGACTTAGCGATGTAGATTAAACAGACACGTGTCGTCTTAATTTCCCTAAATAGTTGTTTGTTATTCTTTTCTCTTAGTGAAGGGCGTTTTGTGACTGTTGACAACAACTCTGCTAGTAGATGCTTTGGATGTTTTAAATCTCGTTTCAAGAGTTTGTTTACAAACATCATTTTGGTTATCTTTATTATGTACTCAACTATCACATTCCATTCATGCATCGTTGGTCGATTTCGGAGAATTAGCTTGGGTATGTTAAGGGAATCCGTCAAAAGGAATCTAACAAGTGTGTTTGCTCATTCCATTATTCAGCTGGTTTGGGAAGTGAAAAATCACGCTTATCTCGACACACGAGGGAGCGGTGGTCCACGAGCCATCTGTTCGTTGCACCCATAAAGATAACGAAGGCGTACCTACAAACGGGAACGCATTCATTTCATATCAGGCCCTTCCAGTGAACACTCATGCGTCCAATTTATTACGCGCGAAAAACGAAGCGGCCATTTTGCATATTTCCGAACGATGTGTTCCATATTCGAGCGCACGGTGCGTACGGCTCACGCTTGTTTTATATTCTCTTTTTGAGATGTGGTTTATTTTTAATCGCGTTGTCCTATTTAATCCGTTATTCCACGCGGCCAGCGCCTCATCAGTCTTAGCGGCAACCGTTGCTTTTGACGTTGTGTTTCCCGTTCTACTATTGAGAATAATTCAAAATGATAAAGTTTATAGTTTCCAAAATCAAAAAGGTTTAATATGTAATTTTCTTGTGTTTTTCAAGTATATTGTTTGCAGTGTTAACAATGTTGTTATCTTTGTTCCAGATATACCCAGATCCGGAGTCGGAGAAGGCGATTATGGGATCTGTGGTGTACTGCATCCACCACAAGGAAGGATGCCAGTGGTCCGACGAACTACGCAAATTGAAGGTGCGTTATCTTTGAATAGTAAACTAAGTTTTGAAGATAGTGTGCGCGCAATCGATCATTTTTGTGTGCTGACTATCGACACGTCATGTCCGACATATTTCGTTATCTGTGACACCTTTTATTCGAATACGTTACGCACGTACTTTCCTTGGATAACCATATTTGTTTAGTGAGTTTGTATTATTGTAAAATAGATATTCGAACGGTTGTAAATCACTTATCTACTTATCAGACGTGGTAACATACATCCCTGTGTTATTTGACTATTATTGAGTCAGTTGAGAACATTAAAACATAAGCATAAATAAATAAATACTTACAATCCAACTTTATCAAAAATCAACAATCACTCAATATCAATACAATTACTCAATGAGTGTCAAAATGAAGAATAATCCTGTTAAATGATAAAAAATCACCGTATTAAATAAATATCTCGAGAAAATACTTACAAAAAAGTCATCAAAAAACCTTTTTTTTACATATTAAGGATTCCTGCAATCTGTGTTCACGTAGATACTCCTGCGTGCTCAAAATTTTGCACAACGAAATATTCCCATGATTCGACCCCGAATTCACCTTTTTGTTTTCAAATGCGCAGGCGCACCTCAACACGTGCAAACACGACGCGGTCCTCTGCGCGGCGCAGTGTGGTGCCATGATACCACGGGTGCTGATGCAGGACCATCTGCGGTACACCTGCCCCCGACGAAGAGCCAACTGCGAGCACTGCCACAAGGAGTTCTCGGGGAGCGCTCTTGAGGTGTGTGGAATCAGCTTTGAAAAATAAATTTAGCTTCTTACAATCATTACTTCCAACTTTACTGACTAGAGAAGGCACAACCCTTGCTTGGTGTATAACTTCTCATTAGCCTTCATACGTCCCACTGCCTGGCACAGGCCTCACCTCATATATGAGGTGGTACGAGCCATACTTCACTCAGTGCGGATTAGAGGAGAAGTGTTTCTCAATTATTTTGAAAATTTTATGACGGAACTCAAAAAGGTTCATTATTATCTATTTACTTCCTTAACTCGGATATATGGTTGACTGGTAAAAAGACTATTGTTGATATTTCGATGGAGAGTGCACAACCACTTAAATTTACTATAGGCACTTACTTGATTTCGTAGGTTTCGTACGTTTTTCTCTACATGATGCAGTTCACTCATTCATTTGTGAATTCATTTACTTTCCCCGTATACATTCTTCAGTCTTCAACTCCTCATCTTTAACGTACCCCTCAAATTCCAGGAGCACCAAGGCAACTGTGGACACGAGCCGGTCTACTGCGAGAACAAGTGCGGCGCCAAGGTGCAAAGGCGGCACACGCAGCAGCACATCCAGCAGCACTGCAGCAAGCGGCTGGTGCCTTGCCGACACTGCGCCCAGAGGTATACCCAGGTAAGAACCCGTTTCATCATATCAGCCGCTCGATGTCCACTGCAGAGCATAGGCCTTCCTCAAGAATCTCCACCGCGAATGGACCTACGCTTCCCGCATCCGTAGGGGGTCTGCCTACAGAACGCGGCACGCGTTCGCACATTAAAACCATTCCGCCCTAACGGCCACCACCGCGCTACACAAGGTATACTAGGGTAAGGATTCGAATACCTACTAAAAGCTAAAGTAAAATGGAGAACAAGGACAACCTTTAGTACTAAGAGCTCTCCAATTTTCTTATTCGATTGTAGTTATCTCAATAAAAACCAGGGAAGCATCATTATTACGCGAGAAGCGAGTAGAAAAAATGGCCCGTGGTCCCACTGGCCTTCCACTGATGAGTTCACATGTAATCGCATATATCACGTTGAGGAAAGGAAATGAGGGAACGCTACCTACTCACCTTTCTTACTGGCATATCCCAAAGGCTTGCACACGGCATGCCTTAGTTGGTCCAAGAATTAGGTATCTGAACTGACTGGTATACCTACTGACTAGCCAGCAATATGTCAAGACTACACTATGACAGAGATTTTTCCGTGCAGGGATTTTAGACGTCTATGTTTAGGATCAAACATCTTGACGCTGTACCTTAACGATGAAGAAAAGTATCCCGAGAGCTCTTGCTATCTCTTCTTAAACATTCGTTCCCAAGGACCCATTGCGCTCTCTGGTTAACTTACCTTTCCATTCCTCCGCCAGGACACAGTAACAGCGCACGGCGCGACATGCTCTCGCGCACCGGTGCCGTGCCCACAGCGGTGCGCTGCCGCGCCCGTGCCTCGAGACGAGCTAGACGCGCACCTGCGCGACCACTGCACCGCTGCCGGCGTGGCTTGTGCGTTTAGAGACGCTGGGTGCAGGTTTAAGGTGAGAACTTTTGATAAAAGCTTTCAAGTATCTAGAACAATGTTTTCAGTAAGATTGAAAATCTAAAATCGTGTTCTTACAAACAATCTTTCCGTGAAAACCACAACAGATTTTTTGTCAATTTATGACCTGAACTCTAAAATAAATATTTATTTCATACAACTCCATATTTTAACCGTTAATGTTTCATTTTTCAGCATTTCACCCTGGTTTGCGTATAAAACGATTTAACTAATAAAACATTCTAAACGTGTTTTATTTTTCTCCTTCAGGGAACCAGACAAGCCTTAGACAGGCATACAGAAGAGAGCTGCCAACAACACCTTGCCCTGGTCTCCGCTCTCGCCACCCGTCAAGCCAGACAGCTGGACTCCCTCAGGGCAGCCGTCGCTCGCCTGTCCGTAAACTGCTCAGGAGCTCTGGTCTGGAGAATAACGGACTGGGCAGCCAAAATGGCGGAGGCGAAGTGCAAAGATGGCGTGGAACTCCTGTCACCCATGTTCTATACGAGCCAGCATGGATACAAGTTGCAAGTGAGTTAAAGATGCTTTAAGTTGAACTTTGGTGAAGTGGGACTTAAATAGTCTAGGATTATATCCAGGTGTCTTCAAATTGCCAAAAGTTATAAGTATTGATTTTAACTTAACGTATTTATTGAATATACGTGCGTGTTGACTTATATGCATACAAATGGTATAAGCGAAGTTGATAATGCGAATATGCTAAAGTAAATTTTTGGCAAAACTGATTCTTGATACAGATTCAAAGAATGCTTTGCGCTGTGATTGTTTATAGCTGAACTATAAAACTGTATGTATGGGAATCTGATATCCACTGACCCCAATTCTACTGTAGTAAAATCGAGAATAGCAATGACGTTGTATTAGCTGTTGTTGTTATAACTGGAATGTCTAAAATTGCCATCTTCATCGATATAAAGAAGCTGAAAACTAAACTGAACTTTAACCTGCAGAAAAGCGTGGCTACTTACGGTCTGAACAAGTTATCTCGAGGTTAATATGGAAGTCAATGAGTATACCGTATGCTTCTAAAGCGATAGAATCATATTCTGTAAAACCGTTTCTCATTTAAATAATTAACTAACAAAAAATTAACAACAATTTTTCGGACGGTTTGACGGCCAAAATATTTTTTGGCATATGGAGATCAGGTATGAGGCCACAAAGCACAAGCCATTCGAAAAAGCGTCTTTCTAACACATCCTACATTAACATAACGCATTGTTGGATAACGCACGAACCCTTTGTTAGTAAACAGAGGCGTAAAGGCGCTGGTGTGTAATATTTGGTGACTAACCGTAGTACGAGCGAGGCCGGAATTAGACGATTACTCACGTGCATACATCGGATTTAGATCGTTAAGCGCATCTTTACAAGTCATAATACTGTCAGCTTTCCTTTAACTGACTTGAGGTTTTGTCAAAACATGGTCGTTTGTCTTCATGGATATTATTTGATTCTTTTTGGATGATTTTGTTTTCTTTGTCATATTACTCATTCTCAGAACCAAGATCCGAAATTAGACTATCGATTTCATGTCTCATACTGTCATTTGTTTTAAAACTGATATTCCTCTTTCCAGGCTTCCCTCTTCCTGAACGGCAACGGAGCGGGCGAAGGCACCCACATGTCAGTCTACATCAAGATCTTGCCCGGAGAGTACGACGCCCTGCTGCGCTGGCCGTTCTCCCACACCGTCTCCTTCACACTCTTCGACCAGAGCTCCAGCCCTGACCGAGCTTGCAACATCGTCGAGAGTTTCGTCCCTGATCCCACGTGGAAAAACTTCCAAAGACCATCCAGGGAACCCGACGCGCTGGGCTTCGGATTCCCCAGATTCGTATCCCACGAAATGCTCAAAAAGAGGAACTTTGTGAAGGACGACGTTATGTTCCTGAGGGTCAAAGTGGACCCAAGCAAAATCGTTGCTGTTTAATCTGATGATCAGTACCTTACTACTCCAAAAATTGACTGCCATTCGCTTCGGATGTTTAGTTTACGATTCACTTTCATACATACCTAATTAAGTACTTTTAGTGAAAGCTAGAGTAAATGGATTAGTGTGTAAGTTCTACTAAAGATAGCTTACCAATAACTATAATTGTCGGCTGGTTTTCAGCGCACAAAAACTAAGAACAGTCATTGTTATCTAGTATTAAGTAATTTAAAAGTCATAGACAGTAAATTGTACATAGTGATTTGTTAGCGTAAGGTTTGTAGTTGATAGTTGTAAATGTTTGTATATTATAGTTAAGTATTGGACGCGCATGCGCTGCATTGTTATCCTTTCACTAAAGATCTCTTGAGTTTCATTGCCGTCAGAAGAACGTAACAATCTAAGCATTGTTTCAAAGACCATACCCCATGCATCAGATAAAAACCAGCTTCAATTTTTACCTACTCACTTTAAACACAGGGAAATATATTGCTAGAGCTAAAAAAATCTCCACAGAAGTGCGTTATTGTAATCCGTGCCATATTAAGCATAACTTAGGCTACACACATTTTTATAGGATACTGCAAAAACTGTGTGTAATATAGTTATAACATAGTAGTTCAACCGCGTTTTTAGTTGCCTTGTCAAATTAAAGTTAAAGGCTTTTTGAAAAATGCTTTGAACCGTTTAATTTTAACTTTGAGACATGTTTGGCTTCGTTATATCGGCAGATCTTTGTAAATAATCTCTGTTTGCGATTTAATTTATGAAAAAAAAAAATATATTGTACATAATTTTCCTTTTCAAGAGAACTATATTTGTACTTGTAAATAGAGTTTTTAAATGTCAAAGGGAAAATGCTTTTCATATCTCTGTATTTACAAGCTGGAGTTAGACCAAAGTGTTTTGATGACTTTGCACAAAAAACGAGAAAAAAAAAGCTTTTTTGTACATTCACTTTGCAAAGTTATTCAACATAATCGTATAACACGGCTAAAGCTGTATGTATTTTTGTATTAATACACAAAATATGTTAGACATATATAATTAACTTAAGCTTATATTTCGAAATGGTCTCGTGTGTGTTTTTATATTTTTTGGGTTTTGAAACATGCTTTTAGAAGTACATTTTTTTTTGTACGACGAAATTTATCTCATGGGTATTTATAATAAATAAGCATTTGAGTATGTTCTTCCTGTATAGGGCTTAGATCTCTAAAACGCTTTATATTTAATCTCATTGTAATACTACATTCCAGTTATAAATACATTACCTTAAGTCTGGCTTTGACAACTAATCAATCATTAACTTAATAATCAAAATATTAATACAATTATGTAATTGCAATCAATCCTACATTAAAGTTGAGGAATACCCAGACTTATAAACCAACTTAATTATTATTTTTTCTTTCATATTTAGTGACTATTTTTCTCTGCTGTAAACAAATGCAATTTATTCAACTAGATATTGACATCTAGATTTTAAGTAGGTACCTTTTAAAGTAATGATGAGACTAACGAATTATTATAAGTTTAGACTACTTAGGATAATGCGCGTAACGCAATAGATAGGTAAGTGATTTGTACATGTTTTAGATTTTAAGATATACCTCTAAATATATTGTTCTTAAAGCAAATAATACTTCTGATTATTCTTTTATCATCCCTATTCTGTTGAAAACATATTTCAATAGTCTGCTTTCAAGTTCGAACAAGTGTTAGAGTTTTGGCTCAGTCTACTCGTCGAGATCTTTAAAACCTCAATCATATTTTTAGGCCTTAGCACCGCTACACAGGCTGGTGGAAAAAGAATGCTCTTATACAAATAATATATAGAGATAATAAAGCTAACTAGTGATTGAAAATAAACCTAGTTCCTTAACACACTTTGACCGATAACTGATAACAGAGAAAATGGGACAAAGCATGAAAGCAATCCTTAGCAGCAATTAAGATATCAAAAGTATAATTTGTGGTCAGAATTAATTAGAAGAGCACTAATTGTTATCTTAACAATAAACAATTAAGGGTATATTGAAATTAATAGAGAAATTAAATTATTTGCAATAACAAAAGTTTATTACTTCACAGAAGTTTGGTTTGTTTTAGAGATGGGCCGAGTACTCGCTTAGTACTCGGTACTCGGTTTTTTTTATAATACTCGTACTCGGCCGAATAACTCGGTTCAAGTGACGAGTACGCGGTTATGTAAACTTAATAAACAGCATGTCTGGAATAAGTTTACGAGTGGCCAACTGGAGGAATTAAAGTATGTACCTAAATGACCACATACTTAAGTCAATGAACAAGCCACTAATCTGGCGTTTGTCAATTCCTAGCGGTGAATACAGGACAGCCAAGCCGCTGCGGATCGACCAACTGTACATGTAGTTTAAGAGATATATCATAAATTCAAATACATAGGTATAAGGTTGATCAGTAAAGTCATGATTTATCTTTCCTAGGCCAGTTTTAATATACTATATATCTTTGACAGCAACTTACAAAACTATCAGTTTCATGCTATCTGAGGTAACAGCCATGTTTTGTATGGAACTGCCAGTTATATAACTTTTAGTCAAAAGAAGATGGAATATTGAAAACAGCCTCTAATGTAAATCTAATGAGTAATAATAACTTATCTAGATGTTCTGTGAACTCCCTGATTGGCTAAACGATGAAGTGTTTAAACTAGCTGTGGTTGGCCTCTTTGACATCTGTAAATGAATAAGAATTTAACATTAACTTAATTTAAAAAACCTTTAACAAAATTATTCTTTAGTTAGGGTTAAGAAAGTTAGTTTCAACTAACTGACTGCCAGCTGTAGTGTTCTCTATTAAATACTAGTGGCCCCCCACGACTTTGTCCGTGTGGAATCCCTTTGTTTTCACAATCGCGGTCAAATGGGATAAAAAGTATCCTATGTCCTAAGCTATCCCTTCACCAATTTTCAGCCAAATCTGTTCATCCATTCTTGAGTTATAAATAGAGTAACCAACACCACTTTCTTATATCTATAAAGATATAGAAATTCACAAATTTAATCCTTAGGTTAAGATACATAGCTTTTCCATTTCTGAATATGCTTGAGATGTTTTCAAGAAAAGAGTGATAACAATGTTACAAGAAAGCCTTGATCTATGTGAAATTACAACACACACTTAAAGTAAAATGGACTGCTTGTAAAGAAATTTGCATTGTTAATGCTAAAAAATAAAGTAATTCAAACCTTAATCTATACATAGCCTAAAGATCTCTTATCATCAGGGGAGTTGCTGCCAATTGGCTAGACGACACCACCAATCGTTGACATACTTTTTATTATCTGTCAAAACGGTCTGTCTCCATAGATTTCGTATGGTAATAAATGATTGTGACGTCACGGTCATGTGTCAGAAATCGGAGTCAATTGACCGAATATTTATTGCGTTTTGTGTGTTTAAAAATTGGTTTCTACAGCTTTTTTTAAAATAAATTGGTTGCATTAACTTCATAGGGGCTATGTTTTTTAAACACCATGTTCTTGACAATATTTAAGATAGGTGTCATCATCCCAATTGTCTGCCTATTTATTTCTACTTAGAAATAAGACTTTTATGTGGTATCGGTTTTTTCTACACAGTTAGGAGCTAACTAGCTTCAAAGTTAGAGTGGATAGCAGACAACAAACTGACTGTGAGCTTCACAATTACCTGGCTAAATGCATTAATACTCACAGTTTTAATCCTATGCAGGTCGTCCATTGCAGCTGGCAACAATGGTTTAACTGAATTGATCTCCATCAGAGTCAGGTGGTCCAGTCTACCATAACTGCCCCCGGTCTTCATCAGGGCATCCATAGAAGTCCGTAATTTAGACATGCGGATGTCCCATATATCTTTGATTATAGTTTTGATTTCTGACGCGTTGGGAATGTCTTCAGCTGCTACACCAAGTATGAGTTTTGCTTCAACCATGTAATGTTCATTTGGCATCTTTGTGAAGAATCTAAAAGAAGAGAGAAGAGATAAGTAATGTATAGGAAAATTCAAAGATGTAGAACAGATTTTTTCATGTATTTAAGCGAAGGTAGACAACTCTTTAAGTCATGAAAAGCAGTACCTTGAGCGTTTTTCTTCCTCCTTTATGTTCTCCAAAACATCAAGATCCATCCACTCTGGAGGCACAATCCGACACTTTTGTTTCTGTTTTAACATTACAGCTAGCCAAAGCGGCACATTCAAGGGTAAACCAGCACGAAAAGGTCCAAATTCACCACAAATCAAGTATATTTTGTCATAAGTAAAATTTGGTATCACACTAACAATTCTGTTCTCGCCCAAGAATTCTATTTCGTAGGGATCCATTTAGAAAGTGTTGTTAAATAAGTAAACAAGAAAACACAAACAAATAAATTAATATAAACAAAAGAAACAGGTTAACTTATTTTGATGTTAACTGTCAAAAATTGGCGGGAAAGTTAAGCTGTCAATCTATTTGCGTTCAGAAACTATTGAAAATAATCAGAATCGTTGTGAAAGCTTGAGAGACTATGTTTATATTAAAAAAATATAAAATTGTTTTATGATAGTTTTTCTTCTGAAAATAATTTTAACTTATTTTTAAAATAATTGTAAATCATTTTTTTCTGACAATGATATAAGCACCATCTAGTGCTGAGTTATCAAACTTTAACCTAAAGTCTGTGTGTGTTTAGGATCCTTACTTACTGAAAAATTCTAAGCATCCACGGGGGCGACAAGTGGATCGGTAACTTTAGTTTCAGAAACATACAACAGATGGCAGCAATACAATTTAAAGAAACTGAATATCCAAATAGGTAGGTAGCTAGGTTAATTAAATAACTTTTTTCTTATTGTCATGCTGTGCATGTTCTCAATAGTAAAAACATAAAATTTATCACTCCATCACCTAAAAACTTAGCATTAAGTAGCTTAATGAGCTAAGAAAACAGGAACATCTCATCTAGGTACTCATAAAAAAATATTCAAGCAACCATTTTACTGTTGAAATCTAGGTTAACAAGTTCTAGAAATATACTATACAGGGCAATCTAGTGAAATGAAAGCTGAATATTACTCGCCTCAGCCGCGGCATCGACGGAATCGATGCAAATCGCTTTGGCAAAGTGCAAATTCTTAATTACTGGCACTAAATTAGGGCGGTTGACAATGTCTCAGACGGTTGATATTTATGGCGAGTCTCGGCGGGATGGCCCGGCTCTCCGCCACCCTGTTTGTATAACAATGACTTTTGAACGTAAAACGCATTTCAATCAAGCTAGCTTTTGGATTCAGTAAAATATTTTAGAAAAAAAATCAGACCAATAAGCTTTTGATAGAAGCCGTTTAGTTCACTTTTGCAATTTATGCGTTCGATGACGAGAAAGAGTTGATAGAAATTTAATAACCGCCCTCATCTACAGACTCCAAACAATAATGAATGTAAAGTAATTACCTATTATTATTAGGTAAGTACTGTATTTAGGTAACATAAAAGCTGTATTTTCTATTTCAGTATTACGATTAATCCAACAAAAAACAAAATAAGGAGATAAAACCCACCCACCCACTTCAAATAAACTTCCCACCCGGCAAATAAATTACAAATCTGTCTGCACGAGCGAAAAAACACATTGTCTCCACTCAGATGTCTCTCCTTAAATCTGCATACAAATTCGTGAGATCGCGCAAATTCACGGAGTCATTTAAAACCCATTCCGTTTGTAGGGAAAACTGTGTTTTTTTGCCCATAAATATATCGGGCCTTGACGCGACGCTTAGCGCCATCTAGCGTAGAGAGGAGTGATACTCAAGTTATGCCCGCAGGCAATAGATGGCGCTACAATACTCAAAATGTGGCGACTGAGAATTCTTACAACTTTTTAATTTTCTTTTCAAATAAATATTTTACGTATCTACCTAGAAAATTAAATATTCATTTTGCATGCAAGGGAACAAAAGGATGCGGAAACATGTTTTAAACTTTGTTAGCTTGCTTATAATCGATACCTATTTTAATTCGATTCATTATCATAACATAGGTACATAATATTATCTATGCAGATTTAGGCGGTTTGCCTTTGAACACTAGACTTTTTACTGTTTTACAATGATTAGTCTGACTATTCAGCAATAAAATCGCACTACATAATTATGACGAAAAATGTGCAATTTATAGACGCAATATCTATTTCAAAAGAAGATGTCAAATGTTTAAAACTGCGCCACCCTTCAGGTAGCTTTGAACAAGCATAATTCGAACGAAATTTTAAGGTTTCTTTCACTTTCTAGTATCAACATTAATAGACTCAGACGATGGAGATGACTAAGTAATAGCAAGTAGTAAAAAATACGATAAAAATAAAAAGTAAATGTACATAGCTGTAATGGCAATACGGTGAAGAGTCTCATCTGAACAGGAAATACTTCGAGTTCAACGGTTTTTAGTCTTGCTAGTCAATTTCTCATTTAATTTTTTTTTATGCAGTACTGCCCCGTTTATAATCTTTAGTCCGATATTAATCTGTAGTCTATTGTGTGATATATGAAACGTTGTCACAGAAAGAGAAAATAAACGTTCTACATACCTTAAATTGTAGTTTGTTTTGCCACTTCCAAAAAAAAAAAAAACATTAAATTTCCATTCAAAATAACTTCGTAAACTCAAATGTTCAAAGCTGCATTTTCAAATGGCCTTCTTATATATTATTCTGTAGGGTTTATTTTACATGATTTTACGAATAGCAGATATTGTGAGGAGATAATTAATTAGATATCACATAAGTTCAAAGTAACACTGATGTAAATTATTATAATCACCACTGGCCTTTGCGGTTGAAAAGTTCTTAAAGTGCAATCTTGTTATCAGAGGTTGGCAACTTTTGGTGATTTTCTTAGGTACTTGAAATTAAAATATTACTTGGTATTGTGACAATAATGAGCACATAAAAAACTTTAAATATAATCAGTAGTTTGTTTACAATTTAATAAAAGCCACCTTCCACAAAGCGACAACAGCAGGTGCCGTATTGAGATCTGGCTTTCCGCTCACTGGCAGCGTTCTTATTTCGAAAAATAAGAATATAATATAGTGAAAAGGTAGTACTATAGTTATGTTCTCATTTCAGCTTTAAACTAGATTGATTTCATGATTGTTTATACTAATACTAGCAGACGCGGCAAACGTTGATTTGCTGTATAAATTAATGTGAACCAACCTTATCACTAAGGGGTATGAAAAATAGATGCTGGCCGATTCTCAGACCAACTCAATATGCTCAAAAAATTTCACGAGTATCGGTTAAGCTGTTTTGGAGGAGTATGGGAACGAACATTGTGACACGAGAATTTTATATATATGAAGATGAACGTTTTTAAGCAATTTAATAAAGACATTTTAAGAATTATTGATAAAACAGATAAAGTAGATATCGTTCGTTAAAACAAATTAACTGAATCCAAATGCTTGTAACTGCTGCAACACATTACAGTCACAAAATTTCCAGCCTATACTCGTACTTATCTGTCCGGGAGAATATCCAAACTTCGGTTGCGCCTACGAACTACCGCGTAATTAGAGGAGATAATGAGGTA
Organism: Pyrausta despicata; assembly: GCA_963921415.1. NCBI lineage: Eukaryota > Metazoa > Arthropoda > Insecta > Lepidoptera > Crambidae > Pyrausta > Pyrausta despicata. Next base: position 1,841,047 of record OY992850.1, on the reverse strand, counting down.
ATTAGGTACCCACTTTAAGTGCCTTGATTAATAGCATATTGAAATCAGAAAATGTTGAGACCTCTAAGCGGTCATTCTTGCTAGGCGAGTCCTTGTGCGTCCGTACAAATATCTGACTGGTTTTTAATATTTTAAACTATATTTTGAACCATTCGCATGATTCACATATCTTCTAATTTCCGTTTGCTCTTTCAATTCACGTTGTAAAATGTCTAAACATTGATTAGTGTCATTACTTTATACAGAAATTCGTTGTTAATCACATGTTTGAAGCAATATGTCGTATTCCTGGCCATTTATTTGATATCTAATAAATACTATCGTGTCCCTAATTTCCATCACGCATTTCCATCATGCTAAACATTAGAAATTACCTAACTATCGTTTTTTTATGTTTTTATCTAATGATAGGTGCCAACTAAAAGTAATTTGGTATTTATATCACAGTAGAATTGTATGATCACCGTATCACATTATGTTTTCAAAGCAGGGCCGTTTCGTATTACGGCGGGTCAACCATTCAATGTCAGCCAGAAAGTGTTATTATTCAATATAGCGTGCTGTAATGAAATTGAACGGGTTATGACAGTTTTATGACAGTAAAATATTTATTTTTAAAGCAATTTTCAAATTTCCGTCACGCTCTAACTTTAATAATCCAAAACCAGAAAGGACATATAAGTGCTTAATGCATAATCTTGTATAGTTTAACGTCCTTTCCAAATTTAATTAGCAGTTTCAGTAATCTATTGGGGAATGAAAAGGATGACGGAAATTAGACGAAGAACACCTTAACAAAGAATAATAATAATAGTCCTCCTCCTGGCCGATTTCGACCACTGCGGTCAATCTCAACAGAGATCAACCAACTACGCAGGAGATATTATGGTGCACAAGTGTGAGCGCAATATACATGTGCACTCACTGTTCCATCACTCTCAAAGTTCGGTGAGACGGTAATACGACATGACCGGAGAGAGATCAGTCGCAGGACCAACGGCTTAACGTGCTTCCGGTGGCACGGGGGAGTAACTTCCCGACTCCGAGCTGTGTTTGAGAAATTCATGACAGAAAATCTCAGAAACAATTTTAGTTCGACCTGGGATTCGAACCCAGGACCTCTCGGATGTAAGGCAGAAACTTTGCCACTACACCAACGAGGTAGTTACGAAGAATAATCATATGGTCGTATTTAATTGCTTTTTATTATTTTAAAGTGGTAATGTCAATCTATGGCTAGCTTTATCTTTAACCAGTAGGTACAGCCAGGGCTTGCGGTTGATGAATGATGACGATGACGTAAAGATGAATTTCAATCTCAGCTGAAATAAGGCGATGGTGTGGATGGATTAATGTATGTAATGTGGTCAAGGATGGATTTTTTGGTCAACATTTTTTTTGGTGTCCGATTCGATTTTTATGATAAAAATCATGATAATATATAAATCCATCGACATAAATGCTCGCATCCTACATTTTTGAAATTTCAAAAGCATGGTGCTTGCGCAAAATCAGATTACTCTGGGCCATATAACGGCGCATCAAGGTAAACACTGTAAAGTCGCAATTGTTATAATGGCTATTTAATCCACCTGCGTACCAATAAAAAATGATCTTTTTCTGTTAATAAGTTCTTGGAGAATGCGAAGGTAAGTGTTTTCTCTAGGAATTTTCAACAAAAACCCTCAAAAGAAATCCCGTCATTACTCTCACCTACACAAAAGCTGCACCATCCATCCGCGATACCAAGCATTCAGTGACAAAATGCCTAATTATCATGCTGATGAGGAGATTTTCGCGTACTAAATCTGGCCTGCCGGGATTAAAGCAACGTATTTCTTTAAAAAAAAACAATAGTGATGTCCCCATTTCACCTCATTAACAAATTGTAAATAAAAATACGTATTCTTTAAAACTAGTATGAATTGTCGTTTCAGATTAATATACATATAGCAACAAGTTTATGACTACTTGTTTTGGGGGTACGACGTTGTATCTCAAATGTGAAATTTACGTTATGACCGGTTTTAATATCCTATCTACCGTAAAAAGTTAGACAACTGTCACCACTTTAATACCTAAAATAAATCTGAAACTGAAGCTTTATATTTGAAACTGATATTTATTTCAACTCTCAGTCACCGGGAGTAGGATATTGAGACAGATAATTGGTTAATGGCATTTAACGCAAAATGTTTACATCAGGTTTTACAAGTGCAAGGCTACTAAGGCAAGTGAGGCATTATTAAAAAAAACGCTTACAACAAGATGAATCCTAAGAAGATAAACAATATTAATAATGCAGACCATCAGGGATACCATGTGAAAATTCAGCTAATATCAGGTAGGTTTTCACCTAAATAAAAAATAAAATAAATGGATCTTTGAAGGCAGCATTCTAGAACACCAATCCAAAATTAAAAAAAAAAACTAACACACGCGTCTCGCATCGTCGAAGCTTACCCACACGAGTCACTTCACTACGTTCCGTTTTCCCGTGATGATTAGCCAAATGTGCTAATTACGCTAATGGGGCCGAGTGAGAGGGTTTTTACGTGCACTCTCTAAGATACGTCATAATGTATTTTTATGCGCTAAGCAGCACAAAGGGTAATGCTAAAGGATGTCGCGTCCAGTCACATGTTTAGTGTAATTAGTTGTGATGTAAGTTTTTCAATATGCTCGTGATAAAACTTTGATAAATTAACAGAAGTGGACTTTCAAAGCAGTGGTGCGAGTATCAGATACGTAATATGTAATTTAAAAAAAAAACTGCATTTGTTTCTGCTAGAAAGATTTTTGTTTAGCGTAACTAAAGTTGAACCTAAGGTCAATCATTGACCACTTTGAACTGGATCTGTGACGGATAGATATTTAGAAAAAAATCCAATCATAAAAATATGTAGTTACCAGGTATCTATTTGCAAAAGTAAGGCACAATATTATATACAAACTGAAAATTTTTTTGAAATTAAAGGCATACATACAAAAGTTTTTAATCGTTTATCTTTATTAGGTACTGGTAAAATGTATTCAAAAAGTTATTTACCAAATACAAGTCCGCTACCAATCTTGTAGCGACTACGCTACACGATTGGTAGCGCTACGCTACGGGCTACGGACTACGAGCTACGGACTACGAAGCTCCGTCTTTAGCAAAACAAAACATTTTAATATCTGCACAATACCGCCGGATCTTATTTATAATACCAATAAACCCGTTCAATAATGACAGAACCATATTGCCGACCAGTTTACCTAGATCCCCATCTCCTAGATAACTTTGAAGCGGTTGGTTGAAGAGTGTTCGCGTGCCCGGGTCTGCTGGGGCTGGTGGTTGGGTTATGTTAGCGATTTATCGGCGGCGTTAGGTTCGGTTCCCAGGTCACGTATGGAGGGACGGGTGTCCGTCACGACCCCCGTGATAGGATGATTTGGACGTGTGACGTGTGGTGGGGCTGTGGTACAAGTTACACATTCTGCTATTTTTATACCATACCACGGTGTATTTAGGCATAATCTACCTGGGTACCTTTCGATTATAAGAAGGTTTGAGTCATGAAACCGTGTTGATAAAAAGAGATGCAAGAGCTAGCAGGTCCCGTAGAATTATAAGTCCTTTCGATTGCTAATAACAATTTAAGCTGTAATATGTTCTAGTGACCTGTTTGCCATTAGAAATAAAGTCGAGCCAACATGAACTGTTTGTTTAGTCTGTATTTGTAACCACAAATATCAATTTACTAATTGTAATACACAAACCTATGAATATTTATTTATAACTGCGTTTGAGAGGTGCTTGTGGCCCAGCGGTTGCAGCGCTTTAGTAGTGATACCAAAAAGTTTAGCAACCTTAGGCGCTGTCATGTTTGGGATGGGTGACCATTCTGACCATTTAAGTGACGTCTATTTACAAACATCTTCGTGCTTCGGAAGGCACGTTAAGCGGTTGATCCCGGTTAGTATCGATAGATATTAGTCGTTAAGCCTAGTCAGAGGCCTTCGGGCGGCTTAATGACATCTGACAGTAAGGTTGGTCACTTACCTTACACGCACCCCTCCACCAATCCGCAATGAGCCCGCGTGGTGGAGTATGGCTCGCAACACCTCATAGTTGAGGTGAGACCTGTGCCCAGCAGTGGGACTTATATAGGCTGATGAGACTGCGTTATGATTTTGTTTGATTACTTCTTATGCTCCCTTGTATTTTTCAAGCAAAACAATTTAATCAAGCACAGCCCTAATGCAAAAGTTACTTGTAGCATTCTCAGATCAGCGTTCCGACTTACCTAAGAATCGATTAGTTATGGGTCACCTTTGCAATACTTATGAGACCACCAAGCAATCAGGTCCTGATGAAATTAGGATAATCACTATTATACCTACGTGAAAGTCTTCATTGGGTTATAGCTTAAAACTTAAAATTTGCTGAAATTGAACAGTACTAGGTGCATAACGGTCTAATCGTTTTAACGTAATATGTTAAAATATTTTCATTTAGTTTGTGGGATTTCAGAATGAAAAGCTTAATTACTTTACTTAGCTCAAACCAGCTTTATATTTGTCCTTTATATTTGTATAAGTATAAGATCTTCAGCGGGAGGGACGAAAGGCCAACCTCGAAATTAGGAATGTACCTAAATCAACCGACGAAACTAGACAAACACTTATAGACATGGTGACCAAGCTATCGGAAACTGTGGGATACAAGGTTGATGAGGGACACATAAAGGATATCTACCGAGTAAAGGTAAAAAGGGATGCTAAAACCGACACCCCAATTGTAGTTGAAACCTCGTCCACGATCATTAAGACAGAGCTTCTGACAAGGTGCAAGGCATATAACAGAAGAACAAAAGATAAGCTCTCTGCGAAACATCTAGGCTTTAAGAAGAAGGAGGACACCCCCATTTTTGTGTCGGAGCAGCTGACGCCTAAGGCTGCCGAGTTATTCTTTTTAGCGCGAGAACTTGTCAAAAATAATACCTACAAGTACTGCTGGACTGCATATGGCCGAATATACTTACGGGAAAATGATACCTCTCCTATTATAACCGTGCGAGCTGAAGCGCAAATAAGTAGCTTGATGCTAAAAACGTGACTAGAAACCGAATCTAATTCTCTGGACATCCGTCAACTGTTACTATTCAACGTTTTCCTTCCTAAAGCCCCTCCAAGTAATTTGTCACACTCCAAATTCGGGTCTGTAATGGAATGTTTCTATAATTTTACACACACTCAATATTTGAATACACAATTTTACATAGAACTCATTTTTATACACTCACCAAATATTACTCATCAACTCAAAGCCTTCACTTCCTTATTTACATCACATAAATCTTTACTGGAATTGTTATTCAGCTCTTCCGCAAATAGTGAATATGGATAACTCGTTTGATAACCTACAAGTAATAGACCAATTTCAAGTTGCGCAGTCAAGAGAGGACTCCATCCAAAACTTTTCAAATAATAGTCAATACAATAAACATACAGATTTTACTATAATTACCCAAAATATTTATAAAAAATATATAGTAGTATTTATAAAAACTTCGACGACTTATGTGTCTCTCTGTCTAACTTTAACTTTGAACCAGACTTACTCGTATTAAGCGAATGTAGGCTTGATAATAATAAACCAATACCCCAACTAACTAACTATACAATACATAATTCTGCACTACGTATCATATTAATCAGTGTGATGGTGTTGCTATATATTTAAAAACCAAACATAAATGTAGCATGAAAGAGATCAAATTAGCAGATGCATCATGTGTAGAGGTGACACTCCCGTGTTATACAATTGTGTGCATATATCGGTCACCATCCAACACCAATGCCAATAAGTTCATTGATTCATTAAGCATTTACCTAGACACTATTAAGACACACCAAAATATTGTTATTACTGGAGACATCAACATAAACATAAATACTACGGATAAAACTAAAGAATATTCACACGATCGATGCAACAGACTCACTTATCTAAACATGCTTGCCGAACATAGCCTTTTACCTGGTCACGTTTTGCCTACAAGAGAACAGAGTTGCTTGGACCATTTTATACTTAAACTAGATAACACTCAGAATGCGGCATCTATTGTAGTTTTCGACAGCACTATTACTGATCATCACATGGTCTTTCTTAAACTCACAAACAAATGTAATAAAACTTTAAATAATAAATCAACTTTTAAGACTATTATTAATTACAAAAAAGCACTTACGAGTTTAAAACAAAGTAACTTAACTGATCTTACATCATGCTATAATCCAACGGAGCTAACCAATACCTTAACTACCAAATTACAAAACTGTATTAAAGAGAACACTACAATTAAACAAATCTCTTCTAAATGTCGTATAATAAAACCATGGATAACGACAGGTATTTTAAGATGCATTCAAAACAGAAACAATATGCAGCGAAGATTACGGTATGACCCATTTAATGAAGTCTTAAAAACTACCTATAAGAGGTACCGTAACTTTTGTAATAATCTGGTAAGAAAGTTAAAAAATCAGTATCTAAATGAGCTTTTGGCTAAAAATAAGAAAAATTCACGATGTCTATGGCAGGCAATAAATGATATATCAAACCGTAACGCGAAAAAATCAAATGGTCTAGAATTGCTGGACTCACATAATACCCCAAGTCTATCTGTCAATCACGTAAATACTTTATTTGCAGACATCGGGAAGACTCTAGCCCAGAACATTTTAAAAACCAGTTCCCCACAACAAACAAAAGTTTGCAAAGAGTCTTCTCATTCGCCGATCTCTTCTTTTGCTCTTCACAACACCACTTGTGAAGAAGTATACAAAATCGTGATGAGCCTTAACACTGAAAGTGCACCAGGCTGGGATAATGTACCAACTAAACTTATAAAATTAGGTTATGAAATGTTGGTTCCCATAATCTCGCACTTAGCCAACTTATGTTTTCGGCAGGGTGTCTTCCCAGACGCACTTAAGCGGGCCATGATTACGCCTGTGTTTAAGGGTGGGGACAGAGATGATGTTTCGAATTATAGACCAAATTCAGTCCTAACTGCGATATCCAAAATTTTAGAAAAGCTTATTAATAAAAGACTCATAAACTACCTAAACAAAATTGCCTTCTTATCTGATTCACAATTTGGCTTTCGGCAAGGTCTCTCAACTAAAGATGTCATTATCTCTCTCACTTCTCACATTGTTGAAAAAGTTGACAGAAGAAAAAAATGTATCGGAGTTTTTTTGGATTTGAAAAAGGCCTTTGACACAGTTTCTGTTCCCATTCTTTTACAAAGGCTGGAGCTTATTGGCGTAAGAGGTGTGGTTCTGGCTCTGTTTAAGGACTACCTTAGCAATCGCAAACAGCACGTAAAACTTGGTTCGTATATTAGTGACAAATGTTGCGTGACGTATGGGGTGCCACAAGGCAGTGTTCTAGGCCCTACATTATTTTTAATATATATCAATAGTCTCTGTAATGTAAGCATTGACCCAGGAAAAGTTTTTTCATATGCAGATGATACTGCTATCATATTTACAGGCAATACTTGGAGCTCAGTGCGTCAGGCTACAGAGGCAGGGCTTGCAGAGATAGCTACTTGGTTAAAATCAAATTTACTGTCACTAAATACAGAAAAAACAAATTACATAGCGTTCACAAATTATAATTCATCACAACCTAAAACTAACTTCAAGATACAAATTCATGAATGTAATGAAAACCAACGTAATGTCTCGTGTGATTGTAAAGTAATTACCAAAGTGACAGTAAGTAAATACCTAGGCGTGCTAGTTGACCAGAGACTTTCCTGGCTTGCCCACCTTGAACTAATGATGGCAAGAACAAGAAAGCTCATTTGGGTGTTTAAGAAACTTAGATGCATTGCCGATATAAGGCTCCTAAAATTAGTATATGTCTCACTGGCTCAGTCAGTTCTAGCCTATTGTATTTCGGTCTGGGGAGGGGCAAGTAAGGTCAAGTTTAAGGATCTAGAAATAGCGCAAAGAGCCCTTTTAAAAGTTATACATTTTAAACCATAATGATACTCTACACAAGATCTTTATGAACTTAGTGATGTACTCTCGGTAAGACAAATCTACATCTTAAACGCAATTCTGAAACTACATAAATCTATGCCTTACGATGCCCATAAAGTTGCCAGAAGACGTAATTATAACGTAACTCTTGTGCCTGCTATAAGAACGGCTTACGCGGGGAGGCAGTATGTGTCACGATCTGCTAAATTATATAATAAAATAAATAAAATTTTAAACATCTACTCGAATAACGTATATACATGTAAAAAATCGATCACCTTATTTCTCAAATCAAATAACTATGTGGAAACTGAGATTCATTCCTAGAAGAATAAAATTAACACAGACACACACACGCACACTTACACACACACACACACACACACACACACACACACACACACACACACACACGCACGCACGCACGCACGCAATTATTATTATGAAGCTGTTAATAATATGGCATAATTTATAACTGTATTTTTTAATTTATTCTATATTGTCAATTATTGTTAATTTAATATGGAGAGCGGGGATATTCTACCACAAGTATTTATTTACTTAAAAGAAATCCTCGATTGCAATGTTGAAATGTAATGCTTTTATAAATAAAGATATTTGTATTTGTATAATTTGCGATTTTTCGGAAATCATTAGGTACAACTTCTGAAAACATTTGAATTAGTACCTACTCCCGCCATAGCTGATGCCTTGGATCGCAAACTATCTTTGTTATAACACGAGTTAGATATTCGATGTTATTGAAACATGTGGCATTTAACTAACTGCCCTTACATTTACGGGCACACGTCTTCTCATATTATAAGAATTCTTACCTCGGGAGCGTAAAGGGAGTAAAGATGACCAAATTATACAAAGCTAAGACTAGTTTTTTTTTATATTAGATGACAAAATTTTCATACACTTATCAGTGATAAGCGTATGTAGATGTTGTCAGCTAAAGAGGATTTTAACGGAATTATAAAGTTATATTCAATATTGTTATATCACTTATTTTTTAATATTATTTTGCGAGTATAAGTCCCATGATTCCCATGAAAGTACAAATACAAATAAATATAAATATAATTATTCATAAGCAAGTGATTAACATTTCTATATTCTTAAAATTAAATGAATACTTGTGGTAGAATATCCCCGCTCTCAATATTAATTTAACAATAATTGTCAGGATTAGAAAACAGTGATAAATTATGTACTCGTAATATAATAACAGCTTAATAATTGAGTGTTACTATTTTATAAATAATTAAGTAATGCATTTTCTAAAGAAAGTGGTAATAAAAAATATTCCTTCAAATGCTACGTAATCCATTAAGCTACATGATATCGTAGCACGACTACGATTACGACTACGCCGTAGTCGCAGACTACGAGGTTCGTAGATCAAACTTATTTAGAGTTTTGTGAATTTGAATAATACAATGACTTCATACGATAGCTTACATCTGAAAGTAGTACTAGTAGTAATTCATGTAATAACAACGATATTTTTTACTGCTAATTAATAATAATTAATTATTGTACGAGCTGGTGGTGGTGGTGTTGTAAAATATAAAGCGGACTGTATTTGACATAGGTTTAATGGCAAAGGTGTCGGTACAAAGAGTCGGATAGACACGGGTGTTGTACGCGCCGCTCGATGGTCAAGTGGTGGCGCTTCGCGGGGCGTCTTGACCGCCGCCCCCGTCGCCCCTCGCTGCGCCGCTCGCGCCCGATGTGTCATCATCTGGCCACGCGCATCGCGCGTGGACAATTATAATATAATAACAATATTTTTTTTACTGCTAATTAACCGTTTCGAACGAACGCGAACAAAGATTTTCAGACATCATCTATTTTTTATTAAACATCATCTACTTTAGTGAAATGGATAAGAAGTTGACTATTAACCAAGAGGTCGCTGGTTCGATCTCCGCACTGTACAAACATTTGTGTGCATAAACATGTGTACGTGTACTGGTCTGAGTGTTATATGTATTTATTTAAGTATATTTGTAATACCACTGATTTTTAAATCTGTAACACAAGTGCTTAAGCTTTTTACAACTAAGTCAGATCAATGTATATGATGTTGTTGTATATTTAATAATTATTATTTACTGTATGTTCTCTGCTTGGACCTGTGGTTGACTGGTAGAGAATGCCTCCGGCATTAAGTCCGCCACTGTAAACAAGTTTGTGCAGAAGTTTTTTAAATTAATTATTAATTCAAAAGATTTCACGTTAGATGATCACAAACGAATATTACTTCAATTTCGCAAATGCTACTTGTCTTTGTTCTCTCAAGCTTACATCATCGACACACGAACACAGTGAATCACAAACTGGAAATTTTAATGTTTTAACTAACTGCGCAGTTAAAACGTAACCAGCCAATCATGGCCCACTCGCTGATATTAATCATCGGTTATCGCCTAACTTGAGATGCTCGCTCACTCATAACGTTATATCTGTGTTGTAGGCAGAGTGAGAATATGGACATTTAATACAACTTATAAAATTATGTCTCAACGGATGGCTTGAAAATAATGTATATTACTGACATTGTTATTTTTTCTGGCTTTGCTAATTTGCTTAATTTAATCTATTGTATTTGCATGCTAACAATTATGGCAAGATATATGCACTGTGTTTATTGTAACATCCATATGCCATGTTTTTACGCAAATAAAGAAATATGAACTAAGCAGGATTTTGTGCTAGAAGAAAACATTTTTAAGTCTGTGTTTTCATTGTTTTATAAAAATCTGTTTCGATTTGAGCTTGCGTTTAAATAAAAATTAAAGACAACAAGATTCAAGGCAACCAACCAAAAATCGTTTTGCTACCTGTACTACTCGTGTTATAAATTTGAAAATCATTCAGTTTTATAATTTTGACTGCAACATCAACAGCGTAACGGTTCCAATGAGTTGATATTTTGATTCCAGGGGGAATTGAAATGTACTTAATTTGCAATGGATTGTCTCTTCGTGACATTATTACTTCAGTTACGAAATTACCAAGTGCCATCTCATTTTTTAACTATACCTTGTTATCTACATATATAAAAATTTATGCCTCATTTATATTGTGATTTTTCATAACTCAAGAACGTGCTCACGTATCCAAGCCAAATGTTAAGGCTTTGTTCGGAATTTAATTGATGGTTTATGTGAAGTTTGCACAAAATCGGTATAGTGGTTCTTCATTTATCACATTTTTTGTAAAAAAAAAATACTTCGTACGTAGCGAAGCACCTACCGGACCGCTAGTAACCTATATTTAAGTAACATTATCTAATATATAAAATTCTCGTGTCACAGTTTTCGTTGCCATACTCCTCCGAAACGGCTTGACCGATTCTCATGAAATTTTGTGAGCATATTGAGTAGGTCTGAGAATCGGCCAACATCTATTTTTCATACACCTTAGTGACAATAATTTATATGGCATAACAACGTTTGCCGGGACAGCTAGTATATCTATATTAGCATGATTTGTTTCATGGTTTATTCTGCATAATTAAATCTTACAGAACCATCCCTGTCAAGTACTAAAATTGGCAAGGAATATAAGTCACTTTTGTGATATTCAACAAAAGTATGACACTCTTTTCGTATTAAGTTTATCACAAATATAAATAATCCTCATTTATTCCTTCACCCAAACATAAGTTCAAAAGCTTTATAATGAAAACGTCAAACATCCGTTCATGCGATAATTCAATGTGATTTATCTGCGCCATGTCTAACATCCAAACAAAATGTTCCCGGGCACACACGGCACATAAAAAGCGGCAGTTTATTCCTTAGGCACCTCAAAACAGACGCTTCGACGAGACGAGCGAGGTGGAGTGAGGGGGGCACGCTTGCAAAACTATAAATTGTCCTTTAATTACCCCGGGGCAGCGTCACATCATGGATCCAGACAGTTTTATGACGATTTACGACACATTTCGACGCGGGGCACAGCCCGCCCAGGGATTCCTTACGGCCAAACCCGCAAGAGCTACTCCGCTTCCCTCATTCCGCCAAACAGAGGCGCATTAGGTGGTCTGACGAAGATTCGAAGGGTCCCAGATGGTTGGTCGGTGTACGTCACCTTTTACAGTGACTGGGGGGTTTTAAGGCCTCAGTTCTTTATGGTAATGAAATCTGAGCAGGGTGACGTGCCGAGGTGATGCTTCCGAGTTTTTGTTGTGCCCCCTTTATTTATTGCCCGTTTGAGGGTGGGGCACGGAAAGTTTCGGAAATGTGCCCGCGCTCTGTTCGGTTCTACGTTTGCTGATTTCAATTAGATGAAAGCATTGTAGGTTCAAAATGAAAATGAAAAAGAAAAAAGGCACATTACAGAACTGATAGTTTTCTGAATTCAGATTAATTCAAATGACGATTTAACCATCGGATTTTTTGTTTAGTTGTTATAAGTATATAAAATATAACACACCGAAAGAAAAAAATCATATTTTTACAGGTGGGACTTGAACTTATAATCACTCGCATTGCGGGCGAGCTATTTGTACGTTAAGACGTATACTTCGTGCAGGACAAGTTCCGTGTGAACATGAAAATACTAACACGTTCAAAAAGTTTTAGTAAAAATGTAACTTCAAATGCCACGCTAAACACGTAAGTTTTTGTGTAAGTTACAAACCATCGGCAAAAAAAGATACAAGCACTTTGCATTAGCTTTCGTAATCGTCCATAAATCACTCGATATCGAATGCACAGCAATAAAAGCCACACATTGCCATTTCTTAAAATCAAATTACCCCTCCCTAGCTAGACAGCATTAGCCCTGGACCATAAACTACCGCAAAATATGCATTAAAACATTAGAATAAGCCAATAAATGCAACGGCTGGAGTGGAAAAGAATGTGGTATATGTTTTATTATGCCCTAATTTTTTTTTAAGGTCAACTTATAGTTTTGGATACTTTTTTTAATTTATATGATATTTTTATCTGGCATGTCATTCCTTTATATACTATAAACTTTATAGAATAAAGCAAAGTCGCTTCCCGCGTTTGTCCCTATACATACATAGGACATAACATACAGACGTTTTTATGCTTAGAAATTTAAAACTACTCAACGGATTTCAAAGCGGTCTTTTTTGTGTGATTAGTGATTTAAGAGGAAGGTTTGTATGTATAATAAATAACATGTTTGTATTTAATGTAATATAATATAAATGAAAGAACCGAATGCCACGCGGGTGAAGCCGTTGGTGGGAAGCTAGTATTGTATAAAACAAGACTTTGTTGACTAATAAAAAATGTGTTCCTCTAGTCTCCATACTATCTTGGACGTCAGTCAATACGACCTTAATAAACTTGATATCGTGTCATACCCAATCGATGTAACTTACTGTTGAATTCGCCATGATTTGAACTTACTGTAATATTTTCACAAAAATAAATACAGCGCTTAAGTGAAACAAAGCTACTTACCTCTTCCCAGCGAACACCAAACACCATAAATCGTAGTTCCTAAGTGCGACACAAGCAACTGACGAGTTTCACTTTTTATTGCCGTCCCAGTCATTACTGGCGCCATCTATCAGCCGAATACGGCTGTTTATTTGTTTTCCCCGGATTATATCAGAACAACGGCGTATTGTAAGGATGATTTAAGATATCGCTGTTTTCGAATCGATTCTCGCATTCTTGGTAATCAGTTTTGGTGAGGGCGAAGAAATTATGTTCATGGGATGACCCAACAATCTGTTTGAAAATAGAGCATTCTCGAGTTATTGGTTGCATGCATAGGTACCTAATATTGTTTTGATTTCAGTTTATGTAAAACCGGACTGAAATGGATAAAATGTATAATACAGTTTAAAAAGTACATAATTATATTTTTAACAATTTAAGGAGTACTTACCTGCTGTACCTCAATTAAAAAAGTGGTTATTCAAATTCAACGATTCTAAGAAACAGTAAAAGCATATTCAGCCAATATCATTCCTTGAGCGCGTAACACAAAACGTTTAATACCCAACAAGCTTCCCGTCCAAAATTAACTGGAACACTTCATCCTACAATTTCATCTTAAATTCGAGGTAATTCCATCAAAACCGACTTTATTTAGTGCGAATTAAATGCAATTTAGCCCTCCGTAAGCATTTTGGCATTCCACAACAAATTCTGTACCAAATTGGCGGGATACAACGGGAGATGTTTATTCTAAGGGGTGGAGGCAAAGTAAGGCATTTGAATGCATGCTAGTCTGTCAGTCATGGCGCTATCGGAGAGGCGGGTAAAACGCGTGTTTTCACCGCCCAAAATATAAAGACACCCCTCCCCTCTCTTTAAACGAACAAACCTGGAGAACCTCAGAGAGAATCCACCAAACTCAACAGTTCAAGTTTATCTGGTCGCTGGCAGATACGAGGCAACTTGTCACATAGGCGATTAAGTCTGATTGTGATGTAGGCACACAGGATAACTGTTGATTTGATTTTATGTTATACCGAAACGTCTGTCGGCGCGTTTATAGGTTGTAAAGTCTCGTTCGAATCGAACTGTATCGACAAATAAAATTGCTAGTTAAACGGTTATGATTGCGCTCGGTCGCCTATCAATTAACTCGGTTTGTATTGGCTTGTGGAATAGACTGGTTTGTTAGGTTTGACGTAGGATTGTTAAATGTTAAGACAGAACTAAGGTTATTGGTGGAACTATTATACTGAGATACACGGGATCAGTCTACGAATGTGTTTGCTTTTAAAAGACGTATACACCAAAGTCATCTTACTCAGCAAAAGTATTTAATCAAGTTTTATATGTAGTTAACACAAAATTATTATATTTTGCATTAATTAATTAAATCGTGAAAATTAATTAATGAAATCGTTAACACACGATTGAATTAATGATTGTAAAATATATTTATTTTGCATTAATTAATTAAATCGTGTGTTATAAATTATAACAGTCTTAGTTAACTAAGACCTTTTTATATTTTACTTACTGCACAAAGCACAAACAAGCTATCAAATTTAGTCACCTGTAGTACTGGAATCTTTAATATAATAAAAAATACTTTGGTACCTATTTAAACTTCCCAAAAGCAATAACAGAACAAAAAGGTTTCAATAATTTTGTACGCAGCACGTGTTCCCATAATACAGAAACACCAGAAATGCAAACAACTCCCAACGTAACGATCCCAGCGCAATAAGCCTTTGTAAATTAGCAAAATTAACGTGATAAAAAGATAGATGTCGCCACCGGCGTACCCTTTGGCCGTTAAACTTCACGATACGACGCGATATAACCCTTGTTTTAGCTTTTACGTTGATATTAAAGGTATTAAGTGCATACGCCATTGTATGGAACAATTATACGGATAAATAAATTCCGTTAACTAGCGACATCTGGCGGGAATGCGACGCCATCTTGCCATATTCATAGGTGATCTAATTATCGCAATGTGTAATTTTTTTTACGCAAACACGCAATATTAGTATTAAATTGGTCGTAGATTAGGAATAATCAGTCTTTTCCATGTTTTAACAGATAATGATAGAACTGTCATCTCATCTCATCAACCTGTATACATCCCACTGCTGGGCACAGGCCTTACCTCAACTATGAGGTGGTCCATGCGGGCTTAGTGCGGGTTAGTGTACGGGTGTTAGTAAGGTAAGTAACCAACCTTACTGTCAGTTGTTATTAAACCGCCCGAGAGCTTCTGACTAGGCTTAACGACTAATATCTATCGATGATAACCGAGACCAACAGCATAATGCATCTTCCGAAGCACGGAGATGCATTATGCTGTTGGTATAGAATAGACGTAACTTAAATGGTCAACCATCCCAAATATGACCGCGCCTTAAGTTGCTTAACTTTTGGTATCACACAAAGCGCTGCAACCACTGCACAACAAGCACCTCTGAAACTATGATTTAAAAAAAATATATTCATATTTTAATGCATATGTAACTAAATAAGTAAGTTATTATGATGTTCACAGATACGAGTACCCCAACTATTATTTGTTGTCATAAGAACTCTTGGCTAACAATCTGCGGCTATTAAATGAGACTTCGATATAAAAATATGTAAGTACTGCAACTTTAACGCATTTAGGTAAAGTTTGATGGCTACACATTGGGGATTCTTTAATTTTCACTTAACATAAACAGCAAAAGGCCAATTAGGGAGGAGACAAACAAATGCTTAAATCGGGCGAGCCATAACCGTCCTTGCAATAAGTAAAACCCAGCACATTAGGAGCCTAATTTCCAATTAGCAAGCAGGTAGCGTAAAAAGCGCCATTATTGGGGTCACCATTCGATATTGAGCTAAATCAAGACTCCTTCGATTATGTAGGCATATTTACTTATTTTAGGAAACAATTAGGTACCTACGTATGAAAACAAAGTGTATTTGAGTATGTGTGTATGATACTTGGAATTATTTAATGAAGACGATTTGTAAATTTAACAAGTGCACTTTATTCATTCACGAACTAAGTTGAAGTACCTCTTAACAAATATATCTTTATTGTGGCCTCAAAGTGTAGACAAATACTGCACCATTTCTTTCTCCAAAAAACAAAAGCGTGGTGACATTACCCATTACAGAGACAACGTTCCCGCCAAAAGGTCGGCCATCTTGGACTCGCCACGTGGCGTTCGGAAACGCGCGTGCGAATTATTGTCTCTGCCCGCGTATGTGATGTTGTTTATGGAATTAATTTCGGTCATTGTGCCGTTCCTCGGTGCTCCGTTTTGGATCATCTTTTACGAGAATTTGCTTTTAGCGAAACGTTTGTATTAAAAGAGACTTTTAATACAAACGTTTCGCTAAAAGCTAGAGCTTAATTACAAATTGAGGAAAGATTTATATTTTGTGTTGTTATATAATACGTACGTATTTAACTTACGTATATTTAGTATAAAAAAATATTTTTATTTTATTATTATTATTATTTATTTTTTAGTCTGCAGCTCAGTTAATTATAAAATGTTTGGAGCTAATATGTAATATAACTTTGAAAACTCCTAACAATATTTCAAACTGTAATCCCTACATTGTCAACCTAGCTAAAAATTCTAGAAATAAACCTATGCTTGTTAAGCTTGCAAACTATTTAAATTTCAAATAAGTATAAAATTGAAAGCAAACTGGCTTTGTCACCCGAGTGATGTCACGTCATGGTATTGCAATTGCAAAAGGAACATAACGTCACAATATAGAAAATAGCAGCAGACGTGTAATACAATTTTACAAATCCTAGGTAACACGCCGCATAATTTGTAGGTAAGTATAAGAACTTATTTTTTATTTTTATTTATTAGTTAAGAACTTATGCTAATGAAGGTTTTTTATAGGTTTCCCTTAAGATAACCATAGATGCTGAAGATGAAAACTAATACAATCATTATACTGAAAAACGTATTTTAATACGCCCTCGCTTCGCTGAAAGGTAATCAGTCCGATTACTTAGGTATGTACAAAAACCATTTCGATTAAATTTTTGCAACATTTCGTTTTATTCGTTAGGTAGTTTTGAATTTCATATCACAAACTTGCTATTAAAAAAAGAGTCAGTATTATGTAAACTTTACAGAACTCTTAAGTACTACTAAAAGTGTAAAGGGACTGTCTATATAGTGTAAGCTTATGTAACCTATGATTATGATTTAAGTGCTCATAATGTAAATACGCAAGAAATATGAGTGGTCCTTGTGTTCACATTTCCACTGTGCTTGCAGTAATTAGAAAAGTTTTGATGCGATTCGTAAACGCGAGCTACCTTCATTCGGTTCGTAATAAAATGGCGATTTTGTGAATCATGGAAACAGAACTCATTTCAAAATAGCAGTAAAGTATGTAATTAGGTTTTAAAGGGTGATCAAGTTGGCACAGGAACTGGAGAAACTTGTAACACCACGCTAAATTATTGACAAATTGTTTATTTTTTAAGATTCTTAAATGTCTTTACCATGTACGGATAGTACTAGTACTGGGTTTCCCCTCTTTTCTACTTACGCTGAAACTATGCACGGACTGGCTGGTCGTACTTAGGATACTACATTGTAAAGGAATTTAATTTCGGCGAAAACAGGATAATTGATATCGAACTTCACTTGGTAAGTTCGTTTGATCATTTAAAAATATGTTAAACCCTTACCTTTGACTTTACCGTTGACTGCCTTGTTGGTGTAGTGGAAAAGTCTCTGCCTTACATCCGAGAAGTTCTGGGTTCGCATCCCAGGTCAAGCTAAAATTGTTTCAGAGAGTTTCTGTCATGAATTTCTCAAAAAAAGCTCGGAGTCGGGAAGTTGGCGGTGTTACACCCCCGTGCCTCGGAAAGCCGTTGGTCCTGCGCCTGATCTCTCTCCGGCATGTCGGATTGCCGTTTCACCGCACTTTGAGAGTGATGGAACAGTAAGTGCACCTGTGTATTGCGCTCACACTTGTGCACTTGTATAATATCTCCTGCGTAGTTGGCTGATCTCTGTTCAGATTGGCCGCCGTGGTCGAAATCGGTCAGGAGGACTACCTAAGCCTTATCTTGTTGGATGTAGCTTTAACTTTACCGGCCCTGAAAAAGAAGCACAGTGTTAATAAAACAGCCCATTTAACCCTCCATAACTATAAAAGACAACAAACAAACTTTCATATAATTGGGATTGTCATTTAAACAAAGTTAGAGGCGCGACCGTTTTGACATGGCCCCAAAATTCAAATGTTTTATTCTTAACGACGACTACAAGAGTTAATTGTGTAAACCCTTGTCTATCCCTAGTTTTAAACGACAATTTATTTTGAATACGCCATGCGAGATAGTTATACACGGGGTGGAGTTTGTACAGGATGCTCCGATTTATACTTATTTTTTATGTTAATGTTATTCTTGACTAGTCATTTGCTGAGATGTTCCATAAAAAATATGTGAGTTCCAATATTGAGCGTTTACGTTATAAATACTGTGTGTGAAAAGTCATGTCTTAAATTGAATGAATTTATTAATTTCGGTGGAGACAATTGGGATGATGACACCTATCTTAAATATTGTCAAGAATATGGTGTTTAAAAAACATAGCCTCTATGAAGTTAATACAACCAATACATTTCAAAAAAGCTGTAGAAACCAATTTTTAAACAGACAAAATGCAATAAATATTCGGTCAATTGACTCCGATTTCTGACACATGACCGTGACGTCACAATCATTAATTACCATACGAAATCTATGGAGGCAGACCGTTTTGACAGATAATAAAAAGTATGTCAACGATTGGTGGTGTCGTCTAGCCAATTGGTCCATAGGCTAAAAAATTGTTCCATGAGTTGTCTTTGCGGCTGCGCAGTGTCACCGGTGACTCGAGGAGTGGCAGCTACCTTGGCCAAAGAATTAGCTTGGCCATTCAGCGGAGAAACGCTGCTAGCGTTCTTGGCACCGTTGACACTGGGGAGGGTCTGCAAGATAAACTGTTTGATTGTATTTGTATTTATGTAAATATTTTTTATTAACGATCTTGTACGGTTAATTTTAATTAGGTAGTGTTTCTTTTTAAATTAATTATGGAATACCATTAAGTATATAAAATAGAGAAAAAAAAATGATATTCTCCTAAAATGTCATTTTCAGAGAAGGGTTCTCACCTATTTTCACCAAAACCTTAGGAGAAAAGACATGCAAGCTTTTATTATCTCTTAAACGATAAGGATCATTTGCAGAAACCGTTCAGAAATCAGTTCTAAGACATCCTAAAATTACTAATAAACCTTTGTACTTGTTTAAATAAACTCCGGAAACAAAATACAGCATCCTATACCACAACCGTCAGAACATAAAATTAAATTTATATGACAAACTATTGTTTAAAATTCAAATTGTACGTGTGAAATCTTGCTCGGGCTTAATTGTATTGACCAACCCCTCCCAAATTGCGGGGGAGAGGGGGGGGGGGGGAGGGAAGGAGTCCACTTTCTGTCCGTGTGTGGAGAACAATAATATCGTGATGTAGAACGCCTGAACCGTCCTAATGGCCTTAATAAAGGTACGAGTGTACGTCGTCCCGTATTTATGATTTTATTTCGATATATTTAATTAAAATTTTAGTGTGGGACTAAAATTGTGGCAGGTATGATTTTAGGGTTGAACCAAAAACCATTTTAAGGGACGTGTTATCGTCCGCTGTCGAGATTGGATTATGTTTGTTGCTAATGTTATATTTTATTACAGCAGTGGTCAAGGGTGTTTTGGATCACGTATGAGGTAGTTAATATCTTCATGAATAGGTAGTCCCCTTTGGGATAAATATTATTCATTCTTGTTACTATATTGCACAGTGTTTGTACAGATTCCATAAGTAAGCCTGTTTTGTTAATTATGTTTGACCTGTAACATAATTTAGTGCTATGCCAATAAATCTGGAATATTTTATTAATTAGCTAGTTTTCAATTAATTTATTTAATAAGTGAGTTAAAGGTTAAGAAGTCACCTCTTTCAAAGATCTAAACTTTAGTACCAAAAATAATCATTGCTCACTACATTCTGGAGTGAATGGAATCTACTGCCACAAAAGTATCTGTTTTCAGTAACTCGTGCACCAGAAAAAGCCGTTTGGTTAGTTTAGCGTTGTTTCAAAAAATCTTGACCTCTGCCTCCTATAAATAACCTAAAACCAGTGCGAACCGGTGCGAACCGGCGCGCTCCGGTAAATTCCGGAAGATACGAAGCTGATAATGTGTAAGCGACATCGATTGTTGTAACAGGTGGACGGAACTGCCTCACTGAGTTACTGTTATTTTATGTCCGTGTGTTCGTACGCCCGTAACTCAAGAACTGCATCGATTTTGTCGCCTGTTTTGGTGCTATCATAAATTCCGGTGAAGGGTGTTAGTAATAACGGTGGGATGGACGGTTTTTTGGAGGGTTAAATTAAAATTTTGATTTTGTTTTTTCGTTTTTGTGATTGGTGCTTCCTAAATAACTTTTTTTAATCTATCTTATTTACAAAATCTCATTTGAAATTCAGATCAAATATCTGTTTTTTGGAGGGTTAAATTAAATTATAATTTAAAAAATATAATTTGAAATATAGATCAAAAATACCAAGATTTTGACACATAATGATACCGTATTACATCTTGAATAAGAATGCCTCATGTAAGTAAGAGTGCTGCAGTAATTTATCACATAACAGTTGTCATAAGCCCCTTAAAATTCCTGAAAATCACCACTTAATTTTTCAATCGACGTCAACAGTGTTGTGCACCACTTGATGGACGTAAATTAATAAAATAAATTTTAAATCCTCACAATAAGAAAGAAGCAAGCATCTCCGTTCTTCGAAAGGCACGTTAAGCTGTTGGTCCCGGTTAATATCGATAGATATTAGTCGTTAATCCTGGTCGGAGGCCCTCGGGCGGCTTAATAACATCGACAGTAAGCTTGGTCACTTACCTTACCATACACCTCTCCACCAATCCGCACTGACCAACCCGCGTGGTGGAATATGGCTCGCACCACCTCTTAGTTGAGGTGGGGACTGTGCCCAGCAGTGGGACGAATATAGGCTGATGGTGATGATGATGATGAACAATAAAAAAAAAATGCACAGACACTAACAAATGAACATCGAATTATCCAAATTAGGCGCATCAAAAGTAAAAACCCTTTCCAAAATGGACACCGGCCTGTAGGTGTCACGCCCGACCATAAATAATCACGACAATAGGGACCGGCGGCCAGATCAAACACATTTTCAATTCTCGTCAAAAAAGCAAAACGCTATGACGCCTAATAAAACCGCTCGCAATATCGTTGTACTCGCGGCAATATCGTAATGAACAGCCTGTATACACGAGGCCATTTAATCTCGCACCTGTATCACCCTGTATACTGTGTAGTACCGGCGGTAAGAGGTAGCGGATTTAAGATTTTTCATTGGTCTTAATACTTACAATCTTTTGTTTGGTTTTGACTCTAACAGTCCCTATTAAACGCTATTGTAGGAATAAGCAAGACGGAATACCGACTGCGCCTAGACTTAATTCATAGGTTATTAAATAAATCAATATTTTTCTGCCTGCCAAACAAACATCAGGGTATCTTGAATATTAATTGCCCAAAAGATAAGTGTCATCTTAAAAAAAATTGGATGAAGTTGTTTGCTTTTCCTAATAAAATAAAAATAAAAAAGGGGGATTCCTTTTCACTCAAGTGCCTTCTTACAGAATGAATTATAAAATTATGCACTGGGAGAAGTTGGGGAGGTGATATTGTAAAGAATTATGTTTTCGTTATTTGATATTATTATTCGTTTTTTTTTTGATCTAAAACTAAAAAAAATTATGGAGGCAGCGGTTTTTATGCAGACTGTGTCCCACTCACAGTCTCAGGCTACTCGTTGGCACTTCGCATGCACAAATCAACTTCTCTCTCGCATCCAGCGTTATATCCCGCTATTAGCTTACACCCTTACCACACCCAAACACCCGGTCACTAAACGGTCGGCAGTTAGCCGGTCCTAAGCAAATACGCCCATCTACGTAAGGGAGTTTCGGCCGCATTAAAACATTGTTACCGGCCGACGTGCGTCATTAAGCGAATCGCCGACGCGGTGATAACTGCCTTTTTTCTTGATTACTGGTGCCTGAGGTGCGAAGGGATGAAGTAGATACTAAAGGGTTTATACATGTTGTCGCGTGTGATGACGAATATTTCAGAGATGGACACTTTTTTTAAAGACCAAGCTTTATTAAGGCCTCAGCTTGTGAAGTTAATACACACTGCATTCACTTGCGGCTTAAATTTGTATAGTTAATGGAATCAGGCATTGCTTTGCGGAAATCCATGACTAAACCTGAAAAAGAGGATTATTTTGCTCTAAATTTCCACTAAACGACCGCCAGCGCACTAGAGTCGCTCGTACTCATAGTGTGTGGAAGCGACAACATCTGCTGAGGATGCCACGTGTAGTGGCAGATCGCGTCGAGTGTTTTGTTGGTGTCAATGTTGTGATTCCAGGTGCATCTTCTGTGTCACGTTGTGAACTGTAGGTATTGTAAATCCTGCGACTTTTAGCTCTAGGTTTTTCAGGTGATTATTGTTAGATATGTTTTGGACCCTGCGCTGGCGTCGTTTAGTGGAAATTTAAAACAAAAAAATCCTCTTTTCAGCTTTAAATATGTATTTTTTATAATATTTAGATTATCGAAAACTTCGATAAAATGGTAGGTTCATTAAAGAAGTTAAGTAAGTCTAAGTTGCGATGATAAAAATAATTGTCTGCACATTCCAAGTTAAACAGTTTTAAGCACTCACCAATCCGACCTCTGCAATCGCATACCCTGCGTCTCATTCGAAACTTTGCGTTATCTGTGCAATGCTACTTTCCCGCCAATCGCAATCGAACGTCAATGTCTGCTGGCTGAAACCCTACCCTGAAAACCAATGTCTGTAGTTTCAAATGTGTCCGTCTCTGTCACTCTCAGGAGAGAATGTAGACATAATCAATTAAACCACCACGACCATTTGCCGACCACTTTGGTGTAATGGTCAATGGTTGCGGGTTCGATCCCCACACTGTACAAACGTTTGTGTGTATGAACATGTCTGTTTGTACTGGTCTGGGTGTTATATGTATTTATTTAAGTTTATCTGTAATACCACTGTTGATTCTGATATCAGTAACACAAGTGCTTTAGCTACTTACCACGGAGTCTGATCAATATATGTGATGTGGATAGTAAAAAAAAAGTATAAAAAGTATTATCTACTTGACTTCATTAGCAAATGAGACTTGATCATTTTGGAAGTAGAAAAAAATCATCTGGGTCTATATGGTATCAAGACATGGATCTTTCCACTCCGTCTACCTGACATTGGCAAAGCCTGTTTAAAGATACTGCTTACTTAACGCGTAGACCATGCTTGCAAACCCTGCTTTAAAACAAAGTGTTTCCGGTTCCAGCGATCTTTCTCAACAATAAGAATAATGTAATAATAAGTATAGTAATAATTGGTCTCGTGGTCCGTAGCAAAATTGTTTTAATAGCTTAGACAATCATAGACCATGGCTACCAAACCATCTCTTTTTGATTACCTCTTCGATTTAATCAACCGTGTACAAACAGTGCGTTTGTCAATTTCTAAACTAAACAAAAAACACACAAACTATTGGTTATCGGGTCTAAACGCGAACTATTTTAATGAGTGCACACGGCTGTGTGCAATCCAGCCGAAACGTCGAGCAGTGAGTACCTAAATACTCATTAAAATAGTTCGCGTTTAGACCCGATAACCAATAGATAGTGTTAAAATGCAACGCAAAAGTTTAAAATCATATAAAACAAACAATAATTACAAAAATATTCTTTTTTCAAACTTAAAATTACATTATCCGTGTTTAATTACACGTCAGTTAAATCAAATTTGTAAAGTCAAGGCTATGATATAGCATATTTTTATATACTTATAAAAAATAGTTACTTAAGTAATGCTATCAAGGTAGACTATCAGAGGGGGAGGGGGTACTAAAAGTTTGTCAGATCAGAAGTCAGAGCGCCTCGAGCGCTTGTCGACGGTGGACGTTCAGATAGTGAAGTTATCAGAAACGAATTTGTAGATGTCGAATAGGATTCGAAAACTATTTCAAGTTCGCTGTTAGGGTTTGAACTTATAATGGGGTAGACGTGCAGGTGTAAGAGTATCTAGCTATTAATTTCGATGATTTTTGATTGAGAAGATCGTTCTGATAGAGCGGCTCCAAATTATGAAGGGTCTGACGTTGGTCTGAATCAATATACTGATAATTTTGTAAGAAAAACAGTACCCACCGTTAAGTTTTTGTCTTTGTTCACGAAATCTATCTATATCTATTGCTGTCTTTCTGCATGACCAAAAGGTTTGACTGGAAGGAAATTTTTTTGGCGGTAAGTCCATCTTTTGTACATACGCTTTTTTGTGCAATTAAGTTTTTAAATAAAAAAAACTGCTTCTCATGGAATGATGGAAGCATATTATTTTTACAGGGCTGAAAATTTCAAATTTAAGTCTCTAATAAATATTTATATCTTCCATAATAACTTACTCGGTTATTTGTCTAAGTGAATTTCTTCCCGCTTTATTGTATATATAAACTAGATTAAAAAACTAATATTATATACCAAATAGAAATTACATATTTATATCATTTACCTACTTCTCAAACATTTTAGTTTAACATTTTAATTCAACATCCAGTCTTAAGCTGGCGAAACTAATCAAAAATGCATAGCAACGTCGAATGCACAGAAATTAAAAACTTCTCTTCGGCCATCTTGTTTGAAGATTTCATATCGCCGTCTCTTTCCGATGAGCGGCACAACTTGTAATTTGATGAGGTCGGGATCCGCGAAACTTTGCTGGGTGTATGAATATTTTACAAGATATTTTTGGCGCCCAACACGGTGGTGCTCATTATTTTCACCTTATTAGCTGTGCTCCGGAGTTTTTCGAGATTATAAGTTCCTAAGTAAGGCTATGATAAGGTTGTAAATATTCAAAGATTTTGAATAGGGAAAATTGTATACATCGTTTTATATAATGTGGTTAGTTACTGGAAATGAATACAAAGCTAATTAATTACATGATATAAATATGTATATCGATATGTAAATAAATAATTTAAATTGTGAAGATCTCAAGCTTCCGTCTTGTGGCATCAACAAGTCTGATAAACAAAGTCTTTTTACCTAATTACCTACATAAGTAATTAATTGATTATAAGCTAAGTACCTTAGTTTACGTACAATATTCAGGTTTTTTTTCATTTACAGAAGTCATTCTGGATTCTGTTATAAGAAAATTCTAAAGTGAAGAAATAATACACTGGGTCGTGAGCTGGTAGTCTTATTATATTATAAAGTGACCTCAAATCAATAACAAAGGGAACGACGAATTAATCATAAAGGACGAATGTCCTTTGAATATTAGTAAGAACAAACAAAAACCAAAACTTTTTTGTAAATAAACTTTTTGGCCTGATGCGCTAGATTTTTTTACAATTTTTACTGAAAACTACTAAATAAAAAGTTTTGTATTTCTACGTTCTATATTTCATCATATCAGCCTGTTGCAGACCACTGCTGGACATAGGCCTCCCCCAAGGAGCGCACGATCTCCCGCCCTTTGCATCCAGTCACTACCAGCTGCCTTCTTCAGGTCGTCTGTCCATCTAGCCGGGAGGCGTCCCACACTACGTTCTATATTTATATTTAATGTAATTTTTTTTTGTACAATAAATGTGTGTGTGTGTGTTAATCTATATACATATAATAAGACTGTAAAAGATCGATTTCTGTACATTGAAGATTTTTATGAAAAATTGTTACAGGGGGTCTTAATTACCGTAATAGAAGCCAAAACAACAATTTTTAAATTTTTTGTCTGTCTGTCTGTCTGTCTGTCTGTCTGTTTGTCCGGGCTACTCTCAGAATCTACTGGACCGATTTTGACGGGACTTTTTTTATTTGACTCAGTATCACCTGGAGAGTAAACTGGGATATAAATAATCACGCCGATGAACTTAGGGGGCAGGCAGGAAATTGAATCTCAGAATCTACTAAACCGATTTTAATGGGACTTTTTTTTATTTGACTCAACATTACTTGGAAGGTAAAGTATCAACTCAAAGCTTACCGATAGGTGGTGCTACTTTTGAAGAAAACTTAACCACGCGGACGAAGTCGGGCGGGCGGCCGCTAGTCTATCTATATATCTTATATTAATATATGTATAGATTAGTAGCGGCAACCTCATCGGATTCACTGTGTTATTTTTGCTTCATCTTTGCGGTAGACAGGATAATATGCTTCATATCGTTTAATCTGTACAGACAAGGTTGTAACTGTGTGGCTACTAAACTAGCGTTTTTCAAGAATATATTGAATTTTTGTATCTATTTGATGTAGACCGACAAGTTCGTGTACAGCCTTTGCTGCCAAGAAGCTCTTTACTTCTAAAGACTTTCAGGTTACCGACGTGTAAAGGGTCATAACTTCATAGCTCATTTAGCAGCGCTCCTCTACCTTGCCCCATAACAACTGTCACCTTTGACGCTTGTTGGGCTTAATCCATTATTGCTCTTTCGATATATCTCTTTCAATCAAAGAATTGGCATGATGACACCTATCTTAAATATTTTCAAGACCATGGTGTTCAAAAAACATAGCCTTTATGAAGTTAATACATCCCATATATTTCCAAAAAGCTAACAAAAGTAGAAACCAATTTTTAAACACACAAAGCTCAATAAATATTCGGTCAATTGACTCCGATTTCTGATGAATAACCGTAATGTCACGTTCATGTATTCCCATACAAAACCTATGGAGGCAGACCGTTTTGACAGATAATAAAAAGTATGTCAACGATTGGTGGTGTCATCTAGCCAATTGGCCGCAATACACCTTCATTAATAATTTGCATTTGACAGAGTGACACTCTGTCTGACCCCGTTATGACTAACATCATGGTCGATAATCACCAGGCCCACTAACATCTGTCATATGCTTCCAACTGACATCTGGAATAACTCGTCTATGCTAACGTCTAACCAATGATTATATTAGGTCCTTACATATGAAATTGGCGTTTTGTCGTACTGGCCACATTGATCACAAATTTTTCCTATTTGGTTAGGAATTCGAAATTCAAATTTATACAGCTATTTCCACATGTAGTTGTGTTTCGTAAACCGTCATTCATTTGTTTTTTTACTTATCTTTTTTCTGTTTGCATCGCTCAATTTACAAAATGGAAAATTTGAAATATCGCGTTATTTACGAGTACGACTTCCACCGTGGCACCAGTGCTGCGGAAACGGCTCGAAGGGTTAATGATGTGTATGGCGGTTGTGTCGCAAAAGAAAACACAGTGCGTTTTTGGTTCCAACGTTTTCGTTCTGGAAATTTCGACCTGCAAAACAAGCCCCGTGGACGGCCGGAGACCCAAGTTGATAATGAAGAATTGAAGGCTATTGTGGAAGCGGATCCATCGCAAACCACGTCCGAGTTAGCTGCAGGCTTTGGCGTTAGTGATAAAACTGTTTTAATCCACTTGAAGCAAATTGGGAAGATTAAAAAACTTGAAAGGTGGGTTCCTCACGAATTGAGTGAAGCAAACCGGCAAACGCGCGTCAACTGCTGCGTTACATTACTTGACCGGCACAATAACGAAGGGATTTTAAATCGAATCATTACTTGTGATGAAAAGTGGATTCTCTACGATAATCGGAAGCGCTCATCGCAATGGCTGGACCCTGGCAAGCCAGCCAAAGCCTGCTCCAAGCGAAAATTGACCAATAAAAAGTTACTTGTAAGCGTTTGGTGGACTAGCGCCGGTGTCGTTCATTACAGTTTTCTCAAATCTGGCCAGACGATTACGGCAGATATCTATTGTCAGCAATTGCAAACCATGATGGAAAAGCTAGTTGCTAAACAACCAAGGCTGGTCAATCGCTCTACGCCACTGCTGCTTCACGACAACGCTAGACCACACACTGCACAACAGACGGCTAGCAAATTAGAAGAACTTCAATTGGAATCTCTAAGGCATCCACCGTACTCCCCGGACCTTGCTCCAACAGATTACCATTTTTTTCGAAATTTGGATAACTTCTTGCAAGAGAAAAAGTTCAACTCAGATGGGGCAGTCCAAGTCGCCTTCAAAGATTTTATTGATTCCCGTTCGAATGGTTTTTTTTTAAGTAAAGGGATCAATGAACTACCTATGAGATGGCAAAAGTGCATAGATTACAATGGCTCATACTTTGATTAAATAAATATGCTATATAAAAAATTTCGACTTTTTGTTTCTCCCATACAAAACGCCAATTTCATAGGTAAGGACCTAATATTATTACAGGATTTTAATTTAGATTCACCTGTCCCAATTTTTATTAATTACACATTACAGGTACACGTACAGATTTAGTTTTGTCATTTGTTTGTTTGTTTATTTGTAAGTTTTTAATCATTTCTTGCAAGCGAAATTTTACCCACTTCTCAGTGACCGATTAAACTGAAATTTTGTATATTCATTTAGTTTGGATAACAATTCACCATTTGTTTGTAAAATATTGTTTTTTTTAGGTACCTCCTTGTTATTAATTTTTTTTCAAACATAACGAGGTAGTTTTTAGCCCTTGATGATAAATGTTGATGAGGCTAAAGGTTGAAGCGCGCCATATTCAGAATTCTCAATCATTTCTTACAGACAAGCCATCTTATCTCTTGCTTTGACCGCTGTTCTTAGAGCCCCACCTCAATAAAAGAGTCGGCCGCTTCTCCATCAGCCGGCAGCGGTGCCCTGGAGAAATCAGCGCCGATATGAGCGTAATTAGCGTGCGAGGTAAATACCGCCCGCCCAGAACAAGATACCGCCTTAAAGTAAGCGTGCACAGGTCGGTATCGTACGCATCGGACGCATCGCACGTAACGGATGATTTTTGACGTGACAACGTCTTATAATTCGATGGAGCCGGCTGCACGCACCAAAAAATATGACGCATGCGGCGTTAAGTCGCTCTGAGGCGTTCCATTCAAGGCTTGAAGTGCAAGTGAGAGCGCGGAACGAGCGAAAAAAGGGGCAACGTGACAAAGACGTTGTCCCGTTTAACTATCGTCAGTAAACCGACTTTACAGACAACCGATTTTATAAAATCTCACATTCTCTGATAGAAATCAAACATAAATTAATCATTGTTGTATTTTTACCCTTTGTTGCTGTGAATAATGAATTAAATTCCGCAATCGTGTGTTTTAAAAACAATGCTATGTCGTTCGTATTTTTTTTTCACTGCGTCGTTTCAATCGGTAGCGATCAGATTGCCGACACGAGTAGCAGCAATCGGATCGCCGATGACACTTTTATGACATTCTTGTAGATCGGCATTCCGTGTGAGGTCATAGGAACGCATCGCATGTAGGCATTGCCGATCAGCGATTTTCATACGAGGCAATGTATCTGTTACGTGCGATGCGTGCGATGCCGACCTGTAAACGCTTACCTTAATACCGCCCGCCCAAGAAGGCCTTATTACGCGCGCTCGTCAACGCGCGGCTGGGGCGCTGTAAGGAACTGCAAGGGCTGGAATTGTTTAATTGATTGTTTAATTCCGTTTGAAGTCTAATTGGTACATTTTAAGGTACCCATTTATTAGATCGAGTATGCACCTGTGAAGAAATTAGTTACAAAGGAAATCAATATACGAGTAAGGTGCTCTTATGAGTACCTGTCTTTTCCCCAATTGTATATTAATGTCATATTAATAGTACGAGTAATAAACAATAGTGTCATATTAATCAAAAGTCGTCTGCAAGAAATTAGTTACAAAGGAAATCGATGTAGTTACGAGTATTTTTTTATATTTTTTTATTTGGGATAGGTTTGCTCTTGACCCCAAGACTAAGTCCGAACGAGGCAAAGACTGAGTCTACGATGAAGCGAGCTCACCTAGAAGATGCCTGTTCACTCTAGCTTTGAATATTTCTAGGTTTTTATTGTATAAGAGTATAAGAGTACCTTACTTTTTTCCCATGTGTCATATTAATCAAAAGCAATCCTTCAGGCACACTAATTTATACAAAACTTGGCTTCTTAAAACATGGCGTGAAGACAACGTGAAAATACTTATCCTGCTTGCCACTTGCTTCATACCTATCGCCAATCTTTTTAGTGTCATCAAAAAGAAACTGAAACTGTTTATAATCATAGCATCAGATAGGGTACAAACATAGCATGCAGTCAACGTGAGAATGTTTATTCTCGAAAAGACATAAGCGTTGTGAACGAAAAAAGTACTTAACAAATGAATACTTATTCTGCTTGCCTCCATTTCATTTCTATCGCTAGATATCTTTTTGGTATCATCTCTACCTACAAATTGAGTTCATAGATATTGCTTCAAACGGCACCACGCCAAAAAAGCGCACATCCCTCCTAACGTTGCAAAACCGCGTAAAAGGACAATTATCACGCGCTCCATTCTGACAGAGGTTTAGGCCATTACAGCCCCCCCCCCCTCAATTAGGTACACTCGTACAATAACTCCTCATACCGCCGCAGTCTTCAATTAGAATCCCCAATATCACAACTAAAAAGAACTACAAAGAACGAAGGCGACCAATCGGACGGCGGATGGGGCTATGCAAAAAGTCGCTAATTTCGCGAAACCAAAAAGTGGTAATGGTTATGCGTTGCAACCGGCGCGTTTGTCTCGCGATAACGCGCGCTTACAATTAGCTTGGACCGTTTTGTGCGGGATGTAACAAGGAGTTTTTTGAGGAGCAGTATCTGGTGCTTTCTTACATTATTATAAGTAGGTATTTTTTGATACAGACAGGCAGGACTTCAGCAGTCTTGTCTATAGCTTAAATTGAATTAAAATAAATGTTATTACCTACATTATATTTATTGTTCTTAGGGGCGAGGAAACTGTAATGGAAATACGAATTAAAAGATAAATACGTATTATACAAATGCTTGTTAAACAAAAGATTATTTGTGATAAGCATTCACGTTGCAAACATAAGATAATATTTTTGCAGAATACAAAGTCTGAGGCGGGGATCGAACCCACGACCATGAGAATCTGGCACGTGTGCCTTAATCACTCGGCCACCCAGACCTTGGCAAAACCTGTTGTTTTCTTCTGCTTTCCTAACGTGCAGGCCGCGATCATTTTATCATTATCGCAGCTTGAAAATTACATTCTAAACTCCTAACACAAATATTACTGCAAATACGAGTACTGTCAGTAAAGATGAAGCTTTTTTGAACAGTTGGTTTTTTCTACTGTAATTATCTAAAACAAAATGATATTTCGAAAAAAAAAGTTAATATTTACTAGACACATAGATAGTCGAGTTGTGAGATTTCAATAGTTGAATGTAGACGTGCATAATTTTGTCTACGATATCAGCAGTTAATGCGAACACGATATCCCTAATTAAGTTAGTTTTTTATCTACTAACAAA
Source organism: Pyrausta despicata (assembly GCA_963921415.1). Taxonomy (NCBI): domain Eukaryota; kingdom Metazoa; phylum Arthropoda; class Insecta; order Lepidoptera; family Crambidae; genus Pyrausta; species Pyrausta despicata. The sequence continues at coordinate 1,809,004 of OY992850.1, read as the reverse complement.
TAGGTTTTTACCAATGAGGCATGGAAAGGGTTTTGGCCCGATGCAGTTTCTTAGTGGGGATCAAAAAAGTTCACCCTATGATTTTACTCAATTCCTTACAAAATGCTTACATGTGGCATTCTGCCGTCCAGAATCGCAATTAGACTTGAGTCGGGCCATAATCGTGAATGTTTAGCGGCTCGCGCGGCGTCTGCGCGTGCGCCCGCACTTCGATTCGCTATTGTCTTTTTGATCTGCTAACACGTAGGTTTTTGCCATTTAAGCATGGGTGGTGAGGTTTTTTTACCGCTGACGAAAAAAGGGGTGTAATAAGTTTGACCCGTATTTTTGTTTGTATGTTGTGTTTTTGTGTGTGTGTCTGTGGCATCGTACCTGCCGAACGGATGGATCGATTTCAAACTTCACTCCGATTCGCTTCGATTATCTTTTTGATCTACTAACACAATATGTTTACCATCTAGGCATGGGTGGTCTGGTTTTTTCCGATGCAAATCCTAAGGGGTGAACATAAACAACTATCGTAACGTATTCGTAGCGTTTACCTGTCATTAACTTGTCAATTTGTGTCAGTTTCTGACAGCTCTCTCATAATAATAGGCTTGTTTCCACTATGAAAAAAATATTCAAAAACTGATTTTCTCTAAAATAATTCATAATTTCAGATGCCTTTACACTAATATTTTTCTGCAGTTCGTATTATTTGATTTTTAATTGGAATTCAAATGATAATTAGTCACTCAGTCGGCATTGCACGCGATGACGTCAAAGTGTGTTATTCCCATACAAGCTCTATGAAGAAAAGCGTTTTGACAGTTGATAAAAAGTACGTCAACGATTGGTGGTGTCAACTACCGTATTTGACAAGTGAAAACTATGATGCAAGGATTGGACTAGGCGCGTGTAATTGATAAGACAGATCTCCGTTGAATGCTCAGTTGATTGTGCACCCATGCGCTACTACATGTAACTTATAGCTAAATTTTTAAAATTTAGTTATTAATCCACCAACATTTATATATCATTCATTACATGTTTCTAATTCTACAACAACAAAAGGAAGTAAAATGTACAAATAATAACAGGCAGATACCAAATGCAAATAAAATATCAACTATATGTAATAATACACATCAACAATAAGACTGGTGCTGTAAATTCGACATGCAGAAAAAAAAAACAAAAGAAGCTACAAGAAATGGTGGAATTGAATGGAAACTTCACCGTGAGGTGAGCCACACACTACAATGATTTGAAATGTCGTGATTGCAGTCAAGTTTTTATACGTTCTCCCACGTGAGGCGACAAACGTGACGCGGCAATATCAAATAATAAATAATAATAATAATAAATATTTCACAACAATCATACCAATTTTCTAGTCCCAAATTAAGCCACGAGGTTTGTGTTATGGGTACTAGACAACGGATAAACATACATACTTAAATACTTTTTGTAAATAAATATATATTTATACATATGAGTTTTACTTGATAATGGCTACGTTAACGACAAAGACATAAAGAAAAAAAATATACATATGACGGCGCATTACTAGCGCCATCTTCGGTGATACGTCGGAACGAGATTTGACAGCTGTCAGTCTGGCGGAGCGTCTTGTCGATGGTCAGCGCCGCCATATTATACGACACTTGTATTCGAGTGTTAACGGCGAGCGCACCACGGTTGCGACGAATCGCTTTTGTTCAACGTAATCCGTTGCTTTTTGATATTGGTGATTATTGTAATTCGTTAATCAAGTGATTTCGAAATTAGTAGTGAAGATATTTTTGAAGTTTCGTTAATTAAATAACTTGTATTATTGACCGTTTATTTAATTGGCTCCTACCTACCCACATTTCTGATGGCTAATTCTGAAGAGGCCGGGCATTCGCCCATACATAGAAAACACCCAGACCAGTACAAACAAACATGTTCAAGCACACTTATGCTTGTACTGTGCGGGGATCGAACCCGCGACCCCTTGTTTTAGAAGGCCGTCATGTGGACCACTGCACCAAGCGGTCATCGCAATGTGTGTACGTTAATGATAATCCGTAACGAAGTGTGATTAACATTGACACAAGTATTTGTCGCATCGCGTCGCCTTGCTCGCGTGGAACATCGCCTGAGTTCTAGCTACATTCGAATTTCAATGCGTAACGTGTTAACATAAACATTTTTAGTACAACATTATTACAATGATAATAAATACGTTCTATCATAGTTTTTGCTGCAGATTTCACGCCGAACGTCCCGCGTCATAAATCAAACGGTAAAATATGGCCACTAAAGCATGTCATATAAATTTATTTGCACATATTTCCTCGTTATTATTAGCATCCGTATATTACACCGCTGGATGTTTGTTATTTTTATTGTTTTGTTTATATTTTTCTGAGAGTTTATCTATTTTCTTTTTGGACTGGCTTTAGTAAGATGATATAATAAATCTGGGGTAAGCACTTGCTGTCGTTGAAAAAAAATCGCGATATTAAGTGCGTAAGTTAATTGTTTATGAAATAGTGTTTTATTTTCGAAAAGACATAACACTTAAAAAATTCTTTTCGGCTCCGGTCATCGGGGAGGAATCCAACCCCCGACCTTTGGAAGTCCGGTCCAATGCTCTGACCTCTGAGCTACCGAGAACCTAAATGGTGTCGTTGAATTTTGTAAGTGCTTTTTAACGCTTTGAGCCAGCGTATGTTTTATCAATGACTGTGGGAGACACCATCAAATCACCCGAGGGACTTCCAAAGGTCAGGGGTTTGATTCCTCCCCGATGACCGGAGCCGAAAAGAATTTTTCATTTCTCATACTCGGAAAGTAGTGTTTGTTTGATCAGAGCAGCGGGTCGAAAACGATGCTTCCCTCCCTTAGGCGGGAAAGACTCACAGTAATTGCTTCCCTCCCTAGGGCGGGAATGAATTTTAAAAATAGAACTAAAATTGGTTATTTAGTCGGCTATAATTTTTTTTACATAATTAAGAAAAATATCGATTAAAAAAAAATGCTGCGGTCTTGTGAGTGTATACGGGCAATGTGAATTAAAAAAAAACCTATTAAAGTGGGATGGCCCGCGGCGGTGACGCGGGCGGTGTGTTCCATATTTGAAATTTAAATTAAAAAAGACTATTTATGTATAATTTGGCGGGATACTAACTCTGTACCGAAATGATTTGATTAAAAATGAGTTCAAGCGATTCTGAAATGTCGACCCCCAATTCCGTTAAAGACGAGGCCAATACAGTTATTGAAAATCTTTTGCCAGAAATTTCAAAGGAAAGATACTTAAATATTTACAATGATTTTATGAAGTGGCGAACAGACAAAAAAATATAAATATTTTAGAAAAACTACTATTTTTTACTTTCCTTATATTTGAAATGAAAAGTAAAGTGTTTAACACGGGTGAAAGTCATCAATTCCCACTCGGACTATAGCCGCCCTCGCTTCGCTCGTGCGTCTAAATACCTCGTATGGCAATTGATTTCTTTCCACCCTTGTATAACAATCTACTATTTCAAGTGTTATGTCTTTTCAAAATTAAAAATAGCGTTGTGAACGCAAAAAATACAAAACAAATGTTGTGTTTTATTTGTTTAAGGTTCCTACTTTTACACGAGTGCACTCAGTATTCCTTTACTCTTAAAGTTCGGTGAGTTGGCAATCCGTCATGACCGGATTGCCGTCATTGGAGCATTGGTACGAGGGGTGTACAAAAAGTTCTGGAAATTGATATGAAATCAAATCAAATTAAATTCATTTCTTTGCTTGAAAAGTGGTACAGGAGATGATAAAACAGATTGCTCAGATTAGATTTTGTAATATGTTATAGTGTTTTTCTTTCCTATATCAATGACCTATTTAGATCCTAAAAAATATTTTTAATCCATATAAAAATACTTTTGGTACGGGTCGTCAAAATGTTCGATTTTAGACCCCTTGGTTGCTTTATCGACATCACTAAAATATATTTATGGGGTGAATAACGAAGGATCGTGTTCCCAGTGACGAGGAAACATCTTTAAAGATTTGAAGGCTTCTTTTACTCAAGATTGTATAGGATTTTGTGAAAGTGTTATGTTTTAATTTTGGCAAAAAAGCAAATGGTGCAAATGCAAAAAGCGATTTTGCCCCACATTGACAGAAAAACAAATGTTGCTTTTTGTCTTTATTGTTTTTAATTTGATTTCACTGTTTGCACACAGCCTTATTAATAAAATATGTAAAAAGATGTTAGAAGCTGGAACAGAACTTAATGACCGCCTCATGTCTTAATAAGACAATTTATATGAAAAACAGTCCAGTTAAATTTATTAGATAGTGTGATATCTATCTGCTTAAACTGTATTGTATTTTTGCATAAATAAATAAAATAAATATTTCTCAACAAGCACACCAATTCCTACCAATACCTAGTCCCAAAGTAAGCTACGAGGCTTGTGTTATGGGTACTAGATAACGGATATACATACTTAAATACTTTTTTTTGTAAATAAATACATATTATAAATAGAAAACACCCAGACCAGTACAAACACACATGTTCATGCACACTTATGGTTGTACTGTGCGGGAATCGAACCCGCGACCCTTGGTTTAGAAGTCCGACATGCGGACCACTGCACCAAGCGGTCGTCAAAGATATTGTGCTATAAATGTTTAGCAAGCTGTCTATCTATGGAAAAGATCAAAAAACTCGCGAGGTGTTCGACAAAGATTGTCACCTTAAGATAAGTATTGATAACCAAAAAGACGTTACATTCAAATTTCCCTTCGGTACATTTCCCTTAACACTTCAATCTAATCCCAAATACAAGTAACCTGCAAACTTTGTATTGGATTCCAACAAAGTCAATTACAGCGCAATCTAAATCAGAGGTCTCCCAAATATAACTGGTACACAAAGCGATTCCTGATACTCTCAAACTTTGAGCATAATGGCGAACGTAGAAAACTCATTTATCCACCTCAATACAAGGTGTTACGGATAGCATCTAAATGCCATCGGAGATGTCATATTAAAAGGCCCAAAACGTCGATTAAACAAGGCAATAAAGGTACTAGAAGAATTTGATTTCGAGCTGACTTTAGAAGTAGATAAAATTGATTACTTTGGCCCCTGAAAAGCGTTGTGTTTTCTATTTCATTATTTCTGTTTAGTTTCTTTTGAATTCTGGCTGTTTTTTGAGAAAAGGTTTTCTTAAAATATTGCCTTCGTAAAGCCATGTTTCTTTTCTTATCTTGTCTGTATAGAATACTATTTTTTTTACAAAGATTGTAAATTAGAAACATTCTTTATATTGAGTACTAAGTTGATCGTTTTAAGATACACAGATAGTTTAACACTTTATTGTAAAACAAAAATAACAGACAAGTTTAACAAAGAAAGATGTACAATTTAGGCGGCCTTATCGCTTGTAGCGATCTCTTCCAGACAACATTCCAGTGTGTTTTTCTCTATTATTATTTCAAGTACCTACATTCTAGTAAAAAAAACAGAACAGAAGAGTGCGCGGGCCATTGCTACTTACCTTAACTATTTTTCTTACACTGACATCTTAGCTTATGTCAATGTAAGATCCTCATCAAGTTAAAACTTTATGCTTTCATGTTGCATACAAAACATCAAAACTGTGTCCCCAAAATGGCACGACAATTAGTTTTTGAAGTGAAAACTTCTTTAGCGGCGTTGAGCACTTTTGTGGCATGGGTAGAAACTGTGAAACTCGCGTCAGGTCACGTGATGCTGATCGAAAAACCGTAAGACGGTTGTTAAGTTTTCACTTCTGCCGGCACTCCCGGAGTGCAACCCGTGTTTTTTTTAACATACCTGACACTTTATAAGTTAATATTCACGCTTATTCTCGTTATTAGTCCCTTTTTTACTATATCACTGACAAAACTAATAATAGTTGATAAATACTACGTCTGCATTTTTAAGTTTTAACCCTGTAACATTTTAAAACCTAAAACAAATTGTGCTTACATGTTTAGAGTTTCAGTCTAGTTTTGTATACTTAATACTTTTCGTTATTCAATGACTGTTACTTGTTTTGTGAGCAATTAATAAATAAAATAAAAGTAAAATTTGTTATAGAAAGAGGATTATTTTGCATTAGCTGAAAAAGAGGATTATTTTGCATTAAATTTCCACTAAACGACGCCAGCGCAGGAACCAAAATACACTCAACTGTAATCACCTGAAAAGGTAGAGCTGGATGTCGCAGGACTTACAATACCTACAACTCACGACGTGACACAGAAGATGCACTGGAATCACAACACTGACACCAACAAAACACTCGACGCGTTTTGCCACTACACGTGGCATTATCAGGAAATGTTGTCGCTTCGACAGAATACGAGCGAGTCGCTTGTTTAGTGGAAATTTGAAGCAAAATAATCCCCTTTTTCAGCTTTAGTCATGGATTTCCGCAAAGTAACGCCTGACGTCTATTTACAAGCATCTCCGTGCTTCGGAAGGCACGTTAAGCTGTTGGTCCCGGTTAATATCGATAGATATTAGTCGTTAAGTTTGGTCGGAGGCCCTCGGGCGGCTTAATAACATCTGACAGTAAGGTTGGTCACTTACCTTACACACAACCCCTCCACCAATCCGCACTGAGCCCGCGTGGTGGAGTATGGCTCGCACCACCTACCTCATAGTTGAGGTGAGGCCTGTGCCCAGCAGTGGGACGTATATAGGCTGATTGATCTGAACGCCTGATTCCACCAAAATTTGCTATATTTATTTGCGGTGCTTCCAGAAATCTGTACGTTTCGTTCGTGCCCTATATTATCAGGTATCGAATGGCCCCAGTTAATCCGCTCCGATATGCGGCAACAAAGAGATCGCAGATACAGTCCGACGCGACTGACACGGTTGTTGGTCGAGTTTGGCATCGAATCTTGGAACGGTTGGATATGGCAGTAGTAGTAGTAGACTGTAGGAACATTTCCAATGAAAAATGAAAATGAAAAAAGGTTTCAATACATTTCAATACATGTAAAAAAATCCCTATTTCTACTAATATTATAAATGGGAAAGTCAAATTGTTTGTTTGTTCGTCCTTCTTTCACGACGCAACGGAAAAATGTTTTCATAAGTTTTACTGTGTGTACCTCCAAAGTTGGAGTTTGAAGAGTTACATAGGCTACGTTTTTCCGCGACGAAACATCTCAACCCCAAGTAAAAATTTAAAAATCAACTTATAGATGGCGTCACTCAGTTAAGTTTTAAACGCTATGGGCAATTAATTCACATTTAGATACTACGCAAGCGAAACCGCGGGTAACGGCTAGTTCAATTTGAAAATGCTTATGATATGATGAGAAGTTGTATATTCATTATAAAAATCTCGTAGCTCATATTCAGTCAAGAAATTTTACAGCCTTATCAAAAATACATACGTATTTGTACATACTCGTAAAACGGCATTTAGTGCTGGACTAACATATTTCCCTCGATCTCTTCTCATTTGGTTAAACCATTCATAATGTAAGCTTTAAATTCAGTATCTTATATTTGGACAAGGTTTAGTTTTTTGGGTGTAACAATTATATTGTTAGTGTTCTTAAAAAAAAACAAACATTGTCATGATTTCTTCGTCTAACGTACAAGTTGTTCTAACTTCATAACTTTATAACAAAAGATCTTTAGGGGATATTCTATACATCCTCGACTTACTCTTCCTAATTAATTAGTTCTTGTGGTTTTTTAATTTACTCAAAAGATAACCTATGTATTAAAACTACCGCATCAAAAGTTACCCCAGCTTCGTACCTCCAACACTTTATCCTTTCGTCCCATTAGCTCGAGTTTTGCATCGGAGCCGAAAACTTCTGTAACAATGCCATCGACAAAACACCTTGTTCAATATCGGCTTATCGAGATGGCCGATGCCTATTGCAATTAAGCGGAACAGGGCAACAAGGACTTGGTTCAAAGGGTTTGTTGATGAAACGGCTTAGAAAAGGAAAGTACCTACCGAAAAAGGAGTAAGTAACAGATACTTTCAAACTTTTCACAGCTTCATGACTACACACACACACACACACACAATATCTTGTGAAAATTCTATTCTAATAATAATAATAATAAATAATATTGTTTTTTTCGTAATTGCGGTTTAATAATATAGTATACAACAACATCACATGATCTGACTCCGTAGTAAGTAGCTTAAGCACTTGTGTTACAGATATCAGAATCAACAGTGGTATTACAAATAAACTTAAATAAATACATATAACACCCAGACTAGTACAAACAGACGTGATCAGGCACACAGATGTTTGTACAGAGCGGGGATCGAAACCGTGACCTCTTGGTTTAAAGTCAACTGCTTGACCATTACACCAAAGTGGTCGTCAATGGTATGATTGAATGTACATAATGCGTCGGCGTTCTTGTCTGTCTGTCTGTCTGCAGGCTGTTAGTATACGGTCGATGTACAGGTACGTACTTATACCTGCAATGCATACAAATTTAAGTACCTACTACGTATTAACGAGGTGCTTGTGACGCAGTGGTTGCAGCGCTATGGTATTGATACCACAAGTTGAGCAACCTAAGGCGCCGTCATATTTCGGATGGTTGACCATTCTACTTAGTTTGTACTGGTCTGGGTGTTATATGTATTTATTTAAGTTTATTTGTAATACCACTGTGTTACTGTGTGTGTTGTACAAGTGCTTTAGCTACTTACCACGGAGTCAGATCAATGTGTGTGATGTTGTTGTATAATTACTTATTTATTCTGACCATTTAAGGGATGTCTACTTACAAGCATCTCTGTGCTTCGAAAGGAACGTTAAGCTGTAGGTCTCGGTTAATATCGATAATAGATATTAGGTCCTTACATATGAAATTGGCGTCTTGTCGTACTGGCCACTTTGATCACAAATTTTTCCTATTTGGTTAGGAATTCGAAATTCAAATTTATACAGCTATTTCCACATGTAGTTGTGTTTCGTAAACCGTCATTCATTTGTTTTTTTACTTAGGTATCTTTTTTCTGTTTGCATCGCTCAATTTACAAAATGGAAAATTTGAAATATCGCGTTATTTACGAGTACGAGTTCCACCGTGGCACCAGTGCTGCGGAAACGGCTCGAAGGGTTAATGATGTGTATGGCGGTTGTGTCGCAAAAGAAAACACAGTGCGTTTTTGGTTCCAACGTTTTCGTTCTGGAAATTTCGACCTGCAAAACAAGCCCCGTGGACGGCCGGAGACCCAAGTTGATAATGAAGAATTGAAGGCTATTGTGGAAGCGGATCCATCGCAAACCACGTCCGAGTTAGCTGCAGGCTTTGGCGTTAGTGATAAAACTGTTTTAATCCACTTGAAGCAAATTGGGAAGATTAAAAAACTTGAAAGGTGGGTTCCTCACGAATTGAGTGAAGCAAACCGGCAAACGCGCGTCAACTGCTGCGTTACATTACTTGACCGGCACAATAACGAAGGGATTTTAAATCGAATCATTACCTGTGATGAAAAGTGGATTCTCTACGATAATCGGAAGCGCTCATCGCAATGGCTGGACCCTGGCAAGCCAGCCAAAGCCTGCTCCAAGCGAAAATTGACCAATAAAAAGTTACTTGTAAGCGTTTGGTGGACTAGCGCCGGTGTCGTTCATTACAGTTTTCTCAAATCTGGCCAGACGATTACGGCAGATATCTATTGTCAGCAATTGCAAACCATGATGGAAAAGCTAGTTGCTAAACAACCAAGGCTGGTCAATCGCTCTACGCCACTGCTGCTTCACGACAACGCTAGACCACACACTGCACAACAGACGGCTAGCAAATTAGAAGAACTTCAATTGGAATCTCTAAGGCATCCACCGTACTCCCCGGACCTTGCTCCAACAGATTACCATTTTTTTCGAAATTTGGATAACTTCTTGCAAGGGAAAAAGTTCAACTCAGATGGGGCAGTCCAAGTCGCCTTCAAATATTTTATTGATTCCCGTTCGAATGGTTTTTTTAGTAAAGGGATCAATGAACTACCTATGAGATGGCAAAAGTGCAAAGATTACAATGGCTCATACTTTGATTAAATAAATATGCTATATAAAAAAAATTTCGACTTTTTGTTCCTCCCATACAAAACGCCAATTTCATAGGTAAGGACCTAATATAAGCCTAGTCAGAAGCCCTCGGGTGGCTTAATAACAGTTCACAGTAAGGTTGGTCACTTACCTTACAAACACCCCTGCACTAATCCGCACTGAGCCCGCGTGGTAGAGTATGGCTCGAACCACCTCATAATTGAGGTGAGGCATGTGCCCAGCAGTGGAACGTATGTAGGCTGATGAGACTAAACATTTCAACACTCTAAAAATATTTCTGCTTCAAGGCTTAAAACAACGATACGGTTTCTCTATATGCGCGGACGACTCACGTTATTTATTGCCTTAATAACTATATCAATATTACAATCTTAAAGTCATGACGAAGTTCAATACGTACATAGTAACCTGTTAACAACCCAATAAGGTCAAGCCAAAGCGAAAGGTACAGTCCGCAAAAGTTCTCCCGTCTCCATAACTCGGAGCGAAATGAAACCCATTGCCTCCTGAAACGAATCTTCTAACCCTCCCGTAACAAATCAAACGCAGTTCAAACATTCCCTTCGACAAGCTGAATTATTTGCCCAAGTTATCGGGCAACGTTTATCACTAAAGTGTCACATTTAATAATAATTAATGATAATTGCCTTCTAGCTTAGAACGACAAAGGCGATCGAGGCCGATTCGCGTAAGTTATTTCAGTTTAACTTGGACTTGGAATTTGAGTAGAGAACTGTATCTTGTGTAGTTCGAACCAAGTTTGGAATAGGGCGGTAGTGGAGACGCAATTTTGAGTGGAATAATTATTTTTAAAATTTTCTGTGTTACGGTTGTTGACTATTAACTAACGCACGATGGTAATTGTACTTAATAAATGATGGAAGGGATAAATATTATAGGTGTATTACAAATCAATATATAAAATGTATTTATTTCTTAGTCCGTTATTTGATGAGATGATCATCAGATAATGGGGTTGTGTTAGCATAGATTCATGGTCATTCGTAGTCTTTGTGTCTCGAAAGCCTCGACAAAGACATAAATGAGACGTAATAATACAAGGAAAATGCAGCACTTATTTAATTAATAATGAGTTACTAGCTTCCTGCCATCGGCTTCACCTGCGCGTATTTAAAACAATTGAAGTGTTCAAGTCCAAACAAATGGTAGAGTATTGGCCCAGTCTACTTGCCGAGATCTTTAAAACGGTACCTCAATTATAGTTTTAGGTCCTAGCCCCCTAGTGAGAAAGGAATGCTCTTACACATATATAAAGACTACGCGTAGGTATGTCCAACCATTCAACACTCGTCACAACATGTAAGAAGTTGCGCAGTGCTTTCTATCGGCAGAAAATCGCAGTGCAATCGCATTTGAACTGTCGACTCCACGCCTCTCCTGCGCACACGGCGTATTCTTAATCACTTAGCATTGCTAAACGGGCAAGAGACACGGTAAACAATATGAAGACTCCAACTTCATCTATAATTTACGGGTCGCTCTTACGCAAACGTTGCATTGTTGGAGTATCAGACCAATTTCAAGCATGACACATGGGCGTGCTATTGAATCTATTGTGCTAAGAGATTTGGTACAAAGAGCGTTAATATGAAATGTTAGAATTGTGTTTACATGTTTCACATTTTTTTTACATTCGACAAAAGAGAGAGTATAAGTTTGACCCCTGTGTGTGTTTTTGTGTGTGTCTGTATGTGGCATCGTAGCTCCCGAATGAATAGATCGATTTCAAAGCGGTCTTTTTATTCGAAAGGTAATTAAAGCATTAACTATATGAAGTCACTTAATATAACGTATGTGTTGGGATTAATTCTAAACGCTCTATTTTTCAGTTAACCCCAAAAAACTGATAGGATACGGTATCCGTAGCTTTTCTTTATATATAGGTATATTAAAAAAAAAACGATTTTCTCAATTTCATAAATTTGATTGTTTATTCGATAAGCCACGGTAACAAAAAAACAATGAATATCACTGTTACATAACATGCGTTTGGTACTCAAGAGGTCGAACTCACCATTTTAGGTGAAATGAAACGCATTATCACGTTAAACCATAACATCGCAGGTCAACCAAATCTCAGATCGAATATACAAGTTGCTTACCCATTCTTTTCAGACAAATAAATTCCTCGACTTTATTAAGAGTCTCGGAACCTTATTCTCAGAATAAAGGCAATGAAATAAATAACTAATTGCAGTCAATCTTATGGCGGATGTTGCCCACAAATCTCACTCCGGAAAATGCGACTTCAGGCGGACTTCAGTACTGTAATGTATGTGAATGTTTATAGAAAACTATAAAATATTGTTTATAGAAAACTAAGTAAACTGAAACAGCCTAACGTTATATAATTTTGTAATGTTTATTATATTGACGTAGACCATCTTTAACAGTTTGAACGGAAGAAAGTAGGTCAAAGGATTATCACGAAAATGATTTGTAATTGGCTAGACGACACCACCAATCGTTGACATACTTTTTATTATCTGTCAAAACGGTCTGCCTCCATAGATTTTGTATGGGAATAATGAACGTGACGTCACTAGAAATCGGAGTCAATTGACCGAATATTTATTGAGTTTTGTGTGTTTAAAAATTGGTTTCGACAGCTTTTTGGAAATAAACTGGTTATAATTACTTCATAGGGGCTATGTTTTTTAAACGCCATGGTCTTGAAAATATTTAAGATAGCTGTCATCATGCCAATTAAACATTAGTAAGTTTTGAAAATATTTTACAAATGATTAGATTTTATCAATTGAGATTCAGTGCACGCTTTTCAAACGTTAGAAGTAAAAAGAATTTACATTGGATACTTTGTTAATGATTATTTCAAGTTAAGTTCGTAGGGCAAAATCTTTTGTAGTTATTACGGTAAATGAAATTTAAAAAATACAGTATAAACAGGTATGCCGTTATGTCGATATAGTATCGAAAGTTTTTGATACAGTACCCTATATCAAAAGCATAAGTATAGCGCTCACACTCGTGCATCTCCTGCGCAGTTGACTGATATTTGTAGAGATGGCCGCCGAGATAGAAATCGGCTAGGATACTATTATTATTAACTAGCTGACCCCGCAGATGTTGTCCTGCTCTTTGTTTTATTTTTAATTTTTTCTTCATTAGTACCATCCCCGTACTTTAAGGAATGTCATAAAAAAAAGAATTGGCCAAATTTGTCCAGGCGTTCTTGAGTTATGCGCTTACCGATACATTTTGTAATTAATTTTTATATTATAGATACCAATGCCATTTTTCGATGCGATGGGCAGTTAGATAAAAAAAAATCTTGCAATTGAAAAAACGACAACATCTCTATATATATATATATATATATATATATATATATATATATAATTCTCGTGTCACAATGTTTGTTCCCTTACTCCTCCGAAACGGCTTGACCGATTCTCATGAAATTTTGTGAGCATATTGAGTAGGTCTGAGAATCGGCCAACATCTATTTTTCATACCCCTTAGTGATAAGGGTTGTCCACCTTAAACATTTACGTTTGCCGGGACAGCTAGTTTTATATAAAAAAAGCCATTTTAATTAAATTGTGGCGGAGCCACTTGAATTGGGTAAATCCTCATTTCACATAGTAAATACTTCGACACTGTTGACAGCCGGAGAAAAATAATTTATGGCATATGTCATGTCATTTTACTTAATTCATATCTCGCGACCATCACGTCGGGGTCAAAAATAAAATGTCTTTGGGCTGAAGACTCTTACGAAAGAAATTGTTTCCAGTAACAAGGCCACCTAAATTGTGAGCTTTTTCAAAACATTGTACATATGTACCTACATTATTTACAATTAATATCCGGCAGTGTTGGTGTCCTGAAGATATTTTCGTTTACCGTTAAGCACTTGCTAGCCTAGTTAACACCAATTTGCAGTTAAGAGACGGTCGCATTTGTTTCGTTCGCTCTTCGCTGTTTAATTAAAGACAAGTTAGTGGCAACGATTAGCAGTAAATATTTATATTATTGTTTACTTTAAAACTAAGAAAATAAAAAAGCTATTGAGTATTATATTTGCAAATGAGACATGTTTAAATAAATATACAATAACATCACATACATTGATCTGTTTTTGACTCCGTGGTAAGTAGCTTAAGGACTTTTACGTTACAGATATCAGAATCAACAGCGGTATTACAATTAAACTTGAATGAATAAATAAAACACCCAAACCAGTACAAACCGACATGCACACAAATGTTTGTACGAGCTGGCATCGATCTTGGTTTATATATTCTACTAGCTGTCCCGGCAAACGTTGTTTTGCCATATTAATGTTTAAGGTGGACAACCCTTATCACTAAGGGGTATGAAAAATAGATGTTGGCCGATTCTCAGACCTACTCAATATGCTCACAAAATTTCATGAGAATCGGTCAAGCCGTTTCGGAGGAGTAAGGGAACAAACATTGTGACACGATAATTTTATATATATATAGAGATTCTCTTGGTTAATAGTCAACTTCTCGAACATTACACCAAAGTGGTCGTCCAATGTAGGAAATGTAGTTCCAAATAATGTAGGAAACTACAAATATTAAATCTTCCCTAGATAAATTTACAGTCAACAGTTACCAAAATCTAAATGCACACATAACCTAATTTGTTAAATATTTATAAAGACAATTTCTCAAGATTTCTATACGTTTCTTATATTTAACCCTTCGCTCCCCCGACCCCGACAAATGACTCGATCGCGCCCTCTTACAAATTGGCCGCATTTATATAGACAAGGAGATGGCAAATACGGTGCTTTATGGTGCGATATTTTTAAATATGATATTTTAGGAATTTTGACAGACTTATGATGTTCAGGCTTGTGATTTTCGCTTCGGTTTTCTAATGTACCTACTAAGCAAAATGTAGCCTATGTTAAAAGGAAAGAGCTAGGTAAAATATTTTTTAAATCAGTCCAGTAGTTTCGGAACCTATTCAATTCAAAAAAAACAATCAAATCTTTCTTCTTTATAATATACTAGTGGACCCGGCAGACGCTGCCCTGCCCGCTGTTTTAGCAATTTGTCAATGTTTTCTTATCGTTCACACGTACACCTTCCCTGGACTTCCAAAAATATTTCAAGGCTAATATTATTGAAATCGGTTCAGCCGATCTCGAGTTTTAGTGAGCCTAACGAACAGCAATACACTGTATATAAAAAAAGCGATCGGCCCACCTTTTCCCATGGGAATGCGTCATTTTCCCGCGGTAAAAAGTAGCCTATGTCCGTTCTCGGGTATCAAAATATCTCCAAACCAAATTTCCTGCAAATTGGTTCAGTAGTTTAGGCGTGATTGAGCAACAGACAGACAGAGTTACTTTCACAGTTATTATATTAGTATGGAAGTAAGGCAGAAACTTTGCCACTACACCAACGAGGCAGTCCCAGAGGTCCTGGGTTCGAATCCCAGGTCAAGCCAAAAATAGTTTCTGAGATTTTCTGTCATGAATTTCTCATTCGGATTGCCGTCTCACCGAACTTTGAGTGTGATGGAACAGTGAGTTCACCTGTGTAGTGCGCTCACACTTGTGCACTACGAGTATAATATCTCCTGCGCAGTTGGCTGATCTCTGTTGAGATTGGCCGCCGTGGTCAAAATCGGCCAGGAGGACTATTATTATTATTACTTTGGAAGTAGTATGGATAAATGTAGAAGACCGCACTGTTATCAAGTGAATGCGCATTAACCTGTCAGTTGGCGTAGATTTGGCAACGGGCGCTGTCGAACGCTCGTCTCCTGAGCGGTGCGCGGCTCGCGGTGTGGTGCGGGAGCAAAACGTTTAAACGAGTGCTTGAAGTGGCTAATGTTGATACTTAAGAAAAAAGGTTTTATCATTTATCTTGATAAGCATGGAATGATTTTTTTACTGTAAAACGTATACGAAAGTAAATTTTAATAAAGCAAAACGAATACAATTCTATCAATAGTTTTTTAACGAATACAATATTTGAAAAAAATTAAGAATCTGGGTAGCTGAACTGTCAGGTAACTAATTTTACGTTAATAGCTATAATCTAATTGTACTTAATAACCTACATAAATTAAAAAAAAAAATACATCGCAAGAGCCTGTAGGTACATTTTTGTTTCTTCAGTTAACGCTAACAGTACACATTAAAACGATACACCTTTTTACGGAATATTTAAATAATAAATTAATTTATTATTGGCCTTTAGGATCTAACTTCATAAAAAAGAGTGATTTGGTCGATACCCAAATGCCAATTAACACGCCGTTATAAAACGTATAAAGATCATGACTATGGCGAAATTAATGCGTTACAAACTACTTAAAAAATACACGTTTTCTATTTTACAAAATTAAGTCTTTTTTCTAATTAATCATTGTTTCTAACATTGGTAAGATAGTAAATTACATGACATTTTATTTCCAACAGTTAAATAAAATCCAGCACCCCTACACCACCGCGAGCTGGCCGTCAACAAAATGCCAAGTGATATTGGTTTAATTCCTCCTCTCCTGACGCGGAGGTGTGGTGGAATGTTGATTAAACGGATTGATGGCGGCTCGCTCTGTCTTGCGATTCATTAAGAAAACGCCGATTAAGTAAGTTAAGGAGTTGTTATCGGGGACAAGACGACGATTTGTCTTTAAGAAGAGTTGTTAGGTGTTGTTGCCTAATTTTGACGCAATGTTGTTTGACCACGGTCAATGTGTGCGACAATCCAAGCTAGTAAGTGAGTCTTATGGGGCACAAGAGTGTGTGCGCAATAAATACAGAGGTGGACTTTTAAAAGTGAATTGTAAGCGGGTGGCTTACAATTCACTTTTAAAAGTTATAATATAACTTTAGGAGTGTCACTTTAGGTTCAGCCTACTAGTCTTCAAAAGAAAAATCTTCAAGAAAACTTGGGCGAAATTAACAGAACTCCATTGGAAATTAATCAACTCGTATCAAAAGGGTTCGTAAATAGTTGAAGACAAAGATGGGGCCCAGAAATGGTGCATCATTGTTTTGGCTAATTCGTTAATGGGGCGAAAAGTTAATGGGGTGATAAATCTCCAATGCACGAATCGGTCATTAATATAATAAGTTCAATCAAGCGGGAAATGTTTTAAATTGATTTTTTTTTGTATTGATTTGTACTGATTGTATCCATCACTTTTCTTAAGTGTTAGATTTAGCTAAAATACTGTGTATTAATAATAATAGTCCCTGAGTCAGTGGCTCATGCTGAGCAGCATTTTAAGTACTGTTATAAATTTAAAAAAATGTAAACGTTCTTAATATGTTATGTATTTTTAAGTATTGAATAAAGCTTTGTCTATTCTACTCAGTTCTATTCAAAGTATCATTAAGGCTCAGCCCACACCTGCAACTTTTTTTCGCCGCTCGCGATTAGCTTTTGACTGTATGTCAACCGTCGCGCCCCAATCGCTGATAGTCGCTGGCCAAGGCGGAAAGTATATAATACCGCAGGAGCGTAGGCTAAACCCCTAAGTTACACTCCTAAAGATATATTATAACTTTTAAAAGTGACGACCACTTTGGTGCAATGGTCAAGAAGTTGGCTATTAACCAAGAGGTCGCAAGTCCAATCCCCGCACTGTACAAACATTTGTGTGCATGAACATGTACTGGTTTGGTTGTTATATTATGTTATTACCTAAGTTTATTTGTAATACCACTGTTGATTCTGATATATGTAACACAATTGCTTTAGCTACTTACCACGGAGTCAGATCAATGTATGTGATGTGAAATAAATAATAAATTAATATTTCACAAATATCACACTGGGTACTAGACAACTGATAAACATAATTAAATACATTTTTTGTACATAAATACAAATTATACATAGAAAACACCCAGACCAGTACAAACACACATGTTCATGCACACATATGCTTATACTGTGCGGGGAATGAACTTGCGACCCTTGGTTTTAGAAGTCCGACAGGTAGACCACTGCACCAAACGGTCGTCCAATGTTGCATATTAATTTAAAAAAAATCTGAGTGTGTGCGAATATAAAATCTATTTTTTTGAGATCTAAGAGAAAAAATCGCTAGACCATTCACCTATGAGACTAGCAAAGTCTCAGCCGGCCGGTATATCTCTCTATGATTTTGATACATAACGCCGTAGCACCATTAGCTGCGCAGTTAGCGCTGTAAGGATTATCTATCACCTTTATCCGGCCACAATCATAATAAATAAAGGTAATTCGTACATTAACCAGCCGGGCTGAGTTACACCACCGCGTTTAGGAGAACGGAGGCATTAGCATTAATTTAAAATATTATTTATTGTTCATTGCCTTATTTTGGTTGTGGAGCTAAGAATGTGGGGATAGAGGTGTAGTTTTCTTGCAAGTTAGTTGCAAAATATTTATATTTCAAAAAGGCTTTATTTTTCAATCTCTTTTTTAAGGTTGGCAGCACTTTCAAAAAGGGATTTAAAAACTAAACGATTTTTGACCCAATCTCTCAATGGCTTTGTATACTTATTGTATTTGACACATTGATACCTCATGATCACATCTCGAACTATATATAAAAAAAACTCTTGCTCTATCTGCTATATTGCTATATCTCATACGAAAAACGTCCTTTCGTAGTCTCACATGCTCTTTGCGTTGCACTACTGGTACCGTCTTTGACGTCGCTACGAACATCGGAGCTGTATTACTACGAATCTTTACTCTATGCTACGTGTCTGTTACTAGTCTCGCTGACAGTTTGCTTTTGCAACATACTACTCATAGTCTTGTCTTTGACATCGCAGTCAGTCTACACTGTAAAACTGCTACGAACACTAACTTTATGCTACTGTATGATTACGCAGTATTTACGATATCGTTTTGTATGTACGAACTATGAACCGTCGTATTCACTACTTTAGCTTCCCTTCCTACTGTCATTTTTTTGTCTACGAAAAATAACTTGCGTTGCGACCACGCAAGTATTTTTTCGTGTAGTCAGCTTAGCCCAAAAATATGACTGG
Source organism: Pyrausta despicata (assembly GCA_963921415.1). Lineage (NCBI taxonomy): Eukaryota > Metazoa > Arthropoda > Insecta > Lepidoptera > Crambidae > Pyrausta > Pyrausta despicata. The sequence goes on along the minus strand of OY992850.1, from coordinate 1,789,905 downwards.
TAGAGAATGCTTTACGGCGTTTTGTCCCCATTTTGAACAAAGTTATGTTATGCAATAAAGCTTAAATAAAATTAATATAAATAAATAAAATCACTCCTTTTGCTACGATGTATCAACTTCGACTACGAACTTTCGTAGTCTTCATCCGTAGCACATTACGTAGCTTCGTAGCTCGACGTTCGGGTGCCATGTTGATGATCGCGTTAAGGGTAAGATGACACCAGAATGACCGTAATTACGCCCAGTTAGCGGCATAATCGCCTCGGCTGGTGTTTTGGGCGAATTTACACGCGGCTCGCGTTTCATTGTTTATTAAAGTTTTTTTATTGTTATTGCCAGGACTAATTGCTTCGGGGTGGTCTGTTCCGTTTTATTGGACGATGTTTTGTGATTAGTTCTTGAGTGGGCGATTCTGTGTAGGGGGTAATCTGAGACAGTGAAAACTTGTTGGACCGAAACAAGAATAGCTGTTTTAGAATAAATGACAGTTTTATGTATATTTTTCTTATTAAAACTTATCTAACTACAAGTTTAAAGTGTCTTTTACCACTTTTCCAAAAAAAATATTTTATTTATACTGCTGCTGTGTTGTGCCTACTTAAGATTTTTCACATTGAATTAAATAAAGTCAATTTATTTTTTCTATAGACTCACAAGTAGCACTTTTAGACGTCCCAATACACAAAATAACCCTACCACCGTTTCGGTACAATTTAGGCCAGTGCTGAGAAGAAGCGCGCAAGAAACTCAGTCACTATTGTCACCTCTTTTTTAAATTTGGTTTACAATAATTGTAATTGAATTAATATTCATTGATTTCACTTGAGGCCTTCCAAATTAAGGCTCTCTCTGCTGTTTTTGCAAGATACTAAAACTTTTTTAATGAGAGTACAATATCTCTCTGGCAAAATAGCAGTGCCGTTGATAAAATACAATTATAACTTATAAACACAGTTAATACGTAACGTATTTTTATCCACTCATTCTACCTCCGTTGTTATGACTAACACCAATTTCTATACTATTTTAAAGTTTCACAAAATGTAACATTATTAGTTTAACAGCCGAAATTACCCAGCGGTATCAGATATGGTTAATCAGCACACGTCCGTCCCCAGGGACGTTGTAACTAGGAAACTCATAATTATTTACAGCACCCGACCGGTGCGTTTTATTTTAAAACTACCCCCGACCGATAGCGGGAACTATGAACGCCTTGTTTATTGAGTGGATGTCACTAGGGTCGGCGTGTTCGGATTGGGCTGCTGTCATTTTTAAAAAGCTAAAGCCCGGCTAGATGGACAGATGATCTGAAGAAGGTAGCTGGTAGTAATTAAATGCAAAGGGCGGGAAATCGTGCGCCGTGGCGCTTCTTGGGGGACGCCTATGTCCAGCAGTGAACTGTAACGGGCTGATATGAAAGCCCGACTACACAAAAGTATGAAAGAAGATTAATTTAATGTTCAGATGATAGCCGTGGTCGTATGCCACTTCTATTTAAACAAATTTTAGCACTAATGTCAAAAGGGAATGTGGCATACGACCACGGATATCTTCTGAACAATTAAAATGAATCTCGTTTCATACTTTTGAGTATTCGGTTGTAGAACTTATTTTTAAATGAAATGATTTTGGGGACATATTTATTTCTTCGTTCATGACTTAATGTGTTCTAGAGGGTATTGCATCTCCGTGCAATAAATTGAAATATTACCTAGCCATAACCAGCGGGCAGCTTAGGCACATTTTTTCACATGACACCTCATTTGTCAAAATATGATGACGGGTTTAGAAGTTTTTAGAAAACAAATGAACATACATACAAACATACCGGTCAAAATCATAACCCTCCTTTGTGCTTTTCCGTAGACGGGTAAAAAAGGACATAATTTGGTACAAAACAACTTTGTAAAGATTTTTTTTCATTGATAATTTTTTTATAGCTTGTTTAAAATGTATGAAAGGTTTATTTATTCATTTCTTTCACTTATATACATGGTGGTAAAAATATACAGGAAATATGTACAACCTAGATGAACTATACAACTATAAATAAAAACCTTACCTAATGAAATTAGATAAAAAACAAATACGTCTAAAATTACTCCCCAAAAATCGTAGTTCCATGAAGTCTGGCAACAGTACCTATTTATTTCTATTTTTTCATTACAATTAACTCAATTTTGGGTATTGGTGTCCTAACTAAATAATTATTTATCCTAAATTTAACCCTTAGACTGCGATCGCCCTATCCGAACGGGCAGCACGGCTATATATCCGCCGATAAGGCCTTTTGTATCTCAAAATAAATAAAATAGCTTAAATATGTCCGACCCAAACACAAACATGGCGGCTGCCGTCCAAAGTCCAACATTTCGGACGGACCACCTCTGCTGATACGCATAATGACGGTATTTAGTTTTGGACCACTTAGAATGTTGCGTGGCTAATGCTTTTGTTGGTGTTAGTTTTAATGGTGACATTGTGATATTTTTATGGCGTGTGAAAACGTTTTAGGTTTAGAGGGTGAGAAGTTACGAACAACAAACAAACAAACAAAGTATTTATATTTATTTAGCATAAAACATAACAGTATTAAGTGGTATTAATACATGCATCGATAACCGCCTACACTAGGTAAAACCTGTATTGTAGGCAATTAAACACTTCCTTGCTTCCTTCTTGAGTCTTGGACTGCGTTACAAAAAAAGGTACAAAAACGATTTTTAAAAAAAGCGAAATTTGTATTATAACATCCAAAAAATGCATTTTCTACGGTAAAACTTAATAAAAGTGTTAAGATATAATTATTTTTGAGTAAACAATAGTGCCTCCGTTTAGTTATAATCTAGATTTAGTAAGTAATTAGACAAAGTAAGTAATTAGACAACAAGTTGAGAAAATAAAAATGTGTATCATGTTTACAGATTAATATACGCGTTTTAAGATAAGTTAACGAAATATTAGCAAATATGTACCTATGCTAACATTACTTGCTTGAAAATAATATACACTAATTTATACTAACAAAATTAGACATTGATGAGCATTGTACCCTATTGCTGATTTGGGTTTGTAATTTCTTTTCAAACGGCAATAATTTGACGTGCTCTTATGTTATGTACTAATATTATGAGAGAATTGAGATTTAAATTAATTAATTACTTGTTATGTTCAATTTGCATGCCAAACTCTGGGGAAATAAATGATTCTGATTCTCAATAAAGATGCATAAACCATAGTTTACCTAAATACGTAACATACTAACTAAAAACTTCTTTCAATATAAAAAATCCACCGTTTTCGTTTGAAACCCGAGGCGATCTAACAAGAAGTAAAAGTTGTATCGCCAAAGAATGGCTTCAATCAAAGTTTTAACCTTTAAATCTCGTGTCGCGGGTCTAGCCGACCCCGCCGCAGTAACATAAACATGATGATACACTATTAAAACTTGGACTCGTTTCGTGAGCCAAAATATTATTCGGACTACCTTCCCTCTATCTCGTCCACCGTATCAGGGGCAGGGCTGTCGAAGTCTTGGTCTTTTGTTTTGTTAAATAAGTGCGTAGTGAAATTTTCGTTTCGAATCTTCCTACCTAATCAACATGTATGAAATGATTTACATATTTAGCCACTAAGACGTACTTTTTTACCAGCACCTAAATCTTCCACGACCTCGACGAAATTGTGTTACGTCAAAGATTGAAAACAACAATAGTATGGATTGATATTTGGTTGTAGATTTGCTATAAATGAGATATAAAAACGTTTTTTGCACAAAATAGTAATTTAGTTACTTCTTTTTCTTTTTGTATTCAATTTTTCAATTCAATTCTGTTTTTTATTCAAAACAATATCATCGTGTGGAATAGTACAGCAAAATTTAACTAAAAAATAATATAAAAACTCTTCTCTTAACTAAATATTCTTAAAATAATCATTATTACAAATAAATTGTAAATCTAGTCAATAATAATTTTAATGTCAATAATTACTTTGTCAAACTTCATTTAAAAAGTAAAAGTAAGTTTAGGTCAAAGTCATAATTTACTTTGCTTTTAAATAATGTTAAGTTTATTTTTCCCATTTTTCCGAGTTTTGTGCGGAATACTGCCTGGCCTATACAGAAGTTACAACTTCTGTAAAATGACTCCACGCTACAGCAAGGGGTATTTTTTTGCTAGCTAAACATTTGATCACAATCTTACCTGATAATTTATCATTTTAAGAAACTGTCTAACGTATTTTCTGACAAAAAAAAACACGACATACCGAGTCGGCAGCCCTATTGCGTCAGATAGAGTCCGGCCGACCCGTCCCATAAACATGGCGGTATCAGCGCGTAATCTGGCGGATTTGTCGATCAGCCCGCCATCCACTGGCCAGATTTGTACGGGGCTTTCCCGCCGATACTACACATACGTTTTGCTTTTCTTGTCGCATGTTTATGGGTCTATGCGGCCAGGTGGAAGCGGGACTCGAAATTTGTTTATGGCCGGCAGCTGGAGGGTTGATACGGTTTGATAGGAGTTTGGTGTGCGGTGGTCAAGATATGTTTTCTTACAAACATATAAAGTAACTTTTGACTTCTCATATAAGTTAGTATAACTTAAGTTATAAGTTCTAATAATAAGTAAGTCTTATAAGTTAGTATGAGTCAAAAGTCACGTGTGTGTGTGAATATAAATAAGAGGAAATGAGTTGAAACTATCTTTCTCCTAATTAATTATGATAGAAATTATACAATTTTTTAACAACTTAAAAAAATCAATAATGACGATAATAGTTGCATTTTAGACATTTTTACTCGCTACTTGTCGTTTAAGTTTAAGATTTATATAAAAAAAACAAAAGCCAGCTCGACATCTGCGGCATAATAATATAATGGTGCCGCGACTCGCGACAGTCGGCGATTGGTTAAGACGCTGTCAGAAGCGAGGCGCGGTGACAGAGAGTCGCAAGTGTAGCCTGGGCCTTATTAGCTGGCCTGGTTAGTTTAATCACTAACCTTAACGACTGACTGCCTCCTTGGTGTAGTGGCAAAGTTTCTGCCTTTACATCCGAGCGGTCCTGAGTTCGAATCCCAGGTCGAGCCAAAATTGATTCTGAGATTTTCTGTCATGAATTTCTCAAAAACAGCTCGGAGTCGGAAAGTTGGCGGTGTTACACCCCCGTGCCTCGAAAAGGACGTTAAGCCGTTGGTCCTGCGCCTGATCTCTCTCTGATCATGTCGGATTGCCGTCTCACCGAACTTTGAGAGTGATGGTAAACAGTGAGTGCACGTGTCTCACACTTGGGCACTATAATATCTCCTGCGTAGTTGGCTGATCTCTGTTGAGATTGGCCGCCGTAGTCGAAATCGGCCAGGAGGACTATTATAACTATTATAATTATAACGAATTCCAATACCAGTATTATCCCCATTAATTGGTACATCTAAAACATGCTAGTCCAGTGCGTCCGAATACAACAAAAACTTTATCTATCCCGCATGTTTACTGGCCTACCGGGCCAGGTGGGGGCAGAATAGGGTTGCTTGTTTACGACTAGTTCAGGGTTAGCCGGAGTTTTGATGCCTTTCGGGCGATCCGCGGAGTGAGGGTCCAGATGAGAATCTGGGATGTGGAGATTGGTCGGGAAAACGTGTACAACTAATATTGATTGTTCAACAAAAAAAAGCATCACAATAAAATAAAGTGATGGAATTTTAAAATTTTCTATGAATCATATTTGAATATATTTGTCAAGTGCTTGGAAAATGGAGGTATCTTAATCTTTGTTTGGTGATTTTTAAATATGTAACCACTTAACAGAGATTGGGGCTAAATATTTTTTCAAATGAATGATATTAACTTAAGCGTTTCACATGGCCATATACCACTTGCAAGAGGGTTCATAAAGAGGGGCATTGAAAGCATTAGCTGTCATGTAAAGAATTCGTTCAGTCGTCGGTTTGCGCGTCAATACGGTAGTTGACACCACCAATCGTTGACGTACTTTTTATCAACTGTCAAAACGCTTTTCTTCATAGAGCTTGTATGGGAATAACACACTTTGACGTCACCGCGTGCAATGCCGACTGAGTGACTAATTATAATTTGAATTCCAATTAAAAATCAAATAATACGAACTGCAGAAAAATATTAGTGTAAAGGCATCTGAAATTATGAATTATTTTAGAGAAAATCAGTTTTTGAATATTTCTTTCATAGTGGAAACAAGCCTATTATAAACAAATGAATATACAACAACATTACATACATCGATCTGACTCCGTGGTAAGTAGCTAAGGCACTTGTGTTACAGATATTAGAATCAACAGTGCTAATACAAATATACTTAAATAAATACATATATCACCAAGACCATTACAAACAGACATGTTCATGCATACAAATATTTGTACAGTGCGGGGATCGAACCCGCGACCTCTTTGTTAATAGTAAACCTCATGACCATTACACCAAAGCGGTCCTCAAATGTCATAACAATGTCCTCATTTGCCTTGTTTATCAAAATCATAGCATAATCTTAAGCGAAACATGAAAATGACTGAAGACTCGCCGTCAATCTGATTACTTCCACCATCGCAGAGGACTAGCGTTACGTCAAATATTTAAATATTCATGGTGCTCGTCACGAAATGTTCTGATTCGTCAGAATAATTAATATTTATCAAGTTGACGCGGGCGGTAAAGAAATATGAAGACATATTTATGTTATTTGAACATCAGCGTGCGGGACTATGCTAATAGTCCTCCTGGCCGATTTCGACCACGGGGGCCAATCTCAACAGAAATCAGCCAACTGCACAGGAGATATTATAGTGAACAAGTGTGGGCGCAATACACAGGTGCAATCACTGTTCCATCACTCACAAAGTTCGGTGAGACGGCAATCCGACATGACCGGAGAGAGATCAGGCGCAGGACAAACGGTTTAACGAACTTTCCGAGGCTCGGGGGTGTAACACCGCCGACTTGCCGACTCCGAGCTGTTTTTGAGAAATTCATGATAGAAAATCTCAGAAATCATTTTGGCTCGCCCCGGAATTCGAAGCAAGGACCTCTCGGATGTAAGGCAGAAACTTTGCCACTACACCAACGAGGCAGTCAATGGCAGGACTATGTTAATCGAACATTAAACGGAGGTTGCGAAAGTATGCTTCAGCTAGTCACGTCATTTAAAACAAACCTTTAAATAAAAATCTAAAAATCTGTTGTAAAAGAGTGGCTTAGCTACACTTTAAAAACCGGCCAAGTGCGTGTCGGACCACGCACAAAGTAGGGTTCCGTAGTCAATTTTGACACTGCGCTGTTTTGCATTTCTTGCATCATCATCATCTCCCCAGCCGTCAATGTCATCATTGTAAAGTATAAATTTTTGTATATTATTTTTAATTTCGAAAGTATTCATCACAGGATACCCGAAACAATTTTAAACAATGAGATCTATATGTGAACTATCCTCAAGCCAAGTTACATGCAAATCAGTCCATAAACGTAGAAGATATTCTGCTGTGACAGACTAGGACGGACTGAACGATCTTATAAGGGTTCCTTGCCGGACTACGGAACCCTAAAAATCAAGCACGAGTCGGACTCGCGTGCAAAGGTTTCTGTTCCATTCTTGGTCAAACATAGCAACATGAATGCGAAAGAGTGACGTATTCAACTCGAGCTGAAATCAACTTAAATTAATTTCAAATTGATATAGCTTGCGAAGCTTAGCTTTTGAGCGAATTTGCACATCACTTTTTATATTTTTGGGCACGGAACCCTAATAAACTATACAATTGTTATTTAAAGGGCTAGTTATTGTTGCATTTTTTTGTCCATCAGTAAAAGGTGCGGGTTCGATACCCCGCACTGTATAAAATTTATGTGCATGAACATGTCTGTTTGTACAGGTGTTATATGTATTTATTTAAGTTTATATGAAACACCACTGTTGATTCTAAAATCTGTAACACAAGTGCTTATGCTACTTAGTTACTTTTTTTTTTTTAAAGGTAGTTCGTCTTGATCTTGGTTAATTTCTTTTGCATAAGTAGACTGCCTTGTTGTCAAAGATTGTAGCGATCCCATTAAAACAGCATTGTAATAAATTGGTACGTATCAGTCCCCCAAAACTTAATATCATGCCCAAAATCGCAATAGGCTGCACGAAAAGTATACAACGATTAACAAAGTTTAAGATAACGTTTAGCTTTGAGGATCACTTAGCACCTCAAAGCTAAGATTGACTGAGATTAAGTTCAACTCAGCCCCCCTACTCTCCAAGCTGTTCCGTAGTTTTGGATATGGCCATCCTTGTCGCTCTTACAAGTTTGATCATGCGACCGATAAAGCTGGCTAGACCCGAAATTACGAACGAACGTTTGGAAGTACGGCCTTAGACAGAACACAATCTAAGGCGTTTACGCCCGCCTCAAGTGTCGGAGACATACAGGGTGTCGGCAGGTGTACGGCTTGCACGCCATCTATCGGGGGTTATTGATATGCCGGCACCGGTGGAAATATGGCCTTGCACCTGCATGTGTTGCTTTATGACAGCGATCCGACTGTTCTGGTACTGGTTATTCACATAATTACAAGCACAATCGATTTAACTTAACTACCTCTGTCTTAAGCTGATCTGTGCTAATCACAAAACTGACTCCAGGTGATTCCAGGTGCATCTTCTGTGTCACGTTGTGATTTGTAGGTATTGTAAGTCCTGATTTAACTTAACTACCTCTGTCTTAAGCTGATCTGTGCTAATCACAAAACTGACACCAGGTGATTCCAGGTGCATCTTCTGTGTCACGTTGTGATTTGTAGGTATTGTAAGTCCTGCGACTTCCAGCTCTTTTTTCTGGTGATTACAGTTAGATGTATTTTGGTTCCTGCGCTGGCGCCGTCTAGTCGAAATTTAAAGCAAAATAATCAATTTTTCAGCTTTAGTCATGGATTTCCGCAAAGTAACGCCTGATTCCATCAACTATACATCTGCCTTTATTATTTATATTTGAATATTTTAAATAAAAATTGATAAAAATTAAGTAACTAATATTTTTAGCATTAACAATGCAAATTGCTTTCGCACCTCTCACCAGCCGGGCAATCGCCTGGCTTGCGAAATGTGCGGGTTTAAATCCTGCCTGTGGCAGTCTGTTTCTTTATAATTCGCATTGTATAAAAATATGTATTCGATAGTATAATGGGCGGTTAAAGTAAAATCAGCGATTATTTTAATAATCAGTTTCAAACAGTAAATTAGCATAGCATACTGAAAAAAAAATTAAAATAACATAAAAGAAAATTTATAAAAAGGTGTTACAAAAAACCCCGTAATAACTGAAGGGTGTTGTTGTCCCGGAAAACTGCACAATATCCCCAAAGATACCTAGGTTAAAATATAAATAAAAAAAATCCGACCTCCCATACAAAATTGCCAATCAGCTGATCGATTGTCCTAGGTTTCTTTGTAAAAGTTGTTCAGCTTTACGGCCCAACAACACCCTTCAGTTATAACAGTTTTTTTTTTGTAACACCTTGATACATAATATATCAGAATCGTTTAGTTACCTATTAAATAAAATTTCTTAATAATCCAGAACTATTCTATTTACGCTCATAAGTATTTTTTTAGTATACATACGTGCGCGTATTTAACCGTTCACCTGCCTCGGTCTAATTGACCCGCGCCAGCGTCCGTCACACGACTCCTCATAAAGTAGGGTTAAACGCGATTTAGCGCGTAGCATTCGCGTTTTATTTCGACCTGCCACGCGCGATAGTGGCGCGTCGCGTGTCACTCAGGTTTTACTGACAAATTATATGGATCTCTATGGTTTTTTATTAGAAAACAAACTGTGGGCTCTGAGCCGTGCCAATACGTGTAAAAAGGTAGCGGATTGCGACAACTAAATAAAATAAAAATATAAAATTTGCCAAGTTTTTCGACATCAATCCATCAAAACATGTTATGTCAAGTGGCTCTTTAGTGATGTTATTTTCATTTCAACAAATCATTTAAATAATGAAAAATTATGAACACTAACATTTAGTGTTTACCAACATCGAAAACATTTGTTGAACATACATGATTGATTGAATCAGGCTTTATTATGGGGTTAAAGAATATTTATTCTCAAAAGAAATAATTACATTTCACTTACATGAGAACTTAATAATAATATAATGAGAGGTATAATAATAATTAAATAACAATGTCGAGAGGCGTGAACTATGTACTTAAAGTAAGATAGTGAAAGTGAAACATGCAGTCAACTTTTTATAAGTAGGTAAGTACCAAAAAAGAGAGAACGAACAGCGAGATATTACTATGCAAAAGCATATGACTCAAGATAGGAATGAAAATTATTTTGCTAAATACTTATGCACTGAGGATAAAATGGTTACAAAACAGTGTTAAATATAAATATATATAATTATGAAACAACATCACATACTCGTACATAGTGCTTTAGCTACTTACCACAGAGTCAGATCAATATCTGACTCTGTGGTAAGTAGCTAAAGCACTTGTGTTACAGATATCAGAATCAATTGTGGTATTACAAATAAACTTATATAAATACAAACAACAACCAGACAAGTACAATCAGACATGTTCATGCACACGAATGTTTGTACAGTGCAGGGACCGAACCCGCGACCTCTTGGTCAATTGGCTAGACGACACCACCAATCGTTGACATACTTTTTATTATCTGTCAAAACGGTCTGCCTCCATAGATTTTGTATGGGAATAAATGAACGTGACGTCACGGTCATATATTAGAAATCGGAGTCAATTCACCGACTATTGAGTTTATTGAGTTTTGTGTGTTTAAAAGTTGGTTTCGACAGCTTTTTGGAAATAAACTGGTTATAATTACTTCATAGGGGCTATGTTTTTTAAACGCCATGGTCTTGAAAATATTTAAGATAGCTGTCATCATGCCAATTGTCAACTTCTTGAAATTTACACCAAAGTGGTCGTAATTCAGGCTTCTTATGATAGTTATATTAACCCCAATTGAACCCCCAAAGTCTGCGCAGTGCACGGTATCAATAACATTATCAAAAAGCCATCAGTTACACTCATTAGCACGCAAGCACCGGAACAAAATGGTCGAATTAAAACTGCATCGACCGTATGCAACGATAATTATAGGTAATTAGAATGGACGCGGTTAGTGGCGCCGTGCTTTACATTTTCATTAAATTTTACGCCAGTGGACGTCACTTAAATCTTTCGAGTGGTTAAATGCCCGGCTTGGTGCGATTGGTTCGTTGTTTAATGCCGATCGGAACGTATGGTGGGGTCAGGGATGTCAGAAATAGTTTGGATTTGGACGAAAGAAAATGAGTTTATTAAACAGTGGGACTTACAACACACGTATGAAAGTACTCGTTATTACTAGAGTAAACATGAAAACAAGACATTTCCAACTGTTTAAGCTTTGTCGTATAATAAAACTCAAATTAAAGTTTCTAACAACACTAACTAGTGACATGACCATATACTTGACTTAATGGTCAAGATAGGTATTCATACATACTATACATCGGCGTCGAGGTTCTTGTGGCGCAATGGTTGCAGCGCTTTGGTAATGATACCAAAAGTTAAGCAACCTACGGCGCGGTCATGATTAAGCGTCACGTTAAGCTTTTGGCCCCGGTTAATATCGATAGATATTAGTCGTTAAGCCTGGTCGGAGGCCCTCGGGCGGCTTAATAACATCTGACAGTAAGGTTGGTCACTTACCTTACACACACCCCTCCACCAATCCGCACTGAGCCCGCGTGGTGGAGTATGGCTCACACCAACTCATAGTTGAGGTGAGGACTGTGCCCAGCAGTGGGACGTCTATGAGCTGGCTGATATGATGATGATGATGGTCTGCGCCTGCGCCCGCGAATAAACATAAACTAAGTTTTGCTAATAATAAATTGAATTTAATGTAGGACTGGCTGGATGAACAATTAATAAAGATCTACCTCTAATAATGAAACTTAAAAGTTGGCTGACAGGTAGTGGACAAATTTAAAAACTAAACTGTATGTTTAATATTTACAACAACACAACTGAAACAACTAAAAGTGTCCGACTGGTCAGATCTGGCACAGAATAGGGAAGAATGGCGCACTTTAATGTCGGAGGCCAAGATCCACTTCGGGTCGCTGAGCCAGCGAAGTAAGTAGGTAAGTATGTTTAATATTTACCATACGTCAATGAAGAAACTATTACTGCCAAATATAAGTTACGTAGACCAACCAGAGGTGCCTGTGGCGCAGTGGTTGCAGCGCTCTGGTAGTGATACCTAAAGTTAAGCAACCTAAGGTGCGGTCATGTTTGGGATGGATGACCATTCTGACCATTAAAGTGACGCCTATTTACAAGCATCTCCGTGCTTCGGAAGGCACGTTAAGCTGTTGGTCCCGGTTAATATCGATAGATATTAGTCGTTACGCCTGGTCAGAGGCCCTCGAGCGACTTAATAACATCTGACAGTAAGGTTGGTCACTAACCTTACAAACAACCCCTCCACCAATCCGCACTGAGCCCGCGTGGTGGATTATGGCTAGGACCACCTCATAGTTGAGGTGAGGCCTGTGCTCAGCAGTGGGACGTATATAGGCTGATGAGAGAGACCAACCAGGGCAAGATGGCGTTTGCGTGTCGGACGACGCTCCGCTGCCAGACCCTCTATATGGTGGACCGACGATGTGGTGAAGGTTGCGGGAAGCCACTGGATGCGGGAAGCGCAGGACCAATCACGGTAGAGATCCTTGGGGGAGGCCTTTATTAAGCAGTGGGCGTCGAACGGCTGATATGATGAAGATGCCTCGTTGGTGCAGTGGCAAAGTTTCTGCCTTACATCCGAAAACCCAGACCTGAGATTCGAACCCAGGACGGGTTCGAATCTCAGGTCGAGCCAAAATTGTTTCTGAGATTTTCTGTCATGAATTTATCAAAAACAGCTCGGAGTCGGGAAGTTTGCGGTGTTACACCCCCGTGCCTCGAAAGTCGTTGGTCCTGCGCCTGATCTCTCTCCGGTCATGTCGGATTGCCCTCTCACCGAACTTTGAGAGTGATGGAACAGTAAGTGCACCTGTGTATTGCGCTCACACTTGTACACTATAATATCTCCTGCGTAGTTGGCTGATCTCTGTTGAGATTGCCGCCGTGGTCGAAATCGGCCAGGAGGACTATTATTATTATGATGATGATGATAAACATAACGCCATATGGCATTCTCTACTAGTCATACTTTTGGGCTAAGTAGCAATGTAATAATGACTATAATGACTTAGATTGTGCACAACGTTCAACGTATGACCAATGGACTGATTAAAATGTACAGTAATAATGAAAGTAAAATAGGGTTGTCTTGTCACACGGCGCATGCGGGCTGTCCGCAGCCGCGCCGTAACTAAACTGCGGTTTGCGCCGGCCCTGCAAATTTGTATAGAGCTGTTAGTTTTTTTTAAAATAAATAAATATAGAACAACATCACATACATTGATCTGACTCCGTGGTAAGTAGCTTAAGCACTTGTGTTACAGATATTAGAATCAATAATGGTATTGCAAATCAACTTCAAAAAATACATATAACGTTCAAACAGACACGTTAATGCATACAAATGTTTGTAAAGTGCGGGGATAGAACCCCCGACCCCTTGGTTAATAGTCAACGGTTGACTATTACACCAAAGTGGTCGTCATGCCGTTAGTTAAAAGTTCGTATTTTAGTTTTCCCTTTGATTAATTGGACTTACTTGAAATCATCATTCAAGTGCTTAATTCTGCTGATGCAATTGTGCATAACAATACCGTAATTGAATTGCCAGATTTTGACATTTCGTCAAAATCTCTCATACTGAACTGTCAAAATTAAGCAATTCAATCACGGTTTTTTCAACGATTGCTTTAGCAAAATTAGGATCTAGATCACGCATGTATCGAAAACCGCATTTTTCGTGTTTGAAAAAAACAAGTATGCATGACAACAACATGCTATGACAAAAATCAACAGTTTGTGCTTAAATTCACATTTTTTTTTTCACGAAATGCCAAGCTTAAGTAGGTAACTAGGTGACTACTTCTTGGTTTGCAACTACTAGCCCTTATGCAAATTTTAATTTAAACATCAAGTTTTTGTTTGGAGTTTAGGCACAGTTTACATTATTATTATTATCATTAAATTAGTACTATATACTCCAGCGGTTTTAACATCTCGCTACAATTCCCACACTAGCTAACCAATTAAAACAAGGCAAGTCTAGGCCAGCCATCTTAAATCTAGGCTCGTATTGGCAATATCTGAGTGGCCGTTACTTGTAGCAGCATGCGTGGAGCTGGTACTTGGAACTGGTACGAGGATGGAGCTAGTATACGTACTAGGTTTCGTTGTTTAGTGCTGGGTGATCAACCGCGGCGTGTATCATGTAGTTCGCCTGGTATTTTAGTAGTGTAGGATGTTTAAGAACAGTAAAAAATATAGTGATGCGACTTCTTTTGAGTTCACTAAAAGTCACATGATTTTTTACAAGATTTCTATACAGAGAGGGTATTTTCTACGTTATCTAAATGACAAGAACCTACATAAAATATTTATTTTATGACTAGTGGACCCGGTAGACGCAGTCCTGCCCTCTGTTTTCAAAATTTTTCCATATTTTTTCACCGTTTAAACCTTCCCTGGACTTCCACAAATATTTTAAAACTAAAATTGCTCGAATCAGTTTAGCTAACGAACAGCAATTAATTTTTAAATATAAGCAGAAGAAAAAAGATTCTTCGATACTTTAATAATGAGCAAAACGGGAAGCTCATTTTAGGCATTTTTTTATCGACACTAAAAAAATTATAAATAAATTCCGATCTATCTGACTCTAGATAAATCTGACTAAAATAAAAAAAAGAGTTGTGGAATAACATCTCAGATACTACCTATTCTCATTATCGTGCAAGTATATCTCCGCATCAAACGCTTGCGCGGAGATAATTTCAAAAATCATAATTCACTTTTACAAAGTCGTTAAGTTCGCTAATTACTGCGAATGAACAGACAAACTCATTAATGGGGTAAAAATTATTATTTAACGCTTGCTGCGGCGGGAGCGATGCTAACCGGCCCTACGTCTTTATTTATGTGAAAACATGATAATAATGATCTATTTAACGGTATTTAACGGTTTGGTACAAGAACAACGTCAGGTATGCATGAATAACAACATCACATACATTGATATGACTCCGTGGAAAGTAGCTAAAGCACTTGTGTTACAGATATCAGAATCAACAGTGGTATTACAAATAAACTTAAATAAATACATAATATAACACCCAGACCAGTACAAACAGACATGTTCATGCACACAAATGTTTGTACAGTGCGGGGATCGAACCCGCGGCCTCTTGGTTAATAGTCATTCACCAAAGTGGTCGTCAAATAAATAGATCATGGAGTACCTGTAAGGAGGAGAGAACACCACACCTGATGATGTTGTGTGAAATTGCGCACAACAACACGAAGTGTCATATCTGGCTATTATATTATCACCTGGAATGCCTGAATTCAAACAAAGAATAAGTAAGTGGATGACAAATTCGGACTCACATGCAAAAGCTAATTTATCAAACAAATCAAATCTAGATTTGTGATCTTATTTCTTATTTCTCAATCGTTACTGAAAAAAGTGATAGTGAGAGAAAGCGTTTTAAATATTAATCGCTTTCGTGCAAGTGGGTTTTAAGCACTAAAGTGGTTTAAACTTCGGGATAAAGAAGTGCAAGAGTCAATAATATAAAGAATCATGTTAATTAGTCAATTAAGAAAGAAGAAAAAGATGGTATAATATATAATATACAACAACATTACATATATTATATTGACTCTGTGGTAAGTAGCTTAAGCACTTGTGTTTAACAACAGTGATATTCCAAATAAACTTAAATTAAATAAATAAATAAGACCAGTACAAACAGACATGTTCATGCACACAAATGTTTGTACAGTGCGGGGATCGAACCCGCGACCTCTTGGTTAGTAGTCAACTTGTTAACCATTACAACAAAGTGGTCGTCGACTGGATGGATGAATCTTTTTTCATCGACATTGAATTTTTCCGTGAACTCAAAACTCACACAATGTTAATTTAAACTTAAATGCTTACAAATGAAATGGAACGTTTTTAACTGCTCTTTATAATGCACTTGAAGTTATAAACGGTATAAAACCGAATGGCGGCGTCCCTTTACCGTATTTATTCGGACATTACCGCGTTGAATAGTGTCGTAATTACTGTAAAATGTCGCATGTTTATGACTTTTTAATTCTGCCGTACATTGTCGATAAAGCCAATACGCCCGAACCGGGAATCGAACGCCAGTAAACATGTTTTAATGTTGCGTCTATTGGACTCTGTAATCGGATTTAATGTTTATAGTTGGGATTTTGGAGGGTGGCGAGCGATTTCGAAGCTGTGTGTGGCGGTTCGATGATTGAGTTGAGTTATTGTCTATGTTCGGGTCCTATCGATAGGTTAAATAAAATAGACAGCAATAAAAAGGTGCCGTAATTCGCCCTCAAATTTACACGATAAGGTGTAGGAGGTCCAAGTGCTTGAAGGCATTTGTGCGAACGTTCGGCTCGGCTCGATCCTGTAGGCTCGGGTGGCCTCGGTGTTCGTCGCGACCGAAGATGCCAACGTTGTTGCGCGAAGTCCCAACAGTCTTTGTTCTATAATTGCATATTATGACACATTTTGACATTCAAACGTTTTTGCTTAGTGGAGTTTGCTTTTTATCTTTATTTATATATTTATTTATTTAGAATTATACAAAAGTTATGCATGCAAATTACAATTGCAGTGGAACAAAAACTACCGTTGATTTTACCTGATCTATGAATTTTCTTAATGCGCAAAAACATAATAGGTAGGTATAATACTAATGCGATCAACACGTCATGTATAGCCTCAGCAGGCCTTAAACTTAGCAGCTGTCATTGAAATCAAGTGCCTTCTTACTGGTGAATCCATGCGACGTATTACCACGATAACGAAAACAAGTTCCAATCCTATGCAGCATACGCTACGCAGGCAGTTCTAAAAAGTATTTTTTATTATTTTACATTTGTTTTTTTTTTTCATTTTGTTCTTGTTTTAGGGTTCTAGGTAATTGGTTTACAAGATAGTTATGATTTCGTTTTCTATAACTATTTTTAAACGTCGAAATCATAATGTTTCTATTCGTTACCGATCTCTTTAATTTATTGTGTTTTGTTTCAATTTTATGGTCACTATTACGAAAGTTTTCTACAAGGAATTGATATTTAATTTTGATTTGAACGGGTATCGTTTTATAGTAATTAAAAAGCTGAGATATTCTCGATTGTACTTTTTCTTTGTTTAGTTTGGAACAATGTTTTTTAAGAGTCTTAGTAGAAGTTGGTAGATCTGATTAATATTTGTTTTAAAGGTAAGGCCTTAGTTACTTAGTCCATATGTAACAATCGAATCTACTACTAACAATCTACTAACAAACGCCTTATGTAAATGATACTAATGTTTAAGTTACAAATGGAAATGAATATTTCTAAATACAGCGTTATTAAAAAAACTATGTGATTACTAAATAACTTGGAAAAAGCTTATATTGTTTTTAGTTTAATTGTTGAATTACAGGCAAATCAATTTAATTTGCTTAATTTGATTATGTCTTACGATCTTTAAATATGCAGTTTAAAAGTTAAACGAAAGTAACATCTTTTTAACTTTCAAATAAATGAAAAAGGGATATACGAGTAGATACTTTATAACAAAGAAATATGCGAGGAAGTTAAAGAAGAAAATTAAAATAAACAAAATCTTCTGATTCAGTTTCCCAAATGTCATCATAAACACAATTCAAAAACTCCAACTACGTTTCGTAGTCCTTCGTAGTCTCGTAGCTTCGTAGCCCGTAGCTCGTAGCACCCCATTACGGTCTCGGCATAAAATTTAATTCTTTTACTTTATTGCAAAGAGCAGAAGCGACAAATTAGTAATAACTACATACAAAGAATGCCGGAGTTTGATACTACGTTCAAATCAAGCGAGCGTACACATTAAATATAATAGCTTAGCTCTGCGCCTTGAGATGAACACGAAATCTTTGAGTGGATGAGACTAATAATTTAAATAAAAATGTTGTGAACTATTTCGTCAGAATGTAAGCTGATTACTTCTGTGAGCATGAAAAGTGTTAAAATTTATTATAACTTAAACTTGTTATTTTTTTTCAAAAAAAATATCTAACTTTCTCAGACAATCATTTTTCAATATTTTAAGTTCATTTCTAACTATTTTCAATAGTTTAGCGAATTAATAAATTTAGTTGTTTAAACTTGATGAAAGTTCGAGTTCTCATCCTCGTATCGTTACATTAAAAAATACCTAAGTCTGTGACATACCATGGTTAGTTACTGTTTTATAAAAAAGATGATAATTTTCTTATTTTTATTTTTATTAATAAAAATATTTTAAACATTTCTCTCTAGTAAGACCTTACCTGACCACGTTACTATTGCGAATGTCTTATCCACGTTACCCCTTACCGCCGCAGCATCGCACGGCGCACCAACAAATTGCCGGCTCATTTGTTTTTTATTCATCCACAGCAGCGTAATCGAAAGTATAAATTCAGTGTAACTGCGCACAGGCCGGCCCGATAACGCCGCCCTTGTTAGCTCGAAATAAGAGGAATAAACTTGAATCCAACGGACAAGAAATATCAAAGTTTAAACAGATTTGGGAAGACGCAGTGTTGCTGTTTACTCATCCGTGGTTGCCCTGTTTCGGTGGGATTTGGGAATCCGAATTTTACTTGTGCCTTAAGTATGGTCATGGTCTGAAAATGTTTACCAGTTTTAGAATTAGATTCTATATCACACTACTATCACTTAAGTCCAAAATGTTACCTGTTACCTTTCGAAGATTATAAATCAATTTGACTCATCGAGTATAAAAATAGGGTTTTTGATCTCTTTTTGGTTTGATCAATTTTCTTTATTAATGTTATGAAGAAATGACAGTTATGTTTTAAATCATTTTTACAAAGGAATTTTAATTCTCGTCAAAAATAAAAATAATCTATGGTCAATCAAATTATTATGAAAAAGACATTTGGAAATTGCGAACAAAATGTGTGCAAGCATTTGTGATCCATACCAACTTAATGGTAACCACTTTCTGTTGGCGATCGTACAACCAAAATATAAAGAGGTGGAAATGATTTTAAGATATGTTTTTAATGAGTAGTTATACTACTAAAGGATAACACTTTTACAAATAGTCTATCTGTCGGTATCAACGGAAGCTGTTCAGACGTCGGGCAAAGGAAAATAAAGTGTTATGAAATCGCAAAAGATTTCGTATTAAAGATTAGGTCTTTGAAGTATTTCAAGCTTTGTTGCAATTAATAAATGAATCGTAATTTGACATTTATACTCAACCACAAGCCAGGAAGGTCACACTCAACTGCGGGACACAAAGCGATCACTACCACAGACTTACAAAAGCGACACAAGTGGCGTCTGATTAATGACACTTGACCCTTGACGCTGATAATTAGCCCGTAATGCACTGCCCGTCAGTTCGTTTGTCACTCACGCCTATGGGAACTAATGCTGTGGTTATACAGGGTGTATTCGTTAAGTTTGCACAGCCGATTATTCCGACACTATAAGAGATATTTAAAACTTTTAAACTGATATCGAAGGTGAAATGGTATAAAAACATTTTTTGAGAAAAAGGTGCTAATTGCGTAACAACAATAGAGTAAAATTACTCATTGGTTATATTAAATCCTGGTTATAAATAAATACCTCATACACAGATATAAGGTACGTTATTTTATAAGCAGGCCAAGCTTTTAGTGGGAGATAAAACGTGTCCATTAGACGTGTCACGGGACTGGGACACGGGACATGTCCCGTAATCCTGACAGCTAGAGGCGGGACGAGGCAGGTGTTACTCGAGTAAGGAAGTGCTACCTGGGAAGCGTGGCAGTTCCTAAATCAACGATTAACAGTGCTTACGGTACATACTTAGATTTTTGTACTGTAGTAATTAAATTAAATTTTGGAGACTCCTGAAATTTTAAATGCCCTTTTGCTGCGAAATACAATAATAAAAATTCTATTTAAAGAGACGATTTGTTTTCTGTATCATCTAATTATTTAACGACTCTACATGTCAATAAACAAAAAAAGTAAACTAAAGTATTTTTTAGCAAATAGTAATACTAGTAGTAGATAACATTGAATTCACAAATGTTCTTTTGCCTGAAGGTTGTCTGGAAGAGATCGCTCACAGCGATAAGACCGCCTAAATTGTGCATATTACTTTATAAAACCTGTCTGTAATTTTGTTTTCATGTGAAATAATGAAGAGTTTATCTACGTTTAGGTGGCCGGATAATTCACAACAACTAGGGTCTACTTTTTATTTTACCTTTATTGTACAAACTAAGGGACATCACTAGTGACAGTTGACGTCGCCGACGTTTTACCACGTCACGGGCTGACGGGATAAGTCGTCGGCTTTTCACTCCTTGATGAAAATACTTTTCGGCATGACCCCTGGATTTGTGCCTGTTTAGTGATAAAGAATTTAGACCCCAATTAAGTTAATTTTAAGAAACGCCTTGGTTCGCTTTGTTAAAAATAGGAAAGTGTTCCTTGTCTGAATTCCATCTAAGTTACGAGTATTTATGTAAATAAATCAAGATTTCAACTTTGATTTAATTGACTGGTGTGATTGTTCGATCCCCGTAATGTACAAACATTCCTGTGCATGAACATGTCTGTTTGTACCGGTCTTGGTGTTATATGTATTAATTTAAGTTAATTTGTAATACCACTGTTGTTTCTGATATCTGTACCACAAGTGTTTAAGCTACTAATACGGATTTAGATCAATGTATGTGATGTTGTTGTAGCTCTCTAGCGCTATCTCTCTCATCAGGCCATATAAGTCCCACTGCTGGGCACAGGCCTCACCTCAACTATGAGGTGGTCCGAGCCATACTCCACAACGCGCGCTCAGTGCGGATTGGTGGAGGGGTTTGTGTAAGGTAAGTGACCAACCTTACTGTCAGATGTTATTAAGCCGCCCGAGGGCCTCTGACTAGGCTTAACGACTAATATCTATCGATATTAACCGGGACCAACGGCTTTACGTGCCTTCCGAAGCACGGAGATGCTTGTAAATAGACGTCACTTAAATGGTCAGAATGGTCACCCATCCCAAACATATCCCGCGCCTTAGGTTGCTTAACTTTCGATATCACTACCAAAGCGCTGCAACCACTGCGCCACAAGCACAAGAAAAAAAAATATATAAAAATTAAAATTTTATATTTTTATTATTGCCTACAGATTTAACTTAAAATAAATGTGTTGCTACATTTAAAAAAAAACACTCTTTGTAGTAGCCATTTTGATCGTAGGTAAGGTGTTAAAAAACCACAAGTGGTCTATAAACGGCTTACCTTGACACTTTTATGATAAACAAGTTAGGTACGTAGTTTTAATTTCTGTCGATTTTATAATTCGTATAAACGTAATATGGACGCAATTGATGGAATCATAGACTCACGCAATGTCCAAACGTGCATTTCTCAAGTCAAAACCCCATTTCTTCTCACATCATCTGACAAACTATCTCTTTTGTACCAAAATCAGATCCTTGTTACTTCACTCGTAAAGCCACACATGTCACAAAGGTAGACCCTCACCGCCCCTGCCACACAATCGTGACCCAATAGTGAGAGTTGCAAGAACGTTCCTCATTAATCATTTTATTGTTCCGCCACTGACAACAAGTCACCCTGTATTGTGGATTTGTTGACAGGGATCAACCCTGATGGGGGTCAGTTCTCGACTCGAGGACCTTGCCTAAGCTTCGATCCTTTTAGATTGGCAGTCGAATAAAAGGGACAGAAAATGTGACTTGTTGTGTTAGTACCTTCAGAATAGGGCTGCGGTTTTGGGCATAGTGAACAATTGTAAATAAATGGACTCAAGACAAAAGACCGTCTCCTTTGTGCTAATGAAGAATGGTCACCGAGGCTGTTAGTGTGTTAGGCGTTGGATTAATCCCAGTCTGGATCGGTGTCTGAGTTGATTCAGCTGAAGCGAGAATGATTTAAGAAGGTAAGTGGTAGTTTTTAGAAGTGATTGCTATTTGGGTGATAAGATCGTATGCTATTTTCTTTCTAACGCCTAGTCACCATAAACATCAATTGCATTTAAGTTTTAATTCGCCTTAAAGCTACTTATTAAAAAACAAAAATATTAAAGAATTGGGCTTTTCGGTTTTGAAAGAACTAAGGTATAGACGCCGATGATGGCCCGCTTGGTACGAGTATTTGAAAACATTTAAAATCATTCGGTTAAGGTAAATAAAGGAACCATATAACAAAGTGTAATTGATTACCTAAATCCTAAATAATATTAAATATTTATTGTGATGAGTCTATTTGGCGGGATATAAAGTACACATAGTAAGAATATAAACTTGTTTCATAAAAACACGGTCACACGGTGGCACAAACAATTTCAAATAAGCGTTTGTCTATGTTGACGTTATCCGGTGTAGGTACTCGCCGCAACTCGAACATGACTCGACATGGCCACACAGTTCAGATGGTATTTCTTGTTGCACGTCACCTTGCACATTCCATGATTAATAATAATAATAATAATAAAATAATTTATTTTCTTCACAACAGGAGATAATACAAATTTTGTTTCAAAACATTGTGTAATTGTTAAACTATTGTGAAGACTGGTGCTTGTGATGGATTGTGACACAATCTGTAGTACAAGACACCAGGTCTCCACCTCCTGGACTATATAAAAATAAAATAAATAAAATAGTTTATTTCGGACAACAGGAATCCATATGGGTTAGTAACAAAACTTAAACAACTAAGTTAGTAACAATGTAGGGAAAGAAGCAAAGAAGTTATAATAATAAAAGGTACATACAACAAGAAACACATACAAGAAATGAAACTGAAATGCTCAGCCACAAATCGTTAAGGCTGCGGATACGGGCCTGTGATTAGCCGCTGAACAAGGCACCTCCATATCGGGGATGTGCACCTATCCGCTATTGTACTTAAGATACTGTTGTCACTGCCACGCACTCTGCCTATAATCGATACAGTTTTTTTGCGAATGATAGCATTAAAACCATCCGTTTGGTACTCCGCAAACATCCCGGAAGCACTGCAGTAGCGCGGCAGTCCCAACAGCATCCTGAAGATATTATTATATTGTACGCGCAGGGCTTCTAGCGATCTTTTGGTATGCCTGACCCACAGATTTCCAGTATAGAAACTCTGGCAATAAGCTTTAAAAAGAGTGAGCTTTACCTCCTCTGAGCATCTGAAAAATCTGCGAGCCAACATATTACCTCTAACCGCCAGAGCCCGACGCTCACGTTCAATATCTGCATCGTCTTTAAGATCGCTAGTAATAATATGTCCCAAATATTTAAATTTTGGGACTCGTTTAATGCTCATGCCATTTAGGGTTATGTCAAGCGTGGTATCGGGACATTTACCAGCGGCCTCAAAGACCATGTACTGAGTTTTTTCAACATTGTAAATCAGTCCATGGTTTGCAGCAAAAATTTCACAAACTTTCAGAAGCTCATTTAAACCTCCCAGCGTTGGGCTGAGCAGCACCATGTCATCAGCATAACTAATATTGTTGACACTTACACCATCTATGCGACATCCGACGCGCATGCTGCTCAGCTCTACGATGAGGTCGTTAACATAAATGTTAAAAAGCTTAGGAGACGTCAATCCACCTTGTCTAACACCACATTCCAATAAATAAGGTTCAGAGAGAGAGTCTGCCCACTTTACAAAATTTGTCTGGTTGGCATACCAATACCGAAACACATTTACTAGCTCTCCCGGCACACTCCTGCCTCCCAACTTTCCCCAGAGGACGTCATATGATACGAGATCAAACGCCTTGGAGAGGTCAAGGAAGCAGGCATACACAGGAGTTCGCCGGTCTGTGTAGTATTGGACAGTATGCTTCAGGCTAAGAATCGCGCTTTCAGTAGAAAGTCCAGACTGGAATCCGAACTGCGCGTCATGAATATCTGCAAACCTATCGACTTCTTTGCCCAGCACACTATCCAACACCTTGGCAATTACCGTTGCCAGTGAAATTGGCCTGTAGTTCGTCACGCTCGAGATGTCTCCGGTTCTGTCCTTGACAATCGGGACAACAATGGTCTTCATTAAGTTTTGAGGCAAATATGCATGACTTATACACATCGAGAAAAACAAAGCCAGGACCCTCGGCAGATGACAGCCAGCATGTCTGAGATGCTCCACACTAAGCCCGTCATGCCCGGGAGACTTGCCGCCGCTCATTTTCCTTAGCGCTTCTCGCACTTGTTTTGCACTAACACTAGTAAGCGACACTTCTCCCTGACACCTCAACACTTCACCATTGCTGGCGACAGATGGACCTAACACGAATGCACCATGAAGTGATCCTTAAACATATTAGCAATATGCCTAGAGTCGCACCTTCCACCCACACTTGCAGGGAGACCAGGCCTAACATCAAATTTTTTCGTTGACTTCCAAAAATGTTTAAAGCTTTTACCCGATCTGTGTTTGGCCAGCATATCCATCTTAAGTTGGTCCTGATGTTTTTGACACCATTTTAAGCGACTTTTGAAAACTTTGCGAGATTCAAGCATCCGATCATAAATAGCACCCGATGAAGGACGGTTGTACGAAACCCAAATCTTGAAATTAAGCCTGGCCAACCTATGTGCTTCTTGTACATGTTTATTCCAGCCACACAGATTTCTGTTTTTATTTGGCTTATTATAAGGGTTTTTCCTTGTTTCACTGGCTGCATCACCCAGGGAATTAACAATATTTTCATATAGCCTATCTAATATGATTTTATGGTCACTTAGACTACATGACCCGCGACTGCAATTCGTGAATTCAGGTGGAAAATCAATCAAACGTAATTTCTTGTGACAAAGTTCTTGGTACTCAGATATTTGTAACTCATCCCGTTCACCCCATACTACTGAACTATTTGTTGGGTAATACGATGCTACAGAGTAAACACAATAAAGCGTATTAGTAACATTAAATATATTAGTAGAAAAGTACACGAGGAGAATTATGTAGACAGATTGACACAGCATAGCAAAACAAAGCTACGTTCAAAATCATATTTTGAATATACGTGACAATTCTATTATAGCGGTTGCAGCTAGCCAGCTCTTGGATATGAAAGCATGAAGGTGATCTTCAACACACCCCCTCAACTCATGCTTAATAAAAGTCACTTTAGCAAGTGCAACCCCAACCCTTCTCTTAGCACTTGGTGCCTTATACGAGGCAAAGGTTTGGTGAAAATATCCGCCAACATATTTTCTGTTGCCAAATATTTTAAGGTTATAAACTTGTTCTCACGCAGCACATCTCTAATAAAGAAATGCCTAATGTCAATGTGCTTACTTTTCGCGTGATAGATACCGTGATCTTCAGCTAGGCAGATAGCAGCTAAGTTATCAGCATGCATGTTCACTTTACACAAACTATAAAGACTAAGCTCCTTCAGTAAACAATTTAAATATACTGCTTCTTTCATAGCTTCCGCCAAACTTACAAATTCAGCCTCACAAGTCGACGTCGCAACTATGCGTTGCTTTTGTGATGCCCATGAGATAGCTGCTCCACCGAAAATGAAAACATAGCCGGTAAAAGACCGTCTATCTAATTCACAGTTACCCCAATCTGCATCCGCATAACCTTGAATGCATTTACCCGTCGATTTAAATCTTAAACCTTGAGTTATTGTACCCTTTAGGTATCTAAGGATCCGCTTTGCAGCTCTCCAATGAGTTTCCTGCGGATTCTCTGCAAATTGTGCGAGTTTTGCCGTTTCGTTCGCGATATCTGGTCTAGTCGCTACGCTCAAGAACATAAGTGCTCCGATGAGCTCTCTATACGGAAATGATTTTTCCCCTTCATTCTTTTTCTTGTTACTTATCTCTAATTTTCCGATCTCCATTGGAGTTTGAACAGGATTACAGTTCTCCATGGCAAATCTTTTCAAAATGGTATTTATATATCTTTCCTGTGACAAATGATATTCATTACCATTTTTCTTGATATCAATTCCAAGACAAAAGGTAGCTTGGCCAAAGTCCTTTAGTTCAAACCTCTTTGCCAGTTCTTGCTTGAACATTTTAATAGTGTCTCTATCGCGCGACGCGATTAATATATCGTCTACATAAACGACGACAAAAAGGTCTATTCCCTTACTGTCACGCTTATGATACAAACATGGTTCACTAACTGTCGGACTTAAACCCATTTCTTTGAGTTTCATATCCAACTTGATATTCCACTGTCTTCCAGCTTGCTTAAGACCATAAAGAGACTTCTTCAAAAGACAGGTGTCACCCCCTGCTTTCATATTCTCAAGCATTTTCGCAGCTCTTTTGCCTATTGCATTTTTTCTGCCATCCAAACTTATCAATTTCTCTAAGCTTTCTTTCAGCAGCTCCGGGATTCTCATATAAATACTCTCGTCAAGATCTCCATTTAAGTAAGCAGTATTTATATCTATCTGATCTATGTCCATGCCCATTTCAACTGCTAAAGCAATTAACAGCCGAACTGTTGCTATTCTCGCAACTGGAGCGAACGTCTTGAAATAATCCAGACCATGTTGTTGACTGTATCCTTTTGCGACAAGTCTGGCCTTTTTCTTTTCTGTTAAATCAACATTAAGTTTCGATGTTAACACATATCGACATCCAACGACATTTCGATCAGGTGGTTTCTTTACAATCTCCCACGTATCATTCTTCACTAAACTTCTTATTTCTGATAGAATTGCTTCCTCCCATTTGACCTTTTCATCACTTCCCAAGGCTTCCTTCAAATTAGTCTCAATAGCTCCAGCAAAATCACCACAGTCACCATATTCTTCCTGTGACTCACTGTCACTATTCTCTGTTTCTCTTACTTCAACCATATTATAGATTTTCCGAGGGCGTCCAACATGTCCTCTCTCAATCCTAGGTCTTCCAGGGCCTCTCTTCAAAGTGATAATCTCGTCCAATGTCTCACTTCTATCACTGGTTTCAGTACTTTCTGCGTTTAGTTCGTTTTCGATAGGTATATGTGAGGATCCAACAATTGTTGTTTGAATATTCGAAGGTTGAACACTAGGATGTAAACTATTTTGTCTGCTTGACAATTCAACTTCGATAGTCTTTCTTTTATTAACATTATCTTGTTCATATTGCAGCTCAATAGATGATTTGTTTGAAACACCACTTTCAGTCTGTTTCTCTTCCTGAAACTTGACGTCTCTTGAAACCACTATTTTTCTTTTCTCAGATATCCACACCCTATAGCCACTAGATTCAGCTGGGTAGCCCACAAAAATTCCCGGGGAACTTCGTGCTGCAAACTTATCCTTCCCTGGTTCTTTTTCCAAAATATGAACTTTTGCACCGAATGTTCTAAAATACTCAATATTTACAGGTTTGTCGAACCATTTCTCATAAGGAATTTCACCATTCAGGCTGCTAGTCGGACATCTGTTACGCAAATAACACGCGGATGCAATAGCTTCCGCCCAAAAACTTGCTGGTAAACCAGAGGATAACAACATACATCTTGCCTTCTCCAGTAAAGTGCGGTTCATCCGTTCTGCAATTCCATTACTCTGCGGCGAAAACGGCGCAGTCAACCTTCTCTTTACTCCTTCATATTGTAAAAACTTCGAAAAATCATTGTTTACAAATTCCTTTCCATTGTCAGAATGAAAATATTTGATTTTTCTTCCTGTCAAATTTTCAACTTGACATTTGAAAATTTTAAATTTTGACAACACGTCACTTTTATTTTTTAACATATATACTTCACACCAACGAGTACAGTCGTCGATAAAAGTAACAAAGTATTTATTTCCGCCATTCGATTCAACTCTCATCGGGCCTACCACATCAGAATAAATAATTTTTAACTTTTCGTTACATGGGTGACTGGACCTCACAAAAGGCAACGAAACCATCTTTCCCTTAGCACACACATCACAATCACGCAACTCAATATCAGACTTTGTGACGTCTATATTCGACTTTTTCAATACTTTCATAAGATCTCTAGCATTTAAATGTCCCATACGCTCGTGCCATCTATACAAATCCACATCCTTACCTGATACAACAGATGCCGAAGCATCTTGCTCCCTCAAGTAATATAAATTACCTCTACGATCAGCAGTTAACTTAACTTCACCATTCTTGGTTGCATATGCTACATCACGTTTGAAAGTGACTACACAACCTCGTTCGGTCAATTTAGAAATTGAAATTAAGTTATTACGGAGATCAGGAACTAACAACGTATCTTCGAATTGGATTTTCCGCATAATATCATCGTTGCATGCTAATATCTTAACTGTACCCTTACCTTGCGCGGTTGTTAAGGAATCAGTGGCTAATTTCAAATTTTGACTACATGGCAATACTTCATCAAACCTTTTTGCGTCGTTACACATATGCGAGCTGCAACCGCTGTCAAACAACCAATCCTGACGAGGACGCTTAGCCTCAATAGCTGAACAGTTATCTGAAACGTGATACACGGTTAAAGCTTCATGTTTAACATTCACATCAAATTCTACGCAATTAGATTCTGAAGTCTTTCGTTCAAAAGTCTGAGAAGACTTCTTTTTCTTACAATCCGATGCCTTATGTCCAAAATTATGGCATTTGAAACATTTATACTTAAATTTTGTTTCCACTCCAGTCCCATCTTTTTTCTTCTGATGTTTATTTATGTACATAGCCCCTTCTATCCTTTCAACTTGGGCGTTGCCTCTAGAACTATACTCTTCAATTATTTTCACCCTAAGTTGTTCAGGCTTTGGTAGCTCGTCTCTAGATTCAATGGCACATCTGAAGTTCTCGTAGCTTGCCGGTAAACTATACAGCAACATTATCGCTAGAAGATCATCATGAATAACAATGTCCATTTCTTCCAATTTGTCGACGGCTTCATAAAATGAATCAAGATGTTCGGTTACGTTCTGATCCTCACTCATCTTCTGTAACATGAGTCTTTTCATCAAAGTTGCCTTTTTCGCAGGCCCACGTGACACGAACAGACTCTCTAGTTTCTGCCAAACCTCTCGTGCCGTTTTCAATCTTTTAACATGATGAACAACACTCGGATCTAATGCCAAAATTAACTCAGATTTTGCCTTCCTATCAGCAATCTCCCATGTCGTTAACAATGACTCATCCGTGGGTTTTGACTTTTCTCCACTTACGTATTCCCAGAAATCATTTCTAATCAATAGCGCTTCAACTTGCACTTTCCAACTATCATAGTTTTCTTTATTTAGTAACTCAATCCGTACATTTGCCATTTTGTTCACGAACGTACTTTCAGACAATCACTTTTACGAAAACTATTTACAATGTTACTACGCTGCCCATAACCATTTGTTGGGTAATACGATGCTACAGAGTAAACACAATAAAGCGTATTAGTAACATTAAATATATTAGTAGAAAAGTACACGAGGAGAATTATGTAGACAGATTGACACAGCATAGCAAAACAAAGCTACGTTCAAAATCATATTTTGAATATACGTGACAATTCTATTATAGCGGTTGCAGCTAGCCAGATCTTGGATATGAAAGCATGAAGGTGATCTTCAACACTATGGTACAAGTCACGAGTCAGCAGCTTCGGCCTAACAAGTTCTAAATTACACTTTACAATCAGTGGTAAATGATCAGACACAAAAACATCCTCCATAACCGCCACTTCAGTAATGGCCTGCCAAGCAGACATTGACACAACGCAGTGATCAAGCCACCGCCTACAACCATAGGCTGCACTAGTATAAGTGTACACGTTAGATTGCAAACCGAGTTTTTCAATATCAGCGCATAACCAGTTTTGTTCGGTACAAAAATTTGACAATTCATTGTAAAACATTGTATGTGGATGTGCATTAAAATCACCTAACATAAATACACTCTCAACATTT
Source organism: Pyrausta despicata (assembly GCA_963921415.1). Classification (NCBI taxonomy): domain Eukaryota; kingdom Metazoa; phylum Arthropoda; class Insecta; order Lepidoptera; family Crambidae; genus Pyrausta; species Pyrausta despicata. Next base: position 1,759,773 of record OY992850.1, on the reverse strand, counting down.
TCACTGTCCACAATTGCACTCAGTTCGCCTAACACCTCAGTAAAGATAGGTAGGTTATCTAATGAGTCCGTAGGCATGTATACGGAGAATATAATAAATGTGCGCTGCCCTATCGTTGCTTTAATAGCTGCCAGGCGGACACTACAACATTTCAACACAGTCACACAGTCAAACACACCTTTCCGCCAGAGAATAGCAACCCCCCCATGAGGCCTTCCCTTCAGCAATCCAGTCGATGTGTCAACAGCTGACTTACCGGTGTACTCAAAATCTTTTGAGATATTACCTAACAGAGGAATATCATGGGGGAGCAGACAAGTCTCCTGCAAAGCTACCACATCAGACGTTGCACATATATACTGTATGTCATTTACAGATCTTGTAACAAAAAAGCAATTAAAACTAGCAATGGTTAAATTATGTAACAAACTAACATTCATATTGAAATAATAATTTTACGCTTTTACAACACTTTCAGGTGGTTTAAGTTTACCATACGTGAAATTCACAAAACGCCTAAATGTAATACCATTTGGCCAAAAATCATCCTTTAAAAATAAATCTGCCTTGCACTTAGAGACAAACAGTTTGTAGGAATCGTATGATTTTGGTTTTTGCATGTTTATTTTCTTTAGGATTACACTCTCATCCGTTTGGCATTTTATATACGAAATAATATCATTAACACTCGTTTCTTTGCTAACATTAGATATCAGAAGTGGCACTTTGATGTCCGCAGCTTTAAATTTGCCATCCGGTGCCGTAGGCGCAATACCTCGCTGACCAATTAGTTTGTATCGTTTCGTAGATTTCTTACGCACAATATGCCACTCCGAATCCGCTACCATTTGTCCATTTGTCATATTGACGCCTCGTTCAGTAAACCTGACGCACATTTCACTTCGAGTTTTATTAGTGGTTGACACTCGCTTAGGAACGGTAGCACTGGAACGAGTTTCATTAGTTGCAGCGCATTGTTCGGTTGCACTCGCGTCATATTCGGGCGCAGTCGGTATTGTCGAAACCACAGTCACCGCCGGCGCTTCCACGCACGCTTCCTGATGCACTGTCTCACTTGCACTCGCACTCCCGCTGCATGCGCGAGAGTAGCTCCTATCCACACCTGTCGAAACAACTGACAGCGTCTGGGCCTCATATCGCTGGAGGTTTGCCGTCGCGTTGTTTTGCGTACTTGTGAAAGAGACAGGAATTGCCGCAGCTATTTCCCTAGGCGACGAATGTCTTATCGGTGAAGGTCGGTCAGTGCTCCCACAATCAGCTGATTTTTGTGGTGATTTAATGGGAAAATACTCCGGTACATACTGAAGACCTATGGGTCCACTATTCATCATGTAACTAGACTGTAGGCATGCTCCCCTTCTTTTGTTTACATTGTCACGGGGAGGAAATTCATCAATTAAAGACGCATATTTCAGATTTTCGACCTCTTTTTTTAAGCAATTGAAGTTATCTTGCGTTACCATTTTTTCTTCAAGTGCATTTAAACGGTTTTTGAGCCCCACCATGTCCTTTAAAAATCGAGTAACGTCCACATGATCAAAAGTCACGGGAGGAACCAAATGCAAATCTTTAGCAACAAAGACAGGAAAGACCTGCGGGTCTGCACTTTTCATCAAACCTATGATATCATTCAAATCTCTCGAAATCCTCTTTTTGTCTTGTTTGCGGCGTACTGGCATCTTTTTCGCAGTCGGCATTGATTCAAAAAGTAACGTTTTCGCCTTAACAATTTCATCCACTGAAAAAGATGTAGTACATAGCTGGTGTATGCTCTCTTCATCCATGGAATCAATCACATTTCGCAAAAATGTCAGTAATTCGTTGGTAACAACGTTGCAATTAGCACACTTTACAATGTCAATATTCGAAGTCATCGTCCTTTGCAATGAGTCACTGCACTACACACAGAGCTATACCGCACACTACCGCATGAGATCGCGATGCGCACACGACTTATATAGATTAACACTGTTTAATCTCTGTCTCTCACTGTTTAGTCTATTAATTTTGATTTAGGCACTTTGTGTGGTTTTACTAGCTTAAGTACAAACCAAGCAAGCTGAGCAAAACTTGTAGAAAAATTTAAACTCAAGTTCTTTTACACTACTACTAGTACCTGTTTAGCGAATACATAACAACAAATATTATGAAATATAAGAAGAAAATCACATATTATGAGAAGGAAGCAAGTATTTATTAAAATGTCATAAATTACGCCATCACACCCATTGCAAATCGTACTTATTACTTTAAAATATTTCAGTAATATACAATATTAAGCTTAAGATGCGTCAGACGCAAGTCCGCTACTGATCAGCTTTGATAACATTTTAAATGTGTGTTTTTGCAAACGTGTATCTTTTTATTAATTCATTGTATGGACCAACTATACCAAAAAGGCATTCAACGTTCTGCGTGTCCAATATAATAGGCTTGTTTCCACTATGAAAGAAATATTCAAAAACTGATTTTCTCTAAAATAATTCATAATTTCAGATGCCTTTACACTAATATTTTTCTGCAGTTCGTATTATTTGATTTTTAATTGGAATTCAAATGATAATTAGTCACTCAGTCGGCATTGCACGCGATGACGTCAAAGTGTGTTATTCCCATACAAACTCTATGAAGAAAAGCGTTTTGACAGTTGATAAAAAGTACGTCAACGATTGGTGGTGTCAACTACCGTATAGCGTAAACGTCTTCAGAGCGTTGTTGCGGCTGCCGCGCTTCGGCAGCGATTCTGCAATGTTTGCGCTGACGGGAGTTATCATGCTCAAAAAGACCGCGTCATTGACGACCACTTGGTGCAGTGGTCCACAGGTCGGACTTCTAAAACCAAGGGTCGCGGGTTCGATCCCCGCACAGTACAAACAAGTGAGCATGAACATGTGTGTTTGTACTGGTCTGGGTGTTTTCTATGTATAATATGTATTTATTTACAAAAAAAAAGTATTTAAGTATGTTTAGCCGTTGTCTAGTACCCATAACACAAGCCTCGTAGCTTAATTTTGGGACTAGAGAATTGGTGTGATTGTTGTGAAATATTTATTTTTATTTATATTTATTATTGCTGCACAGAATACGCGGCAGCGGCCACAGCGTCCTGAAGGAGATGGCCGATAGTGGGGATTGTCCACTGATCGGTCACATGATCAAAACAACTTGCTTCATTTACAAAATTAATTACTAACATAGTCATTAAGTGATTCCATTATACTCGTAGTAACACTCTGGATCGCAGTTGTCCAAAATAAATTCAAATTCAAAATCATTTATTTCGGACCAAGATTAATCCATAGTATGTGTTAGTAACAAAGGAAACTTATAGAATTAGTGTTAGTGAAACGTGACTAAATTAGGGTGCGAACAAACTTTTTTATAATCGGAGGATAATGATTCTCCGCTACTGTTCTTAGAATGATGTTGTGACTATCTCTCACTCTTCTGAGCAACGAAGCTGTTTTCTTGCGAATAATCGCGTGGAAGCCGTCAGTGTAGGCCTGCGCAAACATCTCCGATGCACTACAATATCGTGGTAGTCTCAACAGCACTCTAAAAGAATTATTATATTGGACGCGTAGGACATCCAGCGATTTTTTGGTGTACTTGACCCACAGATTGCACGTGTACATGCTCTGACAGTATGCCTTAAATAGGGTAATTTTGACTTGATCCGTACATTGTGTAAATCTGCGGGCCAGCATGTTAGCCCTGACCGCTAGCGCCCTACGTTCCCTGTCTATATCTACATTGTCTTTCATGTCATCAGCAAGAAAATGGCCGAGGTTTTTTAGGTAAAATAAATACTTTTAATTTTTTATTTATTTAAACGCAAACTAAGTACCCTAATACTCAACTAAATGTCCTAATAAACACCGCAAAACGGCGGTTTAAAACGTAACAAATGACGAGCGCTTAGCGCACCCGTCATCCGACATCCGTCAAAACGAGGGTTTAAATTTATCTGCCCCCGCGGCGCTTCCGGTGTCACCACGTCACCTGATCTTGGTGACGGGTTAAGTGACGTTTTGTTTATCTTTAGTATTTAACTGTAGGAATTGTGACTTGCGGGTTTACGAGGTGAAGTATGATGACAGTGGTACGAAGTTGGATGGGCGACCGTTTTTGAAGTTATGATGTTTTAGATAAAAGTAAGGTTATGTTTCAAGCAGGTATCTCAAAAGTAAGGTTCTTAGTTTATAATACAGCATGCCTGATTTTAAATGTATTCGGACAATCTTTATTTATTTGTTTATGTTATGTGCTGACTATTTGTCCTCTGAAAAATAATAAATAAACAAATAAAATATAATTAGCCTTTATTGCTGTTTAAACCTACAAACATTAACATAAATTAACTCGTAGTGAATTTGTTTTGTTACTATGTATAAATGGTATCTTACTTATATATTTGTATATCGGCGTTTTGTTCAAAAACAGCTTACCTTTCGATATAGGCCCCCTCTAAAGATTTCCATTTCTATTTGCTCTCAGTATACAAATGTAATTAATTAATAAACTCTATTGAATTTAAACATATTAGACATTGGCATTATCCACAAGTTCGCACAGGCAATAAACGAATGAAACGTTTCCATTCTCACCCACAATGAGTTTTCACTGAAACAATCAACTGACTCTTGTACCATCTGACATTGTCAACTAATCACACTCGTTCTTAATTTCCTCGCACCCAATTAGCTTTCGTACCTCTAACAAATCGTCCTAAGACACTGGACCTGCCCCTCCCCCCAATCTATGTAAACAGGGACCAATCCATGGGCGTTAAATCAAACGGTCTTTGTCCAGGTATAGAGGCTGCCATCTCTACGTGATTTAATATTATGGCGTGTGCGCACATTAGACGATCAATTGCCCATCAATTGTTCGGTTAATTTGCAGTAAATACGCGGTAATCCTCGCCGGTAGATTTGATGCACGTGCTGTGTAGCAGCAGATCGTGTAAGTGGATACAAGATTAATTGCCGAATTATAATTGGTTGAAAGGTTATTGTTGCAGTGATGAGGACGGTGCTAAGCTGGTTGCGGTTACATTAATCGATTGCGCATTGCTTCATAAGCAAACTACGCTTGTCTCACAAAATATATTTGAACTTCCGATTTCATTGAGCCTCCCTCATAAATAAACTAGGTACCTACAGAATTACGAGATAATTTAACTATTCAAAATATTAAATTAAAGCTTAAGTTAGACGTTCTTGGTTCTCATTCCAGTAATTAGCAATATATTGTAATCTACAGTATATTGCTGAGTATTGGAAAAAAACTATTTTTAATCTATTAACTTTCTTCTTATTTGTCCAATTCTTGTTTTTAACATTAAGTATAATTATTATAAACCCTCGTGGCTAACTTGTACCAAGTAACTTAGTTAAGTGTTTTGTAATGACTATTTACATGATACTAAAGAGTAAAAAATATGCTAAAAATAAAACCTAAATTATTGACTTGAGGATACAAATTTACATGAAATAGAGGCTCTATTAAGCCGAAACAAAAACAATAAACCTGCAGCATTCAAAATTATAAAGGAACTTAACATTTTCGTACTCACCTACTTAGCAAGGTTGATGACAAATAGCAACATTGCAGTGTAAAACAGAGATAGTCATTAACTGATTCACATTTAATTCAAAACTATAATTAACTGAAGATAAATCATTTTACCTGATTGAATTTCAGATGTATTAACCGAATCTTACCTGCTGCCTTTATTTACCAGCAAATATAATACCAGCAAGCCGCGATCCCACCTGAACTGGATGCAGCCGGTACGCGCCGGCTCAAACCAGCCGGAAGCGGTGCAATCCGGTTCGGCAACTTTGTGCTGTCTCCGCTCGCTCCGCCTCTTGCTGCGATCACCCGTGTAGTGCTATTAATCCGCTAATTGTGTTCTGTTTGTGGTTTGAGGAGAATGCAATGGATCTAGTTATGGGTTTAAGTGTTTGTGATAGTGCTTAGATAATTTAAATTTGGAGTAATTTGACAATTAACGGATTACCTACTTACAGTATACTACGTCCTGATGATGGCACTATATGCGTTACGTATTTAGAAATCAAAACTAAATTATTTGTTTCTTCGGTTTACGCGAACAGTAGACATTGAAATGATACACTTTTTACGGATTATTTGGCGATTTATTTACATTTTGTTTTAACCTGACGTTTCGGACCCTTTTCAGCGTCCGTGGTCACAGGTAGACTAAGGTGTTAGTTGTCATTACATAGTTTGAAAAGTGTAACATACCTCTTCAAGACGCAGGAGTGTATAGACTGGAATGTGACTGCGGACTCTCATACATAGGGCAAACAAAGCGTAGTATAAGCGTACGGATTAAAGAACATATAGCCGACGTTAAACATAGACGGAACACAAAGTCTGCAGTGTGTGAACACGCGTTAGATAAACCCAACCACTTCATACGCTTTGACCAACCAAAAGTCCTCGCAAGAGAACGTCGTTTTCTTCCTCGTATGCTCCGTGAGGCTATTGAAATTAGAAGACACCCTAATTTTAATAGCCAGCAGCAATTACAGACACCATAATCCACCAGCTTCTGGGATCCTGTTTTAGCCAAGACTCAAGCTCGACCCCACACTGCAAGACCTCAAGATACTGTTAGCTCATTTTGAGTGGATAGTAACGTAACTTAATATTTTTGAGTGATGGTAGTTAATTTTTTTTTCAAACTATGTAATGACAACTAACACCGTAGTCTACCTGTGACCACGGACGCTGAAAAGGGTCCGAAACGTCAGGTTAAAACAAAATGTAAATAAATCGCGAAATAATCCGTAAAAAGTGTATCATTTCAATGTCAAAACTAAATTGTTATCCTTGATATGTAACAATGGCCAAGAGGTTTATTTTTTTAAAAGCATACATCAAAACATCTTTTCAACGTACATTTTACAGACTACAAGCAACATCACCTCCACACCAAAAAAACACCCTTTTTTACTTTTACAGTTTTTGAGGACTCCCACAAAGGCCACAAACAATCATAACCTTTCCCTAAAGGAACTGGTTACAACCTTACCATCCCTGATGGCCTGTTCTTAGTAATAACTTAACCCTCCAACTGTCGCAGTCGGTTAAAAACAAAAGCACCGCACCTTCGAATATCCATAGGAAGAGAGCGTCGCAATTATCCTGACCCTTTTAGTGAAATGTCAGCTGTGCGCAGAAACGATACAGTACAGAAACGCAAATGTCTCCAAACGCCATAAAGATGGCGGCGGACTTAATGCCGCATGCGAGCGCCGGTCCAACGCGCTTGCAATCTTTGTGGCCGTCGTTACGCTGAGTTGTGAGGCGTAAATGTTAATTATAGATAGTATTTTCTGTACGAATGAGACTTTTTCCGAAGCTAAATGTTTTGCGGGTAATGTCGTTTTCGAATGCATCCGCAATTCGGAAGGAGTATCCTTCCAATTGCAACCCACCTTGAAATTGCAAACAAGTTCTAGTTTTATTGTTTTGTACATATTAATTCCTATATTATTGTTAGCTTTTTATACTTTATTTTTCAACATCAGACTTGACTTTAATAAGGTCTTTAACTAATGAGAAAGAAAGCTTGCAGATAGACATAATGACTTTCTTATTAGTAAAAAAGAGAAAGAAAGAGACATAATTAATTGAAATGGTCCAATTCTTTTTACTAGTTAGTAATTTTGGTATTGATTATTTAAATTGCATCTGATTGTGTAAAACTTTTCAGGTTAAAATATGCTTGCTGTTATGCTTATGATACTAAAGCAAAAGCCTTCTATTTTGCAATACTACGATCTTCTAAAAAAATTAGTTGCCTGTAAAGTCGGTATACGCGCGAAAGTTTTACGTGACAACGACTCTGAGTGGTAAAATAATTTTAATGTGAATATTCATTCGTATAACATGAACCGGTGTTTATGCCTATCTCTCTCTCTCTCGCTCTGTCTCTCTCGCGCGAAACGTGAGCGGAGCAGCGTAACGCAGTTTCTTGAGGTGTCACCCGGCAAACCAATTTATAAGACGTTGTCACGTCAAAAGTGAAATAAAATTACTAAGTAAGCACCATTTAAAGAACACTATTGCACCTATAACCAAACATTGCACTATAAATTCCCCGATCCGGTTCTTAGGTAAACCAGTTTATACTCGCGCGAACTGGTTTAAGGTGGTTTGATCCGGTTCGCGACGGAAATCTAATCGTTTTCCGTTGCAAAACCGCTCCTAACACAAGGGTCTAAGATGTTGTAGTGTAAAGCTTGATGTGCTGAAGTCTGTGCAAGTTTGTTTTGTCACTTGGCTCGGCGTTTGGCGCCAGGTTAATGCAGCTCAATTGCCGAGTTTGGTATTTGTGCATAAGCGGCTAATCGCGGGGTTCCTTTGTGGGAATGAGGTATTTTGGGTAAGACGTTGAAAGTTGATGTCTTTTAGAACTAAATTAGGTACATTTGTAAATGATTTAGGTATTAAGTAAATTTATCAATTAATAAGATTATGATCACCCAAGCTGGTGGGTGTCTTGTTTAGTAATGTCCACATTTTAATAAGTCCCCAATTCGAGAAGTCCAAATTTTGTAAAGTACAGATTTCAAAAAGTCCACAATTTTAAAAGTCTCCATTTCGAGAAGTTCCTATAGGACTGAAGGGTATAGCGGGTGCCAGGTACAAATTTACTGATTAACTGAGTAAAAAATCACTGAAACCATATCGTTATAATATTATTATTTTTTAACTTTATTGCACCGTAATCATTTGTTAACGCCATGAGGCATTCACTACCAGTCAACCGCGTAGAAATGCAGAAAATAATTGTTGGCGGAAACAAAAAAGGGAGAAGGAGGATAATTCGAATATGTATCCAGACCTACATTCTAATAACCAGGTTTTTAACCTTCTTTATTTCTGACTTTGACAGTTATACTTACTTAGATGACTATTAAGAGTTCTAAAGCCACATTCAACATTTCAGTACAATATATTATTGCTGCTAATAGTTTCTAGTACTCAGACCGTAGTTCAGGCCTGCCATTCTATCAATAAGGCCTCCCCGATGGACACGGCGCGTAAATCGGGCGCAGATGTACACCCTGAGGTACGCCGTAATGGCTTGAGCTAGATTTGAGGAGGCTGTTAGATGCACTAAGGTTTGTGTTCAAGCAATATCAGTATATGTGAGCTGGATCCATCCTTAGTGACCAATATTTTAAACTATCAATTCAAAATCACATAAAGTGTAGTTGACCAAATTACATCACGATGTCGTAAGCAGTTGTAATTATTGAGGGTTAGCAGCACTCAGCAAATTTTACTTTGGACATCGCATGCGTCCACGCAAGGGTTACTGGGTCATTAGCTATCTTTTCTTGCATTTAACAGTATAATACGCTTGTCATTCAATCCCACGGTGACTAAAATAAACAGTTTAAAGACTGCTGCACTTTCGTGAAAAGCAATCATAATCCTTCGCCCATCACAGCTCATACGCTAAACCAGTGCGCGTCGAAATGACAAAACACCATCAACGCCGCCCAGCGGCCGAAATTAGCATTAATGTGCCGATAAACCCGTCAGCGGGCGCGATAGCCGCCGATCGCGCTTACGATTTATTCCGCGCCGTTATAGTTACGATACGACCAAGGGAGTTTTATGGGACGATCAGCACAGTGTCTGTGTTGACGCAGGAGCGGTGTGGGGTCAGTAAGACTCAGGCGTTTTATTGGACGATGAGTGTTTGTATGTTGAAAGCTAAGCTTATGCATTTCATTTTATGTAAGAGAGCAGAGAGCTTAAACAGATTGCGATGTTCCGTAGTTGCTTGGATGGAATGCACTTCCGCCGACGGGGTGTTCCCTCTTTCTTATAACTTGAGCTCATTCAAAGCGAAAGTCAATAGGCACCTTCTGGGTAAGCTCGCTACATCGTCGACATCTTCTTTACCTCTTAGAGGGAGAATGATGTCAAGAGCGAACCCATTTTAATAAAAAAAAAGTTTTTAAGTTCGAGTGGGAAACTTGAATTCGGTCGGATAGTGTTCACGTTCAATGTGCAACTGTGATAAAAAGATGATATAAAAAAGTAAACAGAGACTTGGGCTCAAAATAATGTTCTCATAAATTAAATAATAAGGGAAAGATGAGATTAGACATTGATTATGTCCACTCTTTGTACATTTCTTGTGCAATAAAATAAAAATAAAAAAAAATTATCAAGATGTACAGTCGTAGGATCAAACTGTATTTTTATGCATCTTGTGACTTGCCTATGTCTAAATCTAAAGAGGAGTTGATTTTTCTTTACATGGAACACACCAGTCCAATGTTAAAAGAATATCGTTACAGCTCGACATTATATCTCTCAGCATCATATTTCCGAACGCATTTACTAATTATCGGGTCCAAAACCTCCTCTATCCATATCAGCTCGCCATTGCAGGCCTCACGAGGCATCGTAACTAGGACAGATGCTTCACAAACGGTAAAATACGCTCGTAAAATTAGAGTGCGCCGAATAGCCGTTATTTATTATCATCGCACTCAATATAACGGCGCGCATGCGATAATGACCGCACTAAATATGATTTAGGGATAATCACCTAAAGGATGCACACGGAATTACGCGGTGATTCATACTTCGATCATTATCTAAACTCGCTGCGGTACGGATGATGCAGGTTATTTTTTTTTAAGTTTTGCTTTTTGACAAAAAAAAAAAATATTTACAAGCTAAAACGAACGTAGGTGATCAAGATCATTACCTTGTCCTTTTCCCATCTTATCTGGGGTCGGCGTAGTTACCTATGTTTATCTCTTCCTTACCATATTGTCTTCGTCTCTGAATCTTCCACCCTTTTTTATTTGGGATAGGTTTGTTCTTGACCCAAGACTAAGCCCAACGAGGCAAAGACTGAGTCTACGATGGAGCGACCACATCGAAAAACACATTTAAAAATAACATACACAAGATCCTGAAAGGGTGGCCACTCAGCATGTGTCGTAGCATCTCAGGAATGCCACGACGCTGGTCTTCCGTGGACACCCAGACAGAAAAATAGCACTACTTTGCACAACATTTTGCTTTGAAAATTCCTAGGTTCTAATTGCAGGGAAACACTGACGCAGGTAGTGAGTACAAGTCTTTGCCGTGCTCATCAGGAATGTAGATGAGAAGCGCTTAGTTCACACTCATATATCTCTTTTCACACAGTTTCTTTTTAGAAAACGACTGTTGGATTTCGAGATTTTCATTCGACGGTCCTCTACGTGGTCACTTGGTCATGACATGGTTTTCTCGGTGACTTTGATGCTGTATTTTTCATTCCCATAGCACAAGTGCATAGGCTACTAACGAACGTAAACATGTATGTATATGTATGTAGTGTGATTTCATCAACAAGTATGAATAGATAACCTAACAAAGCCATGAATGTATGTATGTTGTGTGATGTCATCAGCAAATATAAATAACCTTACAAATACTTATACACCTTCACTCAAGAACTGCACAGGTTCTGTTTTATACAATGACAACTACAACTATTGCTAGCACAATAACATTTCATGTCAAAACACCTTTGCCTTTGCTATTTTAGCACAATAGAAGGATTATTGGGTTATTGGTGCGCCATCTACGAGTGTATCTCGCATTAGTCTGTCACATCCCCACTGCGCCGTCGTTAAAATATTATTTGTCATTCAAACTTTGGCATTATTTGCCCTAGAAACGTTAAACTTTTGACGACCACGTTGGCGTAATAGTCAAGAAGTTGACTATTAACCAAGGTCGCTGGTTCAATCCCCGCACTGTCCAAACATTTGTGTGCATGAACATGTCTGTTTGTATTGGTCTGGGTGTTATATGTATTTATTTAAGTTTAATTGTAATCAATGTATGAAATGTTATTGTATATTTATAAAAAAGAATGTCCGCGACCTTACTTATCGGTTTAATTATCACTAACCCATAAAACTAAACGCAATCAGTTCAAAAACTACCAACATAACCGCATAAATCATATTTTAACGACGGCGCAGTGGGGATGTGACAGACTAATGCGAGATACACTCGTATCGATGGCGCACCAATAACCCAATAATCCTTCTTTTGTGCTAAAATAGCAAAGGCAAAGGTTTATCGTCTCCACCATATTTTATGCCTGCCTCGTTGGTGTAGTGGCAATGTTTCTGCCTTACATCCAAGAGGTCCTGGGTTCGAATCCCAGGTCGAGCCAAAATTGTTTCTGAGTTTTTCTGTCATGAATTTCTCAAAAACAGCTCGGAGTCGGGAAGTTGGCGGTGTTACACCCCCGTGCCTCGGAAAGCACTTTAAGCCGTTGGTCCTGCGCCTGATCTCACTCCGGTCATGTCGGATTGCCGTCTCACCGAACTTTGAGAGTGATGGAACAGTGAGTGCACCTGTGTATTGCGCTCACGCTTGTGCACTATAATATCTTCTGCGTAGTTGGCTGATCACTGTTGAATTCCGCCGTGGTAGAAATCGGCCAGGCGGACTATTCCATTATTTTATGAAACTCCTGTAAATGTTCTCATATCTGGATGTACGAATACGAATTCTCGATTATTTTGAAATACCTACTGTGAGAAAAAAATTTCTTCCGATGATTGACTGATCTTAACAATTTGAATAAATATTTTGCCGTTATGAGAAAGTGTTTTTTTACGCAAAGATCTTTGAAATCTGTGGAAAAACAGTTCTATTACCAAAAAGTGATCAAAGCCTTCTTCGTATTATCGATGAGTGAAATTGATTTATACATTTTGAAAAGTAACAAGTAACTTGTTAAAGCATTTAAGACTTAAGTGATAGAAGTATGATATTACAGAGATTAATTCAAAAACTGGTAAACACTTACAATCCGCGACCGTACATTGGTCTATAGGGTGGCTGATTAAATTCATAGCCACCCCGTAATGGGTTCGATGCCGTAATGAGGCGGTGGAATTGTCCTTGTTTTGATTTAATGACTTGAAATAATAGCAATCAATGCGATTGCTGTCCCTATGACAATATGTATAGGAGGTGTGAAAGTATTCACCATCGAATAAGCTAAGCTATTTACAAAAAAAAATAAGATACTTTAGAATTAAATTTACTTTAGAGAAGAACTATTTTGCTTTGAATTTCCAGTTAACGACGCCAGCGCAGGAACACAAATACATACAACTGTAACCACTTGAAAACACTAAAGTCGCAGGACTTAAAATACAACTCACAATGTGACACAGAAGATGCACCTGGAAACACAACACTGACACCAACAAAACACTCGACGCGTTTCGCCACTACACGTGGCATCCTCAGGAGATGCAATTATAACTATTACCTTTCTTTTCTTCATGTTTGTCTGTTAATTCAACATAAATTATTATTGTCTTTGTAAACTGATTGCTATGTAGTGTTTTGTTTACGTATTGCCTGTTAATGCTGTGTATACACGTTTGTAGGTTGCAATCTAGTTCGCTACTTAGGTTAGTTACATGCTTGATACTGTTGATTGTTACCTGTTGTGTATGCCAATAAAGTAAAATAAAATAAAATAGATGCTGACGCTTCGACAGCTGTGCATTCCATCCATCAATGCCTGATTTCATCAGGCACCTACGTATTCAACGTAAATGTTACCACATGTTGGTTACATACTTACACATCTAACTTAAATTATTCGATTTTTGAGCAATGTTGTTGAATAAATATGTGTGGTACATGCCCATTAGACAAAAAATATCAGAGGACATGTTCAAATTACGAATAAAATAAATCATTTAAGGTCAAACTCGACCTCACCATCCCTCGAGTTTAATTTATTTATATTAATATCAACTTTTAGCTTCACCCTGTATAACGATGACATCATGGCTTAATGGGAGCATTATTTACCGGTAATTAATTTACGATAATGACCTACTTATAAAGCATTCGGGGCTAATAAATCGTGGGTATTACGTTTTTGTGTTTTCAAAAGTTTGCGGTTGTGATTAGAGAAAATTAAATTAAAACCGCAGCGTGATGCTTAATCATGATACAGTGTTGTGCGAATGTTAGCATTGATTTTAGGTACTGGGTTTATGAATATAATAATTTAAGAACAATTCAAAAGGTTTAATTTTTTTTTCAAATTCAAATGGTTGAAATTTTTACAATAATTCAAAGGGTTATATGAAGTGAAAAGATTTTAAATTTGCAGTTTTTGCTTAAATTATATTAACTGTTTAGAAAGGTAATTTGTCAATCAGAACTGAATTTTTTTGAAAATTGGGTAAATGAAAAAAAAAAGGATTAAAAAAAAATTGTTACGACATAACCAGGAGTAAATTTTAGTATCGTTTGAGTTAGGTCACTTAAGCTTCATAAAACAAAAAAAAAGAACTTCGGAGGTAGCATGATAATATTTTTTATTCTGAACCAAATGTTATCTGAACTATATAAACTTTTATAATATTTTATTTGTACCAAATCCACTTTTCAACTAACAACGCGAACCGCTTAACTAAAACCGAAAACGGGCTCAACAGTCCGTAACGCAATAAACCAATAAAACAAGTGTATAAATAAAAATAACTGCCCCGTTATAAATAACAGTGTAAATAACGTTGGAGTGTAGACGGTGTATCTCAGTGGCTCAGGACGCGTCACAACTGAGTTATGGCGTCACACAACATAAAATATACAACAAAAACTGTTGTTCTTCCAACAGTTTTGCCCCATATTAGGAACGAGCACGAACAGAATGCGGATTTGGAACAGCGACGCAAGGAGAATGGAGTTGTCTGTGTAACATTTTTTTTTTCTAAAATTCTCGTTAAGTGTCTAAGGGACTGTTTAACTATTCCTTGGTATACATTTATTAATCTTTTAGGTAAATCTTATCTAGAAAACAGAATGAAATGCCTTGATGAAATAACTATTTTCACGAATACAAATTTATGAAATTTGCAAAATCTTAAAAAGTCCCAAAATGACACAATCGTCATACCTAGTTATTTTTTATATTTCCCATAATAATATTTCACATTTGCTTATTACAGCTACCTATTTACTTCTTATCTTCTAAGAAATAAATAATAACAAAACACATTTCAAAGTCTCTAGAATTGTTAAAAAACTATAAAAATATCTACACTATTAACATTTTTATTTATAATTTTATAAGTTTACTGCGCTCAAGAGAAGAGAAAGGGTTGAAAACGCCAAGCTTACCCGCTTCACAGCGCTCCTGTGCCGAGTACTCGTAGTTCGCAGCGTAATTCGTTATTTTTATTGTTTTTTGTTATTATGATGCTGTCCTTTGGATTACGCCCGTGATGCATCGCCGGCAGAGGATGCACTTAATTGCCGTCCGCGATAAATAATAAGATTAAGGCATCGTGGGTTTGAATGTTTATGGACTATAATACAACCTGTATTGCTATAATTCCAGCGGACGACAGGTTAAGTGAATATTGTACAATGGAGAGATTTAGAATTGCTTTTACGGTTGCTTCAGGTTTAATTGTTAGGTTTCTATTCAAATAAGATTATTCGAGAAAACGGCTGGGTTTGCGTTAGTATGTTATATTGTTAAGGACTTAAGAAATAAAACTTTACTGGAACCGTGTTAAACTTAAAGACTAGTTAAAGTTAACCGAGTAAAGTTTGATCAAACTGATTTTGTTACCTACCTATTTAAGATGTGGTGCTTTCACCTAATTATAGTGCTGGAAATTAAATGGGTATCACACCTGTTTATTTGAAATTTGAATGTTGTACTTACCTTCTTATTAAGTGGTTTAAACGACGAAAAAACCGGTCAAGTGCGAGTTGGACTCGCGCACCGAGGGTTCCGTCCAAACCTGTAGATAAGGAGTAGTAACTTTGAAATTTTCAAAATTGTCAAAAATATTTTTCAAAAATATTTTTTTTATATGATGAAACTGAAAATTTACGGTTTTCGTAATTTTTCCTATATCTGTACTATAAGACGTGACTTCGTACTAAATTTCAAGATTCTAAGTTTACGGGAAGTACCCTGTAGGTTTTGACTCCCGTGCGAGTTTCGAAAATTTGCGGCCTAAATGGCTGTATCTTTTGATTGCGCTGGCTTAGAAGGTTGATTTTTCTACAGCTTCCAGCGACAGTAGACCTAAGTATTATATAGAAATTTCAGTTTGATACCTCCACGCGTTCCTGAGAAAAACGGTCTTGACAGACGGACGGACGGACGGACGGACGGACAACAAAGTGATCTTATAAGGGTTCAGTTTTTTTCTTTTGAGGTATGGAACCCTAAAAATTAAGGAATTTCCTACGAAAAGGATTTTCCTTTGAAAAGGCGTGTCCTTAAAAAGGCAAATAAAAAACTAAGCTCGACTTATTAAGGAATATTGTTTAGTGGCGGTTTAGGGATGAACAAAAATTTGATCCATGCTGCTAAATATTACAATTTTGAATAATAATAATAATACATTATTTCAACAAACACACCAATTACCAAGCCCCAAACTAAGCGTTAGCTTGTGCTTAGGTGACTAGGGTAACGGATAGTAATACTTAAATACATGTATAAACACCCATGACTCAGGTAAAAATGCTCGTGCTTATCACACAAACATTTGACCCTAGCAGGATTCGAACCCGCGACAGCTGGTTTTGTAATCTGGACCTCAGACCACTAGACCAAAGCATCGTTAGATGTCAGTTGTCGTCGAATGATTATTTTGTGAACCTACTTATTTACTAATTACTTTATACTTATTAGCATAGCAAAGCACTGAAAATCTTACTGCTCACGAAGAAATCTACTGTAAATTCTGCAGCTCACATCAAAAACATTATGTCAACATGTTGTAAAACAGCATAAATACGATTATGTCATCCGATGTTTGCGGGCGGGCGAAAGTGAAATAACAGGCTGAAACGGGTGGGATGAAAAATAAAACAAAACACACATACACATTCATGAGGATTCCGTCACAAACATTGTTGAACAAGTCGCCGACACAGGCTATCGCGGCCCTCATTAGGGAATTATATCTGGGGGTACAGTGAGCTATAAATACAAGTGATTAATTTTTAATCAGTTTGTATTTTTTTTGTCTGAGAATAATTGGAAAATGTTCATTGTAAAAATCTAAGTAAAGCTTATTCCTCTGGAACGATAGTCATAGGCTTCAAAAAATTAAGGTATCCTTAAATATGTAGTCCTTACAATTGTAATAGAGAAGATGGTTCGAAAATTCCACCAGCTCGGGATCCTGTTTTAGCCAAGACTCAAGCTAGACCCCGCACTGCAAGACCTCAAGATACTGTTAGCTTATTTTGTGTAGATAGGAACGTAATAACTTAATATTTTTAAGTGTATAAAATAAAATGTAAATAAATCGCAAAATAATCCGTAAAAAAGTGTATTTTTTCAATACGTAGTCTTGTGAGTGAAGTTAAGCAAATTTATATGCTTTGATAATTATTTTTACCTGACGTTTCGAACCCTTTTCAGCGTACTTGGTCACAGGTGGACTAAGGTGTTAGTTTAGAAAAAATTCTATGCTGTCATCACTCAAAAATATTAAGTTATTACGTTAGTAAGCCGGTTTTGTAGTCTAGACACAGACCACTAGACCAAAGCTGTCGTCACTTGTTTACAGGAATACTTACAAACTTCAGACGAGATCAGCGTTTTGCCGTTTAAGAACAAACCTGGTTTTATCCTGAAAGTTATCTAAAAATATCACATCCACACTAAACCTTTATCCTCCTGACTGTACCCTTGTCATTTTAAAGCGATAATTAAGCGAGAGAGGCCGTTGCGCGCAAAAGGCGCGATGTTTATGCCGCCGACTGTACCATGCGTTGCTACATAATATGATAAGAAAAGTGCGTTATGCTCATTCGGGGGTTGAGTTATGCCTGGGTTAATTAGATTGTTGTTAATTAACCCAATAAGGCCTATAAATTAAATTCATTACTTTAACTTTAACATTTAGAGTATAAAGTTCAATTTTAATATGGTTTGTACTCAACGACTGTCTTGCTAAGGGTAAATTTAATAGCTTAAATATGTATGTAACATACAGAAATATGCCTATTAAAATTAAAAAGACTGAACAGGTTTTTAGTTGAAGAAAAGGTTTAATTTGTCAAATAAAAGTTGCAAAAGGGATAGTTTAAAAGGTGATATGTATAACCTAGTTTATTAGGTGATAGCAAACTTAGTTAACCTGTAGAATTCAGTTCTTATTTACACCATGGCTTATTCATGTCTCATTAAAAAGTTATACTTCACTTATAAGTATGTAAAATTTTGCAGTTGAGCAATAAAACCAAGAAAACCTTGTGTTAATTAATCTCTTTATTGCAAAAGAATAATTACCCTTCTTACACTATGATAAAATTAACATTCGAATAATTAAAAGTGCACAAATAATAACTAAACACACTAAACTCAAGGGCTTACCACTAACCATCTCAAACCTTTTGCTAACATACACTACCATAAAATTACTTTGGAAATAAATTACCTAACCCTAAAATTAAATTTACTTACAACTGACAATAAATAACAATAGCAAAAAGATTTAAGCATCATTAAATTAAATTAGACAAATGTTACTGAATGATAAATTACTAATACCTAAGGAAAACATTAAAAAGTTGTTTTGCTCAAACAAAACATGTTGGTTACTCACTTTAATACTTAATTACATCTAGGCTGCGACCTAACCTAAAAACTTTACTTCTGATTTAATAAAAGTCATTCGATTTGATTTTGTAATAAAGAAGACTGCACATTGCAAGAAATCCTTAACTTTCCATCTTATTGTTCGACAGCACTAAACTGACTTTTCCAAAACTCAGCTAAATCTCTAAACCTGTCACTGCACTGTCTCTTTCTCCTGGGACTACAAATTATAGGGTTATTCAACACAGAACTAAACTTTTTCACAAGTGTCGTCACAGAATCTCTGGTTGTATCATCGTATTGAATCTCGCCATTCGCTACGCTTGCAATCGTAGAATTCAACTGGTCAAATGCCTCATCAATGTATCTGTCCACATCATCACTATCACATTTTTCCTTTTGAGAATCAGCCGTGTCATCGAAAGACAGATCGTCGTAAGATATACTGCAATGCACGACTTCAGGTAGAGGTTTCTTCTTTTGTCGAACCGTACTGGTCGCAGAGCACAATTTCTCGACAGATTTGAAAATGTCGTCGATTTTGTTGCAAATCTCTTCGACTGAAAACGCCGACAGTATCTGACCGTTGACGTAGAAGAACTGCTTTTTGGGCACATCTTGAGGCACATTGTGAAGATCCTGGATGAATTCTTTATAGTCTATATTGGAAGACTTCTTTGACAGCTGCCTTCCAACTTTTTTGCGAACTGTTTTCAACAGGAACGGCGAATCGAACGTCGTTAGTCGCAGATCGAGAGAACTGAACACAGGCCTCAGTTTTGATGGTGTTAGGTCTTCCAAATCGTCTGTTTCAAGGTCGACGGGCTTCCCCCATTTCTCTTCAAGCTGCTTCCACTGTTCGTTGAAGGAAAGTATTGATTCTGCGTCCATTAGATTGGAACTCATGTTTCACTGATCGGGTAGGTGTGAACCGCACAGAGGTCGGGTTGGAACTAGTTTGCAACTGATTTGCTGCGCAGTTAAATATGTGCAAGCGCATCGTGTGCAATCATTTGGTAATCGCTGGTGTTTTTGTTATTTTTTATTGAGCTACCTTCGACACTGGAATGTAGCATTAATTTTGGGATTAAAGCTAATGATGTTTTTAAGGAATTAGGTGATATCGAAATTAAGTTGTTATTGTTTGTATACGTTAACATACCTAAGTACGACTTAATGCAACATTTTGGCGCTCGTTGCAGTAATTTAGTACTGTGCTTGTAGTCATGCATTACGTACCACTAATATATATATATATATATATATATATATATATATATATATATATTTTATTGAAGTCTTGTTTCTAAACGTATAGTTCTCGCATAACAAGTAGTTTTTGATTTCACCCGTTTTTTCCACCCAAAATTTTGAGCTGAAACTTTTCTAATAATTCCGCCGTCTTATTCATGGTTATGTTATGGCACCGTCGAGCGCACCTATTAGTTAATTACCTGGGCAGCACAACAAATAGAAATTCATGGTTCATTACCGAGCAACGGTGCCTTAGGACCTCGCGGACACGGTCCAAGTTGGACGCTAAATCACAGCCACTGCCTCTGGACCTCTGATTCTGGACACAAGGGAGGGTGTTGTGCGCTGTGCCGCTGGTAAAGCTTTAGATACCTAAGGATATTTATTAGTTCACAAGCCTTGAAGCCTAATTTGCAACTAGAGAATTGGTGTGATTGTTGTGAAATTTATTTATTTATTTTATTTATTTATAACTAGCGGACCAGGCAGACATCATCCAACCCGCTGTTTTTGCATATTTTTTTCATATTTTTCCATCGTTTAAACTGTCCCTAGACTTTTTTTTTATTTTTTTATTTTATTTATTGAGAAACCATACAGCGTTTTAAAAAGTACGTACACGTAATGTTAATTAGTTACCAATAAACAGGGCCAATTATTAGGTTTCCTTATTTGTCTAATAGGTAACGCATATTATATTTAAAGTAAATTAAATGTAACGTAGTGCTTAAAAATTTGTGGTGAGAACTGCTTCTGCCCTCAAAAATATGATCAGTGGGTACCTACGTACCCAACGTCAATAGAACCGTGATTGATTGGATTCAATATGATTTGATTCGATTAACCCTCTCCCCCCCCATGTAGAAAACTGACTGTATGTATAGGACATATATATATACTAGCTTTCGCCCGCGGCTCCGCCCGCGTGGACTAATATTTTTCGTATCCCACGGGAACTGCATATTTTTCCGGGATAAAAAGTAGCCTATGTGTTATTCCAGACTATTATCTACCCCTGTGCCAAATTTCAACCAAATCCATTCAGTAGTTTTTACGTGAAAGAGTAACAAACATCCATACATACAAACTTTCGCCTTTATAATATTAGTAGGATATATATAATATTATAGCTTCAAATGTTCATAATATACGATACATAAAAATATTATTTAAAATTAAGTAGAATAAGTAATATTACATGATACAGAAGAGTAAACTATGTAGGCTTTATTTACTTAAGATATTAGGTTACCAATATATAAAAGTTAATGTTAATATAATGTTAACTAATTATTATTCCTGCGAAGAAACACCTGCAAATTGCATATTGTGAATGTGATAGCCGGTCGATCGGCCGTCTTCCACTAATATTTCGAGACTAAAATTATTCAAATCGGTTCAGCCGTTCTCGAGTTTTAGCGGGACTAATGGGACGTAGCAATAGTTAGTGTGCTTACTAGCGATTATTATGTAGCATTAGCGATAAGCATTTCAGGCTTTAGTCACTAGATCTGAATGCAGTAATAAATTGTTTAATGTAAGTAGACTAATGTAACGAATTTTTTACAGGCAACACATTGTGCGCTGCATCGCCAGATGAGCGTTATATACCTTAAGATAAGCAAACGACACAGAAAACGCTAGTGTGTTAAGGCTTTCATCATAAGATCTGACAGGAGTGATGATAATTCAGTAAAGAAAGTGCAATGCCTGAAATTTCCTATATTTTATTTTGTTTATATATTTTTCGGGTTGCAATGTAATTGTACTGTTTATAGACTATTGTAATTTATTTTATCTACGGACACATCATTAGTGCTCTAAAATGCGTTCAGAAACCGTAGGAAATGACCAGCATTACTACAACCAATTTTACTAAAAGAACTTTCTTATCTGTGGCAGTAGGTAAAATCTGTACTGTTATAACAGTATCAATTTCTGTAAGGTTATGACTTTAAATTTGGAACAGCTGTCAAAACTAAAGTAGGTCTCTATTCTAGTATCCATTGATATTAAAGCAGTTATCGATATGAAACGTCAAATTCAGTATTGTTTTTAATCCAAATCGCACGACATATGATCACGAGTGACATGAGGATAGGGACTTCATTCGTTTGTCTATGATATAAAAAAAATCGTCGTGACGGAGGATTGTAGCAATCACTAGTAGCAATGCAGGTCATTTCCCTACGACCTCTGAACCCATCTTAGAGTACTTATGATATGTGTGTAGATAAAGTAGTGTATGCAACTGTACATAATTAGGCCTTAAAAAACTCGTGTGATGCTATTATGAAACTCGCTGACGCTCGTTTCATAAAACCACACTCGTGTTTTAAGGCCCCTCATTATGTATCAGTTGCATAAACTACTATATAAATACTATACTTCTTGTAATGACGTGATATTTTTTGCAGAATTAATGGGTAATGAGGAATTATTTATTTCTATTTTTTTTAATCTGACGAGTTTTTTTATGTTGTTATTCTGACCAGTTCACAATTTTTTACATTTCAGATTAAAAATCTTGGCTAAATCTGGACCTAAAAATAATTTACGTAATTAGTAAATATTAAAGTTAAATGATTAAAATCTAACTAGGAAACCTATCTTTCGTAATCTGTTACGAATTTCAGAGTACGATTTCGACGTTAGAATAATTAAATAAATGTTACATTGTGTCTCGTCACCATTGGGGTGAGTACGAACATCTATCGTTACGTATTCGTAGCGTTAACCTATCGTTAACTTGTCAATTTGTATGGTGAAACTGACAGATTTTGACTTTTGGACGACACGAATACGTTACGATAATGTTCGTGCCCACCCCTACATGTCTCTGAGAATTACAACTGTCGGCTACTGTCACGTACATACTAACAGGCCGTATGTTTTCAACGCACTGACCGGAAGCAGAAACTTATTCCGCCTTGTTCAGTGTAGTTGGACAGTTTGTCAATTTATGAGGCTGTACACAATATCGTGCGGATCTGAGCCGGCAGATTTGGTTAATTGAGTCACTACGATGTTATGCTTGTGTGTGATTGGGGGCGGGCTGATTTTTTTAGGATTCTATAGATAGTTAAAAAAAAACAAAGCAGTCACGTAAAATTGAGTGATGAGATGAAAAAGTTTGAAAAATTGCGATAAAAATGATTTAACAATTTAAATAAAATCTTTGTTGATTTTTAAATCAGACAAAAGTTGCTGAGCTACCGCATTAGTATATCTACATACTTGAATATATTGGTTTCTTCGGTTTACGCGAACAGCAGACTGTTATGTACAGTAAACAGTTTTGCTGAAAATAAATCGCGAAATAATCCGTAACAAGTGGATCGTTTCAATACATACTCGATATTAAAGTAAGTTTAATACTTAGCCAAGTACACACGATACACGTCTTGGTAAAAACTGCAGTATCCTAATCAGTTGTAACAAGTGTGTTTTCGCAACAAAAATGTGTAACCTGATTGTCTGTATCTATTTACACATTTTTTTTCCATCACCTTATGTCAAACACAGTTACTGTCCAGAAAACTATGACACTGTCCCCATTAGTTACGGTGGTTTACTTGATTAAAAGTTACTTCTATGGTAGGTTAACTTAAATGTGTTTCTGTGTAAATAATACAACAAATGGCGTCATATAAAAAAATGTTCTGAGCTAATGTATTGAGCTGCAATTGCCTGCCGCCATATCCACAACAATAGAATATTAATTGTGTCTGTGACTTGTCCTCTCAAAAATACACGAAAGCATTTTTTTAATTGGATACTAAAAATTGTACAGTTAAAAATGACATCACTTTGTACGTACTTCTAAGTTAATGAAAATCATCGTTAAGATTTTGGCACACGAAAACTTGTCACCACTTAGTGGGGCATTAAAAAAAATTAAGCAACAGTGTTGGTCCATTAGTGACGTCACGGGGCGGCCGCACTCAATCAATTTGCGGGAATCACCGGCGTGAAGTGTTTTTTAATTAATTTCATGGATGAATTTCGGTGACGAACAGTTAATGTGTGGAGTCGACGTTGTGAGTTTCTTAAAAATAAAGAATTTTGCACAGTTGTTGGATTAACATAGTTAAGTTAACACAGTCATCGCTGGTAAGCACCTTGGTTCTGAACATAGATAAAGTTAAAGAAAATCACTAGTTTTCAAGCATAATTGAAAGACATCTATATTTTAGTTTAACGTTACGTATTTTTTTTATTTGGGATAGGTTTGCTCTTGATCCAAGACTGAGCCCAACGAGGCTAAGACTGAGTCTACAATGGAGCGAGCTCACCTAGAAGATGCATGTTCACTTTAGCTTCGAAAATTTTAAAGGTGTTAATTGCAGGGAAACACTACGTCAAAGGAGTAAGGCATAAGATTTAATTTGAAACAAGCTCCCAAAAATTTTTTATGATTACAATCATGAATCAACCTGACAAAGTCATAAAAAACTTTAATTTAGCCCCAATTTTCAACAAATATGCGACAGGAAAGTATCTCACAACATATTTCGACTCCAACCCATCACTGTTCCCGGGCAGCATCGTCGTCCACGCACTAATTCAATACGGCCGACGTAAGCCATTTGCGCTCACGCTTGACGCATCGCCCGTGAAAAAATCAATTACCATTTTTTGATAGCTACACTCGCCGGACGACAAGTGTGGAGACCGCTTATATCCATTGTAATAGTTATACTTAGATTGTAAAGTAAATATAACGTAATTACTTGAATAGATTTGGTTTCTAATTTAGGGGATAACAATGAAAAAACAATTTATAGCAACAAAAGACGAATCTCAATTTCGAAATTTTTACACCAAAAGAGACAGAGCAGAGGCTTTACACAAAATAGGGAACTACTTTTTTACAAAAGTATAAATATATAATTATTACAAAAGTATCACCTTGATCTTATCAATTTCACTACTTTTTGTACTTTTAATGTAGGGTTTTAATGCTGCACGGTTATAACTTCCATCATGGCTGACAGATTCCATCATGAATTGGAAATAAAAACTTTGATTACCTATTCCGTCCCAATTTGCTCTAGACTAAGCCCTGTGTGATGAGGCCTAAACACGAAAATCAATTACTTCACTACGATTTTTTAATTTAATGTAACCGCAAAAGCTTCTTCCACACTAGGAAGCGTATAGCTACATCCGATATTTTCAGTGTCACTACTTCGTCATATTGTCCAGAATTGACACCCCAATCTGAATGCTTTTATAAAACGTCACACTAAAAATTAAATGACTCACTTTACAGGAAAAAAGATATTTTTTTTTTTAAATATTCAATGGATAGACATTTTTCTGATAGATATTCAGATTGACTTTTTTAGAGCAAGAATGTTAATTAACATGTCACTTTTATAACGGATATCACGTTAGTATTTGAATACTTGCTTTAAACTTGAAAAATGTATTAATTGAAGGTTTAAAATAATGGCAATAAACCATTTTGAGTTTGGTTTTAACCTGAAGAGACCGAACTCAGCAATTAGACCGCCTAGATTGTACATGGTTCTGTGTATTTTTATTTTTATGTGGGATGAAATAAAGAGTTATCTATCTTACCTTAAAGGTACAACAATTTGTCACAACAATTAAACAATCGAAACTACCTTCTGCATGGATTAAGTAAAATAAATAATATGAAAAAGAATTTGATTTTTAAGTAGCTAGTAACATAATATTTCTTGAAAAACCACAACTGCCTATATTTATTCGAACAATTATTGAAGAAAACTGGTTCCCTGCACATTTCATTATAACAACTTCACAACATACTTCTCCGTTCCTCAAACTAAACCAAGCATAGAAGCACCCATATGCATTCTATAGCAATGCAATTGCTATGATGGAGTGCGGCGAATAAATCATCAGGCGCGGGTGCGCGTTATGCGCGCGCGCACAGATGTTAGCTGACGTCTAATTGATATTATGGGACGGATTTGATGGGTTTATAGTGCAAATTAAAAAGCTACGTGAAAAGAGAGAACGATGATGGATGTTTTTGGAAAAAGTTGCGTATGTTCAGGGTAGGTACTTTTTATCACTACATAGCACAAAGTCAAAGTAAAAGTCATGAAAGTAATTTATTTTCTGCAAATAGGCTTACAGAGAGCTCATTAAACCATACCACAGCTTCGGGACAATTTTTTGCAGGTACCGAGAAGAAGCTGCCCAAGAAACTCGGTCACCATTGTCATTGCCTCTTTTAACATTCTCATTCTGTGTTCGTGACACAAAAATATATAATTTAATTAAGTTTATTGTTAGATGATAGATAAAGATAACGAGTCCCACATGATTGTTTATTCACTGTTTATTTAAAATGTAACCATCGATGTTGAGTTTACAATTGTATAAGATTTGTTTTTTAATCCTATACCATACGCGTATTGAAATTTTTTTTATGGTTCTTTCAATAATAAAAAAAAAACATAATACTTATTGGATAAGGTACATAAATTGTGCTAATGAGAGTTACTCCATACATATTTATCATTTACATTATAATAAACTTTCGTTATTAAGGTGTTTTTTTTTATAAATAATTTATATTTACGAATAGTAGGTTTATAATACTTTGCGGTTTTATTTTATTTGGCATAGGTTTGCTATTGACCCAAGACTAAGCACAACGAGGCAAAGACTGAGTCTACGATGGAGCGAGCTCACCTAGAAGATGTCTGTTTACTCTAGCTTTGAAGATTCCTAGGTTGTAATTGCAGGGAAACACTGACGCAAGGTAGTAAGTTCCACTCTCTTGCAGTGCGCATCAGGAATGTAGATGAGAAGCGCTTGGTTCGTATCAGTGGAACATCGACACGGTACGGATGGTATCCCACCATACGTCTGGTTGTCCGATGGTAAAAGGGGGCCGACGAAATAAGCCGGTGTAGATCATGACCACACTCGCCGAAGTAAAGCCTGTATAAGATAGACAAGCAGGCTAGGTAATTTATTGAAATAATGGATTAAGTTCCCTATAAAAGAGTGACCAACCTTTTGAAGCCTGAATTGTATAAGAGCCAGCTTAGTTTTATCTCTAGTGTTATGTTTAACTATGAAGTCGCTTCCCGCGTCTGTCTCTATGTCTATAAATGGGGTATGTATGCTTAGATCTTCAAAACTACTCAACGGATTTTGATGCAGTTTATTTAAATAGATAGAGTGACTCATAAGGAATGTTTTCGAAGAACCGAACTCCACGCGTGGAGTGGGAGCTAGTTTAATTATAAAGAAACATGATAAGAGACAAAGTCTAGGTACTTAAGTTCCTAGGCTGGATGTGCAAAACAACTTTCAGTTACATAATGCCTGTTTGCCACTTCTTGTAGTGGTAAGATGGTGGGGGAAATTAAACTTAATACTTAAAACAACAGTGTTAGTTCACTTGCAGGCGCTGTCAAGAAATATCAAACAAATGTAAAGTGATTTCAAAGTACATACGAAATACACGTGCGGTCTATGTAGTGAGCTCGCGACCACATCCGTGCTTTCACATGTGAACAAGCACAGATAATTTATGTACTCAAATCCTTTTTTAATAAAGTACTTACTAAGGATATTTAGTCAAAAACTTACCAATATTGAAAAAACCTTCTCTCATCAGCCTATATAAGTCCCACTGCTGGGCACAGGCCTCACCTCAACTATGATGGTGGTGCGAGCCATAGGTACTCCACCACGCGGGCTCAGTGCGGATTGATCGAAGGGTTGTGTGTAAGGTAAGTGACCAACCTTACTGTAAGATGTTATTAAGCCGCCCGAGGGCCTCTGACTAGGCTTAACGACTAATATCTATCGATATAAACCGGGACCAACCGCTTAACGTGCCTTCCAAAGTAAGAACATGCTTGTAAATAGACGTCACTTTTAAGGTCAGAATGGTCACCCATCCCAAACATGACCGCGCCGTGGGTTGCTTAAGTTTTGGTATCACTACCAAAGCTCTGCAACCACTGCGCCACGAGCACCTCTTCAAAAAACTTTCTAAAAAACAAGATTCGAAAAAGTTAGAATTTCGAACATTGTAATGTCAACCAGACATAAGAAATGATGAGAGAAAGTACCTAATACGAAACTTTTTTTGTGGACTTTTTTTTAAAAATTTTCCTTTTTTTATTACTTACAATACTATCGTTGTCCTTTTAATGTAACAAGACATTCTAATCACAGCCCCCGTCAGAATGACAGATCTCCGTCATCAGCCGCAATTTGTCCGCGTTTTGACAAACGCACCGATCGGCACTTAACCTCTGCGAGGACAACAAATCGACAAGCACTTTGTCTCCCTCGCACCTTCTAATTAATCTGGTTAGCAGTTTGGCGATCACCTTACGAGCGATGAACGCAATTTGTCACCGACGCGGAAGATTCAATGGCAGCGGTTGAGGGGAGTGTTGAAGATGCTGTTTAAGCCAGCCAAGAAAGCTCACTTCACTTTGGTGTAATGGTCAAGGAGTTGACTATTAACCAAGAAGTCGCGGGTTTGATCCCCGCACTGTACAAACATGTGCGTGCATGAACATGTCTGTTTGTACTGGTTTGGGTGTTACATGTATTTATTAAGTTTATTTGTAATAACACTGTTGATTCTGATATCTGTAACACAAGTGCTTAAGCTACTTACCACGGAGTCAGATCAATGTATGTCATGTTGTTGTATATTATAATTATTAAAAAAAAAAAAACTTGAAACCTGTAGGCCAAATACACCATAAAGTCGACGAAAACTCTAAGAATCCAGCATAATAATGTCTTTAGAATGATGCTGGAACAGCCGCGTTTTTGCAGTGCATTAATGATGTTTGCGGAGTACCAAACTAATGGCTTTAATGCAGTACTCCGAATTAAAACTATGTCCCCAATTGCAAGGGTTAGAAGCAGTCCTAATAACATCCTGAAGACATTTGGGGATCGCTACTCGTCACCACTATGGACAGCTTTCGTGGCAAGAGTGGTCGTCACTGGTGTACAGCCTCTTCATTAGTTTGCATTAAATGGATTTAAATTTGTACTTTACTAACAATAGTCATTGTCATTGTTATACTAACAGTAATATATAATAAATAATAATAATAAATATTTCACAACGATCACACCAATTCTCTAGTCCCAAAGTAAGCTATTACACTTGTGTTATGGGTACTAGACAACGGATACTTAACATATTTAAACATACTTAAATGCTATTTTTTTTGTAAATAAATACATATTATACAGAAAACACCCAGACAAGTACAAACACACATGTTCATGCACACTTATGCTTGTACTGTGCGGGGATCGAACCCGCGACCCTTTGTTTTAGATTCGACATGTGGACCACTGCACCAAGCGGTTTAAGCGATATAATATGCATCTATGGTCTGAAATAAAGATTTATTTTATTTTTAATTTACTTAAATACTGAGAGCCCGGTTCATACTCGAATGGTTCCGCAGGTTCGTGACAATTACTGTGACAATTATTGTTGTCACAGCGGCAATAATACTTATGTTAAACCTAGCGGCCCATCCCGGCTTTACACGGGTGGATATTTTTTTTCCCTAATATTTATCGTATTAAATATATGTTCATCAGGGATACTGTAGGATCTAATAGTATTTTTTTTAAATCGGTCCGGTAGTTTTGGAGTCATCGGTCAGAATCAATTCTTTCCTCTTATTAGTGTAAGATGTAAATAAGTTAATACACAGTACATTTGGTCCTTTTTCCTATCTTTTTAGAAATAATTTTCAAACGTAGAATGCCGGATGTCTAAATATGTAATGACTGTATGTATTTGTATACATTTGCATGTAGTATTTTTTTTTCAATATATTGTATTATTTTTATCGACTTGATGACAATTGTCTTTTCTAAACGTCAACTATAATTATAACAAATTAGCGAACCCGCAGAAATTGTCCTGCCCGTAGCTTTTTTTAAAATTCAAATCTCATCTTTCAAACATCCCCTGGACCTCCATAAATATTTCAAGACAAAAGTTAGTCAAACCGGTTCAGCCGTTTTCGAGTCTTAGCGAGAACAAACAGCAATCAATTTTTATCTAGCAGATTGCATCAACACATACAGTTCTTCATTGCACACTAATTGGCCAGCCTGCACTTACATTGAACTGCACCAAATATTAATACAATTAACATCTAATGCCACTATATCACAGCGCACCACTGGCTTATCAATTTATGGGCCCCTGGCATAGCAAGTTGGTACAAAGTGCACAACTTGGTACATATATTAAAACACGAGATATCCATGCATGGGATGTTAGGGTATCGGAGTTCGATGAACAGTTTGCGGTAGGGGCGTTTATCATTGGCTGTTGTGGTGGGGCTCGTGGTTATGTGAAGAAAGAATGACCATTCGATGGCGTTTTAAAGTTGAAAAAATAGTTTCAACGGCATACCGCCAACAATATCTATATTAAATTCATAGACAATAATTGTAATCATTTAAATATAATAATGCTTTCAATATATATTAAATATAACAATGCTTTCAGGGCACTGCTGCGGCTGCCGCGATGGTGTAGTGCATCGAACATGTTCCTGGATGCGCAGGTCGACAGTTTCCCGACAATACTGCCCATAAAAGCCGGTTCTTTGCTCAAACGGGTTCGCGGCAATCGCTGGACGCTATATTCATTCGTGGGGACTGACCGCTAATTTGCAAACTAATTCTTAGTGTGAAATCTATTGCGATTTACTGTATTTTCTAAATTGTACTAACATAGAGAGGATAAGCTATTGTTACCATCTCTGGATCTTGTTGTCTGAATAATAAATGTTTTTTTTTTTAATAATCACAGGTAATATTAATGATAAAAGATTATATTTTTACGGGCATACTTTTGCGGCATTCTGTCGCCGCGAAACGCGATTGTCAGTGATTTAACCACACAGTCATTGGTTCACATATTGGCATTCGCAAGCCACGGCGACACAAAGTCGCATATGTGCTCTGTCGGTAATGCGACTACAGTTTATAGTCGTGTCAAAGGTTATGACTTCCATAAAAAGGTTTGACTTTAATCAAGATCCTATTTATAAACACAGCTTTTAAATGTAACTGTGCTCCCGTCTCTTAATCTAAGCCATAACCGGTGAAGCAAAAAACTCTAAATGTACCTGCTATAAAAACAAGCAAATCACCTTTATCAGGGCGCCCAAGAACACCGCTCGCCAACTAAAAATAATCGCGACCATTCAGACTTGCGCTTCACTAAGAAAAGCCCCTTAAGCTGAAGAAAGTTAAAAAATAATTAATGCTTTCGTAAATATTCATACCTTAGCCGGAGTTTAGAGTTAACCCTCCGGAGTAGGGTGGATACGGGAGAATATTGCGACAGTTTAATCATTATTAGGCCCTGTTTCATCTTGACACGCTATTTTATATGGCTAAAAACGTCAAAGCTCTATTTTATGTATTTATTTATAAGCAAATAACTAACTAACACTCCTTCGTATCTAAAAAAAAATTCATACCTCCATACTTCTCATGACAGATCCCTTCGCTCCAGTAACACCCTTCAACTCTCCGTCCCCCGTCACACTTCTGGCTTTATGTCTGATTCCTTCACTTTGACTGCTACTCGACTTTGGAACGGACTCCCTAAGGAAATAAAGTACACCAATGTACACATGTTTGTGCAGAACTTAAATAAATAAATTTGAATTTGAAAGATGATTTAAACAGCGTCTACGCGAGACGAGCATTGTCGCTTGTGGCTAAAAAAACCGATCCTCGAACGACACTTTCGTCACTGAGAGTCCTTTGTGACAGTTTAATAAGAGCAACATAATTAAGACTTGCTCGGATTGCGGCTATTATGAGGGTGTTCAGGGTGCGCGACAGCTCCAACGGTATACTGAAAGTCATTGCAGGGCGACTACATTTTTGTCCCTTAATGTGGCACATAAGCCAAAATATATGCACCAAATTAGTTATTAGGAACTAACATAGTGTGTAAGATAATAATATACATCAACATCACATATTACATTGATCTGACTCCGTGGTAAGTAGCTTGAGCACTTGTGTTACAGATATCAGCATCAACAGTGGTATTACAAATAAACTTAAATAAACACATAATAACACCCAGACCAGTACAAACAGACATGTTCATGCACATAAATGTTTGTACAGTGCGGGGTCGAACCCGCAACCTCTTGGCTAATAGTCAACTTCTTACTACTACACCAAAGTGGTCGTAATGGTAAGATGTTTTGTATACTAACCCTACTTGCATCTTTTGTTGTCCAAATAAATAATAATGATTGGATCCTACTTGCACATCGGAATAACCAGTCTCGGGTTTGATTTGCAAGCGGCAGTTGCCTGCAGCCAACCCGTTCGCTTTAAACCTATACGCTTGCTTCTCTTGCTGGCTAAACTGTATGGGTCGAGAAGGTGGCGCAGGTCCTGGGTAACCGTGCATCATCTGATGCGTCCCAGACGAGTGGTGTTATGAAGATGATGAATTATGAATTCAAAATTTCTGTGAAACCTGACTAAGCCACAATTCTGTTTGTGTACCTAGTAAAACACATAATATGACCCACTAGCATTCGTAGCAGAATGGAACTTTACTATAGAATATAAATCAGTTGTCTTCAAGCAAAAAGGTGCATTAAAACACCTATTAATAAATTGGGTACAGATTGTCAACACAGAGGCATTTTTACTTCATTTTAATAATCAATAACAGTGACAGCTTAGGACTAATGACATAGATTATTTCTTATAATAAACTAGTTTTTGATATCGTTACGTGTCAGTCTTCAAATTATCTCAACAACGGACCCAAAAATGTTGTTTTTTTCAATTATTAATAAATAAAAAATCTTATAAAACATGTAAGTGTTAACTTATTATAAAACCACTAAGTTTTGTAACTTCACAAAGCTAAAGTTTACGTCGATCAACATTAAAAACAAACGTTGGCAAGTTAACAGTATACGTAATTAATTACATATTTGGTGCTTAATATATCTTTTTATTATCATGATAATAATAAATAAATAATAAATACATATTTCACAATAATCACACCAATTCTCTTGTCCCAAATTTAAGCTACGAGGCTTGTGTTATGGGTACTACACAACGGATAAACATACTTTATTACTTTTTTTTTTGTAAATAAATACATATTATACATAGAAAATACCCAGACCAGTACAAACATGAACACATGTTCATGCACACTTATTTGGACTGTGCGGGAATCGAACCCGCGACCTTTGGTTTTAGAAGTCCGATATGTGGACCACTGCACCAAGTCGATACTTACGGAACGCAGCGTGCCAGCAGGTAATACCACCCCGTATTCACCCAAAAGTGAAGGGTTCGTCGAAACGGCTCCGATTTAATTTAAGTCCAGCGGCGTTATCGTCGGGAGCCCATTGTTTTTCTTTCTTCAAATTTTACGGTCAATTTGACGTGATTCGCTTTTTTTTAACGATTAATTTGAATTTAATTAGTTCGCTGCATTGTTGTCGGCCGTAGCTCGGAAGGGGTTTACTTTAAGCGTGACTTTTATGAGGAATCAAAGTTATTTTAATGATCTTGAACAGCCAAGTTTGTGATTGAAATTACTTAGGTAATCGAGAAATAGTCTTAAATTTTTTTTGTAATAAATTTGCTTGCATTTGTCATTCTTTGTTTGACTTAAAAAATAACATAAGGGAATTAAATTACTTTTTAAAGTAATTTAAAAATGTAATGGTAAGACTAGCGGATCCGGCAGATGTCATCCTGTCCACTGGTATTGATCGCGCAGGTCTTCTAATGAGGACTTTGAATTGATGCTCCGAAATGGTTTTAAATATTTATTGTGTGGTTTAAAAATACGATGATAAAAATGGTAGAAAAGATGTCACACACTCCGAAGCTCAAGGCGCAATGATGTCTGACGTTAGTTTCTAGTGATTGGTGGAACGGCCGCAAACGCAGAGACATGCGTTTGCCGCTGAATATTCTTCAGGGGTTTTAAACTGCCTGAACATCTTCCCCCCCCTCGGAAGCTTCAGGGTTTCGAGGTACTGCTGTGCTGGTATCATAGAGATGTGTCCAAAGAGCAGAGGTTATGGACTGCTCTCCGCACGATGCCCTTTGATGTGTAGACGTCTGCAACGCGGGCTGTCCCATCGCGTCCAGGATACAGCTTATGTATGCGTGCCATACGCCATTTCAGAGGCGGCAGATTGGGTTCCTTTATCGCCACCAAGTCGCCTTCTTGGAAACCCCTTTGTTGCACTCGCCATTTATTCCTCTGCTGCAATTCACACAGGTACTCATTCCTCCAGCGTTCCCAGAAGTGCTGACGCATCTGTTCTAGAAGCCTGTATCGGTCCAGTCTGGTGAGGTTGTCGTCCAGCAGGCTCTCTGTTGGCAATGATGTGAGAGGCTTGCCGATCAAGAAGTGCGCCGGAGTAAGAGGATTGAGGTCGTTGGGATCTGATGAGAGTGGGCTCAGAGGTCTGGAATTGAGGATTGCCTCAATTTGCGTGAATAAGGTTGTTAATTCCTCGAATGTCAAATGTTTGTCGCCTAATATACGAGCCATGTGATGTTTCGCGGATTTGACACCGGCCTCCCAAAGTCCCCCGAAATGTGGTGAATATGCAGGTGAAAATTTAAATTGTATGCCTTCGTCGGCTGCAAAACCAGTAATCTCCTCGTTGTGTAGTTTTAAGAACTTTGTGATTTCGTTGTTTGCGCCGACAAAATTTGTGCCATTGTCACAATATAATTGTAAAGGTTTACCTCTGCGAGCTATGAAGCGCCGCAAACACAAAATGAAAATGTCAGTAGTCATGTCGCTAGCGACTTCTAGATGCAGTGCCTTTGTGCTGAAACAAATAAATAGGCACAAATAACATTTTGTTATCCTACAGCCACGACCCTTGCGGTCTGTGATGTAAAACGGCCCGGCGAAATCGACACCACTTACATGAAATGGGTGATTCGGTAAAACTCTGCTAGCAGGTAAGTTTCCCATTATGGGATTATAAGATTTAGCTTTCATAAGTTTGCACGGTTTGCAATTATTGACTGTAGCTCTTGCTAATATTCTACCTCTTAAAGGCCAAAAAAGGTTGCGTAAATTACTAAGCAATAATTGAGGACCACAATGAAGAAGTTTGCGATGATAATTTTGAAATAACAATCTGGTGAAATAATGTTTTGAGTCTAATAGAGAAGGATGTTTTTTTTCTAAAGTTTCATTAGAGTTTTGTAAACGACCACCTACGCACAGTATCCCGTCGTCGTTAAGGAATGGACTCAAAGATAAAATATGAGAATTAGTAGGCAAGCATTGATTATTTCTTAAGATTTTAATTTCATTTGTAAAGCATTCGAATTGGTGTTGTTTAACTAAAATATTAAGAGCAGTATTTAATTCATTGACACTTAATGGACCTGTTAATTTTGAGTTCTTGTTCCGTATGTTGTGAATAAACCGCAGAGCGTATGCTGTAGCTCTGTGTAATCTAGTAAAATTAGAAAATCTTTTAAAGTCTACAAAATTGCAAATGTTTGTAGCTGATGATGATTGTTTTGTATTATTAGATTGTAGTGTATTAGTATGTAAAGATGTAGTGTTTAAGCTTTTAGATTTAATTGTTTTATTTGTTAATGTTTTAGGTGTTTTTCTTTCAGGTAGTTCCTGCACATCCAGTACTTGTGAGTTATTTGGCCAATCAACCGGATCATTTGTCAAGAAAGTTGGACCTTCCCACCATGAGTGAGCGGCTTCAATAGATTTTGGATTTACGCCCCGGGACGCTTGGTCTGCCGGGTTTTGATCCCCTGGGACATGCCTCCAGACGCCAAACTGACTCAGATCTTGGATTTCGCTGACGCGATTTGAAACAAATGGTTTTAAGTCACATGACTGAGAGGCCAACCAACCGAGAACCACAGTTGAATCGGTCCAGTAGAAAATCGAGTCCACCTTACAGCGAAGCGCCGTTATTACCTTTGCAACCAATCGTGCCGAAAGCAATGCTCCACACAGTTCAAGTCTGGGTATGGTTATTGTTTTTACAGGAGCAACCTTGGTTTTTGCACAGAGTATACGCACCAAGACCTTACCAGAACTATTGATGGATCTGAGGTAGATTACAGAAGCATAAGCCAATTGCGAGGCATCTGAAAACGCATGCATTTGAATTTCTTCAGGATCGTGAATCAAAACACACCTGGGTACAGACACATTTGAAATATAATTTAAATTAGCTGCAAAACTCTCCCACTCCCTTTGCAGTGCGCCGTCCACGAGATCATCCCAATCCAATTTAGTGAGCCATAATTTTTGTAAAATGATTTTGGGTATGATCGTGCATGGACTTAGCAAACCGAGTGGGTCAAAAAGCTTGGCTGAATTGGACAAAATTGTTCGTTTAGTGGGTTGTTGGTTTTGTTGTAATTCTACAGAAAATTTCAGGACATCCTCTGACGGATCCCACCTTAGACCTAGAATGCTTGATTGTGAAGATAAGTCTAAATTTTTTGATTGAACGATTCCTTGTTCATTTTGCAAGATGTGTGGTGCATTTGTTCGCCATTTTCGTAATGGAAGGCATGCTGAATTAAGAACAGAAGTAACGGAAGAAATGAGTTTATGTAAGTCAGCTTCTGTTTCAGCTCCAGATAGGAAGTCGTCGACATAGAAATCTTCCCTTATCACTTGGGCAAGATGTGGATTGTTGACTTCACAATCTTTGGAAAGCTGTAACAAACACCTTGTACTCAAATATGGGGCTGAAGCCGTGCCGTATGTAACGGTATTTAGCTGAAATATTTTGACAGGTTCATTTGGATCGTCACGCCATAAGATGAGCTGCAAATTACGCTGGCTAGGATCAACCATGATCTGGCGATACATTTTTTCCACGTCTGCTGAAACGACAAATCTATGCTGTCTGTACCGAAGGAGAATCGAGAACAAGTCGTCCTGCACCACCGGTCCGACATGCTGAATATCGTTGAACGAAATACCGGTAGTGGTTTTGGAAGAAGCGTCAAAAACGACTCGAAGTTTTGTTGTTTCGCTAGCTTCTCGAATCACACAATGGTGTGGAAGGTAACACCCAAACCTTGGCTGAGGAATTTCGGTCATGTGACCCAGGCGCTCATACTCGTGAATGAATTCATGATATTGTTCTTTAAGGTGAGTATTGTTTTTTAATTTTCTTTCAATTTGGAATAATCTTTTTTCAGCTGACGAGTATGAATCACCAAGACGATCTGGTTTGTCCTTCAGTGGAATTTGGACACAAAATCTACCATCCTCCTCTCGACGAGTGGAAGTAGTAAACAATTGTTCACAAAAATGATTGGAGTCGTATTTGTTATTTGATGGTATTTCTTCTAGCTCCCAAAACTTACTTAATTGCTGACCAATTTCCTTTGAAAAGTTGCAATGAATTTTGGAATTGTTTATATAGGAATGACCTCCCGCCATGGGACCGGCCACTATCCACCCCAATTGCGTTTCTTGTAAGACAGGTCCCTTGGATCCGAGAGTTACCTTGCCTGGCCCTAAAATGTCCCAAAAGATGTCAGCTCCTAGTAAAAGATCAATTTCGGACGGCTGGTAGAACCCAGGATCTGCAAGTTCAATGTGATGAGGAATGTTCAAATCTTGGATGCGCAGAGTAGATTGAGGTAGCTTGTCAGTGATGTGAGGCAATATGAAACACTTGACAATTGCATTGAATGATGTACGAGTAGAAAGAAGATGCAACTGACAATGTTCGGTTACGTTTAAGACCGTGTTGCCTATGCCAGTGACGGAATGGTAAGTATCACTTTTTCGTTGTGAACCTATTTTCCTTTGCGCCTTATCACTAATAAAGGAAGATTGGCTCCCGCAGTCCAACAAAGCTCTAAAGGTGTGAGTCTTACCATCATTGGTCACCTGGACTAATGCTGTAGAGAGGAGAGCTTGACCTGAGCAAGCAGCAGACATGGACACCGAAGTGGGTGCTGTATTCAGCGGATCGGAGTCAGCAACTGGATCAGGTAAGTTTGTATTATGTTTATTTATTATTGTTTGATTTGATTGTGTTTGTTGTAATGAATTTTGTTTATGTAAAAGAGTGTTGTGTTTTCTATGACAGATTCTACATCCTCCCAACCTACAGTGACTGGTTTGATGACCAGCACGAAGGCAGTTTTGACATAATTTCAGTGTAATAAGTTTCGAAATTCTTTCAGGGACCGGCATTGATTTGAAGATGGAACACTCATACATTCTATGGTCTTGTTTACAGACTGGACACTGTTTCGTAGGCGATGATTGTGAGTCGAAAGAAGAGCTATGAAATGATTTTAGATTAGGAAGACTAAGGCGCTTTTCGTGTTTGTTATTAGAAGATTTACTTGCACCTATAGTTTCTAAAATAGTTGCTCTTTGACGAAGAAATGAATAGAAATCATCTAAGGTAGGAGATTCAATACTACTCCTATACTCTTCCCAATTCCTCGCAGTGACACTATCTAACTTCGCTGAAGCCATATATATGATGAGAGTATCCCAACTATTTGTCGGTTCACCTAAGGAATTCAAAGCATTCAAGTTTTTACATAAAGTATCGATTAAATTACGGATGCCACTATGAGATTCCTTATGCAAAGATTCAATTGTAAACAAACATTTAAGGTGTTCGTTAATTAAGAGTCGTTTGTTGTCATAACGTTCGATAAGTAAATTCCATGCAATTATGTAATTATCCGAAGACACCGTGACTGAATTAATGACTGAACTAGCTGGGCCCTGTAGATATGACTTGAGATAATGGAATTTATTTATGTCGTCGATGTTTTCATTTTGATGAATTAGTGACAAATACGTGTCTCTAAAAGAAAGCCATTTATTTGGATCCCCATTAAATGTCGGGATGGATAACGGAGGCAGCTTAACATTGTGACGTTTACCAGTCGTATTGGATGAAGAGTCTAATTGTTTATATTGATTTTCGAAAAACTCAATTAAAGACTGACCTTGGGCTATCAAATTGAAGAACAGATTCTCGGTTTTTTCCCGTTCCTCCATCTGCTTCTCAGTATCTTCAGCCAGCATTTCGATTTGAGACTGAACTTCTTCGAAATTACATGCTACGTCACGCATTTTGCTGCAGCGTAAACGTAGTTCATTTAGGTTTACGGCACTTGTTTCCTTAGTATCCGCTAAAGGTAGCAAATACTTCTCGAATAACGTTAATCGGCACCTAATGTTACCTCTCTGCTTGACTAGGTCTTTCAATTCAGTCATTTTGTTGTAGCAAGCAACGAATCACAGTTAACAATAACGATTATAACAATCCGTCACGAATGCGAATAAAAATAAGTAATACTTTACAGTGAATCTCTCAAGCGCTGATAACAAACTGGTTTTGCAGCCGGCCGGGCGCTCGATGCACTGAAGATGATGCGTAAACAGTGTCTTTAACTTGGCCGGGATTAATTGTTTCCGATGAGCCTTTTCGGTTAATCCACCTGAAATAGTCGGCAAATCCTATTAAAGTTTATGAATAATTAATATTTAAGGGGTTAAAATGATATTTAACACGATTTACCAGATGACTTGCACTTATTTTGACAGTACGACACTGTATACCACAAAAATAAATTGATGTAAATATAAGAAATGGAAAGATTTAATGCTTGTATTTATGTAGAAATAAGTAAAGAAACACCACATGAACGTATTTAACTATAGAATAAGCTAAATATTTTAATGATTTTGAAAATTGAATGATATTTTTAAATGTGAGGGTGACTATTACCGCAAATTAACGGCAACAATATTCACGCAAATTGTAGTAGAAAGGATTATATTTTGAATGGATTGGAAACGCACTTCCCTCGGAATGATGGCTGCAGCTGGATACTGGCGAGTTCCTGAAGGATGAGTCCGTTTTCTTGTCTTGATGGACGAGGGCAACGTTGACTATGTCCGCCGGTTGCACTGATGATTATTTGATGTATCACGTCGTTTGGGTCACCATTTGATCGCGCAGGTCTTCTAATGAGGACTTTGAATTGATGCTCCGAAATGGTTTTAAATATTTATTGTGTGGTTTAAAAATACGATGATAAAAATGGTAGAAAAGATGTCACACACTCCGAAGCTCAAGGCGCAATGATGTCTGACGTTAGTTTCTAGTGATTGGTGGAACGGCCGCAAACGCAGAGACATGCGTTTGCCGCTGAATATTCTTCAGGGGTTTTAAACTGCCTGAACAGGTATCGCATTTTTAAAAATATTTTCTCATTGTTTAAACCTTCCCTGAATCTAAATGAAACGCAAAACCAAAATTAGCAAAATCGGTACAGCCGTTCTCAAGTTTTAGCGAGACTAACGAACAGCAATTCATTTTTCTATATAAGATGAAGAAGATATCTGACTGCTAACAATCATCCCTTCTTCGCACGCTTTCTTACATCGGCAGCTTACTAACCAAATGGAGAACGAAAAACAAGTCCTTATATAAGTGTACTAGCAAATACTTTTACAGATAATAATATTGAACTTTACTTTGAAAATGCTTTTCGTTGGATGCTGATGAGGTTGTTGGAACCTCCTTACCTGAAAAATAAAGTTATAATTATTAACGTGAAAGTCTGTAGATCTGAAGTCCATAGATCGCAATAACCAAAAATGGGGACAATTTAAACAAAGAGAATGTGAGAAACAAAGTGACTTTGAAAAAAATTATTAACTTTGTTATATATTTTTTTAAACATTGTTTTAGCATGGCGAACAATTGGGTACCTACTGAGATTACCGAAATGCCTTATTTCAACCTTAGCAGATTGCCAATCAACCGAAAACAATTAAAGACAACAGTAGGTAACTCTAACAATTCCATTTCCAACCAATAAAAACCCATAATCGGATCACAAAACCGTTCGAATCGAAAAATCATAACTCCAACTTTACTCGTATGTACCCAAAAGGAGAAAATCTAACGCATTCGCATCACTTTATCTGGTACGCTCTAGCCAAAGAGATCCTCGCGTCAGACGCTCACATAATAGAGAGCCGGTTGGATATATGACCACGATAAAAACGTATCCATCCGATATGCCTACAGTAAATCACCACTTAATAGTCGAAGAGCCCATAAATATGTCAACAAAACGCCAATATCTAAGGATATATACAGGGGGTGGTTTTTTTCTCAACGCTCAGTGCAGTCTGTCTGGCTTTGCGCCGTTTGAAGGCTGGTAGTTTAAGTGACTTATGGCGATGAGTGGTTGGTAACTTAAGTGTTGTTGTATATATATGTTCTGGTTTTCATTGTTGATACGAAACCGTTTTCATTGCTGCTATGTAACCTTCAAGTCCATAAGTTTTCTTGTTGTATCATCATTACACTTTTTATCGAAACTTAAGTTAATTTAAATATGCTATAAACCTTCTTAATAAAAAGTCAGAATTTCAGTGAATTCGTGACAATGTTTGCTATTTAAAAAAATATTGTGTCATCATAGTAAAAGTACGTATGTACGTACGTACATTTTAAAAGTATTTAAAACTACGTAATCTCGACACAGACAGTGTTTTCTTTCATATTGCATGTTAAAAATTGTCCCTAGTCGCTAGTGTGTAGTAATTGAAGTAAAGACCCTTTACTTCAATCATTATACTTTTTTTTTTTTTTTATCACGTACCTAAATTGATCTGACTCCGTGGTAAGTAGCTTAAGCACTTGTGTTACATAAACCAGAATCAACAGTGGTATGACAATGAAACTTAATTAAATACATATAACAAACAGACCAGTATAAACAGACGTGCTCATGCACACCAATGTTTGCAGTGCGGGGTTCCAACCTCTTGGTCCTAATAGTCAACTTCTTAACCATTACACCGAAGTGGTCGTCATAAACAGCGCTTAACTGCTTACAACCGTAGAAACAAATCATTGTAAGTCAGTTTGACAGAAGGAGGTCACAGCACACCTCGGTAACTCTTGACTTAATCTGAGGATATTCCGGCCTCTTGATGAGGTAATCACGGTATTGCTCTAATACTGGAAAACCGCGAAGGGTTGAAACTAGCGCAGATGTACGTTTACTAGATGGGGCTTGCCTCGAAAATTATTTCAGCTTTATTGCACAATAAAATATGCACAAAATGTGGACGTAATGCCATGAGGCATTCTCGTGTGTTGCATTTTAAGTGTCAAATAAATAAATGCTATTCTATCCTATTCTATTTTACACTTTTCTTTGCTTTTATTTTCTTTCTTACTTTTCTTTTCTTTTTTTTATTATTCTATCCTATTCCTTTCTTCTCTATTCTATTTCATTCCAATTAATTTAATTCCAATCTATTCTACCAGTGATACCTTTAGGCTAAGCAGAAATTAAATGTTTTATAAACTTTTGCCAACGACTTCTAACTTTGAATGCTTGAGATTAAGTACGAGAACTGTAATCGGACTGAAGTAAAAAGGTTGAGAGTTTCTAGTTATCTAACACATGTCACATTGTTTCCAATGAACAAAGTTTCTTTGTCAAGTGATAGGTATGCGAAGTTGAAAATTTCATTAGACACAAATTGTTTCAAAAATCCTAAATGTTTTACTCTCGTAGGAAAGCCTATGAAAACAGATTCATATGTATGTATTTATAAATAGTAAATTTCATTTTAACTTTTTTGCACCGCCGGTGTTTTTTCTGCTTGGACCAATGGATGACTGGTACAGAATGCCTTGGGCATTAAGTCCACCATTGTACACATGTTTGTGCAGAACTTAAATAAATTAATTAATTTTGTGCTTTTGGGATTTCCAACGTCAAATTTTAAGTAGAGT
This sequence comes from Pyrausta despicata, assembly GCA_963921415.1. Taxonomy (NCBI): domain Eukaryota; kingdom Metazoa; phylum Arthropoda; class Insecta; order Lepidoptera; family Crambidae; genus Pyrausta; species Pyrausta despicata. The sequence continues at coordinate 1,716,942 of OY992850.1, read as the reverse complement.
TTTTTTTCAATATATTTCTGGTTCGCTTCAGTATACCAGAAGCTTAATTATAAAACTTTCAGTGCCATCTTTAAAAACACTGAGAATTTTAGAAGGTGAAGATTTAATTCCTTGATTATCGCTGATATGTGATCAACACAAAAACGTTCGATTCAACTGAAAATGATTTATCTTACTCGAATTTATTTACTCAAGCTGTATTGCACAACAAAACTAACAGACTTCCAAAACGCATGATGTCTAGTTGGGGGATAAGTACCTACGTACCTCCATTACATACCCGCCGCATTCTTACTATGTACTGAAAATTCTACTATCAAGCCATTACTGCTTCTTCTTCTAAGTGTGACCTTAGCAAAAAGCTCGTCTACTAAATATGCTATCTGTGGCAATCACAAGACGCACCGTCTCGACTCAGCCCGCCCGCGTCAGGCGAGGACGCGCCCTGTAGCCGTTAATGCCTTAATCTTGAGCGGACACCGATAGAAAGTATTGTGTGGACATACCCTGAGCTTTAGTTGGGGGTGATGATAAAATTATGTGCTCATGTAAATCTGAAATAAGACCCACATAATTTTGCAGTTAGTCTGTTGGATTTTTTTATTATAAAAAGTTGATGGTAATTATTTTTGATGTTTATGTTTAATACGAGTTGGTATACTGGTGCCTGTAGATACTTACCTGGCATAGGGGACACTGTGATCAGAAAGGCGGTAATGTGGATAACTCGGATGCGTAATTTTTGATAGTGGGGCGTCCCCCCTTTACTTGCAGTAAGGGCTCGCTGCAAAGTAAGTCGGCCGAGTCCGGGAAATTGCAGTGAATGCCTGTCGTCTCTTGTCCTACAGTACGCTACGTCCCCGACTCGCATGGCACCGGAGGGCACCGTCAGGTTTTTAGTGGGTAGGCTCTCACCCTGAGGCCTGGAGTCCCACATAACCCCCAGCTGCCCCCGCGGCTGGTAGGTATGCGTAACAGCATCTCCCTGACGTAAAACCCTCATCAAAATGAGAAAGCATGTTAAAGTTTAATTTCATGGCGCTGATTTTTGGTAATCGTGACAGAGAGACCCAAAAACGTGAGTAGTACAGTAACAGTCAGACAATTTAGTGATTAAGCACACCTGATCAAAATTAATTCTAAAAGCATTTTGCATTGTTAAGTTTTTTTTTTGCATTTACAATGTATTTTTTTTACAATGTAAAATTAAAACGCACTTTATGAAACATGGTTGTTGGCCAGCCTTTAGCACTTCAATAAATTCGGACCGATGAGAAAGTGTCACGGTAGCTCAATTGGAAGAGCAATCGCCCGGTTTGCAGTGCGGGTTCGAGTCCCGCCTGTGGCAGACAATTTTCCTGTAAGTGTGTTTTAATTTCACTCTCTATCGTTTTTTTCAATCCCCAGCGCCGGTCCACACGATTCCAACGCACCCAACATCACCTTGAAGGTGTCTCCCCAGGCCATAACTCTTAACGGCGGTGGCGCCCCCGTCGGCGCTGAGGAATTATTATTATGCGAATAAATACTCTGGATGTCATGACTAAATGTCCCCCCCCCCCCCCCCTAATCCCGGTACAGACAAATGCCGTTCGATTCGAGAGAATTGGCCCTTAATAGTTTGAAGCGCGGTTTTGCCGCGCTTATTGGGAAATTTTGAGGATACATTTTCGTGGTAAATATTTTAATCATTTACGTTCTGTAAAGATGGCTTACCTTAGCTATGTCATGCTTTAACGCATGCAGACCATGCGTTATCCGCAATGAATGTGAACATAATCTTTTATTAGTAAGTGAGCAATTATAAATTAAGTCCAAGTTCTGTAAGTGCTTTGACGACCACTTTGGTGTGATGGTCAAGAACTATTTATTACCTAAGAGGTCGCGGATTCGATCCCCACACTGTACAAATATTTGTGAGCATGAACATCTGTGTGTCTGTTTGTACTGGTCCGGGTGTTATATGTATTTAAGTTTATTTGTTATACCACTGTTGGTATAACAAATAAACTTACCATATACTTCTGATATCTGTAACACAAGTGCTTAAGCTACTTACCACGAAGTCAGATCAATGTTTGCGATGTTGTTGTATTTAAAAAAATATATTTATCGTGTTCCAATATAAGTGTTGTGTTGAATTATAGTTCAGGTTTGACCACCAAGAACAGTACATTTTTTTCACTAATTATCACCGCTGCTCCTGTCGCGTGCCATTATTCCTATGACAACGTGTACGCCAAAGACATCAAGTTACCAAATTAACATGATACAGTTTTAAGTACACACCTAAACTTTCTAACGCTTTCCCCGTAACAAAACCCCCCAGAAACGATCTCGCCCGAAAATTAAGATTAGTCATAACACTTTGATACTGTCATCCCTTATCTCGACACATCAGCGCCCCCTACCCGAAACGTCTTGCTTAAATCAAGCCCAAATGATGGCCATAACTGTTAAGGGTTAGTTACTGCGCTCCTAACGGCGCGGCCAAGGAGATTTCCTCTAAGTAATTGCTAATTTTCTTACTCGACGGGATAATTGTTTGTTTCATTTGTTTGCTTCTTTGTCTGCGGCGACATCTGGCGGCGGAGCGCGTTATCGCCGAAATTAGTGGTATCTTCTGTAAGCAGACGTAGCGCGGATTGCTTAGGATCGGGCTTTTGGAAACGCCTAACATTAAATCTGAGATTATTGCAAGGAAATCAGGTTTTCTTTCCATAACAAAAACAATCTGTATTCTTATTTAACTTGAGATATAATAAAAGTTAGTGAAACGATTAAATAAGTAATCTATTGTCAAAGGTATACGCTTGATACTGTATTATTCACCCTATTTGTAATACAACTTTCTTATAAGGTACTAGAGGACCTGGTAGACGCTGTTCTGCCCGCTGTTTTTCGGCTCCACAAATAATTCACCACAAAAATTAGCAAAATCGTTGCCGAGTTTTAGCAAGAATAACGAATTGCAATGATTTTTATATATACATACAAGATTATCTACCTATTCGATATACCAAGAAACATTAATTTTGACGGACACAGTCCATCCGTTCTAAAATTATATTCAGTTCAGCTAAGTCGACTTAGTAGTAGTCGTAGATTCTTACAAATACAACAATTTGGTGACAGTACATTTCTGTCGTTCATTACGGACACAAATTGTTTTCTTGTAACAACCTGCCTAACAAAAAAACACGTGAACCTACACCCGTTCACATGCAAAGATTAAGTTATGCGCGTCCGTTCCAAACCATAGATCATAGGGGATGCTGACTCCCAAAACTTATCCTTGCAACTTTTCACCCGGACACCTTGGGCCCATTAAGGCTTAATGACTGCCTGTAAATTGGCCATAACTCAGGGTGAGCCATAAATAACTGTGATAAGGGCAGATGCCCTACTCTATAACGGTCCATCCATATTTTTGCGCATAGACACCCCGTTAGATTGTACGGTCGATCTACAGTGCGAAGGTTTATGCGCGATCGTCGCGTTGCCATTTTTATTCATAGACACTTAAGAGGCAAGGTAGCACAATATCTCGTCATACATTGCGGCTGCGACCCACTATGGGACCAAGAGGACGCGGGTTCGATCCTCGCACTGTACAAATATTTGTGTGCATGAACATGTGTGGGTGTTATATGTATTCATTTAACTTCATTTATAATTCCACTATCGATTCTGATTTCTGTAACACAAGTGCTTAAGCTACTTACCACGGAGTCAAATCAATGTACGTGATGATGTTGTTTATATGTATTAGGTATTATTTTATTCGCATTCCCTAACCTGTTACAGCAATATCTTGTCCCCGCCAACGTCTGTCACCCCGCAGATCATGTCGGACTAAAGAAAAGACAAAAAAATGGTAACAGATTCCCGTGACACGAGGTAGCATGGCATCACTGCATATATCACGATTGCTACTGTCTTAGAATAGATCCTACGGCGTTATTGCGATGCTACTAACCAACCAACATCTAGAATTTCTCGTCCAAACCAAAATCTGTCGCTTGATCGACGCGTATGATCTTAACGCACTATTAACATTATTAACAAAAACAGCTCGGAGTCGGGAAGTTGGCGGTGTTACAAACCCGTGCCTCGGAAAGCACGTTAAGCCGTTGGTCCTGCGTCTAATCTTTCTCCAGTCATGTCGGATTGCCGTCCCAACGAACTTTGAGAATGATGGAACAGTGAGTGCACCTGTGTATGGCGCTCACACTTGTGCACTATCATATCTCTTGCGTAGTTGGCTGATCTCTGTTGAGATTGGTCGCCGTGGTCGAAATCGGCCAGGAGGACTTTTACTATTATTATTATTAAACTTAGTAACAGAGACAACTATATTCGAAACAAAAGACGTTATCTCACAGAATAGGCCCCCCCAAACCCGTCGCATCGCTTGTCTATCTCCACCAGCATGTGAGATGGAATACATTTTGTGGAGTGGCCCTGGACTGTATTGGGGGTCGGTTAAACGGTTTCAGCTCGCTGACAACTGAAGCTGTAACTGTAAGTTGAGAGTAATAGATGACGGTTAGAGATGTTAGTGTTAAATTGAATCTATTTGGGTACGTTTCTATTAGAAAAGTCATCGAATGATATTAAAGAAACTGTTTCCCTGAGTGTGTTTATTGGATAGTAGTGGGTGAGTTCTTGTTGCTTACCATTTTGCAATCTAAGCTTAAAGCTATGGAGCTTTCTAAGTAACACCACCGCTGACCATTGAGATCACACTCTACTGAAAGTTTTTGCACAAAAAACTAGGTACTCGTAGATAAGTTTATTTTATGCAAGCCGACCATTATTTGCTTGTTTTCAAGAAGGTAACTACGTATAAACAGTTGAGCTCATAGTTAGTAAGTATATAATTTTTTGGTATTATTTATTGGTACTTACGTACTTACAAACAATTGACTGCATGTCTTACTTTAGGTAGTTCGCGCCTCTCGAAATTGTTATTTAATTATTATTATACCTCTTATTATCTTATTTTTAAGTTCTTATGTAAGTGAATTGAAATAATTTATTTCTTTTGAGAATAAATATTCTTTAACCCATAATTAAAAAGTTACTAGTTGTTGGTTAAACTCGCTCGTTGGTAAGATTGGAATGTTGGTTAAAATACTTATGAAATAATGAAAACCATACACTAGAACTTCATTCTAAAATTCAGCCAACAGCAATTATGTCAGTTAGCAAATACCAACACTGAAATGATTGTCTGATTACAGCTACAATCTCAATATCTATTGCACCGTTAAAACCAACGCGACAAAATCGCCGCAACGCGTCCGACGAACGGCGAAATTCATTACAACGAGGCGACTGCGAATGATAACCTCATTTGTACGAAACGGCGAATGAATCAAACGCACATTAAAGCATTGTCATGCAGGAGAATTATTGTGACGCCTCTCGTTACGGACACACTTTGCCGCGCGGCGGTGGTTGGACTAGGACGCCTTGGAGGCGCTGAAGTCGAAAAAAAAAACAGCGGTATAATTTCATTGAGATACTTTATTTTTTAGCATTAACAATGTATTTTTTTTTGTAAATTAAAGCACATTCAAAGAAAAATTGACTGCCACAAGCGGGACAATACAATTTCACTTTAACACAAAATTATGAAAGGTAGATTTGAGTATATCCGTTGTCACGGATTATTTAAATCCAGCATGATTTCTGATCTGGCGAAACAATCCATATCTTCTACGTAAATCACTAGTTACTACCATTAAATTATTTATGTGGTTTTCAAAAGTATTATACTCGTAATAGCAAAAAATAATAAGTAGAATTGGCATTTCCATACGTCAATCTACTACTTTTCGTGCGTCAAGTGTCGATTTTGTATAATTTGAGGCCGATGTTATGATTGAGCACTTCTATCAAAATTTAATAATTCAGTAATCATGAGATCATAACACTTATTTCATATTCTACATTTCTACACAGGTATAAGATTATTAATTTATTTTTAATATCATGTATTCCAGATTAAACAAATGGCTTTAATTTTACAAATAAATATTTAATCGTGGCTTCGATCAAGTCTAATACAAAATTAGCTTCTCCACGGTTTTCCTGTCCGCAAATTTTGCATTATCGCACGCCAGTATGACAGGCCAATGATATATACTCGGACGTATTATAAAAGCAATAAATAAATAAATTTGGGGATATTTAGAACGCTCGATTTTATTGTAAGCGCTTATTGTGCGCCATTTTGGTTTGGCGCACCCTTTGTTTGTTGTATGAAGGTATAAATAGTGGTAGGACTAATAGGTGGAGGGAGATGCACATTACAAAAAAGTTTTTTTATTGTCAGAAATCATATTTTAAGACTAGGGAATGTGAGTTCACAGGTTCTTAAAACGATTCTTAAAATTTACATAAGAAGTCGTGAAAATCCCATGAAGCGGGCCGGCAATGGATAGAACTTGTTTTTTTTTAAAGGAATCGAATTACTCATAAACTAAGTACTTGGGTAACCTTTCACACCAATCACATACTTCAGACATAACTTCCTGTTTTATGTATGATTGTAAGGATGTATGTTTTGAGTCAAGTGGCAACGTTAATGTTGGTTTCATAATATTTATGACCATTGTTTCATTTTTAGTTTAAGTCCAATATCATAAACATTCCTGAGAATAACAATACCCATAACCCGCAGGTTGTCGTCTAGAAGATATTGCTCTTAGCGATAAGACCGCCTTAATTATGCTCCTTTCTGTGTACATTGATTTTTGCTGTGTGCAATAAAAAGTTCTCCATCTATCGAACATTGCTAATCCGGTAACCACTTTTATCAAAACCAAACCCTAATCGCAAGCCATTCGATATCAAATAAACATTAAATTATTGTTAATTAACCTGCATCACGATTGCGTCCATCTAACCAGCATCAGCGAGATTTAATCGGTTTTATCTAGTTTTTGCGGCGAGTGACAGGGGCGCGCGGGCTGCATTGTTTTGACGTCCGCGACCGCGCCCGCGAATAAATATAAACTTATTTTTGCTGATAATGAATTGCATTTAATGTAGGGCTGGCTAGATGAAACATAAAAAATGATCTACCTCTAATTATTGAGCTTTAAAGTTAGCTGACTTATACTGGAAAGTTTTAAAAACTAAACTGTATCTCTTCCTCTCTCTCATCAGTTTATATACGTCCCACTGCTGGGCACAGGCCTCACCTTCACTATGAGGTGGTCCGAGCCATAGCCATACTCCACCACGCGGGCTCAGTGCGGATTGGTGGAGCGGTGTTTGTAAGGTAAGTGACCAACATTACTGTCAGATGTTATTAAGCCGCCGGAGGGCCTCTGACCAGGCTTAACGGCTAATATCTATCGATATTAACCGGAACCAACAGCTTATCGTGCCTTCCGAAGCACGGAGATGCTTGTGAATAGACGTCACTTAAATGGTCAGAATGGTCACCCATCCCAAACATGACCGCGCCTTAGGTTGCTTAACTTTAGGTATCACTACCAAAGCGCTGTAACCACTGCGCCACAAGCACATCTAATAAAAGCTTAATATTTATCATACGGCATTGAAGAGATTAATACTGCAAAATAGATACGTAGGCCTACCAGGGCAAGAATGGCGACCGCGTGTCGGACGATGTTCCGTGGGCAGGCCCCTACAATGTGGACCGATGATCTGGTGAAGGTCGCGGAAAGCCACTGGATGCGGGAAGCGCAGGAACGATCCCGGTTTAGAGCCTTGGGGGAGGCCTATGCTCAGCAGTGAGCGTCGAAGGCCTGATATAGAATGAACATAACACTGTATAAGTTTTGACTTTTAAGAAAGGGGTATAATATTCAGGGTGTTACAAATAAAACTGTAATAGCTGAAGGGTGTTGTTCTGCCCGTTAAACTGAACAACTTTTAGAAAGAAACCTAGATCGAAATCTCAAAAAAACTGTTGGCGCTCCCATAGTAAATCGATTAGCTAATTGGCAATTTTGTATGGGAGGTCCGATTTTTTTTTGAGGTTTTTAGGATGTGATTCTTAGGTATCTTTGGGAATGTTCTGCAGTTTTCCAGACACAACAACACCTTTCAATTATTGCGGGGTTTTTTGTAACACCTTGTACAAACGCATAACTACAATAAGTTTGCTACAAATGCATGACTAATCCTAAGTTTGTCACTTTATATCAGTGGTATTTTTATTTGATGCGTTGTCTTCAGAAATAAAAAAATGGAAATCGTGTAGGTACTCTAAGTAAATGGCCCTAGCCTTACAATTTCCACAAATTCAATGGCCCCAATCCTAGATAGACCTAGGAACTTATTGTCAATTAAATAAATAAATAAATATTTCACAACAATCACACCAATTGTCTAGTCCCAAATTAAGCTACGAGGCTTGCGTTATGAGTACTAGACAACGGATAAACATACTTAAATACCTTTTTTGTAAATAAATAAATAATATACATAGAAAACACCCAGACCAGTACAAACACACATGTTCATGCACATTATGCTTGTACTGTGCGGGGATCGAACCCGCGACCCTTGGTTTAGAAGTCCGACCTGTGGACCACTGCACCAAGCGGACGTCAAGACGTCAATTAGTATTTTGTAGTTATAATTTTTGATCGCCATCCCTGATATAATGCGCGCGTGTATTTGATTGCGGTCGTTAATACCCATTGTCGCAATCCGCACGTAATTATTATTTTTAATTACGACGCTATCTGTCCGCGCTGTTTTTGATTTTTAGTTGTAAAACTACCAGTTTGTGTATAATTTTAATTTAATCGTTTTCAACCGGCGGTGAAACAAAGGGCGAGAATTGTGCAATTAATTGTAGTCAAGTAATTATATACATGTTTCCAGATGCTTAATTTGCTTTATAATGTATTCGAAAGAAGTATTAATTAATTAGCTAATGTTTGAATTTGAAACCGTATTGTAACCACTATTGTAACCACTTCATATTAGGTAGGTACTTGATTCAAAGAGAAAAAAATGTCGTCAATCATAGTTCATTTTAATAGTAATATTTTCTTTCAATTTATTTTATATTTAATTAACGATTGACATGTATGTAAATTATGGATAGTGTTTATGTATATTTACTGAAATAAATGAATTTTAATTTAATTTAATAGTACATGACAATATTTTAGAAAATAAGATGGACTCAAGGACACAAGCTTATATGGAATATACGACAATCATGATTTAATTTTAATAAGTCATAAAAGGCTAAGATGTCATTCCAGCATCCATCAAACAGAATATTAATAAAAAATACTAAATTAAGCAATCTGAATATTAATAACACACACACACATATATATATATATATATATATATATATATATATATATATATATATATATATATATATATATAGCGGCGACTGTAATGCAGCGTATGTTTGTACATTTCTACCTACTTCGTTACTTTTTAACCCCCGACGAAAAAGAGGGGTGTTGTAAGTTTTTTTTTTTAATTTTTAATTTGGGTTAGGTTTGCTCTTGACCCAAGACTAAGCCCAACGAGGCAAAGACTAAGTCTACGATGGAGCGAGCTCACCTAAAAGATGCCTGTTCACTCTAGCTTTGAAGATTCTCAGGTTGTAATTGCAGGGAAACACTGACGCAGGTAGTGAGTTCCTCTCTCTTGCAGTGCGCATCAGGAATGTAGATGAGAAGCGCTTGGTTCGTATCAGTGGAACATCGACACGGTACGGTCCGCTATGTTTTTTTTAGTCACACAAACACATCTTATGTTTGTGTTGTTGTGTTTTTGGACTGCCTTAAGCTTCCGAACGGATAGACCGATTACCAGGCGGTGTACTTTTTATTCTAAAGATAAATTTTAATCACAGTGGTTGTTAGCTATGAACAAAATCCGTCCATCTCACTAGCTGTCTTCCTGGATCAAGTCTGAAGGGTTTTTTTAGCTCAATCACAATACACAGTCCTTCAACCAGCCACCCTGTACACAAAACATAAAAACATCAAGTCGCCTCGTAAATCAGTCGTCGGCTGCGCGCGCGCCGATTGACACAACTCAGTGGGATTGAGCTGATATTTGTGCTCCATAGGTGTATGAATCGTTAGATATGATAGGACCAAATAATTATTTTCTATCCTGATCCTGATAAGAAATATACGTCAATCATGTTGCTTAGTATCTAGATTGAGATACGAATAACGAACCAATTGTAACTATATGTGATTTGGCTACATGATTAGTGTAAGTTTTTTTTAAATATATAAATATACAACAACATCAAATACGTTGATCAGACTTCGTGGTAAGTAGCTTAATCACTTATGTTACAGATATCAGAATCAACAGTGGTATTACAAACAAACTTAAATAGATACATATTACACCCATACCAGTACAAACAGACATGTTCATGCACATAAATGTGTGACCTCTTGGTTAATAGTCAACTTCTTGACCATTACACCAAAGTGGTCGTCAAGTGTGGGCGCAAAGCAATGAAAAGTTAATGGACTAAAGTAACAAACGTACATGAGCTTTTTTTGTGACATTTTAAACTGTAAAGTTTAAAATGTTACAAAAAAAAGCTCATGTATGTTTTATGCGGATGTATTTCTTTAGTGCAAATCATTCTGTATTGTTAAAAATGATTAGAATAGCGCAATGTGGAGCGAATAACATTCTCACTCGAAATAGCACGATATCACTGCGCGATGCGCGTAGACCGTTTTTGTGATTCTTCAATCACAAAAATGATTCATGATGAATTTAGGTATTTGATCGCAACTGCCATTTCTATGCGTTCTTACGCCCAAGTTTACAGTGCGTTGGCGCTGAAGGATTCATTCTGCCGATGAGGAATTGTCTGTGCGATCGCGTGCGAACGTAAACACTCCGCTAACTGGGTTTATTAGGGTGGCCAAATTAATGAAATGATACATACATTATACATACCTACGAGTATATATGTACAATGTTGCTTCAGTCAAAAGTTACAGGGCTAAACATTTTTTGCCAAAATCTTATATCAATGATTCTTTGATCAAACTTTCAGTTACATACCATTTGTTGGCGAACAGTTCATAGATCAAATGTCTTTTGGACAAAAAGTTAGCGATTCAAAGATTATGTTGGTCAAATGTTCAGTGACGTGCCATTCTATTGGCGAACAAATCATGGGTCAAGTGTCTTTTTGGTGAAAAGTAAAAGGATTTGAAGTTCTGTGGGCCAAACGTTAATGGAGCAATCGACTGTTGGTAAACGGTTTCAGAATTAGGAGAAAGATTAGCTAGTACTAAAAACTAGAATGAAAACACTTCCTTTCAAGCCATTCGTATGACTGTGTAGGTAAAAAGGTGAAGCAAAGCGCAGAAAGGTGGAAAAACATAACTAAAGAGAATAAGCATATTATTCAAGTAGGTATAAGGAATCAAAAGAATAAAGTGTTTTTCAGAGAACCTGAATTTATCTCGCGTGACATTAACTATGCACTTAATAAAAAAAATTTGAGTCACGGATTCTCTCTCTGAAAAACACTTTCGACCTATTTGAATACTATGCTTATTCATAAGCTATTAGATTAGTTTTTCACCTTTCTACGCTTAGTTTTTACCTTTTTACCTGGACAGCCATACGATTGGCTGATTAAACTTTTGGTATCCTTGACTTTACAGTCAAAAGTAGTAATCAAGAATCATAGCAAACCAATCTTAAAGATACTAATTGGAAGCGGGCTTCCTGAAGTTGCAACAGACGTCATGGTGTGGTTTCTATGTGTTTTTTTTGTTTGTATGAATCTTGTCGATAACTTCGTGTCGCTTGCTTAATATTGTATTTCATACAAGCTCATAGAAACCAGAAGTGTTGCGACGATATGCCGTCCACTGCAACTTCATGAAGCCCGCTTCAAACTTGTACCTTCATGGTCACCCCACCTGCGCTCGCGCACGTTTCGAACAGATCCCGTCACAGGAATATACGTACTTACTACACTTCACGTGCGCCGACAGATTTATTCGAGTTGCGTGAATCACGCGCCGATAGCGTAAAAATGTTTACGCTACACTCCGTGGGGTTATTGCTTTATGGCTATTGTTGTTAGATCGATCTTACACTTGATATTAATATAGAAGTTGTTTCTAACTAGTTACAATATTTGTATTATTTATAATTCTTTGGTAAAGGAACTCTATCCAAATTCTACCCTATCCTATTCTAAGTTCCACATCCAAAACTCAAATATTGTGTCATTCTTATGTGGACTGATTCAAGGCAAAGAGAATTTGAAGATGCTCTTGTGTAAGCAGTGAAAATGCAAACTCAAACAATTTATTGAAAAAAAAAAATTGATAATATATTTTGGTCTAGTTAAACTGTAGTTGCACTTTATCCCGGGACACTCTGGATTTATCATTTTTCTTTCCACAATAAAATAATGATAAGGCTGAAGCTTAGAACGCACAATTAAGTTAGTTTTCAAATCAAATGAATAAACATTAATTGGATTAGTTACTGGTCATTTTATGGCAGATGTAAAGCAATATCATATGGAGCATTCTATCTGAGTGTAAGCATAATCTTTACAATATAATAAACATACAAAATGTGTTCATTAAAACATTTTTCCGTCCATGTGAACAGCGTTTATATGAGTCAGTCTATGTTATGACAGCGCGGAGTTGTATCTCTATATATATAAAATTCTCGTGTCACAATGTTTGTTCCCTTACTCCTCCGAAACGGCTTGACCGATTCTCATGAAATTTTGTGAGCATATTGAGTAGGTCTGAGAATCGGCCAACATCTATTTTTCATACCCCTTAGTGATAAGGGTTGTCCACCTTAAACATTTATATGGCAAAACAACGTTTGCCGGGACAGCTAGTAATTTTATAATTTAAATCCTAAGCATTTTCTTATGAAATTAAGTTGTGCTAGTAATGTAGATAAATCTACAAGATTGCTTGCTCGATGCCTGGATAACTAGCTTTATGTGTTTCTAAGGCCAATTCCTGTTTGTTGTATTTTCAGGGATTATTCCTGTTGTTTATCTGACCCAACTTTCGATACCAATGCTGTTTTGACAGTGGCATTTTTTTAAATAACTCTATCAGCCTATAAACTGCGTCCACAACAAGAGCTCAGTTTGGATTGGTGGAGGGTTGTTTGTGCAGTAAGTGTACTCTTTCTGTCAGATGTTATTTAGCCAGCCGAGAGTGTCAGGCTCAACGACTACTATCTATCGATATTGACCGGGACCAATAGCTTTACGTGTCTTCCAAAGAACGGAGATGCTTGTAAATTGACGTCTCTTGGGATGGTCGAAATGGTCACCCATCAAAACATAAAAAAGGATTTTAGATGAAGGACCATGACCGTTTCCATCCCCATCTACAATAAGGAATGAAATGGTGTTTAAATGGTAGATCTCAGCGAGTAAATAATTTTATAGTACGGTGACATCGAGCAAATCGATAAGATTACCATGATATGCAATGTTTTGTGCAGACATTTTGCCTATAAATGTACTTGCTCACCACGCTTGGGCTTGGGATCACGCCGCGGCGGTGCGGCGCTCATGCCTAATCCGCCTTTAAGCTTTTTTGATGAATAATCGACTATTGTGATAACTTTGTTAAAATAAATTTCATTTATACTCGTATACCGTACCAAAAATATTATTCCTTGTAAGAAATGTTTCAATCGTCTGTACTGTAACTAACTTTAAACTAACAATTAAAAAAATCAATTTCTCTGAATGACCCCATGGATTTAGAAAAAATATCTTATATCAAGTAATAGGATACTTACGATCACATAGATATCAATTTGATGTCTGTTGGGTGGGGACGGTGCTCATACATTTTTGGTCATGATCTTTTAGTAACAAGCTTTTTCAATGGCCTCTTGGGGAAGCAATTAACGTTGCTCAAAATGCTGTGCTCCACAAAAAACTTATAGCATACAATTTTTAAGTCGCGTTTAGAAGTGTTTTGCCTATATTGGAGAGTCGAGATAAATTGAAAATTATATATTTGTAATTCCATATTTTTTTTGGTTCAATCCAAAGCAAGTAAGTACTTAAAGCACCCAAGTCTGAATTATTCCAGGCCTGTATCCGGCGTACTTAGCGCGGCGTAATGCGGCGTCCACACGGGCGCAGTATCAGAGATCGGGCTCAGTCTCTTAAACACTGGCCTATAAATACACGCCTAAATACCTGGCCCGGTGTTAAGGGGAGGTGGTGGTCATTAGCGGGTTGTAGATTTTATTTTATTTTTTCATGGCTCACAAAACAAGTAACAGTTGAAAAGTAAAGCAATATTAAAAGCTAGGCTGAAACTCTATACATGTGAGCACAGTTTGTTCTAGGTTACATGAAATGTTAGAGGGTTAAAACTTAAAAATACAGATATAGTATTTATGAACTATTATTAGTAAGAGAGAGAGAGAGAGAGAGTAAAAAAGATTATTTTTAACACAACGGGTTCAATATCTGCATCAATTTATAAAAATTCTAGTACCAATTAAAATGTTACATAACAACTTGGTTTAGGAAACTAAAGTATTTTCGTGCCTACTGATCTGTATTTGTAAAATAAAATTATGTTTGTGTGCATTATGACATTTATTTTGATATTTTTCGATGTGTCTTCACATTTTTAATTCCAGGTGCATCTTCTGTGTCACGTTGTGAGTTGTATTGTAAGTCCTGCGACTTCCAGCTCTAGTTTTTAGAAGTGGTTACAGTCAGTTGAATTTAATTGGGATCCTTTACTGGCGTTGTTTAGTGGAAATTTAAAGCAAACTAATTCTCTATTCAGCTTTAGTCAATGATATCCACAAACTAACGCCTGATTCCATCAACAATTTTAATGTGTTTCGTTCATCCTTTTTCAGAATGTATAAATATTATAGCAAGAATCATAGACACGAATCTGAAATTCGTTTACGCCATTACAGAGACCTTTCACAGCGCACTTTCGCTCATTTCCGCATGTACCGTTAGAAACCTTAACGCTGCTGAATTTAATTATAATAATTTCCGTCGTACACCCCTTAACTATGCAGTGACCACACGTTTGGACAAAAACTGCAAGTATGGCCGCTCTTTACGAGGTTGTACGGTGTCCGGAATTATAAGAGCTTCTAACTACTAAACAGATATTAAATCCCCGAACTGGAAGATTCAACGCTTTTTAGCTAAAACGCTAAACCTCTAAGCTATTTTATAGTCGACGCTTCTGTTTGGACGAAGCCCGGCCTGTTTATTGGGTATGAGTTAGTGGTGTGGTAATTTGGGTTGCCTTTTGTTTAACGTGTTTTGTTGGAGTGGATATTACGGTGTGTCGGTATTCATAAGCAGGTAGACTTAGGTAAAGCTAGGTCAAAGTATTCGAGTACGATTCTATTTGACGACTGCTGGCGACGACTTTGATGCAATGGTTGTGAAGTTGAATATTAACCAAGAGGTCGCGGGTTTGATCCCCGCACTGTACAAAAATTTGTGTGCATGACCATGTCTGTTTGTACTGGTGTGGGTGTTATATGTATTTATTTAAGTTTATTTGTAATACCACTGTTGATTCTGATATTTGTACCACAAGTGCATAAGCTCTTTACCACGAGTCAGATCAATGTATGTGATATTGTTGTATATTTATTTATATTATTTGAAATGAACGATACGTACCTAGTAATTGTCAATTCTATATAAAAAATTGGTTGCCTGTAAAGTCGGTATACGCGCGAAAGTTTTACGTGACTACGACTCTGAGTGGTAAAATAATTTTAATGTGAATATTCATTCGTATAACATGAACCGGTGTGTATGCCTATCTCTCTCTCTCTCTCTCGCTCTGTCTCTCTCGCGCGAAACGTGAGCGGAGCAGCGTAACGCAGTTTCTTGAGGTGTCACCCGGCAAACCAATTTATAAGACGTTGTCACGTCAAAAGTAATATAAAATTGGCGACCTGATATATACATCCTCAGTGAGCAATTACATTGAGATTCAATGTTTGATAAAGTTAAGAATTGAAAAATTTTACTAAAGACAAGCTTAGATATCGAACTTATTTTGTCTAACATCATAAGTGTTCATTTTACGAAAGAATTAATTTATTGTGTCTTATCATCCTCCTTTACGAATATAAGAAGAGGGTAACTAAGAATGTAAATTAAAATCAGTTTTAACTGTATGTATATGCCTATTCATTTAATTGGCAAAGCCATAATGATTACGATTATGATATAAGTATACGAATAAACGAATGACCAGGAACACCTCTAAAATCAACCCTTTAACTTACTAACTTATCCGAATAAGACCCCCACAGAATTTCTAGACCAACACACTTCGTCCCAGAATAATCGGGACTTATTACAAAAAGCAGGCAAAGCTGGTTTTTAATATTTGTTTTTTTACTACAAGGTTAAATTATTTTTATTTTTATCTACCCAATTTAACTACACAAATTTTTGTAAAGAAAAAAAACACGGGTTGCACTCCGGGAGTGCCGGCAGAAGTGAAAACTTGATTATTAACGTTGTGCATTTTTGATTTATTTGAACCGTCTTACGGTTTTTCGATCAGCATCACGTGACCTGACGCGAGTTTCACAGTTTCTACCCATGCCACAAAAGTGCTCAACGCCGCTAAAGAAGTTTTCACTTCAAAAATTATTTTTTATTTTACTTTACTTTCGCCATGTAGTGTGTGTTGAAAAAAAATGTAGTTTTAGGACATATTTGGCTTTACTCACAGTATAAAGTAATACATAAAGCATTTGTTTTGTAACGCTGTATGGTTTCCTAATGAATAAAATAGAATAAATTGCTTTCGTAAGAATGGTTTGTAGAGGTCAAACACGATCATTATCGTAACGTATTCGAGTCGTCTGAACGTCAGAAACTGACAGTTTCCCGCTAACAAGTTAACGATAGGCAAACGCTACGAATAAGTTACGATAGTTGTCCGTGCTCACCCCACTGCACTTACTTATCCCAATAAGACCCCACCAAATTTCTAGACTAACACACTAGGTGTTCCAGAACATTCGGGACTTATCACAAAAAGCCGGCATAGCGTGTATTTATTCTAAGCGCTTAGTGCCCGAGGCGGCGCGCGCACGGCGCATTGTCGCGCTGACGTACGCGACCGCCGCGCCGCAACCGCGGTAAACACGAGTGCGATGGCAAAAAAAAAACTTTAAAATATTTAAAAAAAACTACAAGGCTATTTTTTTGATATTTGGGTTCTAACCCAACTAGTCCAATATTTATGATCCTACAAGATTTTACTCGAAGTTAAAAAAAAAACTTAAATATTCCTATATTTGATTTTACCTTACTTTAGATATCAATTTAGTTTTGAGACATTGCTCTCTTAAATGAAAAAAATGGCATGCATAAGGGTAAGGTCTTTACTGCACCTAATAATCCCAATAAGACCCAACCGCATTTCTAGACCAACACACTTCGTTCCGGAATATTCGGGACTTATCACAAAAAGCCGGCAAAGCGTGTATTTATTCTAAGCGCAGGCACTAAGAAGGCGGCGCGCGCACGGCGCATTGTCGCGCTGACGTACGCGACCGCCGCGCCGCAACCGCGGTAAACACGAGAGCGACAGCAAAAACTAAAAAACCTAAAAAAAATATTCAAAAGTTTTAAGAAAATATTTTCCAATAGAAGAAATTTTTTTTCATAAAAAAACTGACATCCCTTAATAATGCAATCTCGTGCAACGATTTAACTGGGGTTCAAGTAATAGAAAATTGTTCATAGGAAAAAATACAAGATTTTGTCGTCCAACTTATGGAAAATAAGGACAAATGTAAATGTCTTCTTTTCTTCTTATATTATAATAAGTAAACCTAAAAATAAGTAACGTTAAAAATAAAAATGAACTCTTCTTTTAAACTATGTGGTAACTAAGTACAGTACAAAATGTTACTATAATGTACTAAAAACCGGTCAGTAACTAAACACTGTCTTCTCAAAAATGTGGCACTTTTGTCGATTTTTCCAAAAGTGTTTAAAATGTAATTTTGTGAATGTATATCGATGTTCTTCTTGCATTTTATTTACCTCATTTTTTTTGCTTTTCGCCAGTTCACCTTACTGATTCAAAGTTCTTCTGCTAACTATAAGTTGCCCTATTATGGATAAAGGCCGGTAAAACACATTGGTTATTATCAGAAAAAAATAATAAATTACTTAAAAAATAGAATATAAAAATTGCCAGTTCGTTGTCTGCCGACGGTACCCAAAAGCTCCAGTATCGCAGATATCAAAAAGCTTACGCCGAGTTAGGGCACTCGATTAAGCCCACCTTGTTTGCATCGCGGCGCGCCGAATCTGCTGACGGTACTGCAGTTAGGCTGTTTTATGATAATTAAAATTTTTGTTAACTGCACCCAGCTTGAATCATTAGAAGTTAGCGTATTAGCTTTGAATTTAAATTTAACTAGGCAAGTTTTAGGTTTAATGTTTCATTTTACGGGTGGGTGAAGTGAGAATTAGATTTTTATCGGGTCACTGTTTAAGTACTAGACAATTCAGAAGTTTGTCTCGTAAATTGCAATACGTGTGCGTCACATACGGATGCACTTTTATTTATAACAAAGTAAAAACCAATCTAAAAGTTAAATCACGACCGCTTGGTGCAGTGGTCCACATGTCAGACTTCTAAAACCAAGGGTCGCGGGTTCGATCCCCGCACAGTACAAGCATAAGTGTGAGTGTACATGTGTGTTTGTACTGGTCTGGGTGTTTTCTATGTATAATATGTATTTATTTACAAAAAAAAGTATTTAAGTATGTTTATCCGTTGTCTAGTACCCATAACACAAGCCTAGTAGCTTATTTTGGGACTAGATAATTGGTGTGATTGTTGTGAAATATTTATTTATTTATTATTTATCAAATGACCGTGCAAAAGTTTAGACTTAACGTATTTGCCATAAAGCTACATTGAGCTCTAGTTCAGCTCTACCGTACCTGCAATAATTACTTACGCATTAACTACACTACTCAAAAAACCCATAACCCACCACCGGCAGTCAGTGAAAGTCATCAAAAACCCAAGACGTATCAATGCATCAATCGCCCAAACAACATGCCGAACACCTGTAATCGCAACACTCGCAAATTACGACCAAATATAAAACACTCGCGTCAACATTGAAATAATAAATCCTGTCACTCCCCCTCCCCCTCCTACCCGATCCACTTGTCCGTGAGGAGGAGACCATGAACACTGTCAGCTCATGATAGACGGCCCAGTATAAAACTGACGAGACAGGAGAACCCGACTCGGAATGGCCCTACCGAGTCCCGTATATCATTTTTATTACATGCCATCTTCATTTTCATATTTCATATTTGCATTTCTAACCCCCCCACGCCTCCCCTTTTAAGCGTTCTCGCGTTTTTTCTATGTTGTAATCGCCTTTGTGAGGGGACGGTGGGCAGCTCGTCAAAGGAAAGTTACATTTAAGTGGGTGAGAAGGAGTGGTTCCGGATGTGCTTCATTGCTTATGAAGCCGGCGAGAATAGTTTTTTGAGGTGCTAGCAGTTGATTTGTTTAAAAAATGTGCGTATTTTTGAGTAAACGTTTCCCCAGCTGAATGTTTTTTATTTATGTATGAGTTTTATTAATTTTTGGGAAACACATTTTGACAGTACATAACAAAATAAAAATGTGATTAAAAACCCAGATTATTTAAGGGTTCTTAGAATTGATGTCATTGTATTTTCCAAATTCAATTAATTTTAAATAATTTATATCAGGCCAGGGGCAGGGGTCCAAAATAAAAATTTCCAAAAAGGCCATAAACTCGATTTAGAGTCCTACGAGTAGATGTCACCACGAAGAAAGAAGGTTGTTGGTTATGAAACAATTCGTTTCAAAGTAACAAAAATTATTGAAAAAATAAATAATGACTGACATAGTAGTCAAAATGTGACTGACACATCATTCTTTTGAATGCTTAAAAGAAATTTTCACCAAATTATTTGATGATGGTGCAGACTCTGACCGCAGGGTAAGGTCTAGGAGTAAATCTGATGCTAATTTAAATACAAGGCTTTCCTATTTTACCGACTGACCCCCAAAATTGTTGTTGCAAGTAAACGCTGCAAGGTTCACAGCCAACTGACGTGTTTGCTTTGACAAAACACGTTCAAAGGTTTTTTCCTTTACTTAAACATGTCCGAAGCATGTTTTAAGCGCTTGCTACGTTAGACGACTTAACTTATTAGGGGTGAAATTAGTAATAGATTATAATTAGTTAAACTACACTGAAAGGCAGGTAAATTTCAAAAAAATTGTACCAAAAAGGCCCAGGGCGAATTGATAACCATTTCGCCCATTATCTTTGATGTAGTGAAAGAAGATTTCATTTTAATCTAGTGTTTGACTGAATTTCTACTCATATTTTTTTCACACTCTATTTGGATACCTAACTAGTACATAGTTCTTGAAATGAGCCTAAGTATTATTTATCCAAATACTGTTAACGATTCCAAGTGCAGTGTCTGTAACCTTCTCAAACTATTAAACTCTAAAGATGTCCCTAATATGAATCTTGTAAAAATTAAACATCAGTTCAATAAAGATCTCGCAATTATCGGCAAAAATTACCCAAAAAATTGCATGTGTCCCATACATCAAGCAATAAACAATTTACCTACGTCCCGCCCGAGAATCGAACCCGTGACACAGAATAGGTGAAAGTTATAACAGTAGCGAAACAAATAAATAATATTGCAATTACACACCCGCACAAAAGTGCACGTCTCAAAGAGACGACCACTTTGGTGTAATGGTCAAGACGTTGACTGCTAACCACGAGGTCGCGGGTGCGATCCCCGCACTGTACAAACATTTGTGTGCATGAACATGTCTGTTTGTACTGGTCTGGGTGTAATATGTATTTATCTAAGTGTATTTGTAATACCACTGTTGATTTTGATATCTGTAACACAAGTGCTTAAGCTATATACCACGGCGTCAGATCAATGTATGTGATGTTGTTGTATATTAATAAAAAATCGCGTACCAATATATGCAAAACCCGCTTACGGCATTGACATGTGCGTCGGTGTGC
Organism: Pyrausta despicata; assembly: GCA_963921415.1. Classification (NCBI taxonomy): domain Eukaryota; kingdom Metazoa; phylum Arthropoda; class Insecta; order Lepidoptera; family Crambidae; genus Pyrausta; species Pyrausta despicata. The sequence goes on along the minus strand of OY992850.1, from coordinate 1,695,828 downwards.
GTGGAAAATTTCAAACATTTTGTTTTAAGTTTAGATTTAAAGATCTTTATTCCTATATGTAACAAAAGTTTTTGTTTATTTACTTATTTAGCTTTTTTCTTTACTGTGCCCGTGTACCCAGGGCGTCACCGTCATGCATCACACACAAAGGCGAACTTCGGCTAATTGCCGGCGATCGGAAAAAAATCCGCGAGGGCGGAGTTTTTCACTCGTTAGTCATAAGAAAATGAATTGTCTATGAATTAAGCCGTAATAATTTATTGTTCGAATTTCAAACGCGTTCATCCCAAAATGGTGTTTCGCTTTTTATTTTTCATACCTGACTCTTAGCGGCCAGTTATTGGGCGCTGATTTTCATTTTATTTCTGTGTAAATAAAATTCTCGTGTCTCAATGTTCGTTTACGTAATCCTCCGTTTGGCTTGACTGATTTTTATGAAATTTCGTGAGCATATTAAGTAGGTAGGCCAACATCTATTATTCATATCCCTTAGTGATGGTTGTTCACAATAATTTATATGGCAAAACAACGTTTGCCGGGTCAGCTAGTATCATATAAACGTACTTTTTTGTGGCCTGCATTGAATACTGCATTGAAATCGAAAGCAATAAAAAAATATTCGAAAGTGCAAGTTCACTGATCTAATCAAATGATCTAAAAAATCTATTTCTATATCAAAGCTAACAGACTTTTAAAAATTGAAAAAAAAAACACAATCTCTTTTCGAAATTCCCATCCGAATGTAAACAGTAAGATCTCCCCGTGCGCATTACCGAACACGTAACACAATAAACCTCATCACATAACTCGTCACCGTGTGCGGCCACCCTAATCCCGGCGTTTATCTTATCTCACTTGTCTGTGTGTGTATACGTTTGATACTTTTTTAGATGTTTTTTTTTTTAATTATTGCAGCCCCAAAATAACTGTTTACACATTAAGATTCCAAGACCAATTAAAAAAAATTGTCCATAAAGTTTCTTAACTCAAATTATGCATTGTCGTCCAAACACGGTGAAAACTTAAGGAAGTGGGTAAAATTCAGCTTGCAAGATTAGATCACAACAAGCAAATGAATTGTTAATTATCGGGACAAGTGAAGTTAAATAATACCTTTTAAAACAACACAAGCCGTCGAGCTCCACCATAACTATTACACAATATAAATGATACAGTTATGCCTAGATAGATAGATTATCACTTTGTTGTACAACACAAAACAAAAATTACACACAAGTTTAACAAAGAAAGATGTAAAAATTAGGTGGTCTTATCGCTTGTAGCGATCTCTTCCAGACAACCTTTGATTAAAGGTACATTTAATTAACGGGAAGGGGAGTTTGAGCAAAATATGTTGTAGTTACTACTTGAGATTTAATAAGTCAACGAGTACTATTACTTAAATCACGCTATATTATTAAAAAATACTATGTAGCCACCATCTGGTTACCAAAAGCCAAACACTCACACAGCGAAGCACTCACAAATGAGTGAACAATACATACTATACGTAGCGTAGGGTTCGCAACAAAATTATGAAAGGGTAAATAAAACAGAAAGCTTACACAAGTCATAAATTTGATTTATAGAGATTAAAAAAGGCGCTTTAGAAACGGCTCGAACGGAAATTTTCGGTGGGACGGATCGGGAGACGGGCGGAGCGTCAGCAGAGAAAATATATTTTGACGTTAATTTATTTTGAAATAATTTAAAAAGATTTTGATATGCTCAACGCCACGATATTAATATAATCTATTCGGTATATGGTAACGAAAAAGCATATACCTCACCGAACATTTTTGGAATGTACTTACTGCTTAATAGTCGATTGGTCGGTGGAAAATCAGTAACTTTAATACTGGGAAATATAATAATATAATTAAAACAGTTTTTAAAAGATCTCGCCTTTTACTGTAAATCAATGTATATTATTAAGACTTAGTGCAAAACTCACCTTTTAGACTTCACCTTCTCGGTGCTCCAAATGCCTTCCACTCTTTTGTACTAGACCAAATTTTAAGGTTTGAGCAGTCCTCAGACAAACCTTTTCGAATTCACCCCCACATGGCTTATTCCATCGTCAAATTTTGCGTCAATTTTCCGCTCCCAAATTTACATACTTTTTACGCTCTGCTCATTTATGGAAATTCCCAGAAATTTTATCCAAAGTTGATCCTTGTCTCAAATTGACCTTATCCAAAATTTCGAAAAGATAACACTCAAAAAATTATTTTCGGCTCCGGTTATCGGGAAGGATTCAAACCCCCGACCTTTGGTAGTCCGGTCCAATGCTCTGACCACTGAGCTACCGAGAACCTTAATGGAGTCGTTGAATTTTGTAAGTGTTTTTTAACGCTTTTAGCAAGCGTATGTTTCATCAATGATTGTGGGAGACACCCTCAAATCACCCGAGAGAAATATTTTGACAAATATTTGACAATCGGTTAAGATGAAACAGGCTATAATTTTATTTGTTAAGTATTTTTTGCGTTCACAACGCTATTTTTTTAATTTCGAAATTTTAAACATATCCAAAATTTTAAACTGCAACTTTTCTCATAGTCTGGGGATCAAGCCACGCTTTCCATTTGTTTTGGAGGTCTTGGAACCAGGCGAGTCACTGATATTGCTCTTTCAGCATTTCTTTTTTGGCTTATGGTACTGGTGGCTGGTCTCTTTAGCAAAATGTTGCGCTCTTTAGGCGTATTGGAGACAGCGTACCTTCCGGAAGCGACAAATGCGTGGTTAGTGACGAGCATCTTTGTTTGCGTGTCCAAGGCAAGCTGTTGGCTCGCTCGGGATGCGCTGCAGAGCGTACTCGCCTTAGGGCTGTATTTGGGACAGAGTTTGGGTACTGGCTGCCAGTTTTCCCTTCTCCCTTCTCCCAGTGACGAGACTGATCGATAAGATCTCCTTTTCATTATATGTGTGGCGCTCGCACGATGTAACCTCACCGCTGTCAGTGCGGTGATTTGGTAAATGATATTGGACACAATGGTCTCTCTTGCCAGTTTAGTGCTGGCAGGGTCTCCCGAAACGCCTGCATAAATGATGTCATCCGCAGATTTCTTGTCGCCATTGATGTGCCTGCAGTACTAGAGCCTGCTGGCATGTTTCGTGATGACGGCAAGAGACCTGACGGAATGACAATCATTCCCTGGCGGCAGGGCCGTATGACCGTAGGGCTTATATGGGATGCCACCTGTGTTGACACACTGGCGCCATCTCAAATAGGCCGAACTTCTGCCGTTGCTGGTGTGGCGGCTAAAGCTGCCGAGTCGCTGAAGATGCGCAAATATGCTGCCCTCTCGGAGAGCTACATATTTGTGCCTTTCGGTTTAGAGACCATGGGCTTCTGGGGATCCAAGTCTATCGCCTTCTTCAAAGAGCTGAAGAAGAGGTTAGCTCAACACACTGGTGACCATAGGGCTGACAGCTTCCTCGGCCAAAGGATCAGCATTGCCATACAAAGAGGAAACGCTGCCAGCTTTTTGGGCACCATACCCACTGGCAGCGCTGGGTGATATTTTTTTTATATAGTTTAAATTTTTGTTTCCTTGTTTCCTTTTTTTGTTTATCAGTTTCTATACTATTAGACTGGTAAGTACTTATATACATAATTTTAGACTTTTTTATTTCCTCTGCTATCCGTACCCCCGTCACAGTGTCGATGTGCCGTCAGCTAGGGGCGTAAGAAAATTTACAGGCGCGCCGTATTTCACCCGGTTTTTGCTAATCTACCCTCTAACGCCTCGCTTTGTTTACCTGTTGACCCTACCACCCCGTGGCTTTTAATTGTCGGGTTGTATTAAAGTAAGGTTAAGTTGTATAAACAAAATGTGACATTGTGAAGTAAGAGCAGTACCCTGAAGAAAGAAGAGATAAAATGTTCATTTCTTGAAACTTATCGAATAAAATACAGATGCATCGATTTGTCACTAACTCGCGTCATTTACTTATTTTATGTTATTAAGCCGCCCGAGGGCCTCCGACCAGGCTTAACGACTAATATCTATCGATATTAACCGGGACCAACAGCTTAACGTGCCTTCCGAAGCACGGAGATGCTTGTAAATAGACGTCACTTTTATGGTCAGAATGGTCACCCATCACAAACATGACCGCCCCGTAGGTTGCTTAACTTTTGGTATCACTACCAAAGCGCTGCAATCGCTGCGCCACAAGCACCTCTGACGTTTCGAATTCGAATACGAATATAATGTTCTAAATAATGTTCGCGCTCGTTCGTGTTCGAAATAATGATCGAATACGAAAAATAATTTTTGTGCTCACTTAACAGAACGTCACGGAAAACAATTGTTTTAACAAGATATTTTAAGCATTATGGTTGTGCATCAAAAATGAGTAGCCTGATGCGCTAGCTACTGTACTTATACTCAGAAATCGATAAAAAAATAAGTAAATGACGTCATCAACTTAGGACCGTAATGATCTATCGACAGGTGTAATGTAGGCTCTTCTAAACATTGAAATAAACGTCATACTTTTAATTGTAATAGTTAATTCGTTATTATATTCTCAAATGTCTGTTATTTATGTCTGGGATTCTCTTCAAAAGTGAAGTTTATATCTAACTAGCGGTCACCCGCGAGGACTTAAGTTTTTTGCCAGTTTTGCCACTGAGTTTCATACAAACTTTCATCCAGTATTCTATCGCCTTGAGGGTAGAATTTATAAAAACCCTTCCTTGGCACATGCCTACGTCATAACATCTACCTGCATACTAAAATCCAATCGTTGACATACTTTTTATTATCTGTCAAAACGGTCTGCCTCCATAGATTTCGTATGGGAATAAATGATTGTGACGTCACGGTCATGTGTCAGAAATCGGAGTCAATTGACCGAATATTTATTGCGTTTTGTGTGTTTAAAAATTGGTTTCTACAGCTTTTTTGAAATATATTGGTTGTATTAACTTCATAGGGGCTATGTTTTTTAAACACCGTGTTCTTGACAATATTTAAGATAAGTGTCATCATCCAAATTTCAGTCCTATCCGTCCGGTGGCTAGGGCTGCGCGGTGATCACTATGGCAGTCAATCAGTCACCATTGAGTTTTATATATTTATATAGGTATCAATCCTATATCAATATTTTAGATAGTCAAATCAAATACCGCGATATTGTAGTGCCTCGAGTATGTTCGCGTACGCAGATGTCGACAGTTTCCCGGCTGTACTGCGCAAGAAAGCTGGCTCACATTAACGGCGAGTGAACGGCAGCCGCAACAATATCCTGAAGGTCATCCCGACAGTGGGGACTGTTCGCTTGTCTAGCATTTCTGATAAGTAACTCGCTCACTTTTAGTTATTAAGTACTTAAACTAGTTATGAGCTTTTTGATACATGTACTAACAGCCAAATGTATAAAACTAACTTTGTCGCGTATAGAATAATTATTTATTGTGTATGAGTGTGTGTGTGTGTACCGAAAAAAAAAACATATTTTACGGTATTCTGTTATCTCGACAGCAAATGCATTAAAATGTTTTGAAAGCATTGTTCTCATGTAAGTGGCCTAGTTAATAAGTCTTAGTGAGAATAAAGATCTTTAAACCTAAACCTAATGGATTTATTTTGTCCGAAAATAAACGTTTTTATTTTTATTTTATTTTGTTTAACAACAATCTGCCTCGCACTACTCCCCCTTTTAATCCGGACGCCCTCCAATACCGCGCTCATAAGAATAGGAAAACGGCGAACAACGCGATTTCGCCAATACGCTTCCTACACGTTGCAAAATGGCGCTCATATAGAAAAGTTGGACAATACCCGAGGTACAGTGAACATATGAGTTTAGCTTAGTTTCCGATTTGGCAAGCGACGGTGCAATATCCAATTGAGCCGTACGTAATATAATATGCAACAGATAATATTTGCGCCGATCGGTATCATGTTTGGACGATTACGAATAAGTTTGTTGTAAAATTACAAAAAAAAAACTTTTTTAGACTGTATCAAACAGAAATGAAGGCAGTGTTAAGACTCTACCATCCAAATTAGCAGTTAAGACTTTTTTTTTATATAAACAACATCACATACACTGATCTGACTCCGTGGTAAGTAGCTTAAAGCACTTGCGTTACAGATATCAGAATCAACTGTGGTATTACAAATTAACTTAAATAAATACATATAACACCCAGACCAGTACAAACACACATGTTCATGCACACAAATGTTTGTACAGTGCGTCGATTGAAACCGCGACCTCGTGGTTCATAGTCAACTTCTTAACCATTAAATGTTAGTAGTGTATGAAATTGAAATTTGAAATACATAAATCAAATTAATTAATTGTTTTAATTATGAAATTCAAATCAATTACATAATATTTTTCAATGAGCCGAATCAATATAAAAGAAATTAAATTAATAAATTAAGTTAAATCAATAAAAAAATCACTATCAATCAAAATTTAAAAATACTATAAAAAGGAGTACGCCCCCATGTACCTATGTAACTTTTTGCACAAAACATCTTTAAATCAGAGATGTGAACCTATCTGCTAATGTCTTCAGGTTGCTATTGGGACTGAAACACTGATCCTGCAGCCTCCAGTTCGCCCGCGATCATAATCTGTGCAACCAGATCGAAACGTCGGGAAGGTAAATACTAAGTTTTACCTTTAAAAACTGTTTGTGTTGCGTATAACCCGTTAAAAATCTATGTTTTAGTGTAATAATGCAACAGGAAAGTTTAAAACATGCTATTGGGACTGTTTCTCACTCTATTCTGTTTGGCGACCGTTTGGTGCAGTGGTCTACATGTCGGACTTCTAAAACCAAGAATCGCGGGTTCGATCCCCGCACAGTACAAATATATGTGTGCATGAACATGTGTGTTTGTACTGGTCTGGGTGTTTTCTTTTTATAATATGTATTTATTTACAAAAAAAGTATTTAAGTATGCTTATCCGTTGTCTAGTACCCATAACACAAGCCTCGTAGCTTAATTGGTGTGATTGTTGTAAAATATTTTTTTATTTATTCTCCTTACCCATAGAATCTTCGTATCTTTGCATGTGCATCCACTTTTCCTATCACCATGATCCACTCCAGAGCCTAGATCCAAGCTAGAACTAACGGGCCAATATCTAATAGCCATGGAGCCGTAATTACTGCTGCCCCGTTGGAGGGGAGAGGGGGGGCAGACGGATCAACGCTGCACAATCCGAGCGATAGAATTTTATGAGACCAGCGGACGGGACTCGGTAAGCAGTTGTCGTAAATACTCGAAAGGGGGTAGCGTTCACTGGATGTGGCATGTGAGTCGAGTTTTGAGGTGATGTTCGAGGGGAACGTAGATGATGATGGATAATACAAATACAAATACAAAATATTTATTTTTTCTTTTACAAAGATAAGCCTTACAAGATGTGGCCAGTGTCTCCTTTTAAGCTTGATAAAGCCTGTGCCAGGAGTTACTGCTCTTCCTTAAAAAGATAGAACTATCTAAGTAACATTAAATAAAAATTAAAAATAAACATAATGTGCCTGAGAGTAAGTATGGGTGTGTTACTGTGTGTGTGTGTGTGTGTGTGTGTGTGTGTGTGTGTGTGTGTGTGTGTGTGTGTGTGTGTGTGTGTGTGTGTCTGTTTGTGTGTGTTAATAATAATAATAATAATAACTTTATTTGTTCTTGACAGTATACATGTTATCTTAACAAATATGTGAACAAAGCATTATATAAAGGACTCAATTTTAATATGGGGATTATTGACGTCTAAACTAGTTAACAAAGAAACTGTGTGACAGACGCCATTCTTCCACAGTAAGGAACGTTATCTAAATATTTGTAACAAGAACAATGACAAGGCAAATTATATAAGTATGTACTCGTAAAGTTATACTAATTAGGTGTGTATGTGCATGTGCTGTATGCGCGTAGGAATGTACGTAAGAGTTTTTTAAAGAGAATGTGTATGTTGATGTATTTGCGGGGTAGAGAGCAAGCAAAGGCGCATTCAACAGTAAAAAATGCCCTTTTCTTAAATAATTTTGTTATACTTATTCGATTTCTTTTAGTGAAGTGAAATATGACAGAATTATGTTTTGATGCTTACAAAACATTTTTTTAAAAGTTAACTCGCTCTTATCAGCCTATTAGACAGTTTGTTTAGCCGATACGTTAGTTAAAGTGCTTACAGTGTTTTTGTAACCAAAAATCTCGTTAGACCTAATAAGCAGTCAGCATTCGTATTTGATATGGAAAATTAGTCAGTTGTGTGCTTTTTTTTTGTTAAATTTTGATTATGTTAAGTTGTCGTTGTAAAATTTTAATTCAAATATTAGAGTTTATTGAGCTTACAATAGTGGTTTTTGTTTATATTTAGACATTTAGCGACTATAAACGGGCTTGGCTATGGACTACGACCGGCCTTTGCATATTTATTTAACTATCAAAGCTTTATTGCACAATAAAATTTGCACTAAAGGTAGACTTAATTAACTTAATTTAAAACTTTATGCACCAGAAATGTAAAAAGAGTGGACTTAATGCTTAAAGCATTTTCTGCCAGTGAACCTTAAGGTCATGCAGAAAGAAAACAATGAGTGCAGTAAAAACTATATGAGAAAGGCAAAAATAAATAAACATAATGTATATATAAAAGAATGTTAGAATATCAATAAATAAAAGTAAATATGAGATTATATTATAATATAAGGTACTTGATACAAATAAAGCCTATGCTCGATTAAGGCCTGTTGTCCCGAAAAGTCGGTTAAGATATATTTACACCTACAAAACTTGACACACACAAAGACGAAAGCGCCACGGATCGAAAAACAGTGTGCGAGCGGAGGATCCGCGATCACAGCGACAGTAGCGGTCGGTTGTTTGTGAAGGACGGGCGTGGACATGGCCCGTTATTATTTTGACGTAATTTATATTGAGTTATTATGCGTTAAATATTAAAGTTTTGTGTCAAGGAATGTATGCAGGTCACAATACAGCTCATTAAAAGGTAAATATGACTCTATATTTTACTTCTTTGCCGTAGTGAATTAAATACAGCTTATTATGATTCTGAAGTATGGTGAACTAAATAAGGCCTACTTTTTTTAGTAGGCCTTATTTATGTTCCTAGGCCTTATTAAGAGTCTCTTGAATTCTAACTTAATTACCTTTATTTACAGAACAATAATTATCTTAATATGTCTCCACCAAGATCAAAACGGGCTACATGGTCTGAAGAAAGTTTAAGAGCAGCCATCAATGAAGTACGTCATGGTCAACACTTACAACATGGACTTACAAGGCTTCGGAAAAACATGGCGTACCGAGAAGGACAATTAGGAATCATCTGAAAAGTGGTGCTTTACACAAGAGTTTAGGAAGAAATGCTGTATTCACCAAAGAACAAGAAAAAGATTTCGTCAGCCGTATATTGAAATTTTCTGAAATAGGCATACCTCTGACACCTAAAATGATTAGGATCCAAGCATTTGCATTTTGTGACAAATACAACATTTCAAATAATTTCTACAAAGAATCAGGACTTGCTGGAAAAGTATCAGTAAGACTGATTCGTGTTCCTAAGAAAATTGTGCTGTATGTACCCAGGCCTTATTTAGTTACTCTGTTGGAATAAGGCCTGTCAAATTAATATAATTTTTGAACATTTTTTAAAATATTTGAGAAGACATGTATAATTGTTGTTTTTTATTTGTATGGATATGTTTTTTTTTTATATCATGCTTTTTTTCTAACTAAAATGAGACTTGAAGTCTGACTTGCAATTTTCACAAAATATTTTGCAATTAAGCTTAGAAATTATGATAGGATCTCATAGAAATACTTTTTAAAAAGCTCGAAAAATAAATAGCATTATATAATAAACTTCTTTATAACGATATTCCTGTACATTTAATATGTAGGCTTTGTTAAAGCACTATGTTTTAGAAAGGCCCTTGAGTAAGGTTCCAGAAAAACCTATTTTTTGTGATTCTTTATGAAAGTTTAGGTTATTTTTTCTAAATTACATAAAGTTTACGAACTAAAGAATAATGATTTTCTTTTATTTATGACCCTTTTCAAATATATATTAATCAAATAAGCGTTTGAAATTAGGTAGGCCTTATTTGTATCACTTACCTTACAAAAAAAATAATATCAATAAATTTATTAATAATACATAGTAAAAATACAAAAATATAATATACATGCAATTTATTCATTCGAAATTTTCGAACTTTATTCTTGAACGACAGCTTCGACTCTGATTATTTGAGATCCAGGAGTAGTGAGTTCCACAGTCTTATTCCACAGTCATAATCCAATTGTTTCCAAAAATAAATGACAAAATCATTGCATACTGAGGACTTTGGCCGACTGATACACATCGCCACTGTGGAGGTGTCTTGTGTTGAGGGTGATCACGGGTCCGGACACGTTCGGCTGATGTCGCTTAGCTTAGCTTAGTTTATATAACTGAATGATGAGATTGTAAGATTGTTTCATAATTAATTTAATTTAATACTAACCATATATTTTAAGCTAACTGTTACTAACTCATATGGATTTGATTTTTCGAAATAAATGATATAATTATTATTACACTTTATTTAAACTTTATCATTGGTTGGGTTGGTTTTTACGGTATAATTATAAAAGTAAAATATAAAATTATACAAATCATAAAAATATTATAATTATTGCCGCATCCAGTCCTATTTCTAGATCTTTGCTCGTACACATTAATGCAGTACGAATGTGCAACTATTACTCGGTGAGTTGTGGATTTGTTTTGCTGCACCGATAGCTGAAAATATGAAAATGAGTTTCAAGTTACACTGAAGAAGTAAACAGACATGCATTTTTATTTCAGAACTTGTTTGGCTTTGTTACCGAGATATTTAGCGACCCGACTGTCCTGGATTGTTGGGTAAGCTCCATCTTTACGAGTACAGTCCATTCGGTTTGTCTGTTGCGTATTTAAATTTAAAGATGGCGCCGGTCGGCTAATATTTCTCGTTTTGTATTGTTTCATATTTTTCGGATTTTCTTTTGTGAGAGTTGGTTTCGGGTTTGGGTTGAATAGCTCAACATACATCATAGTGCGATAACATTGAAGATATGCCAAAACCTTGTTGAGCCCCAATATTCCATCAAGAAAACTTTCTCATCACGGGCGTCACGCTCCCCATGTAAGATGTTGCTCTCAATACAATGAATTACAGTAGAACCCCGATTATCCTACTCAATTTAAAACCAGAGCTAATTCGGATAATCGAAAATCCGGATAATCGATTTCGTAGTCAAATCGAACAATATTTGTTTAATCTTATATTATATAATGAGTTTGACATATGTACCTGTGTCGTTTAGACAAAACGATATAAAAAACAATTATGTGTGTGATTCAAATACAATAAATGACATAGTATGTTGTTGTGTCTGTCTAGTTGCGGAGTATAAAATTTCAAGCAGCAGCTAGAGCCGTGACGCGAGTCCGGATAATCGGATGTTCGGATAAATGGGGTTCGGATAATCGGGATTCTACCTAAAAAAGAAATATACATATTTCACGATTCATTGTATATATTTCATTGTATAAATTTTAAAAAACCGGTGAAGTGCGAGTTGGACTCGCGCACCGAGGGTTCCGTACAAACCTGTAGATAAGGAGTAGAACTTTGAAATTTTCAAAATTGACAAAAAAAAATACGGTTTTCGTAATTTTTCATATATCTGTACTATAAGACGTGACTTCGTAGTAAAATTCAAGATTTTAAGTTTACGGAAAGTACCCTGTAGGTTTTGAGTCGCGTGCGAGTTTCGAAGATTTGCGGATATTTGCGGCCTAAATGGCTGTATCTTTTGATTGCGTAGGCTTAGAAGGTTGATTTTTCTATTGCTTCCAGGAACAGTAAACTTAAGTATCATATAGAAATTTCAGTTTAATACCTCCACGTGTTCCTGAGAAAAACGGTCTTGACAGACGGACGGACGGACAACAAAGTGATCTTATAAGGGTTCCGTTTTTTTCTTTTGAGGTACGGAACCCTAAAAAGGTCTTTCTGCCATCAAATCGCATAAGTTATAATGAAATTAGTTTAAATTCCTAGCTTAGAATCTGTAATAAGTGGTATTGTGTTGTTGTTTCTTTTTATATCAATGCTGTGTACGTCTATAATAGGTTCACAAATAAGATTGCTTACCCTAGATGATAATTGAAATATGTAATCCATACTAATATTACAAATGCGAAAGTAACTCCGTCTGTCTGTCTGTTACTCAATCGCGCCAAAACTACTAAACCAATTTGCATGAAATTTGGTATGGATATATTTTGATACCCAATATAGGATAGGCTACTTTTTACCGCGGGAAAATAACGCATTCCCTTTCAATTGGGCCGTTCGTCTGTTTTTTTTATTTATAAAAATGAATTGGTCTAATAAGTTTCACTAAAATTCGTGAACGGCTGAACCGATTTCAATAATTTTAGCCTTGAAATATTGATGGAAGTCCAGGAAAGATGTAAACGATGAGAAAACAGCGGGAAGGACAGCGTCTGCCGGGTCCACTAGTGTGTGTATATATGTACTGTTGGCGTACCTTTCTAAATAAAAAAATAAATAAAAAAGGTATTGTCAGAACAAAATAAAATTTCTTAGAACAAGAAGGGTGCAACTATATAATTAAGAACCAGGCTAGTTTGCAATAATTACATTCAAACTACGAACTTACTGTAATTGAAAAGGACAGTGTTGAAAAATAGTCAAGTAATTTCGAAATACGTTTACTGACATAGAATAAGTAAGATACCTTTTAGACAAGTCTTAAACACCACCTAAATCTTTCAAGTGTTTTATGTTTATTTTTGTTAAAATCTTATGAGCCACTTTTACCTATAAGGTCATTATTGGCGCCCAACATGTTGCAGACATCATTTGTAAAGCACAGAGTACTTTTATTAAGCTTGTATTTTAGGATATATTTTATTGCCTTATTAATTATTTTGTTTATTTGCGTCAAAAAATCATCTGTGTCGCTTTAACATAATAATATTGACGACCGCTTGGTGTAGTGATCCACAGGTCAGACTTCTAAAACCAAGGGTCGCGGGTTTCGATCCCCGCACAGTACAAGCATAAGTGTGCATGAACACATGTGTGTTTGTACTGGTCTGGGTGCTTTCTATGTATAATATGTTTTTATTTACAAAAAAAAGTATTTAAGTATGTTTATCCGTTGTCTAGTACCCATAACACAAACCTCGTAGCTTAATTTGGACTAGAGAATTGGTTGATTGATGTGAAATATTTATTATTATTATTATATCAATACTTTTTTGTGGCACCCAACGTGTTGCTAAAATTATTTACATCTTTTACAGTTATTTACGCAGAACAAATTTAATTTATATTGATTAGATCTGTTAAGTGCGTACTTCTACTTTGATTCAAAGTTATCTCAATTTAACAACACAAATCTAGAACTATAAATATAATGATTTTTTTTGGCACCCTACGTGGTACTAAGATAATTTGCGTCTTCTTCATGTGTTTACGCAAAACACATTAGATCCGTTAAGTCTAATTGAGATCCAAATATCTATATTGAAAAACATACATCCATAACAAAGACTACTTCCAAGCACACGACTTCCCGCTAACGTCTCTCCTAACAAAACTAAAAAAAAAAACAAGAAAATAAACACGATAGACACATAGAGCACGGGCGGACGGACAGAGCTCAAGCATAGAGCGTAGACGCGGGTGACGCGCGACGGACAATCGCGCCGGATTGCACTCGCCACCCACGGGTTAAGGGGTAGCCTTTTAGATTTCCCTTTAGAAGGAAGAAAAAGTAAAGCCGAGAAAGCCCCATTTTTTCGAAATTGCTCAATAATAAAAATCAAAACAATTCATTTATCTGACCTCTTAATTTTGTGACATCTATCCCATACAATGTATAAGTGCCAGACCCATATCAATTGCGTTTGGGATATATGACTCACCGGATAAATGGGCATCTATCCTTAAAAAATCTTTGAATTAAGTTTTGCATTGCATGCAGTCGCAACGAGACATACAACTGAGTCAAATAAAATAGAGTTAGAGATTCTTTAGATCGATATGTAATTAAAATCAAGTCATTTATACCACTGGGGCATCTATCTCTGCTTTACCTTATCTTCTGTCTGAAAAAATAAATAAATAAATAAATAAAATAAGTAAATAGGGACAACATCAAATACCTTCATTGCTCTTATCCCAAATTAGTTTACTTAAGCACTTTTGCAAAGGAAAAATAATTATCAAATAAAATATATCTACAAAAGTGTCACGCACCTCCCCCTTAAGTCCAGTTGCATCAGGCTTCAAGACGGACGGCTGGGGGCAGGTAAAGGGGTCAAACGTCATCGATCCGGTGGGGCGGTGGGGGCAGTGGGGCGCCCGGGCCGGCGTAATCATCGCCCCCCTGTTTTGTACCACTGTCCGCGCGCACATGTCGAATTATCCTTATAAAACGCGAGATGGTGATAATTTCGTTAGATGCTCTAGAGATGGCAGATTGGAGTTATTTTTCTTAGTGAGTTGAAATGTCTTTATAACCGACTTCAAAAAAGGAGGAGGTTATAAATTGGACCATATTAACAAGCTTTTATTAGCTCGGGCTGTATGTATGTGTGTAACGGAATCCTTTAGCTCAATTTTCCCCAACTTCCAGATATCGGATTAATTTGAAACATCGAAACTTTGGAAACGTATCAAGTACCGATGATAATGCAATAATTTGATAAGAGTCTTCCGTTATCCTTTTAATATATATAAAAATGATTAAAAAAACTAAAAAAAACACGCTTTTATTGCTAACTAAAAATGAGAAAATAACAATGAGTACAAATAATTTATATTACAGTAAAGTAAAAAACGTGGTGTGCTTGGTATAGTAAAATCATTCTATTATTGGCATCTATAAAAACGACATTAAGTGCACCCTACGTTTTTCACTCTACTGTAATATTTAAATTCTTAGTTTTTTAAACTATTTTTTATGTATATTTAGGAATCTGTAAAATTGTACGTATTCTTACGCTGGGTCATGTTGTGAATTCTGAAGTTTGAAATAAGTATGATTCCTAGTGATAAAATCGTTAAAGATATACCTAACATACACTTCAAAAACTATATTATCTTTCGGCAGTAACTTTTAATGAACTCGGCAGAACGTAAATATTTTTTATACATAGTCATCAATCAACTTAGGTCTTAGGAACTATGGTAGAGTGTGTGAATTTGCATCTAAGCGAAATATTCAACTCAAAGATACCTACACAACGCCACATTTCCAAGTCCAGTCACATAATCCACAGTCGATACGTATTTGCGGTTTGGTCTTTCAGGCGCGTCCATTCAAAGACGTACATAATTTTATCACAGGACCAACGGCTAGCCGTCAGGGTCGAAAGGTGGTACTTCCAAACGTTTTGATCCTATTTTCGGATCTAGCCATCGCGTTCGGTTGTATGGTCAAGCTTGCAAGTGTGACAAGGATGGCTACATTCGAAACTACGGACAACGGCTTATAGATTAGGGATCTACTGCCGAATTCATCCGTAATGCGCTCTCAAAGGCTATCAAAACGCAAATATCTCATGTAGGTGATAGCTGTCCTTGGTGATGGTAGTCCACTTAAAGCTATAATATACGAATAGTAGCTACGGTCTACCTAAAAAGAATTATAAGCCCATAACGCAGGCGATACGGGTGCACAGGTGTGTGCTCAACTAACAGGAAGATGCATTTACTTTATTTGCTCTTAAAGTCCAACGAGACGTCACGAGATAAAATGCATGACCGGAAATCTTATGATTTTTGAGACATGTAGATAAAGATAATTTACATTGATCTGACTCCGTGGTAAGTAGCTTAAGCTCTTGTGTTACAGATATCAGAATCAACAGTGGTATTACAAATAAACTTTAATAAATACATATAACACCCAGACCAGTACAAACAGACATGTCCATGCACACAAATGTTTGTACAGTGCGGGTATCAAACCCGCGACCTCTTGGTTAATAGTCAACTTTTTGACCCCATAACACCAAAGTAGTCGTCGAAGATGTCAGTCAGTATGAAGCATTTCTAAATAAATAAATAATATATAAATAAATAAATAAATATAAATAAATATTTCACAACAATCACACCCATTCTCTAGTCCCAATGTAAGCTACTAGGCTTGTGTTATGGGTACTAGACAACGGATAAACATACGTAAATACTTTTTTTTTGTAAATAAATACATATTATACATAGAAAACACCCAGACCAGTACAAACACAGATGTTCATGCACACTTATGCTTGTACTGTGCGGGGATCGAACCCGCGACCCTTGGTTTTAGAAGTCCGACATGTGGACCACTGCACCAAGCGGTCGTCGAATTTCTAATCTTCTAATTTTAAGCGCTATAGAAAAGTTATATCTAAATCTTTACCTATCCTGATGTCTAACTGTTATTTTGAAATCAAATCTTACAAAGTTATATCGTTTAAGGTCGATTTTTATATAATAGACAGATAGCGTTAACAGTCCGATAAAATTCCAAGATGGCTGATTTGACATATCAAACTTGATTAAGCAGAAGGTCAAATCGAATGTCTAATCTCAGTATACTGACAACAGATATAAGATTAGCATTCCAAAACAAAGAGTATCTTGTAGGTGTTTTTCTGGACATATCTTCTGCCTACGATAACGTTTTACTTCCAGTGCTCAGGCAAAAATTGCTTCAGCTGAGTGTCTCAGAGAGGTTGACCAATTTCGTTTGCAGAATATTATTGCCCAGGGTCATAACAGTTAGGTATCAGAACTTGGATATTTCTTCACTTTCCATTTGGAAGGGCCTTCCACAAGGCTCAGTGCTCAGCCCCCTTTTGTACAGCATTTATACAATAGATTTGGACAAAACAGTAGACTCCTTTTGTAATATACTGCAATATGCTGACGATATTGCTTTGTATATCTCCTCCAAATCCGTGTCCGAGGCTACTACCCGGTTAAACTCGGCCCTCGGATACCTTAGTAATTCGATGACTTCACATGGCCTTTCTATATCCGCCCCTAAATGTAACTGTATTGTCTTTACCCGCAAGCGAGTCATTCCAATTATTAATTTGTCTATTGGAGATGATCCCATTCCTTGTCAAAATCAGGTCAAATTTTTAGGCTTAATTTTAGATTCCAAATTAACGGGGGTTCCTCACTTCGAATATATTCTCGATAAAACAGAGAAAGGTCTAAACGTCCTTCGAGCGTTGTCGGGAAGTTGGTGGGGAGCTCACCCCTATTCTCAAAAAATACTTTACAATGCGATTGTACGCAGTCACTTTGATTACTCGTCATTCCTTTTAGACCCTTGCAATAAAGTTGTTCTAGATAAATTAACGAAAATGCAGTCTAAGTGCCTGCGCGTGATTCTTGGAGCTATGAAGTCGTCCCCAATCAACGCTCTCCAGATTGAGTGTGTTGAGCCTCCCCTTTTTTTGCGCAGACAGTACCTATCTGATCGTTTTTATATTAAAACTTCACAAAATTCTTCACACCCCTTATTACAAAAATTAGAATCCCTCTCTAACTTGATCCCCCCACGTGACTCAACTTTTAAAACTCCATGTATCCTCCTTAGCTATCAAAAGTTTAATCGTCTTCCCTTTTCTATCGAAAAATTTCCCATTAATTCTCTTTATTCTAACAGCTTTGAATCATTAAATTTCGTCCCTCCAGTTCTCCTTAATTTTGGTATCCATAAAGACTCTTGCTCAGCTCAACAACAGTTTTCTGAAATAATTTCCGAGCATTGGCGAGGCTGGCTCACAGTGTTCACCGATGCCTCTAAATTATCCGACGGAGGTTATGTGGGCGCTGCAGTATGGATTCCTGCTTTTAAAATTACATTAAGCTTTAAATGTCCGCCTGTAACATCCATCTTTACTGGTGAAGCTATTGCCATCTTAGAATCCATTCTTTATGTTAGATCTCATTCTCTAAATAATACTCTTATCTTCACTGATTCTCTAAGCTGCCTTCAAACTATTTTAGCTAACCCATTTAGGTCCAAAACCAAATTCCCCCTTATACTTAATATCCGCGAAGCCCTTCTCGACTGCAAGAAAAAAGGTTTAAACGTCGTTCTAGCTTGGATCCCTAGTCACAGAGGCATACCTGGCAATGAGACGGTAGATTCATGCGCCAGGAATGCTATCATGATAGGCTCTTCTGAACATAGCAAGCTCTTCTCGCATGATGTCTTGACTCTTCCTCGTGCTCATTTGTACCAATCTTGGAACTCCCACTGGGAAAATACAAAGCCTTCAGCCGGTAGATATTTTGCGGATATTCAGCAAACAATACCTACCAAACCATGGTTTTTTTAAATATCCGCATCTTCCTAAAAAGACTGTTTCTATTATTTGTAGATTACGATTAGGCCATTCCTCCACACCAGTGCACTTAGCAAAACTGCGGATAAAGGATAGCTCCTTGTGTGAATGTGGCCTCGATGAAGGATCAGCTAACCATCTTCTGTTTAATTGTCCTTAGGTTGGTTCTTCTTTATTTGACTTCCTCCCTAAAAACTTTCCCCGTCCTGCTTCTATTAAATTCATTCTTCACTCTATGAATTCCCACCTTTTAAAATCACAGTCAAAATTTATACATGTTAGTAAAATTAATTTATAGTCGTCCTAAGCTCTCAGATAATTGTATTTCTTCAGTTCCTCCTACTTACCTTTTCTCTGTGTGGCTCCTTTAATTTATGTTTATTTCTGAGATACTTCTAATAATATCCTTTGTTCGTTCGGTGTTGTCCTAATGTGTTTTTTTTATGTTGATAAATCTGCTTAGCTTTTAATTATTCCGCTTACGTTCTCTCCTGTGTAAAAGCTACCTACGTGACATTGGCGGAATTTAGTGAAATACCACCGGCTCAACACTAAATTGTCGCCATTAATAAAAAAAGAAGAAGAAGAAGAAGAAATCGAATGTCATCTTAAATTCAGTAAGTTTATATTTAACAGTCAGACATTTATCTGAATATTGAAAAATTCGCCCTTAATAGCTATACAAATAAGAACTCAACCTAAACAATAGCTATCGCCTATCTTCGCTGTGGACGACAACCATCAACACGTCTGGTACTGGTAATATTTCTAGCGACCATCTTGTGATTACGCGGACCCACATCTAAAACCGTTTGGCTAGCTCTTATTTTTCTCGCAATAGATTCGCCATTGGCGATGTCGTGTGTTTGTGTAGATAGCGTTCTGCGCTGCGGTTAGGCGGTGAAATATGCAGAGCCGGTAGCCGGGGCGACCTTTACAAAGGAGCGGTGTAAGACAGTCCGTGTAGACGCGCGTGCATTCAAGTGAACGGTGGGTGTCCATTGTAACACGTGATTGAATTACATATAAAGCAAAACCTGGTGACCGGTAGCACCTCGGTGGTTTATTGCAAACCTATTTCACGCCACCAGCCACTGGCACCTTAGGTGCATATATTCAGTTTTAATTTTATACATATTTGAGAATTGATGTACCTATTGTGCTGTAGAAAAAAAACCACTCAAGTGCGAGTTGGACTCGCGCACCGAGGGTTCCGTACAAACCTGTAGGTATATAAGTAAAAGTTTACGGAAAGTACCCTGTAGATTTTGATTCCCGTGCAAGTTTCGAAAATTTGCGGAAATTTGCGGCCTAAATGGCTGTATCTTTTGATTGCGTTGGCTTAGAAGGTTGATTTTTCTATTGCTTCTAGGGACAGTAGACCTAAGTATCATATAGAAATTTTAGTTTAATACCTCCACGCGAGAAAAACGGTCTTGACAGACGGACGGACGGACAACAAAGTGATCTTATAAGGGTTCCGTTTTTTTCTTTTGAGGTACGGAACCCTAAAAATGATTAAAATCTACTTTCCAGTTTAAAACCCCCGATTGAGTCGGGACAACAGCTGGTGAGATTAAACGGCTAGACGGATTTCGATGATCTATAGCTAAGAACCACCGTGATTTAATAATCGATTAAATTAAGAAAACCGCAACGAAAACAGTAGATCCGTTCAGAAGCTACGATGCCACAGACAAACACACGTATACACACGAACAGACATAGGGGTTAAACTTATAACTTCCTTTTTTTTCGTCGGGGGTTCAAAATAACATATGAACCGTACCGTATATCGGATTGCCGTCTAACCGAACTTTGAGATTGATGGAACAGTGAGTGCACCTGTGTATTGCGCTCACACTTGTGCACTATAGTATCTCCTGCGTAGTTGGCTGATTTCTGTCGAGATTGGCCGCCGTGGTCAAACTCGGCCAGAGGGACTATTATTATTACCGTACCGTACCTACAGCCACACATACGGCTTGACACCCGGCTTTGATTGTAGAAGAAGTAAAGTGCAAATAGTTTTGAGTACTGCCAAGTATTTTGCTTTATTTAGTAACAAACAACGCTCTAGCCCAAGTTATAAATAAAATGTCGTAAACATTATGTCATCTTGGCTTGAACGATCAAGATGAAATTCAGTCAATCGACCTGCCTAGCAAACCGTTCTATTCTACTATACAGACAGGGTAGCGACATTAATACGACAATCGACTTTCTGTCTGTAACGCTTTCACGTCTTAAATACTGTTTGGATGTAATTCTGTACACATACATGCTCGTCAACATTCTGTATGTGTGTTAAATTGTATCTAAATCTGTTCAGTAATTTGGCATGAGAGCGTGACAGACAGAAATTTAACTGTCGTATTGTCGTCCCCACCCTGTATAAATATGGAATATTCTTTCAATACACAGAACTTGAAATGACCGTATTGTTGGAACTTACACTTATCTATTTAGATGATTTAATTTCTGATTCCCACTTAAATAAAATGAATACTAAAGTTTCACAGTTTCTAAAATGATCAACAGTTTGAATTTGACGCTTCTGTCAAGATATGCACCTACTAGAGTTATCTACATCAATAAAAAGGAAAAGAAATCGCAGTTTTTAGAGTACAAATTCAGAAAACTATTATCCGGAGTTTCCTCGACACGACGTTCTCGGCCGAGTTTACTCGCCACGACGTTTCCGGCCGAGTTTACCACAATGGACACACGCCCACACAGTCAGTTTTCAAAAGCGTCCACGGGGACGCGCTTCTCAAAGCTGACCGCCATTAAACATGCATCGGGCAAGGTGTTAAGTTGCGCTTTGACCCCGCCACGCTCTTTGGACATCTTCAGCTCGGTATGTAGCTGCTTTAGGGAGTATACGACAAATTGTATGGCGCTTAAGTGTTGAGAGGTGATTTGGAGAAGGAAATTGGCTGGCGTATGTATTAAAGTGCAACACCGAAATTGGCAAGAAATGTATGTTAAAGCAACATAAAGATGAGCACTGAGAATAGGTGTTTGTCAAGAAGGCCCATCAGACATTAATTTTTTTTATTTATAACTAGCTTAAACCGCTTCTTCGTCCACATTCCAAAGGTAGTTTTTTTGGAATGCGTTGTTTTCCCGTAATATCAATTTTATCCAAATATAATTTCAAATCCTTGGTAATTTAGGAGTGTAAGCGATCAGATTCACTAGAAAGTTTTTTTGTCCATAGGAATGCGTTGTTTTCCCGCGGTCAAAAGTAACTCATATCCTTTCTTAAGTCTCAAACTATCTCCTTACCAAATTTCATTAAAATCTGTTCAGTAGTTTAGGCGTAAAAGCGATCGGCCCACTTGAATTTTTCCATTGGAACGTGAACATTATCCCGCAGTAAAAAGTAGTCTATGTCCTTTCTCGGGTATCAAAATATCTCCACACCAAATTTCATGCAAATCGGATCAGTAGTTTAGGCGTGATTGAGTAACAGACAGACAGACAGAGTTACTTTCGCATTTATAATATTAGTATGGAAGTATGAATTGTGCCTATTCTTAAGGTTTGTTACAGTTGCATGATAAAACAAAAATCCGAACAAGCGAGCTACTTCTTTTTCAAATTGAAGTACCTTGCTCTTCTCGCTGGAGCATTCGCCACTGTGTTCTGTCGTGACGTGCGCCTCTCCTTGACTTCTTGGTACAACAAGACTCCAACTTTCTCCTTCAGCTGTTGCATGAAACTTCTCATATGCCATCCTTTTTTGCAAGCGAGCTTAATCTAAACAAATTCTAACAATCAGCGTGCTCTGAAAACTGTCTCATGGCCTTTAGGAAACTGACAAAAAATTTTGACCTTATAAATAAAACGACTATCAAAGAACGTAGGAAAACTACTCAACTTTTAGTCTATCTCACACACACAAACACGTAAATTTTAACAATGTAATAAAATAACTAAACAACTTTATTTCATTTGTTTAATATAAAATTTACAAATTTCATGTCAAAACTTATACCACTAAGACAGAGCGTTATCTCCTGACACAAGTATTTATATGTTTAAAAGGTTGGTCCCAATTACTATCCATTGTATGTTATTTACATGTATTGAAATAAACTTTTTTAATTTTTAATTTTTTTCATTATCTCCAAAAAGTAACGACCATTTAATTCAAAGCAAGCCCCAAAACAAACTATCCCAATCAACTTTTCATCCCTTTTTTTCTGCTTTTCATCCGCGCTCTGTACTGCAAGCCGCTTGTTAATTTTTCGCGCTCATCTTGAAACTAAAATAAGCCTTGCATTGTTCCCGCAAGGAGAGCGCATTGTTCTTGCAATTTGAGCTGACGTGTAGATAATCAGCCTTTAGTGCAGATGTCACCATATTTTGTAGCCGTTGCATAAAATAAACGGAGATAGTAGGATACGGCTTTATTTAAGTTTTGGATTAAGTAATAGTAATATTATTTATTTCAAGCACGGCGGCCTATCTTATCAGAAATCAGCCAACTGCCAGGTGATATAGTGCACAAGTGTGAACGCAATACCCAGGTGCACTCACTGTTCCTTCCTCAAAGTATGGTGATACGGCGATCCGACATGACCGTTTGGATTTTTTAGGATCCAGTTTCCAGATCCGAACTTCGTTAATTCTTATTTTTAAACACACTTACATTCAGCTCATCAATAATATTATTTCAGCTACTGGTCTAACGTTTTAATTAATTGCATTTTCAATTAATTTTAAGCTGTGCTTTCTTGAACATTGTTTTTCTTCATTGATTTAGGGACTTTAACAGGGTAGGTATGTCAGTCCTATCATAACCTTGATTTTAGATCTCTATATCTAGACAACGATCTTGATTTACTCGTAATAGAATCTCGGACTCGGGCAGTTCAAATCTGACACCACGGTTATTTAAAGGAAAATCGGTTCGTTGTGACGCTGTCAGTCATGCGTCGTGAATACAGAAAGACGCAAAAGTACCCTGGCGGTAAGTCTTTTCCATAAACTCTTTCTTGTGTCAAAATTGTTTGAAGTCAAATTGACTCGATCAAATCTGTTACTTACTTAGTAGGAAGGAGACTACTGCAGAGCTCCTTGCTTTTTATTACAATAGTGAACCAACCAGACGGTCTGGTTGATAGCATATCTGTGGCAGACCAGACGAATGTGGCTCACTATAAAACAAGACATTCAGTTTGTATTGAAACAACTGTTTTGTCACGTACCTCTGACAAGACACTGTTTAATGTAGATGACATTTTTTCAGTCACCGAAACAATGTTGTTATTGTGCTAAAAGTGCAAGCTGAGTCAAATAAGGAGGAGATTTCAATCATGTATTTAGGTACATACATTAAAAAGAGGTTTTATTTCAGTTCCTTTTAATATTTTGATGTTTACTTTCATAAGTTTGTACACAGGAAAATTTTAACCCAAGCATACAGTTTCCAATTGAAATAGGGTTTTTTTTGCCTTTTTTCCTTCCTTGCTCATACACATATAATAAGAATTAATTTTGTCCTTTATCTCATCAGCCTAAGTATATACGTCCCACTGCTGGGCACTGGCTTCACCTCAACGATGAGGTCATATGAGCCATACTCCACCACGCGGGTTCAGTTTGGATTGGTTGTAGGGTAATTTACTGTCAGATGTTATTAAGCCGCCATAGAGCCTCTTACTAGGCTTTACGAATAATATCTATCGATATTAACCGGGACCAACAGCTTATCAACCGAGACCAACAGCTTTTCGTGCCTTCCAAAATAACGAGATGCTTGTAAATAAACGTCACTTATATACACATTTGATTTATCACAAATGATATGATCCTACTCGATTCTATTTTTGAGAATTAAAACGTCCGTTCCAAGCAAACATTATTGCAATTTAAAATCACATTGTCAACTACCTCCCCATCAATGGCTGACGTGTAAACCGCTCAATGGCAGCGCAAAAAGAGCGTTTCAAAGGCGTCAGTCGCCCATCGCGGAAATTGTCCGAGTTTGATTTCCATTTATCATTTACCAGTGGAAATATTCACAATGCGTTGTCGTTGCAGTGGAATGCGAAAAATTAATTTTCCAGTGAGGTTTTGTGGGCGTTATTATGACGACAGACGCCGGGGTATTTGTTCGGTGTGATGTGTCGGTGGCTCGATCGAATGAGTGGTGCTTGAATTATGATTATTCATTCACTTGTTTGTCGTATGATTACGTATTGATAAAAAAACTAACATACACAGAGACATGCACAATTTAGACGAGCTTATCGTTAAGAGTTGTCTCTAGCCAATCTTTTTACATGAACTTCCTCTTGTCACCACTAGAACGTCTAATGACGCAACCTGTCAACCCACAGGAGACACTTTTGTGTCCTCGGACGTTTAAGTGGATCAATTTATATATAAAAAAAACTACATCTAAATCCGTTAAGTAGTTTTAAAGATCTAACTAGGAGTTTGTTTATGCTGTGTAGTTAGTGATAAGTAATTAAATAAAAAGGAATAAATGGAAGAATACACATGATGTAATGAATGACGGCTATCGCCGAAGAGGCAGACCCAAGAAACGATGGTGTGACGACTTGGTCAATACAACAAAGGACTGGGAAACGTTGGCAATATACAGGGACAGATGGAGAGATTTGGGGGAGGCCTTTGCCCAGCAGTGGAATGATGAAGGCTAAATAAAAAAATTGATGAAAGGTGTAACCAGATGAAGGATAAAAGGATAAAATTCAGATAAAACGTCCTCCTTATACTAGAAAGGAACATAGATAAAAATGTATATCTTCTAGTTGTTGATCTAGTATCTGATGTCCTACCTGTGAAAGTTCTTTCTTCATTGCCTTCTTTCTGCATGACCTTGAGGTTGACTGGCAGAAAATACTTTTAGCATTAAGTCCACTCCTTGTACATTTATTGTGCAATAAAGCTTTAAATAATGATTAAATTAAGTTATCTATAATTATTATATAATACCCTCCAGTCATTTACCGTCATCGCAAACCTGCGGCATACTTACTGTCGCCGTGACTGACAATGACAGCTTGTCAACTACTCACTGCGGCCAAATCTCTGACAGTCGTGAATCGATGCGACGGTATAACGCAGGCGTGCTTAAGCCTTTCTATACATTTTTTATAACAATTTGACATACATTTATCTGACTTTGTGTTAAATAACTTAAACACTTGTGTTACAGTTATCATAATCAACAGGGGTATTACACATAAGCTTAAATAAAGACATATTATTATAACACCCAAACCAGTACAAACAGGCATGTTCATGCACACAAATATTTGTTCAGTGCGGGGATCGAACCCGCGTCCTTTCGGTTGATAGTCAACTTTTGAACCATTATACCAAAGTGGTCGTCGAATACTTTCTTAGTTTCAAAGGCCATAACGTCACGATCCACACAGTCTTATCTCCAATAACTCAATGAAGTTTCACGCAGGGGCCCCGTCCGGGCCCGGGACGGGCGAGCGACGGGACGATAACGACACGATTGCGTAAACACGCACCAACTCACACCTGCTCAATGTTTACGAGATTGGAAACTATTCCGGTATCGGTCGGCTTTAGATATATCGAATAAGAGGACTTATTTCTAATACTCGTTCAGGTGTTTCGTCATGACTGAGAGATATCAGTTGAGGCACTTTTCTTATTCATTAAATTCCTCTTACGTGAAAGTAGGCACAAATTCTCATATTTGGTTTGTGCCAGAGTGTAAATTCCTGTTCTTAAATGACACTTACCGACTAACGACCGACAAGACCAAATGTTAACTAATGAATTCAGAAATTTGCTAATCAATAACTTATTTTTAGAATATGAACCAAATCAATAGTGCCTGAAAGAAATTGCTTTAAGCGGTAAAATCAACTTAATTGTACAACGTTTGTAAATTTTATTGAATTTTATTATCTGCTTTACATGTGGTACCACCACACACACACCTTACATTAAAGTTAGTTAAATTAAATAAAATAATAAATAAATATAAGCCTTTAATAAAAGCATATCGTAGCCTGAAATAAATAAATAAAATAAAGAATATTCAATCTTCTACCATTTATCTACCAACTGGTAAGACAACAGTCGATCTATTCCAGAATATCTCTTTACACCGAGACGCGTGTTAGTGCTCCCGCAAATTTATTCGAAACGCGCCTAACCAGCTTGCGCGTAAACCGTCGTATTTCGAGATAAGACAAATCAAAACAAAACGTTAATCTGCCTCTATTATGGCGTATAAAATAGATGGATCGCTGAATTTATGGCCACTGAAACTTGTTTATGGAATTTATTATGTTTACCGCGTGTTAACTAGGGAGGTTCTTTGAATTAATACCAATCCGGTATCGACGTCGCTTCCGATAGCCAATAGCAGATGAAAATTCGCTTCAGATAGTTTAATTGCAATAGCATTGGCATAAAATTGTAAGGACCTTTATAATTATTTATTAAAAAAATAATTAAAACCACACGAGTAGTCTAGTTCGTATGAGTACGCGGTAGAGTGGTACCGTTATGTTTTTTTTTTCAGAATGCTTATAGTGTGGAATAAATTATTCGAACCACAGATACATAGTAGATAACACTAAAGTCTTATACAATTTGAACAAAAAACAAGCCAAGTAAGTAAAATGGTTCTGCCATTTTTTTTTGTTCTTTAACTAGGTATTAAACGCTAGCCTCCTTTTTTAATCCCGTGGTGAGGATGTGCCGTTCATACAACGAGTTGGCCCGCAGTGGTACAGACGTTGATTTGTTTAATGACAGTTTTCCCCGGTACTTGTTACGAACATATTTCAGAGTGATTAGATACCCTCGACCCTGCTCACACACATTTAAGAAATAGTAAATTAAATAGTAGTTTATATTATATATAATGTAGCATTATTTTATTAATTATATTGTAAACACGTGGTGTACACTTATCTTGGATTCCTGTACTGTTTGTAAATTTTTTAGTTAATGTATATTGCATATGCAGATATCTGTTTGTGTACCAAACTTAAATAAATAAATAGCGCACCTAAGCTTAGATCAAACCAAAAAGAGGCAGATACAGTATAAACTAGTCGTGAGTGGTCCTACTAAATCGAGTTCAATGGACATTCTTCGCTGATGACTAGATCATCAATAGTGTTTGCTGAGACTTGTTTACATGTGCGTGCGTATGCGTGAGCGGTCCATTTTTAAGTTGCCAATCGTATAATAATAGTCCTCCTGGCCGATTTCGACCACGGCGACCAATTTTAACAGAGATCAGCCATCTACGCAGGGGATATAAGGGCAATATACAGGTGCACTCACTGTTCCATCACTCTCAAAGTTCGGTGAAACGGCAATCCGACATGACCGGGATAAGATCAGGCGCAGGACGAACGGGTTAACGTGCTTTGTGTAATGTGTAACACTGACAACTGGACCGAAACCTGGACCTCTCGGATGTAAAGCAGGAACTTTGCCACTACACCAATGAAGTAAGTTGCCGATTGTAAGGACAAACCGTATCTTCCTTTGTTGCTTGATTTAAGAGCGTACGTAACATAAAAGCTGAAAAAGAGGATTATTTTGCTTTAAATTTCCACTAAACGACGCCAGCACAGGAACCAAAATACATCCCACTGTTATCACCTGCAAAAGCTAGAACTGGAAGTCGCAGGACTTACAATACCTACAACTCAATACGTGACACAGAAGATGCACCTGGAATCACAACACTGACACCAACAAAACACTTTTGTGAGTGAGTGTTTTTTTTGAGTACAGTTAGATGTATTTTGGTTCCTGCGCTGGCGTCGTTTAGTGGAAATTTAAAGCAAAATAATCCTCTTTTTCAGCTTTGGTCATGGATTTCCGCAAAGTAACGCCTTATTCCATCAACTATGTCACATTAACCAAATTTCGTAATTCCTTTGATCTTACCCCGGTAGCGACGCCACAAATCACTCAGCGCTGATCTGTTGTCACCCCTCCGCGCGGCTGGAATGAACGCCTTATCTTCTCTGTGGTATTGTTGCGACTTTTCGCTTCTCGTTTTTACAATTAATTAGTTATTTACCCCTAACGAAAAAGAGGAGTGTTATTAATATGAAACGTTGTAAAGAATTTGTCCCTTTTCAAGCATTTCATCAGTCGAAGACATAATCACAAGATTATTAGTTCAGTCCGTAGGACAGCTCTTTACACTAAAAGTGTTTTTGGAATGGCTCCGAAACTGTATCTTCCTGAAAGCCTCATAAAGGTAGACACTGAGCTCACTTTTAAAAGATGTTTAAGAAACATTTTACTGAATAAGGCATATTATTCAGTACAAGAGTATTTAATGGATAAAAAATTCCGGATATGACATCGGTCTTTGTAATAATTTTTGTACCATGTAATATTGTAAACATTTTTATTTCATTGCAATGTTAATTATTAATATAAATTTATTCAAATATGTATCTAGCTTATTATCTATCACAAGAAACATTAAATTGTATGATATTAATCTATATATAAAATTCTCGTGTCACAATGTTTGTTCCCATACTCCTCCGAAACGGCTTGACCGATTCTAATGAAATTTTGTGAGCATATTCAGTAGGTCTGAGAATCGGCTAACATCTATTTTTCATACCCCTTAGTGATAAGGGTTCTCTACAATAATTTATATGGCAAAACAACGTTTGCCGGGTCAGCTTGTATTAAATAAATTGCATTGACTTTGTAATAATATAATATTTAGCTAACAAACATAAACATTTTTGCATGCCATTAGGTTAAGTGATGAATGTACTGTATACCATTTTTTCATCATAAACATCTTGTAACCACACACACTTGCAAATTAATGAATTGATTTGAATTGTCTGTTTGTGTTTTGTGTGTGTCTATCTGTGCAGTAGGCTTGGTGCAGTAGTCTACATGTCACACTTCTAAAACCAAGGGTCGCGGGTTCGATCCCCGCACAGTACAAACATATGTGTGCATGAAAATGAGTGATTGTACTGGTCTGGGTGTTTTCTATGTATAATATGTATATATTTACAAAAAAAAAGTTGGTTGCCTGTAAAGTCGGTATACGGGCGAAAGTTTTACGTGACAACGACTTTGAGTGGTGAAATAATTTTAATGTGAATATTCATTCGTATAACATGAACCGGTGTGTATGCCTATCTCTCTCACTCTCTCTCTCTCGCTCTGTCTCTCTCGCTCTTAGGCGGGTTAACTGTGCTCGAGTGGAAGGGACGCGTGCCTTTCACTTTTTATGTCTGTCTCACTCGCTCTTAGGCGGGCTAACCATGCCCGAGTCGAAGGGACGCGTGCCTCTCACTCGCTCTCATTGTGAGCGCGGAACATGAGCGGAGCGTAACGCAGTTTCTTGAAGTGTCACCCGGCAAACCAATTTATAAGACGTTGTCACGTCAAAAAAGTATTTAAGTATGTTTATCCGTTGTCTAGTACCCATAACACAAGCCTCGTAGCTTAATTTGGGACTAGAGAATTGGTGTGATTGTTGTGGAATATTTATTATTTATTATTATCTGTGGCATTGTAGCTCCCGAACGGATGTAATTCAGTGCGATGTTTTTACTCGAAACACCAATTTTATCACGGTGGCTTAAGAGCCACCGTGATAAAATTAGCTGTAGTTGGTTAAAATCCTTCCAGCCGTGGAAACTCATCAGCTATGTTTCTGACTCATTCGGGGGTTTTAACTGGAAAGATAGTTTTTTCTATAGAAGGTACTAAATGATAGCGTACGTAATATTAACGAAATTTAGTAATTCCTTTTTTTAGTGCATAATGGAACGCACCAGCAATACTCGTGGTTTAAGCATTACTTTAAGCCGTTGGCGCAAGTTACATTACTTTTCCCTTTAATGAAAAAATCCTCATGTGTAACCTTTTACTCTCAAGTCAAATAAACTAATGTCACCGTTAATTTCGTTTATTTACAACAACTACGCATTTAAAAGTATGCCTTTACCTTTCCCTAACAGCCTGTGTAATCCGCGATCAGTTTTATCTTGAAGCACAAGCCTTTCCCTGGTAGCGACGCCACAAATCACTCAGTGCTGATCTGTCGTCACCCCTCGGCGCGGTTGGAACGAACCTTAACTATCCTGAGGCATTTAGTTGGGACTTTTTGCTTCTCATTTATATAATAAAAACAAATGGTAACAACTGGTCAAGCGCATGTCAATCCGCTCAAGATGGAATGTCGTTAGTTTGCAATTGGCTTAATAAAAATCTGCTTACGCTAAATTATAATAAAACGAACTTCATTTGTTTTCACATTACTGCAGCGTCTGGCTCCACATGTTTGGATAAAATGAGAATACAAACCTATAGCCCGGCCTCACCTCAACCATGTGAATGCGAGTACATATACCGAACCTCAGTCACCAAATACCTGGGGGTCATGGTCGACGAACATTTAAATTTTAAAGAGCACATCCAACAACTAACTAAAAGAATCAGGAAGCTTTCCGGTATCTTTAAGATACTCCGAGATATTGCCAACAGGGACTTACTTCTTATGATTTACAAGGCGCTAGCTTAATCGGTTGTCAGTTACTGTGTACCGGTCTGGGGTAGTGCTGCTAAGACTACTCTTCTGGCAGCTGAACGGGCGATCAGGTCTCTTCTTAAAATAGCTTTTAAGAAACTGTACAGATATCCCACAGAAGACCTCCACAGAGAAACTCAAGTTCTTACTGTACGGCAAATCTTCATCCTACAAACTTCTCTCCTAGCTCACAAGAGACTGATTTGTTCGGAACAGTATAAGGCTCTTTTAGAAAAACGAGTTTTTGCTCTCCCTCTTCCCACAGTTAACACTCAGTTCGGGTGTAGATTTGGGGACCGCATTCGGGCAAAAATTTACGACTCCGTTTTGCGTTCTTGCAACAATCATGGCATGCACTATCGCGGAAGCTAAATCGTTTCTGGTAAAATGGCTGTTAACGCTGGATTATGACACTACTGAAATTATTATGACGAGTTGTTGCATAGTTTGTTATTTATTGTTGTATTTTCCGATTTTGTTATAGCATTAGAAATACCTGCTTTGTAATTTTAAATCTTTTTAAGTAAGATAAGTTTTTTATTTTATTTTTTATTATTGGGTATTCACGTAGTTGTTTATTGTTTCGCCCAAGTCACAGGCTCTGCCTAGTTTGGGGACCCCTGCAAAATGTTCGTGCGTTTCAATCTACAATTTGCACAATGCAATCTGCTTAAAGTTTAATTTATTGTTATTGTATTTTATGTAATATTGTACTTGTGCATTAAAGAAATATTATTATTATTAAATCTTGATTTTGATAAATTCTTCCCCCGAGGGGATAAAATAAGATTTAAGAATTTGTATGAAACTCGGTGGCCAGAAACGTGAAGTCCAGGCGGACAAAATCGCGTGCAGCCGCTTGTTGTATAGTAAAAGCTTACTTTAAAAACCATAAAGTTTTATATTACTGCTACCATTGGAGTAAATATACTTAATTACTGAGATTTATACAACACTGGCTTCACACCAGCAGCTTTGCCCACGTGGAATTCGGTTCTTTAACATATAAAGCATATATTATACATATAAACCTTCCTTCTGAATTACTACATCTACTAAAAACACTGCATCAAAATCCGTTGAGTAGTACATAGACAGACATAGGGTCAGACGCAGGAAGCGTGTAGTGATAAAACCAACATCATTGTGCTTGTTGCATTGCGGTTACCGTTATTGTCTAAGAGATAAAAATGAAAACAATACAATGTTTCGAGATGTAAAAACATTAATTAGCTTGTCCTCGCGAGCGAACCGTCCGCGCACGCATCGCCGGCGACGGCTGCCGCTGGAAATGAGCTGCATATCACTTCGAGACTGTGTTGTTGCCATTACAGGGTGATTTTTTGATTGTATAAAAGTATTATTATTATGGTATCGTATCGTGGTAACATGCTAGCCCGCAGGTTTGCTCGTTGTCCGGAGGATGTCAAAATAACTCATCTTAAGGCATACTGTCAGAATCTTTACACGGGCGGTCTGTGGATCTGTTGTACTAAAAGGTCTCTAAACACTCTCCGTATCCAATACATCAATATTTTCAGGATGATGTTGGGACTTCCTCGCTTCTGCAGTGCGTCAGAAATGTTTGCAGAGTCAAATATTGACGGTTTTTAGGCTCTCATTCGAAAGAAGGTGGCGTCAGTGAGTACATGGTACAGTAGATAGTTTTCATAGCATCAAATTGTATTTACTAACCCCTATTTTTAAGCTATTTGTACTAACCCATGGACCCATGTAGTCTGTGATAAATAAATTTTGATTTGTTTTTTTTTTACTATCTCGTTCATTTCCAATCTTAGGGCCACAGGGTCCCGGACGGAATGGTAGGCGTACGTACGTGGGGCCAAAGCCATCACGCAGAACCCGATAAAACGACCGGCGATTATCCATGTATGGACTACGATAGTGCACCCAAGGACAACCCCGTTAGTGTAGGACTGTTGCAAGAAATGGTGATAGATTGTATACATACCTATAATGTCTCTACCCTAATAAAAAAATAACTGTACAACAACATCACATACATTGATCTGACTCCGTGGTAAGTAGCTTCTTCACTTGTGTTACAGATATCAGAATCGACAGTGGTATTACAGATAAACTAAAATAAATACATATAACACCCAGAACAGTACAAACAGACATGTTCATGCACGCATATGTTTGTACAGTGCGGGGATCGAACTCGCGACCTCTTGGTTAATAGTCAACTTCTTGATCGTTTCACCGAAGTGGTCGTCGATTAATGGAGCTTAGAATTAAAGAAAGGCTCTCGACTGTTGTCCCCTCTTATATAAACACACACACACACACACACACACAAACACACACACACACACACACACACACACACACACGCGCGCGCGCGCGCACACACACACACACACCAGATTCGCACACACGCGCGCACATATACTTCATCATCATCAATTCATTCCATAACACATAGTTTCTTGCATCTGTCGTTACAGTTACCTACAGACAGTTAATTGCTATATGTATTCTTGTTGGCATAACGTGATTTGCATTGTGTAATATCTTCTTCTTCTCTCAAATTTTACGATTCTACGGCCAGTTAGTCGTAAAGATGGCGGCGCCATGAAGAGATTTGATGTCTTGGGATTAGTAAACGGCACAAGAACAGGATGATGTTCCCGATACGTTGGACTGACCAAGTCAAGTCCCTCACCAAATCACCACTCAATAACAGTATGCGGAATGCCTCAGTGAGTTCAAAGTAGCGGTGAAACATTTTCAACGACAGTGTAGCTAAATAAAAAAACTATTATGCTCGAGTTTGTATCTGTAGCCAAACACAAACCCGAGCACCCTGTACACCGGCTCCTTAGCACAAACAGCAGCCAGCGCGCTGCGAGGCGAAAAAATTAAAATAAACAAAAGCCGGCCCACACCCCGGGGCCCGGGCGGGACGTAATAAAGCTTTTGTCCTAAGATTAGCTTTCAAGAAGGCCTGAATGCGGGTCTGTGTGCGAAATTAGGCGCTGCCGGACCTGGCTTTGTACAGTCGCGGCTTTATGCTTCTGTTGACAGCAATGCTTGACGGCCGTGCGAAATGCAAGACTAATCTATGACCTGAGTATTGCTTCTTATTTTTTTACCCCCGACGAGAAAGAGGGGCTTTGAAATTGTGACGCTTCTGTTTATTTTATTTTATACTTGCAAAATAACCTCTTTAATAAATAGGTACTAAAGTGCTAAGTAGTGACTACCTACTTACAAACAAACACAGAAAACTGAAAAAGAGGATTCTTTCGCTTTAAATTTCCACTAAACGGCGCCAGCGCAGGAACCAAAATACATCCAACTGTAATCACCTGAAAAAGACAGAACTGGAAGTCGTAGGACTTACATTACCTACAACTCACGACGTGACACAGAATATGCGCCTGGAATCACATCACTGACACCAACAAAACACTCGACGCGTTTCGCCACTACATCTGGCATCCTCCATCCATGTGGCCGAAAATTTAAAGCAAATTAATTCTCTTTTTCAGCTTTAGTCATGGATTTCCGCAAAGTAACACCTGATTCCATCAACACAGAAAACGAATTACAGCAAGTATTAAGTAGGTTAACTAAAATTAATCATGGACGACGAGAAAAATATTACACAAAATGTGAAGCTTAAAAAGAAATATCAAACATGTGCCATATTGTTGTGGAAAGGTATAATTGGAATCACATTTTATATCAGTCATGTGTTTGTAGCTATTTAACAGTCTACACAGTCTGGGTAGTGGAGAGTTAGAGACAAGAACGGATCTGCAGAGTGACGGCCGCAACGGTGGTTTCAAATTCAAACGAGCTCGTCAATTGAGGACAACTAGTTTTATTGTAAAACAGTTTGTCCAAAAACAAAAGGTCAATAACCGCCCTACGCTTACCCAAAGACGTCATTTGAAAGTGTTTTAATCTGTCAGTATAGCAGAAACTTTTTGCCTTAAGTAAAAGAAAATCCTTTTTTGCGTAATCCATCCAAAGTGATCCGTAGAGTTGTAGTAAGTTATCAAAGACAGACTAAGGTGTCTCCATGCAACCATGCACTTTTCTTAGTTGAAAAAAAATGCATTGTCATTGCCCCCACACTGCAACATTCACATGGTACCACAGGACCCACATTTTCATCGCAACACCCAAGAGACAATCCGTCCACAAATCCTAAAAAACTCAACCCCGACCATACTCTCACAAATCAAGTTACACTTAACTCGAGAGGGGCACAAAAGACCCCGCGAAAAAAGGGGGGGCAAAAGACGCATAACAGTAACACATTTTCGTCGCAGAGGCTAACGATTCGAAGTGAACTGTCCCATAAATCTGGGGCCTGATTGATACATGGCGGTGGGATGACGCCCATTCCGTAATTTAGTGCCCACTCCGCCCCCTAGACTTACAGATACGAAGACTTTTGTTTTGCATTAATTCCTTTTCTGTACAGCGTTTTGTTTTTAAACGCGGTGCCTTTTTGATGGGATTCGCGGGCGGGTGGATTGATTCGGTGTTCGAGTTTTGCATTTTTAAGGCTGTATTATAGTTAGTTACTTTTTGATGATAATCAAAGGACTAGAAATACTTTTTTCTTAAACTGAAAAAGGGAATTATTTTGTTAATTATTAATTCTCTTTTTCAGCTTTTGTAGAAGGTTTCGGATTTCCGCAAAGTAACGCCTGATTCCATCAACTTTTTTCTCAAGTTTTTCAATTTTTTTAATGAAAATAAATAATTAACGCCTGTTTATGTGGAATTTGTGTGGAAAAGTGCTTTCCATTGGAATAAGGTAACAAGCCAGCAGACACTTTTGCTTATTTTGAACTATTTTACTATGAACGAAACGTACCTATGTAAATTACGTAAATTATTATGCTGTCGTTATTTTCAATCAATCCTACTTCACATAGTTAAAACTTACTAGTATTATATTTCACGAAACAAAAGCCGATTTCGACAGTCACTCACACAAAAATCAATCCCACAAATTACGTTCGCAACAAAAGATACCAAACTATAATGAAATCGTCCGTCAAAATAGCCTATTGTTCTAGGATCTTTGCAATAGCTACAAATAACCGTATTTGCTATTCAATTTAGGCTTATTTTGTGTGGAAAAGTATCGTTAAGCTGCTTATGCATACTTTGTTTTCACTAACTGGCAATTTAGTTGGCTTTCCCATGGCAAAAGTATAGACGATAGGGAATGTATGGTAATGTTGTAAAATAATAAAGCTGATGATGAATATCTACTCTTTTTATGATAAAGCTAGATTCATATTGTTATTAACTACACTGAATCGTATTAAGGGTAACGCTAGAGGCTTAAAGTGAAATCTAGAATTTTATCGTTTTTAATTTTATTGATGTAAAATTTACAAAAAAATAAGTTACTTCATTTTTTTCCATTAACAATGCAAACTTCATTACAATGTGAAATTAAAACACACTTATAGAAAAATGGACAGCCACAGGCGGGACTAGAACCCGCACCTATCGCAAGCCGGGCGCTGGCTCTCCCAATTGAACCTCGTACCATTTTTTAATTTTACAAAAATAACAGATTCACGAGTGTGAGTAATGACGTCATAAGTTATATTGTATGGAAACACAAAGTCCATGCAAAAACGTTAAATAGCGTTTTGAAAGTCTATAAATACGAGTATAAAGTTCACGATTGGTGATGTCTAATCAAGTGGTGGTGTCCACCAAGGTTTGCAACTAAGTTTGATAATATGAAATAAAAAACAACTCATCGCCGCACTGACAACACCAAATCTGGTTTGATACTACTTTCTTCGAATGAACAGTTAGTTTAGTCACAGATTACTAAATAGTGTTAAGTTTACATTCACTACCAATTATAATAGTACAGACAGACAAAAGACAGAAGTTAAATGTCAGGGATTTTAGTTCAATTTTATTTTAAATACCGCCTATGCAGGCAGTACGAGGTGATCATGTGATCACCTCGTATTGCCCAACCTACGTTCCTATCGTCAACAAGTAAAAGTTTAAAATACTGAACTTCTTGGACGTTATTTTCGTCTTCTTTTGCCATACATGTTTTTATTTTATTAAATTTTTGCCACTGCAGAGAGTACTCAGCGATTTTACTCTAAATAAAATACAAACAATTCAATTAACTTCATAACCTTGTATTGATTCTGAAATTTTTATAATTAAAAATGTCTTAATTGACAAATAATAAATAGCGAACTTGGCACAGACTGAGACCGTGAGCTGACTGCAAGCCTAGGCCTCATAGTGCAACAAAATTAAACCAACAGCTCACGACGTACTATCATATTAGCCTGTTACAGTCCACTGCTGGACGTAGTCCTCCCCCAAGGACCGCCACAGCGCACGATCTCCCGCCCTTTGCATCCAGACACTACCAGCTGCATTCTTCAGGTCGTCTGTCCATCTAGCCGGGGGGCGTCTCACACTACGTTTACCTAACCGTGGTCTCCATTCAAGAACCTTCCTGCTCCACCTCTCGTCGGTTCTGCGACAGACATGGCCAGCCCACTACCACTTTAGCTTGCTACATTTTTGGACATCATCAGTTACCTACTACGAGGTGCTATAAAAATGTGAAATACTCTATCAGTCAGACAGCTTTGCTAAACTTCTTATTTGATTAATTTCAGCTCATACATGAATAGTAATAGGACTACGACATATCCAATTGCTCATTAAATTTATACTGTTTGCTATGTAGGTTTTCTTTAGAGACATCGACATGTTGCATGTATTGTGAAATTGAAGTTCTAAACCAACTCATTAGAAGTTAATTCAGTACGATTAATTGTAGGTTCAAGTCCGGCCCGTGACGGCGTAAAGTATTTTATTAGTCCCTTGATTTTGGCCTGTCTTCTGTGGCAAATATTTTGTCTTACATTTTGATGGAATCAGGCGTTACTTTGAAGAAATCCATGACTAAAGCTGAAAAAGAGAATTATTTTGCTTCAAATTTCCACTATACGACGCCAGCGCAGGAACCCAAATACATCTAACTGTAACCACTTGACAAAACTAGAGCTAGAAATCTTACAATAGAACTCACAACGTGACACAGAAGATGCACCTGGAAACACAACACTGACACCAACAAAACACTCGACGCGTTTCGCCACTACACCTGGCATCCTCAAGAGAAGTTGTCGCTTCGACAGACTACGCTCGTTATTCCTGGTAGTACTGAGTTCCTGCGCTGGCGTCGTTTATTGGAAATTTCATCATCAGCCTATATACGTCCCACTGCTGGGCACAGACCTTACCTTAACTATGAGGTGGTGCGAGCCATACCACGCGGGCTCAGTGTGGATTGGTGGAGGGGTGTGTATAAGGTAAGTGACTAATCTTACTGTCAGATGTTTTTAAGCCGCCCGAGGGCCTCCGACCAGGCTTAAACGACTATCTATCGATATTAACCGGGACCAACCGCTTAACGTGCCTTCTGAAGCACGGAGATGCTTGTAAATGGACGTCACATTTATAGTCAGAATGGTCACCCATCCCAAACATGACCGCGCCGTAGGTGGCTTAACTTTTCGTATCACTACCAAAGCGCTGCAACCACTGCGCCAGGAGCACCTCTGGAAATTTAAAGTAAAATAATTCTCTTTTTCAGCTTTAGTCTTACATTTTTATTTTTTGGGAGCTGGCTTTTCAATTCTGCTCGTGGCGTAGGCTGTGGTTAACTCCTAACTGCATTACTTCGTTCGCTTCTTGAATTTTCATTTTAAATCAAACAGTGCGCAGTGTATTGTGATGTGAATCGAAATGACGGCTATCCCCATGGTCTGAGTGAGTTTTCTACACTAATATTGTGAAGAGGAAAGATTTGATCGTTTGTTTTGATTGTATAGGCTTCGTAACTACTGGACCGATTTGAAAAAAAAAAATACAATTGTATCTTACATTTTCCCCGATGAATATAAGCGGTGTTGTATGATGTACGAAGCCGGGGCGGGCCGCTAGTATCACTGGCCAGCAAAATTTTAACTTTCTTTCGTGCTACGCAGCCGTTTTTGATATTTTTACTTTAACTGGTGAATGTAGGAAAAAATAATCAGTTTAAAAAAACTAGACAAGAGTTTTATTCTATTGAGTAATTTAAAATATTAGGAAAAACACAGTTCGCGTAAATCAAAAGTTATTTTTTTGTTATTATTACTTTAAGATATAAGATTTTCTTTAATATTGAGCTTGGTTGGTCTCTTTTAATTGTGCAGCGGTAATCTGTTAAAATATTGAGGCTTCATTTGCCATGGTACCACTATTTCATATTGTCCTTATGGAACCTCTTACCGTGCTCGTCGCTGACAGCCCACAACTCTGACTGGTAGAGAATGCCCTACGGTGTTAAGTCCGTCTTTTGTACATAGTTTTGTTGTGCAATAAAGCTTAAATAAATAAATAAAAAATATAAACTCTGACAAAACAAAATTAGCTATCGAAGTTAGTGTTGACCAGTGTCATTAATAATGGTTTAGATATCACTAAATTATATTACTTACTTACTTAGAAAATTATAAATGATTAGTAAAAAATTCATCTTAGTTCACATTAGTAAAAAATTTAGCAAAAAGTATTTCCTTCACATTGAAGACCTACTAGCCGCTCGAGTCCTTAACTAAATTAAGTTCAATTGACATCGTGTTAAGTCAAA
Source organism: Pyrausta despicata (assembly GCA_963921415.1). Lineage (NCBI taxonomy): Eukaryota > Metazoa > Arthropoda > Insecta > Lepidoptera > Crambidae > Pyrausta > Pyrausta despicata. The sequence continues at coordinate 1,656,142 of OY992850.1, read as the reverse complement.
TTTCTACATTCGAAAAATTGGTGAAAGTTAAATATAAATGTCATGCCATGATATTATGCCATGAAAAATGGCTTAAAAAATCCTAGCTCAAAACTTAAGTAAGATTGGTTTACAAAAATTATTACGTAAACTAGTCTAGACTTCTAAACTGTTTTGTCCAAATATGGTTGGTGTCATCATCAAAGCAACAAACATCTTTGAGGCTAACAAGAAATTCTTGCAAGACATCCAAACTCAAAACTGGTATTTTGTAACTTAATATCAGATGTAATTTTTGTTTTTTACTGTTAACCAAGCCATTAATCGTGTCGTCACCATCACCAACAAAACATCTCCTGAGGATGCCCCGTGTAGTGGTGAAACGCGTCGAGTGTTTTGTTGGCGTCAGTGGTGTGATTCCAGGTGCAACTTCTGTGTCACGTTGTGAGTTGTAGGTATTGTAAGTGGATGTAATTTGGTTCCTGCGCTGGCGTCGTTTAGTGGAAATTTAAAGCAAAATAATCCTCCTTTTCAGCTTTAGTCATGGATTTCCGCAAAGTAACGCCTGATTCCATCAATTATATCAAAATGATTCGTGTCCAAGATGAGACTTCAGGATTGTTAAGTAAGTGTAGAGTAGATAGATAGATAGATTAACACTTTAGTGTACAACACAAAACAAAATTACAGACAAGTTTAACAAAGAAAGATGTACAACTTAGACGGTCTTATCGGTTGTAGTTTAAAAACTTAAAGTAGTTTAGTCAAAGATTTCCTCAAAACCATTTGGTTTTTTTTTTCAATTGAAGCAAATCTGCGAATTATGAACTTCAAACATTACAAAGACTTATTTTAATTGTGTTCCCTTAATCAGGTTTGAACATAGCACCTTTTTTTGTGCCCTACCATTGCTTCGAGACAAATAACATACAATTAGGCAAGTGCTGAGAAGAAGCTTTGAAACAGACTCTATATAAATAAATAAATATACAACAACATCACATACATTAATCTGACTCCGTGGTAAGTAGCCTTAGCACTTGTGTACAGATATCAGAATCAACAGTGGTATTACAAATAAACTTACATAAATATATATAACACCCAGACCAGTACAAACAGACACGTTTATGCACACACATGTTTGTACAGTGCGGGAACCGAACCTGCGACCTCTTGTTTAACAGTCATCTCCTTAACCATTACACCAAAGTGGTCGTGGTATAAGCTTGAACCATAACCGACCCTTCATACTGAGTCCATCAAGGCCTATCCAAACTACTAAACTGTTTGATTTGTGTAGTCTTATTTATTAGGGTTCCTTCGGCAAACGGCAGACCCTTTCAAGTCATGAGGACGTATCACTAACGTTCCGTACAAATTTTTGGGTCTTCAACTTTCGGAGCAACGCTTTCAGTCGCACGCACAGTCCCGCTAGTAAGTGTGACAGGGAGGGCATCATCCGAAACAACCGACTAGGACTTAGAGGTGGAAAGTAGGGCTTTTGGCTGTCATATCAATATGTCTACCCCTTTGATTTGAAGGGGCGACTTACAAACTCCTTTGTCCCCGTTTTGACATTTGATAGGATACTTTAATTAAAATTATGGTGTGCAGACAACTTAATACGGCTGGCTATGGTGTTTTGTTTATTTAGAGGCAAAAGTTTTACTCTGTATTAACTTATGACATTCTAAGAATTAAAAAATTATAATACTTACGCTTCAAAAGCGATTTGTTCAAAGGCATTGTTTTACTAATCAATTGTAACAAAATCGCAATTGGTTTGCTCGATTTTGACACTTCGTCCTTATAAAACTGTCAAAAACAGGCGATTCAAGTACGCTTTTGTAACGATTGATTCTCTAACGGTTTTATATGTATTTATTTAAGTTAATTTGTAATACCACTGTTCATTCTGACATCTGTTACAATAGTGCTTAAGCTACTTACCACGGAGTTGTATCAATGTATGTGATGTTTTTTGTAAATTTTTATATATTATTATTACTATTTCTTAGCGAAATTAGGCCCCTGTTTGACGTATTCTTATCTGAACAGCAATACAACTGTGGACTCTATTAGTTTCCATTTGCTCTTTTTTAACAATATATGTATCCACATAAATATAAAAATTCATAAGTAATAATAATAATAATAAATCTTTATTTTCTCAACACAAACACATTTACAGTTGGACAACAATTGAGATACAATTAAATAAAATGTTTGTGTGAGACTGGTGCCTATGCTAGGTATAAAATACCTGTGTAACAGTAATAAGTAATAATCTTATTTAATAGGGTGTGAAAAAAGAGCACAGGTTCAATTATTTAACTTCCTCAAGAAATAGCAAAAATCACAACAAAAAGCATACGTATTACTATAATCTGATCTCTATCCAACACGTCATGTCCGACAGAGCGCAATAATGGACCAACAAAACCAGCCTAAACAGATAACCTACCCGCCCCATACTAAAATACACGGTGACACCCCCAGTTAATTCCTAATCGATCCCAACACGGTGCAATCGTAGCTCTTTCCTACACAACACGTCTCGAAAGTGCACGAGTGGCGGGAATTCCGGCTCGGCTTAATTTAGTGACCGATAATTAAACCCCCTTTTACCCACCCTTCCCCCCACTGGACCTCCGAACATGCTGAGACGTATATTTTTGTCTAATAAGAGGATAGGAGGGTGGGTCAGAGTATGTGCCGCGGACGGGGGGCACAGCTTTTTGGAGATCGGATTAGGCAAAGATAATTGAATTTCAATTCGCAATTACGAGTGTGTTATTAAAGAAGTATGTTATTTGTTAAGTTTTTTTTTGCGTTAACAACGCTATTTTTTAATTTCGCTAAGACATAACACTTCAAAAAAATCTTTTCGGCTCCGGTCATCGGGGAATGGAACCCCCGGTTCTCGGTAGCTCAGTGGTCAGAGCATTGGACCGGACTTCCAAAGATCTGGGGTTCGATTCCTCCCCGATGACCAGAGCCGAAAATATTTTTTAAGTGTTGTCTTTTCGAAAGTATGTTATTTATCCAATCGTAAGTGACAAAATATGAAGTGCTATGTGAATTTTTAACAGAAAAAGTCTGATAAAATTGGCACTGCCAAAAACATGTCCAAATACAATTCAAGTGCCGTACGTAGCGTGCCAGTTAAAATATTCACTTTTAGCAGTTTTAAAAATAGCGTTCTAGTATGTCAATCACCATTAAATCTGCGGTGGACAAAAAAATATTTATGGATGCAGTCAGCCAATCAAAGACTACTCGATTGACCCATCAGAGCGAACAGATTTCGGCTTTTATTTATTTTTGAAAAAAAAAACACCGTCACTTATCCTATCAATAAAGCAATTCAAAATAGAGCTTGTCAGTTTTCTGGACGCCCCGTATGGAAACGAGGGGTCGACTGTTTCGTTAGTGTGATACAGAGCAGAACCTATAAAAGCGCTTTTAAAATGATTTTATTAAATACTAGTGGACCCGGCAGACGCTGTCCTGCCCGCTGTTTTCGCAATCAATCAATATTTTCTCATCGTTTACACATTCCCTAGACTTCCACAAAAATTTCAAGGCTAAAATTATTGAAATCGGTTCAGTCGTTTTCAAGTTTAGTAAGAGTAACGAACAGCAATTTTCTAGCATAATTTTAAGCATTTTTATATATTAAAAAAGCGATCGGCTCATCTGAATTTTGCCATTAGAATGCGTCCTGCGAATTTTCCCGCAGTAAAATGTCCTTTTTTGGGTATCAAAATTTCTCCATACCAAATTTCATGCAAATTGGTTTCATAGTTTAGGCGTGATTGAGTATTAGACAGACAGAAAGGAGTTACTTTCGCATTTATAATATTACTATGGATATGGTCTAGTACGTACTTATTCTTAAAACAGTGAAAAAGTTTGAAAAGCGATGACATTGTTACGTAACTGACGGTACATAGTTTTTAGGGTATATTTGTCTTTAGAGCGCTTGGGGAATGAATTTCGTGCGACAATGATAATTCAACCTTTTCCCAGAGGAACAAAGAAAGGACAAAAATTTGAATTCAAATCTAAGTAATAATAATAACAATAATAGTCGTGTCTATGAACGGTTTAATAGCGAAGAGCCTCGATCAACACCTTAAGAGGCTCTCGCTGGATGGTTGGGTCAAGGGTCAGATGCAGAAGGTAGTACTTTTGGATACGGCGCGCATCGTCCGGAGGTTTCTCTGTCTGTAGTCGTGACTGTCGGTAGCTTGAGCCCTGCCCTGCAGCTTGCTAGGGTTAGGTTTTTATGATATTTTTATGTATTGTATAATTTTATATTTTACTTTTATAATTATATTGTAAAAACCAACCCTATGATAAAGTTTAAGTAAAGTGTAATAATCATAAATTTGTAGAAATTAACGATGATATTTTTTCTTTCAAATTGTTATTTATTATTTTACCGATCTGAAATTGTAACGTTGTGAAATTTTGGTTATTAATAAGGATAGTACATTTTGTGTTATGTTTTGGATGTATGGCATTTGATCCCTTTGCCCAAAAAGAAAGTGGATTTGTGACAGCTGTGTTGTCTGTGTCTTCGTGTTTTGACAAGTATAGGGTTGCTGTTTAGGGAGTTTTCCCCAAAAGGTGGGAACTTTAAGGATTTGGTATGCTTGTTGGATAAATTTTGGTAAATTCAGATATTGGTAAAGTTCAGTATTTTGGCTTAGTTTAGATAGAGGAGTTATGATATAGTAATAACTTTGATTAAAACAGTATTCGCCATTTTACTCTGTCTAAATTACGGGATAGGGTAGGAAGTGTTGGCGGTGGGTTTCTGGTCCATCAGAATATTAGACATTGAGAATTTGTTTCGGGTCATTGGTTGCCATTTAAGGCATATTCAGGTGAACCGGAAGTGCCAAAGGATCCAGAGGGTTCTGGAGGGTTCGAGAAAATGGGAGATTTCTGAACCTGGTATCCCTACATTCCTGGGGAGGTTGGTTTCCGTTTTGAAAGGACTCTGGGGTAGGACGCTGCAAGGGAGTATGGCGTGAAGAAAAAGTTAATAAAGTGCCCCAGAGTCATGCCTGTTCCTTGGTGAATTAGTTTCGGCCGCGGCACATATTTTTTTATCATGATTTTGTTTTAAAAACTCTAAGTAATGAAATGCAGCAATTGTTAAGTATTGGTCCAGGTTGTTCTTGGCACATTAGTATGTTGAGCTGAGGCTTGGTTCAGCAAACATGTAAGGCGGCATCATTTAGTAACCTCGGTGGCCTTCTGCTTCTTCCTTTTTTCTTCTTCTCCGGCTTCACCTTTTGGCTCGGGGCTTTATTTCTGGAGTTTGCCCTGGCCGTTCTTATGAAGAAGGGAGGAGCCTCTACGGAACGTCTTCCTCCGTGAAGTTGTTGGAGTTCGAGTTAGCTGTTGGGGAGGCTTCGTTGGTCGGCTGATTCAGTCCTGGGAGCTCGGCTAGGTGTTGATAAACTTTAGATTCCCAACTTATTTCAATTTAGTGGCATTTGAAATTTGAAATTTAATTGTATACGGGTATTAATTTATTAATTTATCAAAAATAATTGGATTTCTTGATATAGTTCAAAGCAGAGACAAGGTGGTTTTTCTTAATTTGTCATATAATGTACTGAATTTCTTAGATAGCAATTTTCTATAGAACCGGACCCAGTATCTACCGTTCTGAGCTGTTTTTTTTTTTTTTAGTTTTATCAGAGGCCTTTGGCCTATGTATATTGTCAGGTGTTAATGGTGTAAACACGGATCTGATAAAGTATATCCTACTAAATGCCCATCTCGGCTATTATTCAAAACCTTTACTCCTTTTAACACACTTTGTCCGGGGTCAGCCGAGCAACCCTGTGACAAAATCAGAAAATATTCGTACACAAGCAACGTCTTACGTCTTCAAATATGGCTGTTCAATAATAATAAAATATTTATTTCTTCATTAAGTTTCACAACCATCAGTACTTTAAGAGTATCTTATATATAAAATTCTCGTGTCACAATGTTTGCTCCCGTACTCCTCCGAAACGGCTTGACCGATTCTTATGAAATTTTGTGAGCATATTGAGTAGGTCTGAGAATCGGCCAACATCTATTTTTCATATCCCTGAGTGATATGATAAGGGTTGTCCACAATAATTTATATGGCAAAACAACGTTTGCCGGGTGAGCTAGTACCTATTCTATAGATGAAATTGATTTAATTGTGACGGAATTGGAGTCTGAACTAGGCTTGGGGGCCTGTATTAATTAAAAGCCAACTTATAGAAATAGGACAGTGCTTGCGGTAATCAAAACTACATATCAGCTAAACAATAAAATGTTACGTGAATAAGCAATTAAGTATGTAACATGCTGATTAATTTTAATGAGTAGCAAAACTTTTGGTTTAGACGCCCGAAGCCTCCATGTTTTTGAACGCACTAAATTTATGAGAATCCGATTGTGACATGTCCAAACTAACATAGAGTTTATTGTAATAGAATTTATTGTGACAATAACATATCGCTTTGACATGCGTTGTGCTTTGTAATAATTTGTGGATATTTACGATTAGGAACCATAAAACTTATTTGGCACAGGTTTATCTTGTGAAATGTGGAAATTATTGGATACCAACGAATTCATATTCACGCTACTACGTTCGTTTTACGATATAAAATTATTAAACTCCGTAGTAAATAAGGAACCCTTATAGTTTCGCCATGTCTGTCCGTCTTTCTGTTCGTGCAACATTATATATCTGTACACTTGTATGTATCGATTGCTTAGGAAAAAGGAAAGGTCTATAATATATATATATATATATATATATATATATATATATATATATATATATATATATATATATATATATATTTCAATATACAACAACATCACATACATTGATCTGACTCCGTGATAAGTAGCATAAGAACTTGTGTTACAGATATCAGAATCAACAGTGGTATTACAAATAAACTTAAATAAATACATATAACACCCAGACCAGTACAAACAGACATGTTCATGCACACACATGTTTGTACAGTGCGGGTATCGAACCCGCGACCTCTTCGTTATTAGTCAACTTTTTGACCATTACGCCGAAGTGGTCGTGAATATAGGCTTAAATAATGGGTTTAAACAAGCTTTGTCCTTTAAGACTATAGTTACATGTCACTTACATTAAAACTTACAACTATGTTGTTTTAGTTGTAAGTTTACGATATATGTATCTTCATTATCTCGGCAGGTATAGGTACAGGGTTTTTACCAGTTATCATATCGCTAGCAAAGTTAATTTATTGTGAATGGTAGTTTATTGAGGATCTTAATTTATATGTTGGGACGTGTAAAAGTGCTCCTTGTGAGTCTATTTACAAAAATATTTTTTCATTTTTTATTTAGATGCATTAGATGTTTCAGAGTTTGTTTTGATGCGATTTCATTGCTAATTTAATTTCTCGTTTCAAGAAGCTTGATTGACTTGGATGAGTCATGCTATAGAACGATCTTTTGACAAAAATAAAATAAGAAGATACTTAAAATGTTGAATCCTTAAATTTTAATTATGATTCAATATCAAGAAAGACACATGGTCGCGCCAAAATCCTTCGATAGCAAAAATGTTTTTATGATAGCTATAAACTGAAATACACGTGGTACGATATAACGGGAGTGGAGTTAGAGGGACATGCAGGCTTACCACCCAAAGAGCTCACGCCCAGTCCAACGGCGAAGTCCAGGTTCAGCCAGGGTAGCAGGCGGTCACTGTACACACCACAGTTCTCCCGCAATCACTATCAGCACCACGGGATCGCGACACACCTTTTAGATAATTACTAGGACGCAATGTCCGTGTCTAGACACTTATTTCACACGAAAAATCGCGGAGAGTTATAATTTCATGCCGGCCATCAAAATGCAATTTATGCAACTGATTTCTTCCTCAAGACGCCGATAGATGGCGCTAGGCGTATCGGCGCTGCATGTGTTTTGATTTAAAGGTAGATTTCAAAGGAGCGGGAATGTGTACCACGTTAAAAATTTATATTAATCAATTAAAAATTAAGATTACTTTGGCGTCACCATTTCCACCCGCCCTTAAAGGGTCACCTTTAAAAACATCCATAAGAAGGAATAAGAACATTCTATAACTAAGATACTCCCTAGTTACAGAGAAGATAAGATATAAACTCTTGTTGAGCATTTGTATGTTATGCGAATAGACTATCGAATTAAATATATGTACTATCTATATAATAAAAATAAAATAAAGTGACTAAAGGTCTATAATATATAAATATAAGTTACGTTACTGTTGTGGCAAAGGACAAAGACGGACTACCGGACGGAGGTAAGTTCCCTTGGCGTTTCTGACGGTTACCACGCGTACGACGCCGTCCTTGGAAGGATGGACCTTCTCTACAATCGCTAGTGGCCAGGATAACGGTGGTGCATTATCGTCTATGACAACCACGACAGTACCTGGAGTGATAGAAATGGAGGGGGTATTCCACTTTTGTCTTACTTGTAAACCGTGCAGATATTCCATCCTCCAACGGGCCCAAAAGGATTGGACCAAGTTATCCAACAACGAATGTCTCTGAGTTAGACTGACTGAGTCGGAGTCAACTGCGGGCGCGGGCAGTGACAATAAAGGTGAAGTAATTAAAAAATGACTCGGCGTAAGAGCCGTTGGCTCCGCGGGGTCTGAGCTTAAGACCGTCAGCGGACGAGAGTTAAGGAGGCACTCAATTTGAACGAGTATAGTATTAAGCTCTTCATAAGAAAGAAGCTGCTGTCCGATGACTCGGAACAGATGAGATTTCACGACTTTCACGAGACTCTCCCACGCCCCGGCGAAATGTGGCGACCTGGGACATACGAATTTCCATTGTATACGGCTCTCAGCACACTCTTGTTCGAGCCTTTTATGATATTCGTTAAGAAATTTATAGAGATCACGAAGATACGCGTTGGCTCCCTTGAAATTTGTTCCATTATCGGAATACATGCACTGCACGGGCCCGCGTCGAGAAAGAAAGCGCTTGAAAGCGGCGAGAAAGGTGGGAGTGCTGAGGTCTGTGACGACTTCTAAATGCACAGCACGAGTCGTAAGACAGGTGAAAATACAGAAGTATGCTTTTTCACTACGTACACCACGGCGGCGCACAGGAGCGTAAGCTATGGGACCGGCGTAATCGCAGCCCGTGTGTGTGAAAGCCTTTACGACCTGGCGTGTGCGACTGTCAGGTAAGTCAGCCATCAATGGATAAGTTGGGCGTGGTTTAAGTCGGAAGCACGTATTGCACAAGTGGACACGTTGTCTCACAATACGGCGTGCGGACAGGATCCAGAATTTCTGTCGAAGCAATGACATGAGTAATTCTGGCCCGGCATGTAAATGTTTTGTATGATAATAATCAATGATCATGTTTACTACATGATCATTGCGCGGCAGAATGACCGGATGAGTTTGAGCGTAATCTAACGCGGCGTTACTAAGGCGACCGCCAACGCGGATCAACCCATTATCTATGAAAGGTCTCAAGCGCATGAGAGCAGGTGAACAATTTTTATTTGTTTTTATGCTTAAAAAGTCCGATGCAAAGTTTTTTGCTTGCAAGGCGCAGAGCATTTTGTTTTCTGCGAATTCAATGTCAGAGGCTGTTATTACAACACTGCCGCGGCGGGGCAACAGTTTTGCGAACCTACAGACGTATACGATCACACGTAATAGTTTGCTCCATGAGGAGATTCGCGTGGCGAGCTCGTATAACACGCAATGTGTCACAGGAGCTGACACTGCGTGTGCCAAAACCTTTTCTTCAGGTACGTTTGTAATAGACTCGCCATCTAAAGTCTTAAGAGGCCACTGTGACGGATCTAATGAGGCCCACTGAGGCCCATGAAGCCACAAGGGGTGTGAAATTAACTTATGTGGCGTAATACCACGCGACAAAATGTCAGCGGGGTTCTCTACACCTGCGACATGAAAGAAGTTGTCAGCTGAAATATTATCAGTGATTTGAACAACACGGTTCGCAACAAACGTTTGCCACCTATGTGGCGAACTCTTTATCCAATACAAAGCGACTTTGGAGTCGATGAAAGCGAATGTCTTAATTGAGAAATGATGAGAGTAATTATCAAGAACTGCACGAAGCAACTTCGACAATAGAACGGCTCCACATAGCTCGAGACGCGCTATTGAAACAGGTTTAGTCGGGGCGACTTTAGTCTTCGCACATACCAGTTGGACGGTATTACCAGCCACAGTATTCACGTGTAGGTACACTACGGCACCGTACGCGTTCTCACTGGCATCGGAAAAACCCAGAAGGGTGATGACACTATTCTCAAATGCACCGACGTGACGCGGTATGCGCAATTCGTTGAGAAAAGGTAATTCAGTGCAGAACTGTTTCCACATCTTAATGATGGATGGTGGTGGTACATCGTCCCAATCGAGATGAAGTAGCCAAAGCTGTTTTATTAACAGCTTGGCATACACGACTGTGGGAGCAACGAAACCCATTATGTCCCACAGACTGGCAACAGTCGACAAGATGGAGCGTTTAGTGCATGTATCATCGTCATGTACTGATATTTTAAAGTAAAATGAGTCGTCTTCAATAGACCAATGCAACCCCAATATTTTGTGTTGCACAGACTTATCAAACTCCACGTCATTACGAAGTTTGTAAGAAGCGGGGAGATTATTTAGCACAAACCGACTATTGCTATTCCATTTGACAAGATCCCATCGTGCACCCTTGAATAACTCGATTAATTGCTGAGAGGCGGAAACCGCTTCAGATTCACTAGGGAGTGAAAAAGCTAGATCGTCCATATACAGCGAAGAAGACGCAATGCAACTCGCAAGCGGGTACTTCGCACCATCATCATCGATGAGCTGTCTTACCGTGCGCAATGCATGGTAAGGACTCGACGATAAGCCGAAGCACACGCGATTAAATTGGTACAGCACGAGTGGGTCTTGTGGACTAAAGCGATATAAAAAACACTGATAACGACGATCAGCCTCACGCATGATAATTTGGAGAAATTGCTGACGGCAGTCCGCGGTCATTGCGACAGCGAACAGGCGGAAGTTCAAAATAATTTTAAATAAATCGCCCTGCAAGTTCGGTCCTGGATGCAGAATATCATTCAGTGATCGCCCAGTGTTAGTTTTACAGCTGGCATCCATAACAATGCGGAGACGGGTCGACATCTTATCTTCACGGACGACTCCGTGGTGCGGTATGACGTAAATAGGTTCGGGGTCACGTGACTCGTAATGAGGCGCGGGGGCAATATAATCTTTACCCAAATAATCTCTTATGACGTCGTCATATGCCGATCGCAACTTGGGGGATGCTTCTAACTTTCTTTCGAGGCACATGAAACGTTTGCGAGCGATTTCAAGAGAATTCCCTAAGGAATAAACATCCTCATTGAATGGCAGGCCGACAACGTATCTGCCACTAACGGGATCGCGAGTTGTAGTCGCTTTATAAAATTCTTCGCACTCAACATCAGCGGGATGCTGAGCGGGGGGAGTGGAGTGTAGCTCCTCGAGCTCCCAAAAACGCCTGACTAGAGAGTCAATAGCGACAGGTTCCTGAGCGTGACAACATGTCAGGGCCTGGTGATTATTACATGTAGGTACTGTAGGTGCAGTACCCATGACCACATATCCCAACACCGTATGCAAGGCGGAGGGCGCCGATGAGTCACGCGACGCGTGAACTACATCGGGGAGAAACAAGTGCGGAAAGAGGGACGCGCCTATCAAAACGTCAACTTTATTAGGCACTCCAAAACTCTCGTCCGCTAGCGGTAATCCTGCTAAATGAGACAAGACAGAATGGTCTACCGTTGCGGTTGGTAATAAGTCGGTGACTTGGTCAACGACAAGCGAAGAAATGTTAAAACAAACGTTGCTATTAAAGCGAGAAAATATTTTCAAATCAATCAAGTTACTTTTAATTACTTTTTCAGTTCCGCCGAACCCCTTGACAGTAGTACGTTCGGTGTTATGTAACTGAATTCCTAAACGATCACAGCACTCCTTCGTAATGAAGTGGCTTTGAGAACCCGAGTCCAACAACGCGCGAATAATATGCAGAACACCGTTATTATCATATGCTACTACTTGCGCGGTCGATAATAAAACAGTAGTTTGTTTACTACGCGCGGGGGCAGTCTGCGTAGGTAAACACGACAAGTTATTTGTATCGGATGCATTATAGGTAGCACACAACGCAACGTCCTGGCGCGAAGTCGCCGCAGCGGTGAGCTGCGGGGGCGCGGTAGACGCGGGGGGCGCGCACTCGGCAGGCGCGGGGCGCGCAACAGCTGACGAGGGCGCTGACGCGGCCGGAGGATGACCCGGGTTTTCGCGTTTAAAGTGCAACATTGTGTGATGTTTCATTTTACATACGCGGCAATTAATATTAGAAGTGCAGTTGGAAACTCGGTGATTAACACTTAGACAATTCACGCATGCATTTTTATCCTTTACGCATTTAAAACGCTCTTGAGGTGTCATCTTATTAAACTCAGAACATTTAAATAAGTTTTGATGCACAATATTAGTACACAGACACTTTGAATTACTATCGACAGTACTGACGTACGCCTGGTACTTAGGCGCCGAAGCGGAGTTACTTGCGTTATTCGAACGTCGGGTATTATTGTTATTGTTTTGACGGCCGGTCAATGAACCGGGAGTGGATTGAGTTCTTTCTAAAATCTTGGCGCGAATCTTAATAAATTCGACTAAGTCCTCGAAGTTAGGTATTTTCGAACTAGTGCTTATCTCGAAAGCGCGAACAGTATCCGAGTCTAACCTTTTAAGGGCAACGTGAAGTAGAATTAAATCAGTTAGATTATTTAGTTTTAAGTTATGTAAAGCGCGCACTGCACTTGTGAAATTCTCAGTGAATAAATCAAAGTTAGCGGCGGAGGCCGATTGCAAAGGTTTAAAATCGAATATTTGATTTAAGTACGCGGAAGCTAACATTCTTTTGTCTTCGTATTTATCAATTAAAGCACGCAATATCAATTGATAATTCTCAGCGCTCGGAGTTATGCCTGCGCACACGGTCTGAGCCTTCCCAGTCAATTTGCCCAGTAAATAGTATAGCTTTTCGGCGTCCGTGAGGGATGGATTATCATGCACAGTGGATTTAAAACTGGCATAAAATAATGGCCATGAGCGAATATCGCCAGAGAAGGTCATTAATTCGATCGGCGGTAATGTGGCAACGGCCTTATTCGGAGCTAAGATATTTTTTGTATCGAAAGAAGTACTGGATTGTGATTGCTGCACACATTCCGTTCTTAATCGCTTGATCCTACTGAACAATGATTCAAACGCGACATAGCTTTTATAATCGGGCTTTCCAGAAGGGTCTACCTCCAACAAACGTGTATTGTATTCATCTAGAATCTTCTCGAAACTGTCACGTAATGAGTCCACATTGGCGGATTCGTCAAGGAAACTTTCCATCCTAGCGGCATCTTTGTGAATGTTTGAAGATAAATCATAAATTTTTTGTATGACTTCGAAAATAGCATTACGTTTAGCTATCAAGATAGTTAGCCGAATATCATACTCGGCAGAAGTATCGATCCTATCCTTCTGAGACATGTTTGAACGTGTAAATAATTATTGAATATGATAAAAGATTAATAGGTATAATAATAACCGCGATGCCGAACTATATGCGGCGAAAGTAGGTAAGCTCGGAATAAAAACACGTGTGTATTTTGCCGGTATGGTTGAAAATTTGAAAATGAATGTTGGTGTGATATTAATGTGAAATTAATGTAAATGTACGTAGATATGCAATATATCTAAGAGAATAAATGCGTAACACAATGTTACGGGCAAAGATTGCGAGTATTTTTCGCGATTTGGTTCTACGAGGTAGATGACGCAATGTCGTTCTACACAAGGAATATCATGCAATATGATTAAAAATCACTTATTAGGACCTTAAAGAGAAGTATGCTAATAAGGGCTGATGAATTAATCCGCAATGGATATAAATAAACCGGTGAAAGGTCCGGTTTGGTAGGACCAATCCGGTTCGGTAGGACCAGTAAAGATGGTCGCGCCAAAATCCTTCGATAGCAAAAATGTTTTTATGATAGCTATAAACTGAAATACACGTGGTACGATATAACGGGAGTGGAGTTAGAGGGACATGCAGGCTTACCACCCAAAGAGCTCACGCCCAGTCCAACGGCGAAGTCCAGGTTCAGCCAGGGTAGCAGGCGGTCACTGTACACACCACAGTTCTCCCGCAATCACTATCAGCACCACGGGATCGCGACACACCTTTTAGATAATTACTAGGACGCAATGTCCGTGTCTAGACACTTATTTCACACGAAAAATCGCGGAGAGTTATAATTTCATGCCGGCCATCAAAATGCAATTTATGCAACTGATTTCTTCCTCAAGACGCCGATAGATGGCGCTAGGCGTATCGGCGCTGCATGTGTTTTGATTTAAAGGTAGATTTCAAAGGAGCGGGAATGTGTACCACGTTAAAAATTTATATTAATCAATTAAAAATTAAGATTACTTTGGCGTCACCAACACATAAACAGGTGATAAGCTAGCAAAACAACATATCGGTGCCTGGTAGTTTAAACGCCTAGTATTTTATCTCTCTATTTATTACTATTTTACAGATATACAAATCTGTCATAAGAACGATCTTGATGTATGGCAGTGAGGTTTGGACACTAACCCTCAAAGAAGAGCAAAAGCTCTTGGTGGCCGAGAGGAAGATCATGAGGAAAATTCTGGGTCCTACTCAGAGAGAAGATAGCAGCTGGAGGATCCGGAAAAACCACGAGATCGAGGAGCTGGTCTCCGAACACAATATCCTGGGAGAAGCCAAAGCCCAGACAGAGACTGCGTTGGTTGGGACATCTCGTAAAAATGGGAGAAGATCGTAGCGCCAAAGCAGCGTATCTTGGAATACCTCGAGGCCGCCGCCCCGTCGGCCGGCACAGATACCGCTGGAAGGACGCCGTCATGTCAGATCTGCAGAAGCTACAAGTTGCAGACTGGCAAGAGGCGGCGCAAGACCGGACCAGATGGCGTTCTCTTGTGTCGGAGGCCAAGACACACTTTGGGTCGCTGCGCCAAAGGAGTGAGTATTTATTACCATTTTCCACAAACACCCGCACTCGTTCCACTGTGCGTAATTACTTGACGGGACGCGACACGCGACTGTCGTCAGCGGCACGCGACGAACCCGA
The DNA here is from genome assembly GCA_963921415.1 of Pyrausta despicata. NCBI lineage: Eukaryota > Metazoa > Arthropoda > Insecta > Lepidoptera > Crambidae > Pyrausta > Pyrausta despicata. The sequence continues at coordinate 1,640,872 of OY992850.1, read as the reverse complement.
GGCGATATTTAAATATTTCATTCAAAAATCCTATCCTACTAATATTATAAACGCAAAGTTTGTCTGTGAATGTTTGTTACTTGTTCACGCCAAAACTAATCGACCAATTTGGCTGAAATTTAGAATACAGATAGATTTTAACCTAGAATAACACATAGGCTACTTTTTATCCTGTAAAACTTCAAGGTTTCTGTAGGATACATAGCAAACGAGTTCCATGCGGTTGTGACCACAGTGTACCTTATGAAAATTGTTGAATTCTGCTTATAATTGAAATTAAAAAAGCATTGTGCCTTATGGCACTATTTCGCCTTTAACAAAACGGAAAAAAAATTATTGCCAAAGTTAAAAGTCCCTACACGACCACGGCCAAAACCCCCAAATTATTAACATCATCTGCGGCCCATATCAACCCGAGAACCGTTCAAAATATGTCATGCGCACAAGATCTAACGAATGACGATTACAATTTTATTTAAAAGACAACAACGTAATGGGGGCGAACAAAAGAAGTTTGTATCAGAACAAACGCGAATATACAAAGTAAAATAACAATTATCCTCCTACCCCGAGGCTACAGAGATAACCGCGGCTACCTTTGTAAGGCGAATACTTGTTTTTTATTCAATTAGTCATTTAATACGGGAACGTCTAGGTCTGTGATACGGACGTTTCCTTTGAAACGTTAAAACGCATTATAAATTGAATATTAATATAATAATATTTGTGATTTTCGTCTGGAAGGAGCGCGCGGCGAACACAGGGTGCTAGAATTTTTTGTATGGTTCTGAATGTTAAAAAAATTGAAACAAGATAATGTTAGGGACGGTAGCTAATAAAAATACACTTTTATTTTATGTACCACACAATTAAGTGCTGTGTAGATAATTGCCAAGGTACTTAAAAATTACACATTTATAGGTGTTTTTGCAAGCATTAAAAAAGAAAGATAAGATTTTATTTAAGTTTAATTTTTTAGTATTTGGAACCCTAAAATACTTTTTTATTTAACGCTACTTAAAGCATTTATTTGTTTAAGCTGTATTACACAATACAAAATTGCACAAAAGTTGAACTTAACGCGATGAGGTATTTTTCACGAGTCATACCTAAGGGCTAAGCAGAAATGAAATATAAACGGTTTAATAAAGTTACATACTTAACATTAATACAATTTAATAAAAATAAATAAAAATGGAAAAGTAGTTTGTGATTAAAACCTGTATATATATTTTTTCTTAAAAAGAATGCATTATTTTTTTAAGAGTCCTAATATTGGTATTGTTAATTAATATTAAAATTAAAGGCGGTCGTGAAAGGCCAAAAAGCTCGTGTAAGGCTAAAGCACAAATGATTGTACTGACATCTCATTAGCTTAGCGTGGAACGATTGGCCCCGGGCACTATTGTTTGTGGTCCAAGTTACAAGAGGTTGCGGTCATAATTTCTCCTACAGATAGCGGTAGAGCAAGACCTCTTTCCGGTCATGTCAGATTGTCGTCGAAACACCTCTACGAATATAAGAAATAAGTACTCTCAATCGATATATCTAAAGTCGACCGATACCGCAATAGTTTACAATCTCATAAACATTGTGCAGGTGTGAGTTAGTGCGTGTTTTCGCAATCGTGTCGTCATCGTCCCGTCGCTCACCCGTTCCGGGGCCGGACGGGCCCCGCATGTTAAACTTCATTTAGTTATTAAAGATAAGGATGTGTGGATCGTGATGTTATGGCCCTTGGAACTAAGAAAGTATTCAACGACCAGTGTAATGGCCAAGAAGTGACTTTTAACCAAGAGGTCGCGGGTTCGATTCCTGCACTACGCAAACATTTGTATGCCTAACCATGTCTGTTTGTACTGGTATGGGTGTTATATGTATTTATTTAAGTTAATTTGTAATACCACTGTTGATTCTGATATCTGTTACACAAGTGCTTAAGCTACTTACCACGGAGTCAGATCTATGTATGTGATGTTGTTGTATATTTACTTATTGATTTATTATTTATTAAATATCAGGCAATCAATCTATTCGCCTTCGCTCGTGACTTGCACCACCGAAAAACGTAAAGCACACCACATATCAGTATTTTTGCCGATCAAAGGAGCATTGCTCGTGACGGCCTTTTGAGCCGGTAATCAAATTAGCAGTGCTTCCTTTTTGAGCGAAAAATCTGTCTATCAGACATTCTATCAGGCGATATCGATACCAGAAGTATGAATTAAGGTAAGGGACAATTTGGCCAAAATGAGTTATATATACCGTTGGATTCGGAATTTTGCGCTTTATCAACTGGCGTACTTAGAATTTCAATATCGAGCAAAAAATGTCCCTTACAGTACATATTTTTTGATAGTCTAGACTGATACTTCACTATAAAAATGCTTTAAGGGGCTTGAAATTGTTACCCCTTTACGAACAATTAGAGTAACTAACCTTATAAAAATTTGTCGAACTTTACCTTATACTCATATTTATAAATTCATAAATCATGACCATTACGCCTTTTTGCAAAATGGAGTTTTTATATTGCAAGTCCCTTACATTAAAATGTCTTACAAAAACATTCACAGAATGGACTTACGCTAATATGTTTAAAGTTTATTATCGTCTCTTGTGTCCTTTACATTACGCTGGCGTCTGCAAATTTGGTGCTTACATTATTTGACCATATTAAAACGTATTCCTGATATCTTGAATGACCTAAAGACTAAGGAAACTGCAGAAGTCTTCAAAAATTACAAATTAGTTAACGGTCGGGTTTATAGAATACTTGATGACTCTAGCGTACATTGGTTAGTTCCTCGTGGTGCGCGGTGGCAATTATTAAAAGCAAACCATGATGACATAGGCCACTTTGGCTATGACAAAACGTTGGGACGTATTAAGGCTCATTACTGGTTCCCAAAAATGAGGCGGTTCGTTAAGAAGTATGTAGCTGCATGTTTAGAATGTGCCCATCATAAATTGCCTAGTGGGAAAAAGGCAGGTGAGTTACACCCAAATCCTAAAGTGGAAATTCTATCTGACACTGTTCATGCAGGTTGAGCGGTACAATCGCACCATCTTGGCAGCTCTTGGAGCCATGAATCATGATAAACCAAACGGAATTTGGGATAATCATTTACCGGACATACAATTAGGAATTAATACGACTGTTCACTCTACAACAAAAAAGACACCAACCGAACTTTTTTTTGGAAGAACGGTTACAAACCCATCTCAAAGTATTTTTAATGATGTTATTACGGCAACTGCCTCCTCTACACCAGTATCGCTTCCAGAAATAAGATCCAAAGCTAGCGAATTAATCAAATCTCAACAAATTAAAGACAAATCCTCGTATGATGCCCGACGAAATCAAGATGTTAGATTCAAAGGAGGCGATTTAGTTAGGGTTATACGCGCACCTACTGGAATAGAGGGTCAGTCAAAGAAACTTGAACCTAAATGTCGAGGGCCATATCGCATTAAAAAGGTTCTTCCTAATGATCGGTATGTTTTTGAGGACACCCCAATCACTCGAAAGGGCAAACGGTATGAAGCTATTATAGCAGTAGACAAAATCTTCCCATGGCTCTCAGTCACTCAATCACCTTCTTCCCATGATGAATCCTCTGATACCAATAGTTCTGATCATGAATGATTGCTCCCTCATGATCCTTAAAACACTTTTGATTTTGCCCTCAATAATCACTGTCTCTCCTCGATTTACTAGTTCAGTAATTCCTTGCAAAAAGCTATATTTCACAATATAAAATGATTGATGTTTCCAATTACTTAATTATTGATATGATTTTAATAATTAAGTAACATATGTGTAGACATAAGATATGATAATACATGTTGTAATAGGAAGTTATGATCATTAAAGTCATGGTTGTGTTAGTTAAAGTCATGAACTAGCACAGCTACATTAAGGTAATTGCCGGTAACGGTCAGCGTCATGGACCGGGATGACCACATCATGGACATCACCAGTGATCGCCTTCCGGCCCTCCCAGGCATCATTCGCCAATACGCAAGGGCAGGGAAAGAGCTTACCTTTCTTTTAGACAAGAAGGAGCCAGTTATGGTTCCTCTTAACAGATCCGCAGCTGCCGGCGTGATATTAGCTTTCTTCAATGGAAGAAAAGATCCCCTGGACAGAATTCGGGATCTCTTCCAGGTTCAGTCCGATACCCTTGACGGTTCAATAGGTAGAGTCCTTATTACATATTACTTAAGTTGCATAAAATATGTTACGGACATTAACTTCATTGACCAGATTTGCGAAGATAAAGGTATGACAATTCTCACCGACGACTTGTCTCTAATACCCCGGGAGCACCGAACCGTTTATGGGGAGATGAAGAGGGAAGAGAAAGAGATCCCCCACAGCATGTAAGCCTTCCAGGCTGTTTATGGTGCTTACAGTATATGTCGTCCCGTTGCAAACAAACGAGACTTCCGGACGTGGATCATGAAACGGTATGCAGCCTTTATGGCATCTGTTCTGCAAACCGCTGAGATCAATACATATCTAGAGTATCAGAGGGGAGGAACTGTAGTTAACGAGACAGTTGTCTCTCGCACTCCAGTCCGTCGGTTGGTTTACAACGTAATTGCATCCACCACTGACGACATCGTTCCTGCTGCCGTTAAGGTCCATATAAAGATGTTAACAGCACTCTCGGAAATGACAACCTACTCATTAATCCAGCAAGTGATCAGCCGGGGCAGTTGTGTCATAACTGGAGCCCCTTCCCAAACAACTAAACGACTACGTTCAGGAGAGACAATAAGTATTGGACAAGTTTAAAGCCGAAAAGTACCCGTCCGACCATATTCAATATCTTTACCTCATAATGCCTCATACCCAAGCCTTTACGGCTTTTAAGTATGCTGATCTTGTGGTTACAGCACAGGTTATGGAGGAGGTGGAGACACACAAAGACTACCTTAGAGCAATACAAAGCCAAAATATCAACTGCTACAATCAACAAAAGACAACTGAAGCAATTCCTCCTCACCCAGTCGCAGCAAGTCGGTCTTAATATCGACGAGTAGTCAGGGCAGAGTCTGCCCTGACTACTCGTCGATACTAGGGTTTGGAGGGTCTGCCCGGCAGACCCTCCAAACCCTAGTCGGCGGCAGAGCCACTGACCTCTACAAAGAAGCAAAGAGGATCCTGAACCTCATCAGCACCCAGAGGAGGATCGCCTAAGCTTTCTCATCCCTATTAGTATAGAAAAACCCGAATTGGACTGTAATCAAAACAAACGACAAAAGACATTGTTTTTAACTACTTTCTCAAATTAGCATTTCAATCAGAAGTTGAGAAAAACACTAGTAAGAGAACCCAGTAGAGATGTCAAAACAGAAGGAAAAGGCCACCAAACTTGCTTCTCTTGCCCGGAACGAGATTCGAGATTTAGAAGAGCAGATATTAAGAACTGCCCCCTTGGAGGATCCCATACATGCAGTTTTTGAGCTTACAGATTTCGTGGAGATAATCTTGCCAGACGAAGAGTTCATTGCAGAATACGTAGATTCAAAGGTTGAGAAGCAGAGAGAGAAACTTCGAGTAGAGAGACGGCAAAAAAGTTTTGACGTCTACCGAGATCTCCAGGCTGATAACATAGCTTCCGATTCCAGCAGCAGGACCGCATCTCACGACTCAATGGAAGAGGGGTACATGGAGTCTGAAGCAGCAATCGTCAATGTAGGAACTGAACCCGTGATTACGGGGTTATTTTCTTTCTTACTTTTTGTTTTAACTCTAGAAATTAGAGATTATTATTCATTATTCTTTGGAAAATACGAAAGTTGATTATGATAATATTTGTTTTTTTTTGTTGATTATGACATAATTTTAAAAACAAATTTGTAATTTATGGCACTTTTTAAAAATAAACACATCACCCTGTCTACAGAAAACACTTCTTTTGAAATTAAGCTTTATTAAATAACCCAATATAAGCTGTATTGCTATACAGTTAAGGTCCTGCTATAAAGTGCAATCTTTATGTTATACATTTGTACTTACATAGATTTGTTTTTAGTAGAAGTTATTTACCTTATTTTATTATGCAAGTTCTCGTATCTTTGTGTTACTTACATTATTTTGACTTTGCCTTGAACTCAAATTCGACTAACGTAATGGATAAGTGATTCACATTTTTTAAGGTAAGGGACAGGCTATTTTCTAAACTATAAGATTTTATTGTATTTAGCTTTTATAGCATAAAAGAACATTAAATTCTAAGAAACTTTGCCATAGACCTCATCTAAATCGGCCTGTAAACAAAAAAGTTATACACAGATTACAAAAAGCAAAAACGTTTTTTCGCTCTCCTGTAAAGTCATGTTTTGTCCATTACCTTAATTCATACTTCTGGTATCGATATGTTTTTAATAACTGTAGGTAATCGCAATAACAAATTAGTTTATCAGAAGTTTGTGTCAAAATATTCGAGTTTAAAATATAATGAGCATAATAGTCTCGTAGCAACGAGGCAATTAGTAAAAGGCAGCGCACATATGAGACGAATTGTCGCCGCGACTCGTGACTGACAGCGATTCTTGAGGTGATTTGATAACATGTAATTAGTAGCATGTCACGGCGATAATTATCTGCATATGTGTGTTGGCTCTAAAAAAACAAGGTTACAATTGAGCTGACGAAACTCATAAGGTATGTAAGGACACAGTAGTTACATGCATTTTGCTGAATAAACAATTTGTGCCAGTGTGCGGAACGCGCTCGGCGGCGGTCGCCAGTCGTTCCCTGCACCACCCGAAGTTAGGTCGTACATTCTAAATTATAGTAGCTCATAGTTATAACGCCAAATATTGTGGACATTGAATAGAGACATCAGTGTTAATTTGTGACTTTTATTTGTGACACCTAGTAGGCACCTATAGTACCTTCTGAGAGTCTAGATCAGGTCATGTGATTTAGTTATCAGTAGCAAATATAGGCAACATTATATATAACACAATACATACAGCCCCGATAGGTATAATGGCATAATGGTGGTGACACTGACTGGGTTACTATAATGTCTAGTCATTAAATTATTAAATAGTATTTTACCAACGAGGCAGTCAAAGTTTTCAAAAGGCAAAGTTTCTGCCTTACACCCGAGAGGTCCTCGGTTCCAATCCCAGGTCGAGCCAAAATTGTTTCTGAGATTTTCTGTCATGAATTTGTCATAAACAGCTCGGAGTTGGGAAGTTGGCGGTGTTACACCCCCGTGCCTCGGTGCGTACGTTAAGCCGTTGGTCCTGCGCCTGATCTCCGGTCATGTCTGATTGCAGTCTCACCGAACTTTGAGAGTGATGGAACAGTGAGTGCACCTGTGTATTGCGCTCACACTTGTGTTCTATAATATCTCCTGCGTAGTTAGCTGATCTCTATTGAGATTGGCCGCCGTGGTCGAAATCGGCCAGGAGGATTATTATAAATAGTATTTGGTGGTTGCGCTGCCACCAGTATGGCGATTCCGTTGTCACAATACTTTAAATTGCAGAAGCCAATAAAAACCTTTAATTTCTCTTCACATACTGACCATAGTTATTGTAACAATTTTGACAGAAGTAAAAAATAATGATAATACTATAATATTGACATGACATTATTCAACTACTTTGGACTTAACCACTCCAGTGCCGACTGGCATTCATACCTAGAAAATGGGGACAGGACAGGTTAATTGATTCGGATTTTATATTGACATTTAACTGTATACATTTCGCATGCCAGTGTCCGGTAAATTGTGAGGGACTTTTATTATAATTGACATCTTTATGTGTATTATTGCAGAATAAAGAAATTAGAATTTTAATTTTTGTATTGCTATACCTCCGGTTTTCTTAGGAAAAGGTCAATAGTCAATAGCCTCGATAGCCAAGCCTTACCAATGTAAGTGTATCACCATTTACTAGATTAAGATAATGTCATAAATTTTCAACAACATCAGTAAGTATAACTAAAGTCCCCAACATCGAATGTTTGCGATCGGAACCCACACAAATCATAACCCCGTATTACTTTATTACCATAATATACAAAGGTACACCTACAAACCGTCGTAAGATCCTTTAAGCCCTAAATTTTGTAGCTTACTGATTTAATGACGTCACACTGTGTCCTCTATCGAATGTCAACTCGTATCATTTTACAAACCTCACTGCATAACGTCGTATGTCGTCATACGCCCTTATGCCATTATAAAACTTGAACTAGTGTAGCAAAAATCAATTTCGTGTGTATCTTTTGTGTGTAAAATATAAGGGGGGTGAGGAACACAATACATAGGTTAGATATTTGAGTCACGAATCCATTTTATGACTAATTCCATAACTCGGTATGTGAATTCGGGATCAGGTATGGTACTAGTGTTTACATTCTCGTATCTCGCTGATCTAGGGAGGGTAGGCCCTTAGGTTTGATTTAATGGAACGATTATGTGTGGGGTGCATTGTGCTGATAGGCGGTGATCTTTTTGACCGATTTTGAAAACAGTGAGTATGGCTTTGAAATGTCAACTTGACGTGAATATGGCGTTTAAGTACACGTATTATTGAGTTAATTGAGAATGTGTGGCATCAATTACCTATCATCCCATATGTGTATATTCCATAAAAAAGAGTTTTTGAGAAGGACCAAAAATAACTTGGGTTCTTTTATGATAGAATTGGTTCTATCGTAACATTAATGGATTTTGGCATTAGTATATTTTTGTACCATTCTTCGGACATTCTTCCCAGGCGAGTTTTTGCGCGTCCGTACAAATATCTCACTGGTTTTTAATATTTCGAAACAATTTTTTTAAGGTAATAGGTCTAACAATTGTCTTTCATTAAATTACACATCGCTGTTTACAAAAGGCTTCAAAATTTTTTTGTGTCGTTCTCCTAATTTCCGTTCGCTATTCGGAACCCAAAATAAAGCTTTTTACCTTCAGCAGTGTCAAGATAAGCTACGATTGGTACATTTTAGTGTATATATTTTTAAGTTTAATAAATAAATATCCTAATTAATGAAAAATGTTCCGTTCAAATCGTGTATTTTCTTAGACAGAACGAAAATATGGCTGTCCATGAATTACGCACGATTTCTGTCACTAGTGAAAAGTTTGAAGCAATATACCGAATTCCTTACAATTTAATTTATATCAAATAAAAAATGTCGTGTCCCTAATATCCATCACGCATTTCATCATTTGAAAGTATCCAGCAATACTTGCTATTTTATGTTTTTACTTGATAATAGGTGCCAACTTAAAGCCATTTGGTAATTATGTCGCAGTCGAATTGTATGAATCACCATGTTACATAAAGACACCATGTTACATAGATTTATGACAGTAAAATATTAATTTTCTTTTTTCCATCACACTCAAAATTTTATAAGTACTTTCATAAATTCAAAATCAGAAAAAAAACAAATTTTGTATAGTTTAATGTCCTATCCAAATTTAATAAGCAGATGTAGTAATTTATTGTGAAATAAAAAGCATGACGGAAATTAGAAGAAGAACACCTCGACAAATGATAACCGTCTTAAGATAATAAAGTGCAAAGTGCAAGAAATTACAAAAAACTGTATACAGGTATTTTATTTCTTACCAGTCAAAAATGAATGTGCAAAAAATTGTGATACACTCACAAAGTGAGATTTTGTATGAACTCCACGCGTGCGAATAAGAAACTAGCTTAAAAGGTTAATGGTGTATTAAAAGGTCGTAATTTCTTAAATGGCTACGCAAATAATGATGTCTCATTGTTTCGTGCCAGTTGTATAAAAACGTCTTATTAATTAGCGACACCCAGAACGTCTCCTTAATTACGCAATATAGCATTGTTTATTTACATGTAAATAAATTAACACCTGTGTGACTTGTTTGTTTTTTCATAGATAAAATGATGTATAAGACGGTAAAAATGTTACCGTGGCTTAGCTCTCATTAACGGCCTAGCTTGCTACAAAATATAAAACTGTTTTTAAAACTTTTTTATTGGATTTTATTGTTTTGTATTTTTTTAACAAAATAAATTGTTGTTCGTCTTGCTAAAACTCGAGAACGGCTGAACCGATTTGGTTTAAACGTTGAAAAAATGAGACAAATAAAAAAAAAGCAACGGGGAGGACTACGTCTGCGGGTCCGCTAGTTTGAAATAAAAGAAAGCTCTTGTGACTACTGTCGAATTGTAATATTATTTTAGCAGCTTTTGACATAAAAAGCTAGGTAATTCGATTTCAAACGACATGTAAAAACAAATTAATTAGTAAAATTGCTTACGAGTATATTTTTTTATGTATATGTATTATATTATTTTGAAATGATACCTTTTTTACGGATTAATTCGCGATTTTTTTACATTTTATTTTAAAGGGTCCGAAACGTCAGGTTAAAATAAATTGCGAAATAATCCATAAAAAGTGTATCATTTCAATGTCCACTGTTCGTGTAAACCGAATAAACAAATATCATTCACTTTTATCAAATAAGCATGTAGGTAAAATATTGCCATTATAGCACATCAGTCCAAAATTAAGTATCATCCCTAAGTAAGTAAGTATCATAACCCCTCACGTTTCATATTCCCATCAATGACAATTATTAAAATAAAGCGTCGTACACACTGACCGCTTACGTCACGCAATTACAGTTGCGTGTGAGCGCACCGTTACTATCGCAAGAATGTTCGAATCTTTAGCGCAGTTCACTTTCACCGGTTGTCTCAGCTCGCGCTGTGCGGGTGTGGTCGGCTGTATCGATATAGAGCTGTTCAATGTGTGTCAAGCAACAATTTCAATGTGCTTGTTGTTTGTAAGTATGGGACACGGGAGCAGCCAAATAAAATATGTTGCGCGTTTAACGTATGCTCTATTGCTAGCTCATTTCACAGATTAAATATTGATATAAGTATTGCAGCTTACGTAAGGAGACGTTACACACACTACATGTTTTTTGTTTTGTCTTTAGCAATATATATGGCGCTGGATACGGGCAGGATCAATATCGTAATAGAGATCCTTGGGGGAGGTCTACACTCTGCAGACGGCTGTTATGATGACGGGCTTAAGCATAACCGTCATCACCACTTGCCTGACAGCTTATATGGCAATGAAATTAGAGTAATATCCATGTTAAGCATGCAAATATTATCTGGCACATTAGCTGACATGATCTGATCTCAGGATAATCTCATGTGCTTCTTCAGTTCCTACCTCGATAGGTTCTTGTCATTTTTCTTTTGTGTTAATATAGCGTCGGAGGTCAATGCCCCGAGGGGACCTGGTCACTCCAAATAATAAGCAGGCTCCAGCAAAAATTGTATATAAAATTGGAAAAACAAAATAAAGGCTGTTTATTTGAATTATAAACAAAACTGCCCACAGCTTCTTGTGTTTTGTTTTTTTCTGAATGAATTAATTTTAATTAAGTTGCATTAACTTAGTAACTAAAATTAAAAATTAAAAAATTAAAATTAAAAATTATTTATTGCAGTAACTAAATTTTCACAATATATTAATAATGATCGAAGACACCTTTTAAGCAAAGTTTTGCCTGTGTTAGGCGCCTCTTCCATAGCTACAAAATATAAATCTTACTATCTAAATTTACAGGCTAGTAATACAATAGCGGTTATAGCATCTCAAAAAAATCTGTACGCAGCACTTGCGCCCGCGCACTTTATGTTCGCTTATCCCGTTCCCTCAACTTTGGCCTTTCACGTCAATTAGTAAAGTGCCTTTTACACCACACGAGTAAAAAAATATTTATTCTGAAATGAAAAGTTTAAAAAAATTTCATCGGTAGACGAGTAATATACCTTGTTTGAGTGATGGCATCTTATCATCATCTCATCAGCCTATATACGTCCAACTACTGGGAATAGGCCTCACCTCAACTATGAGGTGGTCCGAGCTATACTCCACCACGCAACACGTGGCATCTAATACACACTGTGTCGTAATGGCCCTGCCGGATAGACCGATCACGGCACTTCTGGGTCAGAACCTGTGAGCAGACTCTGCCAACAATAAATAAAAAAATACGAATTCGCGGTTCGCTCGCTACCACCAATAAAGCTGTACTTACCAGTGGGAGAAGGCTTTTCCACGCACGAGTGGACAGGATGGTGCTGGTATGACCCTTGTTCAAAACTGGCGAGGAGTGGGTCACACACGCGCTTGACGCGGTGACGATACGATAGCTGGTAAATATGTAGCACTTCGAAGAATCCTCACTGCCACGACACGACAGTTATTCGGCGCACAAAGTCACAGGCACAGATCACAAAAATATGTTTGGATTTCAGAGAAAAGTTGAAGTTTGCAGCTTTCCGATTCAAAGCTTGCAGCTCGCGACGAAAAACGGCCATCACACCCGTTTCTTCTTTTTCCAGCCAATAGGGATTGACTCCCACCGGTATGCCCATATAGGATCGGGCGTTGCTATTGGCTGAACGAGCGAATGAAGTAAACTACAAGCCTTTGGGCGGCATATTTCGAATTTATAACGTTGACTATACATACCGCCCACCAAAATACAGCTGGTATTTTCCGGATAAAACGAATAAAGACAACGATAAATTACCTACTGCTAACGACTAACATAGATTATTTTGAAGAAAAGTTATTGTGAGTGAAACGAGAAACATTAACCTATCTAGATAATAGCTAATTACGATTAAGTAACGAATTACGAATTATGAATCATATCAAACGGATTACGCTTCTATAGGAAGAGGACACAACTTTACAAGCGGTCGCTTGATAAGACTATCCTTCGTCTTTATAGTTGCTACCCGAACGGTTCCATCGGGACCTGGGTGTAACTCGCATACTCTTCCTAAAGACCATTGCAAAGGAGCACGATTGTCATCCTTGATGACTACGATAGAATTTACGGATAACGGTTTAGAAACCTTCGTCCATTTCATGCGTTGAGAAAGAGAAGTTAAATATTCTTGTTTCCAACGCACCCAGAAGCTTTGAACGAACGATTGGATTAACTGCCAACGGTTAAGTCGATTCAGTTTAACTGAGGAATGGTCCTCATCGGGAACACTGGTAAGAGGTTCCAGAGTAAGGAAATGACCTGGGGTCAAAACGTTTAAATCGTTTGGATCTGTGCTTAAGGCACACAACGGTCGCGAATTTAAAACGGATTCAATTTGAATAAATAAGGTACTAAGTTCTTCAAACGTCAAGACTTGATTGCCAACAATACGGTACAAATGCGACTTCGCAGCTTTAATCTGGATCTCCCATACCCCACCAAAATGTGGCCCTGAGGGGGGATTAAAGACGAATTTGATATGCTCGGTTTGTGACGCATGTTCCAATAACGATAAGTAGTTGCTGGCACCGATAAAGTTCGTTCCACAATCAGCGTGGATTATGCTACAACGTCCGCGACGGCCCACGAAGCGACGTAATGCGGCTATAAAACCATCAGTGGAAAGTGTTGACACCACCTCGAGATGGACCGCTTTAGTAACCAAACAAACGAATAAACAAAGATAAGCTTTGTCCATCTTTGCACCGCGATGGGTCCCGACTTTAATTCTAAATGGTCCACCGAAATCAACGCCAACTACCGAGAACGGCTTAACTTGGTTAATTCGATACGACGGAAGATCGCTCATAAACGGTTCCAAAGGTTTCGGTTTAGTTCGATAGCATCCGATACATTTTGAAAGACAACGACGAATAGCTCGTTTAGCGGATAAAACCCAAAAGCGTTGTAAGACGAGATATTGTGTAGTATTTTGCCCTGTATGGCAGTGTTTACGATGAATAGATTCTATAAGTTTGTTAGTGAAGGGATGATCACAAGGTAAGAGCGCGGGATGTTTTTGATCGAACTCTAAACCGGCACGAGAGATCCGACCGCCCACCCTGAGAACACCTGCCTCATCAATAAATGGGTTCAACTTTTGAAACGGTTTACATAACGCTTGGTTAGATTTGATACATTGTATTTCACTTACAAATGAAGAATTTTGAACGGATTTAACGATTAGTAATAACGATTGATAATTTTCATTTTCAGTAAGTATAGAACCGCTTTGGCGTTCGCATGAGTTTTTAGAACGAATGTTGTGTAAAAATCGACGAATGTAAGAAACGATACGAGTTATTTTCTCCAAAGAAGAGAAACGCTTTAACAAGGTATCGAATATAGAATCCTGTTGTCTATCAGTATTTTGATCGGCCATCAGTGCGACTGAATGGCGCTCCTCAGTACGCACAACTTGCTCCTCATCACCGGTAAGAACCCTTGTCGAGTTTTTCGGCCAACGATCACAATTTTGTGACAGCCAGGATGGTCCCGACCACCACAACGAATTGTCAAGAAGATCGTGGGGAAGTTGTCCACGAGAACACACATCCGCGGGGTTATCGCTAGAAGCGACATGACGCCAGGATTCTGCAGGAATGATGTCCTGAATGTTGCTGACCCGATTTGCCACGAATGTGGTCCAGCGCGACGAGTGCGACCGAAGCCAAGATAAAACAACAGTCGAGTCAGACCAAAGATGAATAGTATCGATAGGTATTTTGTCCTGATACGTGTCAAGAACGAATTTTGTTAGGTCCGCGAGCATAACAGCTCCACAGAGCTCTAAACGAGGCAAAGAAAGACGTTTGAGTGGAGCAACACGCGCCTTGGCGCATAACAGCCGAATATGAATAGATCCATCAGCGCACAAGATGCGTAAGTAGATAACAGCTCCGTACGCGAGCTCGGAACTGTCGCAAAAACCATGTAGCTCGTATGAAATGACGTTATCAAAAGTGAGACGACGTGGAATACTCAGCTTACTAATAGTAGGCAGCTGGTCACAGAAAGTTTTCCAGACGTTGATTATTCCATCAGGTGGTGACTCATCCCAAGAAATTCCGAGAATCCAAAGTCTTTGCAATAGGCATTTGACTTGAATTGTTAAGGGTGAAAGGAAACCCAATGGATCGAAAATTTTTGCGATCTCACTAAGAATAACTCGCTTGGTACATGGTCGATCAGACGAGCTCACGTCGAATAAAAACGAGTCGGATACTGGATTCCACTTGAGTCCAAGTACCTTGAGTGTAGGGTATTGTTTGTCAGAGAACGATTTAGCATCCAGAAGACACTCTTCATGGGAAAGGTCTGACAACAAATCTGGCGAATTACTAGCCCATTTTCTTAGTTCAAAATGACCTAGTTCGAATAACTGAACGATTTGTGATTTAGCAGCTAACGCAGTGGTTAGATCTTCACAACCAGTGACGATATCGTCGACGTAAATATCGGTTGATAGAATTTGCTTAGCAAGAGGGAATTTATTACCTTCGTCCTCTGCCAACTGTTTGATTGTCCTACACGCGAGAAACGGTGCGGACGAAACACCGTATGTTACAGTGTTGAGTCTGTACTCCTTAAGAGCTTGGTCAGGGCCTGACCTCCAAAAGATTCTCTGGTAATCCTTATGATCATCAGAGACCAGTATTTGTCGATACATCTGACGTATGTCAGCCATAAAGACAACCGCGTGTATTCGATAATGAAGAAGAACACTAACAATATTAGATTGAAGTTTTGGTCCCGTTAGCAATGTGTCATTCAATGAAATGCCTTTAGCATCTTTAGCAGATGCATCAAAGACGACGCGTAACTTCGTTGTGACACTATCAGGTTTCATCACACAGTGATGTGGAATATAAAATTTGCCTTGGCTGAGCTCTTTTAAATTAACTTCGGACATGTGGCCGGATTTTTCATAATCATCCATAAAATCACAGTACTGTTGGTGGACAACAGGATCACGTGACAAACGACGTTCGATTGCGTGAAAACGTCTTAACGCGATATCACGAGAACCCACGAAGACTGGTTCCACATTATCCTTGAAAGGAAGACGCACTCCGTACCTACCACTCGAGTCACGATAGTGGTCAGTCATATAAGCCTGTTCGCATAAGATTTCTTCAGGTGTAAGGGGGGACGCTTGAGGAACGCTGTCCACTTCCCAGAAACGCTGAACGGCTGAGGCCAACTCGATGTCGGATTTTGAAGAGATTTGTACCAATGATGAGGAAACAAGTGGCGTTCTGCCTAATAGGAGCCAACCGAAGACTGAATTAATTGCAAGTGGCTGATTCGCATTGCCTTTTATACGTTGTGTAAGAAGCGACTCAGCGAAGACGTCTGCACCGAGCAAAGCATCGATAGGGCCAGGCAAATCGAAACCTGGATCGGCCAACGGTATCGAATTAATGTGAGTCCAACCCGACGTGTTAAGTTTCGCTATGGGTTGCTCACCACAAATGTTTGAAATAACGTGCATATCTAAATCGAATAGTAGATTATTATTGGAACCTACTGAACAACGAATTAAACCGGTGACGTCAGTAGCAATACCTCCCAACCCATTGATGTTTGTATCGCATGAGACTGGCTGAAGATTTAAGTATTGAACTGCCTTTTGCGTTATAAAATTGTTTTGGCTGCCGGTATCGAATAAAGCGCGTAAGGAATGATATTTACCGTCCGAGTCCTGTATTTGAATAATAGCCGTAGCTAACAGTACAGTTGTGTTTAAAAGTTTTTTCGAAGACTTTGAATTTTCTCCCTTAACAAATAGGGACACGGATTTAGAGTCGGTGGAGTTTTTATCAACACTAGATTTATTATCGTTATGGTCCGTGTGAAGTAACGTGTGATGTTTATGTTTGCACTTCAAACAACGAAATATCGATTTGCAATCCTTCAATTGATGGGACGATTTGAGACAGTTGAAACATAATTTGGCCTCTATTGTGTAAGACATACGGTCGTCTACGGATTTAGCGAGAAACGCTTCACAACGTGTAATTGAATGACTAGCGGAACACAGAGAACATCTCAAAATCGGTTCATCATTTTTCACTGAAGTTTGAACTTTATTAGTGCTGTCTGTCAACAAAGTATGAGTCACGTGAGGACGTTTTGAATAATTATTATTCACCGGGTACTTCGAATTTGACGCGACAGTGCGGAAAGTTGACTCCTTAACAGAAGTATTTGATTTAGAAAATTCAGAAAAATGATTAGCGCGCAAGAGAGATTCACATTTAGAATGTAAGAAATATTTAAGTTGAGAATACTCAGGAATTTCCGTGTTGATATATTTCTCTTCGAATTCACGACGCATTTTCGAGTCTAATTTAGATAAAATATGATAAACGAGAATAAAGTCCCAATTGTCAACTGGAAGGTCTTGTTTACGTAAAATGCTTAAGTTTTCGTCAATACAATCCAACGACCGACGAAACTCAATCGCGTTGTTTAGGTTAAAAGAAACGTTTAAAATATCTTTCCAGCAAGTGAAAGATAGTTCACGCTTATGTTGATAACGCGCAACTAAGGCCGCGTACGCATCGGAGTAGTAATCACCTGTGACGGGATATTTACGTATAAGCGAGAGCGGGTCACCGCTAAGTGTTGATACTAGGTATTGAAACTTTTCCACATCGGTAAGAGAATGACAGTCATGGATCAATGAATTAAACGTATCAATAAATTCAGGCCATTGTTTAATATTACCGGAAAATGTAGGCAACTGAATTTTAGGTAACTTGATGTGAGATTTCAATGATCTAGATTCAGCTTTATGATTATTTATAACGACTTTCGATTCCGCCCCCTTTAAAAATCTTGATATTGATTTAACATGGAAGTACGTGTCATCAAAACGGGTACGAATGTCATCATCATCACACTGATCATCTTCATCACCAGACGAATTTAATAATTCCAGTATGGAATAGTGTGCGAGTTCGAAATCTGACCTTATGTCTGATGCTTGATCACAATATGAAAAAAAGAGATTGCATTGACTATCATCGGACTTGGCTTGGATACCGACCTCTAATGCCTTCAACATACGGTTCAAAGCTATAGTGCGTTTACGACGTAATGACGGTAAATCATGAATAGTGTATTCCGAATTATTTTTCGATTTAGATTTATTACCTGTGTGACTAAGCTTACGAGTAGCACGTTTCGTAATAAAAGACATGATTACAAGTTTATTGTACTTGTACCTACTAACGAATAAAATTTACGCTATTTGTTTTGGTAAAACAGTAAGAAAAAACGTTTAACTAACTACCTAACCACGTCAGGTAGAAAGCCCGAGCTAAAAATAGAACTATCACGTGTCAATTGAGTGAATGACGTATGCGATAAACGCGTAAGCAAATGCAAGGAACAGCTGACGATGTGTATAACACGATAACTTAGATTTCACTTCACGTGGTTGCGGTGAAATGAACCGAGTATAACAACGAATTAAAGACGTATTATTTATTTGCTTACGATAACGATTAGTGGAGTGTGAGGCGTATAATTCTGTCAATATTACATCCGAATTAATTGTACTAAAACACAATGTTTATGGTTTTTCGTACGATCTGTAATGTAATAAACGAATAAAACTAACTGTATTTATTGTCACAGCCGAATTAGTTATACCAAAGACGTAAAAGTTTTGAGTATGATCCGCGACAACAACACAGTTGGCAACACGAAAATAATAGGTAAGTATTATTATTACAGCCGGATAAATTGTACACAAAGCACCGGATTATCTGTAGATTGCTTGTGTATGATCCGTAATAATAATTTTGAAACCGAATGTAAAGTAACACAGCCGAGTAAAGTATACCTAAACACCGAATTAAGCGCTAGATTGTAAAGGTAAGATCGGTAATTATCTTTAGCATTCAACGAATATGCGAGTGCATTAATTAAAGCTGCAAATCGACGAGAACAAATGTTTGTTTAGGAGTGATCAACTTGAAGATGTCGAGTAATACAAGTGACGAATGAACAACAATATTGAACGCATGAGAACGAATGTTTACAATAAAAGTCACTGTCACTTCTGAGTGATTGAATCACACTATTTAGAATGAATGTATTTGATCTGTGAGTGATTGAATGTTTCCAATGGAATGAATGAATTCAACGTACAAAATGGACGAATTACAATGGAATGCAATTTTAGTTTATTCTACCTACCACAGTAAAAATATAAATTGAAAATGCGTAACTACCACAAACTATCGATTGAAATGTATTTTATGTTGATTTTAACACTAAGAAAAGGTTATAAATAACCGTTAAGATGAGTTTACGATACGTTTTAGGCGAAAATTGATAGCGAAAATACTAAAAATACCAGCTATGTTTATAGGACGATTGTTTCAATTTTAAAGAAAAGGCCATAAACCACCCTTGATTCCCGGGTTTCGGCACCATAAAGATGTGTCGTAATGGCCCTGCCGGATAGACCGATCACGGCACTTCTGGGTCAGAACCTGTGAGCAGACTCTGCCAACAATAAATAAAAAAATACGAATTCGCGGTTCGCTCGCTACCACCAATAAAGCTGTACTTACCAGTGGGAGAAGGCTTTTCCACGCACGAGTGGACAGGATGGTGCTGGTATGACCCTTGTTCAAAACTGGCGAGGAGTGGGTCACACACGCGCTTGACGCGGTGACGATACGATAGCTGGTAAATATGTAGCACTTCGAAGAATCCTCACTGCCACGACACGACAGTTATTCGGCGCACAAAGTCACAGGCACAGATCACAAAAATATGTTTGGATTTCAGAGAAAAGTTGAAGTTTGCAGCTTTCCGATTCAAAGCTTGCAGCTCGCGACGAAAAACGGCCATCACACCCGTTTCTTCTTTTTCCAGCCAATAGGGATTGACTCCCACCGGTATGCCCATATAGGATCGGGCGTTGCTATTGGCTGAACGAGCGAATGAAGTAAACTACAAGCCTTTGGGCGGCATATTTCGAATTTATAACGTTGACTATACACACACATAGATACTTGTAACCTAGTTTTGTTTTGATGGATTACATTTTTATTAAAGGATACGCTAAGTTTTGCAGGCAAATAATCACACAGTTAGTTTTACTTGATATAATAGTTAATAATTTGAATTTAAAAAAAAATACAACAACATCACATACATTGATCTGAATCCGTGGTAAGTAGCTTAAGCATTTGTACGACAGATATCGTATTACAAATAATTCAATTCAAATTATTTATTTCAAGCTCTTGGATCATAACGTCATAAAAATACTTTTCATAAACACAATCATAAAAAATAATAATTATTATTATATTAAATAAACTATAATAAACACATATAACACCCAGACCAGTACAAAAACACATGTTCATGCACACAAATGTTTGTACAGTGCGGGAATCGAACCCGCGACCTCTTGGTTAATAAACAACTTCTTATTTATTTATTTAAGCTTTATTGCACAACAAAACTTTGTACAAAAGGTGGACTTAACGCCTTAGAGTATTCTCTGCCAGTCATATCTTTGGGCTAAGGAGAAATGATTAGTGGGCGGTGCGACAAAATAAATAAAAGACCACTACACCAAAGTGGTCGAGATTATTGTAATCTTATATACAAAACATAGTGTATAGCGCGCTTTAGCACCGAGTCGCACTTTCGTTCAATGTGTACTGACTTCGCGCTACCGGAAACAGTCAAATGATGATTAGCTTCATTATGTTTTGAAAGGAGAAGGTGTATTTATTGATGAACTTTTGAAAATAACATTTTTGACGTGACAACGTCTTATAAATTGGTTTGCCGGGTGACACCTCAAGAAACTGCGTTACGACGCTCCGCTCACGTTCTGCGCTCACAATGAGAGCGAGTGAGAGGCACGCGTCCCTTCGACTCGGGCATGGTTAGCCCGCCTAAGAGCGAGTGAGACAGACATAAAAAGTGAAAGGCACGCGTCCCTTCCACTCGAGCACAGTTAACCCGCCTAAGAGCGAGAGAGACAGAGCGAGAGAGAGAGAGTGAGAGAGATAGGCATACACACCGGTTCATGTTATACGAATGAATATTCACATTAAAATTATTTTACCACTCAAAGTCGTTGTCACGTAAAACTTTCGCCCGTATACCGACTTTACAGGCAACCAATTTTTTAAACAATATCCGTTACGTATTTTGCTATTTGGCATGTACGAGATCAGCGTATGAGTATTTACATTTTTGCATATTCCACAGCTAAAGAATTAGGACGTTTAAATAAGTTTTTTTTTGAATAAATTAACGGACTAAGTAATTAATTACTACTCTAGGTTTATATTTTAACTACCTATATACTACTTAATCATACTTTGCGTAACGTAGTGTGGGACGCCCCCCGGCTAGATGGACAGAGATGACCTGAAGAAGGCAGCTGGTAGTGACTGGATGCAAAGGGCGGGAGATCGTGCGCTGTGGCGCTCCTTGGGGGAGGCCTATGTCCAGCAGTGGACTGCAACAGGCTGATATGATGGTACTTTGCGTTCAAATTGAAGGGCATTATGCAGTTTTAGCAATACTTATCGAAATGGGTTATTAAAATGACACATAAACCTATTAAGTTTCCTCAGCTTAAATAATACATGGAGTAAACCAATTTAATTTTTTTGAGAATTTAACTATTATACTTAATTATCGACAGAGATCGGACCAGTTCAAAGTGATATGAATTATTTATTATGTGTTCCTGTATTCAAAACTACTCACGAATAACAAAAGAAACTATTCGTTGCCTTTAGACATATGGTGAACTAGATACAATTCACCAAGCTTGGCCCACAAATTAACATGCCCAAGATTGCTTTATGATCTAGTTCGGAGATTTTAGCACTACATAGTTGCCTAATTTAGCAATCAATGACTCAATCTAGATATCGTAGCGAATATGTTGCAGACACAAAAAAAAACATTTTGAAACTTGAGAAACTTACCTAACGGAGCACTGAAATCCCAAACGTCAAAGACGATTCATAATAATCATATCGAAATTGAATTTATTTCGTTCAAATTTGGACCAACGACCACTTTGGTGTAATGGTTAAGAAGTTTACTATTAACCAATAGGTTTCGGGTTCGATCCCCGCACCGTACAAACATTTGTGTGCATGAACATGTACTGGTCTGGTTGTTAAATTCATTTTATTTAAGTTCATTTGTAAGACCACTGTTAATTCTGATATTTGTGATACAAGTGCTTAAGCTACTTTCCACAAAGTCAGATCAATGTATGTGATGTTGTTGTATATTTGTATATTTATTTAAATTAAAAGTTCGAACAATCTCTATATATATAAAATTCTCGTGTCACAATGTTTGTTCCCATACTCCTCCGAAACGGCTTGACCGATTCTCATGAAATTTTGTGAGCATATTGAGTAGGTCTGAGAATCGGCCAACATCTATTTTTCATACCCCTTAGTGATAAGGGTTGTCCACCTTAAACATTTATATGGCAAAACAACGTTTGCCGGGACAGCTAGTATAAACATATTTTTGTATATTTTTATTGTAAGGTTTATGTATTTATTGTTCGTAATATGTGCTATCATATTTTGTCAGTGATCAATATTTGTAACTAGATAGCTAAGCACTGAAGTTTCTACATTTGGATGTGTATTTAAAGTGCGTGTGCTATTCTATTCTAGACTTCGAGCGATCTCATTCACTTAACATTTCAGTAGGTACCAAAACTTTTTTAAAGCCAAGTTAACTTAAAACAACGTCGTGTTGATAATACAAATTGAACCTCGTAATCTTATTGTTGTTTATGCTAAAACAATTGCTATCTAATATCCATTTAAGAGTTATGTAACCGTTTCAAACGATTACGTAACATAACGCCCAACTTAGTATTTGCAATGGTATATGATTGAAGCTGATTTGGAGCAGTTAGTACTTACAGTACTTACATTTCCAGGGAAATCTTTCTGTTAACTTTCGATTGCATATTTTTTGACAGAAAGTAATTTGCCATAACTGTTTTAACATACAGTTTTTTCGCATAACATACGATTATCATGTCGTTTTAAACGCATACTGCTTTCGTTGGCATAACTTTAACTTAGCATAACATTGATAAGCATAATATAAATCAGCATACACGTGAAAAGCATAATTGCTATACGCCTAAAGCTAATTTATTCGATTATGTGAAATGTATAATGGATAAACTTTAAAGTCATAACTGTATCAAAAGTTTGATTCAGATAACGTTGACAAAGAAAATGATAAGACTTATTTTATTTATAAACTTGCATACAAAATCATTCGTCACCTTAGGTACACAAAATAAATATTATTTTAAGGTACCAAATCAATTTAACCTTTTGTACAAATACTGATGATTTTTTAGAAAATATAACTGACACTTTCAATAAAATTATTTACAACAATGCGAAACGCTTTTTGAAAGTAGCCATAAACTTTGAATTTACAATTGAATAAAAAAATATTACTTTGGTGTTTATCAAAGTTTGGTACTCTCACAAACACCGTCGTGACAGACACTCGGTTAGGTTGGTATGGTGACCATAGGACCAGTGGGCGTGCTGCGGCAGCGGCCGCCAAGCGCCATTTACATACTAGACATGGATAAGCACCTTTCATGTCAGACACCAGGTTAGGTTAAGTTAGTATGGTGACCACAAACGAGCGCAAAGGTAAGCGACTGTAGGGAGCATGCTGCGGCAGCGGCCGCCAAGCGCCTTATACTAGACTATTATAAACACCTTGCGGAAGAGACACTAGGTAAGATTCAGTAAGTACGGTGACCATACACAAAAGCGAAAACCATACACGAAAATCATATATGTCCTGAAATTAATTTGATTTAAGATTAAATTTTTGTGGTGATTTATATTTATACATACATGGAACCTAATGTGAACCCCTTGTAAATTGCACATCAAAACGGCCCTAATACACAGTAGGCATAATGTTTACTTACATAATAAGTATATATTTTACCGACAACATGGAACCTACCACTTAACTACTGGAACTACCATTAAATAATAATTAAATATTCAGGCGTCATAAAAATATATTTTTTACAGACTAGCCGGTCATAGCTATGCCCTTCGGTTTCACCCGTATGTAACTCATTTTCTATGTATCCCATACGAACCGTAAAGTTTAACAAGATAAAAAATAGATAAAAAATATCCTATATGTTATTCCAGGTTATAATCTATCTATGTACCAAATTCCAGTCAAATCGCTTCAGTAGTTTTGACGTGAAAGAGTAAGAAACAAGAATATTATTTATAATATTAGTAGGATAGTGGGATGTATATGTTGAAGACTATATACTCGTATATGTTTACGAACATCCAAAATTATGATGACAAATGAATAAGATACTTACAGGCTGCGTTAACATCATACTACCATAACGAGATACAGCCTGCGTTGTAACCACAAAACTTAAAATTTTATTACAAAATGGTGATACTGACTATAATTTTAGTATGGCACCACATCGTGCGTAAAACGAAGTCCTTACGACACCGTATGTGAGCACTCCTGCGTTGCCAAATCACACAATAAAAGATATTTTACACTCTACTTCGTTTCAAGGACGCCTATTGTCTAAATTGTCCGAGAAATGAATCATTTCAAAACTATTTTTCGGTAAAATGATTCAACTTCAATGCACTTAGCTCTGAAGACGTAAAGAGCATATGAAATTGCACATTGCACATAAGTTTTTTTTTTATTATATATATTTATCTTAAGAAAACATACAGCCTTACCTTATAGCACATTGTCTTAAATACAAAGGTACTTATACAATTGCAATTTAAAGTGATAATGAATGAAATGAAGTGAAACGACCACTTTGGTGTAATGGTCAAGAAGTTGACTTTTAACCAAAATGGTCGATCCCCGCACTGTAAAAACATTTGTGTGCATGAACATGGCTGCTTGTACTGGTCTGGGTGGGTGTATATTTTTAAAATTTATTTGTAATACCACTATTGATATTTGTTACACACGTGCTTAAGCTAATTACCACGGAGTCAGATCAATATACTCGTATGTGATGTTGTTATATATTTATTAATTTCTTAAAGTTTCCGATGTTAGTTTATATATATTTTTTTGCAATATAAGAACTTAGATACCTATTTAAATTAAATCATCCAAGACGCCTATTAAATGACTTCCCAACATAGGATCTATTCTATAAATTGGTTACAAGCGGCCTGCGAAGTTAGATTTTGAAATTTTTAGAAAAGTACGAATGAAAATTGATATACGGGGTGTCTCAAATAGAGCGTTCCAAACGTAATACCCTAGTGTCATTAAAAATAATTAAGAAAATTTAACTTTCTTGAATTTTTCAAGATTTCTTATAGAAAATTTGACAAGAAAGATAAGAAAAATATCTGCTCATTTGTACACAGCAACAAGAGGTAGGCTAACAATTGGTGATTTTATAATGAACATGAAAAAAATCGTATCTCTGATATATTTTTTTAGTATAAATGGTCATCTAATAATTTATCATATCTTTAAGTTTGGCACGCTGTTCTGGGACAACCTGTATTTACTACAAGAAAATTATGTATCATGTATTCGACAGGCTATGTTAGTTTATGTTAGCAATTATTTATTTATAAATTAATGTTTCTGCTCACTCTACAAATATTTTGTGGTTAACATCGGATTTTTTAATTAAATAATACAACAATTAAAGTTCTTATTATAATTTTAATTATAATCAGTAACTTATCAAAAGCACAATACCTGTTACCTTGAACAAAGGAATGACATTAAATGAGACTGCAAAAATTTATCATGGCGGATAAATTAAAATAGTTGATTAAATACACATTAACAGATGCCACGGACACGCCGGTTTGTTATAATTAATTTATACATATCAAAGGCTGGAATTAACAAAAATATGGGGCCGGATGGCTTTTATGAAACTGCAGTGTCTTTGGAACAATCAAAAGCGAATAGGTAATACACAACGCATTTTTTTAATTATTTAACGATGTTCGTTCCCGTACTCCTCCGAAACGGCTTGTCCGATTCTTATGAAATTCGGTGAGCATATTGAGTTGGTCTGAGGATCGGTCTACATCTATATTTCATATTATAAGAAATAATTAATATTATAGCAAAACAACGTTTGCCGGGTCAGCTAGTATTTATATAATTTAATTTTGGTTTTGTGTGAAATTATGTAATCCATGGCCACAATTATGGGTTACCTGAACTAAATGAATTTCATTTAATTTTAATTATTTATAATCAATACTTATTTAACTTTACTTAAACCTAAATATTGCTGTAGAGATAATTACTTGAGCGAATATTTAAATTCATGACGAATTTAGTCAGAAGTCAGAAATTTTTTATTACGACGACCACTTTAGTGGTAAAGAAGTTGACTATTAACCAAGAGGTCGCGGGTTCGATGCCCGTACTGTATAAACATTTGTGTGCATGCACATGTCTGTTTGTACTGGTATGGGTGTTATACTCGTACCTATGTATTAATTCAAGTTTATTTGTGATACCACTGTTGATTCTGATAACTGTAACACAAGTGCTTGCGCTACTTACCACGGAGTCAGATCAATGTATGTGATGTTGTTGTATATTTATTATTTATATTATAATAGGGGTCAGGGCACACCTGCGGCATATCAAATCGTGACTATCAGCTATCGAGGCCTAACGTTTAGTTGACATGCTTTCAGAACTGAATCGTGGCGACAGAAAATCACGGGTTTGCCCTGAGTCCGAAGAGAAGTGAAGCAGGAAGGTTCTTGAATGGAGACCACGCTTAGGTAAACGTAGTGTGGGACGCCCCCCGGCTAGATGGACAGATGACCTGAAGAAGGCAGCTGGTAGTGACTGGATGCAGAGGGCTGGAGATCGTGCTCTGTGGCGCTCCTTGGGGGAGGCAGAGGCTTGTCCAGCAGTGGACTGCAACAGGCTGATATGATGATGCCATGAGTCATGCGGACTTGTGTCATCCGTAGCTATGCAGTTGTGTAAATAATTTGCAGTTGAAGTTTTAATAGAGTGCGATTTTTTGGTCGGATTTTTTTTGCAGACGCTTGGTTCTTGTGACGCCGTTAGTGCAGCGCTTAGGTAGTGATACCAAAAAATAGCAAACTGCGGCGCGGTCGTGTTTGATATGGGCGACCATTCCGACTTTTAAGTGACGTCTAGGTAATAACAAGCATATTCGTGCCTCGGAAGGCATGCTAAGCTGTTGGTCCCGGTTAAAATCGATAGACATTAGTCGTCCGAAAGGCAGACCACGAAAGCGATGGCGAAACGATCTCGATAGCTTTAACAAAAACTGACAAACCCCGACCGCCGGCTGGGACAAATGGAAAAGTTTGGAGAGGCCTTTGCCCAGCTGTGGGACAGTACCAGCTATTGAAAAATTGTCGTTAAGCCTGATCAGAAGCATCCGGCGGCTACATAACATCTGATAGTAGGAATGGTAACTTTCTTACACAGACCCCTCAACCGCACCGCACTGAGCCCATGTAAGTACTGTACTGTGTGTGTACCGTAACACCATGTGGTGGTACGAGCCATACTCATATACGTAGTTGAGATGAGGCCTGTGCCCAGCAGTGGGACATATTGCGAGCTGATGACAGACAGATAAAAGATATTTTTTTATTGAAGAACGAGTACACCCCTACGCAATAAAAAAACTGCATAAGTACAACGCAAAATTTACACTTAGCCAGTCTGAGATCATCGCTAAAGCGACTGGTTCCTTACATAACATTGACAAGAAGTTACGGTGTACGGTTACCTTTTGGTGTTTGGCATTTTATCTATTGAGGGCACAAATTAATTTCGTTACGGGGCACTAGAGACTGAGTCGATTGATTCAAAGATAAGATTCTATTGTAGAAAAAACATTTTAACTGCCTCGTTGGTGTAGTGGCAAAGTTTTTGCCTTACATTCGAGAGGTCCTGGGTTCGAATCCCAGGTCGTGCCAAAAAATTTTCTGTTATAAATTTCTCAAAAACAGCTCGGAGTCGGGAAGTTGGCGGTGGTATATCCCCGTGCCTCGGGGCGCACGTTAAGCCGTTGGTCTTGCGCCTGATCTCTCTCCAGTGCACTATAATATTTCCTGCGTAGTTAGCTAATCTCTGTTGAGATTGGCCGCCGTAGTCGAAATCGGCCAGGAGAACTTTTATTATTGTAGATAAAAATATTTATATCACCCCCGTGTCTTAAGAGGGCACGTAAAGTTTTGATTTTGTTTATTTCAAGCAAAGAGGATTTACAATGTGAAATTAAAACACATTTAAAAAAAAAACAGGCGGGACTCGAACCTGCGCCTCTCGCAAGCCGGGCATTACCTCTCCCAATTGAGCTAACGTGACACTTCACGTGACGTGTCGGCTTGCGAGAGATGCGGGTTCGAGTCCCCTCTGTGGGAGTCTAGTTTTCTTTACGTGTGTTGTAATTTCACATTGTAAGGAAATTTGCATTGTTATTGCTAAAAAATAAAAGCTACTTAACAAAGAGGATTTATGTTATATTGTTAAAAATATAGATTGTATTTTTGTTCTGGCAATTAAATTATGAGAACAGATAAATTCGACTAGTATAATATAAAATTAGTATAGTAATAACGCGATCTAATTTTTTTTGCACACGAAACTAAAAACTTATGAAGATCTTTTCAATTTTTCTTACCTAATTAATGCATCACCAATATCATGTCTAGTCTAATAACTTAAGCCTTTTAAACGATCGCCACTTATTTGCCAACGAAATTAATTTACACACATGTTTATTCATGGCATTTGCAACAAAAAAAAGACAATAACGTGTTGACCGCTAATCGCAATCGCCATAAAAAACCATAAACATTCCACGCACAGCCGCCATTGGACATAAACCTAGTGCGAATGGGGGTCAATGGCACAGTCGGCGCACATGCTAAAACTACTGCTTTTCCCATGCAAACATTGGCTTAGGTATACGAGCGAAGCGTTGTTAGGTTTTTCTTTAATTTTTTTCATTAGCTTGCACCGCAGTTAAGCTAAAAAAGATGATTATTTTTCTTTTAATTTCCACTAAACGACGCCAGTGCAGATACCCAAATACATCCAATTGTAACCAATTGAAAAAAAACTGGAGCTGGGAGTCGCAGGACTTATAATACAACTCACAACGTGACACAGGAGATGCAACAAAACACTCGCTCCAAACAACAACATCTCCAGAGGATGTCACGTGTAGTGGCGAAACGCGTCGAGTAAACAGCAACTGAAAACGCGAACCCAAGAAAATGGCAGCGAACTGGCAGTCGATTTGACATTCACGGCGTTCCTTTGATGGATTTCGAATTAAGAACATACCCCATTGTGTTGTTTCTCTAAAGTGCTCCGGCGATCATCCATTCGATTCGGCGATTCCATTTCACTAGTTTATTGTTGATTTGTATTTAGAATAATAGTGCATTCAGAAATTAAGTTTAAAAAAAATAGAGGCTGGAGCAGGCTATGGTATCAAGTAGTAACAGCCTTTCACAGTCAATAGACGATGCCATTGATTGATGAGGTTGTATTAAAAGTGTGCGAGGAGCAAGTTAGAAACCTTTTTCGTTGGAATGTTTTCATGTTAGGTTTTTATTTTGAAACTTTATGAACTTTAATCAACCTTTACTCAATGGTAACTTGATGGTTACTCATCTGATGCTCTTTATTTGATCTCATATAGCTTTCGTGTAGTCTAAAAGATAATTTCGGATTGTGAACAATGAAAGTGATGAAAACAAGTCTTATTTTATTGCCAAATCTAATCCAAATAAAGGGTGCGCAAAAGAAATTTGATGATAGTTCGTTGCCTTTGCAAAATATGTTACCCAAACATTTCTTATGGCTTGTACCACACAAACTCCGTCTGATATTATAATCTTATATTACATAACGACCAAATGATCTAGTTAGCGGAACACGTACGACACCTTGTGCAAGCGAGATGTGTTAATCCTTATCTGGACAGTGAATGTCAAACTTTTCTTTGGTTTTCGATTTAAAAACAAAGGTTTTGGTTGTTTAGCTTCAATAAGCTCTGAAATGATACACTTTTTTACGGATTATTTCGCGATTTGTTTAAATTTTTTTTTAAACCTGACGTTTCGGACCCTTTTCAGCTTCCGTGGTCACAGGCGTGAGGTGTACAAGTGAGGTGTTAGTTGTCATTACATAGTTTTGAAAATTTGTTCACTACCATCACTCAAAAATATTAA
Source organism: Pyrausta despicata (assembly GCA_963921415.1). Lineage (NCBI taxonomy): Eukaryota > Metazoa > Arthropoda > Insecta > Lepidoptera > Crambidae > Pyrausta > Pyrausta despicata. The sequence goes on along the minus strand of OY992850.1, from coordinate 1,610,718 downwards.
GTTACGTTCCTATCTACACAAAATGAGCTAACAGTATCTTCAAGTCTTGCAGTGCAGGGTCTCGCTTGAGTCTTGGCTTAAACAGGATCCTAAGCTGGTGGAATTTCCCAACCATCTTCTCTATTCTTCAATCTTCAATAAGCTCTTACAAAAAAGTGATTAATACTCGTAATATGAAGTTAGTCCTTATAATAATAATAATAATAGCCCCGTGAGTCTCATTTTTCCACCGAGACTGGCAGTAAGAAGCAATTCTTTCGGTATGTTTCGAGAAAAAAAGAAAAACTAAATAATAATAATAAATATACAACAACATCACATACATTAATCTGAATTCGTGGTAAGCAGCTTAAGCGCTTGCGTTACAGATATCAGAATCTACAGTGGTATTACAAATAAACTTAAATAAATACATATAACACCCAGACCAGTACATACAGACATGTATTATGATGACATAATTATGAATGTGTCTCCCTAGCAGTACATTCACTTTGTGAATGATTCATACGAGACATAATATAATCTGACCAGTAAGAATCGATAATGTCAGTGGGAAACGAACAGACGGACAGATTTGATGCTATCTAAAGTATCTTAAGATTTCTATTGCAATCCGTAACAGGTGTACATACGACGGCAAATTAAGCTATCCAGTTTTGTTGCAAAATCTCCTATATCACAAATGCATAAGAAGCCGCAGTGTCTACTTTGAAGTGCTGTAGTGTGTACAACGTTTCAAAAGTAATAAGTAACGTGGTAGGAAAATAATTAGCCTTTGCATCAACGCTGTTTGATGATTTGTCATTGAGATCATACATTTTTGTAATAAGTATTCTGCATTTCAAAACTTAAATAGTTTTAATGTTAATTTAAAATTAATATAAATATACAACAACATCACGTACATTGGTCTTACTCCGTGGTAAGTAGCTTAAGCACTGTGTTACAGATATCAGAATTAACAGTGGTATTACAAATAAACTTAACAAACATATATTATGACACCCAGACATGTTCATGCACACAAATGTTTGTACAGGGCTGACAAATAATTTCCCAAATAATGGGAAAATTCCCCAAATAATGGGAAAAGGCAAGGAAGAAAAAAAAGAGTAATTTAAGTAAAAATATTCAAAAATTTAAAAATTATTTATTTACTTATATATCAAAAGTAATTTGACACTTACATTGGGAACCTCCTTTTAGGCTTAAACACTTGTATTAGGAGAAACCCGCTCTTTTTGTGTGTACTTAATTACAATTTTAAAAATGTTCATTCATGAGATATTTAAGTAACCTAGCTTACAAGCAAATCAAAATCTTTGTTTTGTGTATTAAATTTGTATTGTTTGTTCGTTATATGTTACAGTTGTGAAAACTGATACAATTATAACGTCAAAAAAAATGAGTCAAATTAAATATGTATATGGAAGTCGATATTGTAATTTTTTCCGAAAATCGCATCATATCGTTACCAGTTTGACTGACCAGCAAACTTTAACAACTGCAACTCTATCGAGAGAAGTCTGCATCGTCCTAAGTGATAGCTAACATAGGACGCGCGGGCGCGGGCGCGGGATGTCAAACGTAAGGAGTGACCACACACGAAACGCACATGCGGTCTTAGTATCGAGCACGCGCCTGCACCCGCGAGTTCCTGTGTGAACAATTACTTAGGTTTGCCTATTGTTGGCTTTTGCAATTATATCGGTGAAAAATATAAACTTAAAAACAACTGAAAACATTCTCTGACCTCTTCTTAAATAACGCACTCTTGCAAGTGGAACAATGCAATTTCTCAAGAACAATAAAGACGTAAGTTTATATCCGATATCATGAGATGTTCTCGATGCTTTCAAATATAATCAAGTTCTGGGTCCTACTGTGAATAGCGGTATCTTTACCGACTCTTGTTTTCTCCTTCGCTCTACCCGGTATGATATTTTGAACGAGGTTGAAAATGTTATTAGCTTTTTAATCTGTTGACATTTTTTTTGCAGTCGAGAATGCACAAAGCTTTCCCGTCTTGCTGCTATGATCATCAAGATTGAATTTAATTGAGTCAAGTTAAAGAAAAATACCAAGGTATAGTTATATAAGGTATTTTATAAAGGTTAATGACCACTTTGGTGTAATGGTCAAGAAGTTGACTATTAACCGAGAGGTCGCGGGTTCAATCCCCGCACTGTACAAACATTTGTGTGCATGAACATGTCTGTTTGTACTGGTCTGGGTGGTACATGTATTTAATTAAGTTTATTTGCAATACAACTGTCTCAAATTCTTATGTATGTAACACAAGTGCTTAAGCTAGGTACTTACCACGGAGTCAGTTCAATGTATGTGATGTTGTTGTATATATAAATATATATTATTAATTTATTTATTGTAATTTAAATTGACTTGTTTAACTTAAGAATAACAATTCCATTTAAGTGTAGTACTTTTGAGATATTCAAGCAACAACAATGTGTAATTAAAACACGAAAGTAAAAAAAAACTAGGACTGAATGAGACGGAACTCACACTTAAATCATTCCTTTTTTTTGTATAAGTTTGCTTCTGTATTATAAAATACTGTGTATTTTAACTATTTAAAAATTTGACTCGGTGCTTGAGAGTAGATCCCCTGTCTCAAAATTGCAAAATCCGTTACCCAACGCCGATAAAAGGATGTTACGATAATTATTGACTACGGTCAATCGTTCCAAATGATACGCATTAAAATAATGCGATCATAAAATGTGATTGGTAATACTGAATATTGATTTCGTTTTGGAGAAGATTTTTATGTCGTCGTTTTTTTTATTAAGCAGCTTCTTTCATCACTAATAACATTCTTTTTTTGAAATTTTCGTTTTTTATTTTGATTGTTATATTTTGAGCTTAAGAAGATAAGACAACGAGCGATGGAGAGGGCTATGCTCGGTATTTCTCTACGAGATCGAATCAGAAATGAGGAGATACGTAGAAGAACTAAAGTAACCGACATAGCCTTGAGAATTAGTAAGCTCAAGTGGCAATGGGCAGGGCACATGGTGCGAAGAACTGTGATGGCCGTTGGAGCAGAAAAGTTATGGATTGGAGACCCTTCGACCAAAAGCGCAGCGTAGGACGTCCACCGACAAGATGGATAGACGACCTTGTAAAGATCGCAGGATCATACTGGATGCAGACCGCTTGTGATCGGTCGATGTGGAAAACTGAGGGAAAGGCCTATATTCAGCAGTGGACGTCGTAAGGAAAATTAATGAATTAATTTAGTAATTTAATGAAAATGTTGTGCGCCGGCTTCAATGTGGCCGCACTGTTCATACAAACCCGGCTTTTTACGATGGAATAGCATGAAATTATAAGGAATACATAGGCGTACATAAGATTTTCTTATGTTCACACATTTTTGTTTTACATTTTCAATATCACCTATTTACAAAATACCTTCGTAATAGTGTACTTTAATTAAATACTTGATAGGATATTAGCAACCTTTAGTGTCAGTGAGCAGAGCACATAAGGCGAATAACAAATATGATTTATCGTAAAACTAGCTTTTACCCGCGACTTCGTCCGCATGATTTTGTTTTTTTGGAATGTGTTGTCTTCTGGTAATACCAATTTTATCCAAATATGTATAATTCAAATCTTTGGTAATTTAGGAGTGAAAGCGATCAGATTCCCCGGAAAGGTATTATTCTCATGGCAATGCGTGTTTTTCCGCGGTAAAAGGAACTCATGTCCTTTCTTAAGTCTCAAACTATCTCCTTAACACATTGAATTTAAATCTGTATTGTAGTTTAGTCGTAAAAGCGATCGGCACACTTGAATTTTCCCATGGGAATGCGTCATTTACCCGCGGTAAAAAGTAGCCTATGTCCTTTCACGGGTATCAACATATCTCCATACTGACTTACATGCAAATCGGTTTAGTAGTTTAGGCGTGATTGAGTAATAGACAGACAGACAGAGTCACTTTCACATTAATAATATTAGTATGGAAGTATGGATAAGTATTTCTACATTGGAGACCATTTGATCAAAAGCGCAGCGTACAAACTGGATTCAGGTTACTTTGACGACCACTTGCGAACGAAGAGGTCGCGGGTTCGACCCCCGCACTGTACAAACATTTGTGTGCATGAACATATCTGTTTGTACTGGTCTTAGTGTTATATGTATTTATTTAAGTTTATTTGTAATACAACTGTTGATTCTGATGTCTGTAACACAAGTGCTTAAGCTACTTACCACGGAGTCAGATCAATGTATGTGATGTCGTTGTATATTTATTTATTTATAAGTCCAAAAAGTTTCCACGGCGGTAGCGCTCATGACAAATGGTTGAGTAAACGTCAAAAATTGTTTCACCTATATAAGTACACTAAAGTGCAATAATAACCATTCCACATAATAATTGCATGTAATCGAGACGGTAACTTGCATCTTTTATGCAACAGCAGGTCGTTAAGCTCAGTTTGTCGTCCATTTTATAGTCAGTACGTAAGTAACCCCGCCTTTTATTTGTTGAGTAAAGCAAAAGTCGTGAATAATAGTAGCTAATTGTTTTAAACGTTCCAAGTTGTCTTATGAAATATATTTCATGCATTATGTTGAGTGGATGGATTAAGGAAAAGGGAACTTAACACATCTAGGGACACTGCTACGTTATGACTGCCTCGTTGGTGTAGTGGCAAAGTTTCTGCCTTACATCCAAGAGGTCATGTCGGATTGCCGTCTCACCGAACTTTGAGAGCGATGGATCAGTGGGTGCACCTGTTTATTGCGCTCACACTTGTGCGCTATAATATCTCCTGCGTAGTTGGCTGATCTTTGTTGAGATTGGCCGCCGTGGTCGAAATCGGCCAGGAGGACTAATATTATAGATTTTGCCTGGCAGACTGTCCGTAAATGTGTTAAGTACTCTTGCTTGTTTTCGAGATCTTGTTTTCAACTTTTCAGCATACTTAACTTCTGGTTTGCCTATTTTGCCTGGCAGTCATGAGTCGGGGTGACAGTATACCGCAGGTGTGGCCTGAGCCATTAGTCCACAGTTAGTTTTTAATTATGAGTTAAAGCTGGAAAAGATGATTATTTTGCTTTTAATTTCTAGTAAACGACGCCAGCGCAGGAACCAAAAATACATCCGAATGTAATCACCTGAAAAAGCTAGAACTGGAAGTCGTAGGACTTACAATATCTACCACTCACAACATTACACAAAAGATGCACCTGGAATCACAACACTGACACCAACACTTGTAAGTGTCACGTTGTGAGTGGTAGATATTGTAAATTCTACGACTTCCAGTTCTAGCTTTTTCAGGTGATTACAGTTGGATGTATTTTTGGTTCCTGCGCTGGCGTCGTTTAGTGGAAATTTAAAGCAAAATAATCCTCTTTTCCAGCTTTAGTCATGGATTTCCGCAAAGTAACGCCTGATTCCATCAACTATGAGTTAATTTACACGTGAGTATACTAATAGCAACAAAGTGGATCTTCATTTGGTTTCATTTACATAAGCTTGTCTTATTCTAAGAGCTCTCAAGCAAACTTGAAAACTTACGGGTTGAACTACACTAGTGCAGATCACAAGCAGTGTTGTTGACAAAATACTTAGATCGTTGAAACTCAAACTCAAACATTTATTAGCCAAGAACACAGTAAATTAAGATCACATTTTAAAGTTAGTAGCACATGTGTTCAGTCTGCTTGCAGACGTGCAATAATTCAATAACGAATTGATAATACAAATTCAATTACAATAATTGATGTCAATTAAAATACATTTGTAGATTTTTTATAAGGCATGTATTGTGAATTAAATCAAATATTATTATGTTGTAGCCAATGAGAACAGATGAAAACTTTCAACTTGCTATTATTAATCCGTCAATCCAAGAGTATGGCAAATTTTCACCAATTTAGACACCAATCAGAATGAATTCCAAAACCCTCTTTTTCAAAATGAGCACGTAATTTTACACGCAATATTTGTTTTGAGTAAGTCAAAATTTACAATATGTAAAATAAACCGATTGAGGCTGACGGCACATGCTAGTATACAATATCTATGGAAGACTGTCGTTTTGCAGATCATAATAAGTACATCACCGATTGGTGGTGACAGATTCCCAATTATGTTGAATGTAGCTTACTTACTAAAAGTTCTTTTACAATTTGAAAGACTACGCGTTTTATCTATCTTGACGACACAACCAATCGTTGACATACTTTTTATTATCTGTCAAAACGGTCTGCCTCCATAGATTTTGTATGGGAATAAATGAACGTGACGTCACGGTCATATATTGGAAATCGGAGTCAATTGACCGAATATTTATTGAGTTTTGTGTGTTTATAAATTGGTTTCGACAGCTTTTTGGAAATTAACTGGTTATAATTACTTCATAGGGGCTATGTTTTTAAACGCCATGGTCTTGAAAATATTTAAGATAGCTGTCATCATGCCAATTATCACATGCACAGGATGTAGGCCGTTATGTTTTTTTTAAAATCTATTATGACACTTGTAAATTCTATCCATTTTTTTTTAATTCGCATGCTTTCAATAACGGCTGAGTAAGCAGAACTTCCTAAAAATATGTCATCTTCAGTAAAAGAAATCATTTTACAAAAAGGCACTAGTGTATCCAAGACCCGATGACCACTTGCCACTAAAACCAGAACACCGGTCCACATAAATTCAATACCAATAATTGCGTAACTAGAGTATGGAAGGGCTCAGTTGCAGTGATGTAACTATTCATTGCGGTGCATCTGTGATGTAAGTCAGCCAGGTGGCTGTGTCATTATGGAAGCTATTATTTTCTTAAGCACCATCTATTAGAACTAAATTTGATTTACTACCTGCCTATTAGTAACTGTTGGGATTAGTGTTTATGTATAGTAGCTGGGTAAACCACAGTGGGTAGCTTTAAGGTCACTAGGTCAAATCAAATACTAGATTATTCTCTATCCTCTGCCTCGATGGTGTAGTGGTAAGGTTTCTGCCTTACATCCGAGAGGTCCTGGGTTCGAATTCCAGGTCGAGCCAAAGTTGTTTCTGAGGTTTTCTGTTATGAATTTCTCAAAAACAGCTCGGAGTCGGGAAGTTGGCGTTGTTACACCCCTGTGCCTCGGAAAGCACGTTAAGTCGTTGGTCCTGTGACATATCTCTCTGGTCATGTCGGATTGCCGTCTCACCAAACTTTGAGAGTGATGGAACAGTGAGTGCAACTGTGTATTACGCTCACACTTGTGCACTGTAATATCTCCTGCGCAGTTGGCTGATTTCTGTTGAGATTGGCCGCCGTGGTCGAAATCCACCACGGGGTAGGACTTATTAGTCATCACACCTAATGTTAAGTGGTGATAAGACTGAAGGTAAAAACACACCACTATCGTAACCGTTATGCACCCAGTACTGACTTATTCCCAGCAATTATCAAGTCCAAAGCAATATCCCAATAAAGATTTTCCCGTATGTACTTCTACTTACTATAAATATCAAAATGACAGTGATTATCCTAATTTCATCAGTAAAGTGCTTCTATACGAACAATAACTTCAACTAAATGTGTCACCTCAATTCCATCAAGACTAAATGATCCATTTTGACCATATGTACTCTACATATGGTCAAAATGGATCATTTAGTCTTACACAAGAGCCATAAGGGCACTTGAAGTCCTGAGATGGTGTTTTGACCCGATTGCTTGGTGGTCTCATAAGTATTGCAAAGGTGACCCATAACTGATCGACTTTTAGGTATAATAATGAGAGGTAGATAATGTAAGGTAAGTCGAAATGTTGATCTGAGAATGCTACAGGTAATTTATGCATTAGGGCTGTGCTTGATTAAATTGTTTTGCTTTAAAAAACAAAAGATCAGAAGAAATATTTAATTCAATTCAATTCAAATTCTTTATTTCGAACAACATGATCCAGGGTTTAGTTACAAAGGGAGTTTAGAACTATGTTAGTAATTACAAATAATTATGGTTGATAGCTGGTTTTTTTTTAATGTGTCTTGAATCTTATTCAAGCAAAAACATAACGCAGTAATAAATAAATATTCATAGATTTGTGTTACGATTTCGCTTCAGTGTATGTTGATATTTGGCGAAATAAATAAGTTGGTTAGTTAATATATGCCTATATGCGTTCTACTAATGGGCACAGGCCTCACCTAAACTATGAGATGGTACGAGCCATACTCCACCACGCGGGCTCAGTGCGGTGCGGTGGAGAAGTGTTTGTAAGCAAAGCGACCAACCGTACTGAATAATAGTATTAATAGTGCGTAAATCAGTAAACCGTAACAGCTATAATAATGTAATAAAGAAAAAAAGATTAATAGAGTTATGCTTGATAGTATAATTTAATTTAGTGCTATTTTTAATAACTTAATTTAACCTATTTTTTTTCTGTAATAAATATTTTAATATTAAAAAGTGAATCACCGCCATTATTATCACTAACTAATTTAAAAAAATAAAAAAATATTTACTACACTTACTACTACTACAAAAAAAAGAAGAAGAATCAAAAAGGTTCATCTTGCAGACCCACCCTAATGTCAACGGTGCCAAGAACGCTAGCAGCTTAATTAATTAATTAATTTTTTATTTCAAATTTTACTAGCTTAGTTGCTGTGCTCTAGCCGGGCGTCACTGTACTAGTTTACTCATAAGACTGTAACACCTTACTGTAACGTGTGACTTACAATAAATATAATGATTATGATAAAATGCGTTAGGAGTTTCGTCTATATTAAAGAGTACCTAGGGTAAATTGACAACATTCGTAGTTAATGCTACGTCTCATAAGACGATAGAACAAAAGACATCAACGCTCATTATTATTACGCATTATTACGTATTAAGTAAAAAACTTAAGTAAAATAGAATCAAGTGTAGATAAATTACGCAGAAAAAACACCCGCCGTAAAATTTTACCAATTGCCATAGTACCAAGATTAAACATAGTTAGTCACAGTGTCAGGTATCAAGCCATAAAATTATTTAATGCATTGCCAACTGAACTAAAGACGATCTATAATTTGTTCACATTTCGAGATAAGCTCAAGGCGTTCTTATTGAAAAAACGTTTCTATTCGCTGGATGACTTCTTAAAAGATTGTAATTAGATATAAGTAAAAATAATTATATTACCTAGTAAACGTATTGACTTTATGATATGACATGATAATATGGTAAATTTATAATTATGATTTCCAATACGATTTTGTTATTGTTTATGGAATAAATGTCTTATGACTTGAGGTGCTTGTGGCGCAGTGGTTGCAGCGCTTTGGTAGTGATACCAAAAGTTAAGCAACCTACGGCGCGGTAATGTTTGGGATGGGTGATCATTCAGACCAAAAAGTGACGTCTATTTACTTGAAGCATCTCCGTGCTTCGGAAGGCACGTTAAGCTGTTGGTCCCGGTTAATATCGATAGATATTAGTCGTTAAGCCTAGTCGGATGCCCTCGGGCGGCTTAATAACATCTGACAGTAAGGTTGGTCACTTGCCTTACACACACCCCTCCACCAATCCGCACTGAGCCCGCGTGAGGCCTGTGCCCAGCAGTGGGACGTATATAGGCTGATGATGATGATGATGACTTATGACTTATAAATGTATAAAATGTATTAAAACTGTAATTTAAAATACCTCCGATATGAGCAAGGAAAACAGCTGGTTAGATTTTAACCAGGCATACCAAAGAAGCACCGTGATCAAATTATCTTTCGAATAAAATAAAACCGCTTTCAAATCGGCCCCTTCGTTTGGTTTCTTCGGTTTACACGAACAGAAGACATAATAATTCAATTTTTACGGATTATTTCGCGATTTATTTACATTTTATTTTAACCTGACGTTTCGGACCCTTTACTGTAGTCACAAGTACACTTAGGTGTTAGTTACGAGTAAATAGTCTTGTATTTTTTTTAAACTACCATAACTCAAAATTATGAAGTTACGTTCCTATCTACACAATTAGAGCTTACAGTATCTTGAAATCTTGCTGTGCAGTCAGTCTTGGAAATATTCAATTCAATTCAATTCGTTTTTCATAACAATGTCTTTGTGTGGAATATTACATCAAAATTAAACTAAAAAATAATATAAAAACGCTAAAAACTAAAACTTCTTAAAATAATCATTACTACAATTAAATTTAATATAAATGTCGATAATAATTCTAATGTCAATAATTAATTTTTCAAACTTTATTCAATTACACATTTACAGTTATAAATTCATCAAGAGCATAAAAACATTTTTCCAATAAAAATACCTTTAATTTTGTTTTGAACCTACTTTGGTAAACTATTTTTTTTAACTCTATTGGTAACTTATTAAACATAATAATCCATAAAAAGTGTGTCATTTCAATCGGTCCATCCGTTTGGAAGTTACGATGTCACAGACAAACACAATAACAAACTTATAACACTCACTATTCTCTGTGTTTGTTACACATTTGTTTTATTATATATTGGTTGATTAGGACATGAAAGGTCACTTGAAAAAACAAGAGCAAAGATAAGTAAGAGGTAAAAAAAATCCCAATAAATTTGGCCTTGCCAAGCTGTTATTATCTTGCTATCTGGTTGCACTCTAATTGTATGATAACACATCTTAATTATCGTCTATTTAGAGTATTTTGAAATACTCTTTTAGTATCACCTAGATCAGCTATTCGTTTCTTGTATACAACTGATTCATTGTTATAGACTAATATGTTTTTTTAATAAAGCATTTTATAAAGCACCACCAATATGTCATTTATAAATAGTTATTTTAAAACATTTAAGTGTCTGACAATCATTTTGGTGTAATGGTCAAGAAGTTGACTATTAACCAAGAGGTCGCGGGTTCGATCCCCGCACTGTACAAACATTTGTGTGCATGAACATGTCTGTTTGTACTGTTCTGGGTGTTATATGTATTTATTAAAGTTTATTTGTAATACCACTGTTGATTCTGATATCTGTAATACAAGTGCTTAAGCTACTTACCACGGAGTCAGATCAGTGTATGTGATGTTGTTGTATATTTATTATACGAGTATTTGTGTGTTTACGCATTCATGGACACTATGCCATATAAAAAAAAACACCTTAAAAACACCTTTTTTTGCTGTAGCCAGCTACTGGCTTTCAAAGTTTTACCTAAAATACTATCTCCTTCATCTTTAAACACACGCAAAGATAATATACCCAGACCAAACATGTCTTCTCATTTTGAATATGAACAAAAAAATCATAATAGTTCAGCCTAAATTCTCTTTTTTAACACAAAGTTCAAATGCGAAGATAATAGGCTTGTTTCCACTATGAAAGAAATATTAAAAAACTGATTTTCTCTAAAATAATTCATAATTTCAGATGCCTTTACACTAATATTTTTCTGCAGTTCGTATTATTTGATTTTTAATTGGAATTCAAATGATAATTAGTCACTCAGTCGGCATTGCACGCGGTGACGTCAAAGTGTGTTATTCCCATAGAAGCTCTATGAAGAAAAGCGTTTTGACAGTTGATAAAAACGTCAACGATTGGTGGTGTCAACTACCGTATTATCCAAGATTTACAGGTTTACGAAATCCATATTAGCCCCGTCATAAGAAAACCATCACCATAAACTGTTCCACAATATCAAAACAATAACTATGTGTTTAATTCACTACTACTTTTTAAGTATATCTAAAAATCAAATGAGAGTATTCGTACATGTTACTAAACATATGTGTGCAGTCAAAAGTTTGTAAACGTTTGAGGTAGTCGAAAAACTAAGGTTTGTTTGTATCCTAAAATTTTACCTTAATTTCGAAAAGACATAACACTTAAAAATTATTTTCGGCTCCGGTCATCAGGTAGGATTCGAACCCCGACCTTTGGAAGTCCAGTCCAATGCTCTAACCACTGAGCTTGGACTAGGTCTCTCTTTAGAAGAAACCAAAATTTTAGGATTATGTCGGAAAATTTCGTGGTATTTATTTTTAACTTTTGACCCCACACATATGTACATTAACATGTACTTATACCCCGCATTTTATTTTTAGTTAAACTTAAACGTATAGTTTGCACTTTGAATGTGAAAGCTGTCAGTAATATTTTTTTACCCACTGCAAAAAAAAATAGATAGTCTGATCTTTCACTAAAAAGCTCACCTAAGCTTGTAAGGTTTTTATCTACAAATAGTTTGTCGCAGGCGCAGGCATGAGTGAGAGTTAGCATGTGGTTGTTTCAAAACGGCACTGTTTATTTTGTGTGTCGATAACATCCTTTTTTATTTAAAATGTATCATTGAAAATACTTAATTTCTTGACTATATTTTATGGTATGACTAAGGATAATAAAGTAAAGGTATCGAATTTTGATACTTACACAAAAATTATTTTAATGAAATTGCACTTCGTCAACCTTTTAAATATTCAAATACGGTAGCAATGTATTCGAGAATTCGTTAACATAATAATATGTTGGAAACGCTTTCGTCACTTAAAACAAAACTTATCTCCGACTCTCAGTAGGAATTTTGCGCAATTGTGCAACAAAATGCACTGGTGAGGCAACCCTATTAGTGCACTCAGAGTGTCACTATTACACCACCGTAATGCATCAGTTATTACTGTACCTTTTTTATTACGAAACCAAATCTGACCGCTTGTTACACATCGCGAATGTGAATTGGTTTAAAGTATTGTTTCATATGACGACCTCCGTGGCGTAGTGAAGGTCTCAAGCTCTCAACGTGCCGTCATCTTTGCGGTCCCGAAATAGAATCCCAGACGGAGACAATGTACCTATACATGTTACCTATATGTCTTTGTAGTATTTGGAATAATAGTGTTACGCCGGTGGGCTAGTGCTAAAACTTTGATCGTGTTTTTCCGTGCCTTGGAGGCGTTTTCAGCAGGCTGAAATACCATTTCAGGCCGTTTCAGAGAGTGCTCTAACACATACTAGTTTATCGAAATTTCACCCAAGTTGCCGTTGTTTTCAGGCGCCTGAAACATGTTTTCAGTCCGTTTCAGGCCACCCTCTATCAGATGACGCCATAACCTGAAAACCCGTTTTCAGGCGTTTTCAGGACCCCTTATGGGCCTTTGAAGCCCACTTCACTATATGACGTAGTTTTCAGTAGGAGTGAAAGAGATAGCACGATTAGAGAGAGGCAGCTATACTAAGAACATTCCAGAAAGGTGTGACAGAGACAGCACAAGACAAGGATAGCACTATGATGCCGAACATTCGAAAAGGGTCTAGGCTAGGCGACGGCATTTGGAAGGATCCCGAACAGTCTCGTACTGGGTAGTAGGTACCTACCGAATATTCGGGAGTCCTTGACGGCCGGTATATAAGGAGCCCGGGAATGCGACCGAGTTTGAGTTTAATTTGGGAAAGCGACGAGTAAACATCGAAGAGAAAACTGCGACAAGAAGATTTTGGAGTGCGATATAAGTGTTTGTGTACTAAGTGTTGTAACGTGAAGTGTGTACAATAAATCCTACTCTACTTCATCGGTTTAGAAGTGCATTTCAATCTAGATCCCACACCCCTAGAACTTAACATTTGGTGTCAGAAGTGGGATTGAAAATGCCGATTACTCCGCGAGAAGAAGAGAAGGAGGGGATGCAGACCCGAAGCCGCACCGCTGCTGGAGACTCTGCGGGCACCGCCGGAACGTCAGACACAGCGGTACCAGCTTCAAGGACGCCGGAGATAGACGTCAACGCCATTCTGATCCTCCTGAAAGAACAGGCTAGAAGGCAAGAGGAACAAGCCAAAATCCTGCAACAAGAGCTACGGGTTCAGCAGGAGGAACAAGCCAAAATCCTGCAACAAGAGCTACGGGTTCAGCAGGAGGAACAAGCCAAAATCCTGCAACAAGAGCTACGGGTTCAGCAGGAGGAACAGACCAGAAGGCAGGAGGAACAGGCTAAATGGCACGAGGAACAAGCCAAAATTTTGCAGCAAGAGCTACGGGACCAGAAAGAAGTCCTCCGTGAGGTACACGAAGTAGCTGCAGAATGGAAAAAGGAGATGGCTGAAGTGCAAGACAAAATTGTGGGCGTTGAAATTAAAGTTGAAAACCACGAGAAGCGCCTCAATGGACTGAACGAAAAAGTGGAGGGCCAGGAGAATCGCCTCCAGAAGTTGGAGATCAAAGTGGCCAACGGCACCACCAGTGTATCAGGTGCACCAGCCACAGGAGGTGAAAAGTTAAAGGTACCTCCATTCGATGGTACCTCTTCGTGGGCCGCATACAAGCTCCAATTCGAGATGGTTGCCGAAGCGAATGGCTGGAGCAAGGACTATGCTAAAACGGCACTGAGTTTGGCGCTGCGGGACGAAGCTCTCACTGTTCTGGAAGCGTTAGGAAAGGAGAAGACATACGACCGTCTTCTTGAAGCTTTAGAGGCACGCTTCGGTGACAGCCATCTAGAGCACGTTTACAGAGCTCAGCTGAAGAATAGGACTCAGGGGCATAATGAGTCGTTACAAAAGTGGGCACTTGAGATAGAGAAGCTCGTCCGGAAGGCGTACCAAGGTTCCGCAGCGACTTTCATCGATGGAACGCTAGTACAGGCATTCATAGATGGGATTCGGGACTTTGAAGTGAGGGCTGCTGTACGGCTGGGACACCATGGGACCTTGAAGGATGCGCTCGCCCATGCCCTGGAGGTGGAAGCTGTACGCCAAGACTCAACAAAATCCTTTAGGGTGCGCGAAGTTGCGGCCAGGGAGCCGATTGCTCCACCTCGAGAAAATGGGCCTCGATGCTACAACTGCGGGGAAAGAGGACACATACAATCAGGCTGCCCAAAAAGATCTTGGAGGCAACGGGACTCGGACCGAACGGAGAGGCCAGCAAGCTCTGATAGTTCAGAGCGGCAGCAGCAGGGAAACGAGTAAAAGCCAGGACTGAGGGACGAGTGCTGGCTGGTGGTCAAAATGTCCCAGTTATGATCTCGCAGGCGAACGACGGGAACAGTCTGGCTGTCAAAGGAGAAATTGGTGGAGTACCGTGTCACCTTACTATTGACACCGGAGCTTCTCGGACCGTGATCAGTTCTCGACTGCTGAAACACCTGTCCAGGGATCATCTAGTCCGACCAATGCATCTTCAGCTGCAAACGGCTACCGGCCAGTACATCTCCGTCCAGGGGGAGCAGGAAGTGTCAGTGAAGATTGGAGAAAAGAAGTACTGGCACAAAGTCATCATTGCTAACATCGTAGATGACTGCATTATTGGTCTTGACTTTATGAGGAAGTACGAGTGTAAGATCGACATGAAAGGAGGCGTGCTGAAATTTGGGGCTTATGAAGTTCCTATGGAAGGTGGAGTGAGTGGACATGTCTTCTGCGCTAGAAGGACTACACTTCAACCGAGATCGCAAGCCCTAGTTCCGGTGACATTGCCGCACGGTGCGAGACAAGGATCTCATTCCTGCGTGTTAATAGAGAAAATGGACGGCAGTAAACCATGGATGCCAGCTCGCACAGTGGTAACGACGTCATCTGCAGCATTTATAAGGGTGCTAAATCTAAGTGACACTCAACACGTCATAAGTAAAGGAACCCTTATGGGAACATGCGAGGCAATCTCTTGGATACGGAGTTGCCATGGGTCGAAGGAGAACAAGTTACAAGAAGAAGTTGTGGAAATTGGAAAGTTATTGGAAAACTGCCGAAATGATCTCACAAAGGAAGAACTTCTTAAGGCACGTAATTTGCTAAAGCGCTATAGGAGCGTCTTCTCTGCACATGACAGTGATATCGGGAGAACTGGAGTAGTGCAGCACGAGATCGACACCGGAGATGTCATGCCTATTCGACAACGACCGCGGCGAGTTCCAGTAGCTCGAGAGAAGGAAGTGGAAGACATGATCAAGGAAATGAGGAGAGATAAAGTGATAGAACCGTCGACAAGTCCTTGGTGTTCTCCAGTAGTCTTGGTGAAAAAGAAGGATGGAACCATGAGATTTTGCGTAGACTATCGTCGACTCAACGATGTGACTAAGAAAGACAGTTATCCATTGCCTAGGATAGATGACACTTTGGACACTCTGCATGGAATGAAATGGTTTTCCACGTTGGATTTGAAAAGTGGCTATTGGCAAGTGGAAATAAAAGACAAGGACAAAGAGAAAACAGCCTTTTCAACCGGTAAAGGACTTTGGCAGTTTAATGTAATGCCGTTTGGATTGTGCAACGCACCAGCAACGTTTGAGCGGTTGATGGAGCAAATACTGGCTGGTCTCCTGGGTGATACGTGCCTAGTGTATCTGGATGACATCATAATTGTAGGCAAAGATTTTGATGACCACCTCAAGAAGCTGGAACAAGTTTTGTCCAAGTTGCGCGATGCTAACTTAAAACTAAGTCCGAAGAAATGCTCATTCTTCAAGCGCAAGGTTAACTACTTGGGACATGTGATTTCATCAGATGGCATCCAGACAGACCCTGAGAAGATAAGTGCAGTTAAGGACTGGCCGACACCGAAAGACAAGACAGCAGTACGTGCCTTCTTGGGACTTTGCTCGTACTACCGACGATTTGTAAAGAACTTCTCAGATATAGCAAAGCCTTTGCACCAGCTGACAGAAGAGAAAAGACAATTCAACTGGGATGATCAGTGTGCAGCAGCTTTCTCAGACCTCAAACAGAGACTTTGTGAAACACCGATTTTGGGATATCCAGACCCAGAGAACGAGTTTGTTGTTGACACTGATGCAAGCAATACTGGCATTGGAGGAGTCTTGTCACAGAAGAAGGGTGATCAGGAAGTTGTGATCGCCTATTTTAGCAAGTCGCTATCGAAGCCGGAGAGAAACTACTGCGTCACTAGGAGAGAATTGCTGGCAGTCGTCAAAACTCTGCAGCATTTTAGTAAATACCTGCTTGGACGCAAGTTCCGAATAAGATCTGACCACGCTGCTCTAAAGTGGTTGTTAGAGTTTAAGAACCCTGAGGGTCAGGTGGCACGCTGGATCGAACAACTGCAGGAATATGACTTTGTCATCGAACATCGCAGTGGAAAGTCACATGGCAACGCAGATGCCCTCTCTCGAAGACCTTGTCCTGATGATTGCAAACACTGTTTAAGGCAAGAGGGTAAGGACTGCGTGAAGATGTTGAGGACAGACACTGTTAGCGAAGAATGGAGTGATGAAGCAATGCAAGAAGCACAACAGGAAGATTGCGATGTAAAGCCCATTTACGATTGGATCAACGCTGGGGCGCCCAAACCAAGGTGGTGTGAGGTAGCTCCGATGAGTACCGTGACAAAGAGCTACTGGGCGCAATGGGAAAGTCTGGTTATGCACAATGGCGTACTGTGCAGGAAATGGGAGTCAGAAAACGGAAAGGATGCTCATCTTCAAGTGGTTGTACCAAGAAAGAGAGTTAGCGATGTTTTAAGATCCTTTCACGACGGCGCTTCCGGTGGACACCTAGGAGTAAAAAGGACTCTGATGAAGATTCGGCAACGTTTTTACTGGATAAACTGTCGGGACGACGTGGAAGACTGGTGTAGGAAATGTACTAGCTGTTCGTCAGTTAAGGGACCACATACACGCAGTAGAGGTGCGCTTAAAGTGTACAACGTGGGAGCGCCTTGGGAAAGAATTGCTTTAGACGTCGCAGGCCCGTTCCCGACCTCTGACCGTGGAAACAAGTACATCCTGGTGGTCATGGACTATTTCACCAAATGGCCTGAGGTATTTGCCATTCCGAATCAAGAGGCAGTCACAGTAGCGGAAACTGTAGTGACTGAAGTGTTTTGTCGGTATGGTGTGCCTCTTGAGATCCACAGTGATCAGGGAAGAAATTTTGAGTCTCTGGTGTTTCAGGAGACTTGCCGAGTCATGGGAATTCATAAAACTCGGACTACGGCCTATCACCCACAGTCAGACGGAATGGTTGAGAGATTCAATCAGACTCTGGAACGACATTTGGCCAAAGTAGTTGACAACCATCAAAAGGATTGGGACAGGCATATTCCGCTCTTTTTAATGGCATATCGGACAGCAGTTCATGAAAGCACGGCCGTAACTCCTGCGTGTGCTAATTTTGGAAGAGAACTACGTTTACCTGCAGACCTTCTGACCGGACGTCCTCCAGATGCACCAAAGACGGTTTCGGAGTATGCAAGTGAACTGCGAAACCGGCTTGATGATGTTCACAGGCATGTTCGTGAACATGGATTGCAGGCCAGCGAGAAGGTGAAGACCAGATACGACCGGAAGTCTAACCAGACGAGGTTTGAGGAAGGATCATTCGTGTGGCTACATAACACTATGCGTCGAAAAGGAAAGTCACCGAAATTGTCGCCGAGTTGGGAAGGGCCGTACAAAGTAGTCACAAGGATCAACGACGTCACTTATCGGATACAGCGCAACGCACGTAGCCCCTGTAAGATTGTTCATGTTGATCGGTTAGCCAAGTACCATGGAACGAATGATGCTCGGGACGAGCATGTCTAAGGAGGGGGTAGTGTTACGCCGGTGGGCTAGTGCTAAAACTTTGATCGTGTTTTTCCGTGCCTTGGAGGCGTTTTCAGCAGGCTGAAATACCATTTCAGGCCGTTTCAGAGAGTGCTCTAACACATACTAGTTTATCGAAATTTCACCCAAGTTGCCGTTGTTTTCAGGCGCCTGAAACATGTTTTCAGTCCGTTTCAGGCCACCCTCTATCAGATGACGCCATAACCTGAAAACCCGTTTTCAGGCGTTTTCAGGACCCCTTATGGGCCTTTGAAGCCCACTTCAGTATATGACGTAGTTTTCAGTAGGAGTGAAAGAGATAGCACGATTAGAGAGAGGCAGCTATACTAAGAACATTCCAGAAAGGTGTGACAGAGACAGCACAAGACAAGGATAGCACTATGATGCCGAACATTCGAAAAGGGTCTAGGCTAGGCGACGGCATTTGGAAGGATCCCGAACAGTCTCGTACTGGGTAGTAGGTACCTACCGAATATTCGGGAGTCCTTGACGGCCGGTATATAAGGAGCCCGGGAATGCGACCGAGTTTGAGTTTAATTTGGGAAAGCGACGAGTAAACATCGAAGAGAAAACTGCGACAAGAAGATTTTGGAGTGCGATATAAGTGTTTGTGTACTAAGTGTTGTAACGTGAAGTGTGTACAATAAATCCTACTCTACTTCATCGGTTTAGAAGTGCATTTCAATCTAGATCCCACACCCCTAGAACTTAACAATAGTATATGATTTCATATCGCTCGAAAACGAAACAAAAAGTGAATGATGAGTTATTAATTTTTTGCTCTATTAATAGCCGTCCAAAAAATTTTAGACAGGTCAATCATTACATTGCCATGATTAAATAAACGGGCACTACATCACACATTGCTATGATAAGTAAGCATCAAAACACACATGTTATGGAAATCGGAAACACGAAGGTTCCTAGTAGTCTGTCGAAGCGACAACATCTCCTGAGGATGCCACGTGTAGTGGCGAAACGCGTCGAGTGTTTTGTTGGTGTCAGTGTTGTGTTTCCAGGTGCATCTTCTGTGTCACATTGTGAGTTGTATTTTAAGTCCTGCGACTTCCAGCTCTAGTTTTTTCAAGTGGTTATAGTTGGATGTATTTGGGTTCCAGCGCTGGCGTCGTTTAGTGGAAATTTAAAGCAAAATATTTCTCTATTTCAGCTTTAGTCATGGATTTACGCCTGATTCCTTCAACTACACGAAGATTTCACAGACCCGTCCGAATTCCTACATTTCTAAATGTCTGGATAGTTATTTATATATTCTTTAAAAACACTGTTTCCATCCGGGAATCGAGTCCGAGACCTCAGTAATGACAGGCGGATCACTAAACGACGGGTCATGGAATCTAAGTAGAAAAAACCTTAATGCTAACAAAAAAAAAATTAGACTCAAACTTTTAAGCGTGACCTCTCTAAAGCGGATTCCCGTACGGAACTCGCTTACATAACGCAGGTGATCGGCGAACGGATGCGCCCGCGCCGGTCAACTACTTATCTGCGGAGTGATGCCAGACGGTGTGCGTGTCCATTGTGCGAAACGAAACGGTTTTGGGAAAAAAAAATTTTTTTCATACTCATTGGTAGGAGGTTTATCGTATCACTTGATAGTGGGGATGAAGCTGTAGGTAGAAGCGTATCTACTCTCAAAATCCTACCTACCAATGTCACAACTGTCAGTCCCGTGTTTGGGAAAGTCGTTGGAACATTTTGAATTTGTGTCAAAGCTAATCTGTTGTAATAATAAATATTATCTCTTATTCAGTAAAATAACCACTTATTACTATTGATAGAAGTTATAACATGAAAATTAACCAAACAAGAAAAAAAACATTGTGAAAGGCTAAAATCACCAAAAATAATTTTATACCGTAAAACTGAACACCGTTTTAATAGATTGAATAAACTTTTCCCTTACACTGACACCTTTTCCCTGATACATTCAAGCATTTGAGCAGTCTACAAGCACACACTATATTATATCATTTAGTTTAGTTTAGTTTAGTCTGACCTAAATGATATACTGTGTGTGGCACCTTGTCATAAGAACCATAGTCATTATAACCAATTAAAAAAATATATGATGGAAACACGCCAAATAACCTTACGAATACCAGTAAGAATCTAATGCCTTTCTCTGTTCAAGATGACCGATGTCTTTACATCGCTTACGTTACACACACTCACATGTACTTGTTCACAAACATACACTATCACCTGTACATAAACACATACAAACAGGATGATTCGAATGAAAGTAAGAACATAATTGTACCACATGGGTGGGGCATTTTAATATATCTTCGGTGATGCAAAAATGTAAGACATGTGTTGCAATTTTCAAAATCAAGATTTCATGGATCATCATTTATCATATATGTTTTGTAGAGAACGAAAACACATAGAGGCGTTTGACAAAATATACGTTTATCTATGATTAAGGTAAACTGATGAGTTTTTTATTAAATTAGGGCACTTACTCCCAAAATTTTTGCGTTTGACCATTCTGCATAGTAATAATACAAATCAATTGTAAAATGTCCATTGAGAATTCTAGTCAAACATGACCTATAATAATCCAAAAATTGGATTGCCTAAATTTGAAATTTGTTCCTAACAAACTCTTGCAATCCAATTACAATTTTGCTAATTTGTTAGAAGTGAAGTAGCCAGCTAAAAAGTCAGGATCTTGATTATGACAATTATCAAGTTCATGTTAACAATTGGTCAGTAAACCATACAATAAAAAAATATAATAATACTGAAACTAAAATAATACTTCATCTACGTATTGAGCTTTGTCATGATATGTGTTATTCTAATCTTTTCACTGACGAAATCCAAGTTGACTCTGAATTTAATACCATGAAGTAACTTCGTATAAGTATTTCGGTTAACTGTCTATATCGCCGTAGTTTTTCAATTACCGTAATGATTGATTGATGTTCGTATGTTCATGAACATCTTTTCTGTTTTAACAAACAAAATGTAGAGCTGACACAATATAATGTTTTAGGCTACTTTAAAAATATGTGTAACATTAACACAAAATTTTTCTTGTGAAACAGCCTTAACATTTGATACTTAAAACATAATAGCATAATTCATCTTTTCTAAGAAAAAAAACTAAAAATTATTATTGTTAATACATTTTAATATTACATTCTTGTGTAACATTAAAGCTACACAAAAAGCATACACTCAAACCACTTTCCAACCACTTCAAACCCAGCATGGGTTTACTACTGCTTAAAATTGACTAAACTATAGATTGGAAAAATTCAAGACTCCTTCAAATTGTAATTGTAGTTTTTCAGCTTTATGAATTGACACGTCCAGAAACTGATCCTGCGTTTAAGCCGTGGTGGCCAGCTGTGAAAGCTAGTTTTATCCAGATAGTTCAGCATATTTTTGCCTTGCCCTTTGAAATGAATGTTTCAGCTAACCAGCACATAAAACACCTTAAACAATGTCTTAAATTATTCGTAGATAACACTGTAATTATTTTAACACCAAGCTCTTAACCATTTTGACCCTGAACAAACCCAAACAAAGAAAGCAAAGATGTATGTCTAACCGTGCTAAACGAATCAAATGACGCTTGCAAATGTCAGTGACCTGATGACATCGCGCGGCCAACAGGGGTCATCACGAATTCACTTGACATTGCAATAGTTCATAACTGAGGCCGTACTGCCTAGCATTTCGTTAGTTTTTGACTGCCTCGTTGGTGTAGTGGCAAAGTTTCTGCCGTACATCCTGGGTTCGAATCACAGGTCGAGTCATTTTCTGTCATGAATTTCTTAAAAACAGCTCGGAGTCGGGAAGTTGGCGGTGTTACACCCCCGTACCTCGGAAAGCACGTTAAGCCGTTGGTCCTGCGCCTGATCTCTCTCCGGTCATGTCGGATTGCTGTCTCACCGAACTTTGAAAGTGATGGAACAGTGAGCGCACCTGTGTATTGCGCTCACACTTGTGCACTATAATATCTCCTGCGTAGTTGGCTGATCTCTGTTGAGACTGGCCGCCGTGGTCGAAATCGGTCAGGAGGACTATTATTAGTTTTTACAGATCTAGCCACAGATCAGTTCGCTCTAACAGTTAAGCTAGTTTCAGCTAGTGAGAATGACAAAAATGGCTACAACTGTTCCACATACCGAACCCAACAAAATAATATGTCTAAAAACAACCCCATACATAGAATCCGCCGGTCATATAACAGCCTAGACGATCACATAGACATGTTTAAGAGTACTCTAGAGACTTTCAAGAAAAAGCTCAAAGAAAAAAGTATAGTGTAACTTGTCAGTTACAATTTTGTCAATTTAAATTTTAATTGTTTTTCTTAGATAAATTATTTGTTGTTCTCCTGCTGTACCTGTACCTTAATAAAATGAAATAAAATAAATAAATATATTCGAAACTACGGACAAATGGGGGGGGGGGGGGGGTGGATTGAGAAGATTAAATGAGATTGTTCACGTGCGAATTGCGCAGTGTTTATCTAGAACGATGATGATAAGCAGGCAACCTTGCGATTGTAGTCTTTGGAGGGCGAGGTTTTCATGTTTGTGCGGGTTTTTTTAACGAGATAGGTTTGCTCTTGACCCAAGTTTCAACCCAAGAGATAGGGGTAGAGACTGCCTTGACTTGACGATGGAGCGAGCTCGCCTAGAAGATGTTCTAGGCGAGCCTGTTCACTCTTGCTCTTCAAACCCAATGCTTGATATGACAACAACTCGATGACCACTTTGGTGTAATGGTCAAGAAGTTGACTATTAACCCAGAGGTCGCGGGTTCGATCCCCGCACTGTACAAACATTTGTGTACATGAACATGTCTGTTTGTAGTTTGTATTGGTCGGGGTGTTATTCAAATTTATTTTTAATACCACTGTTGATTTTGATATCTGTAACACAATTGCTTAAGCTACTTACCAAGGAGTCAGATCAAAGTATGTGATGTTGTTGTATATTTATTTATTTATTTGTGAATTTCTAGGTTGTACTATGACAATTTAACAACAAATAAATCGTTCTTAGTCTTAATGAAAATAATGCATCCGTTCAAATAGAACGAAGAAAATAATTATGGTGTTCTATGTAGTTCTTATACTTATTTTTGAGCTTAGTGAAACAACATGGCTGGATAATGGCCCTCTTTTACAATCGGATTACCAGACGTACCGCGGGATACCATCCGTACCGTGTCGATGTTCCACTGATACGAACCAAGCGCTTCTCATCTACATTCCTGATGCGCACTGCAAAAGAGTGGAACTCACTACCTTGTCAGTGTTTCCCTGCAATTATAACCTAAGAATATTCAAAGCTAGAGTGAACAGATATCTTCTAGGTGAGCTCGCTGCATCGTAGACTCAGTCTTTCCTCGTTAGGCTTATTCTTGGGTCAAGGGTCAAGAGCAAACCTATCCCGTATATAAAAGAAAGCTTCAAAAGACGAAACGTGTTATCTGAAACCAATTTTCGATTGCTACTTAAGGTAATGTTACAGAACCCGTATCGAATAATAAACATAAGGTTAAGAAATAATCACATTTCCGCAAACAAGTTTTTTTTTTAAATCTGCGAACAATATTTTAATATCGGAACGCGTTCACCTTATAAATGTAGGTCTCCTTTAATTTTGGTATTGTTACATAGTAACTTACATATTCTGTAAGAGATATTAAAATTGGTAGCTTGAACAATTCGATGTACGTTTAATAGTTAAGTAGTTTTTGGCATACCTACACATTAAGCCTGAGAGAGTTGTATTGGAAATGCCTGTTCGCTGACACGTTATTTTTCAAATTGTACATAGAATTTGATCAAATCACAATATGAGTATTTATTTATGCTTCCAAAGAAGCCTTTTGGACCTTTTTTTAAAAGTAACTTTTCTTCTATCTCTTCCATACCTCATATAAATTAATGTAACTAGCAAGGTCCTGCGTGAACATGGTTTGATATTAAGTTTATCAAAAAATTTCATTTCCCAAGAAATACTCTTAACCACCCCTATAATAATTACAATACATATCTTTATAAGGAAGATAGCTATAGCTATACCAATAAATAGTAGCTCCAAGATTTTTTTATGAATATTAAAATAAAATATGTAAATCAAATCAATTAGATCTTAATGTAGAATTCACACTTCTTCGCATTTTAATTCGCTTGGTTGCTGGTCAAATTTTAGTTGATGAGTTGCAAACTTGACCCAAATAAAACAACATTTTCGAAATACGTAATCCTAAGCATCCTTCTTTACACATTATTGCATCAAATAAAAAAAATGAACACAGAGTAAGCATTCGTTTTTTATGTAGTAAATTAAAAAAAAACAACAACAGCTTTCTTGGTAGTTATATTTACAATTATTACAACAGGATGACTTGGTTCTTGATATAATCTTAAAAAGGTCTGACATAATTGAAAATTCGTTGCTTCATTAATCGCCATTAAAATTTTAAACGCCGCAAATAATGTTGTATGCATTTTTAACTCTTCAATAAATCTCACAGGCCTGACAACCGGTTTAAATCATTGTAGCGAAGAAAAGCGATTGGTCACGACAATCATCATGGTTGCTACCAAGATCATTCAATTTTATGCCTTCTTAAAACTAGAAGTTTTCGAGTAAATGAACGATCTTTTGGACTCGCATTCGTCTGTTTTGTCTTCTAGCTTTGACTGTCAAAGATCAATCGTGACTAATAGCACCTAATACGCAGAATGGAACGCCCTAATCCATACGTGCATACTAATATTATAAATGCGAAAGTAACTCTGTCTGTCTGTTGCTCAATAGGCGTGCTAAACTACTGAACCAATTTGCAAAGATATTTTTGAAAGGACATAGGCTACTTTTTACCGCGGGAAAGTGACGCATTCCTATAGGAAAATTCAACTGGGCCGATCGCTCTTACGGCTTAACTACTGAACAGATTTAAATGAAATTTGGTGAGAAGATAGTTTGACACTTAAGAAAGGACATAAGTTACTTTTGACCGCGGGAAAACAACGCTTTCCTAAAAATACTTTCCAGGAAATCTAATCGCTTTCACTCCTAAATTACTAAAGATTTGAATTATATTTGGATGAAATTAGAATAACAACGCATTCCAAAAAACTACCAAACGCTGACGAAGTCGCGGGTAAAAGCTAGTTAAGTATATATTTTATTGCTCACATTCGATTCGTTAGCACAACCGATCAATTGGCATGCAATTGATTGAAGAATAGGTTGGTATATAAAAATAAATGCTATCTAGGTTCTTAAATGACAACATATGTGACAGTAGCTACCTATACATAAATATTTGGTAACTAAGATACAGCAATTTTTTCTTAGAGTGGGCAGGCGAACCGTTTATACGGATTGCAAGTTTCAAAAGATTTTGTTATTGTTTTACATGCAAAACGAGTTCACATGAATAAATAATTAGTTATTAACATACATTGACCTCATTGAAGTCGTCAAAGTAGGTATATTAGTAATATGAGATTAAAACACACTTAAAAGAAAAACGGACTGCTACAGGCGGGATTTGAACCCGCGCCTCTCTCGCAAGCCTAAAAGCAATCGCCCGGCTTGCGAGAGTAGCGAGTCCTTTTTTCCTTAAAGCGTGTTTTAATTTCACATCGTAAAGAAATTTAAATTGTTAATGCTAGAAATGTATATTAGTAAGGTACCTAATAAGGTATATTAGTAGTTTATAGATAATAGTCCTCCTAACGGATTTCGACCACGGCAGCCAATCTCAACAGAGATCAGCCAACTGCGCAGGAGATATTATAGTGCACAAGTGTGAGCGCAACACACACGTGCACTCACTGTTCCATCACTCTCAAAGTTCGGTGAGACGGCAAGCCGACATGTAGGGAGAGAGATCAGGCGCAGGATCAACGGCTTAACGTGCTGTCCGAGGGTGCGTCCGTGCTGCACGGGGGTGTAACACCGCCACTTCCCGACTCCGAGCTGCTTTTGAGATATTCATAACAGAAAATCTCAGAAACAATTTTGTCTCGACATGGGATTCGAACCTCTCGGTTGTAAGGCAGAAACTTTGCCACTACACCAATAAGGCAGTCAATTTATAAATAAATATTGAAATTGATTGTATGTTGTTAATGCTAGCTTAGTTGTTGAATAACATAAATAAAAATGAAATAAAATAATTTAAAAAAACAAAACATTTATCTAAGCTTTATGTAGGTAGTATAGGTAAAAACTGAGAGCTTAAATAGGTAAAAATATTCTTCGGATTCCTTACGTAAAAAGATTTGAGCTATTGACAGTTGCATGTGTTGGAGACTAATTGTACAGGTTTTTACCTTTTAAGAGAAACCTTGGCATCATTAAGCTGATCATAACGATTAGCTAAAATACTTGACTACCATTTCGTAATATTGATAACACTTTTGAGAATATTCAATGCATTACTATCATTAGGTAGTTTTGTAAAACCTCTAACACTAATGAATGATTAAAGAGTTAAAATACTCTTAGATACTTGTGACAAACTAATATATACGAAGTATTTTTTGCATATTGTAACTGTTAAGCACCAGACCAGAAGCCTAATATAGAACACTTAAGGACAATAATTGTTTGACTGACACAGTCGGGACACGAAACAGCACCTCTCGCAAGCCGGGCGATTGCTCTCCCAACTGAGCTACCGTGACACTTACTCATCGGTCCGAATTTTTTTGAATATTCCTTAGACTGCAACCAGCCAACTGTGGCAGTCCATTTTACTTTAAGTGTGTTTTATTTTAAATTCTAAATTAATTAGCATTGTTAATGCTAATAAATTAAATAACCTAATAAGTACTTTATTTTCTCGTGCCTGTAGAATTATTATTTTCGAGTAGGTACGCAAAAACTAAATATTTGTGACCCTTCTGTTCAAAATATATTTGCGGCATTTTTGAATTTCCATAATGAGTCAATATTCGGTGTAAGATCAATCTTGCGTCAGACGCCTTATTGTCATAAGAGAATCCGTATAAAAATGTAAATATATACAAAACCTTAATTGATGCTTTTGCGTTAACTTAATCAACTCATCAGACATTCAGCATTTTTTATTAATATTAAGAGCTGTTGTTAAAATACCAGTTTTAGAATGCATTTTTTGGCATTCAGCTAAAGACCTGTTTGTTCGGTGTTGGACTTATTCGCTTAATAAGTTTAGTCAAAGCATTTAAACATATTTTTGACAGTAGCATTTTAAAAAATGCAGCGGATTAGTCAAACCAGGAACTTATAATACAAAAGTCCAAGGTTTGTACGCCCATCTTCCTACAAATTATTAAAATAACAGCGTTTTGGATTTAGAAGCACTTTATTTGATCTGATTTGGATCCGAAGTAGGTAAGTAGTCAAGGAGCTTTAGCTTAGCAATACGGCTACGGTATGAAATTTGTGTAAAAATTCGAATACGGACATATTGTCATGATATCGAAACATGTTTTTTTTTAAACTGGTAAAAGATGTGATATTGAAAATGTTATACGAAAACATGAAATTATTTGAAAGCTCCACGATTAATTCAGAAAGTAACAGCTAACATCAATATTTTTCTATTCCATAAGCTTCTGACAGCACATTCGGAACATCAATCAGTTGAAACTCTTAAAGTTATTAATGGTCGTTATGCCAATCTGTTTAATTACTTCACTTTCCTGTTCATTTACTACCAGTTTAATTTGTATTTAGAATATCTTTTGACGTAATTGACACATCTAAATTTGGATTTAATTAAAGGTAATGAAAATCACAAGTTCATATTAAGGAAATTTACTAATTGGATTATAAGATATCTCTAATAAAAACAAAAAACAACGTAACTTCTTCTATAATACAATTTAAAAAAAAATAACACTGTAGTTTAAGTACCTATACTAAATTCCTTATAAGTACACGTTTAATATAATGATAGGAAAATAAGCAGTTGTATTCAGGTATCCGTAGATTAACCTCTTTAATTAATGCAATGTCAACCAAACTCGCAATGCAACGTCAAGTAATTTTCCAAAACCAACTCTCAAATTGCACATCCCATAATTCACTACGAACTGGCCGTCAGAAAAAACCCAAAAAGTCCATAAAAAATAAAATAGTTTAATTTGTAACCCGAGTTCGTCCTCGCTGCGCACGCGTCGATGGTTCGAAGTAAAAGTAGACGAACCCCCGTATATAAGCCGCCGGCCGCCGGTCAGGCCATCACACAACCTCCGACCACCAACACCTCAACAACCACCAAAATGGCAAAGTGGAGCATTGTAAGTTGAAAGGGAACAACACTATGGAGTGCAGTGAAGTGTTATAACGAAAGTGCAAAGACGTTCAGTGATTGTCGAGGATTTTGAAAATTAGTGCAGCGCCGAAATCAAATTACGAAATTGATTTCTGATGATCAGTGTACTTTGTTCGAAATGTGTGCTAAATTAAATTAGCATTTCAGTATTTTTTTTAATCAACTTCTTTGAGTGCTCTGCACCTGTAACGAATTTGAATGACTGTTATCTCATAACTAATGCGTCATAAAATAAAATATTTTATATCTTGTGACCATAACGATCAATGCCTTGTAAAAGTTAGACCTATAAATTCAAATGAGTAAACAACTAAATTAGTTCGCATCAAACGATCATCTAATCTAACAGTTTTTTAAAACTTTGCATAAGTACACACAATTTCAACCCGAGATAATACGCATAATTTAAAGTACAATGCATTATTCATCAGATTACGTCTTATCTGAACGCGATATGCATGAAACCATGCTCTGTTTGGACGCATAGTAATCGTTGTCGTTCTTTCGCAGATCGCGTTGGCGATTTTCGGCTGCGCAGTCGCCGAGCCGCCGTCAGGGTACAGCTACTCCGCCCCGTCCTCCCTCATCGTCGTCGGAGGACACAGCTCCGGAGGGTACAGTTCCGGTGGCTACAGCTCCGGAGGCTACAGCTCTGGAGGCTACAGCTCCGGAGGCCTCAGCCACGGAGGCCACTACACCCCCGTTCCCGTCGGACACCAGACCTCGGAGGGATACCACGTAGACCCCCATCTATTGGAGAAGATCAAGCACATCATCCTGAAGGATGAGATCCAGAACCAGGCTTACCAGTCCGCTTCTTCCGGCCACGGCGGTCACGGACACGGTCTTTCATCGCACTACGGCCCCCCAGCTCCTGTATACGGTGTCCCTCAGGACAGAATCGTGGGAATCGAGCTTGACCACGTCCAGCAGGGCATCCAAGTAGCTCAGTACCACCAGGCTGAGGAGGGCTACGCTGGCGGCTACGCCGGTGGCTACTCAAGCGGAGGCTACTCCAGTGGCGGACATGGAGGCTACTCTAGCGGCGGACACGGTGGATTCTCCAGCGGAGGTCACGCTGCCATCTCCTACTCCGCGCCCTCTCACTTATACACGACGATCGGCGCTCCCTCAGGATCCTACGGCGTTCCCTCCCCCTCATCATCGTACGGCTCGCCTCACCACTAAACAAAAACGAAACTTAGTCATCTCACCCCATTAATGTTAAAACTCATGTGATCGCATCCTAGATTTAATATGTATTATATTTGTTGTTAAATTAAGTTTCTGTAAATAAAAAAACCTCCTTTTTTATAACGAAACCGTTGATTTCTTTTATCGGAACACATAAATTTCGTCACTTTCATCTTGTAATCAGTGTATGTGGAGTTACAAACGTAAATTATACCGGTTAAGGCATGCGAAATAATTCGAGTCGTAATTCGGTAAGGTAATATGGGAGCGAGTGGGTGATAAAATCAGACATACTTTCGAGTGTGACGAACGATCGATTTTACGACATGTCAACGAGTGAAGGTGGTTTGGTCCAGTCTTTGTTTAGTCCGATCACTTTTACTTTTATAAGTGGCGTGACATAAGTCGGATTTTAATCTCACACACTCACTTTTCAAGAGGCTACACACTTTTGCCATTACTCGACTGGTTAACGAGATTGCGCAATCGTGTTGAATGTAGTTCAGATTTGATGAAGGTCAGGCTCACACTTAAAATGGTCATATCTCTGAATTCGCGCGAAACTGGTTAGAAAGCATCTCCATTGCGTCAGATTTAGCGGTATTAGCGTATGTTATGCAGCTGCACTTTCCCCGCATCCCGCCCGAATCTGCGTTGCGCAAGCGCAGTTCACTATAGCATAATAATACATGTTTTGCGGAATTGGAGTGAGCGGGTCTAGCTAGACTGACATGAGTTCACTTCCCGCCATTCTTGGGTATATTGTTTGTTGAACCGCATCGGTCAATGGCATAGAAGAGTTATTATGATGCGGTAGGCTAACATTTTCCTCCTTTATAATAAGCAAACAAAGAAGTACAGAATTGAGTAAGTAGTTTAAAATCAAACCTACTAAGCTCACTTTGACGATTGTTGTGTACCGAATTGGTTGTTTGTACAACTAAGAAGCTATTCAATAGCTTCAATATTTTAAAACAATAGTGGAACTTCTTTATTTTGGTGCTATTGAATGAATGAATGAAAGAATTTTATTTTCACAAAATAAAAATAAACAATTCTAATAAGGAGAGGGGACTAATCAAATCTGTCGTGCAAATTAACCCAGCAAGACAGAATCGGTGGGTCTCATCTGTCGACTAATGCACCCAGGATCTCAAATCAAATCAAATCAAATCAAATTTATTTATTGTGGAACACAGGTACAAAAAGCTCTTAATTAAAGTGACGTCTCACTGTGACCTGTCTTATCAGACATACAATATTACAGTTATAGTTAATTTCGAAAAATACCTATAAATTCAGCAATAATTAATAACAATAAAATTAGTTACCAAACAAAATTAGTCTAAAAACTTACGTCAAAATATCATTCAAATAGTCTTTAACTGAATAATAACATTTTTCTGTCAATAGCCGTTTTAATTTATTTTTAAATGTCACTGGATCTAATTTTTTTAAACCATCCGGCAATTTATTAAAAATTATGGGAGCCATTCCAATTACACTCTTGTTCACCATAGATGTATTATGTCCTCCAGTTACCAACTTTTGTTTATACTGGGTTCTTATATGAACTGACCTTTTTCTTACATCCGCCACTTTTGTAAACAAGTGCGGATTACATTTAACAAAAGTACTCATTCGTGCTACTTTGTAGGCGATTTTTAAAGGAAGCATATCTTTTTCGACAAACGCGTAAAAATAGTCAGCGAACATAATCGATGCGCTGCAAAATTCATATAATTTAAAGTTAATGTTATGTTTTTTTTGGCTGTCTTGCGTAATATGTTATTTTTTTGCTTTGTATGGACTATGTGTATGAATATAAAAACTTTTTGATTGTTTGATTTTGAAAATCGCGTATTGGCACCAAAGTTATTTTCTAATGATAAAACAAAACTCTGCCAAAATATAATACTCAAGCTCAAGATGCCGTTTTTCTAGATTATTTTCAACATGCCTAACTACAAGTATTTGTATACTCATAACTACCATAACAAGCAAGTGATGTTATCAATAAAATTTTATAATTTTTATAGTACCAGAGAATGGATTTTAAAAAACAGTCCGCCATTCACCATGAGTATGTCATTGTCTTTATCTGGTTTTCCTTCAAAAACAATCTCTTTCCACAATTTTTATTACGTAACAAACTTTAATCTGTAGCCTTCTGATGACAAACCTAACTATAAGCCAAATATTTTTACTCGTATAAAGTGTATATATAATGTCCATTTATAAATATGCATTCTCATAATAATTAATTGTATATTTTATATATAATGTCATGTGTCATGTTATTGGTATTATTATTTTTGTGTTTTTGCCTTTTATTACTATTATTTTGTCGCACCGCCCACTAATCATTTCAGTTTAACACAAAGGTATAACTGATAGAAATTGCCCTACGGCGTTAAGTCCAACTTTTTGTATAATATAATTTTGTTGTGCAATAAAGTATTAATAAATAAATAAAAACTAGAATGAGTATTTCATTACAATGCAAATGGTTGAAATCTTAAATTACATAACACTAATATTGTATGTTCAGTCAAACTCTATCGCTAATAATCTCCTAACAGGTTCTAGATTAGAAATCGAATTGCCAATTTCTCCTTCGGAGACTAGAACAAGCACATGATTAAAAAATTGGTGCTTAGTTATGTTCTATGCATACATTTGTTCGTTTTTTTTTTAATTTGGTTACAGTTTTACGATATCATAACTAAGTAGTAGATGTTTTATTCCCGATGCATCTAATAAGGATTCATAGTTTCTGTTTTGATTTTCAAACTATTTGTATTGGACGAATCTTCATTAAAATTCAAGCCTTAATTTTTAACGCATTGACTTAAGACTTAAGCCATCGCATCTAGTTAGTTGAGACTGCATGATTCAGAATTACGAATAATAATTATACCGATAGAATAAGTAGGATATCCTACTGTCACTTTTACATTCTAAACACACTATGCCAAACGGTTTCG
Organism: Pyrausta despicata; assembly: GCA_963921415.1. Classification (NCBI taxonomy): domain Eukaryota; kingdom Metazoa; phylum Arthropoda; class Insecta; order Lepidoptera; family Crambidae; genus Pyrausta; species Pyrausta despicata. The sequence goes on along the minus strand of OY992850.1, from coordinate 1,577,677 downwards.
ATGCCCGCACAGTACAAGCATAAGTGTGCATGAACATGTGTGTTTGTACTGGTCAGTTTTGTTATATGTATTTATTTCCAAAAAAAGTATTTAAGTATATTCATCCGTTGTCTACCCATACACAAGCCTCGTAGCTTAATTTGGGACTAGAGAATTGGTGTGATTGTTGTGAAATATTTATTTATTTATATCTACCGCTCTATGAATAAAGTAACCGCGAAACTTACGAGGCAAACACACACTTCGACCGCGAACCTTCGGCTTAGTGTGCTTTAACCCTTACAGACCGCAATGCTCAGTGCGCGGGCGCAAAGTTAATTGCGATCGCGCATCGATCGGCAATAAGCAATAACTCAAAACCGTGTGCTTTCTAGCGCTTTAGATTGTAGTAACGCTAGTTGTATAATAGCTGTAAGATGTACGCACCGTGTCATTTGCTAAGATTAGCGTTATAGTAATAGCGAGGAGATGTAAAGCGATGGCAAGATGTAACTGCAATATTTATAATAAGACGGTCGCAGGTTGCATTGTTATTTGCCAATAGGGGTTCGATCCCTGCACTGTACAAACATTTGTGTGCATTAATATTTCTGTTCGTACTGGTCTGGGTGTTACATGTATTTATTTAAGTTTATTTGTAATATCACTGTTGATTCTGATATATGTAACACAAGTGCTTAAGCTACTTACCACGGAATCAGATCGGATGTATGTGATGTTGTATATTTATTTATTTATTACAATTGTGGCCAAACGTATATTAGATAGAACTTTCTAAATTAGAATTTGTCAGTGAACTTTAAATATGCCGATATTCTGCCAAAGCGTATGGTGAAGCGCGTTTTATATTTATCGCGTAGTAGAGGATAACAAGCTTTACTGATCGGTATTCCTGACACAATACGCATTGGTCCGAATCATGTAATATACAAGTAACACATACCTCTACATATTGGCTTATTTTATTATCAAAATTATGTCACTTTATCTGCCTTTATTTGTAATGCGTAAGTGTGTCAGTGGTGTGTGGTTTAATCGAAACATTTGTTTTGGACGTCTGAATATATTTTGAATGGATTTTATACGTGGATTCTTAATAATTTAGAAAATATGTGAACATGTGTGCTTATTAATGTAATCCCATTCGTCATCTTAAAGGCTAACCTTAAGGGCCTTAGGGTTTATTTTTGAACCAGATTTCTCAGCAATAAATACCGGAATTATATTTTCTTACCAATCGAATGAATGAAAATGTTACTGTTTAACATTTGAGGGTTATTTAATTCAACCAACATCTGTAACTTCGAGAGATTGACAAGACAATGCCGGTTATTATGTATGACCATATTTCTCACAAAACCATACATACAAAATATTAATGACCACGGTCAGAAGGCTCGCCTGTTATTTGACCAGAGATCACTTTCTTTTCCTTGTTTGGAGATTCGATTCAATGCTAATTTCTTCTGTTCGAAACATTTTTTTAAAGATCCTTAATAATATTCATCTATGGAATAGTGACATTTCGTAAGTGAAGAAAGTCATTGAATAAGACACTTTGTACGGATTATTCCGCGGTTTATTTGCATTTTGTTTTGATTGTAAACTACCATCACTGAAAATATTAAGTAACGTTCCTATCCACACAATGAGTGAGGGTAGTATTTTTTTTTCAAAACTCATCATCATCATCATTATCAGCCAAAGGACGTCCACTGCTGAACATAGGCCTTCCCCACAGTTTTCCACATCGACCGATCACAAGCGGTCCGCATCCAGTGTGATCCTGCGATCTTTACAAGGTCATCTGTCCATCTTGTCCATCAGTTCTTCGCGCTATGTGCCCTGCCCATTGCCACTTGAGCTTACTGATTCTCAAGGCTATGTCGGTTACCTTAGTTCTTCTACGTATCTCCTCATTTCTGATTCGATCTCGTAGAGAAATACCGAGCATAGCCCTCTCCATCGCTCGTTGTGCTATCTTGAGCTTCTTTATAAGGCCCATAGTCAGAGACCATGTTTCGGATCCGTATGTCATCACTGGTAACACACACTGGTTGAAGACTTTCGTCTTCAGACACTGAGGTAATTGAGACGAGAAGACACTCTTGCGCAATTTCCCGAACGCTGCCCAGCCGAGTTGGATTCGTCGATTGACCTCTTTCTCGAAGTTGGACCTACCTAATTGGATTACTTGTCCCAGGTAGACATACTCGTCAACAACTTCGAGAATTGAGTCCCCAACAGATACCGGAGTGGGTACAACACGGGAGTTCGACATAATTTTCGTCTTATCCATGTTCATTTTAAGACCCACTTGTTGGGATACTCGGTCAAGGTCTTCGAGCATATTGCCCAGATCATCCAGCGTCTTTGCCACGACGACTATATCATCGGCAAACCGGAGGTGTGTAATGTATTCGCCATTAACGTTGATGCCGATTCCATCCCATTCCAGGAGTTTGAAGGCGTCTTCCAATGCCGCTGTGAACAGTTTCGGAGATATAACATCTCCCTGTCTCACACCTCTCCGCAATGGAATCGCCCTCGTGTTCTGCTCCTGTACTCGGACCGACATGGTGGCGTTATTGTATAGACACTTCAACACCTCAATATACCTATAGTCTATGTGGCACCGCTGAAGAGACTGAAGCACCGCCCAAGTTTCGATCGAATCGAAGGCCTTCTCATAGTCCACAAACGCTAAGCATAGAGGCATATTATACTCCTCGGACTTCTGTATAATTTGCCTTAGCGTATGGATGTGGTCTATGGTACTATAGCCTTTTCGGAATCCGGCTTGTTCGGGAGGCTGGAAGTCATCAAACCTACGTGCGAGACGATTCGTGATGACCCTTGAAAACAGCTTGTAGACATGACTCAGGAGTGAGATGGGTCTATAGTTCTTCAACAAGGTTTTATCTCCTTTTTTGAAGAACAACACCACCACACTCCTGTTCCAAGCCTCAGGCGTGACGCCCTCTAGCAGCACGGAATTAAAGAGTCTCTGAAGGACTTTAAGTACCGGTGTTCCACCCGCTTTCAGAAGCTCTGCTGTAATTCCGTCCTCGCCAGGTGCCTTGTTGTTTTTAAGCTGTTTCAGGGCCATCCTAATCTCGTAGAGGCTGATGGCTGATTTTCAAAACTATGTAATGACAACTAACACTTTAGTCTACCACGGACGCTGGAAAGTGTCCGAAACGTCAAGTTATAACAAAATGTAAATAAATCGCGAAATAAACCGTAAAAAAGGATCTTATTTCAATGACTACTGTTCGCGTAAACCAAAGAAATAAATAAATGAAAGTCAGTTTAACAAAATATAATATACGTGAAATATGACATAAATATATTTTTTTTTAATTTATTTAAAATTATAGAGCTTCTTTAATAACTATTCTTTTAAATCAGCATCTCTGATGTAGGTACCTATCGTATTATTTAACTGTAATGACATGAAAATGCTTAGATAGTCATATAGTTATACAAAAAATAGCGAAAGGCAAATGTAGATATATGATCGATGACAGCATGATAAACTGTCACGACGATGAATTGCAGTAAAAAGTTAATGGTTTTATAACCATGGCTAGACAACGTTATAGAGGTAACTTTATGTCATTTTATGTAGGCCGCGTAGTTGTATATTGTAATGTAAGAGCATTTGTGTTTTGAAACACAAACAAGGAGGTTGAACAAACAGTAAGACATGCATAAAAACGAAAATTAAGCCTCAATAATAAACTTAAGTTCTAATCAAAGTTCTGTAAGAATTTATTACAAATGAATGAGAAATACATTTTTTTACCTAGGGTGGAAAGGTATGTATGTAAGGTAAGACAAATACATATAATCTATTTATGCTTTTGTTCGCCAAAGTAAAATACCACCAAGATATTACACATTTTTTTATAATAGTTATAATAAAAGTCCTCCTGGCCGATTGCGACCACTGCGGCCAATCTCAACAGAGATCAGCCAACTACGCAGGAGATATTATAGTGCACAAGTATGAGCGCAATACACAGGTGCACTCACTGTTCCATCACTTTCAAAGTTCGGTGAGACGGCAATCCGACATGACTGGAGAGAGATCAGGCGCAGGACAAACGGCTTAGCGTGCTTTTTGAGGCCCGGGGGTTTAACACCGCCAACTTATTTATTTATTTATTTAAGCTTTATTGCACAACAATACTTTGTACAAAAGGTGGACTTAACGCCGTAGGGCATTCTCTACCAGTCATACCTTTAGTCAACTTCCCGACTCCGAGCTATTTTTGAGAAATTCATGACAGAAAATCTCAGAAACAATTTTGGCTCGACCTGGGATCCGAACCCAGGACCTCTCGGAATGTAAATACTACATACCTACAAGGTATACCGACGAGGTCGCGGTGAAAATCCTCGAGGGAGGCCTATGCTCAGCTGTGGGCGTCGTAGGGCTGATATGATGAGGTACCTTGTATACTTACTGTATCACAGAAATAAATAAAAAAAAATGACTTTTTGAATTATCGTACCTTCTACATAATGTATTTCAGAATGCATTCTAATAAATGTTGTTTAGTAAAGACAGATTTCGAAGAATGTCAAGAATTCTATGTTGGTGTGAATTATGTCACTGGTGACGACAACTGCATACATATTTAGCGTCAATACGAGTTTGCGCCGACCAGAAACTAAAAAGGACGTAAAAACACCGAGAGATGACTCAAAAACTAGAATTTATGTAACATTTCGTTATGTAACGTCAGTTACAATATTATGGTGCGTCAAATGAGGTAAATGGTATAAAGATATGACCAGTGTGGAACTCTTACGCACCTTATGTGCTGACGACAGCGCATCGGATGACCCATTCCCGTCGCAAAATAGCTCCTAATAAAAGTGTATAATAGTCCTCCTGGCCGATTTCGACCACGGCGGCCAATCTCAACAGAGATCAGCCAACTGCGCAGGAGATATTATAGTGCACAAGTGTGAGCGCAATACACAGGTGCACTCGCTGTTCCATCACTCTCAAAGTTCGGTGAGACGGCAATCCGACATGACCGGAGAGAGATCAGGCGCAGGACCAACGGCTTAACGTGCTTTCCGAGGCACGGGGGTGTAACACCGCCAACTTCCCGACTCCGAGCTGTTTTTGAGAAATTCATGACAGAAAATCTCAGAAACAATTTTGGCTCGACCTGGGATTCGAACCCAGGACCTCTCGGATGTAAGGCAGAAACTTTGCCACTACACCAACGAGACAGTCGCATAAGATAAAAGAGAAAAGTGTATAAGATGCCGCAGAGTTTAGCCTGACGTACCTTTCTTAACTTACATTGCTGGTTAGTGTAAAGCCGAGATAGATGCCCCACTTTTCGAAATCACTCCATTTATTTAGTAATAAAAAATCAAAACAATTTGTTTATGAAACAATTTTTTTCATGGGAGCTTTGTCTTCAAATGTATGAAAAGTAAAAAACGTTGTGATCGATATGTTTAAAGTACTAGGGACTTTTGCCGACCTCTAAATTTTGTGACATCTGTCCCATACAGAGGATAGATGCCCGACTTATATAAATTGCGTTTAGGAAAGATGACTCACCGGAAAAATGGACATCTATCCTCCAAAATCTTTGAATTCATTTTGGCATTGCACGCTGTCGGTATGAGACATACAACTGAGTCAATTAAGATAGAGTTAATAAATAGATAGATTAACACTGTATAGAGGTATATGTGAAGTATCCTCGAACCAAGTTACATGCAAATCAGTCCATAAACGTAGAAGATATTCTGCTGTGACAGACTAGGACGGACTGAACGATCTTATAAGGGTTCCTTGTCGGACTACGGAACCCTAATTACAGACAAGTTTGACAAAGTAAGATGTACAATTTAGGCGGTCTTATCGCAGAAAGAAAGAGAGTTAGAAATTGTTTTGATGGATATGAAAAAAGTAATCCAATTTATTTCGGCATTTCTAGTCTATTCTAATTATTCTAAAGAGCTTAACGACATCCAACAATCAGAGAGACAAAAAAAAAACAAAAAAGTTATCCACCTCACCACGTCACAACCTCATACAACTTTTCTTTCGTTTCAAAACTACACGCAGTAGAATGTCGAAGTGCTTGAGACATTTAAAGTTACATCTGGTTACATTTGAGCCGAGTTACGAAATGGCCACGCAGATATGTGTTGGTAATTTGGTTAATTTTATGTAGTTGTTTTTGTTCTTTAAACTATAATCAAGGTAAGTGCAAGGTAAGCACAGTTTTGTTAAGATAAAACAGATTTAAACTGGACTTAAAAAATATATAATTTCTGATTGGTTTGAAAAGATACCTGTTAACATTTCAATTTTATTTTCAAACACTACTACTTACTAAGTTTTAGAGTCAATTCATTTGCACAACGATAATCCAGTATTTACAAAAAAATAATTAAATTTGTCTGTACCAGAACTATGATACTCCACCAAAGCCTTTGCTTTTTGTGTCATCATCATCATCATTATCAGCTTAAGGACGTGTGAACTGCTGAACATTAGGCCTTCCCCACAGTTTTCCACATCGACCGATCCCAAGCGGTCTGCATCCAGTGTGAACCTGCGATCTTTACAAGGTCGTCTGTCCATCTTGTCGGTGGACGTCCTACGCTGCGCTTTTGGTCGAAGGGTCTCCCTCCAATCCAGAACTTTTCTGCCCCAACGGCCATCAGTTCTTCGCGCTATGTGCCCTGCCCATTGCCACTTGAGCTTACTGATTCTCAAGGCTATGTCCGTTACCTTAGTTCTTCTACGTTTTTTTGCTTTTTGTGTGGCATTAAATAAACACTGTTGATAAAACATTTAATAGAAAAAAAATATTTATTTGAGGCTTATGCATGGTAGTTATGGTGAAAGCAAAGATTTTCTCTATGGAATCATCTCACGTAATACTACCGAAACGGATATTAATCGGTTACTCGAAGGCGAGTTGTATGGCACTTAGTCATAATAATCACATAATAGAGCCAGCAACACTCTTACCCAGTTCCCAACACAGGTGCATAGACTTGTGTAAAATCAGAGCGGGCACGAAAAAATTAAAATTAGAATTTAACATAAATAGCAGTCATGTGAGAGTGGAGACAGTGTGTGATCCATCAAACCAGTTATACAGTTTCTGTTTTAATTATTTCAATGATGATATTGTAGACACTTCTTACTTTTGTCCTCTCAAAAGATTTAATATGGTTTTGTGTTACTACAAAAGTGAAATCAGTTCAGTGCAAAAAATTACTTAAATGCAGTTGACAATTTACTGTTATGTTTAATGTTTAATTAGTAACTTTGGAAATAATTTATAACGGATACAAGGCAGACTATCCTAGATTGATATATTAACTTTTAAACCTAGTGTTCTATTTCATGTATAAATTATCTTATTTTCAATAAAGAAGTACAGAAATAAATCGCCCTCAGACTGTCTACTATATTCCAAGCTCTACGCCACTTGAATGTTCATACCTGCGCACGCGCATACTACAATAAAGAAAGATAAGTAAGTAGTAAGCGGAAGTTGATATCTGCCACTGACATTTGAACTTCATTGTCACATGACACTTGTCATCCGGTGCATTACGCAATGGGGTAAGTGGTAAGAAGTTTAGTCTTATCAAAATGTTACTTCTCATGGTTTGTTTGGTCTTATTAACTTCGCAATGAGTTTGTTCTTGATTCAAGATTTAGCTCCCTAGGCGAAGTAGAGTGGTGTCGCCTCACCCAAAGTGGGATAAAAGTATTAGGTAACACTTATCAGGGCGCGAATTCCTTTCTAGTTTATTATAAATAAAATAAAATAAATATACTACAACATCACATACATTGATCTGTATCCGTGGTAAGTAGCACTTGTGTTACAGATATCAGAATCAACAGTGGTATAACAAATAAATTTAAATAAATACATATAACACCCATACCAGTACAAACAGACATGTTCATGCACACAAATGTTTGTACAGTGCGGGGATCGAACCCTCGAGCTCTTGGTTCATAGTCAACTACTTTACCATTACGCCAAAGTGGTCGTCGTATTATTGTCGTTTTGAGTGCTTTTTGTTATTAAAAATACCACAATATAACCCTCAATAGGTCTTCGACATATCGACACAACATAATGATATTAAATTCGACTAGATTTTTTATTCGTTTCTTTTCTATGTATTATATGTATTTATTTACAAAAAAAATGTATTTGAGTACGTTTATCCGCTGTCAAGTACCCATAACACAAGCCTCGTAGCTTAATTTGGGACTAGAGAGTTGGTGTGATTGTTGTGAAATATTTATTATTATTATTATGATAATCTGCTGGTTTAAGCTTCAAATTGGAGTTTTGTAATCTAAAATCTAGACGAACAGCTGACTAATGAAGCAACCATTGCAGACACAAGCTTTCTTTCACAAGGCACATCATATAGAAACACAAACGCAACAATCCTTGTTTCCAACGTGGACAATGTTATAACACACTTGCGCAACCTACGACTATCCACGCGTCATAAGGAAACCGAACAAATAATTCGATAAGCTGGTCGAAAGGAGTTGTTCTGATAATATTGTAAGTATTCCTGTTTGATTTGAATAGATATCGCGTTAGTATTTACCTTTTATATTGTGCTATCCACAATTGGCTAGACGACACCACCAATCGTTGACATACTTTTTATTATCTGTCACATTACGTCACATTGCCAGCAGTAGTAGTAGTATTAGTTATAATTTTCCCAAAAGAAAGGCAGCGGTCACATCCATTCAGCCTAATCATCATTTATTTCAATTCTTAAAACTACTACTTAGAAACTAACCTAACCTAAGTCATTGAAATGTGAGGATGGTTCACATTTCAATGCTCAAGAAATTGAGTTTTACGCGGGAATATCGATCGGATCAGTGCGGAGCACCTTACTCTATTTCTAACATTAACTCGATTTTTTTCCTATAGTAACACATTATAATGACAATTCCTCCTTACTATCACAATAATACGCCACGAAAAATTAATCAATCAATTTAGAATATTAAGAAACAGAGCCCATCTTTCTTTTTTAATTTCCCGCGTAAAACTCCTGTCCCGTTATATTGACAGCTGCAACAAGACACCTTTTTTTCTGGACCAAGGCCTCCCTTTTAGATTTTCAGATTGGTTGTCATTACAAGAAGCCTGCATGTGTATTCGGAAATGACAATATCAGATAAATGATGTGTGTCAATTTACAAGCAAAAGTGATTTAGCCGATTAAGGTAAGCGTCCATGTGTCCGCATCGGGCTCATCGATAAATACTCATAAACTCATACAACAACGTCCATTGATTCCTCGTTTTAAGGGTTCCGTACCTCAAAAGAAAAAAAACGGAACCCTTATAAGATCACTTTGTTGTCCGTCCGTCCGTCCGTCCGTCCGTCTGTCAAGACCGTTTTTCTCAGGAGCGCGTGGAGGTATCAAACTGAAATTTCTATATGATACTTAGCTCTACTGTCCCTGAAAGCTGTAGAAAAATCAACCTTCTAAGCCAACGCAATCAAAAGATACAGTCATTTAGGCCGCAAATTTCCGAAACTCGCACGGGAATCAAAACCTACAGGGTACTTCCCGTAAACTTAGAATCTTGAAATTTAGTACGAAGTCACGTATTAGTACAGATATAGGAAAAATTACGAAAACCGTAAATTTTCAGTTTCATCATAATAAAAAAATATTGTTGACAAAAAAAACTAAAGTCTAAAAAAAACTTACTTATATCCCTACAGGTTTGTACGGAACCCTCGGTGCGCGAGTCCAACTCGCACTTAACCGGTTTTTATACAAAGCAAACTAAATTATAAAAATATTTATTATTAAAAAATATAATAAATAAATATTTCACAACAATTACACCAATTCTCCAGGCCCAAATTAAGCTACGAGGCTTGTGTTATGGGTACTAGACAACGAATAAACATACTTAAATACTTTTTTTTGTAAATAAATACATATTATACATAGAAAATACCCAGACTAGTACAAACACACATGTTCATGCACACATATGCTTGTACCGTGCGGGATCGAACACGCGACCCTTGGTTTTATAAGTCCGACATGTAGACCACAGCACCGAACGGTCGTCAAAATTATTAAAATAATAAAATTATTAAAATAAAATTAAAATCCGTAAGGTACAATGCGTCCGATGCAGGCCTCTAGACGTACCTTTAATCGGCACTAAGTAATTAAGAAAAAAATACTACTTAGTATTAAGTGGTTAATTGATGAAGTTATAGATTCCATACAAGCAAAGTTATACGGTACGGATTTCCACAATAGGATTATTTATGATAATTTTCAAGAAAAACAGCGTTCAATATCGTTACGGTTTTTGACCTTTCGGTCTTTGTCAAATTTAGAGAATGAGAGAATAATAATTAAAATTGATAAGAATGATTCTTTTTACACAAACTATCTCTGAAATTACGTAATAAAGAATCTAATCACCTTGTCCTGGGACCGAACTACTATACTGTTTACCGCTCAAAAGCAGCGCTGCTTATTATGATTTTGTTCGAAATTCTAATAATAAGAACGTTGCCAGTGTTCAGAAATGGGGTTAAAGAATATTGATCCTCAAACGCAATAATTACATTTCACTTACATGAAAACTTAATAATAAGATAATACGACGAAATCAAGATAAGAATACGACCTGTAAGCCTCTTTTAGAAATGCATTGTTTGTTTATTATATAATATTCATACCTTTACTAATTGGCTAGACGACACCACCAATCGTTGACATACTTTTTATTATCTGTCAAAACGGTCTGCCTCCATAGATTTTGTATGGGAATACATGATCGTGACGTCACGGTCCTGTATCAGAAATCGGAGTCAATTGACCGAATATTTATTAAGTTTTGTGTGTCTAAAAATTGGTTTCTACAGCTTTTTGGAAATATATTGGTTGTATTAACTTCATAGGAGCTATGTTTTTTAAACGCCATTGTCTTGAAAATATTAGGTCCTTACATATGAAATTGGCGTTTTGTCGTACTGGCCACTTTGATCACAAATTTTTCCTATTTGGTTAGGAATTCGAAATTCAAATTTATACAGCTATTTCCATATGTAGTTGTGTTTCGTAAACCGTCATTCATTTGTTTTTTTACTTATCTTTTTTCTGTTTGCATCGCTCAATTTACAAAATGGAAAATTTGAAATATCGCGTTATTTACGAGTACGAGTTCCACCGTGGCACCAGTGCTGCGGAAACGGCTCGAAGGGTTAATGATGTGTATGGCGGTTGTGTCGCAAAAGAAAACACAGTGCGTTTTTGGTTCCAACGTTTTCGTTCTGGAAATTTCGACCTGCAAAACAAGCCCCGTGGACGGCCGGAGACCCAAGTTGATAATGAAGAATTGAAGGCTATTGTGGAAGCGGATCCATTGCAAACCACGTCCGAGTTAGCTGCAGGCTTTGGCGTTAGTGATAAAACTGTTTTAATCCACTTGAAGCAAATTGGGAAGGTTAAAAAACTTGAAAGGTGGGTTCCTCACGAATTGAGTGAAGCAAACCGGCAAACGCGCGTCAACTGCTGCGTTACATTACTTGACCGGCACAATAACGAAGGGATTTGAAATCGAATCATTACCTGTGATGAAAAGTGGATTCTCTACGATAATCGGAAGCGCTCATCGCAATGGCTGGACCCTGGCAAGCCAGCCAAAGCCTGCTCCAAGCGAAAATTGACCAATAAAAAGTTACTTGTAAGCGTTTGGTGGACTAGCGCCGGTGTCGTTCATTACAGTTTTCTCAAATCTGGCCAGACGATTACGGCAGATATCTATTGTCAGCAATTGCAAACCATGATGGAAAAGCTAGTTGCTAAACAACCAAGGCTGGTCAATCGCTCTACGCCACTGCTGCTTCACGACAACGCTAGACCACACACTGCACAACAGACGGCTAGCAAATTAGAAGAACTTCAATTGGAATCTCTAAGGCATCCACCGTACTCCCCGGACCTTGCTCCAACAGATTACCATTTTTTTCGAAATTTGGATAACTTCTTGCAAGGGAAAAAGTTCAACTCAGATGGGGCAGTCCAAGTCGCCTTCAAAGATTTTATTGATTCCCGTTCGAATGGTTTTTTTAGTAAAGGGATCAATGAACTACCTATGAGATGGCAAAAGTGTATAGATTACAATGGCTCATACTTTGATTAAATAAATATGCTATATAAAAAAAATTCGACTTTTTGTTCCTCCCATACAAAACGCCAATTTCATAGGTAAGGACCTAATATTTAAAATAGGTGTCATCATCCCAATTAAAAATCTGAATCAGAAACAATAACACCTTACCATGCGCTCGCGCACCGATTCCGCATACATTGCGTAACTAAGAGAACGGTGATGGGTTCGACTCTCGGTCCAAGTTTGATTACTTAATTGGCACTTATAATCTTTTGGTATGGTCATGGCAATTATGATACAGGTAATAATATTTTGGTCTTGTAATTAGGTAATATTTTGAAAGTAAGTCAACCGTTTGACGCGTCATTCGGTATTGTAATTTTTTTGTTTTTTTAATATTTTGTATTTGCTACAATATTTTATGATTTTTTACTCAAACGGTGATCCTATTATTTACGTCTGTGCTGAGCACATTGTATGGTATTTAGTTTCAAACAGCTAGGAAATACGTATTTTATATCGCTAGAACTAAAGGGATGTCGTATATTGCTTTGAAATGCTCCTAATTACTATACTTTCTAATATTTAGTTGTCAGTTTAGAAGTTCTCCTGAGGAATAACCTAGCTTTCTCTGTTTGGGGATGTCGATTGCCTTCCTGTTACTTAAATTTTGTATTTCATTTTTACTAACAAAGTTCATTTTACTGTTTACTGTGTTAATTCGCTGTTTTTCCGAACGTTAATGATACTATCTACCGGATGACGTATATTATATAGTTATACGCCATTTGCTATCATAATTCTTAAGTCTAAAACATAGAAGTTGATTTGATGGTAACTTTCTCATCATTGCAAAACACTCCAGTTTAGTAAAATGAGTACTAAAATAAAGGAACAATACAATATTGTTAAAGAGCTTTACTTCGGCGAGTGCGGTCATGATCTACACCAGCATATTCCGCCGGCCTCCGTTTACCATCGGACCACCAGTCGTACCGTGCGATACCATCCAACCGTGTCGATGTTTCACTGATACGCCACCAAGCGCTTCTCATCTACATTCCTAATGCGCACTGCAAAAGAGTGGAACTTACTACCTGCGCCAGTGTTTCTCTGCAATTACAACCTAGGAATCTTCAAAGCTAGAGTGAACAGGCATCATCTAGATGAGCTCGCTCCATCGTAGACTCAGTCTTGGCGTCGTTGGGCTTAGTCTTTGGTCAAGAGCAAACCTTTCCCAAATAAAATAAAAATAACGCAAATATTTCTACTTCAATTCCTACCATTTTTACTCACCAAAATTTTTTACTACCAAAATGTAAACACAAGTTTCAGGTCACACAACGACACATTACCGTTAATAGATCTGTTCTACTCGTAGTGAAAACGGTCTTGCGTAATATCACTTAGCATGTAACACGGAGTAAGGATACTTAACTTTAGTGCAGTTCCCACGCTGAGTCATAGCATACAGCCAAAGCACACCTGTGACATACCGCCGTCGCGACTCGAATGTGACAGCATGTTGTCATCCAAGTGTGACGACAATCGCTGACAGGTACCGAGTAGCGGCGACAGCATGACAAAGGTATGCTTTGGGCCTTATGCGTAATATCTTAATGATAATATTTATTGCAAGTCACAAGTTACAATAAGGTGTTACAATTTATGAGTAAACTAATACAGTGACGCCCGGCTAGGGCACGGCAGCTAATCAAATCATCTTTCAGCATCTTCATCACCAGAAATCAAAATTAAGATAATAAAATTATTGAACATAACATTAGATTAAGTTATACATATTATCAAGTGTAACTCTATTGAATATAATCGAACCAAATTGAACAATCAAACATAACATTTTACTGATCTAATTCTAAAATCGTAGACTCAATGCAAGTTAAAATAATTATCTGCTAGTCGGATGCGGCCGATAAGTGTTTGATGGGTTAAGAAAAACAAAGATATATTCGGTAATTATATAAAATACCTATCGTTCTTATTCTGAGGGCTGAGGACCCTACGAATAAGACACAATAGGTAGGGTTTAAGTAGCTTTTTGTAATAGCTGACTAAAATCCTTTTGACTAAATGACTGCATTCTCTCTCTCTGTATTAAGTTCCGTCCATCCCTACTATCCTTACTTCCCTACTAATATTATAAATGGGAAATTCAGTTTATTTATTTATTATTTATTAAGGTACAGATACAGATTATAGTTAATTCTTGGTCAACATACAAATCTTAATAAAATTAACGGAACTATAAATACACGATTTGTATACACAGCATGGTTAATAGATAAAAAAGAAAAACAAATTATTTTGGATGTAAGTACTTAACTAAACTTAATTAACTTTTTGACATATTACGAGTATAATTTGTGCATGTCTGTATTGAAATAATTGTATTTTTGAATTTGACTTTTATTATTTGTGATTTTATAATTTTGTGTAATGAGAAAATGTAACTAATTGATATATAATATAGTTATTGTAATTTTTGTGACAAATTATCACCTAAATTGTACCAACTAATGTAACCTATGTGCCACAATAAAGAAATTATCTTATCTAAAATAAAAATAAAACAATTTAGGGTGATTTGTTTGTTTGTCCTTCTTTCACGACGCAACGGAGCAATGTTATGATATATTTTTTTATGTGTGGAGATAGGTAAGAAGCTGGAGAGTGACATAGGCTACTTTTTTCCGCGACAAAACATCTCAATCCTATAACAAAATTCAAAAATCCACTCATAGTTAACCGATAGATAGTGCCACTCGGTTTAATTTTTAAGGCTACGCGCAGTTCCGAGCCGAACGCTGGTTGTGAAGATTAAGGTTTTCCATACGCGGACGAAGTCGAGGGTGGCCACTTGTTAAAGATAAGATATCCAGTGTCTCAGTGGTTAATGACTCTGGGAGTAGTGGGCCTTCACATTTAGTCTTATGAACACTTAACAACAAGCTAAGTGAGTTTAAGTATAAAAAACCTCAATTGGCGTATGACACGTACGTAAAAGAGATAGCGTGCGTAAGATAAGTCGTATTTTTGGTAATGTTGTTTTTTTTTTACAAATACCGCATAACTCAAATGGTCATCTGATCCAGCGCAGATGTAATAACGTTTTCTAAGTTGCGCAAGAGTCGCTACATGCGCGCGCTGCCCACTGTCACAGTAAAGATACTTATAAGCAGAACGAAAAGTAATAACAGCGGAATGAAAACAATGCTCGAAATGACCTACAGGCACACACATATAAGCACATCTCAAGTTCTCATCAGGTCGCCTAAGCGGGTATGGTATTACAGGTATTTAGTCGCGCCATATAAAAATAAACTGAAAGTCTATATATAATTTTCTAACTATCTTCAAAAAACAATTCAAAACTGTATGGAGAACAGAGTATAATAATAATCAAAATTATCTTAATTTGTTGTGTTTTATGTATAAACTTTCTGAGTTATTTTAACTTATATGCAACTTATAGCTAACTTCAGGGTGAGGGAAGCCACACACTACAGTAATACTTTCACTGTCAAAAACAAAATATGATCTAACTTCAAAATCAGATACATATTTTGGGTTGTAATCTAGCGCATACGTTATACGAAACCTATTTTTTGTCTATATAATACATAAATAAATAAGTCGTGCTTAAGACGTGCATCTATGCGCAGTCATGTTATATCGGGCATTTGTTCTTTCCTTTAATACTGCTTAAACTTATATCTATGTATACTGCGCCACTGTTATCTGATTACAGTTTATGGCATGTGCGATCTACTTGTGTGTGTTTGTGATCCGAATAAGGAAAATAATTTTAAATAAAATTTGGACACAGAGAAGACGCGATCTTTACGGTGCACACACATAATTCGCCGTCGGGCTGCTTTGTAGTGAAGAAATGCTTAATGCATTCGAAATAAGCAGATAAGACTTGTAAAAACCGCCTACTTATAGTTACTTAGTTTACTTATAGTCAGAAAGGCTATGCGTGGTGTATAACTTCATACATGATTATTTACAATACAAAATTACAGACAACCTTAACACAGAAAGATGTACAATTTAGGCGGTCTTATCGCTTGTAGCTATCTTTTACAAACAACCTTCGGCTTCGGCAAGGAACATTTAATTAAATTATGACACTAAGATGCAGATTAATCTCAACTCATCTCATCAGCCTATATACGTCCCACTGCTAGGCACAGGCCTCACCTCAACCATGAGGTGGTCCGAGCCATACTCCTACTAGTGTGTGTAAGGTAAGTGACCAACATTACTGTCAGAGATATTAAGCTGCCCGAAGGCTTCTGACTAGGCTTAATGACAGATATCTATCGATATTAACCGGGATCAACAGCTTAACGTGCCCTTCGAAGCACGGAGATGCTTGTAAATAAACGTCACTTATATGGTCAGCATGGTCACCCATCCCAATTATGACCGCGCCTTAGGTTAATTAAATTTTGGTATCACTACCAAAGCGTTGCTACCATTGCGCCATAAGTACCCACGCGGATTCATAATACTTTATAATACAAAATAATTCCAAATAATAAGCTAAAGTTCCGTTGCACCATCTTACATGCACTTTCATCATTAAATAAGCAGAAAGTCTGTCAATAATAGCACAAAAACTTTATTTTTAGATATTCTAGTTATCATTGACCTAGGCTCAGGCCACATCTGCGACATTATGTAGTCGCGGCTTGCTTCCAACAGCTTGTCAACTAATCGCAGCGCCTCAATCGCTGACAGTCCTTAGAGTTTAATAAAAGTCCTCATGGCCGTTTCGACCACGGCGGCCAAACTCAACTGAGATCAGCCAACGCAGTAGATATTATAGTGCACAAGTGTGAGCGCAATACACAGGTGCACTCACTGTTCCATCACTCTCAAAGTTCGGTGAGACGGCAATCCGACATGACCGGAGATAGATCAGGCGCAGGACCAACGGCTTAACGTGCTTTCCGAGGAACGGGGGTGTAACACCGCCAACTTCCCGACTCCGAGCTGTTTTTGAGAAATTAATGACAGAAAATCTCAGAAACAACTTTGGCTCGACCCGGGATCTCTCGGATGTAAGGCAGAAACTTTGCCATTACACCAACGAGGCAGTCAAAGAGCAGCTAGAGGTTAATATCGGCGACGTAAAAATGAAATTATCTATTGTGTATTGTCATCGTGACTCAAAGAGCTAAAGTAGCTACATAGTTATGTTAGGTAATGCTCGACAACCATGTTGGTGTGATGGTTAAGAAGTTGACTATTATCCCGCGACGGGTTCGATCCCCGCACTGTACAAACATTTGTATGCATGAACATGTCTGTTTGTACTGGTCTGGGTGTTATACGTATTTATTTAAGTTTATTTGTAATACCACTGTAGATTCTGATATCTGTAACACAAATGCTTGAGCTACTTACCACAGAGTCAGATCAATGTATGTGATGTTGTTCATTTCTTATTAATATAGTTGCAAGCATCTTTGTATGTGTAGTGTTTGTGTCAGGTTATAACCATAGTTATAACTAAACACTATCTCGTGCTCACGGTGTGGCGGGGCGCGCGGGTTATTACTGTGAGAGCCATGGGCGAGAACGGACGCGTCGCCTGCGCACATGGTGTGTTGTCGAGCCAGTGTATCGTGTGCTAGGAGTATCTTACAAGTGACGACGAGGATAAAGGTCAGTCAATACTTGTATTTGTAAATAAAATAAAATAAACTTACGTAAAAGGGGGAAATGTATCTATACAAGGTGTAAAATTAAATAGAAAACAATCTTCCGGCAAATGAGCTTTAGTGCACTATATTATTGTTATAATAAAAATCTTTTTTACGTAATCAAATAAACTATAAAAACAACATGATGAAGTCTCAACATGTATCAGGAGGCCACGCTCTTCCATAACGGTAGAAATTACGTAAGTAATGTAGTAGTTAATGTAATGTATTGTTACATTTGCATTGGTTATATCGTTTCTTATTTGAAAAAAATGTAACATCGTTTCTCATTTTATTACTAAAATAAATGACGTTCAAAATTACGTGGGTACATTGACTTATTATAACGAAAAAGAGGTTCTCAATTATTTCGTGCAACAATGATCTTATCTTGTAAACAATAAAAACTTTATTGCGATCTGACATTCATTGTAATTCCAATGATCGCACCTTCCGAATTGATTGTTCTACTTGAATTGCTGTTTTAAACATGGATAATTCAACTTTGATTCAATGCAATGAATATGAATTACAACTTATTTATTTAGGTGAATTGTGAGTTGAGTTGGGGTATGCATTCTACAGTTCTTTTTAAATGCCTTTTAGGTACTTTTACTGTCATGCCATTTTAGGCTATTATGATGCCGTGGTGAATAGATATGTGGCTACCTCTACCGTTCGCCATCGCGGGCGCATGCCTGCCGGTGGCAGGCGCGACAGCGAGCGCTGGTACGGCTCCGTGGGCTGGATGGCGCTGTTAGCCTAATACCGCACATGAGCCGCGGCATGTAGGATTTGGATTCTGAATGGTATGGATGGACGAATCAAGATGGTGTCTGTCGGACCTCGGTCCCCGACCCTAACATCCGGTCGGTGGGAGGCGTTTTCCTTTGGCTTCCTAACTCTAAATCAGTTGCCAAAGATATGAACTATGTTTTTGACATTGCCAACATGTGGTTGTTTTGCTAACATGAAATGAAATGAATTTATTGTTTATTGTGAACATAAATTTGGGTACAATGTAAACAGTTACAATTGCTGTTAGGGTGATTCCGCAAAACTTTACCTTTTCAGGTGTATTCACATTATAAAATAATAACATCTGATAAGCGTATGTACATACTTGTTTATTATTAAATGAATATAATTTTTTATACCTTAGGAACTCCCTGACGCCATAGAAGCATTTAACTAGTAACCATATTTTGACTAGTTTATTAAATTTATTCATATTTACATTTTTAAAATCGTCGAGTAAATAAATAATTAATATAATTTTAAAAGAGTTCCTTGAAGGTAAATCTAAGTTTACTTATAAGCTTATGTACATATTGATGGCGAACATTTCTATGAGTTGTATCCAGTATTTTGTAAATTGGTGCTTACGTTTAAAAACAAATATACACACTTCATATATATATACAAGCAAGGCAATGGGAGCGTATTAAGTTTTCTGAATAGTGGCTTACAGGATTCTCGTTTTCTGTTGCAACACATAGCTCTAATACACATCTTTTGAAATATTTAAATATTTGGTATGACTTTCCCCAAAGAACAATTCCATAACGCAGAATGGAGTCAACATAATAATAATGGTTCTCCTGGCCGATTTCGACCACGGCGGCCAGTCTCAGCAGAGATCGGCCAACTGCGCAGGAGATGTGGTGGTACACAATTGTGAGCGCAATGCGCTCGTGCACTCGCTGTTCCATCGCTCTCGGGGTTCGGTGAGGCGGCAGTCCGACATGACCGGAGAGATAGATATCCGTTATATGCAGTCAGAGCTGCTTGCTGGGATACCAATCTAGTGATTCTTGTCAGTGCGAATACAAACCTACTTAATGTGGCACACACGGTATTAATATGGTCCTTCCAACTAACGTTACAGTCTAAGCTAAGTCCCAAAAAGGTGCTTTGTGTAGTGTCTTGTATGATGTCACTTTCGTGTGATACACATAGGTGTTGTGGATTACGTCTCATTGTTCGGAACTGTATATAGGTATTTAGTTTTGTTGGTGTTCACTTTTAGATAAATAAAATAATAAATAATAAAATAATTTATTCACAAAAAGATTGTTAACATGATTTTAACAATTACTAAACTAACAAGGTGTTTAAGTAGGTACTTAAGTATTAAGTATTTATATTGTTGTCATTTAGCCATTAAATTGCCTCAGCTAATGCTATATAAGTCATTACCTTTCATTACTGAGCTAACGTCGACCGCGACTGAAATGCACTCCTGTGACTGATGTTTAGACAAGTCATATACGAGTATGTATAGTAGAAAGAAGGGGAATCTGTGTGTATGCTACCTTGCAGTATTCCGAAATTATTTTGTAGATACATTGACTGGTATTTTATAATTGTTTTCTGAATGGAACAAGATCCTCGAATTTCTACGCACTGAGTCTTTTCCTTCAAATAAGATTTAAGTCATTGCAACACAGGTCCACTTATGCCATATTTTGAGAGCTTAACGAGTAGTCGATCTTGTGGTACAAAAACAAAACAATCAAAATATCACATAGGTAAGTGAGGCTTATTAAAATATGTCGAGTAGGTATGTGACACAAAGAACCATTGTTTTATATGGCTAAGTAGGTCACTGCACAGTTTCTCTGACATAAGACCACATTTTTCATGTATTGTACCCTACTTAATGGCAAATAAATATATTTGTATTTGTATTTGTATTTCGACGACCGCTTGGTGCAGTGGTCCGCATGTCGGACTTCTAAACCAAGGGTCGCGGGTTCGATTCCCGCACAGTACAAGCATAAGTGTGTATGAACATGTGTGTTTGTACTGGTCTGGGTGTTTTCTAAAATATGTGGTACAAATGTACCTCCATTAAATTGGAATTTTGTGGTACAAAGGTACCTCCATTAAATTGGAAATTTGTGGTACAAAGGTACCTCCATAAAATTGGAAATATTTGGTACAAATGTACCTCCATTAAATTGGAAATTTGTGGTACAAAGGTACCTCCATTAAATTGGAAATTTGTGGTACAAAGGTACCTCCATTAAATTGGAATTTTGTGGTACAAAGGTACCTCCATTAAATTGGAAATTTGTGGTACAAAGGTACCTTCATTAAATTGGAAATTTGTGGTACAAAGGTACCTCCATTAATTTGGAAATATTTGGTACAAATGTACCCCCATGAAATTGAATATGTTTGGTACAAATGTACCCCATCAAATTAGAAAAAAAAAAGTATTTGCCACCTGCTGTCAAACATTGGTGCAAATTTACCCCCATTAAATTGGAAATGCACAAAACGAAGTCTGTCAGAAATAAAGCGATTACTTTACTCCTAAATAGAACAAATTCTACCAAAGGCAAGTTTTCCGTTTGATAAGACAGGAAAAATTTATTGTCAGGTTAAGGAATCAAGCCAAAAAGTCATAAAATTAGGTGATTTTAGACAGTATTGCAAAACACAGCTACTGAGAAAGAGAAGGTTAGAAGACAATGATAAGTAAAATGAAGAAAGACCAAACAATTGAGAAAAAATAGAGGAGTCGACAACGTGGCAGAAGAAGATGAAATAGACTGGAATATCTGTTTTTTTTAAATAGCTTAGTGCTAATAGACATGTGATGTTCTTATTAAATTGTCCGTTGTCCGCATACTTTTTGCCATGCTTAGTACTCGCCTTAGTATACGCCTAGTAATACGGAAATCTCCTGAAAATATAAAAATAACATATTTAAGAACTCATATCGAATATTTACTTCAAGCCTGAAATCACATAAATCTGTGTCGTCTAACGTGCCAGAACCAAATTCACCTATTTGGCTAATTCACGCAATGTGTATTTTTAAGGACTTGACTTTCTACACAGCAACAATCGACACTCACTTAGAAGACGGAAAAGTGCGGCAATATGAAGGTAGTAATTCAATAAAATTTACTCTAACATACCGCCATTTACACGGCTTTGCGTAAGTTTTGGTTACAAAATAGTTATTTAAAAAAAACTATTAATTAATCTTCTAACTTTTTGTACAATCATTAATTTGGCAGACGAATTATTTTGTCACGTGATTATTGCTAAAATAATATTATAACTCTTTATTATTTGCTAAGTAGAACGGTTGCGAAACCTGTATTGTGCAAAATGATTGTTTTTAAAGTAGTGGGTTTGCGGGGTGAGGGTGTCAAGTAATTAGTAGTTGATCTAAAATGATCTTTTCTCATACGTTTTTGTTAAACAATAGTAAACATTTAAAGAGTGCAACATATTGCTTTTTGATACTGTCCCTTACTGTTCGCAACGAACGGCGAGGTAAAGAGGTCATCATATCATATCATATCATATCAGCCTGTTAGAATCCGCTGCTGGATATGGGCCTCTCCCAAGGAACGCCACAAAGAGGTAGAATCTGGATATACGAGTATTAAAACGTTTAAAGATAGGCTAGTACGAGAAAAAAGATTTGCAAAAGAGTCTCAATGAATACCTTATGATGTATAAACACGACGCCCCATTCTGTGGCAGGGAAAACACCTACAAACTATTTTTCAGAAGAATAAATAGAGATAAAATACCAATCCATTAATAATAAAGATGATACAGAAATAAATGACAAGAACAAAGAGCAAAAAGGAAAGAAGAAAGGAGATAAGAAGAGGAAACCTAAAGATTCTGAATAAGGGGGCCAAGGTGTACGTTAAAGAGATAAACAAAACAAATAAGCTTGCCTTAAATTATAACCCGACACCACACGTTGTAGAAAAATCAAAAGATGGAGTTGAAACTATCCGAAACGAAGAAACCGGTCATGCGTTTGACCGGTTAATTCGGAGGAATATATTATACCTAAAAATAAAACATTACTATTATACCTAAGAAAGCCGTAGAAGAAGAACAGGAAAATAGGATTGGAGATCCAAAAATAAACGAAGAACAATGAATTATCGAATTTATTTTAGGCAAAGTATGATAAACGACGTACCTACTATGATACAGATGAATTATGATTTCAGGTGTAATAGTATTCAAATTATATACCTATTTAATTAAATGATCAAATAATTATTTAATAAGGAAGGGATGTAGTGTTTGTGTCAGGTTATAACCATAGTTATAACTAAACACTATCTCGTGCTCACGGTGTGGCGGGGCGCGCGGGTTATTACTGTGAGAGCCATGGGCGAGAACGGACGCGTCGCCTGCGCACATGGTGTGTTGTCGAGCCAGTGTATCGTGTGCTAGGAGTATCTTACAGTATGCTAAGGTCACAGGTCAATAAGACGAGTCCAAACGTTTGCCCCGAGCTCTGAACACCATCACTAGATCTATCAGCTGTTATTATATAGAACCTATCATTATCTTGTCTTTCTGTTTGTCTGAACACCTGTCGTGAACATCTGGAGCCTGCGGCGTTCACTGTTGCAGCTTCTGGTAATGATTGATATACGCATGATGTTTTGATCGATCATTCTTGTAAATGGTAAATGGAGAGACCGACAGCGCGTCTTTTGTAGATGTTCATTGTATTACTACGATGATATGAATTAAATATATAAATAAATATTTTAAAACAATCACACCAATAAATTCTCTAAGATAAGATAAGATAAGATAATTTCTTTATTGTGGCACATAGGTCCTAAATTAAGCTACGAACGTAGTAACTATTTAGTAATCTGTGGCTACGAGGCTTGTGATATGGGTACTAGATAATGGATATATAAATATGTCAATAAATACATAGAAAACACCCAGACCAGTACAAACACACATGTTAATGCACACTTATGCTTGTACTGTGCGGGGATCGAACCCGCGACCCTTGGTTTTAGAAGTCCGACATGTGGACCACTGCACCAAGGGGTCGTCAAATGAACATTAATGTATTGTCATTTTTAGTGACCGTAAGGAATATCATGCTGGTTTGATAATTGGTAATAGAATAGCTTCTGGTCTTCTAGCCCCAGGTAAAAAGACCATTGAAATTCTATTAAACAGCTTTGTCGGCATTTTACATGAAGGGAAAATATGACACCCATTCGCCTAGTTGTGTGAGATAACTTTAACTTTTTCCGAGATATTTGTTTCAATGAGAAGTTTTTTTCCTGATCATTGCTTTAAAATACACATTTTGTCTGTGACTTTGTTTATCACAACTGATAACGACGAATAAAAATTCTAAAAACGCTACAAACAAAAAACGGCCGACTTTTCATACCTACATAAACTAAAACCCCAAATGAATTATCTGGCAATTAACAAAAATCATATTTCGGTACAAAGCCTGTCACATTATGAAACCGCAACGAATTGATAACTCTTGTGTGTACATACAAAAATCTAGCTGACTGATTTAAAATAAATTTAATATGAGAGACACAACGCGATAAGTGTGACAAAGAGGCGAGACGCGATTGACATTAATAAGTAGGCAATGTTTTTTTTTCGAAGCGAAGCAGGATCGCCTAGCGTCTCCAACGAAGAACGTCAGTCACTGACAATTAGGACAATGCCTATGAATTTTGCCACCAGAACAGTCGCTCTCAGAATTGCTGCTATTTCTGCTTGGTACACTGAACAGGAGCTATCCAGGCGATCTTGGCGGTGCGAGCTTCGCGGCGAATTTTCCAGATTGAGATCGCTGATTCCACTTTGCTCTAGATCTTGCTTCCGTCAGTGTACATGATGGTCATCATGATCTGCTTGTACTCGTAGAAGAGTAGACAGTGGTAACAGACATATTGTTCCTTGAAAAATAAAATAGGGCTGAGATTAAATGTCTTCATTGAACAAGCTTTTTTTAGAAGTCGTTGAAATTGGCTTTCTAAATTGAAAATTAAATTTCTGCGTGCAAAGTCGCTGGCCAAAGCTAGTTGAATGAAATAATCCGTGATGGGAGATCGACGGCGGCTGACATTCATTTTGCTTTGATTAACAATAATTAATTTTGAGCGATTAATTGCTGGCTTTCCAATGGTGTGGCGTTGATCGGCTTTGATTTGACGTCTTCCATTATTGTGTTGACAGTGATTCACTACGGTTTTTGATAACTAGCGCTATACGAAGCGTTGTCTGATTTGAAAGGTTTTTTTTTTTTTATATAGTCTTGTTCTGGTTTTTAATTTTGTTTGTATCATCGTTTTTATTGTGATGCTTTTCATACCTACAAAGTTACGCAAGATGTAGTGAGCGTCTTATTTTTTCAAGCTTTATTGCACAACAAAACTATGTACAAGAGGTGGACCTTTGGGCTAAGTAAAAATCATTAGCGTTCGGTGCGACACAGGAAAACTGTACTCAAAACAATTAAGAGAAAACACAAAAATAATAATACTAACAAAACACAAAAAAAAATATGACACTATATATATATATATATATATACCTACTTAAAATGTTTTATTAATGATTAAACAAACCATGAACTTGGATTAATATACCTTTAACCTTTAACTACCGACCTATACGTCTCACAGACGTACGTCTTTTTATTTTATCAATATTTTGTGATACCGGAGTTTTTGCCGTCTGACAGACGTCACCACAGTATCTGTGTACTTTGTTGTACTCACGAATAAACATTTTATGAGGTTTGAAGTAATTTTTTATTATTTAACAATAACAGTCAATGAAACATTACAAAAATGTCTAAAATATGTTTAAAAATTTTGTCCGTCTAAAAGATGTGATACGTGACGTCTAATAGTCCTGGGTGTTAGTGGTTAGATTTTACCAGGTCAGTAGTTAAACGGTAAAAACCCCATTTAACGCTGACCAATTAATTGACAAGCAAATAGTAGAAGATCCGGTTTTTTCTAAGCAAACTCCCGTGTCAAATGTTGACAGTCCCACTGAACAAACTCAACTCTTAGATTAACGATTGCTTGTGAATTTACATGGGAACCAGTTTATTGTCAAGGTTATGTGTTAAAATGGCGTTGTGTAATGAACGATTTTATTGTTGGTGGTTAAGGCCATCTTGAGACATTTTTGTGAGAATAGACCAGATGTTTCACTCGACCAAATCTCCCGTTTATCTCTAAACGCACAGTCTGGGGTGACCAAGCTCTCAAGTAAGTCTTAGAAAGAAGTAAGCCGTCTTAAAACCACAACAAATCTCACAACATCAGGAGATTAAAAGAAGAGTTATACAAATATAAATACGACTATTTTTATTGCTAACAAGATTATTGTTATTATATATAAGGTATATAATATAGAAGATATTACACAATGAAAATCACGTTACATATATTTACATTTATTTGTTACAGATACCTATTTGCATTTCGTGAATTAATCGGCTAATGAAAAAACAAAAAAATAATTGTTAGTAGGCTTATTTTATTCGTTAAATCTTGGGTCAAGAGCAAACCTATCCCAAAAAAAAAATATTTCCCTTGGAGTAGGAGTTAAGGAACTTCCTACAAAACAATAGACCAGTGATGTGTTTATTTGAAAATGCTTAACTCTAATACTCACTATAAAGAAAATCTTAAATGTAAAAAAAACAATTATTGTACACTTACAAAAAGTGGGTAATATGAATAATAAACCATAAACACTCGCAATCTCCTCCTGGTCCACTCACAACAAATTAAAACCGATCACGCGAGACCCGATTCCAGAAAATGGCCGCACATTTTAAACTAATCCAAACCCGAAACTATCCGGGTTTTTTCCGTATCTTCCTTCATAAACAGGGATCAGGAGCCTTACCCTTTTGCTATAAATCTGGCGACCCCCTCCCCCCCTCTCTCGAGGTGGTTTTGAATGGAGATTGAGCCAATTAAAGTAATCGCCGTAACAGTCGGCGTTGCCTTGGATTAGTTCTGTGGATATGAACGCTGTGGAGTCGCCGTCTCGGTGTTGTTTTGTATACTTTTTAGTTGTATACAAAACAAAACAATGTTGTTGTTTTGTATAATCTTAAAACTAACAAATTTTGGGTATACTCATCGGTTAACATAATAACTTTTGGTTCCTTTAGTGTAAAAATAATATTTTTAACAAAAATAAGTTTAGGTAAAAGAGCAAGACTTGCAATTCATACTAAGAAAATGTGTCACTCAGCAACGAAAAATACTGCTGTACTACTTGTCGAATATATTGTATAACTGAATCTTGTGGTAACATACTGGCTGAGCCCAATAGTTTTCTCTACCTACATCATTTATTTTATAGGTAAAATATGAAAGCGTTTTCGGATAATTTCATATTACTAAAGGATGATAGCAAAAGTAAAATAATAAAAATTTTCGTTCACATGAACAACGGCCTTTCCACGCGCCCCTGTTCTATAGGATTAGTATCATACAATACAAGCAACGGGTGAATCCTTTTATTTATTGCTATTTATTGTTATTGCATTCTCTCTGCTCATTTCTCTCTTCTAATATTGTCTTATAAATTCCGCTTAGCGTTTTGGCTGTAGCTGTTTCAAATATTATTGTTGCTAATTAGCAACTTGCATTTCCTGTTGCTTTTATCTAGATTCGTTTTTTAGCTTGTGAAGCTTAAGCTTTTGAGTTTAGCTCCTGGATGGAGTGCAGGAATTTTCTTAGTGTGGTTTCTATGGTTTTTGTCAAATTCTATTCAATCATTTATTTAGTTCCGAAAAAGGCGGGAAAGGCAGTTATATATTTTAATTTTTTTGTAACCATTTCGTTCTTTTTTAAATGAAGATGAACATATCAGGTTGTATGAATTTTATGACTTTAAGTGGATGCATTAAAGTTAAGTTAGTCCTATTTATCACACTTGTTTCGTAAAAATCATGCTATATATTATCCATATATATTTTGCTAAAATTCCTCCTTCCTGTTCCTTTACCCGAAGGTTGTCTGGAAGAAATCGCTACAAGCGATAAGACCGCCTAAATTGTACGCCTTTGTTAAACTTGTCTGTTATTTTTTTCTATTGTAAAATAAAGTGTTAACCTATCAAATATAAATTTAATTCAGTAACTATTGAATTGGGAAAGGTTTTTTTAAATGGAAATTCATAACAGCTACAGTAACATTGTTAGCTGTTGTCATCATTATTTTTGTTCAAAGATAGCAGAATCAACAGCCAGAAATTCATAAACATACATACTTTATATTAATCCTGGAATAATTTCAGCTCAGCCCGTCCCTGGAACCCGCACATAAATCTGCCTAATCATTTGAACTACTGCTGCGTTCCTTATAACGACTAGAGATATATGGGTGAGTGATGGCTACATAGGAATTAAGTACCATTCGGGGTGTATGGGAACCCTGACTGAGCAGTCGTACGACAGTAAATGTAACTTGCAGATATTAAGTATGGGGGTTTATTTATTGACTGCCTCGTTGGTGTAGTGGCAAAGTTTCTACCTTACATCCGAGAGGTCGTGGGTTCGAATCCCAGGTCCCAGTCCCAGGTCGAGCCGAAATTGTTTTTGAGATTTTCTGTTATGAATTTCTCAAAAACTGCTCGGAGTCGGGAAGTTGGCGGTGTTACACCCCCGAGTCTCGGAAAGCACGTTAAGCCGTTGGTCCTGCGCCTGATCTTTCTCCGGTCATGTCGGATTTCCGTCTCACCGAACTTTGAGAGTGATGGAACAGTGAGTGCACCTGTGTATTGCGCTCACACTTGTGCACTATAATATCTCTTGCGTAGTTGGCTAATCTCTGTTGAGATGGGCCGCCGTGGTCGAAATCGGCCAGGAGGACTATTATTATTATTGCACAACAAAACTTTGTGCAAAAGGTGATCTTAACGTGTATAAAAATTAGTTTCTACAGCTTTTTGGAAATAAACTGTTTGTACTAACTACGTAGGGGCTATGTTTTTTAAACGTCCTCTTAAACAGTGGTCTTGGAAATATTTGAGATAGGTGTCATCACGCCTATTAAAGTTGTTTAAAGTGATATCCTGAATAAAATCTGCAGTTTCTTATTGCTGAGTGGATTATGCACTGTAGCACAGTACTCGAAGAGTCACTTGCGCCTATAGGTACCATACCTAGATAAGTACTTATCTCTTAATAACCTTGGTTGTTAAAGTTAATCGTGTCTCCTATTCAAGTATCGTTATTTTTTTATAAGTAACTAAGCAGACATTTGGTCACTTTCTCAGCTGATGGTAAGTGAAGATTAACTGGACTTAACCACAACAATAACGTAAAACTTCTCTACTTTACTCATCTACATAATAGAAGAAATCCCATGCAAGAAACAAATATCCCTGAATGACTTAGGAGAAGCATGATCTCGTCATTATGCACAAAATGCATTTATTTGTTTCTTCTGTTTACGCAAACAGTAGACATTGAAATGACACACTTTTACGGATTATTTCGCGATTTATTTACATTTTATTTTAACGACGAACGACGTTTTGACCCTTTGCAGCGTCCGTGGTCACAGGTAGACTATGTATAATCTTTCTTTTAAATTTGGAAAATATTAAGAACCTACACAGACGATTTCAACTAGCTCGTGGCACGAGGGTCGGGTCGGCATTCTGACGCTTAACTGAACTTACCCAAAGGCCATCGAATCCAGCCATCGATCTCTCGCTGACCTATTATCCTCAAAGTACACGTATATATTAATGAGTGCAAGAATGTGTCCACTTCATCACTTCGCGGTCGTGTTTTCATTAGTCGTTAACGTATGACGCGGCAGGGGACTAAATCTTCATTTTTGACGTCCCATGGGCTTGGAACACGAGTTAGAGTGGATGGAAGGGACATGTGAGTTATTTATTTATTCATTTTAGCTTTATAATTATTAATTTATTTTGCACTACACAGCCTCGTTGGTGTAGTGGCAAAGTTTCTGCCTTACATCTGAGAGGTCCTGGGTTCGAATCCCAGTTCGAGTCAGTTTCTTAGATTTTCTGTCATGAATTTCTCGAAAACAGCTCGGAGTCGGGAAGTTGGCGGTGTTACACCCATGTGCCCCGGAAAGCACGTTAAGACGTTTGTCCTGCGCCTTATTTCTCTCCGGTCATATCGGGTTGCCGTCTCACCGAACTTTGAGAGTGTTGGAACAGTGAGTACACCTGTGTTGTATTGCGCTCACACTTGAGCACTTTAATATCTCCTGCGTACTTGGCTGTGGCCGCCGTGGTCGAAATCGGCCAGGAGGACTATTATTATTATTGCACAACAAAACTTTGTGCAAAAGGTGAACTTAACGTGTTATGGCATTTTATACCAGTTTAGGCTAAGCTGATATGATATGTTGGCGGTGCAACGAAAGGTAAAAATAAGTAAAAATGAAATAATAAAAATACATGTGGTTTGTTTTTATTTTATTTATTAATATGGGTTCGCTCTTGACTTCATTTTTCCTCTAAGAGGTTAAGAAGATGTCGACGATGTAGCGAGTTTACCCAGAAGTTGCCTATGAGCCCCTGGAGCTCATGAGCACACTCCCCGAAGTACAGTCTGTAGAAAACCGACAAGCAGGCAACTTTACGGCGGTGGTCTAGACTATCAAGCTTAGTCTCCACCAGCTTCCTGTCACCAATCAGCCTCCTGGCTCGACGCTCCACGGAGTCCAGAGCGACTAGTTGGTATTTAGCTGAGCTATCCCACAGGTGAGAGCAGTACTCCATGCAGTAGCGAACTTTTGCTTTGTACAAGGTTAAAAGCTGTTCAGGAGAGAAGTAAGGTTTATTTGTTGTTTGTATTTTCTGTCATGAAAATAATTAATAAAAATGAACAAAAAAGAAAATTGTGAAGCTCAATTGATTGTTAATGAAACGGTAAAAACAATATTTATAAAAAAAAAAATATATCCGATCTTTGATTTTTTTCCTTGACTAAATGCATTCCTACAGTAACTAAGATATTTCGCTAGAAAGTATAATATAGTAGGTACTTTTTTCTATCTTACGATAAACTAACTAAGGTATGAGTAATAAAAATGAAAGTTATTTTTTTGCCTCGTCACCTCTAGTTGACTAAGTAGTGCTGATTGTTACCACCTATTTATACGTTTAAGTACTTTCCGGGTTATATCATAGGTACAAGTGACGTTACAAGTGAGTACGTACTAAATTGTCAAGTCATGCTCGTGAGAAATCCGTTTTCTATACCTTGCGTTTGGAATTTCATTGAACTCAACTTAGCTCCAAATGAAGCATGATTAAAACCAAGAAAGCGGATATTCTGACTTGGTATAAATATTTGAACTTTATAAAAATACTCATGGTCATCGCACAAACGTTTGCCTCTCGCGGGATTTCAATGCGCGGGAGTTGATTTTGTCGTCCAGTTCGTGAACAGTGCAGACTTGGTGCTTGTTCACGTAGACTTGGGAATACGATATCGGATGCGGGTACGGGAAACGTTGCGAGCTCGTCAATGGAGATTGGAGATGTCGCAGCCAAATTGTTAAAATAGCGGTTCAATTAAATAGCTAGTACTACGAGTGAACGACACCATTTTATCATACGGCTATAGGTCATATAAACTACTCACAATTAACGAGCTGTTTGCTACGGTTTTTATGTACTTAGGTAAAACGGTATTTACCTTTCCGACGTTTCGATTCAACACAAAAAACATAAAATTATGTTAATTTTGACGAACTTTAACTATTAAAGACGCTCATTCATACAACAACATCACACACATCGATCTTACTCCGTGGTAAGTAGATAAAGCACTTTTGTTACAGATATCAAAATCAATAGTGGTGTTACAAATAAACTTAAATAAATACATATAACACCCAGACCAGTGCAAACAGAGATGTTTATGCACACAAATTTTTGTACAGTGCGGGGATCGAACCCGCGACCTCTTGGTTCATAGTCAACTTCTTGACCATTACACCAAAGCGGTCGTCACTTGAGACCTTGCATGATCCTTGACACTTGGAGAACAATTGCATGTCACATCTAGTTTCCTTACACCAACGTCCGCATGTCTCGTCTGGTGGACGGGGACACCGCTAATGTTGATATATCGCCGAGTCCGGACGGACGCACGAATTTTGTACTGAGATGTTAAATAATAAAGACTTCGGTGGGCCGGCCAGTTGAGTAGGTATAGGCAAAGATAATGGCCTTTTCCATTGCAATATTAACTTAGATAGTAACGCTGCTAAGTGTATTGGTCAAAACTTGTCAGGTTAAAATAATAATAGTCCTCCTGGCCGATTTCAACCTCGGCGTCCACAGCCAAGTACGCAGGAGATATTATAGTGCACAAGTTTGAGCGCAATACACAGATGCACTGACTGTTCCATCACTCTCAAAGTTCGTTGAGACGGCAATCCGACATGACCGGAGAGAAATCAGGCGCAGGACCAACGGCTTAACGTACTTTCCGAGGCACGGGGGTTTAATACAGGTTAAAATAAATCCATACTAATATTTTTTAATTTTAAATGTGAAAGCAACTCTATCTGTCTGTTACTCAATCACGCTTAAACTACTGAACCGATTGCATGAAATTTGGTATTGAGATATTTTGATACCCGAGACATAGGCTACTTTTTACCGCGGGAAAATGACACATTCCCATGAGAAAATGCAAGTGGGCCAATCGCTTTCAAGCCTAAACTTCTGAACAGATTTAAATGAAATTTGGTAAGGAGGTAGTTTGAGACATAAGAAAGGACATGAGTTACTTTTGAGCACGGGAAAACAACGCATTCCCATGGGAAAAATTACTTTCCGGAGAATTTGATCGCTTTCACTTATAAATTACCAGAGATTTTGAATTATATTTGGATAAAATTGATATTTAACGCTTTGTTTAAACAAATACTCAAAGCGAGCTATGTACAAAAAGAAAACAAATAGCCAATGGAGCCTCTTCGTCGACCATTTAGAAGAGCCGTGCTAGGAGTTCACTCACTAGTCTGCAGAATAAGCAAGCTGTTTAATAGGTGCAGTGGATGCATCGATGGGCACTTAATGTCCCTGGTCAAGTTCAGGGCCACTAAAGCCGTAGCCATTACTAAATAATTTTGTTGTGTTTTTGCTTTTATTTTTAGCGTATTTATTTTTGCGTTCACAACACTATTTTTAAATTCGAAAAAAACATAACACAAAAAAAAAATATTTTGGGCTATCCCTTCCTTATGACCGGAGCCGAAAAGGTTTTTTTTTAAGTGTTATATTTTTGTAACTTTAAATATTTCATTTCTGTCAAAATAGTTTATTCTTGTCAAAATTGTTTATTTTTATCATATTTTGTAATGCCTAAGTTATCTAGCATGTTGTGTCCCTCTTTAGTCGATAGTGGAATTAGCTACACTACTTTAATGCTTGTTACTCTATTAAAAAAGACTTAACAAATCAAATCCTACCCTTAATCAGATGAGAACCATCCCTCGGATTCATAGCTAAATCCAGCGTTATGAATGGTGGTTAATTTCCAGTGATCAATACTTCGTGATGTGGCGATCGGCCCTATATTTCAGTCTGCAGCGAGGATATTATCGCGGCTCACTGTACACATTTAATGTAGCAAAATACTCTACCAAAAAAAACCAAAATAAATGAGCCGGGAAACCAGCTTCAGCTTCGGAGCTTCAAAGACTGGACGGGTTTCGATAAGCCAAAGCTAAGAACCATTATCTTTCGAGTAAAAAACCGCTTTGAAATCGGTCCATCCGATGCCACAGACAAACACACACACAAACAGATATAGGGGTCTTATTTGTCGGGGTTAAAAAGCAGATAATAGGGTTTTCTATTCTGATAAAATGTTATTTAAGCATCTTACCCAAAACAATGTTTAATTTCTGTAGCAATTTTTATGGGACAAGTTACAAGAAAAAAAAATGTCGTTAATAAAAATATCATACGTCTTACTGCTGGGCACAGGCCTGACGTCAACTATGGTCCGTGCCATACTCTGCCACGTAGCTCTGTGCGGATTGGTGGAGGGGTGTTTGTAAGGTAAGTGACCAACCTTACTGTCAGATGTTATTAAGCCACCCGAGGGCCTCTGACTAAGGTTAACGACTAAAATCTAACGATATTAAACGGGACCAACAGCTTATCGTGCCTTCCGAAGTACGGAGATGTTTGTAAATAGACGTCACTTGTATGGTCAGAATGGTCACCCATCCCAAACATGAACACGCATTAGGTTGCTTAACTTTAGGTATCACTACCAAAGCTCTGCAACCATTGCGCCACAAACACCTTAAAAATAAATAAAATCACAAGTAAACAAAATATATATAAGACAAGGTATGTTTGTTATTGATTGAAATCTGCTGTTTAAGCTAGAAAGCACTTGAAGTAAAGATCTATAGCTAATGACGTGACATACAGACGTTTCAGACAAATAAGATGAAAGCTTTGGAAGGACATTTTTCTGGAAAGCGGAGTGATGTGGGTCTGAGTCGGCAAAAGGTTTTTTTCGTCGTTTCAATTGCATTACGCCATAAAATAGCTCAAATACCATTACATGTAAGATTTCGTAAGTAGAGCATCCTTCGATACAGTCCGACAGCAAGTAGCCAATCTCGTTCACAGATAATTTATATGGCAGCATCACGAGAGGGTTTAGTCTTATGTGGGCAGCTATTACTTCATATTTCCTTCAGACCGACGGCGCGATCAATATCCTGAGGTATACATCATAGTATAATGCTGAAGGTAAATAACAGCTTCTTTTTTTGTAAAAAATAACCCATAACCCTCAGACGCAAAAAAGCAATTAAATAATAGAAAGAATACTTTGAAAAATTTTTTACAAAGAGATAGATATAAAATTCTTTGGTTGAACAATTTAAACGAAATCAATCCAAAAGAATCCGTTTTACGATTTTTACCAAAGTAAAAATTTGAAAAAAAAAATTTCGTAAGTTTATAGTTTTAACCTCTTCAACTATATTTAACGTTTAATTCATTTATTCAGCTGAGGAAAGTTAATTGGTTTATGTTTCATTTTAATCACTTACCTATTTAACTGTTTGTTTCCCAAATTCCAAAATATTTCAATGCAAAACATTTGTAGATATCAAACCATCGCTCATTTTCACATAACATTAATCAAAAATATTATCCAACTGGAAAACCCAACGTGTTCAAAACTGATTTTTCTCAAATCAAACGCCGCAAGTTTCAGCATCCATAGTTTAAAGTTTACTTCCCAAAATGGGCCCGCATTCATTTCCCTCAGACGTCAGCCATATATTTATTTATTAAAACCCGTGTGGGCTTAATTTCACCGTCCTACATCACCAACCTTCTCACCTCTGAGTGATTAGGAGGCTCCGGAGGGACCATTTCGTCAGCATCACCTGAGGATCGCTGACTTTAAGTAATTTACACCTATCCGGTTAATGGTATGCGTTAGAGAGAAAAGTGTTTAATTCGAGCTGGGTTAATTTTGAGTGCTTAAAAGTTGTTTCAAATTCAAATTTCTTTATTTGCTTTTATTTTTAAATAGGGTACATAACATAAAAATGTAGTCGTAAATACATAAAATAGAGCTTTGACCTATTTAGCCATATAAAATAGCATGCAAAAGTTTAATATTAATACATTTATGGAGAAATTATTGATTAATTGATTTATTTAAATGTCAAGAGTAGAAATTATATTTGTACGTCAATTTTCCACAAAGTTATTATAAGATGTTGCATCGACTATATTCAGTTTCTTTATGTTTTACAAATTCCTTAATTGAGTAGAATGCTTTATTTATCAACCATTAACGCAACGAGATTTTAAATTAAGAGGTAATTCTTTAAGGTGGTCGGGAATTTTATTAAAGATTGTTATGCACATGGAATAACAATTATTGTGAAACCTTTGGCTTTTCGGAATTATGTCTAGTACTAGTCTATGACAATTTCTCGTTGATCGCTGATGTATATCCTTCGCCTGTTTGAACTTTGTAGGGTTTCGTTTAACAAAAACTGCCACTTCAAATATATAAAGACATGGTAGGGGTAATATTCGAAGTGTGGGGTAATAGTCTGGTTGCTATGTTATATATGGCTCTTATACAGCGTTTTTATGCTACAAATAGTTTAGCTATGTCGGTTCCATTTCCCCAAATTATCAAACCATATATCAAAACCTGTTGTTATGATGTTATTGGATTGTGGCGGAGAGCTTGAAGAAAATAAAAATTGTAACAGAACTTACCAATGTTCTTCGTCTTGTAAAAATTGGATGGGACACTTGAACTGTAGAATAAAGTTAAGTGATTTGTTAGTAATGTTAGAAAGTAAATTACGAGTATTAAGAAAAATATGTATGGTCGGAGCTAACGCACATTTTTTACACACAATACACATTACACAATTAAACATTCAAACATACCTACCATTTTCATTATTTTTATCGTTTTTTTTTTAATTGAATAGAATATTATTTTTAAACGGTCCGATTTATACCTGACGGAAAATTATGAGTGTATTAAGTTCAGATAAATTGAACAAACAAAAACTTTTGAGCACAAAACACAGCCCCAGAAAATATAAATACTATAATAATAATAATAATAAGAATATTTCACAACAATAACACCAATTCTCCAGGCCCAAATTAAGCTACGAGGTTTGTGTTATGGGTACTAGACAACGGATAAACATACTTAAAAGACACGAAAAAAGAAGAGACTTAAATACTTTTTTTTTGTACATAGGTAAATACATATTATACATAGAAAACACCCAGACCAGTACAAACACACATGTTCATGCACACTTATGCTTGTACTGTGCGGGGATCGAACCCGCGACCCTTGGTTTAGAAGTCCGACATGTGGACCACTGCACCCAGCGGTCGTCATTAGGTAGACGTACAGCATCTCAAATCAAAGTTACTGTCAAAGCAGTATAGCTGTCAAGTTCAAAAATCTATAAAAAACTAAAGGATGAATTTTAACATATATCATATTTCATTGGTTTTATTTTCTCGCAGTCATAATATGTAAAAAATAAAGGCACGTCTTGTGCTTAATCTAAATAAGCCTGGAAGACTACATGTCGGTAAGTGACTTTGTTTAATGTGCATTTAGTGCCTATACTCTTTGAATAAGCCTAAATGTATTTAGTACAAATCCATTACCGTAGTTTGTACTTGCGTTCAATCTGCGGCCGTTTTTTACGCCGCACCTAACGCGTCCATTCATAAACAGCATAAATCAAAGTCTCTCACCGCGGCGCACCTTAGACGCGCGCACGCATACACACAGCGCCATCTATCAATCACCGCGCAACATTACACCTTCGCGCGTTTCCCGCCACCACGGATAGATGGCAGCACACGTTGATAGATTTACAACCTCGACGAAGCTTTTATACCTAGTCTTATGCGGTGTAATAACATTCAACGTTTTTCTTATCGGAATGAATCATGATATAATGTTTGAAATTGCTCGTAAGTTGTGAGTGTTTTTGATTTTGTTTAACAGGTAACGATCGAAGTATGTAGTTTTGGTTTTAATGGATGGATGAACGGTGCGATAAATAAATGCATTTGTTTATCGTTGTTTTAAAATAAGCGCGAACGGGATTCTTATTTACTATGTCATTGGTATTTGATTTACCTTGATTTTTAGTTCATTTTTGAATTATCTTTTTCTTATATTTTTACTTAATGACTGATCAAAAATACAATTTTTTGACAAGTAACTAGCCGAGCTTGGGGAATGTGTGTATACTAATGCAATTGTTGACATTGCGATTCGATGGATCAGTGCCTTAAATAGATCTTATCACCTAAGTTTAGAACATTATGTACTAACTATCAGTATCCATAACTATAACTCACGTGAAACCTATAAGAAACTCAGCACAAAGCGTTCGCGAACACCTCACCTAAATTCTAGTGGCGATAAATAACACATTATTACTGCCGAATTCAAAAGTGCGAAACTCATATCTCTCTGTCTTTCGAAAATGGCTAATTAATAAAACTTGAGCTATAAATAAGGGGGTTGGGGGTGGCTGTTAGCAAAAACTGTTGGATCATAAAGCTGTCGTCGGATGAGGCACTGCCTTTGTTGCGATGTTTCGTCGCCGGCCACCGATAAATCTAAATGGAACAATCGCTTGAGGGGCGGGGCTAGTGACTAGTTTTCTTAGCGTTTTTGGGAATGTTTGACTGGGCCGGTCAAATGACTTTGGTCAGCGTGTCGAAAAAGGCAAACACAGGGAACTCGAAACCAACAAACGTTTATGGTTTTGTAAGAGCTTCCTAAGTGCTATTTTTCAGAAGTATTGGCATGTAAATTGAAAAACCGTTACGCAATGCTATGACGTTCTTGTCGTTGTAAGAAGCATTTGTATGTTTGAAATTTGAGCTTAAGTTTAAGAGATGTTGTTCATCGAACGTTAGATTTACCATCACGCTCCAGTCCTAATCATTTTTTAGGTTTTTTGCAATCAGAACAGTCAGGTCATACGAGTAGACGTTACTTTGTCAATAATTTTTTGCTTTTAAACAAAAGCAATGGCTCCACTTCAAGTCTACCACTTCTTCACGCTGGTAAAAAGTATTGAATCAGTAAAACGGTCGATTACTAATGAGTACCTAATGACTGAAATGAGACACTTTTTATAGACGTTTCGGACCCTTTGCAGCGTCTGTGGTCACAGGTAGACTAAGGTGTTATT
This sequence comes from Pyrausta despicata, assembly GCA_963921415.1. Classification (NCBI taxonomy): domain Eukaryota; kingdom Metazoa; phylum Arthropoda; class Insecta; order Lepidoptera; family Crambidae; genus Pyrausta; species Pyrausta despicata. The sequence continues at coordinate 1,539,170 of OY992850.1, read as the reverse complement.
ACATAGTTTGAAAAAATTGAAAACTTCCGTCACTCAAAAATATTACTAAGTTACGTTTCTATCCACACAAAATGAGCTAACAGTATCTTGAGGTCTTGCAGTGCGGGGTCGAGCTTGAGTCTCTGACACCTTAGTCTACCTGTGTCCACAGACGCTGAAAAGGGTCATAAACGTCAGTTTAAAACAAAACGTAAATAAATCGCGAAATAATCCGTAAATATCTGTTGTGTTCTCCAATAAATAAAATAAAATAAAAAGTGTCTCCTTTCAATGTCTACTGTTTACGTAAACCGAAGAAACAAATTTGAATACGACTGAATGATGATGATGCTTTTGTGCCTTAGTAATCACAACACAAAACCTTACCGCAGTGAGCAGAGACACATATCTCCCTTCTATAGTAGCAAAAACCTAACCGAACGTCGATCCGGCTGCCAAAGATTTGACGGCAACGGTTCCGGCCCGTAAATTACCATTATCTGCAGACGCGGTGCTGGTGTTTATTATTTATGGGCCGGTTCGTCCCGCCTCGGGCCGATACGGACCGTTTTTCGCCCGGCCTGAGCACTCTAATTTCGTTCTTAGCTCGTCTAGTAGCTGTTATTTGGGCGTTGGTTATAATTGCGGAATCCTAGCGCTTAAATATGATCTGCATTGTGTTATTATATGTCTGGTTGATATGCATTTGGGTGGAATAATAATATTTTTTTTTATTAAAGTGACCAGGACTCAATTTAATAGTAACACTAATTAAACTTAAACAACTAAGGTTAGTCAGAAAGATATTTTGATTAAATATGACTTGTGATTGCTACTATACGAGAATCATCGCTGCTTCATTCCGTAAGCAGTGGCGCAGCAATGATTCACGTACACACAATCGAGCCGGCTCGCAATCATGGCCAGGATGCCGTTGCCTGCCTACCCCTGACTCTGCGCACTAGTGAAGCGCATTTTTTGCGCGTTGTGGCAAAAAAGCAGTTGACTATAGCTATACCTATTTGTGTATCTGCAATACCTACAGCTACAGCTTCATGAGACAATTTTAATTTAAGACATTTTCGTTCAGTGCGTTTCCATTATTATCATTATTTATTTCTCTCCTCCTCTCTGATCTCCTAATGACGATCAGCCTAGCTGTTCAGCTGAGACGCTGGCTCTGCTTCCGTCGAGTGCGGAAGGGCCGTTATCAGCGCGCATCGCACGTCGCTAAAGGTTACTCGTTAATTTTGGGGATGTCACAAACCGAGGTGGATGAGGTTGGCGACGCACTGGATGCGGTTTCGATTGATTAAATGTTTTTTTTTTGTTTTCATTTTGTAAGTTGTAGATTTTGGGTCCATGAGTTCGACAGTTTGACGGTAACGAGATAGTCAATATTACGCGTAGCAAATTATGGAGTAAACAAGAAAATAGCCTCTGAATAATAATGATTATTCAGAAATAATCTACTTTTATGACAATTATACTTTGACTGACTAATCAAAACTTGAAAAATAAAACATTAGGATTATTATTCAGAGGATATTTTCCTGTGTCCAATGACACAAAAGAATATTATGTATAAGCTATGTAGCTTAAATTATGGAACCGACAGTTGTCATACTTTGAGTCAATGGTGCATAGAATATTGAAACGGGCCTTAAGTAATTAATTTAGTGACTGTCTTTACCATACACACCATTTGGCAACCTTCATGCGACCTTCATAAAGGAGGACTTCTGGCCGCAGGAAGTCGTGTTTCGTACATTCAGGGGACGCCTACCTGCCGACATCACCGCGGGTGCCGTATCAATTTGCTGACGCGTGTGTTCGTGTGATCTAGATAATGTGTAATTTATATTTTATAAGAACATGTACGAGTATGTTAGACTTTAAAGTATTTGTGATATGGGCCATAATTACGTTGTAATTCGTTGCCTGAGATAAAAGTTATTATTCTTATTATTATACTTTTATGTTCTGTAACTGTCTATTCAAAGTGGGTTACGCTCTCACTGTGCCACCGTCCCGATCTTACTTAATGCTCCGAAGTTCGCGGCCAAATTTTAATAATAATATATCTTTGTAATTTATTCGATCGGCGCCGCCCGCGACACGGTTTGTTCGTATTTTAGCAGATCGACCGTGAGTTACGGCGGGAACTTCGTATCGCGACGCTGTTAATGAAAATTGTTTGCTCTGACAACAGCTAAGCGTGGGATATGATGCGAAAATTGACACGCATTTTTTCTTTTTTTGTTTGACATAGATTTTTTTTGTTTTAAACCCGTTTTAAAAGATGAAAAATAACCTCTCTAATGCCGGGCGATTGCTCTTGTGAGAGCTTAAGTCCCGCCGCGGTGGAAATCTGATTTTTTTCTTAAAGTATTTGTGAAATTAAATTTCACACTGTAAAGAAATTTGCATTGTTAATGCTAAAAATAAAGTAATTTAATAGGTAAAAAGGATACAAAATTTTTGATGATCATTTTCGTAATCATTGTAGTTTAGGATCTTCACCATGTAGTATAACAGGTATAATAAGATCTTCTTGTATGTGTTATCCATCAAATATGTTGTTTAATAAAGCTTAAATAAGATATACGACCTTATAAAGAACGTGACACATCATTTATACTCCGCGGTTGAGTCTTCCATAAGAATAACTTTTGTTTTTAATTAATACATCTATGGAAGTTATCGCCATTATTTCTGCCTATTTCCAGTAATAAATTGGTAAATTTGTACTGTTTTAATTGATGGTTTTTTTTACATTTACATAAAACAAAGCAGTTTTGCACATAACAACCTGTAAGCTCTGAAGTGACATCTATATTTTTAACAAAGAACTTAGCAACTTAAATCAATACTTAGTGCTATTTTGAGCAAGTATTTACAATGTTTAGCAATGATTCAAAATTTGCGAGAAACATCAAAATTTATTAATCATCTATCGAATTAGTAACATCATATATTCAAAGTTTCTGACCTATATCGTCTTAATTTTGTTATAAAACACCTTAAATATGCATGATCAATGACCATATTACTCAGCGCCATCTATGAGCAACAGCTCAAAGCAAAACTACTTCGAGTTGCGCACGCGCATAGCCAGATGGTCTAAGACCATACAGGTCGTTCAGTGAACCAGCAGAACCAATCCAGTGCGTTAGAAAAACATATTTGTTAAAATATTAATTTCATTACAATTATGTATATAACAAATGTATTGTGCTGTTATAGAATCTATTAAACTAAAAAAAGTAAATCAATACGACACATTTAGTGTTCCCACCATACTTAAAATATTCAAGAGATGCCGCTAAGAGTTTTAAGTGGCAATTTTATAAAGTGACAAATCTATGTAAATATTGATTGTCTTTAAAAATTGGTATCGTTTTTCTTGTGAAATTAATAACCTTATCAATGGTATACATACAGCCCGTTAAAGTCAACCTAAAGAAATAATGTTGCTTCACTATCGCTTTTGTTGTTATCAATTTAATAGTAATATTTTTGACACAGTTTCAGCTTGGAACTTTGGATCACCCAGGCCATGCACTGTCTCATCAGGTGCTCACTTGACGCTGCGAATGAGGGGACATATTGAGCACCTGTGTATGTTGTACACAATCATAAGGTAAACAAGGTAAACAATAATATAATATGGAACGTATGGTTTTCTACTGGCCTTGTAGGACGTTAATATTTGGAAACATTTTTTAAAATAATTATTATTTTCCTGACAACACGTCGCGCAAAAATTACACAAAGGTACTAATCAAAAGCAACTTGATTTATGTCGCTATATACGCCCGGTAGATGGCGCTGGGCGGCTAAGTGGCGCCGCTCGCCGTACTTAGAGCGCGGCGCTGTGACCGCCTTATTTATCGCGCCATTACCGCGCGGTGGTAAATCATAGAGTGACGTCACGACTGCTTGTACGTGCGCGTTAATGAATGGCGGGGGCAGTGCCGAAAAGGTTTTTTTTGGTGTTCCGTAGAGGGTATTGTCAAAGCAAAGCAGTGGTCGACCTGACAACATTATCAACCGTAGGACGTAAAATATATTATTAAGCATTACTGCTAAGAAGCCTCTTTATTGAACCAACTTCGATCCTGCGTCCTTTACAATGTCGTCAAACTACCATCCAGTTAGAAATCCTAAGGAACGTTTTAATCTGCACTCTTTGAAAGAGATACACAAGTAGCATCTTTAGGAACACAAAACCTAACTGTCAACTTCAAAATAATAATAGACCTCCAGGCCGAATTCGACAACGGCAGCCAATCTCAACACAGGTTAGCCAACTACGCAGGAGATATTAAAGTGCACAAGTGTGAGCGCAATACACGGGTGCACTCACTGTTCCATCACTCTCAAAGTTCGGTGAGGCGGCAATCCGACATGACCGGAGAGAGATCAGGCGCAGGACCAACGGCTTAACGTGCTTTCCCAAGCACGGGGGTGTAACACCACCAACCCCCCCACTCCGAGCTGTTTTTGAGAAATGCATGACAAATAAACTCAGAAACAAGTTTGGATCCACCTGGGATTCGAACCTAGGACCTCTCGGATGTAAGGCAGAAACTTTGCCACTACACCAACGAGGCAGTCGTACAACCGTAGAAAGATATTTTCCAAGCAAAGCAATGGTCGACCTGACAAATGTTGTCAACCATAAGACGTAAAATATATTATTAACCATTACTGCTAAGAAGCCTCGTTAATAAACTTTCGATCCTACGTCTTTAACAAGTTCGTCAACCTATATTTCAGTTAGCAAACCTAAGTCATGTTTGAGTCTGCACTTTAGACTACAATTTCAAAATAACGTATCAGGTAAGAATGAAAATCTACAGCTTTCACAGCACAGTATTTCTTTAGGTACTACCTGTTAAATTATTTCCACCGGTATTGGCGCCTTTACCTGTCCAGAACCACTTGCTATGAGCATCAACAAAGATCAACAGGTGAACCACGGAACCCTGAAAGCGAGTCAATGTTGCACTCGCCACTTTTTTTCCATGACACTGTTGGGGCACTTAGCAAGGGAATCTATTGGACAGCCAGGAATAAAAATGAAGCGCGTTTTCTGGCCCGTCTGAGCCGCCATCTTAATTCGATTAGAACCTGAGTTATGGCTTTAATAAAGAGAAACATCTTGAGTTTAATTTTTAACGGTATCGGCGACAGTTTTTATGCTTTTTTAGTGTTTTTGACCTATGCAGGGTGTTGGTAAAATAAAAAAAAAGTTAAAATTATTTATTTTTAGCTCGTAAAATCATCAAGATTTTATTGTTTTTTGTGCTATCCAGTCAAATGGCCAAAATCTCATATAACAATAAGTGACGATGTGACCGAGGTTGGATCATAGTTGTCTAAAATGTATTGTAAATAAAAGTATTGGGGGTCATAGTGAGGTTTGACTTCATTCCAAACAAAAAAGATTTCAGCAACATGATAGTAAATTGAATATTAGTAATTATTTTCCGGTATCATTAAAACAGTTTAATGGAAGGCAAAAGGCACCGCCAACTCCCGACTCCGAGCTGTTTTTGAGAAATTCATGACAGAAAATCTCAGAAACAATTTTGGCTCGATCTTCGACTCGAACCCAGAACCTCTTGGATGTAAGGCAGAAACTTTGCCACTACACCAACGAGGCAGTAAAAATATATAAACATATTACATTGTCCTAATAAAGGGTTAATCGTGATAATCGAACCTTACGTTACGAGCTCTTGGTTTAGTTTGTCCAAAACACCATTAAATTAACTCTCATTGTCATTGTCTCCGAACTTCTATCTGTGGGGATCGAATCTCACAAAACACCGCACCTGAATAACCCAATAATTGTGTACATAAATCATTTGAACGACTTCTGATAATTCTCCCCGCGATGCGAACGGTTGGTGCGTTTCATGAAATTTACGCGAGTGTCAGTGTTCGTGTTAAGAAAATATTTAAGGTTAGAACCTCCTAGCAGGAACACTGAACCAACAGAACAGAAAATCAACTATATAAGAGCAGTTACTGTCGTCAGATCCAAATACCTATCAGTGAAACGCATACATGAGTATGATGGACTTAATGTATAATGGTTTTATAATGGATTCGTTACACCATCTTATCTATTCTTACTTATAGTGTTATCAGAACTACTAGAATCTGCCATGATTTCATAGTTTGAAAAAGTCTAATAGATTGTAATGCCTACATGCATATTCCCGTGTTTGCTCAACTCACTAAGGGTTTATATGGAAATCAATCATATTGACAGCAAAATAACGGTATTTTAACCCTCAAGTGCCTAATTTTAATCTTTACGGTCCGGTGCGAGTGGTCCACGTTGTTTTTCTATTCAAAATTCTCTTAACTTGGGCAGAACAACCTCGCCCTCACCGTAAGGGTTTGAACAGGCCAGCGATAACGCGTTACGTGCAAAACGCGACTTTTCAACCTTTTGTGGGAAGACGCGATAATGTCTATAATGTATGCGCACTGTTGGGTTATTTTTGCGTTTGTCACAATTTACGACTGCGCCGCCAACGTCAAAGAAACGCGAATTTTCGAGACCAGCGGGATATTTATCTGCCCCTAGAATTTGAGGGTTGGTAGTAACGGTGATTGTGTTTTGTTTATGGGGTCGAGTTTTTTAAAAAAAATTATAAGATTTTAATTGCAGGCCTAATTAATTTTTGTTACCAACGGAGTATAGTTTCATGTGATAATAGTACTTCCTTTACAGTATAGGTACCTAAATTTGTCAACTTTCACCAACACTTGCATTTTAAAAATTTCATAAGACCAGAATTCAATTGCTCACATCAACCTAGAATACAGTTAACTTTTATCCTAGTAAGCTTGATTTTTCAACGTAAGTTTCCCACTAAATGTTGCTAATAAAACACTAGCTTTTTATATTAAAATCTGTTAAGTGATAGTCCATGAAGCAATTCCTCCATGTTATTCGTAACTACTAATACTTTTTTTTTAAACAGAACAACACAAAAAATGTACAAAGGGTGGACTTAATTCTAAAACCCTTTTTCTGCCAGTCAACCTTAAGGTCATGCAGAAAGAAGGCAATGTGTGCAGTGAAAATTAAATGATAAAGGTAAATTGTGGTTAATAATAATGCTACTTATCATCCTCCAATAATTTCAAGAAGAATGTCTTCAGTAATTACTGGTTGTTTGGTAGACCAAACAACGCGACATATTTTAATGAATATTAGCTACTTACTACTCGACGTTTCGGCTGGATTGCACGCAGCCATGGTCACGAGCTAACTGCAGTCAATATATCGCGTTTAGGCCTGATAACCAGTAATTCTTGTTAAAATGCAACGCGAAAGTTTAAAATCATATAGGAATGTCTTCAGTTAATACCACATAATCGATCGATCTCACTGCTTATATCCATAACAACTTTATCAAATCAGAACCGAAGATAACTCGTTACGTTACTTTGTAGAAGGAAATACGTTCTTAATAGCAACAAACTGATCTTAGATAAGCTCAAACAGCATGCAATTACAAGGTTATTTTGATTTATAACTATTGCTGTGTTCTGCCCTTCAATACAGCATAAAGTCACAGTTCTACACGTCCCTGTCACTCATGTTAACTAATAAAACGAGTGAGCGGGATAGATTAACCAATGATAATGATACCGGCTTATACAATAGGTCGTCTGTGTTCGATAGACTGAAGGAATTGAGTGAATTTACATCCATTTAAAGGTTTTAAAGGGCTCGACGAAATGTCATGAGAACTAGTTAGGGCTCAGATTAGAGATATGTAAATAAGCTTATACGATTTTGAGGTAACCATTAGGATTTATGTTGAGTGAGTGGAGAATTGATAGTTTCTTGATCGAGATCCAAAAATAAGGAACTTGCGCCAAAACACAAACGTGGTTTAACAGTTGTTCAGGGTTCACTACTCCATTTTAAAATACCTTTTGTCGAATTACAATTAATCGATTTTTGAAGTCGATTATTTGAATTCTTTTAGCATTCGATGAAGTAAACCGTCGATGTAACGTCTTTAGGGTATGTATATAAAGCATCGTTCAAACAAATAATCGACTTGTTGTCATCGATGAATAGCGATTCGACAAAACGTATTTTGAAATGGAGTTTGTGTGGCTAATAATTTTAATGACACTACTAAAATATATTAAAAAATCAACGTCTAAACCAAAGCAAAGCTCTGACGCACTAACTTAAATCCAGAATTCTATAGACAACACAAATAAATTAACAAACAAACCCAAGAATCGGTCTGTTCGATTCTCACCTTCCACGGTGTAAATCCACAACGGAATGCCCTCCAGAGGATTCCCATCCGAACCAGAATCTATCACTGTCTTGATTGCTTTAGGAAACCAGGAAATTCTAAGCATAACGCGATTTTGACATATCATTGATCTATCCCGATTGCACCTCAACACATTGCGCCGTCTCTGAAGGATTCCAATGAAAACTGAAGCCTGTCATTACAAAAACTAACGACAACACTAGTTTTCAGATATCCATCAAAAAGTTGCTTGTAAGTCCGAATAGAAATGAATAGGTATCGCAGCAATGTACGCGGAACGAATCGATTTGATCATTGTGAGATGTAAGCGAACTCACCTTTTCGAATATTCACAAACGGAAAAACGTTAACGGCTTTTTATCAACAAACGATTTGAATCTTTGCATCGTGTAACCAAGGTTTACTTTTCGTTGCGCAAGTATTATTATTTACATTTTTATGAAGTGGCGAAAGGGTAGATAGTTTGAGAGACAGGTCCTATCAACCGTTGACAACTACATATTGAGTCGCTGTTTTATTCGTATGTGTGTCTTAGAATACACAGAGAAGTGTCTCGCAGGTGAATTGGGAATATTACTCACGTGGGGATACGTATGATTGCTGTGCGATTGTTCATCTGTCAATGTGTAACGTGCGAATATATAGAGGTATGCATTTGAAAGCGTTTTACACGGTAAACTAAAATAAGCTGTTTTTGTTACACGAAATAATAACCAAATAACCAGTATGCAAAAAAATGTATGATAGATCAAATGGACATAACATTTGAGATACTGTAGATTAACTATAAGATTCCAAAACAGTAAGAAATTAACATTTTCATCTACACACAGTGTTGATATTGAAAAAATTTCGGCACAAAAAAAATATGACCCTTTACCTCTATCTTGTAACATCTGACATTTGATCTGATTTATTTACCACCTTCATATTCAAATTACAACCATCACAACATTATACTAGGAACACTCAAGTTCGAGCAGACATTGGCAGATGCCGTCAAAAAACATCATCTTAAAAAAAGTCGACAATAAATAAAACAACTTATCAGATTGGGCGGGTCGAACTTAACGTTTTAATAAATAACTCGTTCGGAATCGGGCGTTTGTATTTTTTTGAAATTAATAATAATGTGAAATAAATCAATAAAAGAATGGAAACGTTTCAGAACTGGCTCCGGTTGAATGATTTGTTGTAATGCGAGTGTTCGATGCCGTCTGCGCGGTGCCGCCGGGCACGAAGCGACTTGATACTTTGAGATCGCATTCGGTTTTGATTCGATAAAAATTAATAGATTAACACAAAACAAAATTGCAGGCAAGTTCAACAAAGTACTTAATTAATTAATTTAATCATAGCTGATCGTTGGGCTCAGCAGCATGCGGGCGGGATGTTCAGTCGATGACCAAATGGTCAACAACATTAGTTACGCGGACGACATGGTGCTGCTGAGTCCATCGGTATGTGCACTGAGGGAGTTGCTGCGTGTCTGCGAGTGCTATGCCGAAGCTCACGGGCTCAAATATAACAGCAAAAAGAGTGAAGTGATGGTATTCGCGGCGCAAGGCACCTCTCCTGATCACGTGCCTCCGATCAGATTGTATGGTGAGGAGCTGTCTAGGGTCAGCCAATTTAAGTATTTAGGGCACATTGTCACTACAGACTTAAAAGATGATTGTGATTTAGAGAGGGAACGTAGGGCGTTGTCGGTGCGGGGGAATATGTTGGCACGCAGGTTCGCTAATTGCACAGATGATGTGAAGGTCACCTTGTTCAAATCATTCTGTCAATCGTTCTACACAAGCGGCCTGTGGGCTGACTATACCCTTCGTGCTTTCAATGCCCTACGGGTTCAATACAATAATGTATTCAGGATGATGTTGAGGTTGCCCAGGTCCTGCAGCGCCTCCGGCATGTTTGCCGGAGCCCGAGTAGATGGGTTTCACGCTGTTATGCGTAAAAAAATTCAATCGGTCCGCAGTAGAATGCTGGGTAGCAACAACACTATCCTGAGGGTGCTGGCAGACAGACCTGACAGTGTGCTGCAGAAGCACTGGGTGTCAGCCCTAATACACCCACACGCTGGGCATATTTATTATATTAAGTAAAATAAGTTCTTGTTTTTTACTAACGTAGTTATAAGTTGTTTTACTAACACAAAATGGATCTATGTTATCTTAAATAAATAAATAAATAATAATAATAATAGTCATTGCGCCCGGTCAGTGTGTGCGGACAAATTTGAAGTACCTAAAGTAAATAACTACTTTGGTGATAGAACATTAAAGAAACGGTCGCCATACCTATTTATAGTTTGCCCGGGGATATACGACGGGAACAACATAAAAATGTTTTTAAAAGAAGACTTAAAAATTATTTTCTAGCTAACATAACTTTGTATTTAAGATTTGATTTAATACGTTAGAGACTCGTGATCCCACAGACAAACTATGTAAATAGTTTTGTGGGACTATTGTCAAATAAAATAATAATAATAGGAAAGATGTACAATCAAGGCGGTCTTATCTGTATGTTATGAAAATACTTTCGATGTTATAATTGGCAGGTTGATTTCTTATCGATCATCAACAATGTAGACTCCGTTTTTGAGGTAAATACGTTTCAGTGCACATCGTTACGTGTTGAATTTGTTCTGTTTACTTTCTCTGTTTTTGGACATTAGGATCATAATCTCTGTAGCACAGAGATTTTCTTAAGCTGCTTGAAAAGGTTTAAAGATTAAAAAAAAAAAAGTTTTTAGTGTATTTCCAACAGATTTGTAACCATGTGAGTCGTTAAAAACGAGTTCTTATGTAAGAATTACTTTATAAATACCCTACACCGAAATGTTGGTTGATAGAAATAGGTTAGGATCGATCATTATAAAAGCATATTTGCAAGCAACAGCGGTTCGTTAAACCCTTTTTCAATCGCACACTTTATACATTAACACTTCAATGTGCGTCCCCAAGAATGACTTTTCACCTGTCAATAGCTACGAGGACGATTTCGTCACTGAAGCAAAAGATCTGTTGTGTCTAGTTAACAGTATATGGATGTATAGGTATATATGTATTTATTTAAGTTTATTTGTAAATACCACTGTTGTATCTGATATCTGTAACACAAGTGCTTAAGCTACTTACCACGGAGTTATTAGGAGTATTTATTTATAAAAAAGAAAATGCGGATTGGATCAGGGTGAATTAGCAACCATACATTGGTCACCGCAACCCAAGTATCAAGACGACTTGTTCCTTATGGAAGCTAGTCCTATATCAGTGGATATCGGGTCCTAGCGCGGCCCCACCTCCAATAAGTGCGGCCATCAATTCAACCGGCTCAGGGGTGCGCGGGCGCATACATAATTGGATTCGAGATAATTGTACCGAGGTGTTTTCGCGGGCCGTTGGCGACTTATCGGAATGGCGTTACGAGTGACAGCTGGCGTGATGCGGTCTTCTTTTGTTTTGGAACTGAGGTGGTGACTAGTTTTATTGTATAGGTTTTGCTAGATTGATCTTCAAATGGCGCAGTCGGAGTCATAGGAACTGTGTGTACACATTTTTAGTGAATATATTATATTATTAATTTCACAGCTTAGGATAGGCTAGGTAAGACAGCAACTCAGCGCTTTTATATTCGTTTATTTACGGCCGGTAAGTAAACCATTCTTCAAAGAATAGTGTTACTAGCTATCAACTTTATGAGAATTAGATAGAATGGTAATAAAGGTACAGATTTAGGTATTTCAATAACAGACTTGTCATTTTCTAGCGCTCGCGATAGGTTTCTGACAAAAATAAAGTCATTTTAACTCTACGATGTTCAGGCTAAAGTATTGTTAAGTAACAAAACCCTCCCTTATTGTGAATAACAATATAATCAATCCGTAAAAATTGTTTTTTTCTGTGCATTTAGAATTTTAGAATTGATTTTTTGTGTGCCAAAAAAGAGTTAGTTAATCTTTCTATCTAATGTCGTTTCTAGCTTTCATTCTCATAATTTAAGTAAAAGCTAGTCGTTGTCGATGTAGAAAATGTATCATGTTTGACCATTACTCAGGATTTCACTCGTGAGAACAACATTTGAAGTTCACAACAAGCGTTTCCCAATCCAATCCAACAAGTTTAACTTTGGATCGGTGTTTTTTATTAGATACGGTGTGCCACGTCACCTGTACACAGAATAGGAATTAGATAAATCACATAGGTTCCCATCGAACGTCTGTACAAGACGGAGGCGTAACTGAATTCAAATAGTTTGTCCCGACTGTGGTGGCCATGGGATAAGAATTTAACACAATCACGGATTCAGCTATAACAGAAAAACTTGTATTGTGTCTGGCAGACTGTTCGTGAATGTGTTAATAAAAGATTCACTTGAAATCCTCGGATACAACGAGACTGAAGACCTGCTGACTAGACTTGAACTGTAATATGTGATATTGAGTGGTTTTGAAATATTTCATAACATACCCCAAGATTTTCAAATCCCAAGATTTTGGTAAGAACACACGCTGGACAATCTGGAGATTATTTCGTCAGTAGATACATTTATTGTAGGTATAGGGAAATAATGTAGTTTAACTATTGTCCAATTCTGTAAAATGTTTGACGCCGATGAACCTAAATAAGCCAGGGGTAAATAATATGGTGTCAGTAGAGTGTGTTTTTGTAACAAGTTATAAGAGTGTGTCAATTTAAGATGTAAATTGTCAGTCCATCATCAAACATGCTAAAAATAATGGCTTTAGACTGCATAAAGCGCATGCCTTATGCATTACTTATTAACAGATTCTTTTTTGCTTATTTCTTATGTGGAATAAGTTTTATCTTGACATAGAACTATTAAGCGAGTTGAAACTTTTTGAGTAGTAATTGCAAGGAAATACCGAGGCACAGGTAATAAGCTCCACCACACTTATTTTAGTTCAACATAAACATTTAATTTAAACTTCATAGAAAATGTTTCCAAAATTTTTTTTTCAATTTTTCTTTTAAATACACAACAACATCTTAAACATTGATCTGACTCCGTGGTAAAAACTACAGAGACTTAAGTTACCTACAGATATCAGAATCAACAGTGGTATTACAAATAAACAAACGGACGTGTTGATGCACAAAAAAGTTTTGTACAGTGTGGGGATCGAACCGGCGACCGCTTGGTTAATAGTCAACTTCTTGACCATTACACCAAAGAGGTTGTCGGATTACCATTACACCAAATTCGTAGCAACTTTAGTGAATGATTTTTAGTTTACTGGTTCGATTGCTATAATATTATAAATAAATATAGTTTCTTACATTCTACCAGTATGGTCACCCTACCCCGGTCGTCCCGGCCGGGTGCCGTAAGACGTAAGTCAAGCCAAGCTGACGCCGAGGGTCCCGAACGTCTGTCCGGACGTCACGTTATTTATCGCCATAAATACATAACCCCTCATTTAATCTGCGATTAGTTGGTTTAAGTTCGACGACGTAGATTGCGCGGTTGCTGTAAAATTTGCTTGGTTATTGTTGAATGTCAAACGTTTGATTATTTTGGAGATAAGTTAGAGTAATTTACACGTATGGCTTCTTAAGTTGTTGATAAGTTCTCCCTTTTCTGTCATTATTGGTCGTTTTGCATTAAGGCTGCGTAGTAAATTATTCATTTGCACGCTTAGGTACTTAAGTGTACCTAACAAACAAGAAAAAAATGCAAATCCTTAATAAATCTTCTGAAGCGGTGATACCTAATAAAATAAAATATTAATGAAAGTTAAATTTACTATGATATTTTTTTTCTTGTTTATGCCAGTGTTTAGTATTTACTAAGATAATCGCATATAATAATAAATGTATTACTTGACGTGTTCACTTCATTCAAATTGATAACAGATGTCGCTACCTGTGCTACCTACCTTCAGAAGTGAAATACTTGAGTCAACCTTGGTCTCGGAATTATTCATTTTAATGATTTGAACGGAAATAATTTTATATTTTTCATGACATTCATGCATTGTACCGCACTGTACGAACATTTGTGTGCAGGAACATGTCTGTTTGTTTGTCTGGGTGTTATATGTATTTATTTAAGTTAATTTGTAATACCACTGTTGATTCTGATATCTGTAATACAAGTGCTTTAGCTCCTTACTACGGATTCAGATCAATGTATGGAATGTTGTTGTATATATGTATTTATATTTGCACTGATCTGAAAGTATGTATGCACTTGTGACGCAATCAGAAAAAAACGAAGGTACCACAAACACCTACATCCGTGAATACATTAAAAAATATATTTTCTGCATTGTATCCGTCTAGGGATCATACCCGGGACCTCAGAGATGGCGCCATCTTCGTCGGGGGTCGTTATCATGTATTTACCAAGTAAAACCATTAGATGTGTCTTTGGCCTTGTCTTAGCACTAACAACAATATGAAACTTTATTTTATGTAAAAGAGTTCTTATTACATAAGAGACCTATCATTCGTTTTTTTTTATTTATTAGCAAGTAGTAGATTCAAAATATTGTTAATTTTTAATACCTTAATAAAATATTTGTGCTCTCTATAGCCTAAGACGCAGGTCTGTAACCTAGAACAAGTAAAGAAAGTCTTTGGTCTAGGTATATATTTTATATTAAGCTTATATTAATTTATTATTGTCCATTTGAAACGAAATAAAAATTTAATATTATTATTCGACTAAACTACTTAATAGTATTTTTTTCTTTCTGGCCGATTTCGACCACGGCGGCCAATTTCAACAGAGATCAGCCAACTACGCAGGAGATATTATAGTGCACAAGTGTGAGCGCAATACACAGGTGCACTCACTGTTCCATCACTCTCAAAGTTCGGTGAGACGGCAATCCGACATGACCAGAGAGACATCAGGCGCAGGACAAACGGCTAAACGTGCTTTCCGAGGCACGGGTGTGTAACACCACTTAAAAGTTATAATATAGCTATATAATAAAGCAATAATATAGCTATATAATTTACAATATAGCTTTGACACGTGTAGTTTACTACTAGCACTTAATCTATTTTTAGTCGGAATCTAGCTTCGCGATCACACAATCGGTATCGGCCATCATACACTGACCATCTAAAATTTATAATCGCGAGATAAAATCTAAGATTTGAAGACGATTTACAAGGCAC
The DNA here is from genome assembly GCA_963921415.1 of Pyrausta despicata. Taxonomy (NCBI): domain Eukaryota; kingdom Metazoa; phylum Arthropoda; class Insecta; order Lepidoptera; family Crambidae; genus Pyrausta; species Pyrausta despicata. The sequence continues at coordinate 1,523,701 of OY992850.1, read as the reverse complement.
GAGTTTTCATTACTTTGGTATAATTTTACGTGGAGAACGAAATTTTGCATGAAGAATACACAGGTCAGAAAAAAAGTAAGTAATTTGATTTCAGTGGTTCTTTCTTTCATTAGCATTTATCATATTTTTGTGCAATTTCTTCTCTTTATACGTGTACACGGAGAATATCTGAAAATTAAATTGCTGAAAAGCATAATTAAGCAATCTTAAATTTTGTATATTTCAGGCTATATTTTTCTTTACTTTACCATTAAACTGCATTCTGCTGCTGTCAATTTAAAAACATATATATTAAAAAAAAAACACGGGTTGCACTCCGGGAGTGCCGGCAGAAGTGAAAACTTAACAACCGTCTTACGGTTTTTCGATCAGCATCACGTGACCTGACGCGAGTTTCACAGTTTCTACCCATGCCACAAAAGTGCTCAACGCCGCTAAAGAAGTTTTCACTTCAAAAAAACATGGGTTGCACTCCGGGAGTGCCGGCAGAAGTGAAAACTTGATTATTAACGTTGTGCATTTTTGATTTATTTGAACCGTCTTACGGTTTTTCGATCAGCATCACGTGACCTGACGCGAGTTTCACAGTTTCTACGCATGCCACAAAAGTGCTCAACGCCGCTAAAGAAGTTTTCACTTCAAAAAAACTATTACTACGTAGGTTAGTAGTAGGTAAATATCTCAAAGCATGATCTTGTGATTGTGTTGTTTTAATTTCTCAAATTTTTACTCATATTTTTTGGGATAGGTTTGATCTTGACCCAAGACTAAGTTCAACGAGGCAAAGACTGAGTTTGCGATGGAGCGAGCTCACCGACAAGATTTCTCCTAGGCTCCTAGTTTGAAACTGAAGGGAAACACTGTCGTAGGTAGTGAGTTCCACTCTTTTGCATTTTCTTGGAAAGGAACATTTCAGTAGAGCAATTATAAGTAGCTGGAAAATTATCACATGATTATGTCAAGGCTTAACTAAACATTTAAAATTTGAATGAAATTATTGTTTTTTCGTTCTCTTTTTTTTTCAATTTAATGAATAATCTCCCCATGTAAACCGCCCCCGGGGTGCAACACAAAAGGCATGCGCGCGTTCATCGTGCCTAATCATAATGCGCGCGCGCAGCCAACAATTAAGTTTCATTCGTACTGGGCCGCCCCGACTTGCTATTGATTTGTGATTGATATTATATACTTACTATACCTTAAGATATAAAACAAAAACTTGCATGTGATTTTAATCATTATTAATAGGAAGTTAAAGTTGACTTTTGATTAGCATGTAGGTAGTGTATTTAAGGTTGAAATGCGCAAGCGATTTGTGGTAAAAGGCCACAGTTTTAAAGTCGATTTTCGTTTGTTATCGTGTCAATTACAATCCCTTTGATACAGATCATTAAAATTCTAAAATCGACCTTACTGTTCTATTATAATAAAAGTTGGTTTGGTTTGAAGTTGTTAAGATGTTGTTGAGAAAAAGGACCTAACGGGTTGTAGATCATCGCAGTAGGTTGAGTTGCCCTGAAGCCATTTAGTTTTAAAAAAAATATTACTTTTGCTCTATTTTGAACTTTATTACAAGGTGAAATTGTTTGCCGTATTTTTGTATGATTTATACGTTTGTTAAAATTGATTAGCAATAAGTATTACAATTTGAGCATCGGAGGCGTGACGATTTGATGGACATAGTTTAAAAAAGTACGAAACAAGAAAACACTCTCCAATGAAATTACTTAGTATGTACAAACTATTAAATATTTACCGTTATTAAATAAACTAACTTACACATATTATTATATTTTAATATATTTTCAATTTATAATATTGATAGAGAAATGTTTTAAGGATAAAGCCGTGGTCGTATACCACTTTTTTTAATTTATTATTCTTATGGCATACGACCACGGCTTTATCCTTAAAACATTTCTCTATCAATATTATAAATTGAAAATATATTAAAATATAATAATATGTGTAAGTTAGTTTATTTAATAACGGTAAATATTTAATAGTTTGTACATACTAAGTAATTTCATTGGAGAGTGTTTTCTTGTTTCGTACTTTTTAGAGCGTGTTTTTAAGTAGTCGGGTGTTAGTTTTTAAACTTTATTTTTATTTAACATATTTTGGAGTTCTAAATAGGTTAATCTTGGGTTCATTGATTTCTCAATCTTTCCAACTCCTTGAACGATCTTTGGTCATGTGGATTCTTTAGTAATGTGCTAGATTCCAGTGAACTAATCCATAATCCATCTATGGATCTTACTCTGCTAAGAGCCACATATATAGTCGGGTAAAAAAGATGTGAATTATATACAATCAGCCCATGAATACAGGTAAAGTCACAAGCAAATGCTAGTAATATATATATATATTCAAAATGTACAAGTAAAGCGCTTTCAAATGATACCAAACACGGCATATTTATCTTAACTTTATTTTTTTACTTCGTATGTTTTGTCCGCCAGAGGGCGCCACATTAGATTTTGTGAAATCCCATATAGCCTATAACCAGCGGACAATTAAGACGCTTCTAATGATATGTCATTTGTCGAATTCTGATAAGTAGTTTAGAAGTTACGAGGGAACAGATGAACATCCATACCCACATACATACATACAGGTCAAAATCATAACCCTCCTTTTGCTTCGCCGTAGTCGGGTAAAAAGTTGGTTTGGTTTGAAGTTGTTAAGATGTTGTTGAGAAAAAGGACCTAACGGGTTGTAGATCATCGCAGTAGGTTGAGTTGCCCTGAAGCCATTTAGTTTTAAAAAAAATAATACTTTTGCTCTATTTTGAACTTTATTACAAGGTGAAATTGTTTGCCGTATTTTTGTATGATTTATACGTTTGTTAAAATTGATTAGCAATAAGTATTACAATTTGAGCATCGGAGGCGTGACGTTAATAATACGATTTGATGGACATACTTTAATTTAGTTTTAGGCAATATTAAATTGGATTAGTGATGTTTGATTCATCGATTGGTGGCGTCATAAGATTTATAATTATTATAAATCAAATTATAATTGCGTTCTTAAATTAAACAGCCAGTTATAAACGTCCAATAGCAACGCAATAAAATAATAGATCATTGAACACAAAATTAAACTCAAAATATTTAAAGCTTCTGTCTAAATAGCACTGGATGTTTTTTTATGCAGAGGTGTTCAAAAATTTGATTAAAAATTACCTTAAAAATATTGGAACAGTTGACCTGAATTATTATAACCTCCATAACCTTATAGTGAAATAAAAGTCACAGAAATTCTCATTTTTCTATCTCTCTACTGAACCTGAGACTCTACCTGAAAGACTAGGCTGATACCTAATACTTTGGGAAATTTTGTCTGTAGCTTTGTATAGGTTTGTACAGTGCGGGGATTGAACCCGCGGCCTCCTGGTTAGTAGTCAACTTCTTAACCATTACACTATTTGGTCGTCATCGTATGAAATGTTGGTGTTCAGTTCAACCAACCAACTACGCAGGAGATATTATGGTGCACAAGTGTGAGCGCAATTCACAGGTGCACTCACTGTTCCTTCACTCTCAAGGTTCAGTGAGACGGCAATCCGACATGACCGGAGAGAGATCAGGCGCAGGACCAACGGCTTAGGTAACGTGCTTTCCGAGGCACAGGGGTGTAACACCGCTAACATTCCGACTCCGAGCTGTTTCTGAGAAATTCATGACAAAAAATCTCAGAAACAATTTTGGCTCAACCTGGGATTCGAACCCAGGACTTCTCGAATGTAAGGCAAAATCTTTGCCATTACATCAACGAGGCAGTCAGTCAATTAGAAACTTACGCAGTTTTTCTCTTAGCACGCTATATCGGGGGCAAGAGGCGTGAACAGTATAGACCGAATGGTCTACGGCCTATTGTGCAAGGAGTTATTACTTTTTGTGGACCTTATCTGATGGTGGAATAAATCACGCACTGATACTGTTCGCCTGATGAGAACAGTTCGATTGCGCAATGGTAAAGTGAAGAATACCTAGAATACATAAGAAAAGAAAATACAAGTCACGTTGTGCAATATGCAAATATAATAATACATCTTGAGAGCGTCAATTTAAGAGTCGTATAAAAGTATTGTGAATAAAACACGCGATGATTGGCGCAGGCGCCGATAACTCTTTCTAAGCGACCGTGACTGCTCTATGTGATTTCAGTAATAGCTTTTTAATAGGAGTAATTAAACTATATTCGCGTCTTGACTCAGCTGCTAACCTTATCTATAATATAAAAATGAATCGCAAAATGTGCTGGTAAGCGCAAAACTCATGAACACCCGGACTAATTTAGCCAATTCTTTTTTCATGATGTATTTCTTAAAGTACGGGGATGGTTTTGCGTGAAATTCAAATAAAAATATATTTCCGCGGCTTAATAAAATATTAAAATGAGTGAACAAAGTACCTAATCCCCCGTTGGCTAATAAATAAAATAATAATTAAAAAAAAACATTTCATCATCTTTAGGAAGACTCATACAAATGTTTTGTTTATTTATAAACTTTATTGCACAAGAACGTGTACAAAAAGTGAACTCGACGCAAAAAAAGCATTTTATTCCATACAAACCTCACGCCATGCAAAAAGGTAGCAAATGGGTGCGCAGTGACAAAAGTGATAATGTGACAAATCTCTAAGGAAATGGGTGGAAATACGCAAATTTGTTTCTTCGGTTTACGCGAACAGCAGATATTGAAATGATACACTTTTTTCTACCTGTGACCACGGACGCTGAAAAGGATCCGAAACGTCAAGTTAAAATAAATAAATCGCGAAATAAGTCATCCGCAAAAAGGTTTTTATCATAATTAATACGATATTAAGCAGATGCGCCATAGGTACACACTGACAAACCAATACATTATCAAGTAGCCGCTTCTTAACTTACACCGGAGACCTTTAAATCCACTGTAACCCAACCCCTGTCTACAATTTTTATCGCCAAGCGGCGCTATCGACAATGGCTCACGCTTCGCAGCTCTCACGTTACACAGACATACATCCGGCCATCGAAAGTTAGTAATTAACACGACGATAAATAACCTTCAAGGCGGGGCTGTAAGGCAGGGTACACACGGGTGAATGGGTCGAAATGACAGCTAGCACAATAGGCATGATGACACCTGACATCTTAAATATTTTCAAGATCATGGCGTTTAAAAAACATAGCCCCTATGAAGTTAATACAACCAGCTAATTTCAAAAAAGCTGTAGAAACCAATTTTTAAACACACAAAATTTAATAAATAATCGGTCAATTGATTCCGATTTCTGATGCACAACCGTGACGCCATGATTTTGTATTCCCATACAATATATATGGAGGCAGACCGTTTTGACAGATAATAAAGAGTATGTCAACGATTGGTGGTGTCATCTAGCCTATTTTGTGTTGTGACCTTTACAGTGCCTACATATAGGCTCGATGCTGGGGTTTTGACCCTATGGAAATTAATAATGAAATGGTTGACAATTAGTTACATAATCGTACCTACATCGTCTGATCTAAGACCGTTTCAATCGCGGTATTATTGGTTGCACCGAATATCTGTGTATAGTGCCCAACTTAGAATCACCTTTACGTCGATAAAAATAACAAATGGATATTACCTAGAATTTGGAATAATGCAAGTAATGCAATTTCTGCAGGGCTATCTATCTGAAACAACATCGGTAGTTATTTAAGGCTGTTCTGTAAGTATTCGTTTTTTTTTTGATCGAGCAAGTATAAATCTTATTGCCAGTTATTTTGCATCTGCAGCCTATGGACCTCATATACTCAGAGAGCCATCAATGCACTACGAGTGCAGTAAAACAATGGTTTCAGCATGCTAATGGGGCTCCCTCGACACTGTAGTGCTTCAGGAATGTTCGCCGAAGCCCGTGTGGATGGCTTTCATGCCATTATGCGCAAAAGAATCGAGTCCTTGATGCGCAGGGTGCGCGGGAGCGAGCACCAATATCGACCTGAACAACATTGCATTAAGGGAGGACAGTCCCATAATAAGGCACTGGGTGGCGGCCCACCAAATTTAATTTCATATATATGTAATTATATGTCATAAAGTGAAAGGATCACTTCATGACTGAGTTTAACTTTATATTGTCTTAAACCATATTGTCTTAAATCAAACGACAGACCAAAAGTTAGATTGTGAAAAAATCAGTTGTCTGGCAAAGGTTCATGGGATACAGCCTGGTGACAGACAGAAAGACGAACAGCAAACTCTTAGTAATAGGATCTATTTTTACCGTTAAAAAACATGTCTTGGGTCCGCTGATTAACATTTATCATAAATCTACATATAGTACCGGGTAGCAGGTTATATTTTCGCCGTTATTCAGTCTGGCAGCGGTCTAAAAAGTTTTGCTTCACCAGTGTGCACCTAGCCTTGCTCCTGAGTACAACAAGAGTGACATGACGGGCCGAACTTAATTGCCATAAAATATAGGAATTTTCCTGCTACAGGCTGATTGATAGTATCTGCCCACTTGTGAAACAAAAGTTTCGCACTCGGATGTCACGGGGAGGTTTTTATCTGCGAAGGTATATTGTTTCTGTGATATTGAACGGGTCGAGGCTATTGGAGAATGATATTTTAGTCCTTAATCTTTTTGTTTACCATTAAACTGATAAAAGTACTATAAAATAATCGAACTTACATAAGTTTTGTGGGCTTGCCTTGCCTTTTAGTATATACCGACCCCTTGCGTACTTACTTCACTAATCTCTGTGGGGTGAGCACGAATATTATCGTTACGTATTCGTGTCGTCCAAACGTCAGAAAATGACAGTTTCCCCATACAAATTGACAAGTTAACGATAGGAAAACGCTACGAATACGTTACGATAGTTGTTCGTGCTCACTCACCCCACTGTTGATGTAAACGTATCGGAATTTTGGCATCAGTAGAAAATTTACCTAAAATCGCGTTTTACATTATTCATAAACATTTTGCTCAAATTCCCCCTTCCTGTTCATAAAATGTTCCTTTACCCTAGTTGTGTAGAAGAGATCGCTACAAGCGATTACACCGCCTAAATTGTACATCTTTCTTTGTGAAACTTGTCTGTACTTTTGTTTTGTTTTTTCCAATAAAGTGTTAATCTACCTATCTATCTATTTATCTGACTCTATAATGTTCATTTCTATTTCACGAAATAGTTTAAAGATTAGATGTACTTATCGTTCGAGATCACCAAAAAGTGTTAACTAACTCAAATTAAGAACAGCAGGCAATATGAATTGAAAGCTTGCAACATTATACGTAACGTTATGAATTTTGTTTCAACTTTATGAAAGTCCCTGACACTCACTTTAAATTCTTCACTTAACAATCTCATTTCTAAGTAATTCGAGCAGCGAACTTTAACGTGTTATCACGAAAACGTTCGTATTGATTTAAAAAATAAATATACCCAACCGCGAATCGGTACTTTGGTATAATTAATAAAATAACAGTGAGTGCTCGGATACCTGGCATAGCAATAACACGCTATTTGTATATGTTATGGGTGATATGAGAAATCAGAATGTTAAAGGTATGGCTAATCTTGTTTAGCACTCACAGCGTATTGCAGTTATCTGTCCGCTAAATTGAGGTTATACACGCTTTTTAGTTGCCAATATAAAATGCTTGTTAATATCGATTTCATCTAAACTTGATAGGCTATCTTGTTGTTCATTTTCTTGATGATATGACGTGAGATATCTAAATAGTTACACTTTTCATATTTTAACTTATTTTGTGTTATACTTAGTCTGAGTCGTTGTAGGTAGGTACGCATGCTCTTACTTACTTGAATTAATGACAAGAAACGAAATGTCAAAATTGTCATTGTACTTTTCCAAAACGAAACCTTTATCTTGTTTTCTAACATGGTCACAGCTCATTAAGTATAAAATAATAGGGACGGCTCTTGGGTCTTATAACAGGAGAGGTAGACTTCAACGACATGTCTTAGTTAGTTTTATTTATAAAAACGTAGTGTTGGGGCGTTGAAGAAAATGCAGTTTCACAGTTTCCAGTTTTTATTTTTAGAATTACACGGAGAACACACTTTGAAGTCTAACGCCATCTTACTTTTCTAGCCCTTCCATCCTTCCTCCCTCTCATACACGTCATCTCGCTCGCACTCACTCATGTCTATCATACTATTTTACAATCCTACATTAAAAAAATGAAAACGCCAGACTCTTTGTCAAAAGCCCAATTTCCTGAATCATCTACAACTTGACGATAATAGTCGTTACGAAGCGCCGATTTCGGCGCCTGCGCCGGTCACCGCGTGTTTTGTTCACAATAAAACTTTTACGATTTTTAAATTGACGCTCTCCAGCGGTATCGATCCTTGCGAACTATTGACTCTTGATTCGATCCGATTTCGGTTTGTTTCCATTGTTTTGACATTAAAGAAAACATGGTTATTACATATTTGACATAAAAAAACACCTATGTTAGAAAAACTAATATTTGCCGGTAATGTGACAAGTCTTCGTAATTCTTATCAGACTGAATTTATGGACTCGATTAATCATAAATACAAAAATTGAACAAATGAAGTAATGTTGAAAATAACGCTCGGATCTAGATTAATTTAGAGTCAACTGTAACATATGATAATAAAACAAAATAAGTGAAATTTTAAGAGTTTCTATGTCATACTCACAGACTTAAAATTTACCTCATCATCTCTTCAGGTTTTTGTAGCATACAAAATCACTTATTGTAATAAAAGGGAAACTCCCATTTGCTCTGCATATATGTATAAGTATACCAAAGAATGGATGCAGAGCAAGAGAGAGAGAGCAAATGGGAGTTTCCCATTTATTTTCCAGTTATTTAGTTTCCTGTCTTTGGTATACATATACCGCAAGACTGAGAGTCGTGACGTGATCAATACGCGGAAAGATAGAGATAGTTTTTCTGATTCAGTAAGTACTGTTGTTTCCTTTTCCACCAACATCATCATTATTATATCGGCATTTCGACGCCTACTGCTGACTATTGGCCTTCCCTTAGGATCTACACCAGCGGATTCCCACAAACATACTATTCAAAATCATTTTGGGCTAGTATGATCGCGGGAAGCCGCGTTATATTAAACCCAAGTGTGGGGGATCTAGTATCAATCTTGTCACCAAAACCGGTGACGTCTATTCACAATGGACACGCGCACCGCCATCAACATCAACTATCATCAGAATTACGCCACTCCGGCGCAACGATAATCGCGCGAAAGGCTTCAGGTAATTTTTAATACTCACTTAGCGGAGGTCGATTGAATTAAAATCGACCAACTTATAGTTATTACCGTTTCGCGATAACTCGGTACCGTTTTGCGTACGTTTGTTTTTTGTTATGGGCGTTTGATAAGTAATAATAATAAATAAATATACAACAACATCACATACATTGATCCGACTCCGTGGTAAGTTGCTAAAGCACTTGTGTTTCAGATATCAGAATCAACGGTGTGGTATTATAAATAAACTTTCATAAATACATATACCTACATACAACACCCGGACCAGTAGAAACAGACATGTTCATGTATTGTACAGTGCGGGGATCGAACCCGTATATCGATGTGTACGACTTATTGCAAGTTTGTTTTCCATTACATAAACTAGCCTTCAAGCAGTGCTGCTATTCAGCTGAAAGTCATATCCCAGTATATAGTTGATGGAATCAGAAGTTACTTTGTGGAAATCCATGACTAAAGCTGAAAAAGAGGATTATTTTGCTTTCAATTTCCACTAAACGACGCCAGCGCAGGAACCCAAATACATCCAACTGTAACCACTTGAAAAAAACAAGAGCTGGAAGTCGCAGGACTTACAATACAACTCACAACTTGAGACAGAAGATGCACCTGGAAACACAACACCGACACCAACAAAATACTCGACGCGTTTCGCCACTACACGTGGCATCCTCAGGAGATGTTGTCTCTTCGACAGACTACGAACAAACATATCCCAATAAGTTACCATTCTAAAGTAAGTTAAGTTTCAAATAGGTTTCCTTAAAATATTATTGCGACTACTAGTGGCGTCCAGCGATTTCGAAACCCCAATTCATTATAATTTTATTAAAACAATTCTTCATAATTTGTAGCTTATGTGTTATTCTGTCGTATATATGTTAAGGATTATATTTTTATAAAATCTCATTAACATCCAAACAGTAGTTTTTATAAGTGCCTCGGAAAGCACGTTAAGCCGTTGGTCCTGCGCCTGATCTCTCTCCGGTCATGACGGATTGCCGTCTAACCGAACTTTGACATTAATGGAACAGTGAGTGCACCTGTGTATTGCGCTCACACTTGTGCACTATATTTATCTCCTGCGTAGTTGGCTGATCTGTATTGAGATTGGCCGCCGTGGTCGAAATCAGCCAGGAGGACTATTGTTATTAGTTTTTAAGTGAACGAGTAATAAACATACCTACATGCTTAGAAACTTTCGCGTTTATGATATTAGTGACGTGTTACAGAGTTATTTTGTAGGGGTTCAAAGTTAGAAAACTTGTAAGAGTATTTATTGACCAAACTTACATTGTCTCAAACTTCGCACCCAGACGAATAATTGCTTTAAATCATGAGCTACCAAAACTTTCACATTCGCCGTTTTAATTTACCACCACTTAAAAAGTACACTGAATTGCATATTTTATAGGTCATAAATTCTTCATCATATAGCACCACTGATCGACCATGTACACTGAAGAGCACATCGAGATAAACAAGCGGTATCTTATTACACTTAAAATAAGGATGGTATTGCAAAAAAAATATGAAGCTTAATATGCTGTCCTCTGTACATTATTCCTAAATTGCAATTTACGGCGCCGACTTTACGACTGATCAGGGGCTATAAAAAGGCTGTCACTTTGAAATTTCTAAATTTCCAAAAAACAATATTCATAAACATGCCCCGAGAAGAGAATTCGCATCGTAAAATGATGTATAAAGTTTTTTTTTATGTAAACTGTACTTTGGGAGAGAATTGATGATGTTGAGTCATCTGGATAGGAGTTGGTATAGGTGTATTCTAGTAAGGTAGGTATTTACCTGTTTTATTTTCCAGTAGTTTTGTCGCACTGACCCTACTTCTTTTTTTTTAATATTTCACAACAGTCACACCAATCCTCTAGTCCCAAATTATTAAGCTACGAGGCTTGTGTTATGGGTATTAGATTCGTCTATTAAATTGTTTTTATTGAACAATAACAGGCTAGGTGACACCACAAATCATTGACATACATTTTATCATCTATCAAAACGATTTGCCTTCACAGATTTTGTTTAGAAACACACTCTCACGTCACGTCACGTTAGAGTATCAAACATCGGAGTCAATGGACTGAATATATATTTAAATTAAAAAAAAATGTTTTTTGCATATTTGTTTCTTCGGTTTACGCGAACAATAGACATAAGAATGATACACCTATGGCCATAGACGCTGAAAAGGGTCCGAAACGTCAGGTTAAAGTAGAATGTAAATGAATCGCGAAATAATCCGTAAAAGTGTATCATTCTAATTGATTTCGGCAGCTTAATGGAAATGAATTAGTTTTATTTATATCATAGAGGTTATGTTTATAAACACCATGGTCTTTTAAATATAAATTAGTGTTATCATGCCTATTATTTAATTATTGCTTCGTACAGTTAGTTACTCAACAAACAATCCATGTTTTTATATCAACTGGCTTCTATAAATTAAATTAAGTCCCAAACAAACATGTCACTCATTACGTCACTGTTTAAAGGGTTCCCCCTCTCCTGGGACACCTCTCGTTGCCATATATCTATCCCTTTATCAACACTAAAGGTGTCAGTCCATCAGAGCACACACACTCTGATCAGAGTTCCTACTACGCTACCACTATGCGAGGTGTCGCCATTTCTATTAATAAGTATGAATGTAAATGTTAATATTCTGTTAATAATGTATTCTGTATAAATATTTGCTCGCTGACTAAAATGTAGCAAATTTTGGTGAACTTTATCTAAAACTTTATCAACAAGACCTATATAATAACACCCAAAATACGCAAATAAACGCATTTGTATTTGTTGGATTTTTTTCTGACGCGACGGTGCTGAAAATTATATTTCACTATTTTGTCGCTTTTGTAGCTAGTAATCCAAAGGATCAAAGTAATGTTTTCCATATTTTTTTAATCCATTCTTTAGAATTTGGGCACATTTTTCTTAACTTGTAAGCCAAGTTATTTTGATATTTTTTTGAATTTTAATACCGGTACAATAATATCATAATTTTTATTTATGTCATAGTCCACTTCTGTCATTAATAAAGTATTTATGAAAAAATTATCAGAACACCCCACAAAATTCATTCAGACCTGTAATCAAACACCAAAGGTTACCAAAGGTACGGTAACGGTCGAGTCGAAAATGCGATCACCGGCTCTCAGGGTAGGCCCTTTAGAGCGCGGTAAATCTAAGATAACACTGATGCTGGACTGATGCGACAGGTCCTCAGGATTAAGGTGCTGTTATCATGCTTTATGGGTGAATGTGTGAGGGCATTCTGCTTTTAAAACTTTTTCGTGACGTTTATTTAGTATTCGTGGACTACAGTTTGGATTCATCTACAGAAGGATGAAGAATCTTCAGACTTGCCAGATTTCACCATTGGAAAAGTATTAGAGTTACCAGTGGTTTTGCCAAATTCGCCTACGCTGTGCCTCACGAAAAAGGATCTCTGTTCCTGCGAATTGTTTATGGTTAAGAATAGGAAGAAGATTTTTTGTTGTCAACAGTGATCTAGCTTTGAGAAATTACAGCAAAGTACCACATAAAGATACAGATCCGAAAAAATAAGAATTGAACATTATTTACCCAAGTAAAACAGCTAAATGGTGAAGCACAAGCGTATAACTCAAATAAATAAAATATAATAATAATAAATAAATATTTAACAACAATCACACCAATTCTCTAATCCCAAATTAAACTACGAGGCTTGCGTTATGGGTCAACGGATAAACATACTTAAATACTTTTTTTAAAATAAATACATATTATAAATAGAAAACACCCAGACCAGTACAAACACACATGTTCATGCACACTTATGCTTGTACTGTGCGGGGATCGAACCCGCGACTCTTGGTTTAGAAGTCCGACCTGTGGACCACTGCACCAAGCGATCGTCAAATTTGAATACGGGTGGCGACCACAATACGACAATTGAATTTTTGTCTGTTACGCTTCCACGCCAAAACTAATGAACAGATTTGGATGAATTTTGGTACACATACAAAGTCGTCACCATTTTATATGTGTATTGAGTTTCATCGAAATCTGTTTTGTAGTTTAGGCATGAAAGCGTAACAGACATAGTCAATCTTTGTATGGTGGTCGCCACCTTGTACAGATATTGCTTTAAATTACTTTTTACCAATTTCGTTTTGTGTAAATTCTAAGCGCTTCGTATGTACTTAGGGCTGCTCTTTAAGGGTTCACTATTCCATTTCGAAATACGTTTCGTCGAATTACAAATTCATCGATGACAACAAGTCGATTATTTGTTTGATCGATGCGTTATACACCCGAAAGACGTTACATCAATGGCTCATTAAACTTTCGCGTTGCATTTTAACACTAATTACAGGTTATCGGGACTAATCATCATAGGCCTCATCCGTCTATAGCAGACGATTTAAGCAGTGTCTACTGCAAGGCACTTCTTATTATGGCTGAATAAGCCAATCCGAGAGCGACAAACTCTTCCGCATTTAAGGCACGGGAAGGCAGCGGCAGGTGGATCATCGCCGCTCTGATGCCTTTTTTCCCTTCTGTCAGCCAGCACATTGAACCAGGCATCGTCGTGAATTTTAAGTCCATCCTTCACACGTTTACGCCACTCGTTCCTGGAATCAGCAAACTTCTCCCAGCCCTCCTGTTTGATGTTAAAGGCGTGCATGTCCCGCTTTGCACAGTCTTTAAAACGAAGCATCGGCCTCCCAACGGCTCTTTTTGCGTTCGCTACTTCGCCTAACAGGGCACACCGCGGCAAACGGAAGGGCTCCATCCGGGTCTAAACGCGGCATATTTTCATGAGTATTAGGTACTCACTGCTCGACGTTTCGGCTGGATTGCACACAGCCGTGGTTACGAGCTGACTTAGTCAGCTCAGCCATGTCCTCAGTGAGTAACTAATACTCATTAAAATATATCGCGTTTAGATGCGATAACCAGTTATTAACATCGATGGTTCAAAAAGACATCACACTTAAAAAAATATTTTCGGCTCCGGTCATTAGAGAGGATCGATGGTTCATTTCATCGAATGCTAAAAGACATTCGATTGGAGTATCACTATTACTACTCTATTTCGAAATGGAGTGTTGATCTCGCTCTTTAATATTGAAACATGTGCTTAAGCACATATTTCGAAATTCTTGGTTAAAAGCATTATGCTGAAGAACATTAAGGTAACATAAAACTAAAAAAAATATTAAATTTAATGATGATTCTGTAACGTTCTGTATCAATTTCGCGACGTATAAAATTATAATATCTGCACATCTTGAGTTTACGAACGCGTAATTGTTGTACCTACTTATTTTACTTTTTATTTAATGATGAACGAAATTATTTGTAACTAAACCAGTTCGTGTAAGATAAAAGCCAATTTCGAAAGTCTGTATAGAATTTTTCCATGTTTTTTACTTTATTTTCATGTTTAACATGAAACATACAATAGTTTGTTCGATGTGTAGATAAAGGCAATTGTTTCCTTCTTGAACATCGAATGTAGTTCATGAAGCGAGATATGGACAAATTGCCCGTTTATTTATTATTCTAACGATATTTTTTATTGGCCTTTAGTGCTCATCAGTGTGTGAGGGTGGACGAAAGAAAGTTGCGCGAGATAACTTTGAATTTTGTTCGCGGATGTCGTATAAGAATGGACATGATTTCATGTTTCTTACATTTCAAATCTAAGATGAGTGAGTTCTCGTAGCGCCCAGATTTTGAGATTTTCAGTCATGAATTACTCATAAACAGCTCGGAGTCGAGAAGTTGGCGGTGTTACACCCCCATGCCTCGGAAAGCACGTTAAGCCGTCCTGCGCCTGCTCTCTCTCCGGTCATGTCGGATTGCCGTCTCACCGCACTTTGAGAGAGATGGAACAGTAAGTGCACATGTGTATTGCGCTCACACTCGTGCACTATAATATCTCTCAAGGCCACGGTATGCTGTTGTTTACTATATAATAACTTTCAATTAAAACAGATACACCTTAATAATAGAAAGTCTGTAATAATTTGCCTCATCCAAATAAACTCGTATTTCCTTCATCCATCGGAGCCTACGCATAGAAAATGGCCAGTGGACATTCGTGAACCCTTTACAATAAGACGAACGTTTCGTTAACAATGCTCACATCAAAGTGGCGCTTCATTATTTTTGGGGATCCGCAGTGCTATTGATAAAACTTACTTTCCACTTGAAAAACCGCCTATTGTGCCAGGAAAAGAGCTGGACGAATTTTGACCAACCATAGCTAAGAACTACCGTGATTAACTTATCTTTCTCTCATCTCATCTCATCAGCCTATATACGTCCCACTGCTGAGCACAGGCCTCACCTCAACTATAAGGTGGTGCGAGCCATACTCCACCACGCGGGCTCAGTGCGGATTGGTGGAGGGGTGTTTGTATGGTAAGTGACCAACCTGTCAGATGTTATTAAGCCGCCCGAGGGCCTCTGACCAGGCTTAACGACTAATATCTATCGATATTAACCGGGACCAACAGCTTAACGTGCCTTCCGAAGCACGGAGATGCTTGTAAATAGACGTCACTTAAATGGTCAGAATGGTCACCCATCCCAAACATAAAAGCGCCGTAGGTTGCTTAACTTTTGGTATCACTACCAAAGCGCTGCAACCAGTGCGCCACAAGCAAATAATCTTTCAAATAAAAAAAATTGCTTTAAATCGATCCATCCGTTCGGGTGCTACGATGCCACGGACAGACACACACAAACACATAAACACACACAGACATTGGGGTCACACTAATTACGAACAGCCACAGCGGTGGATACAAATAAATAAATAAATCCTACTACTATTATAAAGGCGAAAGTTTGTAAGTATGGATGTATGGATGTATGGATGTATGGATGTATGGATGTTTGTTACTCTTTCACGTAAAAACTACTGAATGGATTTGAATGAAACTTTACCACAATATAGCTTATACATCAGAATAACATATAGGCTACAATTCATAAAGAATTTTTAAGATAAAGGCTTTCCACGCGGACGAAGTCGCGGGCGGCCACTAGTAATAAATAAATATTTCTCAACAAGCACACCAATTCTCTAGTCCCAAAGTAAGCTACGAGGCTTGTGTTATGGGTACTAGATAACGGATATACATACTTAAATATTTTTTTTTTTTGTAAATAAATACATATTATAAATAGAAAACACCCAGACCAGTACAAACACACATGTTCATGCACACGTATGCTTGTACTGTGCGGGAATCGAACCCGCGACCCTTGGTTTAGAAGTCCGACATGCGGACCACTGCACCAAGCGGTCGTCAAATACATACATTACAAATACATACATACTATACAAAAAGACGCATTTTCTTTTAACTAATTTATATATAAAAAATACAGTTTTAATTATTAAGTTGAATTGACTATGTTCAATGTTGGAACAAGAGTGAGGGAAAACGCATCTTGGAGCGGAAGCTGCAGGTAGTGCCGAGTCAGCTGCCTCATGTCACCGATTGACCCAGTGACTGCTAGCCGAATTATTGAGGTCGCTTCTGCGTGATTGTGATGGTATATGTAAAATGTCATCTTTACTAACTGTGTTCTTAGCAAATAAACGTTTGAGTTTGAGTTTTGAGTTTATAAAACACTTATAACGCCACTCTTTTCCATCGGGGGTTTAAATCGGTATAAAGTTATCTACGGTCTGTGTTCTAAGCCTATTAGTACATTTAAATCTGGCGTGATAACAACCGTGTTTTCAGCATCATTTTGTTTCGTCAGTTGAGGTTGAGATTTGCCAATGTTCAACCAACATTATAGGTTATCGATAGGTGTATTCGCAGATTATAAGTGTATTATAACATATAATAGGACTAAATTCTACCTATATATATTCTGGTAAGTTGGTGAAAAAATGCTATGACTTATTTTTCAAAGTCATAATTTGGAACTCTACATATTTTGCTTATCTGGTACATGAAAAAAAGTATGTTAAATTATCAACCTTGGCCAAAGCGTAATATGCTGTGTAATAAACAAAACCTTCATTAATGTTTACTTTTTGGCATTTTTTCCAAATATCAACTATATTTAAAGTTCATCTTGTAGACTGGGCACTCCTTTCAATTTTTACGGAACCCTACCTTTGTCAGATACTTCTCGCATAACGCTGTCCTTTTTCCACGATACAAACAACACAGTCGCTTGACCGACGATTTAGATAGTCAAACATTTATGCGCACACATAGCTTTTATTTTATAGTTTTTGCCTGCAAATGCGAGAAATGATGTGAACGTTTTGTTACGTATACGTTTGAAGCAAGTGTTTTTGTTTGTGTTGCGAACGAAATTGACGAGTTGAATGTATTGTGATTTTTCTTTTAATAATAACAATATACAACAACATCACATACATTGATCTGACTCTGTGGAAAGTAGCTTAAGCACTTGTGTTACGGATATCAGAATTAACAGTGGTGTTACAAATAAACTTAAATAAATACATATATAACACCCACACCAGTACAAACAGACATGTGCAATATGTGCATGCACACAAATGTTTGTACAGTGCGGGGATCGAACCTGCGACCTCTTGGTTTATAGTCAACTTTTTAACCATTAAACCAAAGTGGTCGTCTTTTGTTATCTTGGTTGTAAGTTCTGTGAATTGTTATCGTTTAGATTTTCCACTCTCTTTTTATCTGCAGTTGAAAGCGCGTATGGTGGTTTTACAACAAAGTTAATTTCAAACTTATGGCCCTAAATATTTATTGAAAATTTCAACATGTTTTTACTATTTTGGATAGATTTGCTCTTGACCCAAGACTAAGATCAAAAGGCAAAGACTGAGTATACGATGGAGCAAGCTCACCTAAAAGATGCCTGTTCTCTCTAGCTTTGAACATTCCTAGATTGTACTCGTAATTGCAGGGAAACACTGACGCAGGTAGTGAGTTCCACTCTTCTGCAGTGCTCATCAGGAATGTTGATGAGAAACGCTTGGTTAGTTGTTAATTATTTGCAAGCAAAGAGTTTTCGCACTAGTATAACATCAAACTAGGATTGACTAAGAAACTTTATTAATATTTATTGAATGAAATGGCTAATTGTTTGTATTTATATGAGCATAGATAAACAAGTGTAAGTAATATACTTTTAAATGTTTTAGGTAAATTATAGCACATGTACAGCTTACACATTAATCTGCCGTTGAAAACATTATTTTTCTTTAAAAAGTCCACATATTTTTACCCAAACTCCCTTCCTCAGCGTAAGTTTTTGGCCAAAAAAAATCGCGTAGTAAATATAAAAAGGCCGCGACGTCACTGGACGCTACAAATCATACGGCCCTCAAACAAATGCCTGAAATATGAACCGTCCCCTTTATCGGGACGCACCAAAACATAGATGTTTGGTGGTGCAAGACATTGTGGTAAGGCATAAGCTGATGATTAAAAAAAATGTTCTCACGAATTAGAACCATTATGATGATCAGACGTTCTCAGTTGAACATAGGCCTCCCTCCAATAATCTTTAGGTGGATGGGATGTCAGCGGCCTACATCCAGTTCAGTCGTTAGTTCATCATGTCAGTGGACACCCTACGCTGCGCTTTTTATCGTTTTTTTTTAAATGTCTGAAATAAACCGCCGTCAAAATCTAACTAATCTTACTAATATGTTGTTACAAAAAAAAATATCTTCAGTTTTGTAATCGTCATTTTGGCTTACAAGAACCTACCATAGTTATAGTGGTACTGACTCCCAATCTGATGTTATTTTTTTACTTGTAAGCGAGGTTTTTTACATCGGTTTATTTTTTTTAATTTTAATCTTTTTAATATTTTATTTTCAATTTCGTATTCTGACAATTGAATGCTATTTAAACAAGTTGATAAGGTTTTGAAGGTAGTTTTTTTTTATTTTTTTCTTTTGCTACATTTTAATTTCCACTATTGAATTACTTGACAAAGTAGTTGTCAAGGCTCCCTGAGCTGGCCTCTCCGAGCCTCGAACCTAGAACCGCCGCTCTATCTCCACTCTTACGGCCCCCCTCAAGTTCACGTAAGATGTTATTTATGGGGGAGGCGGCGTGTCCAAAAGCTTAGTTGTGTCAAAAGTTGAGCGTTAAATCATCGGCCACTATCTAGACAGTGCAGGCTGGACGGAGGCCACTAGTGGTGGGCGCGTGTCCGTTGTCACACGAGACGAGATTTTTGATTTGTTGTTTAGTTATAGTAAAAACGCGCACTGTCGCGAGTCTAGTATTTTGGCGTTTTTTTTTCATTTGGCGTTTCAGTGGTTTTGGTCGTCATGTAGTGTCGAAGGTGGACGACAGTATACGCCTCACGATGTCACGCCATTTGTCCCTGCTAGAGGTCATCCTGCTGCACTCGTTCAGTGAACCGCATTTCGACTAGCTTTTAAGCTATAAGAAGATTTTAAGAGTGAAAAATGGGAAAGAATGAGAGAATTAGTACAGTTAACCAGCCAGGTTGATAGATAGTAAACGCTTAAACAAACTTACGAGTTGCGTGCTCTGTAAAAAATTCAAAAATTAATACCGAGTAAGTGACTACGCATTCCTTTTAGTGCAAAAGTAAAAATTTATGATTATCGAAGAATAAATACGCGTTCTAATATATTTTTTAGCCATTTGGTAATTGTCATTTGTCTAAGCGCTACAAATTCTATCCTGGATCACATTGGTAGGTTTTTTTTGCAGATCCCTAATCGATATTTTGGTTAAGTTGATCAGAAATCACTCTGAATTTAGCTGGTAAAAGTGGCTCTTAACTTTATAAAACATACACAGTAAATGCAAATCTACATGTCGGAATCTGACTTGAAATGATACAATGGAAACAAGCACCGGCTAAGTGATCCGGCATAAAATGAAATATGTTGACACTTTTACACGATACAATACGAATTTTTCGTGTAAATGAAAAAATAAATGTACACGCTTCCGAGTGCTCACGTACGGGTATTATGGTGTGGCCGGTTATTTTCATATCATTTTTCTTCTCTGAATACTGAAAACTGACCTGATAACTTGCCACTGAAAAGCTATTTCAAGCGCTTTCTACTGAATGTGAAGGCACATACAGATTTGCTGAATAGTACTTTACTAAAGCGTGAAATGGAAAGCTTTTTTAACACGCGTTTATTAGATCGGGCTGTATGTATGTATGTAAGTAAACGAAATCTTTGAAGCCAATTTTGACGTGACAACGTCTTATAAATTGGTTTGCCGGGTGACACCTCAAGAAACTGCGTTACGCTGCTCCGCTCACGTTTCGCGCGAGAGAGACAGAGCGAGAGAGAGAGAGAGATAGGCATACACACCGGTTCATTATTTTACCACTCAGAGTCGTTGTCACGTAAAACTTTCGCGCGTATACCGACTTTACAGGCAACCAATTTTTACCTACTTCCTGAAATCGGAATAATTTGAAACTTTGCACATGTATCAATCGTACCGATGACAAAATGTAATAATTTGATTAAAAGTTTTCCATTATCCTTATTAACTGAAAAATAAAAAATAGTTTAAAAACCAAAAAAAACAAGCTTTTATGGTTAACTCACTCTCATCAGCCTATATACGTCCCACTGCTGGGCACAAGCCTCACCTCAACTATGAGGTGGTCCGAGCCATACTCCACCACGCGAGCTCAGTGCAGATTGGTGGAGGGGTGTTTGTAAGGTAAGTAAATTACTTAATTACGAAGATTAGGATCAAACATGGCTATCTGATAGCCATGTTTGATCCTAATCTTCGTAATTGTTAACTAAAAAGAGGAAATAATTTCTGAGTACAAATAATTTACATTACAGTAAAGTAAAAAGCGTGGCGTGCTTAAATGTGTACAAACTTATCTTCAGACATACAATGTTCTATTACTATTTTAAGCGCATCACATCTCGTTGCCTCGAAGGCTGAACCCAATTTCGTGAAACAACCGCCGACCGGCCGCTCCCCTAATGGAAGTCGATCGGTATCGCCCAGTTAATTGCACCAGCCCATAGTTTACAGACAATTAACAATAAATAATAATAATCTCATTAACCTCTAACAGACGGTTATCGAATATTGAAATAGTATTGAAGTGGCAACGCGTATGGGATGTTATGGCGCATAGTGAATAACTACTAGTACAAATATAATGATTAAATACATAATTTATGTTTTTATTGCTATGATTTGTATGTGAATCTTGAAACACCATTTGTAAAAAAAATGAATATCCTATAGCTTCATAATCAATTAATCAGACAGGATTTGAGTCGTGTCCACAAATAAGATAGCCAATCTAAAGTTGATCTAGTGATATCAATTGGTAGTATTTGTCTTTAGGACATCCTCAGTATTATAATGTTAATAGTTATTTATGCGGTAGAACATATGTTGTATGTAAGGTTGTCTGGAAGAGATCGCTACAAGCGATAAGAAAATTTTACATCCGCCTTAATTGTTCTTTTTTTTTTGTTGAACTTTTCTGAAATATTGTTTTGTGTTGTAAAAATAAAGTATTAATCAATCAATCAATCAATCCAGCCCTGATCTGACTCCGTGATAAGCTACGCTACTACGATAAGATACGCTTAAGAACTCGTGTTATAAATAAACAAATAAACTTACATAAGACGTATAAACACCCAGATCAGAACAAACAGGCATGTTCAAATGTTTGTACAGTGCGGAGATCGAACTCACGACCTCTTGGTTAATAGCCAACTTCTTAACCATTACACCAAAGTGGTTGTCATAATTACATGCACGAAAAAATATGCAGGTAACTAGGACCTGCATATTTTTTTCTAGCCTAAATAATAATAGTCCTCCTGATTTTGGCCGATTTCGACCACGGCGGCAAATCTCAACAGAGATCAGCCAACTGCGCAGGAGATATTATAGTGCACAAGTGTGAGCGCAATACACAGGTGCACTCACTGTTCCATCACTCTTAAAGTTCGGTGAGACGGAAATCCGACATGACCGGAGAGAGATCAGGCGAAGGACCAACGGCTTAACGTGCTTTCCGAGGCACGGGGGTGTAACGACGCCAACTTCCCAACTCCGAGCTGTTTTTGAGAAATTCATGATAGAAAATCTCAGAAACAATTTAGGCTCGACCTGGGATTCGAACCCAGGACCTCTCGGATGTAAGGCAGAAACTTTGCCACTACAACAACGAGGCAGGCTTAAATATAGTAGTAGTTACGGTACCAAAATTAGTGTGCACTAACGGATAATTAAAGCTAACATCAAAAGTTAACGGGCAATAAAATCGGCCATCATACAAACTAGCCAATCCGTCTTAGTCAATCTATTTGTAGGCGAATCCATCAGACTAACTGTGACTTCAAAGACTGTCGTGAACTTTAACTCGGACACGAATATAATAAACTGAACCTTAAGTTAAACTGTCTAGGTTTTAAATTGAACGTATTAGTTTAACGCGTACAGCAAACGAGCCATGCGTGCGTATGCGCATCTCACAGACGCACAGAGGCAATTAAACATTGTCATTTTTTGGTTATTCATAGAAAATATTAATTGGACGTTTCTGTTGCATGGAGCTTAGTTACCTGTAGCTATTTGTACCTCAAATAAGTCATGTGATTTCTTATTTTATTTTCACATGTTACACGGCTGAAATCAGAAGAATTTCGCCTTTTTATCTTTAAAATGTTTCATGATTGACATCACTTAGTTTTGACAATAGGTCAGCGCCACCTATCAATTAATAAAAACGGTTATCATAACTTGACTTAAATTATTATTTAAATTAATGTAATTTGTAGATCGATTTGTGCAGCACGATTTGAGCGCTGTCTAATGAAGTGTTAATTACTTATCTTAGCGTTGAATAAAAGCTCAAAAACCTGATTGTTCAGTTTAAATAAATCTTATTTTGCCTGTAAAGAAAGAAGGAGAAGGTTTGAAATACTTTATTTCGCCTAAAGAGAAAGAGAGAGAGAGAAGGTACAGAGAGATACAGAAATGAATATACGCTAGCTCAAGCTCGTGGGATCGAAGGATGCGCGTGGGCAATCAGCCGAGTGGTAAGGGCGCTGCTCGATAAGTGTGGAGACGGCTTCTTTTCTTATATTAACAGGGACCAACAGCTTAACGTGCCTTCCGAAGCACGGAGATGCTTGTAGTAAGACGTCACTTAAATGCTCAGAACGGTCGCCCATCCCAAACATGACCGCGTTTTAGGTTGCTTAACTTTTGGTATCATTACCGACGAAAATGACTTCGTCGCTTTGGTAGTCATAGTAAAGACGTTACCGGTAGACTGATAACGACCACTTGGTGCAGTGGTCCACATGTCGGACTTCTAAAACCAAGGGTCGCGGGTTCGATTCCCGCACAGTACAAGCATAAGTGTGCATGAACATGTGTGTTTGTACTGGTCTGGGTGTTTTCTATGTATAATATGTATTTATTTACAAAAAAAGTATTTAAGTATCTTTATCCGTTGTCTAGTTCCCATAACACAAGCCTCGTAGCTTAATTTTGGACTAGAGAATTGGTTTGATTGTTGTGAAATATATTTTTTTTATTCAATATTCCATCTACCTCTTACTGATTCTGTCAGTTTTACACAAATGCCTGCTATTTCAGATGGCTTTTAACTGAAACTACACGGAAGTGGCAGCTATTTAACATTCAGTAAATGGTACGTAGAATATTGGAACCGGCCGTTAGAGCATAAAGTCTTAGTTAGAGCATAGTATGAACTATTGTTATCACAATTCAAATCGTTTATGACGTTTCTAAGAACAGTAGTAGAGAATCATAACTATAATTAATAGTATCAGGCGTTACTTTGCGGAAATCCATAATTAGTATTAACATTGAAAAATTACTTAGCTTTAGATTTCCGCTCAGTTACGCCGGCATAAGTACCCAACTACACTACCTGTGACCACCGACTATGTTAGAGAACAAGCACATGCAAAAAGCACCGCCCGCCCTCCCACAAATCGCATGCAAAACAGATAATGCAATAATTAGTACCAACACCGACGTGCAAAAGAAAACCTCAACGCGTTTCGCCGCCTCACGCGGCATCTTCAGGAGGAGATGTTGTCGTCGGAGCGCAGCCGAGGCATGCGATTTGTGGGAGGGCGGGCGGTGCTTTTTGCATGTGCTTGTTCTCTAACATAGTCGGTGGTCACAGGTAGTGTAGTTGGGTACTTATGCCGGCGTAACTGAGCGGAAATCTAAAGCTAAGTAATTTTTCAATGTTAATAAGAATCATAACTGTCCGATTTTAAAAAAGTTTATCCGCTAATAAAAATTAAATTAATTAAATTTTATAAGTTTGCTTGTTGTTACTAATTCATAAAATGGATTAATGTCTGTCTGAAATAAATGATTTGAATTGAATTAATAACACACATTACGATGTGTGTCATTAAAATCTAGTGAACAACTGAAGCCGTCTCCACACCAAGTCAGCGTGATATAAAACGTCATAAAAGCCACTAAATAGTCATGTTTATTAGACACTAAACGTCTGTGGCATTAAAAAATACCGATAAATATATCAAAATACCGCTTTTTGTTATATTTTGATCCCGTCACTCGGCCGGGATTATGGCCGTATCTTTTATGTTTAACGCAGTTTATTTGTATGGGTAAGCGAATTGATTAAATTATATCTTTGCGTGAAGGTACGCGGGAATGTGTTGGTAATGAAAGATTCTTAGATACAGAGCCTTAGGTGTTTTTTTATGAGAAATCAAACATCTATGTCAGGTATCTATATCAATCAGTTTTTCAAATATAGGTAATAAATTAAATTAAAATTTAGATGATTAATTGATTGATATTTTTTTGTATATTATTATAACATAATTTAGTATTTACTTTTATTAATTGATATTATAATATTATATCTGTATAGGTACGAGTATTATGTTTATTGATTTTTGCGTTATTAACCACAATTTACCTTTCTCATTTCATTTTCTATGCACCCATTGCCTTCTTTCTGTATGACCTTGAAGTTGATTGGCAGAAAAAATCTTTTAGCATCTAGTCCACCCTGTACATTTCTTGTGCAATAAATTTTCAAATAAAGAATAAATAAATAATAGGTATTTTAATACACTATTTGAAGTCGAGTCATAGTGTAGATGGGAACAACATGAATTCGTGCATGTAAAGTGTTTGCCACTGTCTTTGGTAGGTACGGCTTGAATCAAGGTATGGCACGTCCCCCTTTTTGCTGTCATTTTTACAAGCTTTTATTTAACTTCATATGTATTGTGTATGTCTGTAATCATGAAAAATTAAAAAAATTTAAAAACTTTTTTTCAATACATGTAAAAAACATACAATGCATAGTGGTTGGGACCAATTTAAACATATAAATGCTGTGTGTGTGTGTGTGTGTGTGTGTGTGTATGAAATTGATAGTGTTTATCTTGCTTGTAATAATTACGCATAGTACCTATATTATTACTGTACATCTTAACTGCTTCCATAGATATTCAAAGATCTCTCCCGCACCTGGAAGACTTCGACATCATCATGAGACGTCGTATCTATAGACTGCCTGTGCCCGCTGTAAAGACAAGTTTTGCGAAGCGATTTCCCAGATACTGCCAGGTTGCAACCTACAACAACATGACAGCTATATGCAGTCTAAAGAACTGCTCTGTAAATGAAGTAAAAAGACGCGTAGTTAAGTTACTCTGCTCTCTCGATTACACACAAACTGAATCTCTGATTTGCAATAGCTAAACTTACTTATTCATTATCTCTATCACACATACACACATGCACACGCACACGCGAAAACACACACACACACATATACATCCATCACATATGAACTAACCACACAAACTCTCATCATATTAAATTTAAGATTAATAAACTTAATTGGTCGCTCAAGATACAGGCATAACCTAGTTTGAGAGCCTCTGGTAACTCTGAGATTTGATGGCTTTTTCTTTATTTTATAATTTATATGAAATACATGTATGTTTTTAGTTGTCTATAAATATATTTCTATTATTTTTGGTAAGTAATAAATAGTT
Organism: Pyrausta despicata; assembly: GCA_963921415.1. Classification (NCBI taxonomy): domain Eukaryota; kingdom Metazoa; phylum Arthropoda; class Insecta; order Lepidoptera; family Crambidae; genus Pyrausta; species Pyrausta despicata. Next base: position 1,497,336 of record OY992850.1, on the reverse strand, counting down.
CGTTTTCTTCATAAATTGTGGTCTCCAGCCATGCTATCATTAGAATTTTACACTAATGATTAGTTTTAAGATAAATATTCAACACTTTATTGACGTTATTGTTACAAATCTTGGAAGCAAAATTTTTAGTGTCAGATTCAGCTATAACTTTGTATACACTTAGTACTTTGTATATTTTTAGTTTATATTAAAATGTTTAAGTGTATTTATTTAAGTTTATTTGTAATACAACTGTTGATTCTGGTATCTGTAACGCAAATGATTTAGCTACTTACCACGGACTCAGATCGATGTATGTGATGTTGTTGCATTATAATTTATTATTATTTAATTAATTTTTATAAACGTTCCTCGCGTAAGTTACATGGAAAGATGTTTCGTCTTTACCAATTGGTTATTTCTAACAAAATTATATCCACTCGCGCTTAATACATCTTTAACATGATAATACTCAGATTACATAACTTCAATCCGTCCGTGATAAACGTCCAATCATCTTCGTTCGGCCATCACAATTCAAAATTGGAACGTGTGTCGAATCGCAAACCCCCCTCCCCACCACCCGTTGTTACCGTGGACGGAATTTATTGTTTTTCATCTTTGAAATCTTAGCGTGGAATTGTATAAATCATGGGTTAATGCGCCAGCATTATACAAATTCAAATTTATAACCCGATAAAATTACAGAATGGCCGATAGGGTGTCACCCCACCGCCTCGCGAAACTAGACGCGGTAATTCATTAAATATTTTAGGGGCTGTGGTGGTGTGTTGATGGTCGTAGACCAGTGGTAATTAGAAAGAAGGATATCTAAGGCATTTTCGGGTAAGAATAGGGGGCCGTTTCTATCCCTTTTGAAGATGCGGTGAGTTTCATTCATGAGATAGGACTACTCATCATTTCATTCATACTGTTGGCGTAGTGGCAAAGTTTCTATCTTACATCTGAGAGGACCTGGGTTCGAATTCCAGATCTAGCCAAAATTGTTGTTGAGATTTTCTGTCATGAGTTTCTCAAACACAGCTCGTAGTCGGGAAGTTGGCGGTGTTACACCCCCGTGCCTCGGAAAGCACGTTAAGCCGTTGGTCTGCGCCTGATCCCTCTCCGGTCATGTCGGATTGCCGTCTCACTGAACTTTGCGAGTGATGGAACAGTGAGTGCACCTGTGTATTGCGCTCACACTTGTGCACTATAATATCTGCTGCGCAGTTGGCTGATCTCTGTTGAGAATGGCCGCTGTGGTTGAAATCGAACAGGAGGACTACATACTCCCTTTTTTTCTTTGGAGGAAATGTACCCAGTGCTTCAGTGCTTTAAATCATATCCATATAATTCATTCATGGACTGAAATACAATACTTAAAATGTTGTTATATAAGCACACATTTAAATCACAAAAGAACGTGATCTTTAGGATCCCTTGCAAATTAACTCGGAACCTCAAAAAGCGGAATATCGATACCGCAAATCATATTCCGATAAGAAAAAGCCACGTTATAATTTCACCCAATTATTATCATCCGCTTTGATTTATGCGATGCCGAGTGTAAACCTCTTTTCTTCGAGTTTAATTGAATGATCAAAATCGGTTCAGATCGAGTATTGTCTCGGTTGAGACAATGGAATCAATCGATGACTGCGCGGTTTGGGATTGGCTGATCATATCTGATTTCAACTGGAAATTGGCCTAGTTTACTTTACTTTCAAATATTTCAAACCATTAATAAGTATTTTTTTTTCTTTAGCAAGCTTTTATTATCAAATTGTACATTGTCGTCGAAATATTTTTTTTAAATATACAACAACATCACATACATTGATCTGACTCCGAGGTAAGTAGCTTAAGCACTTGTGTTACAGATATCAGAATCAACAGTGGTATTACAAATAAATTTAAATAAATACATATAACACCCAGACCAGTACAAACAGACCATGTTCGTGCACACAAATGTTTGTACAGTGTGGGGATTGAACCCGCGACCTCTTTGTTAATAGTCAACTTCTTGACCATTACACCAAAGTTGTCGTTTTTCATACAGTAGTTTTTACGTGAAAAATTAACAAACATCCATACATACTTATAAACTATTTAGTATGACTTCCACGATTATTTCCCTCACCTAGCTACTTCTCGTAGGGGTTGTTAATGGGCCACCCCGATGCATCGCTGGGGATGAATTTATAATATTTGAGCCACTCGTAATTAGTACTTATGGCGGTGGACGACGGGGCTAATATTGATTGATGGGGTTCCGTAGTATCGAACGAGATAGTCGCTAGGGAATTGTGTGGTCAGCTTTATGATAGATAATGTGGATTCTATCTGGTGGTATTGTTCAAGTCTAATATTTTGTTCAAAACAGGTAATCAGCGAGAGATTAAATAAAATAAATAAATAATATATGTTTATTACGAACCAGAGTCCATATTGTGTTAGTAACAATGCAAGTTTAAAGCTATGTTAGTACAAATCAATTGAAACTAATGAATATTAAAATTATTATAGGTAATTTTAGTGTCTTTAACGAGATGGACGCGAGTCCAGTGCTGCATAATAGCACTGTCCGCGTCCAGTCTCGTCACGACCGCCTTCAAGAGGCTGTTGGCGCTGCCCCGCACTCGCTGCAGCAGGTACGCAACGCGTTTTCTAATCATAGCCAGATTTCTAATGATAGCATGATTGAGATTTTTTTTTTATTAAGCTTGCCGCTAATCGCTACAAGCGATCAGACCGCCTATATTGTACATCTTTCTTTGTTAAACTTGTCTGTAATTTTTGTTTTGTGGTGTACAATAAAGTGTTAACCTATCTAGCCGCCGTCTTTTCCTGTATTTTTTAATATTTTTTTTCACCAAAATATGTCCAGTATTTGTTAAGATTACAATTAAGTCTAATATATAACAAAAGGGTGTTGTTGTGCCCGGAAAACTGCACAACATTCCCAATGATACCTTGGTCAAAATCTCAAAAAAAAAAATCGGACCTCCCATACAAAATTGCCAATAAGCTGATCGATTTACTATGAGAGCCAAAATATTTTTTGAGATTTCGACCTAGGTTTCTTAGCGAAAGTTGTTCAGGTTTACGGGCACAACAACACCCTTCAGTTATAACGGTTTTTTTTTGTTACACCTTGTATAAATAAATATATTAAACTCAAAGGTGTCTGGACGGATCGGTCTGAAATTCGGCATGCAGGTCAATGTTATGACGTAGGCATCCGCCAAGAAAGGATTTTGATAAACCATGTGAATGTAAAAAAAAGTTGGATTTTCAAATGATGAAGTGATGCAAAACAAAAGTCAGTTCAGTCCTTTAAAGCTGGAAAAGAGTATTATTTTTCTTTAAATTTCGACGCCAGCGCAGGAACCAACATACATCCAACTGTAATCACTTGAAAAAGCTAGAGCGACTGTCGCTCGTAGTCTGTCGAAGCGACAACATCTGAGGATGCCACGTGTAGTGGCGAAACGCGTCGAGTGTTTTGTTGGTGTCAGTGTTGTGTTTCCAGGTGCATCTTCTGTGTCACGTTGTAAGTTGTAGGTATTGTAAGTCCTGCGGCTTTCAGCTCTAGCTTTTCCAGGTGATTACAGTTGCATGTATTTTGGTTCCAGCGCTGGCGTCGTTTAGTGGAAATTTAAAGCAAAATAATACTCTTTTTCAGCTTTAGTCATGGATTTCCGCAAAGTGACGCCTGATTCCATCAACTATATCAGTTCAGTCCTTTATAAAACAGCGGTGACTTGAAACAGTTTACTTTCAGTAACAAAACGCAGGGATTAGTCGCGTTTCGAGACTTCAGTGGTATTTGCAGGCTCTTCGTAGATAAGTGAAGCTCTTTGCACACAAATTGTACGTAGCAGCGGTTTTTGATAACCCGCCGACGTATTGGCGAGAAGAAAAGGAGGTATAAAACTTAGAAAAGTATAATTAGGTATACACTAAAAAAGGAATCAATTTTTTTTTTACACTTTTGCGTTTTCGTGAAATTTTTAAATATTCGTTTTTCTCAGCGGTCAACCACATTTAAAATGTCCATTGTGTGTTTAAGTTTAATGATTCAGTTGTCATTATTGGCTTGATTCAATTATTACGAGTATATAGGTATGTAGTTACTAAAATCTAGAAAGCTCATAAGGCTTATGTATCTATTGACATAAACACAATCGTATTTTTTTTGTTTCTTCTATTTTGTTGTATCTGTTTACACTTGTCAATTCATGACGTCACGGTAGTGTATCAGAAATCAGAGTTCATAATTGCCCGAATATTCATTTTGAATTTTGTTTGTGTGTTTAAAAATTGGTTTCGGATTTTTGGAAATCTACTGGTCGTATTAACTTAATAGGAGCTATGGTTTATAAACGCCATGGTCTTGAAAATATTTAAGGTAGGTGTCATCATGCCTATTCACAAAACCTTTTACTTTCTGTAACCACTTCTGTCCTCGCCTGTACGGCGTGCACCAAACACTCTCGCGGCACGAGTCAAGTGTAAACTTGCTTCATTGCCGATCAAGCCAATAGATGGCGCTGTGAGGCATAATCTAACGTCTAGTCTTAAGAGAGTTTTAATTTTGTATTTCGGTACTGAAAAGTTTATTTTAAGTTGAAAAACTGTTGCTAGAGTTTATGGTTTGACTACCATATAAGTTTGTTTTGACCACTTTCGGCGGATATTTTACTGTTGTTTAAAATCCTAAGAGCTAGATTTTTTACAAAACCTGTCTTACTAAACCCTGTGTTGAAATTAATACTAATATGTAGTTGCATTATTTATTAGACTTTGTAGCCTTGATTAACAATATCAGATTTTTTTAAATTCCTTTACGAAACTTTAACGTGAGTAATAAAAGTTTTATGTTCTTTTACCCCAAGTGCTAGAGAACCTTTTAGTTAGCTTTAGTAAAATTACGTACCCGGAAAATCGTCAAGATCTGATCCTCATATTTTTAACCTTATTGTAATAGCAACTACACTAATAGTACTGGCAAACCACTTTGGTGTAATGGTCAAGAAGTTGACTATTAACCAAGAGGTCGCGGTTTCGATCCCCGCACTGTATTAACATTTGTGTGCATGAACATGTCTGTTTGTACTGGTCTGGGTGTTATATAAATTTATTTAGGTTTATTTGTAATACCACAGTTGATTCTGATATCTGTAACACAAGTCCTTAAGCCACTTACCACGGAGTCAGATCAATGTATGTGATGTTGTTGTATATTTTTTTTAATAAGTAGCTCAAGAAAGAGAATAGATACAGGGGAAATGTAAATCACCATCTCAAAACCATGGCCGCAATATCCATAGACTCTGCGAGACGCTTGTGAGAGATGTCCCTTTATTTATAGCTGCATTTTTGATAGATTTATAGCTGTGAAGTATTTTAGACACCATTTGTCGCTGATTTATGTCCATTTTTAACAAGGGTACTGTTTTGGATACCTATAGCTTGACGACATTTTCGAGAGGGTGAAAGTAATTCGGTATTATACATGAAAAGAAAAAGTGTGTGACTTTTTATACGAAATTACTGCGGTCATTGCATTTTTAAAGGGTTACTGTTATCAGTATTTCAATTAGTCAAATTTATTGCAAGTAGTGTGAATGGTTACTTTAAATTTTCATGTGTAGTTTATATGGCAAATAATATTTTTTTCTTGCTTTCTTTCAATGAATGCGTTCTTTAAATTGTCGTTGAACTACAGTGAGTCAATAATGATACGGAAAGTCTTTTACAATCGGACCACCATACGTACCGCGGGATACCATCCGTACCGTGTCGATGTTCCACTGATACTTAAACCAAGCACTTTTCATCTACATTCCTGATGCGCACTGCAAAAGAGTGGAACTTACAGCTGCGTCAGCGTTTCCCTGCAATACAACCTAGGAATCTTCATAGCTAGAGTGAACAGGCATCTTCTAGGTAAGCTCGCTCCATCGTAGGCTCAGTCTTTGCCCCGTTGGGCTTAGTCTTGGGTCAAGAGCAAAACTATTCCAAATAAAAAATAAATAAAGAAAGAAAGAGCTTTTAAGCTGTAAGCTACATAATGCTTCTAGATTTGAATGTTCTTCAGAGGTTCGCCTTGCAAATTAAAACAACACTTAATTGGTTGAAAAACGTCAATGAACCTTTGCGAATGGTTTCTGGAAATGTAGTACTAATCCGTCAAAATGATTACCAATTTATTCGTCACTGCTCACCACGCATCGTCACCGAACAGTCGTTGTACACGCGTCAGCACTGCGAGGTATACACTGCTTCACCTTAAGCAGCTGTTATAAGGGTTATTTTTGAAACTAAAATGGTTAGCCTGATGTGCATTCGACAGTACATTAACTTCAGTCGTCATCTGGCGACACTTTTTCACGTAATGGCGTTATTTATCGCTTCCTGCGCGAGCCGACCGGCGCCAAATGTTGGTGTGTATGCGCCTTTATAATTGGGCCAAGGAGGTGGTATTAAAGTTTTTTCTTTTGTTCGTTTTAGATTTTTGGAGCTCTGCTGTCAGAATCCTTCACTTTATGATGGTTTTTGACACTATAGCATTAGCTCTAATCAAATAAGGCTGACCGTAACTGTTGGTAACGAGGTACTGTTGGTTAGTACCGAGACGCGAATGCCAGCGATTTGGCTGCGGTGATCGGTTGAGACGCTGGCAATCGCGACAGTATTCCGCAGGTGTGCCCAGGGCCTTATTGGTGTCTACGAACCAAGGCTAGGAAGTTTGAGGTATCAAAATACTCGTAGTAGAATATAAAAACAAGCTTAAACTTCGTTCAAAAAGTTTTTTAACATACCCTTAAATCATTATGTTCATCTTTGTCTCATGGTTCTTCAACTTCTAAGAATTCGTCACGAAATATAATAACTTTCTTGTTCTTATTTCAAAAATAACGAACAACACAAATCATGTCTGTGCCAAGCACCGAACCTGCGCCACACCGCCCAATCCGTCCTCGTCACAAATCAACAAGACGCATGCTTTCCGGCCGGGACTCAAACCCGCACTAATGGTTCGACCGATTTATTGACTCACTAACCAACAGGGTAATGTTAGGGAAAAAAAACGAAAATTCTCTTTACTTGGTGATTTGTGAAGTATTGGGGGGTCACCGACACGTGAGATAGAAAGAACTACATACAGGTAACACAATTTTATCGAATGAGTCCAAAGCAATGATACATACGCTTTGAAAACATCACCTGCACGTCTCGGATAGTTACGTCATTAATAAAACCACAGTTTCCAAAAAAAACATCGTAAATCAAATGGATTATTTCAAAATTCATAATATTTAATAACCTGTCTTATTCTCCATTAATTAGAGATTAAAAAAAAACAGCTAAACATTTTAATTTAAAAAATAGTTTTGGTGTCTATAATGTCAAATAGGCAAGACCATGGTGTTTAAAAACATAGCCTCAACGAAATTATCTAAACCAATTTATTTCCAAATACCTGTAGAAATATTTAATCACACAAATTAATAAATACTCAGTCAATTGACTGCGATTTTAAAGATTCTGAAATTCTAACGTGACGTTACGCAGCAGATTATTTTCAAAGTTGATAATAAGTATTTCAACGATTAGTGATGTCATCTAGCCTATTATTTCTTTTTTGCATTTTCAAAATCTATCGCCGAAAAATCTACTATTAAACTCGCCCACTTCAATTTGCAATAAACACTAACATCTAGTTCCAATATGCGCCCAATCTCCCCTCAGCGAATCGCATCACAGTCAATGGCTTTATAAATATGCACACTTCTTCCTTGCGTCTGATTACAGTTGAATAATAAATTCAATTTTCCCGGGCAGCCATCAAATATTTTCCCCGTGATAACGTTTCTATATTTGGCCGGTCGGATCCTGGGAATAATGGCGTTATTTAGAGTGTTGCAATATGCTAAGATAGTAGGCTGCGGCATTAACAAGTCAAGAGATGGTTGTGCTCGGGTGCCGGACGGGGGTGGTGTGGAGACGAATTTTCTATGCCAATTTATTTTTTAACTTCGAAAAGACATAACACTTAAAAAAATCTTTTCGGCTCCGGTCATCGGGGAGGATTCGAACCCTCGACCTTTAGAAGTCCGGTTCAATGCTCTTTTTTTAACTTAAGTGATGCAATTTTTATGACAGATACGTTTAAGTGGCTTGTACATGTTACTTGACGAGGCATTCGTGATTTGTAGTTTGAATTCTACAAGGAAATTAGTCAGTCGGCTGTGTCTTACTCATTTAAGATAATATTTTGAGAGGTGTCACTGGTTTTCTATATAAAAAACCTTTGCATTCCCTAAGGCGTCGCAAAAGCTCACCTAGATAGATTTCCTTGTTGAGGTTACCATTTTTCTGGTGCACACACTTTTATTACGCCTCCTTATAAAAGATATTAAATAAGTATAATAGCCTAAACTCAAAGAATTTCCTTTCACTAATAACTTTACTTTTGAATTATACTCGCTCTCATCGTATTCCAACACCTGCGGTATACCGTAGCCGCGACACGCGATGGTCAACGATTGGGGCGCGGCGATTGGTTGACATTTTGTCAGAATTTAATCGCAGCAACAAAAGTCGCAGGTACGCCCCTGGTGCTTATACTTTGCTAAATAGGTCTACGTTAAAAGTTAAAAGAAAGTAAAAATAAAACTATCAACTTTATTTCAAAAAATGAAGTGTCGAAAACCGCTCCACGCCATCCACGGAACAATTTTTACGACATCGCTCAGCGCACGCCGCTGCCGCTGGTAGTATGGCTCTTACAATTTCCGCGGGCCTTCTGGCGCGCCTGTTAAAAACACAATGAATAATTATTGGCCGTTTGTAGATATCTACGCTAACTAGATGCCGTTTTGTCTGCGGATGATGCTCGGAATGGAATAACTATCACATTCTGGTCTATGATCTCTGTGTATGAAAAAGACACATTGATCTAGCAGGGTCTTGGATAGCTAGACTGTTGGAAGCATACGTACCCGTACGTGCTAACGATATTTATTTTATTTTTATTTAGTAAAATCCCAGGTTCGAATCCCAGGTCGAGCCAAAATTGTTTCTGAGATTTTCTGTTATGAATATCTCAAAAACAGCTCGGAGTCGGGAAGTTGGCGGTGTTACACCCCCGTGCCTCGGAAAGCACGTTAAGCCGTTGGTCCTGCGCCTGATCTCTCTGCGGTCATATCGGATTGCCGTCTCACCGAACTTTGAGAGTAATGGAAAACAGTGAGTGCACCTGTGTATTGCGCTTACACTTGTGCACTATAATATCTCCTGCGCAGTTGGCTGATATCTGTTGAGATTGGCCGCCGTGGTCGAAATCGGCTAGGAGGACTATTACATATTATTATTTATTAAAAATCATACAAAAATCCCTAATCTAGGTACATTAATACAAGTGTGATTATCAGCCGTATTAGTTTTATCACTCAGTTGAATCTTTATAACATGCAAATATACATAATCAGGTACGTTGTTTGTTGACGAGCGCTCCGCGTCCAACCGATGAAAATGTTTCATAGGACACTGTTGTTTTTTTTTAAATATTGTGCAATCTAGACATTTGGCAACAATCTCACCTGATGGCAAGTGAAGACATGGGCAAGGATTGATGTCTGTCTTGTAGCTATTTGAATCTATCTTAGGTGGGCTGACTTTTAAGTAGAAAAACATTTGAATTGGATAGGTTGACAGATATGTTTTTAAGATTTTTCACTACTTACATAGAAAAGCCGAAAAAGGTTGGTGGTGATGTTGGTCGCCAACAATGAGCCTTTTTTGTGAATTAACTAAACTAGAAGCACAAGTAAAGTTGGTACTACTGGTAGTTGGTTCATTCATATTTAGGTTAAAATAGAGTTCTGAATGACCGGCCGCCCAGAAAATCACTTTTAATTAAAACTTTATTGTTATTTTCATTAACAAACAATCATAAATCTCCAGATCGTCCGAAAGAAAGACTAACGCCCATTATAAAGAAATTAGCAGTAAATTTCTATATATACATACAGAGTAAAGAGGGAGGCACTCGGAGAATTTATGAGCCCTCCGACCGTCTTCGCGACTGAGGTACTAAACAACGTTGAACAAAAAACACCCAGGATCACTCTAGGAGGGGGGGAGTGAATCAAACGCTTCGTCTGCGTAAGAAAATAAAATAAATTTGTTTGGTGCGCCGGTGGCCATATTTTTTGTATGCCTCACCGATGTTGCGCGCCAATATTTTTGTCAAACGACACTTGGAAAGTTTAACCCGATAGGATGTTGGACTTTTGGGAACAACAGATGTACCCTTTTGTAGATTCAATAACTTGGATATGGGGCCGTGAAACTGTAGAAGAAGATTAACATTCATCAAAATATTTGACGAAACGCGTCGAGTGGTTTGTTGGTGTCAGTGTTGTGATTCCAGGTGCATCTTGTGAGTTGTGAGTTGTAGTTATTGTAAGTCCTGCGACTGCGTATTTTGGTTCCTGCACTGGCGTCGTTTAGTGGAAATTTAAACCAAAATATATATTTTTTTCTGCTTTGATTAGTATTCAGCTTTGAAATCTTGGTTTAATAGGGTAATGTAATATTCCAATAATGAAATCACAAAAAAATATATAAAATACTACTAGCTAGTATTTTATATATTTTTTTACCCGCGACTACTTCCGCGTTAGATAGTTCTTTGGATTACGTTATTTTCCCGTAATACCAATTTTATCCAAATATAATTCAAATCTTTGGTAATTTAGGAGTTAAAGCGATCAGATTCCCCGGAAATTAATTTTTCCCATGGGAATGCGTTTTTTTTCCGCGATCAAAAGTTATTCATATTCTTTCTTAAGTCTCAAACTATCTCCTTAACAAATGTCATTTAAATCTGTTCAGTAGTTTAGGCGTAAAAGCGATCGGCGCACCTGAATTTTATCATGGGAATGCGTCATTTTCCCGCGGTAAAAAATAGCCTATGTCCTTTCTCTGGTATCCAAATATCTCCATACAACATTTTCTACAAATTAGGTTAGTAGTTTCGGTGTGATTGTGTAACAAACAGACAGAGTTAATTTCGCATTTATATATTAGTATGGATGACAATAGACCTTATTACATTCGATTTGTATTGGAATAGATAAACGTGTTAGACCCACATGCGGGTTGGTAAGGGTTCTTGCCTGACATCACATGTCACCTTAAAAAACAAGAATCATAGCTAAATGACATACCATCAATGATTAAGAATCATATTTTCGCCAAACCTTCATAAAACATCAAGGAATGTTTTGCATTACTTCCATCAACCTTGGTCATCCTTCACTTGGTTACCTTGGCATGAAGGTTCACGTGGCGCAGTGGTTGCAGCGCTTTGGTAGTGATACCAAAAGTTAAGCAACCCAAGGCCTTGTTTGGGATGGGTGACCATTCTGACTATTTAAATGACGTCTATTTAGGAGCATCTCCGTGCTTCGGAAGGTACGTTAAACTGTTGGTCTCGGTTAATATCGATAGGTAGTAGCCGTTAAGCCTAGTCGGAGGCCCTCGGGCGGCTAAATAACATCTGATAGTAAGGTTGGTCACTTACCTTACAAACACCCCTCCACCAATCCGCACTGAGCCCGCGTGGTGGAGTAGTTGTGAGTGAGGCATGTGCTCAGCGGCAGGAAGTAAGGCTGACTATGAGATGATGATGACATCAACCTAGAGTCAATTCACTACTCCTGTTGTAACAATAGCGAAATAGGTAAAGTAAAATTTACTAAAAATAAATTAAGAAAACACACTAGTCACAATCAACAGATCATAACAAACAGTCAAAGAAACATCAACACGAGTTTTAGGCTAAACCACATGTAAAAAAATGTAGCGGCGTTAGTCTTTAAAGATCTTTTATTTGTTTTGGCAAATGTTGATGACACCTGACGTTGCGTCACCACTCCACCACACACAGCTGTTCAACCTACCCAAATTTCTGTATTCCTCCCAAATTATATTTGACTTTATACCATCATAATAGCATATAAATTTAGATGCAGTAATTTGTCAAGTTTGTATAGGTCGATGTGAGCAGAGTACAATGCAAAGGCACCGACTTATCACCGCCAAAGAGTGATCTATGTAAATACGGACGCCGCCAGCGCACGCGTCGGCTTAAAGTGGCCGGTGTTGACTTTAGGGTGGCCACACTGAAGTGCTAAATTAGGACTATCCCGTGTCCTAGACCTTAGGAGGCACTCTGAGTTGCAGGTTTTGTGTGTGCGGAAATAGACTCTGAATTTAAAATATAAATAAATGTACTTTTCATATTTCATTTCATATTCATTACTAACCATAGATATTAAGATAATAGTTACTAATCTTTATGGAGCCAAGTTTTTCCGAAATAAATGATTTTTATTTTATTTTTTTATTTTTATTATTTTTTTTTTATTATTAACAGGGTATTATTTTATTAACACCCGACGAAAAAGAGAGTTGTCATTAGTTTGATTCATTTGCCTGTTTTTGTGTGTGTTGTGTGTGTTCGGGTTTATGTGTATCTGCTTTTGTGTGTGTCTATACACAAATATAATTTTAAAATTACAGAATTACAAGATACAGCGTTGTAGCTCTCAAACGGATTAACCGATTTCAATTCGGTTTTTGTTATTCGTTAGATAATTAAAATCACGGTGGTCCGTTAGCCGTTTAAGCTTTTAACTGGAAAGTTTTTATTTCTCGTTCCTGGGTGTGTAAGATGTCTATCTTCCCTGTTCCAGCTTTTAAGCAATTTGCAATTTTTAGGGTTCCGTACCTCAAAAGAAAAAAACGGAACGCTTATAAGATCACTTTGTTGTCCGTCTATCCGTCCGTCCGTCTGTCAAGACCGTTTTTCTAAGGAACGCGTAGAGGTATCAAACTGAAATTTCTATATGATACTTAGGTCTACTGTCCCTGGAAGCTGTAGAAAAATCAATCTTCTTAGCCAACGCAATCGAAAGATACAGCCATTTAGGCCGCAAATTTCCGCAAATTTTCGAAACTCGCACGGGAATCAAAACCTACAGGGTACTTCCCGTAAACTTAGAATCTTGAAATTTAGTACGAAGTCACGTCTTATAGTACAGATATAGGAAAAATTACGAAAACCGTAAATTTTTAGTTTCATCATTTAAAAATTTTTTTGACAATTTTGTAAATTTCAAAGTTACTACTCCGTATCTACAGATTTGTACGGAACCCTCGGTGCGCGAGTCCAACTCGCACTTGACCGGTTTTTTTTTACTTTGGTTTTCAAGCAACTGCATCTGAACAGTTTCCCTGAAAAAGTTTTTTACTATTAAATGCCAAATGTATTTTTTTGTCGCAAACAGCTTCTCGGCCGTCTCTGGGTTCCTTGTTAAGCTTTGCTCTCATTTCCAGGCTTAAGATAGGCGCGTTGCTTTTTAAAACATACATAATGATAAATAGTTCCTAAAGTTACCAATGGAGGATTTTCTTAAAACCAAAGAATTTTTAACTCTGTATCCTAAATTATACTGAAAGCTGGTCGTACCAAGCACAGCGGCGGGCGGTGATCATCAAAGTTGTAATGTTTCCACACACATAAAGCGGTATTCGGCAGGCTTTGTCTCTTACTGACCTGATGGTATAGTTGGAGTTGGTTTTTAACTGTTTATACAACAAAACGCAATAACAACACCGTTTTGCTACGCTGTGCTACCATGATATAGATATGATGCTGAGTATTTAAACCTTCTTATTAATCTGTAATACGTTTATTTTAGGTTGAAGTCAAGCTAGAAAGGGAAAACCTAGAGGTCGTCAGGGCATTGTATAAGTAACTACTAGTATGTAATAGTAACTCAACAGCTTTGAAATAATTTAGAGAGGGCAAACTTGTTATATTATTCTTATTATTATTATTTATTATTACACTTTGTTTACTTGGTGTGACTTTTTTAAAATATATTATAATAACAACAACATCACATACATTGATCTGACTCTGTGGTAAGTAGCTTAAGCACTTACAGATATCAGAATCAATTGTGGTATTACAAATAAACTTATATTAATACATATTATAACACCCAGACCAGTACAAACAGACATGTTCATGCATACAAACGTTAATACAGTGCGGGGATCTAACCCGCGACCTCTTGGTTAATAGTCAACTTCTTGACCACTACACCAAAGTGGTCGTCTTTTAAATTACTTTAAAAAAAACAATATACCAATTTTTACCTTGCCTAATTTTATTCCTGTACCTATATGCACAGGATTTATCATACATTAATATAATTCGGTGTGAAACGGCAAATAACAAAAATGTTAGTGAAAACGTTGAATCCGTTACTACGCCGCATAACTCAAAACTGCAACAATGCAAAATAAATCTCGTACATATTTCACTCAAAAATTCAACACCATAGAAAATTTTAACGTTCTCAAGTTGCAGTCAAACCCTTAAAAAGGGCGCGACGGGAAACGTCAAATAAATCAGCGAGAACGCGCTAGACAAATAAAACATCAAACGAAACAAAAAAAAAGTTTGTATCTACACAAAAATTCGCAAAGAGAATTACAAGCTATAATATGCAGTAGTGTTAACTATAACCAATCTTGGTTCAATCTGTCGATGGATTATGGTGCTTATTCATCTGTATTTACGGTGCAAGACGGTTGCAGATTTGGGTTGGTAGTGATTTAGTCCCTATCGAACGTCAACCTGATTAATGTCGCCAGTAAATCAGTGGATTACGACAACGCGAGAAATGACGAGTCGCGGCCGGATCGCAAACGATACTATGCGTGGAACGGAGCATAAGTTTTAAGCGCATTTGATGTCTTTTTAAATAAATAAAATAAAATTACATATTTTTTTTATCTCTTAACATATAGTAAGCCTCGAATTTTCAAATTTCAAATTTAAATAATAATGATAATGAAATAAGTTAAGAAGTTACTTTTAATCACAATATAAAGTTTTGATTTCTTTTTAAACCTATTACCGTACAAAATTTACAATTTATTTGTATATGTTTGTAATATTACTATTATCTTAAAAAATAGGTTGAACGTCTAAGAGTTTTTTTATAACTCATATTAGGAGTTTTAATTCGTTACACATTATGAAAAGTAAAAAAAAACAATAAATTTCCACTTAAATAGCCCCTAAGTGTGCCAAAAAAACAGCGAATAATATGCAATGGCTAGAAATGTTTTAACCAGTCATAGCTAAGAAGTAGCAAATTATCGTTCAAATAAAAAAAAAACTCTTTTAGTCCCGTCTATCCGTCCGAGAGCTGCGATGCCACAGGCAGACACACATAAACACATACACACACGCAGATATAGGTGTAAAACTTATAACAGCCCTATTTTGTGTCGGAGATCAAAAAGTGTCACTTCGATACAGCTGATGTAACGCTCTCAACTCTTGAATTGCGACAGACCCCCGGTCATATCGAATTATTGGGTAAACACGTAGTGTAATCGGCCGATCGTTTCATTTAGAATGCGAGTGCAAGGGTATCCGAGATATATTGCTTATAATATTTCTAATAAAGGTGTGTGAATTGGAAATGTTAAGATTTGTTGCCTAGAAAAAATATTCGCAGTTTACACAGCTTGTAAGCAATAAATATTTGCTAACCATGGAATGGTTGTATTATTAGGCTTGTGTTACGGCAACTAGTACCACACCTTGGAATTTATTTACTGTGATATTTGTCTTTTTTATTTGTTATATTTATCATATTCTCTATCACT
Organism: Pyrausta despicata; assembly: GCA_963921415.1. Lineage (NCBI taxonomy): Eukaryota > Metazoa > Arthropoda > Insecta > Lepidoptera > Crambidae > Pyrausta > Pyrausta despicata. The sequence continues at coordinate 1,481,583 of OY992850.1, read as the reverse complement.
TTTATGAGCTGTCTCTGCTGAACCTAGTGTAATATTTATCGAATTATCTGCTTCAATAAATTAAAGAAAGCACACCGTTGTACAATAAAACTTACCACACTATCACTTTTTATTACTCACTCTTTTCTGTAACATAATAGAACAAAGATGACAATGGAATCCACTGCATTATCTCATTCATGTTTACTAGTATCGTGATTCATAAATTTACGACCCATCTCCACCATTGACAAACCCATAGACTACACACCGTACCTTTCTTTCGAATGGAAACAGCGTTGAAATAATACGGTAACTCGGGAACAGGGGCTATAGTTTTTTTTTTACTGTTCCGTCTTTTATTTTTATTTTGGAGGTTGTTTATAATGCGGTTTGAATGGCGTGATAGTAAACAATGCAAATTTAATTGCACTGTGGATTAATTGATTCCAAAGTAACGACTTGTAAATATTTTTTTTATTTCCGACATAGAATTAATTAAAAGGCTTCTAACAAAGTAAATTACCGTTTTTTTAACATTTGCAAAAATGGTGAACCTTGATTGTCGCATAATTGAAAATTCTCTCGTTTATAAAAATTAGAGTAAAATCATAATCATAAGAATAACAATTTTAGCACAAAAATAAGAATTCAAAAAGTAACAATTTGGCACTCTAAGACTTCTTACTATTTGCGGCAAATAAACAAACCTCCTTTACCTCAAAGTCAGTAGATAACCTTCAATGTGAAATTGAAACACACTTAAAGAAAAATGATTTGCCACGGATGGGACTCAAACCCGCACCTCTCGCAAGCCGGCGATTGCCAATTGAGCTAATATGACTTTTACTCATCGGTTCGAATTTATCATTCATCTTAACTTATTGTGAAACAGCTGAAAAGGTGTTTAGTTCGATTTTTTTTTTTTAATCAATATGGGTTCGCTCTTGACATCATTCTCCCTCTAGGAGTTAAAGAAGATGTCGACGATGTAGCGAGCTTACCCAGAAGGTGTCTATTTATTATAATTATGTAGGTATTTTACCACAACTCAAAGAAATTCACGAGTAATCAATAGGGGGAGCATTCGCACGGCTTGCGAGAGGTGTGGGTTCGAATCGCGCCAGTGTCAGTCTATTATTATTTAAGTGTGTTATAATTTCACATTGCAAAGTAATTTGCATGGTTAATTCTAAAAAATAAAGTAACCTAAAAGATAATCTGCAACGCTAATGTGGAATCCGAATAGGAAAATATTAGGTCTAGTACAAGACTTGGACACACAAAATACTACTTATTCTAATTTAACATAAGTAAATCTTAAACCAATAGAGTTTTATTTACCGACAAAAGGTTTAAAAATTTCTTTGCGGACCGCTAGAATAGCGTGCGTGCGTGAGACGTTGTCACGATGTTACTGACAAATTGATTTATGTAGTCGGGGGAAGCTCTGGGCGAGTTTGTCGGCGGCCGGGTTACACGTACGCGCTGCCACATAACAGTTTCACTACTACAACGAATGTTGTAAACTTGTAGCGTTATATTTTTTTTGGGTTTAAAAGTTTGCAGGAATTTCATTTTTTTTAATATTTTTTATAGTTTTGTATTAATAACATCAATTATTCATGTGTCCCAACAGAATATACGGTACCTACTATATTTATTTAAGAAAAACCTTGCTGTTTGGGAGCCTCAGTGTACCTAGCGCCGCTTAATTAAATAAAAACTTTGTAGTGCTGTGATTTAGCGGTGAGTGATATCTTATTCGGCCCCTGTTAGCTTTAGCTTATTTTATATTTATAATTGGGATGATGACACCTATCTTAAATATTGTCAAGAACATGGTGTTTAAAAAACATAGCCCCAATGAAGTTGATACAACCAATATATTTCAAAAAAGCTGTAGAAACCAATTTTTAAACACACAAAATGCAATAAATATTCGGTCAATTGACTCCGATTTCTGACACATGACCGTGACGTGATCATTTATTCCCATACGAAATCTATGGAGGCAGACCGTTTTGACAGATAATAAAAAGTATGTCAACGATTGGTGGTGTCGTCTAGCCAATTACAGCTTAGATAGATAGCTTAATATACTTTGTCTTTGATTAAAAAAAAACTTTCATCGTCCCATACTTAAAAATTAATAAAATGAAATATTTGCTGTTCTAAATTTCAAATCTTACTTAACTCCGAATACTTCCCACGTAAATATTGTAATATTCGTGCATGCGCGTGTTTATTCCGTCATGTATGTCGGTCGTGGATGACGTGACGCAAATTGATTTACAACGCGCGGGGGCAGCACTTGCCGGCAACTTCACTTAATGACCAAGTTCACGGACGCACTGCAACAGTTTGTGATATTTTGGTCATCGTCTGTGTTGTCGGGTTAGGTAGTTAGAACGCAACATGTCATTTATCTATTGGCTTATTGATCAATAGAGTTTTAGCCCGTTGCTAAACTGCGTTTTGTCCTTAGGATAGATTTTTGAGTTACGTCAAAAAGTGGTTTTAAAGAAGCCTTCCATGGAACTTGGTTATTTGGTGAACTCGTGAACGTGATCTTTATATAGTCACTAAGGTGGAAGGTGGGAGCTAAAATGAGTCTAATCTCCACCGTCAAGCAAGTTCCCCCAATTTTAGTTATTTTCTTGATTATTTAGATAATATACATACACGTTCCTGTATCCTAAACTATTACAATCACTAAAGAGCTCCGTTATTACAGCTGAGATAAGCTAACAGCTGATCAGGAAAACGCGTCCTCGCAATGTCAAACTCAGGTAATATTAAAAACTGGAAGGTGGGAGCTAAAATGTTCAAATCCCCACCGTCAAGCAAGCTACTAATCGGAAAAGGTTCCCGCAATTTTAATTATTTTCGTAATTATTTAGAGACAGCGTACATACATGTTCCTGTATCCTAAACTTTTACGATCACTAAAGAGCCCAGTTATTAAAATAAGTATGTACTCCAGTAATTGTCATTAAATCAAAATAACCACTTTAAAAGCCGTCAAAGGACACCGACAGAAATCTCACGGGAACATCACTCCTTCACTTTATGACCTCAAAAATGTCAAACGATCTTCAATCTTATTACAATTTCCATACGACTAACATAGAACTTGGTTGTATTTTTTATCAGGACGTCAAGTTTTTCATGTCCACTGCAAAATGAGCTCCGATTCTACACAAAGTTTAAACAACGATAGGTCAGCTTAAGTTAGACACTGTTGGATGACTTTAAACCATGCGTACATGTGTCCCATTGGTGATCCACCCATGGGATATAACCAGGCCATAAACTAAATGTCATGGGATTGGAAGACACGTACTTAATCCAACATTTTAATGTCCAACCGTTTTATGGCCGAAGGAATATAAAAATTGAGGTGTCTATTGTTTGTTGTGAAAAAGACGTTTTATTTTATTTCATTTTATTTATTAAGGTACAGTTATGTACAGCAGGCAAACTTATTCTCATTATACCAGCTAACGTTATGTAACGTTGCATGGAGTTACCTTTATAGATTAGTTGTAAAGTTTTGGGTTCATCGTTCTAGTTATATTCTGGCATAAAATAGTACATGTCACCCAAACTGGTCTTTTCAATAGATTATATTATTTATTTATTTATTTAAAAAACTTCTGCACAAATTGTGTACAATGGCGGACTTAATGCCGGAGGCATTCTCTACCAGTCAACTACAGGTCCAAGCAGAGAACATACATAAAAAAGAAAATGAAAGTAAAATAGTTAGGTAGCTACTAAATTGAAAAAAAGAACATTTTTTTCTATGTAGCTTTTAGCCAACCTTAAAAAGAAAATACTTGTATGTTCCAGAAAATTTCATGAAAAACGTGATGTTAGGTAGGTATTTCGTGCTAAGAAACTTTGAAAGCTATCTAGCTTATAAGTAGGTACTAGCTGTATTTGTACTGTAGCTGTTAATTTAAGTACTGGAATGTAGGTAAACAATGGAGGTATTTTCTCGACCATTCCTTTGGCACGTGATAATAATTTGCGCTGAATTTTTATTCCAATATCTCAATCTAACTAACATTTGCAAACTTATTCCCAAACGGCGTAATTAACAAAATAATTGGCTCGGCAATGCGACAGCGCATTATATCGCATATACTGTCATCTAACATAACATATATTGAGTACAATGTCATAAAGTACGCGAAATTACACGGGACCGATATCCAAAAACAATGGCCTGATTGGAGGCCAAAAACGAACGACATTCAGCTCTTAACATCAAAAAACAAAGCACAATTTTGCGCGTCATCAAGTATGCATGCAACTATACGAGTGAATAACTTTTTTCAATTATAAAAGACTTAATTTGTTTTACTACTAACAAGCGAAATTTAACCATATAGATGTCTGATGCGGGCGATATTCGCTCACAACTTCACCCCACGTACAACGTTGCAACTCCGAAAAGGTTATCCACGAAAATGTTAATATAATAGTTGCTTCAGTACTACGGGTTTGTTGGCGTGAAAGCATAAATCAATTTTATAGCCCCATCTAAATCAAACGCGTTTTAATGGGAGGCCCCCGTCATATCATAGCACAGTATGATAATTTACGGCTACTATGTGACGAATGTTAGAAATAAAGGTCCTGCCACCCTCTGGGATTAGTTTTATGCCCTAAACCGTGGTCGTAAATATGTCGCCCGTATCTTGGGGCGTGGAGATAATTTTTGGACTTGCACCGTTCTCCGTGCTGGCGGTGTTTATTGGAACGATAAGTTGTGTCGGAACTGTCGCCGACGTGACGGATATTCCGACGTGTTGCGTGTATGCGTGAGAAGAGAGAGGGTTAAAAATGTCCGTGGCTTCTGGGGCTTGTTTTACTGTCTTATGTGTAGAACTTTCGGTTGAATCAGGAACAAATATTTATTTATTTCATTAAACTTTATTGCACAACAAAACTATGTACAAAAGGTGGACTTAACGCCGTAGGGCTTTCTCTACCAGTCATACCTTTGGGCTAAGCAGAAACGATTAGTGGACGGTGCGACAAAATGAATAAGAGAGAAAACACAAAAATAATAATACCAATAATATGACACGATTATACAATAATAATTTATATAAATTATACATTTATGAAATATACAATTTATTTAATTGATAAAAATGATAAATGATAAAATTTTGAGTGCATGTCCGTATGCTTTTTAGAATTAACTCAAATAAAAATATAATTGATAGTGGTAAAGGAAGGAAAATAAGCAAAAACCATACTCTAGTCTAAATACGTAACAAAATGATCCAACTGCATTGTTGTGAAAACAAGCTTTATTTAATTTAAATAAAGGTAAAATAATAATATCACTCCATAGAGACTCCAAACTCACTTAAACAGCCCGTTGGCATCCCTAGATAAGTCAATATCAACTAGTAATAATTCATCGACTATGAAAGTTTATATTCGCATCAATTGACTTGCATTCAAATTGCGGATAATCCATCCAATAATTTGACCAAGAATTTTATTCTATTTATGGTTTCATAGAAACCAAATGAGTCCCTAAAAACGAATGACCTCATTCACTCGTTTTTCGTGTATCACATATAACATAGCAACAAATAAAATTTATGGCACACATAAATTTCATTAATTACGTACGCTCCGATGATTAATGGTCACTACCCGTTGTAGATTTTAACAAAATATCGTTATTTAACAATAATAATATCATAACTTTCAAATGGCCGGTGCGGACCGGTCCAATTTCGCAGTGATTTAGATGCGATTAAATTTTACGCGATTAAAAATGTGACCTGCGCCTGCAACCTTGAGGTGAAATGGACGTCTGGCTATCTCAATGATTTACTAACTTTAAAATGTAATTATGTATTGATATCGCAGTATTTAAATCTCTATTATAAATAGCTACTAATGGACATTCGGCAGTTCTGAATTAACAAAAATACGTTTAATGATAACGAAATCACTACACATACAAATACAAAACCGCTTCCCGAGTCTGTCTATGTATGCTTAGATTTTTAAAACTATTCAACGGATTTTGATGCAGTTTTTTTTTTAAATAGATTTGTTCAAGCCAAAAGTTTATGTGTTTAATATAACACATCGTCATGATGTCGTCCAAAAATGTAGCAAGCTGAAGTGGCAGTGGGCTGGCCATGTCTGTCGCAGAACCGACGAGAGGTGGAGCAGGAAGGTTCTTGAATGGAGACCACGCTTAGGTAAACGTAGTGTGGGACGCCCCCCGGCTAGATGGACAGACGACCTGAAAAAGGCAGCTGGTAGTGACTGGATGCAAAGGGCAGGAGATCGTGCGCTGTGGCGCTCCTTGGGGGAGGCCTATGTCCAGCAGTGGACTGTAACAGGCTGATATGATGATGATGATGATAACACATCGGACAAGACGTCTGCCGTGTTGACGACAAATCAAAGGCAAAGGAGATAGGTAATTTCATCACCTTGCAATTGGAGACATTGGGATTTTAATATTATCAATGTTTACTTTTAATATTTACTTAATAAATGTGTGAGATATGTTACTCTTTATGCTTAATAACAATTTTTGAATCTCTCTTTATGCTTATACTTAATTATTATTTATTTATTTATTTAAAACTTTATTGCACAAGAAATGTACAAAGGGTGGACTTAATGCTAAAAGCATTTTCTGCCAGTCAACCTCAAGGTCATGCAGAAAGAAGGCAATGGGTGCAGTGAAAATTAAAAAAAATATTAAATAATTAAAAAAAAATCAATTAATTAATATGGATAATATATTTATATATATATATATATATATATATATATATATATATATATATATATATATAAAATATTTATATATGCACTTAATCTCTATATCATGAAATTTAGAAACGTTTTTCAGTGTGAGTTCGTTCAGTTTGAGTTCTGTCACGATTGGATACGTTTATCTACTATTACTATATCTACGTTTATCTTTTTTAACAACTTCTGACAGCTGACACGTGGAGCTGATTAGGATTAATCAGAGGTTTTAGACTCGCTCGGTCACTAGAATGGGGTCTAGGGCTAACAATTTTCTAAGTAATAAATATGTAATATAGGAAATACATAATTATACATTTTTTCAAATTATATTTCATAAACAGATACATCTATCCTTATAGAATATATTCCAATGCGATAGGTGCTTAGTAAAATAGATTAAACTAACACTTTAGTCTACCTGTGACCACGAACGCTGAAAAGGGTCCGAAACGTCAGGTTAAAATAAAATGTAAGTAAATCGCGAAATAATGCGTAAACAAGTGTATGAAATATAGATTGAACAATTTAAAATATAAAATTAGTTGGAAATTAATTAAATTCAAAACATTTCAATTCTATTACAACACAAGTAGAGTTCATTTATTCAACTTTTACCGCATAAATAGTGATACAATCACCGGACTACATCCATAAGGCATTTACTACCAGTCAACTAGAGTTTTTGCTTCCTACCCCCTTCCAACTTTTTCTAAGTAAAGTTTTAACAACGGTCAAAGCCTTGACCTCAAACGTAGGTACTTACCTATATGATATGAAAACACGTCAGAGGTCGTCTCTAACGTTAGGTTGTTATTTTCGAATCATGCCGGCGCATTTGCACGCACGGTCAAGTTCGTAAGGGTGACAGGGATGGCAACATCCGAACGGACAAAAGCTTGGACAGTAGGGAGAGGGGGGGGGGGGGGTGCAGGTACAACTGACAAGTTGAGGTCGTAGATCAGACGGACGCGGTGTCACTCGCCGTCGAATAAATAATGCGCGCATGTCAATTGCTGGATGGGGTTATGAGAAAATGAAACAAGAAAAAAAAATGTTTTTCTTCTTAGAGTGTAGTGCTTTTTGAGCTCAGGACATTGACTGGCAATTATTGTTATACAAATTAAGCTTTTTTTTGTATTAGGGTGCAATTACAGCAGGCACAGTTATTCTGATTATAAAATCACACTACAGACATATACTAGTCCGACTGCCAATTAAAATTAAAAAAATTTTTATAACTTAAAAAAATAATTTATTTAAAAACAATAAAAATAATATAAATTAAGAAACATTTAATTTAAACCTTTTTTCTTTGAGCTTTTTCTTGATAGTCTCTCGAGTTGTAGCTGGCGCACAGAACGACTGGGGATTCTAAAGTTTACTGTCTGAAAAAGAGAGGAGTCAACTTTCCATTCTATGTTATGCAACGTGTAGAGATCGGCAAAGACGCGACCGTCCTCCAGACGAACCATCCTGAATTCCCGGAGTCTGTCTATAGATTCGGGTAGTTTTCGTCTTAGGCCTCATTTACGGAGACGCGGCGCGTTGTGCGGCACGTGCGGCGTGCTGACTTGCGGCGCGTCAAACGTTTTTTGTATTTACGGAGAGGCGGCGCGTGAAGCGGCACGCACCATCGCACGCGTAAACACAAACATATAGAAATAGACGACGGTGTTCATAGAGACGCGGGGCGGGCCTAGCGGCGGGCAACGCTGCGTGGGACGCGTCCTTGCCATCCGTGGGCTCCGCCGCCCCAAATGCTCCAACTCAAACAAACTCGTGTAAAATTGCTTCTCCGTAAACGCTCTCATACAACGCCATATGTTTGACTTTAGTGCGGGCCGCGCCGCCCAACGCCACGCGCTGCTCAACGCCACGCACCACGCACCGCGTCTCCGTAAATGAGGCCTTAGCCCAAGCCAACAAATGAGACCTCACAAGAAACGACGTTGCACAAATTGGGAACCAGGCTGACGAGCAGTATTCCAGAATGCTGCTGACTAAGGAATTGTAGAGGATCATCCAAAATTGTCGACATTTAATTGGTTCACCTAAGCGTGGTCTCCATTCGAGAACCTTCCTGCTGCACCTCTCGTCGGTTCTGCGACAGACATGGCCAAGGTATGACATTAGGTAAACGAAGTGTGGGACGCCCCCCGGTTAGATGGACAAATGACCTGAAGAAGGCAGCTGGTAGTGACTGGATGCAAAGGGCGGGAGATCGTGCACTGTTGCGCTCCTTGGGACTGGAGGACTATGTCTAGCAGTGGACTGTAACAGGCTGATATGATGATGATGAAACGCTTTAGCAATAAAGCCCAACATTCTGTTTGCTCTTGGCATTATGTTGTAATAACGCATTATAGTAGTCACATACACATCTAACTTCATCAATCAATCTAAGATAACGTCAAGATAATCACTGAAAATTTTTTTAGTTTCATATTTTACTTCTGATTGAGTAATTATATTATTTAGTAACCAAATACTTCAGTTTAATAATTGTGTCCTAAATCTACAATCGCTCTTCGATAATAATAATCTAGTTCAATGATAATTTTCACGTAATTAACTATGTATTATCAAGTAATTAATTGCCGCTATAAAACATAACGGATTGATTTGCAACATACTATCGTTCATATACGAGTAATTTATGTTTAAAAGAACAAGCAATTTAATGAACGATAAACATGCAATTTACAATTAATTTGAGGATAATTATGATTTATTGTGTTACTAAATTGGGTTCAAATCTTGTAAACAAGTGATTCTCGTCCATTTTACATTATATAAGAAAGTTTAGATGTTTTAACATGTACAGATTTTAACATTCTTAACTGAATTTTGAAATCTATTTTTTGCTATAAAGTTTTTTTTCCTGATTTGATTGAATCTTAAAAAACACAAGGCGTTTTAATGTGAAATTAAAACAAACTTAGAGAAAAATTTACTGCCACAGACGGGACTTGAACACGCACCTCTCGCAAACCGGGCGATTGCTCTCCCATTTGAAATACCGTGACACTTACTCAAAGAATATATATATTATTTATTTTTTGTATATTATAATATAATTTCATATTTACTTTCATTTATTGATATTATATCTATATATTATGTTTATTTATTTTCGCGTTATTAACCACAATTTACCTTCTTATTTAATTTTCACTGCACCCATTGCCTTCTTTCTGCATGACCTTGAAGTTGACTGACAGAAAATGCTTTTAGCATTAAGTCAACCCTTGGTACATTTCTTGTGCAATAAAGTTTTAAATAAATAAACAAAACTTCGTTAAAGAAACATTTAACTTTGTAACATTATTCACGGACTCTTTTCCTCTCTCGAGTAATAAAATAAAAAACACGGTTCATCAAACGGCGTAACTCCGAAAGATAAGAAAGTTTTCAAACCCGTACACTCATACAGGGTGTTTAAAAATATTGGCTCGTAAAATGCCGCATAATGCCGTCCACGGTGGTAAATAAATCATAGGATTGTTTCATTTCATTTTATTATGCCCGTGCCAGTCAAGGCGACTTTTGTATGAAACACCACGCGCATAAAACTTTTGTTTTATAGCTTTAATAACTTTCGTCTTGCTGGTCATGGGTTAATTTGATGATGTTACTTAATGAATGATGATGTTTGATGAGTTTGATCGTTTTTTGTACAACTGAGCATAGTTTTTATTAGTCTCTTTTATATAAAAATGAATTGCTGTTCGTTAGTCTCGCTAAAACTCGGAAACGGCTAAACGGATTTGAAACATTTTAGTCTCAAAATATTCGTGGCAGTCCAGGGAAGGTTTAAAAGGTAAGAAAATTAAAAAAAAACAACTGGCAGAATCAAACAACATCTGCGGGTCAGCTAGTGTTAATATAAAAATGAATTGCTGTTCGTTAGTCTCGCTAAAACTCGAGAACGGCTGAACCGGTTTGACTAATATTAGTCTTGAAATATTCGTGAAAGTCCAGGGAAGGTTTAAATGATGAGAAAATATGGAAGAACCGCGGGCAGAAGTGCGTCTGCCGGGTCCACTAGTCTATATATATAAAAATGAATTGCTGTTCGTTAGTCTCGGATCTCGCTAAAACTTGAGAACGGCTGAACCGATTTGACTAATTTTAGTTGATTCTTAGATACGTACCTCATTTCGTTTTAATTTATACCACTGATTTTAAAGCATAAGATCACAAACTTTACTGTGTACAATTTAAATACCCATTCCAACACCAGCCGTACTGAACCACTCTTTGTCCCTTCACCCCATCTGACGTTGACGTTTGACAGATGTTGACAAATTCTGACGTCGTCGCGACGGCGAGACCGACAAACGACAAATGTTGCGCGTGAAAAATTGACACCGACCTTTCATTCGGTATTAATTTGGGGATTTGAAAAAGGTGACTTGGCTAAGCGATTTGGTTTGCGATTTTTTGGCAAAACATATTTGGAGGTTACTTTTTGGAATGCCGGTAAACATTTGACAACCACTTTGGTGGAACGGACAAGCGGGTTCGATCCCCGCTCTGTACAAACATTTGTGTACATTATTATGTCTGTTTGTCTGGGTGTTATATGTATTTATTTAAGTTCATCGTTATTACAATTCTGATTTCGTTGATTCTGTTATCTGTAATACAAGTGCTTAAGCTACTTACCACGGAGTCAGATCAGTGTATGTGATGTTGTTGTATATTTATTTATTCATAGTATTTTAAAGTGATAAAGTTTGTGAGTCTCTTGCGTTTAAGTGTTTAGGGGTCAATCACTGGAAACAATAAACTTATTGAAAATATCCTTCACAATAAAATTCTACGATGAGTGAGTGCTAACACACAGGGTGGCATAATAGTACATTATGGTACTAGTGTGTAACATTGGTGATTACCGCCGAGGCGCCATTGAGGCCCTAGCCGTAGGCGAGGGTCTTAAGAGAGTCGAGGACGGTAATCATCAATACACACGTGTATCATACGACGTTTTTCAACACACTTGTGAATAAAATAACAATAAAAACTCATTTTATTTAGTATATAAAAAGTTTATTTTCCGCGCATAGGGGTTGCGCCTATTCTGCCACGTACCAAATGGGGACTTTAAAGTTTTCTTTTTTAAAATCTATAACTCACTAGTGAGTTATAGCAATAAAAAGTCACAGTTTGATTATAGGTGTCATTATTAGTCTAATTGCAGTGAAATTACAACCACTTTATGAGCAAGTGTGTTGAAAAATTATTAATTATCGTGGACGGAGTTGCGTTGGCCCACTTGTTTAAAATATAGAGTTTTGTTTTCAATTGTATGTATTTATCATGCGTTTTTAGCATCACATCAGTCGCTTTAATCACAATAAATTAAATGACAGGATTTATGATTTGTTTCCAATGCTACGAGTATCATCACAATTTGGGAAATTTGATAATTGCTTGTATTACCTTAGTTGAAATCCACTTAGATCAATACCTATGGTTTGACGTCGAATGATTTAATTTGTTCTGGTGTTTCTGAATCAGTCAATATTCACGGCTCTTAGGTTATAAATTATTTGAGTCTTTATCACACTGGGAGCGCGACAGCCGTGTGACGCGTTCTTGATTTGGTTATGAAAATGAATAGATTGTTGTATGAAAATGATCACGTAAGAATATAGTACCCCGCTAGCACATGACATCAAAAACTACTCAAATAATGACATGATTTAACTATCAATATGTCATGTTTGGCAGAGATCACTTTTACGGATAAGACTGCCTGAAGTAAACATTAATCTGTGTCTTGCATGTGCGTGTCTTCTCATATTATTTTTAGCGACTGGGCGTAACTTTTTCAACTTTTCTTGAAAAGCTGTGAGATTTTCGTTCCACTCATAAACGTTTTTCCTAAACTTACGTCATAATTATTACAGCCACATTCCTGCTGGCCGAACACGGGTACATACACACAGCAGCACATTAAGTTAACCACTACTTGCTCTTAAGTACTCGTAATAAGGGACGATTCCGCAACAAAAAACATGGGTAGCTGCATGTGCGGCCATGTGTACAATATTTGGCCTATTACACCCTGGGCTCATTGATTTATTGGTTATGAATCAACCCCTCTCCCTCTCCCCCTCCCTCGCGCCATTACACCCTGTATGCCCCCGATAATGAATCTAGTTGTATTTTTGGTCCGGCGTGATGGAAATATGAAGGCATTGACCTGATGTATGGCCGAGCGAGGGGCAAGATGATGGTTTTCACCCCCATAGGTGAGTTACGGCGATTTCCGAGCGGTGCTGACGTGGGCAGTGGTTTTTGGGCTTTTGTACCGACTACTAGAGACGCTATAGACAGGCTTGAAACAGTTTTGTAACAGAAATATGCTTGAAGTCAGAAGGCATTCAGGAACAATTTGTTGTGTAAAATTTTTTTCAACACACTTGCTCATAAAGTGGTTGTAATTTCACTGCAATTAGACTAATAATGACACCTATAATCAAACTGTGACTTTTTCATTGCTATAACTCACTAGTGCATAATATATAGATTAAAAAAAAAACTTTTAAATTCCCATTTTGGTGGCAGAATAGGCGCAACCCCTATACGCGGAAAATAAAGAATTAAACTTGATTCTTAGGCGCTTCCTACGGACGAAACACCAAGAACATCCAATGATTGGATTTCACCTACCTACACGAATAATGAGCCATCTCAAATTACAATAGAACATGAAAGTATTTAAATAAATAATCTATCTGTTGAGACCGCTATGCCATCAAAAGCAGTTAATTATAATTTTACTAACTGCACATTTACTACCCAATTGTTTCTCTAAATAATACTGACAATTTATGGACATGGTCTAAATAAAATTATTATTATTATTAAATAAACTTTTTATTTTTAATAAAATGAGTTTTTATTGTTATTTTATTCACAAGTGTGTTGAAAAGCGTCGTATGATACACGTGTGTATTGATGATTACCGTCCTAGACTCTCTTAAGACCCTCGCCTACGCTACGGCTCGATTCTCAATGGCGCTTCGGCGGTAATCACCAATGTTACACACTAGTAGGTACCATAATGTACTATTTTTCACAGATATCGTTCCATAATCCATAAATCCATTAGTTCTATCATATTTTGACTGTTTTTTAAATAAAAACTAATTTCAAAATTATTACTTAGTTTCGTATTAAAACTCCTTTTTTAGGGTTACGGACCCTAAAAACTACACAAAAAGTGAAAAACGGGACCATTGGACCCCCTGAGGGTCCCGCTTTTCACTTTTACTTGGCCGTTATACCGTGTAAGTTATTAGCGTATGTGGTTGTATAAGCGAGTTCACACATACCTTCCAGTATAATAGTCCTCCTGGCCGATTTCGACCACGGCGGCCAATCTCAACAGAGATCAGCCAACTATGCAGGAGATATTACAGTGCACAAGTGTGAGCGCAATACACAGGTGCACTCACTGTTCCATCACTCTCAAAATTCGGTGAGACGGCAATCCGACATGACCGGAGAGAGATCAGGCGCAGGACCAACGGCTTAACGTGCTTTCCGAGGCACGGGGGTGTAACACCGCCAACTTCCCGACTCCGAGCTGTTTTTGAGAAATTCATGACATAAAAAAATCTCAGAAACAATTTTGACTCGACCTGGGATTCGAACCCAGTACCTCTCGGATGTAAGGCAGAAACTTTGCCACTACACCAACGAGGTAATCAAGTCACACACCTTCCAGTATATAGAATCCAGTATACTGGATCGATTCAGTACTGTGATGTGATGTGTGAATACTATCTCCAGTAGAAACGGATCTGAACCGGGATTAAAAATAAACTTTTGCTCGATTCTGTTTATATTAGTATGCTACGAAACCCCTCGTTCGCAAATCCGATGCGTACTTGGCCATTTTTGTTAGCATGCTCTTGCTTTTTCAATATAATTAATTGAACATTTTGACAGATATTTATTTCTACGTAGAAATATTTACCCAAAAAGAAGGAAATATAACCTCTTTCTAGCCTGAGATACAGGTTCAACCTAGTTCAGGCAAAGAAAGTCTTTTTTCCCGGTGTAATTTTAAGTTCTAATGTATTAACTTTTGTTCATTGAAACTGAATAAATGATTTATTTTTATCATAATATAATTATTTGAAATAGGCAAATTCTATATTTTTAGTATAACATAATTATCTTAGCTTATTAAAACAAAATACGCCTAACTTGCGCACACCGTACGCTCAACAAGCATAACGCCGTAACTGCGACCCGACTTTTCACTCGGAGTCGGCTAACTCATACGCGCCGACTGAGTGACACGAACGATAGCATCGCTGACAGCTGACGAAGGATCGAGATCGGCGGATAGAGACACCACGATAGATAATTATTTAGGACTTTCATGGGACTTTTTATAAAGGACAAGTGCCCCGCTCCCGACTTCGTTCGCGTGGAATCCCTTTGTTTTTCAAATCGCGGTCGAACGGGATAAAAAGTATCCTATGTCCATTTTCTGGTTCTAAGCTACCTCTCCAACAATTTTCAGCCAAATCGGTTCATCCGTTCTTGAACTATAAATAGTGTAAGTAACACCACTTTATTTTATATTATAAATGTAAAGAAATAGCAACTTGCAGTATAAACCTTTTAAGAATGTTAATTACTGCCTCCTAAGCTCATCAAGTATAACGCTTTAAGATACCTACGATCGGACTTATGGTTTAGAAGTTAACTATTAACCAAGAGGTCGCGGGTCCGATCCCCGCCGTGTACAAACATTTGTGTGCATGAACATGTCTGTTTGTTCTGGTCTGGGTGAAATGTATTTATTTTAGTTTATTTGTATTACCACTGTTGATTCTGATATTTGTAACACAAGGGCTTAAGCTACTTGCCAGTCAGATCAATGTATGTGATGTTGTTGTATATTTATTTAAAATAAAAAACACATGGTCACCATAAACTGAAGTTCTTGGCGAATGATTGACACAATACGTTGGTTGGTTGCTTCACTCAAGATCGGTTAGCAATAACTCAATAAATCGACTTATCGAATTGTTTAAAAGACTGATCATGTTTATTTTAAACGCTTAGATGCACCTTTGGAATTCTATTTGTACATTAGTGCAAAATAACAGCTAATTTTTTGCGACATCAACACTTGTTAATTTATTTATTAACATATTAGTCTGAAAAAATATTTCATAAATATTACAAAAACAATTTTTTTTATTGCCAACAAGAAATCCAACGTTTATTTTTTTAAAAGTAATTAATTAATGATTTTTTCGACTCAAAATATGACACAAAAAAATTACAACATAAGAACCTCACAACAGTCATATTTCCAGGTATTTGTAATATACTCGTATATAACCAATTATATATTTATATATTTACAAACTGTTCTCTGAGCGGTCTTAGCGACTCCGCAGTGTCACCGGTGACTCGAGGGCTGGCAGCTACCTTGGCCAAAGAATTAGCTCGGCCATACAGCGAGGAAACGCTGCTAGCGTTCTTGGCACCGTTGATATCGGGGTAGGTCTGTAAGATGAAACTTTTTGATTTATTTTTTCTTTTTATTGTAATATAGGAAAAAAATAGTAACGATCTTGTAAAGTTACATTTATTTGGTTAGTTTTAGTGTTGTCTTTTTTAAATAAATTATGCTACGGCAATAATATCGGTTCTCAAATTATCTAATAAATAATCCTATCCCATAACTTTAAATGCATGATTAAGTTTGACGACCAAGAGGTCGCGGGTTCGATCCCCGCACTGTACAAACATTTGTGTGCATAAACATGTCTATTTGTACTACGTGTTATATGTTTTTATTTATGTTTATTTGTAACACCACTGTTGATTCTGATATATGTAACACAAGTGCTTTAGATACTTACCACGCAGGCAGATCAATGTATGTGATGTTGTTGTATATTTATTTAAAAACTAGCTGTGCCCGCGACTTCGTCCGCGTGGAATTTTAACTGTTACCGCCTTCACCGCGTGGAGGTACTCCCAGCCTATGCTACTGTTTAACATGACCCAAATGCAGGCATACCTGCGACTCTATAACAGGTACACACAATGAGTTCCCTTAGTTAGGTAGGGTGATTAATTCATCCCAAGTTTAGGCCAGTTAACACTTAGTCACTTGGCGTGAGTTATTATATATTTCACTGTCTAGGTAAAACTCAATCAAATGAAAAAATCCCATCAAATTCAGTCCTGTAGTTTCTGATATTCAATTTCCTGCCTACACTCTTAGTCTATTGGCGTGATTATTGCAAGTGATGCTGAGTCAAATAAAAAAAGTCCCATTAAAATCGGCCCAGTAGTTTCCGAGATTCAATTTTCTGCCTACCCCCTTAGTCTATTGGCGTGATTATTTCTATCCTTCTTTACCTTCCAAGTAATGTTGAGTCAAATAAAAAAAAGTCCCATTAAAATCGGTTTAGTAGATTCTGAGATTCAATTTCCTGCCTGCCCCCTAAGTTCATCGGCGTGATTATTTATATCCCAGTTTACTCTCCAGGTGATACTGAGTCAAATAAAAAAAGTCCTGTCAAAATCGGTCCAGTAGATTCTGAGATTAGCCCGGAAAAACAGACAGACAGACAGACGGACAGAAAATTTTAAAAATTGTTGTTTTGGCTTCTATTACGGTAATTAAGACCCCCTGTAACAATTTTTCATAAAAATCTTCAATGTACAGAAATCGATCTTTTACAGTCTTATTATTATATGTATAGATAAACACGATGATAGTAAATTAAAATGGTAATGCAGATAAACAAAGACCTTATCAATCTTTTTAAATACTTTTACAGTTTAGGCATTGTGACACACGTAAGAGATACGAATTTCGCAATTAAAATATTTATTGAATCATAAATCATAATATTGCTGCATCAAATTACAATGCATGGAGTCACACCTGGTGAATAGATAATCATTCAAATCTTATAAGCGGTTTACTTTAATCACACTAAAATGATCATTTTTATTATCTATATAAATTTGACGGCGGAAGTCAGTAATTCTTTGATTGATAAGTAATTTACAACCTGATACGTACGGTTTAAAAAAAAAACATAATTAATGAAATTCAGGCAACAGATAATAAAAATACAAGCCCATATTAAATAAATAAATAAATATTTCACAACAATCACACCAATTCTCTAGACCCATATGAAGCTACGAGGCTTGTGTTATGGGTACTAGACAACGGATAAACATACATAAATACTTTTTTTTGTAAATAAATACATATTATACACAAAAAAACACCTTACATATTATAAATGCCTGACAGACTAACATACATACAAATAATAAAAATTAAGTTAAATATGACACAAACACAAATCACAGCGTCAGCGAACAGATGCGTAGCGCGCGGTGTCAGCAGGTTCTACTTACTTTTTAGTAAGTATGAAACTGATAATTAACCTAATTTTCAGTCAAAGGAAGAAAGAATATTGGAACCGGTCGTTAAACATATACAGGTTGGAGACGACAATACGACAATTGACTTTTTGTCTGTTACGCTATCACGTCTTAACTACTGACTCGATTTGGATGAAATTTGGTACACATACATGGTCGTCAACATTCTCTGTATGTATTAAATTTCAACGAAATCTGTTCAGTAGTTTAGGCGTCAGAGCGTTAAAGACAGAAATTCAATTGTCGTATTGTCGTCGCCATCCTGTATTCCATCATCAATCTTTAATCAAATTCTGTACGATTGCTCAATACCTTTTAGCTACTAGTCTAACAAATCTCAGAGCGTAAATAAAAATATTTATATTATTCGGTGTTGGTAAAAAATATAAGGATTCTATAACATGCGAAGTTGACGTCATACATGTCAGTAAGCCGTTGATGCGACTCTATAAGGGTAAAAATGTTGGTACATCTCTTCCTCATCAGGCATCAGGCTGGGTACAGGCTTCACCTCAACTATGGGGTGGTACGAGCCATACTCCACCACGCGGGCTCAGTGCGGATTGGTGGAGGGGTGTTTGTAAGGTAAGTGACCAACCTTACTGTCAGATGTTATTAAGCCGCCCGAGGGCCTCTGACCAGGCTTAGCGACTAATATCTGTCGATATTAACCGGGACCAACAGCTTAACGTGCCTTCCGAAGCACGGAGATGCTTGTAAATAGACGTCACTTAAATGGTCAGAATGGTCACCCATCCCAAACATGACCGCGCCTTAGGTTGCTTAACTTTGGGTATCACTACCAAAGCGCTGCAACCACTGCGCCACAAGCATCTCTTACTCTCCAGTTAAAAACCCGATAGAGCCACGAAATCAGCTGGTGACCTTCAAGTCTTTAACGGCTAAACAGATTTCTCCAGCCATAGCTGAAAACCCACCGGTATTAAATTATCTTTGGAATTAAAAGAAACTGATACGATGCCACAGTCATACACACAAAAACACACACAAACTAACAGACATAGGCATCAAACTACTAACACTCCACTTTTTAGTCGGAGTTTGAAAAATGTTAGTGCATCTTATTTCTTACTGGACTTGTTGTACTCACATATTGTAAAAGTTTCATTCCTCACCACACTAGGTACCAGAATCGGTACCTATATTCATTTCACAACAATCACACCAATTTTCTAGTACCAAATTAAGCTACGAGGCTTGTGTTATGGGTACTAGACAACGGATAAACATACTTAAATACTTTTTTTGTAAATAAATACATATTACACATAGAAAACACCCAGACCAGTACAAACACACATGTTCGTGCACACTTATGCTTGTACTGTGCGGGGATCGAACCTGCGACCCTTGGTTTTAGAAGTCCGACCTGTGGACCACTGCACCAAGCGGTAGTCAATTGTTGTATTAAATTTAAAAAAAAAAAATTGTTTTGTTAAATTTAAAAAAAGTTCATTCTTCACCACACTAGGTACAAATATCGTTACCTATATTCAATGAAATTTGATACTCATCCATTTTCAAGGGCACCGTTTCACCAAATTCTATACAAAGACACAAACTTGCAATTAACACCGAATGAAAAACGCGTCGATTCAGAAAAAAACATAAACGGAATCCGCCAGTCACGTTACTATCATTTTAAAGTGGTGAACTACTTAGGCATAGAAGTTAACCAAAATGCACTGCAAAATATTGTGAAAAGTAGCATTCTAGAAGTACAGTAGCCAGCACATAAGGGTTCTCATTTTTGTTGCGAAATCGCCCGTATCACAAGCACATAAGATACAGAAGTGTTTACCGTGACATGCTGGTCACTGTAACTATTTAAAATTGCACACAAATTAATACCTACTCACTCTTTTAGATTCCATCCTTCAGGTTACAGTTATATTTTACTAGTGAACCCGGCAGACGCTGTCCTGCCCGTTGTTTTCGCAAATTATCAATATTTTTCTCATCGTTTACACCTTCCCTGGACTTCCACAAATATTTCAAGGCTAAATTTATTGAAATCGGTTCAGCCGTTCTCGAGTTTCAGTGAGCCTAACTAACAGCAATTCATTTTTATATATAAAAAAGTGATCAGCGCACCTGAATTTTCCAATTGGAACGCTTAATTTTTCCGCGGTAAAAAGTAACCTATGTCCTTTCGCGGGTAGTTCTTTTAGTGAACATTCTGTACATTTTCAGTTACCAATTGTGCCTAAAAAGGAACAAACTAAACAAACGGCCAGCTCCCTCGCGCGTCTGACATTTGTCAATCATCCCCCCTAGCTGTCAGCTGTCAATGACAATTAATGGCCGGCCATTCAAAGTTTTATGGGCTTTATTACCTCTGCTGTATGAGGAAATGATTAATGCAATCACTAATGCAAATCCGAACGAGGCGAGCACGCACCGCCATTGTTATTTTCGTAGTTTTGTATGAAATTGATTTATTGACATTACAGAGACAGTCATTTTATGTTCGCACGAAATAATGGCTGCCGGTGGGCGGCGTAGCGAAATCGTAGAAAGAACTTTTTGTGGATTTGTTTCGATCGATTTGTCAATGGATATTCGCTAGGACAGGATCATTTGAGAAATTCGCTCAATTACAGTCATTGTGGATTCACAATAACGCCAATTGGTAACTTTGGAAGGTAACACATTGACATGTTGTTCGGAGTTTCACGTAGAATTCCTCGGAAACGCCGGAAAACGACACCCTTCAGTCTTTGGAACTCTTATAATCACAAATGTATTGAAATGCATGTGGCAACTTGACGACACTCAGGGTCAGGTTGGTCGTCTTCATACTCTGTAGTAACTATTTAGTAATCTGTGACTCTGTCACGTGCTCAGCCTTCGTGGTGAAGTGTAAGCGAGATGCATAGAGCTGCGTCGTCGAAATCGCAGCACGCAGCAGCATATTCCGTCCGGAGACTGCATTTAACTACAAAATCACTTTAAAAAGTTAAAAAACTTACATTAAAAAAAACGTGTGGCACTCGGGGACTGCCGCGGTAAAGCTATTGCAAGACTACACGCATACGCCTAGACGCACGCACACAAACACAGTGCCGAAGTCTGCCGAACTGAAACGATGTTAGACGATGTGTAAGGTTTTTCGTTACGGAATTTCTTGATTTGTTCGCCATGCTCAAAACCCACGATAAAATAAATAAATATACAACAACATCATATACATTGATTTGTCAATGGATATTCGCTTGGACAGGATCATTTGAGAAATTCGCTCAATTACGGTCATTGTGGATTCACAATAACGCCAATTTGTAACTTTGGAAGGCTCAGATCATAAGGAAGAACATGGTGCTTTTGATACTGTAGAAATACTTCATTAAACTCCAGAGGCAGGAATCGGACTGGATAAGATAATTAAGATAAGATAATTTATTTATTGCGGTACATAGGTTAGATTAGTTGGTACAATTTGAATAATACATTTCTACTATGTCCTACCTTATTCATACAATAATTTGTCACAAAATTACAATAACCTTATTAAAATTCAAAAATAAAGTTATTTTAATAGACACATGCAAAAATTATTATATCGATCCTGATATTTGTAACACAAGTGCTTGAGCTACTTACCAAGGAGTCAGTTCAATGTATGTGATGTTGTTGTGTATTTATTTATTTTATTATTATTACCTAGTTACTTAGCCAGGAAATCTATAGGAGAAGACCATGTCCACAATTGTATGTCTTTCTGGCATTGACCACCATCACCATCAGGTGATGATGCTTTACGTAAGCTCGTTTATTTGTATTAGGCAACAGACTTACAATTAAATACATACAAAATATAATATAGCTAATTAAAACATGGATTTAATGTAGCAAGGTCATTGACGTATTATTCGGAATGTCACGTAGACTTCCGTGGTAACGCCGGAAAACGACACCCTTCGGCCTTTGGAACTCTTATAATCACAAATTTATTAAAATTCACGTTGCGACTGTCTAGTCGCAACGCAAGTTGGAGTCTTCCAACTTGACGACACGCAGGGTCAGGTTGGTCTTCTTCAGCACATACTCCATCACGTGCTCGACCTTCGTGGTGTAGTGATGGCGAGACACATGATAATAATAGTCCTCCTGGCCGATTTCGAACAAGGCGGCCACTCTCAACAAAGATCAGCCAACTGCGCAGGAACTATTAATAATAATAATAATATTTCACAACAATCACACCAATTCCCTAGTCCCAAATGAAGCTACGAGGCTTGTGTTATGGGTACTAGACAACGGATAAACATACTTAAATACATTTTTTTTTGGAAATAAATACACTTTAAACATAGAAAACACCCAGACCAGTACAAACACAGATGTTCATGCACACTTATGCTTGTACTGTGCGGGGATCGAACCCGCGACCCTTGGTTTAGAAGTCCGACCTGTGGACCACTGCACCAAGCGGTCGTCGCCAAGCTATTATAATGCACAAGTGTGACCGCAATACACAGGTGCACTCACTGTTCCATCACTCTCAAAGTTCGGTGCGACGGCAATCCGACATGACCGGAGAGAGATCGGGCGCAGGACTAACGGCTTGACGTGTGCACCGAGGCACGGGGGTGCAACACCGCCAACTTCCCGACTCCGAGCTGTTTTTGAGAAATTCATGACAGAAAATTTCAGAAACAATTTGGCTCGACCTGGGATTCTAAACCAGGACCTCTCGGATGTAAGGCAGAAACTTTGCCACTACACCAACGAGGCAGTCAAGTGAAGGCGAGACACATACAGCTTTGTCGTCGGAATCGCAGCACGCAACAGCATATTCCGTCCGGAGAGTGCATTTAACTACAAAATCACTTTTTAAAGTTGAAAAACTTACATTAAAAAAGACGTGTGGCACTCGGGGACTGCCGCGGTAAAGCTATTGCAAGACTACACGCATACGTCAGACGCACGCACTCAAACACAGTGCCGAAGTCTGCCGAACTGAAACGACGTTAGACAATGTGTTAGGTTTTTTCGTTACGGAATTTCTTGATTTGATCGCCATGCTCAAAACCCGCGATAAAATAAATAAATATACAACAACATCACATATCACATATCTGACTCCGTCGTAAGTAGTTAAAGCACTTGTGTTACAGGTTTCAGAATCAGCAGTGGTATTACAAATTAACTTAAATAAATACATTGACACCCAGACCAGTACAAACAGAGCATGTCATGCGCACAAATGTTTGTACAGTGCGGGGATCGAACCCGCGACCTCTTGGTTAATAGTCAACGTATTGACCATTACACCAATGCCTTGTCATCAACTTAATACAACTTAAAGCTTTACTTTCCCATTATCTGTTTATGAAGTGAATGATATCCAGTTGAATGCTTTAATTGCAAAAAAAACTGTTGTCATTAATTTCGTAATCATATTGAATTACGATTACAACTCGAAACTCGTTATTGGTCCCAATTTACGAAATTTAGCCCGAAAACCGCACATAAAACCCATTATATAAATACGTAATTAATATCGATTTTCAGATATAGCAACTGAGTTGATCCAGTTATGCGGTGGTGTAAGTTTAAAAAACAGAGCGGTATTAAAGGTTATAAAAACTAAAGCTGAAAAAAAGAATTATTTTGCTTTAAATTTCCATTTCCTTTTACCCAAATAAATCCAACTGTAATCACCTGAAAAAGTTAGAGCTGAAAATCGCAGGACTAACAATACCTACAACTCACAACGTGACACAGAAGATGCACCCGGAATCACAACACTGACACCAACAATACACTCGACGCGTTTCGCCACTACGCGTGGCAACCTCAGGAGATGTTGTCGCTTGGACAGACTACGAGCGACTGACTGTCAGTCAATCAGACTGAAAACTAATCTACACCATTTTTTACGAAACCATAATTTTACCCATTTTACTGGCTAGTTTCATAACTGGTTACAAAGAATTATCAAATAAAAATAATTTTACGTCAACCTCTTTCAAGGAATGTATCACATTACCTGTCACCCTGTAAAATACTTCTTACCTACAACATTTTTCTACCTTTTTTTCAAATTTCGGACCTGAATGACGCTATACTTAAATGTTGGCTGGCTCAAAAGACTTTGGGGAAATTGGGGACAAAATAACTTAACAAATCTGTTTGGGAAACGAATCGAAACGAAACGATAGATAATATACAAGCAAACAGTTTTGGTACGATGCATTTTTTCGTACGTTACATACAGTACAGTTGTCGTACGATTCTGTTAGATTTGATATCATTATTACAATATAACAAAATCGCTATATCCTATCCCTTGTACGCTGCCCCCAAAGTCACAATTTCATTACGACGGCCGTCGGCGTCACGTCACGTCGCGCGCTCGTCACGTCACTGTCGCCAGTCATTCACCTGTCACTCAGTCGCGACGGTTCTTTAATTAGACTTTAACGTAACGCGCGCGTTTGCGTTTTGCGTTTGTTTTTGTTATAAGTACCACCAGTGGGGCGACCGCCTAACGTGATAGCTATTGGAATCGCAATCGTTTATGACGTCACAAGGGTATTTCGTACCGCCGATGAAAGCTATTAGCTAGTCAAGTGTGGTCACGTGACCTTAACAATTTGAAAGCTATTGAACGAATGGTTAAGGAAAGATTTGACAGATAACCCGACCGCCTAATTTTTTGGAAGGCTAGAGTAGCTGTCATGAAAGCTATTCCTTATGTCATCGAAAGCAGTTACTAATCCACTAACTGCTATCATCGTAAATAAGTGATTTTGCTTTGTATTTAATTACAAATGATACTAATTTGAGTTAATTGATATATGAAATTGAGTTTTATATATGTGGTAGCTTATAATTTATGATTTTTCAGTTGCGAAAACAAAATATGGCGCGTCTTGTGGCATTAAGCTCTCGTGGACTGACTGTGGAGGAATGCATAGACTGATAACTACAATGGGGTCTACATAGGTATTCAGAATTTGTCGGGAAGACTATGCTTAGCTGCATTTGCTGTGTGAAAGATGAGGCTCTAGACTCTAGTATGTTGGTACTAAAAATAGGTACCCTAAGTAATAAATGAAACCATTATATAAATCAAGACTTTTTTATTTTTGATAAGCACTTCTTGCTCATGCGCCTCCTCGAGCGCAAGTCTTATAAAGGCCACATCCTCTTCTTCTACTTCAGGGACAGGTGCCGGTGGCAGGGCCTTTGAGGTTGAGGGTTGGTCTAACCCCATCTGTAAAATAGCATGAAAGTATTTTTACAACATTAATAACGCAACCGTATATACCTACTTATTTGTATGTTGTATCTGAGAATTGTGTCATAAGCTCAGGCATCATTAAATAATAACAACATAAAATATTTCCTATATTATATACAGGTGTTAGAAATGACGACCGCTTGGTGCAGTGGTCCACAGGTCGGACTTCTAAAACCAAGGGTAGCGGGTTCAATCCCCGCACAGTACAAGCATAAGTGTGCATGAACATGTGTGTTTGTACTGATCTGGGTGTTTTCTATGTATAATATGTATTTATTTACAAAAAAAATAAATTTAAGTATATTTATCCGTTGTCTAGTACCCATTACACAAGCCTCATAGCTTAATTTGGGACTAGAGAATTGGTGTGATTGTTGTGAAATATTTATTTATTTTATTTATTTATGTAAGTATTAGAAAATTAGCTGTCCCAAAGCAGTGTTGCCTCATAGCCAACACCTTCTTTTTTAGTTTTGACTTTAAATCATTCCAATATTAAAGCACACTACAAACGCAAATGTTAGTCACCTCAACGCATCAATAATTGAACATATTTCCATGAATATGATCTAACTCACCCACAACTTTGCTTAAAATTACTTACTCATCTCATAAGTAAACCAAAAAGTCTAATAATAAAACAGAGAGACTTAAAATGAAATAATAGCATATAGATTTTTCTTTAATTACATGGAAGGATAGCAGCTTTTCATGGAATTATACCCAATTATTTTGCTGTTTACAAACCAAATAAAGCACTATTAGTGAGTTATATGCTTGGTTAACAGACTTCTTAACGTTAGTTGATAGTATGAATCATTCATGCAATAAAAAGAATCACCAGGCTTTTGGCTCTGAGTTTTATAACAAACAAACAAACAAGAATCACATCAATGTACACAAAATGCCGATTAACTTTGTAGGTACTTTTGTGGGAAGATATACTTACTTGTCTCCAATCTTTGGGGCTTTTCAACACGCCATCACTCACTGCGTTGAGTCGAGAGGCCAATTCACTCCACGGCTGGAGGCCCATTTGTTACCCCCGTGGAGTAGCAAATAGGGTTCCTCTGGCCTGCAGTGGGTGCACCTCCATCCACAACACCAATATTTCCAGTTGGCAGACACTAACGCGTCTCGATGCCGGCATTCTGAAAATGTGATAAATGCACTATAAAAAATACTCAAATGGAAGTTCCATTACATGTTTTACCCGTGAAAGTATACAGAAAGTACTTACTTGGAACAATTTGTAGAAGTTTCTTCCGAGGGAGATTGAGCGAAGAAAGTTTTATCTTATTTTATTAATTTAACAATGATGCGCGAAAACATAACTTCATAAGCAGTGCTACCAACTCATACCAACTGTATTTTTATAAATCTACCAAAATTATACGTCAAAATAACTTGATGAGATTTTACAAACTAAGGTATAATGTGTATATTTCAGTAATGTTATCCTCCATTTTGTCGTAAAAATGTGAAATCACTCTGACCAAAAATCAAAACAATTTTTTTTTAAAATAAAAACGGGGCTGTTAAAAATTATTTTGTCTTTGCAGGCACATTGTAGATAATTTTCTTTATCAGAAAAACCACGTTTAATCGTTGCTCATGATTGAGTACCATTTCATAACAACTCCTTTTATTTGTATTTTAGGTTACACTTTAGCCCTAGAAACTACCATTTCAACAAGGATTTTTTTAAAGGAAACACTGGATTTGTCCTTGTCACGCAAAGAGACTAGTTGTCACGCGTTTGGTTTTCACTTCGTTTGAAGTGTTTTGGATATGTGTCATTTTGATGTTTATACCTTATTCTAACGCATTTTAACAGGTAAACTGATAATGCATCATCATTTCTCAAATAAATAGTAATTTTAAAATATTTTTAATAGTATTAATTAAACTTGGCAGTACGCCAAGTTTTTACACTAACATAGCTGAACAAAACGCCGTTATTCCATTCATTCACGAAAGCTATCGGGTAGGCATAGCTATCGCGATCCTTAGGCGGTCGCTCCAAGGCAAAGCGATCGCTAGCTTATAGTCATCGTCAATAGCTATCGTAAACGAATAGCTTTCAGTTAGGCGGTCGCCCCACAGATGTCTCACTACGAAAAGCGAAAACAGTTTAATTGATAAAACTTTTTGCGATTAATCATTTCTTTGGGTCATCAAACAATATCACAATAAGATAACACTAGGTAAAAGTTTTACAAAAGATGTTAGTTTTGAAGTTAAGAAGTGATAAGTATAGACTTGGGTAAAAATGATAATTTGTTTGATAGCGATACAAGTTTAGAAACAAGTCAGTGTAACTCACGTAAGTTGTTTATAAACGAGATGCGCCAAAACATAAGTACCTACACATGACAACCTGTCAATGCGCACGTTATAAGCTGTACACCACATTCTATTCGTCTGTACACGTCGGTCATTCATTAGTTTGGTAGAGTTTGACCTTTTTTTAAGGAGAATTGGAAGTTTTTGATGTGATCGCATACTCCATATTTCTTATTAATGCTGTTAAACTTTATCATCGCTATACACTGCTTCGATTCTGTCGAAGCGACAACATCTCCTAAGAATGCCACGTGTAGTGGCGAAACGCGTCGAGTGTTTTGTTGGTGTCAGTGTTGTGTTTCCAGGTTCATCTTCTGTGTCACGTTGTGAGTTGTATTGTGAGTCCTGCGACTTCCAGCTCTAGTTTTTTCAACTGGTTACAGTTGGATGTATTTGAGTTCATGCGCTGACGTCGTTTAGTGGACATTAAAGCAAAATAATTCTCTTTTCCAGCTTTAGCCATGGATTCCCGCAAAGTAACGCCTGATTCCATCATTTATAATATCATGCAGTGTATATTATTACTAAAATGATATATTTTATTTCAGATTGTACTAATACTCGTAGTTTGTCTTATTAAATGATTTTTCAGAATACTTACTTTTTAGGCTCTTCGCTTCTCTTGAAAGGAATCCCATTGACTTAATAACACATCCTGGGTGTAAATATCAAACACATGTTCATACCCACTTAATCCTTCATCTTAAGTATATCCATTGACATGAAATTAAGCGCCAGCTGTAGACAATATCCACATTGAAATTGTTAAAATAAATTGTGTATCTTTTTTCGCTAAAAACCGCTCCCGCAAACACGGCTCAACTATTTTAGTTTTAGTGATAAATTGTCGCTTCCCTGTAGACACTTGAGAGATTAGTTATGTATTCGTAGAACGGACACTCGGTTTAAACACTAACTCAGTTGAAACTTGTTTTTAAATGTATGTTTGTTGTTAAATATAACCGACCAATTTAAAAATACATGAATTTGTACAGGTTTATTTGTAATTAGACGTGATCCTTCTAAAGGGTTAAAGAAGAGGTGTATTCTTAAAAAAAAAGGTTGCATAAACTATGGGTCCAAAAAACTTTCTGCACTTTATGCTCCTGTATTTTTGGAAAAAGGGATTTCACAATCTTAAAACCACGATATCCTGAAAAATATACGTTTGCGACCCCTAGTTGATACCTTTTTATCGGAAATTACCTCTAGTGATGGTAGTTTACAATTTTTCAAACTATGTAATGACAACTAACACCTTAGTCTACCTGTGACCACGGACGCTGAAAAGGGTCCGAAACGTCAGGTTAAAACAAAATGTAAATAAATCGCGAAATAATCCGTAAAAGTATCTCATTTCTAATTACCTCTACTTAAGCCCCTTTGACGACCACTTTGGTGTAATGGTCAAGACGTAGACTATTTAACAAGAGGTCGCGGGGTCGATCTCCGTACTGTACATAATGTTTTTGTGCATGAACATGTCTGTTTGAACTGGTCTGGGTTTAAAATGTATTCATTTAAGTTTATTTGTAATACCACTTTTACTTCTGATATCTGTAACACAAGTGCTTAAGCTACTTACCACGGAGTCAGATTAATGTATGTGATATTGTTGTTTATTTATTTATTTTTATGATTTATTTGTAAGAACACGTCTAATTACCAATCACCCTTAAAAGAAATTACATAAATAAACATTTTATAAATAAAGGAATGATAAAAAGATCACACCTTTTCTACGACACATTTTTTTATATACGTGAAATACATCAGGTACAGCTATGAAATCTATTCATTATCTACATGATGATTTAATATCCTTGATCAAAAATTAAGCCGGTGGTAAATCGTCATGGTGACAAGGTAATATAATAATACCAAAAAAATATTAAAGACTAATTCCTTGAGTCAACTGTGAAAAATGCGTCAATCGAAATTATCAGCTGTCAAATTATTTCATTGATTAATTACATGCGCAATCGTTATCAGCCATCGTTATTACCAAGTAGTTAATATGGTACGTTATTGGTAGTTGGTGGTAAGGTGCTTGTGGCGCAGTGGTGGCAACGCTTTGTTAGTGATAACAAAAAGTTAAGCAGCCTAACGCGCGGTCATGTTTGGGATAGGTGACCATTATGAAGGATGGCACGTTAAGTTGTTGGTCCGGGTTGCTATCAATAGATAAAAGTATATATTTTAATTTATTAATATTTTCTCGTACTTAAAGAAGCATAATTTGCATTCTCTACCAGTCAATCAGGAATGCAGGGAGTAAGGTGTAGTACTTATATTTGCGCGGCTGAAGTCGCGGCGAAACGCTCGTAACAAATAGCGACTAGTTGTTTAATTAACGTTGGATTTGCTTGTCATCTAGGATTTTTACTCAACAATTATGAATATCAAAGTCCAAGAACATTAATAGTTTAAGATAAGGGAAAATTGGTAAAACTAATTACACTAACGTGCTAGCAAACACATTTTGTTTGTCCACGATGCCCAATCAGAGAGTCCTCTTCTGTATTCTTCATCTTTGGACAATGTTTGTTCTTAGCACGCGCGCGTGTGTGTGTAGATGCGCACGCACACGCTCCCGCGCCGGCGGCGGCGTGACGAGCTTTGACAGACATAAATCAATTGTCAAAACCAGCGGTTCACTAATCTCGTGAGACTAATGGCCCGTGATGAGGGAGATGTGGACATGCCGTTTCATATTTTAGCAACCAAACGACTTGGACGCCGGATTTTGTAATATCAATCCGTTATTTTTGTCTATGGACTTTATATTTGATGGGGGACGGTGTTTTATGACGTCATAAACGTCGGTGGTCCCATACGTTTAGGCCCGACTTTGATATTGAATTTGGAGGCGTTTGCACTTAATTAAAATTTTGAATTTATTAAAGGAGGAATGTCGGGGTTGTCATTAAAGTATCTGTATGTCTCGCTGTCTTTGCTGATGATGTTTGGTTTGTCTGTCTTCAGTTAAAGGTGCACCACGCTTAAATTTACTCAGAGTCTATCATTGAGTATTGTGTCGCATGTAAACCGTTGCATCTTAGTATGTATAATTTTCGATTAGGTTGCGTCGCACTTTTCGCGTTTCCTCGCTCACGTAGGACAATACCTTAGGTCTGATTGCATTTATGTATCTACATATAGAGTATTTTTTTTTTACCAATGATTATATCGTCTGGGCCCCCAGGAACTGCATTAATGAATAGCCAAATACTCTTCCAACTTCCTTTTGAAATGATATTCGTCTTCACTAAGTCACGACGACTTTCTTTTGAATTAGCGCTAAGTTTGGGAAACCTAGAATTCATCACATCAGGTTGTATAAGTCCTACTGCTGGCAGGCCTCACCTTTACTATGAGGTGGTGCGAGCCATACTCCACCACGCGGGCTCATTGCGCATTGGTGGAGAATCTAGAATTACCTACTTTTAATTAAACCGCGATAAAATTTAAGAAATCTTCATCTATGGGTACTATTATACTATACTAGGTTTGTTTGTTTGAACGCGCTTATTACAGAAACTACTGGTTCGAAGAGAAAAATAATTTTTGTGTTGAATAGACCATTTATTGAGGAATGCTTAAAGCTATATAACATCACGCTGCACCAATTAGAAGCGAATAAATAATGGAAAATGTTCAAAAACGGGGACAATTATTCCATCCTTGAGGGCTTCCGTTGCGAGCGCTGCGAAAACGGTTCAAGATACCAAAAATATATGTATGAAAAATTATTCCTCTTGAAATGATCTTAAAAATGTCTGTGACTGTATATGTCTATGCCCAACGTATCTACTTCACGCGGACGAAGTCGCGGGCATAGCTAGTCTGTCATATCCACACTACACACCTTCTCCACTTAAGGGAGGTCGCGCGTAAGTGGCGTGACGTCGCGAGCGTCGCCCGCGGGCTGCGCAGGCGACGCGACGTTATTTACACACTGGAATTATGAACAGTAGTCCTCCTGGCCGATTTCGACCACGGCGGCCAATCTCAACAGAGATCAGCCAACTGCGCAGGAGATTTTATAGTGCACTAGTGTGAGTTCAATACACAGGTGCACTCACTGTTCCATCACTCTCAAAGTTCGGTGAGACGGCAATCCAACATGATCGGAGAGAGATCAGGCGCCGGACCAACGGCTTTTCGAGGCACGGGGGTGTAACACCGCCAACTTCCCGACTCCGAGCTGTTTTAAAAAAAATCATGAAGAAATTTATTCCAAAAATCTAACGAAACAATTTTGGCTCGACCCGGCATTCGAACCCAAGACCTCTCGGATGTAAGGCAGAAACTTTGCCACTACACCAACGAGGCAGTCAAAGGTGTTCTTATGAACAGTAGATGCTCTTGGTACACAATTACATTTTAAGGTACAGTAGCCAACAAATCGGGCTTCCCGTCCCGCGGGCAAAATCGCTCTTATCACAAGTGCATAAGATACTCACCGCAGTATTTATCATGACGTGCTTGTCACCATACATAACTTCTCTTTTCTTTCGATTTGATTTTGTTATGTAAGTACAAAAAATACGACGATTTCATCCTTAACAAGTAATTAAAGAAGAATACATTTTATTTATGAAACCCAATAAGAATTACGGCAACCCCGAACTATGATGGTGGTTCTTTGTATGTAGTAAATTACTGAGTTGCGTGTGTGTAAGTTTTAAGTACGGTGACCAGCAATCTGCGTATCTTATGTTCTTGTAATACGGGTGATTTTGCAGCAAAAATGGGCAGACTGATGTGCTGGCCACTGTACCTACTTACTTGCGTATCCATAAAAAGTAGCATAGCACAATTTATTAAACTAATAACATATATAATTACCTAAAACATTACCTAACAATGAAATATTAGCCATAGACTATTACCAAAAAAGTGTGATAGTAGTTAGTTGTTACCCGCTGTGTTAAATGTTTAGCGGGTCTAAACGCGTTACCTTTAAATGTCATGTTAAGTATTTTGTGCGAAGTATTTCTTCTGCATCATTTTATATTACATATGCGCCAGCGCACACCGCGTGGGAGCCAGGCGATTAACGATTGATGCCATGTGCTGGAACACAGCCCTTATCCAGATAACGCTGATAGTGGTGACGAATATAAATAATTGCTTTGTGGTGCCGTCAATTTTTGAAATCAACTTATCTTTGAGGTTTGAGATAATATGACGTGATGAATTAATTTAAATACAAATTTAATTTAGTTGTATGCTTGTGCCGTTTCACTCTAGCACCTAGCCAGTAGTTATTGAGAATAATATACCTACTTAAATACTTACATTTACTAAGCAAAGTTAAATCATAATCCGGTAAATATTACACAAAAACTTTTCCATCTTTCAACAAAGTCTTCAAACATAAATAAATACCAATGCCCATATATAGCCCACCAAATAACTAGGGATCATGAAATTTCGTTCTTCTTGACTTGTTTGAAACCTAACCGTACTTGAAACTGAAATACATTTTTTTTTCCATCAAACCCATACTTTTTTGTAAAGGACGCATCGGTAGGGCATTTATGGAAAGGTATTTAAAAGTGATATAACAAGTCTTTAATCATAAGTGGTAGAAAGCTGTAACTTGGTAAAAGTATGTATTATAATAATTGCAAAAATGTTGTAGAAAAATTAAAAGAAATCTTTTTTTACTTTTGTCCCATCCAAGTAAAGTGGGTTTTATTTTTACGCTGTACCGTAGGTTCACTATTAATGTCGCCAGGACCAAAATAATAATAATAAATATTTCACAACAATCACACCAATTTTCTAGTCCCAAATTAAGCTACGAGGCTTGTGTTATGGGTACTAGACAACGGATAAACATACTTAAATACTTTTTTTTTTAAATAAATACATATTGTACACAGAAAACCCCCAGACCAGTACAAACACACATGTTCATGCACACTTATGCTTGTACTGTGCGGGGATCTAACCCGCGACCCTTGGTTTGGAAGTCCAACCAAGCGGTCGACAAAAGAACGATGTATGCGACGTATGTTTAACGTGAAGTAGTACATACCACATAAATGTAAAAGTTACGGTTTATTTATTAATTTAAGCTTTATTGAACAACAAAAATATATACAAAAGGTGGACTTAACGCCGTAGGGCATTCATGTATTTATTTTGGTATCAATAAAGATTTTTATTAAATTAAAAAATATATATATATATATATTTCATTGATTAGTACTACAAACACTTTAATTCTTATGAATTAGTCGTTCACGTTGGTCTTAAAACCTCAAATTTCGCCTGACCTTGGGGTATCGCTTCGCAAAACGAAACAACACCGCGTCCGAGCGCGTTCGACTCCGTTCGGCGGCACTTAATCGATTGAAAACCTACTCTTGTTTCCTGTCCGGCACCTGGGTGATAGTGGACCTTGTTCCCCGGTGATAGAAGCTGAATATGACCCCTGAAATATGAGTGGAACGGTCGACGCGAACAGTGATTGATGCGCGCTGACTGACGTGTGCGCGCCAGCAGGGTGGCGAGGTGTGTGGTGCAAGTTACAAGCTAAATTTATTTATTTATACACAACGGCGACGATAATACGACAATTGACTTTCTGTTACGTTTTCAAGTCTTAACTACTGAACTGATGTGGATGAAATTTAATATACATACGCTTTCACGTCTTAACCACTGAACAGATTTGAATGGGTACAGATATATGGTCGTCAACATTCTGTATGTGTATTAAATTTCATTCAAATTAGACAGTAACAGACAGTAATTCAACTGTCGTATTGTTTTTTAGTTTTTAAAATACTGTGTACTGCTAACAATATATGACCATGGTCTGTAACGATTATTATTATTATTATTGTTTAGCTCTGGGTTCTCTAATTATAGCGACACGAGATTTGTCAGCTTTGTCAATGCAAAAGGTTCTGCTATTATAGCGACACAAGATTTGTCAGCTTTGTCAATGCAAAAGCGTGTAACTTGGACCACAGGTAGACAGAGTTTGTTCCCTAAAGCAAGCACAAATAGTCGTCAGTTTCGGTTTACAATCCGACCGTTGTCTTTATTTTACTAGACGGGAAATATGGATAGTCTATCTATGATGACGACCACTTCGGTGTAATGGTTAAGAAGTTGACTATTAACCAAGAGGTCGCGGGGTCGATTCCCGCACTGTACAAACATTTGTGCGCATGAACATGTCTGTTTTTATTGGTCTGGGTGTTATATGTATTTATTTATGTCTATTTTTAATACCACTGTTGATTCTGATATCTGTAACACATCTGCTAAGGCTACTTACCACGGAGCCAGATCAATGTATGTGATGTGGTTGTATATTATTTAAAATAAAATCTAATTAAATTTAACGTATTTTGATCAAGGTACATTAAGGATACAATTTAATAGGATTGGTCTGTTTATTGTTTTTGCTATTTAAAAAAAAAACACTTATTTACTTAGTAAAACGGAAATCGACGTGATACTACACCGATAACTTAATTTTTGTATCAAATATTTCGATTGGGTTGCAATGCAAATTTTTTAAAGTTAATAAAACACGTGCAAGTCCCAAGTGTAGATAGATAGATAGAGAACACTTTTTTGCACACCAAAAAAATATTTCAAAATCGACATACAAAGAAAGATGCACAATTTAGGCGGTCTTGTCTCTAAGAGCGTCGATTTCAGACAACCTTCGGGTTAAGGTTATCGTTGTAACTCTAGTATTAGCAATAAAATAAATAACCACATGGCGCCGTCTAACTGTCAATCACATTCAGTTATGATAACTAATAATAATAACAACGAAA
The DNA here is from genome assembly GCA_963921415.1 of Pyrausta despicata. Taxonomy (NCBI): domain Eukaryota; kingdom Metazoa; phylum Arthropoda; class Insecta; order Lepidoptera; family Crambidae; genus Pyrausta; species Pyrausta despicata. The sequence goes on along the minus strand of OY992850.1, from coordinate 1,445,901 downwards.
AATCTATAAACAATACACAAATGTAACAAAAAATGTTATTTACAACAAAATCAATCGTTCCAGAGTATACGAGTTTGAACATTATTACCAGTACTTAACTTAGATTTAACTGCTTTTCCATACCTTTTGTATGCTTGACCCTCTCTCCGTCAATCAGACGTCAGTCAAACGTCAGTCAGACGTCGATCGGTGGCACACGCAGGTTGTTATGTCAGATGCTCTGATACATAAAGTATTAGTGAATGTGAATGTACCATACCGTGATTGTCATAGAAACTTACCCATTATAAAATATTTTATAATTTTCTTCCCCCAGAGCGGCTTCACCCGTGTGATATTCGGTTTACTAATATAATTTATTAAGTATGAAAAAATACATAATATGAATGATATAGCCTACGTTCATCAAGAGTAATGTAGTATTCTAATGGTGAAATATATTTTTTTTTAAATCGGTCCAGTAGTTTCGGGGTCTATTCAATTAAAACAAACAATCAAATCTTTCCTCTCATACAATATTAGTGTAGATGTAGATAAAACATAACCTCCAAAACACTTAAAAGTTAATGAAATAATTATTTTGGCTGCACAAGTAATTTAAAAACATCTTAAGTTAAGTTTTTTTTGAATAACTTTTATTTTTTTTAAATAAAAATCTGCATTTTGCGAAAATTCAGTAGTGAAAAGCAAACAGTTGTAGTACTGCGTAACAGTCATAGATAAAGAAAAAAAAACTTGACACCAAAAACTAAAAATTAAATAAAGTTTTGCTATTTATGCTATTAATTGAATGAAATTATTTATTTTTGACTAAACACAAAGTCACAAAGTTTTTCTGCGTTTTGTAATACGTAAATACCTCTATAATATAAAAGTTTCTTTCCAATAAATTTCAATGTGAACAAAATAAGAAATTCTAAATATAAACAAGGTAACATTGAATATTTTTAGTCTTATTACCAGTTGTTAAACGACTAATCACTTTGACAGTTCACCCGTCAGTCAAATGTCTGTCACTTGTGATAGGTGGCGCGCTTGTTTCTCTTATATTAATTAACTAGTAAACAATATTGACCTTTTTGCTTCAAGAGCTACATTCACGGAGCCAATTGACGTTATTTATTTCATGTTGTAAAAGATCAAAACAAAACAAGTACTAAAGAAAAAAAAAATTTTTCACAATTTTTTTTTCAAAAAGTTTTAAAATCTAATTATGCATTGTCATTGAAACTAAACGTGAGCTCTTAAACAAAATTTCAGCTAAATTGGACACCGGAAAGTGGGAAAAATTTCACTTGAAAGATTTGATTATTGACAAACAAACACTGGATTATGTAATACTAAATAAACACATCTAAATAAAAGCTTTTAAATCGCCCCGTGTGTGACAACATTGCCATTAGGCTTTGGAATGTTCTCCCTGAAAATATAACACAGGCTCCCAGCAAACTATCAGTCAAGAGACTCATTCGCACCCACTTTCATACGTTATCTCAACCGTAATTACTCGTATAGATCTTTCTTAAACAGGTCGTCATATTTATTTAATTATTAAATGTTTATTAGTGTATATTTTGTGTATTTATAAATATTTATTCTTATAAAAAAATATTGTATATTTTATATTTAATCTCATGTGTCTTATTATTGGTATTATTATTTTTGTGTTTTCTCTTTTATTTTTCCGATATGTGGCCGATTTCGAACACGGCAGCCAATCTCAACAGAGATCAGCCAAGTACCCAGGAGATATTATAGTGCACAAGTGTGAGCGCAATACACAGGTGCACTCACTGTTCCATCACTCTCAAAGTTCGGTGAGACGGCAATCCGATATGACCGGAGATAAATCAGGCGCGGGTGTGTAATAAGGCCAACTTCCCGACTCCGAGCTGTTTTTGAGAAATTCATGACAGAAAATCTCAAAAACAATTTTGACTCGACCTGGGATTCGAACCCAGGAACTCTCGGATGAAAGGCAGAAACTTTGCCACTAGACCAACGAGGCAATCAGGTAGGTAACTGAAGCAGGCCTCTCTCACTCGATGTACTTGCGCGCGGTAATAGCCTACACTCGCCCGCACCGACGTCGGTGCGAATTCAGTGGGCTGCCAACAACCGTCGGACGCGCTCACGACGCACTATAATTATTTGTGTTACGCTTACGATCAATTTAGTTTTCATACGAACCAAATAAGTAATCTGTGCTTGTTAAACGTTAGCTTTATTTAAGAAAAATGACTTCTGGTGGTGGAAGTTTCTGTGCTGTTGATGGATGGTGTGCTTCGAGTTGTGATTTGAATGTATCGGTCTTGTCTCCGTGTGGTGCAGCGATACCGTCCTACTGGTCCGTATGGCGCTACTACAGAGAAGAGCTCTGCCGAATATGGAGGGTATCCAGTCGCAAGAAGACCCTTTTTTGTTGTTGCAACGAACATGGGCGGCCATTCCACAGCGTGATTTGGATGAACTCATTTTGAGTATGCCAAACCGATGTTCTTGTGTTGTTAGTGTTCGCGGTAGAAAAACGGATTATTAATTGTTTAAGTTACCCAATAAAATTTTAAAGAAAACTGTTATTTCAGTCTTTTTTGCGAACTTTAATGTTAGTGGTTCAAATGTCAAAAATCCCTTTATTAGGAAAATGGCAAATTTCTTTATTAATGCAAAGGTGACTTGGTTTATCGTTACTGTAGACAAACGAAAACTCTTTATTTGATGAATCCTTAAAGAAAATTTTAATTATAACAATCAAGAGAAAAGTTATTGCAAAAATATATGTTGATCCCTAGACACTTTTGAAGTGTGTATTTAGTAATCTGTGACTGAAGGTAGTATAATATAGTAGGTATATACCTACTATATATTATTATTATTATACCTACGAGTATATAGGTAGGTATAATAATAATAATATTAATATATATATATTAATATTGGTATAATAGTACTCAGGTGAGGTGAGGCCTGTGCTCAGCTGTGGTAGGACGTAGGCTGATGAGAGGTTGTGGGACAAATAACTAAATGCGCCCTTATCGGGCTGATAGTACTTTTTTACTTGAACTGTCACTTTAAAACAATTTAAAAAAGAAAACGTCGTTGCGAAATATCATACCCATAAAGAGTTCGCTAGCTAGTGATTTTTTGACGTGACAACGTCTTATAACTCGATGGAGCTGGCTGCACGCACAAAAAATCATGACTCATGCGGCGTTACCTCGCTCTGAGGCGTTCCATTTAGGGCTTGAAGTGAAAGCGAGAGCGCGGAACGAGCGACAAAGAGGCACAATTTTATGTCGTTGTCACGTTCAATTAGCAATCGTCAGTGAGCCGACTTTACTGACACCCGATTTTTTATTTCGAAAACAACGCATTTTTTGTGTGTCCTTTGAAATCTTTCAGAGATAATTCGTATAACAATAAATATTCAACTATGCTTCCATTTTATTTGCATCGCGAATAGTGCGGATCCCATTTTTGTTTTCGAATCGGGGAAAAGGGGAAAAACGGAAATAACAATGCTAACTCGATCACGTCACAGTGGAGTGGTACATTACAGTACACTCAAGCTGTGACGGTGATGAAGTTACTAGCAACGTTTTTAATGGAGAAACATTATTCTGGTTCGTCACCCTTAGTTCGTCTCTCAGTCTAGCTATGTAAGGGAGAGTCTTATGTTAAAAGTGTTCAGACCTTTGAACACTTTTGAACGTTTCTGTCATATCTTTAAATACTCTAGTTCTGGACCTATTTACTGTTTCTCAATGCTAAGTCTGACTTTGGCTATGAAATCACCATATGATGACGAATATGCTGATCATAGCCGCAGTACCCATTTTAGTAGGAGTCAAATGTTCAAAATTACTCCTGTTCAACGGTGCCCCCTTCTCCCCTAACTTTGGCTGTTTAACCCTGCTGTTTACATTCAATTTCTTTTTTTTATAATTATTTCTTACGGCGAGAAATTTAAACCTATTGTTTTGAAATCTCGCACACAATCTTACCCATTCTGAAATTAACATTGGGTATTCGATCATCTTAGCTAACGTTTCATTAAAAGCGCTCCACTTACCAACCGATCTTTCTGCGTGTCACTACACTATGACCACGGGCACTCGTCAGAGCTCTGTCAACGTCCAATTTTATCAATCACTCGACTCGGCGATTTTGCTACCATTTGTTTTTAGATAGCCATAAATAAACCCTCTCGAAATGATAAAACAGTAGGAGATAATAAAAGTGACATATGTACAGACGGTTTCAAGATAAGAACCTAAACATAAGGCTGAAAGAGAAAAGATGAGTCCTGCAAATCGATTGCAGATATTTTTTTCTAACGTACCTATCTTGTTTAATGAATTCCACCAGCTCGGGATCCTGTTTTAGCTAAGACTCAAGCTCGACCCCGCACTGCAAGACCTCAATATACTGTTAGCTCATTTTGTGTAGATAGGAACATAACTTAATATTTTGAGTGATGGTAGTTTACTATTTTTCCTATTAATATGGATATTGTTAACTATTTTTTTCTAACCAGGTAATGAATACTAATAACTAATGACCACGGACGCTGAAAAAAGTCCGAAACGTCAAATTAAAATGAAATGTAAATTAATCGCGAAATAATCCGTAAAAAAGTGGATCATTTCAATGTCTACTGTTCGCGTAAACCGAAGAAACAAATATAATAAAGCAGTCTCAAACTTCTGCCAATAAATACGTCACTAATGGAGTATCTATCAGAATGTTCATTATACTTACATTACAGGCCTTCTTTTAATAACCTGTAAACGTTAAAACCTATACAAACCCGAGGAGGTCGAGACCTACTACATATGTTATGATCCGACTTACAGCTAGGTTAATAACATCTCATAGGTATATTAATGCAAGTGTTTTTTTTTCTTTAACCAAGTCATGGTATGTTATGGTAATTCTTCCAGTCAGACACCTCCAAAAATAATTATGAAATAGCTGCTAAAAAGTTTTTGAAAGCCTCGTTGGTGTAGTGGCAAAGTTTCTACCTAACATCCGAGATCCTGATATCGAATCCCAGATCGAGTTAAAAATTGTTTTTGAGATTTTTGTACTGAATTTCTCAGAAACAGCTCGGGGTCGGTTAGTTGGCGGTGTTACAACCCCCGTGCCTCGGAAAGCACGTTAAGCCGTTGGTCCTGCGCCTAATCTCTATCCAGTCATGTCGGATTGCCGTCTCACCGAACTTTGGGAGTGATGGAACAGTGAGTGCATCTGTGTATTGCGCTCACACTTGTACAACATAATGTCTCCTGCGCATTTCGCTAATCTCTGATGAGGTTGGACTATTATTATACTGGTAGGTACTTATCCAAAGCAGAGAACATTTTGATTCCGCTTTATCATTACTGCGCAACAATGACGTCATGTGATCAAAACACAACCTGCCTTAAACACTTACAATATTTCCAAAGAATACACTTATCAAATTCCAGACGGATTATCAAAAAATCTCTCCTAACAAACGTCAAGCATAAATCATTTCTCCGGACGAGATAATTCGAGATCACCAGCGCGGGAACGCAAGCTGTCAAATTACTGTCAATCATGCGCAGCTTCTATCGCGGAGATCCATCACACAATCGATAACTGTATCGAACTGTCAATGTCAGTCAGAAACGACCTCTCCTGAGATTGTTCGTTTTTTGAAAGTAACGTGTGTTTTGCAACTTTGTTAAAGGACAAACGTTGTAATGTTGCTGTTTAAAAAAACTATTGCATTAGATTATTATAAATGTATCTTACATAGCTTTTAATTTTAAGTTATGTATATTTTTTCATGCACAGATAAAACCGATTCAAAATAGGCCATGATTTCCGAATGTATATATAACCATGTAATTTTTTTAAACAGAATTTTATTGTTTATTGTCCAAATCCAAATTCAAATTATCTTACTTTAGATCCATATTGTTAGTAACATTGTTCTCACGTCTAATATTATTGTTATGTATTCATTTTTGACGAACATACTTGTCGAACAAAAATATATCGATCCTTTCTCACTCGAGCCAAACTCGAGAATCCGTAGTTGTTTACGTTTCCCTGACAACTGATCAACTAAGAGCTCTTCTATCTGAATGATAAAATCAGGTGCGTCGGTTCGTCACCGGCTGTCACTCAGCCTGACAGCCGCTGTCATCTGATTTGACACCGTCAATGCGCGTTGACAAGCGAGCTGAGTGAGTGAGCATGTGTGATAAAAATTGGAATTATACACGTGAATGATATTTAAGATTATTTGTGTAATGCATTGTATGTGAAATCAATTTGTTCTAAGTAACACTTTTATAAGATAATATAGCTATGAATGTAAGTAATACCTCCTGCCTTGTAAAGGTAAATAAGTGGAGGGTAGTGGAAATACTTAGGCAATTGACTGTAAACCTTTCGCAACGGGCAATTAATTTGCGATGTTTGTTTTAATCATCGGCGTATGTAAATACTTAAGTATTCTTAGATACCTTTATCATTAAATGCTTAGATGCTTTTGTTTCTTGACTGCCTCGTTGGTGTAGTGGCAAAGTTTCTGCCTTACATCCGAGAGGTCCTGGATTCGAATCCCAGGTCGAGCCAAATTTCGAGTCATGAATTTCTCAAAAACAGCTCGGTGTCAGGAAGTTGGCGGTGTCACACCCCCGTGCCTCGGAAAGCATGTGAAACTGTTGGTCTTGCGCCTGATCTCTCTCCGGTCATGTCGGATTGCCGTCTCACCGAACTTTGAGAGTGATCACTTGTACACTATAATATCGCCTGCGTTGTTGGCTGATCTCTTTTGAGATTGGCCGCCGTGGTCGAAATCAGTAGGGAGGACTATTAGATTCCTTTGTCTGTGCCCCAGATTATTAAAGCAATGCAAAATTTTAAAAAGAGGCTAGAAAGTGAACCGCGTCGTGAAAAAAGTTGATTAATTTTGTATTTTCCTGATATAAGTGTGTTTTTTTCTATGATCTCCTATTCTGGCAGTTGAAAAATGCGTCATAACGTTAACAGTCTATTTTTGTACAAAGCCCTTCATAGGTAAGTGCAACATGATACTTTATCACGCCCAACAATACCTGTTCTGTAAGTACGCCTCCAATCTTAACCCTTACAAAAACACGGCACACTGTGCATAACCACTTATAGTTGCATATAACCCGTCACTCGCAGATTGATAGACGCGAATATATCTAGACCGGGTGTACCCGGCCCCCACTTGGAGGAAGTACGTCTATCCGTCCGTCCGTCCTTCATCCGTCATCGTCAAACGCGCACAGTGCGCAAGGGTTGAGCTTCCGCCGGACAAAAGATGTTGTAGTTTTTGTCAGTCATGACGCGCGGGGTCGCGATTAAAACGATGATACGGCCGGTTTGGAAAGCTTTTTAATTATCTTCGCGGTGCGGTTATTGTTACATGCTTTTAGACAAGTAATTTTTGACGGATGCATTTTGTGTTTTTTTTTAATGTGATTGAAAAAAATGCAAACTTTTAGTCTGTGTGTAATTCTTTTCGTTCACTTACAAGTTTGCTTTTAATTTGCGTCACGATACCTTTTTTATTAGTTGTCTTTTTTCAACGTTGTTGGTGAAATGGTAACTTTATGACACATATGTATAATACATTATATATAGAATATGATATATAAATAAATAAAAATAATAAATAGAAGTTAGAGCAGTGCAATTAATAACACGCTCTCAAAAAAAATTAGTCGCACACATTTGTATTCAGTTCCGATGATAACGTAATAAATAAAATTTGACAACAATAATCGGCAACTGTCATTTATAATCCCTCACATAAATCGTAACGAAATAATAACCTAACTGCAAATTTACGTGAACCGCACAATTTGCACGCGAAATCGCATAAACCTTGATTAATGACGTTGTCACTCTCGCTAGAGTTTTTTTTGTGTGCGGTCTTTTGTCCGAGATGCACACTTCGCACCACTGTGCACCATAATGGACACATGTCCCGTCATCCATCAGAGCGACAGATGCCGTGGAGTGGCCGGCATTTGTTTCGCAAAGAGTTATGGCTCGAGGAGCTCGATTTCAATATAGCTCGCACAGTGGTACCGATAACTTTCAGTTGGAAACTTGGAATGATTTATTCGGTTTGAGTTTTAAAATAGTGGGAGTGCTGGTTTGTTGTAAATGGAAGTTGCAGTTTGATGGCGACCTTGTCAAGGAGTTGGCTCGTATTTTCCTGGCGTTTTTCAGGACCTGTTCTGTGACTACAACCAATAGTAAGTACTACAAGCTAGGGTCTCCATTTCTACAGTAAGTAGTTTGGCGATGACTCTCGCTTACTGACAGCTGTCATTTTTATCTTACATTGATCGATGTGTCAAAGATTGTCATCTTTCCGCGAAATACGGATGGATTTGTAAACAGAACCCGCATAGTATGAGACAGATGTTTGAAATAATGGATTGCATTCTGAACGATGGTATATGATTGATAAATAAATAAAATGTGGGGGGCATCGGTGCCTAAATAATGATTCGCACAGGACAAAAATAATTTTTAAAATATTTTATTCTTTCTGTTTAAAAAGCAAGCTGTTTTTTTCATCATCTTAACAACTACATTAGCATCTACATTAATCTGCCCCCATGGTACGTAGCCTAAGCACTTGAATATATCTTTAAATTTCTCTTTCTCTCAGACGGTTTTTATTTATAAAAAATAGGCTCGATTCCCACAAACCATTGCCCTTTGATAATCGTAAGTCGTACCTACCTATGTTTTACGTTGCTCTCAATTCAACCAAGGCCCCTTATCATCCTACCAAAATGATCCCCTAAATTATGAAACACATGTAACTCCGCTAATTTATTACAATACTCTAATAAATTGGGGCCATAAGTGACATTATAATTTAACGATAATCGCCCGAAACACGATTATTGCTAAGATTCGTTAGTGTCGTTGTAACTAATTGGAATTAATAAAGGCGTGTTGCGCATGCGCATGATTCACTATGGAAATGTTGTCCAAAACAAATAACAGGTGACGTTTCAAAATTGACGCAATCATTGTCGGTAATGTCATTAGGTTGCGTTTCGTAATGCCATATTATTGTTATAGCAGATCATTTGTCAAACAATTATTTTTTAGGGTTTAATAATTCCAACTAAAACACTGTATTCAGTTACGAACAATTAATTCAGTGCTGTGATTTAAACGAACCTTTATGTGTTATTTATAGAATGAATATTTATATTAAATATCTAAAAGCTAACTCGGATTTACTCAAAATTTGCTATTTATGTATTAGAAGGTACACTTGGGGCTATTAAACCTTTATCTTTTTGTCTAGTAAACGTCTGTGTTTCTGTTCGTAATCACTTATACTGTCTCATGCATGAGCTAGATGTTTTAATCATTTCTCTTTCTGCTTTTAAATTTAATAAAACAAAATAACGTTGCACATTATACTGAACCATTAAAATATGAGTTTGGCTCACGCTTGACCGAATTCTGGTGTTCATTTGCTAAATTCGGTTGCGATATCAATTAAATTCGCGTGAATGTAGCTTTAAAACGATATCACGGAAAATTTCAATGAGTCTGTTGTCCTTTGCTTTTATTACAAGTGAAGATTATTAAAATAATACCGTTTTGGCATAAAAACCAACTGTCCAAAAATTATAATAACACTAATTTTAAGCTTTTATTATTGCAAGGCAAGTCTTCGAAACATAAAGTTACTGAAATATTTAAATTAATTTTGAATTTAGATGCATTTAATTGGAAAATTTTAAAAGAAATACGTTGAATAGAAATCAGTTTTTTAAATGCTCTTTTTTTCGTTTTATACAAGTCTGATACCACAGACGCTGAAAAGGGTCCAAAACGTCAAGGTAAAATAAAATTTAAATAAATCGCGAAATAATACTAAAAAGTGTATCATTTCAATGTTATAGATAAGGCTTTCTTTCACCACTGCGACTCCTAACCTGCAAATCTCCCCCAGAAAAGTCCCAGAAGAAAAATATCCCCTTAATTTTTTATCCGCGTTAACCCTCAGCTGCTCGACGACAAATGACGGGCCGTCGCACGCCATCAATCCACTTATTACCGACCTCAAACTAAATCATTTATTGCTCGATCTAAATCTGGCTATTTACTCAACGACCGGTCGGCTGGACCCATCGCTCAGCTGTAGTGGGCCCATTATGCCGTGAACTTTGCAGGGTTGGATTGTTTTAAAGTGAGGTTGAAGTCGTGTTTAAGAGTGGGCGGTTGAGGGTTACGTTTCAATTGATTGTATTTAAAGTTAATAACTTTAATGCTACAAAATACAAATACAAATATCTTTATTCATAAACAAGTGATTTTCATTTCCATATTGCAATTGAGGAATTAATTAAAGTGAATAAATACTTGTCGTAGAATATCTCCGCTCTCCATAATAATTTAACAATAATTGACATTAAAACAGTAATTATTAAATAATATAATAACAGCTTATTAATTAAGTAATAATTTGTTTTATAAATAATGTAGTAACTATAATAATTTTAATTAAGTAATGCATTTTCTATTGAATTTATTGTTTGAAATAATTCTTAGTTTTTTTCCTTTTGCTATAATATGACGGATAGGGCGTTTCGTATTGAAAAGTTGGTAGTTATGTCGCTTATGAAATAAACCTTATGTATGCTCTGAATGATTTTACCTGGGGTCTTTATAAGTCCAATTACAGAAAAATATGTTATTTTTTTATAACTAACAAAAAATTCAATATTTAATTTAAAACGTTAAAAATCGCATGTGAATAAAATTTGCACACCATGTTATTAGTAGAATACACCATATTATTATGAATGTAACACTAGTAATGAAACTGTTTTCTTGCAAATAAACTATTACTTACTTACTTATGCTAGAATCAACTTAAATTTTGAACTGTTCTCAATTATAAACGAACCGATTTTTATCTAATCTTCACGATTAAATATCGTTTATAAATGGAAATGATTACAAAATTCACCAAACAAAAAAGTGGCCACAAATCTCTCGAACCCGTAATTACACATTAATAACCAAAAATATACGCGTCCAAAAACAGCGGTAATTAAAACAAAACATGGCCGCCACAGTCGTAAAAACATGATAAACAGTTCATAAATCAAACTATCCTTCTCGCCCCAACATAAATCCTTGGGAATGGCAGAGGGGAGAGGGAGGCAGGGTGGGGGTGTATCATTAATTTGATGAAATAAAACAAAACGTCATTTTAATTAGTGACCATTATTAGATGGGGATGACAGACAGGCGAGGGTTCGGCTAGACGGCGGGGCGGTGGAAACACACAGCCTTGATATTGTATTTGATTTTCAATTCAATTCATTTATTCATAGCAAAATACATATTGCGTTCAACATTTAAAATTAAGTATAAGGTAGATATAAAATAAATAAATAAAAAAACTAAACAATAAATAAAAATAAACACAAATGTTAAAGGAAAATTAAGGATTAAAAAAAATGATCTGAATTTATAAATAGCAAACAATGAATAAGTCAAATAACATTATCTATATCACATCATGCCCGATTCATTACAGAATACATTAATATTATGGCAATTTACCTACTATGTCCATCCTCAAGGTATTCAACCATCAGTTCATGTTCATATTTATATATTCAGTTAACATCCGATTTAATACGACCACTTTGGTGTAATGGTCAAGAAGTTGCCTATCAACCAAGAGATCGCGGGTTCGATCCCCGCACTGTCCAAACATTTGTGTGCATGAACATGTCTGTTTGCACTTGTCTGGGTGTAATATGTATTTATTTCAGTTTGTTTGTAGTACCACTGTTGATTCTGATATCTGTTACACAAGTGCTTTAGCTACTTAACACGGAGTCAGATCCATGTATGTGATGTTGTTGTGTATTAACAAAAATACTTTACCATAATAAGTTTACCAGTTTCTTAGTTTTGTCCAAAAATTACAGTGAATTTTTCGTACAGCTCAGTCGTCAACATTTAAGTTTGAAAATAATATTTAAACTTGTGACTAACCACGACTGTTAGAGCTTTCACAATGCTATTCTATAACCCATATGCTGTTTAGGTATATAATAAAAATTATGTAAACATGACATTAATCGAACCTTCAAAATGCGTTTGGCAACAAAGATTAATCGCGACATCTGCCTACACCATAATGACATCCCACACAGTGACCCTGATAAGCTAACAATTGATAGTATTCTTGACAGCTATGATATTTTGAGGTTAATTTAGTGAAGTATGTATTTTTATTATTTAAGTTCGTAAATAATAAAAAATAGACTTTCTGTCATGAATTTCTCAAACACAGCTCGGAGTCGGGAAGTTGGCGGTGTTACACCCCCGTGCCTCGGTGCGCACGTTAAGCCGTTGGTCCTGCGCCTGATCTCTCCCCGATCATGTCGGATTGCCGTATCTCCGAACTTTGAGAGTGATGGAACAGTGAGTGCACCTGTGTTTTACGCTTACACTTGTGCACTATAATATATCCTGCGTAGTTGGCTGATCTCTGTTGAGATTGGCCGCCGTGGTCGAAATCGGCCAGGAGGACTATAATTAATAAAAAATAGGTAAGGATCAGGTTGCCAAGCTTGATTAAGATTTGGTATTTATACTTAAAAATCACTAAGGCTCACTCGCACAAACTTGGGATAGCTAGCTAGATAGCTAAACCCAGGATCAAAAAAACGTATCAGCGTCATATAAATTGACATTGAAGATTGCTTTAATATCTTGGTTATTATAGTGCAATGGGTTACAAAATTAAATGGAACACGCATGTAAAACATTAAACTTAATAATTACTGTAATACGAAAGTTACTTACGCAAAACCTTCCCCTATGTTTCCACAACCTGACCGACTCTTCAACCTGACGTCTTATCCGTCTAACTGTCGGCCCCGCCGCACGCTCGCACATCGCTGACTCTCCTCCCCAGTTCGCCTCCACGTTAGTCAGCGAAGCAGACATGTATACCTCCGTTTGTTTAGCCTCGGAGTGCGTAAACGACGACGGATGACGTCATTATCGTGATTGAAGCAAGGCGGCCAGGGTTGCCCAATGGTTTATTGCCTATAAGTAGCTGTGATAGGGCTTGGATAAGTGATTTATTTTGGTTGCGAAATTTTTGGAGAATACTTGAATGAGAAGTCGTTTGAGGTATTTGGCTTCTATAATCATACAGCTGGGTCATTAAAAATTCAACTTTACCAAACATCATAATCAGACACATTTTATCTTCTGCTTATTACGAGTATAGGTCTTCCCCACAAAAAAATGAAGCAAGGCTGTAACTTTTGCGTTACAATGCCTTAATTCGGTTAAGTTAGATTTTGTGACTTACGACTTTGTATCTGGTCTTCCTTCTTTTGCGTTAAAAATGCAAGAAAATATAATAAGTAGATCTTAATTTTAATTTACTTAATATCACTGACGACCACTTTGGTGTAATGGTTAAGAAGTTGACTATTAACCAAGAGGTCGCGGGTTCGATCCCCGCACTGTACAAACATTTGTGTGCATGAATATGTGTGTTTGTACTGGTCTGGGTGTTATATATATTTATTTAAGTTTATTTGTAATACCACTGTTGATTCTTATATCTGTAACGCAAGTGCATAAGCTACTTACCACGGAGTCAGAACAAAGTATTTGATGTTGCTGTATATTATTAAATATATACTTCCTACATAAAATTGATATTAATAATGCTCTTCTTTTTCTCTACCAACATCATAATCGTTTCATATGCAAAACATAAGAAGCTTTTTTTACTGAAAATTTAACTTTAAACTTTGAAAACAACTTGACAACCCTAATTTACGCGGAGTTAAGACGTCCCGTTGACTGATTTGGGACACGGGCGAAACAAAGGTAGCGGCCTAATTGATGTCCCGCGTTATTTCGACTGCGGGTTGTCAGAGATTATTGTTTTGTGTTATGGTACCTACGCTGTTAAAGATTTGAATGAAAACAATTTGAAAGAGTTTTAAACTTGGCATAAATATATTGGTGTTGAATGCTTACTTAGTAGATACCTTTTACGAGTAGGTGGCCCTTAGATTATGTCAGTTGTCAATAACCTTAAGTAAACTAGACGTCTAATATGTTGACGACCGCTTGGTGACTGGACCACTGGGTCCACAGGTCGGACTTCTAAAATCAAGGGTCGCGGGTTAGATCCCCGCGCAATACAAACATAGGTGTGTATTAACATGTGTGTTTGTACTGGTCTGGGTGTTTTCTATGTATAATTTGTATTTATTTACAAAAATGTATTTAAGTAAGTTTATCCTTTGTCTTGTACCCATAACACAAGCCTCGTAGCTTAATTTACGACTAGAGAATTGATTTAAAATATATATAATACTCAAGGGTAGTCACTCATTTGATTGTGGTAAGGCTATTAGTGTCATATTATTTTAGAAACTAAACTTAACTGAAACTATTAACAGATTAAAAAAAGAGAATCATACTTACGGTACATACTTACTTTTACATACTATTTGTTTCAGCTGCGCATACGCACGATTATTCTCACGAAAGCTTCAGAAGGTTTTCTGCTTTATGCGATGTCATGCTAGCTTTTCCGTGCGAGCAAGCGTGATGCAAATATAGAGTCGAAATGATGGAGTAAGGACTATAAATATCTGAATAAGCTATGTTGGCATAATAAGTATCACTAAACCTTTAGTGGAAATTTAAAAGCAAAATAATTCCCTTTTTCAGCTTTAGTCATGGATTTCCGCAAAGTAACGCCTGATTCCGTCAACTTTATAATAAGTGTCATTTGTATATGCTTTCTTTGTATTGTAAAACATAATTACTTTAGGATAATTTAAATACTGCTGATAGGTTGCGTTCCATGATTTGCTGGTTTCCTAATATAATTTTATCAAAATAGTGTTAACTTGTACAGTGAACCTATGTGTAATTATGACTCTGGTCCATCAATGCAAAGAAAGTTACTTGTGACTTCAAATTGTGTTGCATTATTTTATCCTACATTTGCAATTCTCAATCAATTTTAATTCTTTACACAGATGTTTCGAGAGTGTGAAAATATAATTTTAAGGAAGTCTAAATGTATAATATTAAAGTTTTCATCATGTAGTGAAGGTTTTCGGGGTTTCAATAAATAAAATAAACTTGTAATGTATGTAACATATATATTTTCTTTGAGCTTTTAATTGCATTTTGAAATACAACATAAAATATTAAATAAGATTATTAAATTTGGTAAAATCAATATTTCAACACCATTTTTTTTTTATTAAAGAATGAGCAAAAACCTCTCATCAGAGCTAGCGTATACATAATTTTTGTCGTATGTTTCATTATTATCGTTAAAATGATAGTTTTTAAGATTTAAAATTTGACTTAGGTTACTGGTAATTTGAGATGTAATCTTACAGATGATATATGTGGTAAAAGGTATTAGAAGATACTGCATAATAATGACAAAAATAGTGTTGTACTTGTCGTGTTTTCTGTTAAATTAACTATATCTCAAATTACCAGTTTACAGTCGTATCGCGATGTCACATCTCTCGACACTTTCATTTCACAGTTTACAATATTTTTTTTATTAAATATAAAAGAGTTTTTCACTCGTATGTACCGTATATACATGTCGTATATCTGATGTTACATTGGAAGATATCTCTCATTAAATCTGAATGTTCTAAACGTATACAATGTAGTCAATCCTTTCAAAGAAAAAACTGTATAATGTATTCGTATCACTTTTTTTTAAATATTATTATAGTTTGGTTATTCCAACCAATCAATAATGCGGGTATAATGGTATACAAGTGTCACAGACGTAGGTCTCCTAACATTATGCACTTAATACTAAATAATAAATAGCAATCTCGCATTGAGAGCGTACCTAGAGCAAAATTTACACTAAAGAGATTGTTGTATGGATTCAGCTAAATCTGACAGCATCTGTCACATTAAAAAACTGTCTTTAGAGTTCCATACATGGAGCGATCCGTTGCCTCGTCGTCTTATGTCATTATGACAGATTGTAGACGAATGACAGCGACATCGCTCCATGTGTGAACACCCAAGATGCTGGCGTGATAACAACGGCTAGTACCTGATACATGCTGACAGATGCAATTCAACCCTACGAGTTCTATGTCATATTTACAACACGAACAAAAAATGAATGAGATTGGATCTCCGAGATTGCGGCATCGACGGATCTCTTCAAAAACAAGAACACTGCAAAATATACATAGAAATAAACTAAAGACCATATTTTAACCCTAACTCTGATTTACATAAAAAAATTAAGTAACACATAAAAAAAGATATTGCAACGATTCTTTTTAAAAAATACTGAAAGAACTACACCGCGACCGAGCGAAGCCGGCCCACCACAACAAGAGGCGATCGCAATCCAAAATACGAAATTATCCATTTTTTAGAACATTAGCAAAAAATATACATTTACAAGAGATCGAATCGAACTTTTATGACTTAATGTGACTTATATTTACAATTATCGAAATGGAATAACGTAGTGTGGAAGAAAAGCGCAGCCCTCGCGGCCGCCTGCAACCGTACTTCGACCTAAAGGCAATATTTTGAAAATATTCTCTTACATCTAAACGAACGTAAGACGTTTGGCGTATACTTAAATCGCTATTCGTTAATTACACTAACCGAACTATGCGGTGAACTCTAACAATAATTACCTAAATAATTAAATTGGCAAAGAGTTTCGAAATACTTGTCGTCGGCGCGACCTAACCCTAGCAAGGTTTAACGTAGCAGGATATGGTATCATCACAACTGATGGCCAGTCAGACCCTATGTACAGTCTACACGTATTTACTGGAAAGTTGCTTCGCCAGTTCTGTATACTTCAAGAACTTGGAGTGGGGGCTCTCGTCGAAGGATTGGGAGGGGCTCCTGGGGTCCTGGGGGGAAGCAGCATTGGAGCCCCCGCTCTTGTGGGTACCGGGAGACCCAGCCGCAGGGGGAGCCTTCATCGGTACAGGTTCAGGCAATGCCCCATCTTTGACGAAATGCATTTTGGAGAGATGGTGTCGATAGGCACCTTTGGATATGAAAGGAGTATCGCACAGAGCGCACTTCATAATGGAGTCGGTGACAACAGCATCGTTGCACGCCCAACTGAAGGTTAAAATGCTGGGAGGCCCGGCGGGTGAAGGAGCAGGGGCGGGCGCACGAGACGGGTTCGATTCAGTTTTATCGCATAGCTTCTGCAGGGCAGCTAAAGGGTGGCTGCCGCTGCGACGCGAAGAACTCGGCTCGTTTCCCGATCCCCCGCCAGCTAAGTTATCAAACATGGAGGAGAGGGCACCTAAGCTAGAAGGAGGCTTCCTTTCAGCGCTGGGAGTATGAACCGAGCGATCACTGGCTGGGCTCCGGGGACTAGCAGCGGGGCTCGGACCCTCGCTTTCGCGTTTGGTTACCGGCTTGATATCTTCCTCAGTCGAGCTACCTGGACGGGGAGGTTCGTCCTCCTCATCGACCTCGGTTTTAACGCGAACTGGCTGACTACTCAGATCGACCCCATTTTCACGCTCCTCCTCCTCAGCTATTTCCTTTTTTATTCGAATTTCTGCCGGGCGGTCCTCTGAAGCCGGAGTCTGAGAACCACGGGTGTCAGGGGTGGTACGCGGCGTCATGTGGTACGCGTCTAACTTTCTATCGGGAGTCAGAGATTCAACCCTACTGCCTCCGCGCTCGGACATAGAGCTAGATTCGCTCCCACTACGCTCCCTACGACCGTAGCCTTGCTGGTGGTGGTAGTTCCGCAGCATGTTCATAGTCTGCTGGTCTACTAATGGCTTTGTGTAGTCTACACTCTCATCTATACCTAATCTTTTCAGAATGCTAGAGCCGATCGGTGCATGAGCGGCTCCACCGGGCATGCCAGGGACTGAATGTCGCGATCGCGTGTCAAAACTCTTTTCTATCAATTGTTCTATGGCATTGAGTACTGACGGGGACGAACTTTGCTCGTTACTAGCGTTGGGATCTTTGGAACTAGGGGAAGAGTCGTTGACAGATGAAGGGGAGCGGTGGTGGGCAGAGCCGGGAGACGGCTGTTCATCGTTTATGCTTTTGCGGCCGTCGCGACCGGTTGGCGTGACGTGCCCGGGCACATCAGGGGGGATGATATTATTCGAAAGAAGGGCGCTCTTTAGAAAATTCCTTTGGCTATTCGACATTGGCGCGCCTATGCACTGTCGTATGTGCTCAACGAACACAGCAGTCTCAATTTTATCACCGCATTTCTCGCATGTAATCCTACTACCTGCCCCGAAATCTCTAACAGGCTTCCCCATCGGTACCCCGTTTCCCTCTCCATTTTTGAACTCGTGTTGTGCCCTCTCTAACTCGAGAAGTTTCCTAACTGGCAGCGATTTCTTTCTTTTTTCACGGGTCTGCCTACGCCTACCGCCGCTTTCGGTAATCGAACGCATAATGTGTTCTTTGTAATGTGAATTCTTAACCATATGATTACTCAACTCTTTCAAGGAACTAAATGCTTGGTCGCAAACCTTACATGTTAAAACAGCGCTAACATGACTACTAGTGCCAGTAGTCGGTGGCGCCGCGTTGGTAGCCCCAGGACCAGCTGAGGTCGAATTTTTAGCTTCATCTGAAGATTTCCACGATATGATTTGCTCTTGGGATATAATGTTCGTATAATGCTGAGTCCGCTGCATATGACTTGTCATTTCAGCAAGGGATCTGAAGCTTTCAGCGCACCACATGCATTTCAATATCTGCCTTGTCTGTTCAGCACCTTTGCCTAGCCATACGTCTTGGCCGCGAACTAATTTCCTAGGAATCGGCATGTTTTCTTTGATCAGCATGTTTAGATCGCTCTGATTGGGTTTGGATGAGCTACTTGATGATGATGAGTTATGTGAAGGCGTCGAAGGTGAACTGGAAGGCGGCTGCAACGACGATGGCATGGGTGCGCCCCCTGATGGTGGCACGGGGACGTTGACACCGCAGTGCTTAGCTTCCTTCATATGCACAGTCAGGTCTGCTAGAGAGTTAAAGCTCTTCTTGCACCAGACGCATTTGAGAACGTCTTTAGTTTGATCAGCGCCTTTGTTGAGCCAGTGAGACTGCCAAGCAGAGTGCCTGGCTGCAGCGTTGGGCGCTAAGCCAGCTCCTAAAGCAGCGCTCTGGACTGATCTAAATAGCTCCTCACCACCCAGTCTGCTGAGCTCGCTCATCTTCTCCAAGGCTTTTGTTGCATCGCTGGGCGTAGGTGCTCCATGCTTGAGCTTACCGTTCCAGTCTGGTGGGACGCCTCCTTTAGGAGATAGGCTGGCTGCAGCGACTGCAGCAGCAAAGTATGGTAGGTGCGGTGCGACCGGTGTGGACCACGGCGAAGGCGATGGTTTGTATTCGGTTCTCGAGTTTTTCCTAGTCGGCACCGGGGACGGCGAGTCCTCCGGCCCTCTTTTCCTCGTGCCAACTGATAGGTCGAGAGGTCCATTTTCGTTCTTACCCTGATTGACGGCGTCGTCAGCGTCGTCGTCGTCGTGCGGTGTGTCGCTGCGTTTCGTGCTGAAGTCAAGTACGGCGTCGGTCATGTCCTCATGGACGGACATGAGGAGTCGCTGCTGTGCAGCGGCGGCTGCGGCAGCGCCGAGGTAGGCTGCTACAGCTGCCGAGTGTGGAGGTAAGAGGGCGGCGGGGAGAGCCGCGGGGAGGGCGGCCGTCAACGCGGCGGGTAGGGGGAGGCCCGGCCCGCTGCGCCCGGAGTACACCGAGTCATTGGAGGGACACCGCGGCGCGCCCGACGACTCCCGAGACAGACATCTCGGGCTATCCCTGAGGACAAAAAAAGACTGACGTTAGATTGACATAATTCACTTACGAAAAATTCTTGAAGACATTGTGGATTCGAAAATATTTGAATTTTAAATATTGGCTGCGAATAAGCTTTATTGACACTTTTTCTGTGTTAGCTCCTACTTTGTAACTAATTAGCCTGACACGATTATGAATACTGATTAATATTTATATTGCAGTTGGTCAAAGTTGTAAATATAATTTATTCTCGTCCTCGTTCACAGCCCATCTCCTGATCGGGCCATTAGCAGTAAGTTATAAACAACATAAAATAATAAACAGGAATTAAAAGGATAACGCGGACAATAAAGGCTACAATAACAATTTACGACCATACGAAGTTGGATTAAACTACTAAATCAACATAGGCAGATACGAGTTTACGCGATAACTCATTAACCAGATATAAATCTTTGACAAATGAATACGACGTAAATTGATGAAAACACGGCATGATTCAATGATAATACATACAACTTTATTTACTAGATATCTTAAGTGCCATAAAATTGTTAACATATTATCCACGGAAACAGTCACAAAACTTAACAAATATTTAAGAAGCTCATCCATTACAGGACTTGAACTAAATAAAATTCAAGAAAACTTAAAGATTTTTTTCTAGTCAAATAAAATGACGGAAACTGAAACAAATTTGAAATAGTTCTATCTTTGAAGACAAACAAAATTTTCTTTCCGAAATTCACAATCGTCACAACTACGAATGTCTGAGGTTATAATTTGTAAACACCTGCAGAAATTTGAATACATGCTTATAATTCAGAATCTTGTATTTTTAGTGACTGTTCCAACTAGTATTTACAAAGTTTGTAGAAAACAAGACATAGTTCAAAACACCAAGTTTTGTGGAGATGTAAAACAAAGGTTTATATTCAATTACTCAAAGAGAAATGATAGAGAACCGACATTTACCAATACTTAATAACAACAGAAAACGACACATTAGAATGCAAAACTAGTAAAACACTTGATCAAACAAACGTACCTCACGTGGTCTGCCTCGACGATCATTTTGGACGCAATCTTTTCAGTATATCCAAAACGTTGCGCCACGAAGAAATCTCGGATCCATCAAACAACACTAAAATTTATCTGAACACTTTGAAAAGACAAGCAAGTGACTTCCCAGCTATGGGTACAAATTGTAAACACGTCGCGAAAGACGTGCCGCGATCGGCGGCCGGGAGGGAAGTGCGCGGCCTGCGGCGGCGGAGACGGTCCCGCGTGGAATGAGACCGCTTGATTTACGACCCGCCTGCAGCGCCCCCGCCCCGCACGCCCCTCGCGAGAACGAGACAGCCGCCACATAAACGGACCAATCCACGCGACAGACAGAGACGACCACACCGATTTCGCTTCGGGGGGTGGTGCGATGCGTAATGCAAGCGTGCGTGCGATGCGCGAGGTGGACATGCAGTGACGGGCGATCGTTCCGATGACAGCCGAGTGACACCGCCGAGCTACTCGCGACCTGACTCACCGTCTTAACGCCAATGAAAAATGTACAGAAGAACCTTGACGGCCAATAGGCGCTATATAATTTTAATGACTCTGTTTACACATTTATCTCGACGCTCGCTCACAAACGTCCGAGATGTAAGTCTCGGGGGTTTAGAAGATTGGCCGGACGGGGCTGACGGCGTTGACAAGGAAATGGTGCGTTAACAAAACGCTGAGACGAGTCCTTTTAACAACACCGGGACAGACAGGGGACAAGGACGGATTTACGCGTATCATGAACAGATTTCCTGCTTTGACAAAGGAAAATATTCTCGGGTTTATTTATTTACGAGGGTGAAGTAAGAAAGTTACTTTCAGTTACAATGGTCTCGCCAAATTGGGTAAATACATGTAAGAGTCCAATTGGTATCGAGAGATATGCTAACATCATTTAGATATATTAAATTAAAATGAAAAATGATTCCGACAGTCTTCATTCATCAGACATTTGAATATCATCTCGTGTCACTCTTGAGTCCATCAATCTAGTCAATTTCAAAGAGAAGAAATATCGTGTCGAAATTCCTAAGTCATTCCAACTTTAGTATTAGTAACGGTGATTTGACAAAAATCATATCCCGAATCCATCCAATTCGGCCGCGACTTTTTAAAAGTTTCAAACGAAATCGCCAGCTGTTTATAGCTTCCTATGAGCATTAGTCGAGTGCGGGTCAATCAATCACTCGTGTTTATGTGACAGGTATTGTGCTCTCTTTCCCTCGCGACATGCACGCGATCGGAAATAGCCCAACTTAGATGCCCGACGAAAAAATAAAGTGGAGCCTTACTTTTCTGGGTAGAGCCAGATAGCGGCGTTGTTCCAGCGATAAATTCTACTCTGTGGCGGTGTTTTGATGGCCGGCCCGGGATGCGCCGAAGTTGGGTTATGCCGAGCGGCAAGGGGACACCTGACACTGTTTGAATAATTTCGCAGTTCGACTGTGAATTTTAAAAACGGCCGCATGTGTTCGGGGCAATAAAAGTGTAGTGCTAATCTATTCGCGTTAGGACCACGTGACTGACACGCCGTTAGAACAGGCCTCGTTCCCAATCATGATCGATTGTGGTATTAAGTACTCGTAATATCGACAAAGCGCTACCCAGTTGAACTATCGTAATCGTTAGACAAATTGAGCAGATAACAATGAAACAGTCGACGCAACGGCTGACCTTGGTAGTTTTAATCAAACTATTGTGACAAAAAAATATGATGAATTGTTTCCTAATCAAATGCGGTTCATGTTATGTTACCTGTAATTTTTAATCTTTTTTTTATGTTATTACGTTTTGGAAATTACCATTAGAAGTTGGTAAATATGATAGGACTCAATATTTATGTAATGGAATTATAAAGCTAGAACCGAACGTTCTGATTACATAAATTGACATACATATGTGTTAGATGCCGTATTTTCCTAATTTTCCAAAAGGCTTATACAATAAAGCGTCAGCTGACCTACTCTGAACTTGACTGATGAAAATATTAAAAAATACAACCAATATAATTTACTATTTTACTATTTATCGTATACATATATATCATCCTACCTTTCACAATATTTTTAAGTTTTTTACTCCAAACATAAACACAGCAGCCAGCACATTTTAACAGATATCCGAAGATCGGTAGATTCAAAATCTAAACAATAGACCCTCAGGGTGTGCTAGTCTGAGTGTTTATGATTGATGAGGAGTCTTCAGTGCAGCTAATTGACAGTGATGGAAAAGCCAGACGAGGCAAGGCAGCGTACAACACACCTCAACAAAACATTGATCCATTCGTAATGCCAGGGGAATAAGATCTCAAATAGTATAAAATTGTTAAATTATAAAAGAAAATCATGATTTGTCGATGACAATCGTACCTGTCTTCGCGCCGGACGCACAAAGATAAAGAGATTTATACAGTTTTTTGAACAGTTCTCTCGATCAACATTTTAATTACGTTGATCTCCACAAAAGTTTAAAAGTTACGTTGTCTGAATTAAAGACTTGGAGATGGATAGATAACACCAAATATGACTTTTTTGGGCAGCATTCTATTGTTTTAAATATAATATGTAATATAAATTTTGAAGCAGAACTTACTGTGATACGAAGGTACTTCGCAACTTCTTTTAAGATACTCTCAGGTCAGATGCGCACAGAGTTCCTACAATCACAAATACCTGCCTTGATATATCTTATCAACACAATATGTAGGTACTAATTAATTTTAAACATTCTTAACGTATGATTTATGATATTCTTATCTGAGCAAACATTAAGTGCTTTAAAGATGTCAATATGCCTTCGCCGATCGAAAATTTAATTAAAACATTATCTACCTGTGTTCTATCGCTTTTAGTTTTCACCGCCTAAAATGTTTGTAAGATAAGTATTTTTTCAAGTACATAATTACTGTCTTTTCAGTCTATAACATGTTGAAAACTATTTCAATTTTACTTAATGACAATATGCTTTTTGAAATAAATAAATTGTAGTCAATAAATATGACGTGATACATGAATGCCTAGTAAAAACAATAGTTTCCTGAATACGAATTACTTACAAGTGTTTGTCGCATATCGTAATTTATGATCATTCTTGGTAAACTGATATAATTGCCTGACAAAGATTTATGGCGTCAGATTCGTTCCGTTCAACGATTCATTGAATTTATGTACAAGCTACAGCATAACAAGCTTTCTATTTTTAAGGTTAACTCGCCCTTATTACAAGTGGATGCCGTGCCACAGTGTTCACGTTGATGTGCTGTCTTGTGTATGTATGTACAACAATAAAATATTGCGGCACTTGTACAAATATTAAGACAAAGCAGACTGATGTGCGATTTGTACAGCACTTCAAAATTGTACAAACACAGTAAATTGTTGAGTACCAGCCTTGATAGGAACAATGATCTTGTCAATAATTTATTTTTGTACGTAATGTTGTTCATAAAACAGTTATCATCATACGTAGGTAGTGAACAAAACATCGCCACATAATATCCAAAAAAACGATTTACCTTCTTTATTCAAATAAGTTTTTGTATCACATAATTATGAATAACTTTCATAATGATGAATGAAGCGCATGCTTAGAATGGATCTTTGATTCATAATTCCAGCATAGCAATCGGCTGCATCTTTTTTGTATGACGTGTAGTCGTCTTCACCCATCACGTCGGCAATGTTGTTTTAAATGAGTAGCACTTGCTTTTAAGTCATATACAATACTAGCTTTTACCCGCGACTTCGTCCGCGTTAGGTAGTTTTTTTGTAATGCGTTGTTTTTCCGTGACACTAATTTTATCCAAATCTTTGTTAATTTAGGAGTGCAAACGATCATATTCACCGGAAAGTATTTTTTTTCCATGGGAATGCGTTGTTTTCCTGCGGTCAAAAATAAGTCATGTCCTTTCTTAAGTCTCCAACTATCTCCTTACCAAATTTCATTTGAATCTGTTTTGTAGTTTAGGCGTAAAAGCGGTCGGTGCACCCGAATTTTCCCATGGGAATGCGTCATTTCTCTGGTATCAAAATATCTCCATACCAAATTTTATGCAAATTGGTTCAGTATTTTAGGCGTGATGGAGTAAAAGACAGACAGACAGAGTTACTTTCGCATTTACTAAGATTTTAGTATGGATGTATTTTGTCATGTCATGTCATGTGTTTGTCATCGAAATAACACCTTTAGTAAGATTAGCGTTGTTCTCATATTTATCAACTAGCGAACAAAACAGGCGTTGTCCAACCCGCTGTGCTATTAAACATCGCTGGTGTTCGAGAATATCGACACAATTCAAAATTTTGTCGAATTGAATTAAATATGCCATACGATCCTAAATCTGTGATATTTTATCGTGAACAGAGACGCAACGTAGATTTCGAGCCAGCGTTCGTTAGAAAGAGACAGCGTCATTATTCATTTGGGACAAAACACTCGAGCGTAAATCTTAAATACAGACTCTTCTCAGTTGAACCGAGGACAGCAAAGTGAACGCACGTTTGATTCTCATGAATACCGACGTATTTAGAGTTTGGTTGCAATATTGTTGATTTTTGTTCAAGAATAGTGACATATTTTGTGATTAGTCGTTGTTTTTGATAAAGGTGAGTGTATTTTTATGTATTATTTTTATTTACGTCTGTATTCTAGAGTGAATACGGTCCATTTCCTATAATATCGTATTTTCTTCTGACTTTATCTTACTTAAGTCTATATTCTCGAAAAATAAACAGATTTTATTACGTCGTAAATAAGAAACGACGTTGTTTTTGAAAAATATGCGCATATTGTTATTACTTATTACGAAATAAGTCTGTGTTCAAGCAATTAAGGGATCGAAATATTGAGTTATTTATTCATATCTCATTTATTGATAATTAATTATTTACGTTAAATTATTTGTTATAGACAATTTATTTTATTGGCGTTAGTCAAGATGGCGGAAAGAACGTTATTCTTAGAAAAGTTGAAAGAAGCGGCCTGTAAAAAAAAAGAAGATGAGAACCAACATGATTTTACGATTAACGAACAAGGTAACCTCCCTGTAATTTTTATGTATGCAGTATGTCTTTATTTTATTTAGTCTTCAACTATTTAACTATTGTTAATATTTTAGGTACCAATTTACGTAAAAGCAGTTGCGAAGAAAATAACGAAAATGATATAAATTATAATAATACGTCAAGTAAGTAAACAAAAATTTTTCTGCGTCTAATTTTTAGTTCAAAATTACAATGTTTTTCAATGTTAGTTTATTTAGATGTTTAGTTTGTCATTCCTGTTGCAAAGTGTAATTGTGATCTAAACTCACGTTAGTGACTGGTCGTTACTTCCGGGTTCGATTCCTAGGAATTACAAAAATGTGCGTGTACCTTCAACACAAGAGCTTGTTTTCCTGTGAGACAGCTGTGAAATGCATGCAAACACAATATCTACTGTTTCTTTTGGTATTTAAATCTTAAATAAATAAATATTTACTTAATTTCAGCCAGTACTTCAGAAGAAAACAAGTTTATTTTGCGACAAAGATCACCGTCCACATCGTCTTCATCATCGTCGTCATCAAGCTCATCTTCTAGCTCATCTTCTTGCTCGTCTTCCTGTTCAAAATGTATTTCAAGCGATTCCAAAAATAGAGAAACAGAAGAGTGTAATAAAGAGCCCGATAACATAGTAAGTTTAATTGAAGATCTTCACGGGCCTAGCCTAAAAAATATAATCAAAGAAAATAAAGAGACAGTAAATGATAGTATAGAGACTGTAAATGATAATACAGAAGATGAGACTGAAATGCATACTAATTTACAAAAAGAAAGTGAACCAGAAGCTTTTGCATTGACCAAAGAAAATACTTATAGAGAAGATAAGGAAGAAGAAGACTTTTCGTCCGATGATAGTGTTGCAGATCCCAATTACCAGGAAAATAATGATGTATCGTCAGATTCGGAGGAAGCAGTAGAAGATGAAGCAAATGTTTCACCAGAATCTAACCAAAATATATCACGGAAGAGAAAAGCGCAGCCAAAACTTTGGAAAACGAACTTAGCAAAACGTCTTCGTAATGCAGGGAAAGAATATATTGGCAAAAATAATAAAATTGTACGAGAAAGAAGATTAGGATCAGGATGTACAGAAAAATGTAAGCTAAAGTGTAACACAAAGTTTGATAATGAGACTCGACGCCGTATTTTTGATGCATTTTATGAATTGCCAGATTTGCAAAGTAAAAGAACTTTTGTAGCATTGAATATGACATCTATTGTTCCGACATATCAATATAAAAAAGGAACACGTCGAAATAACAACGCATTTCATTTGACAGACAAATATGAGGAAAGAATTCGTGTTTGTAAGAAGTTTTTTCTGTCTACACTGGATGTTTCTGACAGATTTATTCGAACAGTGTCAGAAAAATCAAGAAGTGATGTTTCAGGTATTATAGCTGAAGACCGTCGAGGAAAATATGGCAATCACAGTCGTGTAGACAATAATATTAAAGATGGCGTGAGAAATTTCATTAAAATGATACCAAAAATAGAAAGCCATTACTGTCGAGCAGATACGAAAAAAGAATATATTGATGGAAGTAAGACTATTGCAGAAATTTATAGAGATTATGTGAAACAGTGTGATGAGAATAGAGAAGCAAGTGCTAATTATATTATGTTTAATAGAATATTTAATGGGGAATTTAATATAGCATTCTACCAACCAAAGAAAGATCAGTGCGAGGACTGTATTGCCTTCAATAATGCAACTGGAGAAGATAAAAATCGCTTGAAGCCTAAATACGATAACCATCTAAAAGAAAAAGAGCTTTCAAGAATAGAAAAGGTAAATGACAAGAAAGAAGCAGAACGTAAAGACTCAAATATAGTTGCAGTTTACGATTTACAGGCTGTGATGCCATGTCCTAGGGGAGATGTGTCAAATTTTTACTATGTTTCAAAAGTGAATACCTTAAACTTTACAATTTATGAAATGAATAATAAAAATGCGCACTGCTACGTATGGCACGAAGGAGAAGCAAACAGGGGAGCTATAGAAATAGGGACCTGTGTTTTAGAATATTTAAAAAGTCTTGGCAGGGATCTAACATCTGAATCTAAACTAGATATCATATTTTATTCCGACAATTGCTGTGGCCAACAAAAGAATAAATTTATAATCAGTATGTACATGTATGCTGTGTCTTCTTTTGATTATATTAATAGTATCACGCATAAATTTTTGATAAAAGGGCACACGCAAAACGAAGGCGATAGTGTGCATTCTGTCATCGAAAGAAGCATTAATAAGACTTTAAAATCTGGCCCTATCTATACACCGGATCAGTACATTTCTATTATTCGCACTGCGAAAAAAAAAGGATCTCCTTACAAAGTCATTGAAATGGATCATAGAAGTTTTTACGATTTAAAGTCGCTAGCTTCTGATGTGGGTAAAAATTTTAATAAAAATACTAATAATGAGAGTGTGAAAATGGCAGATATAAAGATTTTAAAAGTTGATACTGTAAACAAAGGGTTCTTTTTTTATAAAACTTCTTACAGTGATAATGAGTTTCAATGTGTTAACGTTACTAGCCGAACATCAAAATCTTTAGACGAAAATTACAGACTGAAATCTGCTTATAAAAAAAGAACCGGAATCTCAGAAAATAAGAAGAAAGGACTAGTAGATTTAGTTGACAAAAATATAATTCCAAACTACTATCGTCAATTTTACGAGGGGTTGTAGAATAAGATATTTATTTTACTTAAATATTTCATTTTTGGAATTTGATCTCTCTGGTTGTGCATTTTTTATTATTATTTAGGTATAAGCAATCGTTTTGTATTTTATTTCATTTATTTAGAAGAATTCATGTTTATTTTGATTTCATTTATTTTAAAGATCAAAGTTTAATAGATCTAAATATAACGTTTCTATTGTATGTTATAGAATTCTAGTTTTATTTGTTGTAAGTACAAAAGTTTTAAACACTGTTGTACCTTTTTTTAAGAGGCTTTAAAGTTAAATAAATGCCATAACTTGATTTTTGAAATTTGTTCTTTCGTGAATAAAGACTGATGTCGGAAACCCCCTTTAGATGTCGATTTTTTTGTTTAATTTTAATAAAAGTCCTAATTTTTTTTTATGTGTTTTAATACCCCGATAAATATTCCTTTAATCAGTATAGTCAAATCCTCGTCAAATCATTACAATTTTGCAATAAACACTTAAACATTTATCACTAAATTTAAAAACGCCATTCCCTAAAATTTGTCATTTTTAGTTCCGTCGCTATTCTCGCAAACCAGCGACATTATAAACGTTCCTCGCGAATCACTTCATCTACGAAAACAACTGCATCAAAATCCGATGTGTAGTTTTAAACATCTTAACATACAGACACAGGGACAGACGAGGAAATCGATATTGCTTTACACAATGTAGTAATGATTGATGAAGTACCTATGATTAAAAAAATGACATATTGCACCGCAGTTGCGTAAATAGTTAAATTGAGATTGATTTTTTGAATGACGTACACAGTAATCGATTATTTCGACATATTTAGCTTTTTAAAGTCATTTCAATGACATGTTCTGCGCAATACATTGAACTTCGAGTACCTATCAGGAATGACGATATCACGACAAATATACTAACAAACAATAAGACTGATGAATTATCGTAAATTAGTCGATATCTAATCGGTGTCTTGTTAATTAATGATATTTGCTGGTTTGATTGAGTAAGCGTCTACCTTTTAAACCAAGGCTACGTTCTTAATAAGTTTGTATGAAGTTCATCCGCCACTATAATTTAGGTCATCATCATACGACACTTGGGCGTAATGGCCAAGAAGTTGACTATTAACCAAGAGGTCGCATGTTCGATCCCCGCACTGTACAGACATTTGTGTGCATGAACATTTATGTTTGTACTGGTCTGGGTGTTATATGTGTTTGTTTAAGTTTATTTGTAATACCACTGTTGATTCTGATATCTGTAACACAAGTGCTTTAGCTACTTACCACGGAATCAGATCAATGTATGTGATGTTGTTGTATATTTATTTATAAAAGCGCGTTGGTCCTGCGCCTGATCTCTCTCCGGCCATGTCGGATTGCCACTTGAACAGTGAGTGCACGTGTGTATTGCGCTCAAACTTGTGCACTTTAATATCTCCTGCTTAGTCGGCTAATCTCTGTTGAGATTGGCCGCCGTGGTCGAAATCGGCCAGGAGGACTATTATTATTAATATGTAACGTAAGATTTTCTACTTCAGCATAATTATTTTTAACTCTACCTTCAGTCTGTTGATAAAAAATGAGCACATTTGTGTCATTGCTTCAACTAAAATGACATTATGATTGTACAGAACTTGAATTGATGAACTGTCATACAAAAGACTTCAAACAATTTTTTTATTAGTGTCACTACCCACATTAACTCTCTCGGTTGCTGCTCCATTCATTTCTCTGTCACCAGTAAGACGTTCTGGTTCGGTTATTGGAGATTGTGCTTTATGCTGTTGCGATACATATCGTTATTGAGATATTAATGCTTTGTTTGTTGTCAAGACTGGTGGTTTCGATGATAACAGCCAGTTCATTTTGAATACCATTAAATGAACATTATATAAATAATTTGATAAATATCAGACTAATATTAAACTATTTCAGTTTTACGCAAAAAAAATACTTATTACAAATAATCCAAAGAGAAGGGCTTAAGTCTTGAAATAATAGATTTTACTGGTTTAAACATTTTTCTTTCTTTACTAGAGGTTTTACTATCAAAACTCAGTTTTGCCTTACCCTGATCGACCTGCTCTCACTGCGCGCGAACGTTTACCGCAAAAATCGGCTACATCAGCCACTTACGAGCTCATCAACCTCAAACCGAATACGAGTCGAAGTAGTCGCCATGGCCGAAAACGGTCGGATAGATCATTATCAATCGACCATAACCGAGGTCTATGGTGCAATGGTCAAGAAGTTGACTATTAACCAATAGGTCGCGGGTTCGATCCCCGCACTGTACAAACATTTGTGTGCATGAACATGTCTTTTTGTACTGGTCTGGGTATTATACTATATGTAATACCACTATCGATTTCGATCTCTGCAACACAAGTGCTTTAGCTACTTACCACAGTGTCAGATCAATGTAATGTGATGTTGTCGTATATTAATCAATTAATCAATGAACCTAATTTCAAACTTTAGCTGACTGAGCTGACTGTTCTACCACCAGCTAATAACAAACATACAGATCACGAAAACAATGGGATCGTTAAAGTGGACACCGCGACTGACGACCGGACCACACCGGACCACCGGACCATCGGACCACCTTCATCAGACAATGCTATATCAATGGCCCGTGACCGTATTGTTCCAACCCGAAGATAATGTTCGTGGGCCGCAATAGAAATTGATTGATGTCTGAAGACACCACGATAGATTGATGACAGTGCGCAGATTGATAAGCTTTGGAATTTATTAAAATGTTTTCGAGTCCATTAGGCGCATGTCAGATATCGAGAGCGTTTTTTGTGTTAGATTTGACGACGATAGTGTCCGAGGTTAAGCGAAGGAGGCATGATATTTAATATTAAAATATAAGTTTCAAATCTCAAGAGTTTTGAAGAACTGGAATAACTGCAACACTACTCAATAATATTTCACTGAGTACTAAAAACGATCTCGAATTTTTGTGTTTCTTCAATAAAAAGAAGCCAACGCAACCTATTCAGTGGTTTTGTATTCATATTCATCGAATGAATCTCCAGTCCCTACTGTGGTTATGGAATCTTTTTATACCTCATCATCATAAACATGATGCCTCCTCCGTCGAATTTACAAAATGACAAATACAAGCAAACAGTTTGTTACTACAATCTATAAAATCCAACTATCTATTCGTCCGGTTGACTGACGACTAACGCCACTTTTTAGAATTCTTAGTTAAAATTATTGTACCTAGTTGGCATCAATCGCGTCATATAATAATAATACAACAGTACATAACAGTCATCTGGTCCTGGGTTCGAATCCCTGGTCGAGCCAATAACTGTTTCTGAGATTTTCTGTCATGAATTTCTCAAAAACAGCTCGGAGTCGGGAAGTTGGCGGTGTTACACCCCCGTGCCTCCGAAAGCACATTAAGCCGTTGGTCCTGCGCCTGATCTCTTTCCGGTCATGTCGGATTGCCGTCTCACCGAACTTTGAGAGTGATGGAACAGTGAGCGCACATATGTATTGCGCTCACACTTGAGCACTATAATATCTCTGCACAGTTGGCTGATCTCTGTTGAGATTGGCCGCTGTGGTCGAAATCGGCCAGGAGGACTATTATTATTACTCGTATTATAACAAGACGATACTTGGGGTCTTATTAATTGTTGGTACGAAGTGAAGAGCGAGAAAGCATTTTGCTTGCCGCACTGCCCAGCCTATGTTACCGAGCTAGATAGCGACTGCTCTCATGCGAAAATCATCCCCGTTCATCATTCCAGCGTTAATTTTACTTGACCGAACGTCGATGAACGAAAACGGTGCTTTTTAGTAATCTATCTTTTAATAATACCTTCTGTACAATATTTTTTTTGTGCTTAAATATTTGCAATCAGTCTTTCGACTATGAGCGAATCTGTTCTGTGATGGATGGTAGCTTGCTAAGCTGCTTCTCATTGGATGCATCTACTCATCTGCTGCCCAGAGCTACTGACGGTCTTCTAGCTCTAGGATACGGTGACGTTTTAGTCGTCTTACATAGTGGTCCACGGTGAGTTGACGAGTAAGTTCGTTAGGGTGATGAATTAGCCGCTCTTTGTACTTAGCT
This sequence comes from Pyrausta despicata, assembly GCA_963921415.1. NCBI lineage: Eukaryota > Metazoa > Arthropoda > Insecta > Lepidoptera > Crambidae > Pyrausta > Pyrausta despicata. Next base: position 1,413,129 of record OY992850.1, on the reverse strand, counting down.
GCCAGACTCCAAATTTCTTTCCTTATTGATGTCATTCCAAGGTGCTCGTGGATTTCATCGTTGGTAATATACCATGGTAATTTCGCATTTCTGTACAATATGGATGTAAAAAAATATTGAGTATAAAAGTGAAGACTCACCTTTCAGCATTGGGATCCTGAATGAGCGTAGCTGGTATACTGTGCTCGATGTCGTCCCGTTCGTCCGGCGCGGGTGACGCACGGGACCCGGGGGACTCCGGGGACCCCTCGGCCGCCCGGCGGTCCCCGCGATCGGTCCGCTCCTTCACTCCGCCTTCGGGGCTGGTGGCTTCCTCTGTAGACAAAGAGAGGAGTTGATTAGAATTAGATGAAGAGCAATTGGCTAGATGACACCACCAATGGTTGACATACTTTTTAGTATCTGTCAAAACGGTCTGCCTCCATAGATTTTGTATGGGAATACATGAACGTGACGTCACGGTCATGTATCAGAAATCGGAGTCAATTGACCGAATATTTATAGTTTTGTGTGTTTAAAAATTAGTTTCTACAGCTTTTTGGAAATATATTGGTGGAATTAACTTCATAGGGGCTATTCTTTATAAACGCCATGGTCTTAAAAATATTTAAGATAGGTGTCATCATGCCAATTGCACTTGATGGTTTCGTATCTTTGATATCTTGATTTTGATTTGAAGAGCCCTTTTCCTGTCTATGATTGTTTTTCAAAGGACGGATAGCAGTAAAACCATTAATTTTGTAGATACGAAAATTCGTAGGTATGCCAGTTTACGTCATATAATTCAAAAATAATGATTTGAAGGTTAGTTACTCTAACTTAGGCATCAAGTGCGGCGTGACCAATACGTTAAACGCCAAGGCGTTGACATTATCACAGGTGTTAATGTCAATCGTGTCTCGACCCTTTATCGCTTTGGTTGCATTTGTCGCATTGCATTGCTCGCGTAGAACAACGGGTACTTAGTTTAAGTCTAGACCTTAAAGCTATAAATAATTCAGGGACAATCGGATGGAGAGGTTTTGATGCACAGACTAATTAATAACTTTAAGCTGACGTCAATAACTGTAGTATTCGTGTAAATAATAAATAAATATAAAAATACAACAACATCACATACATTGATCTGACTCCGTGGTGAGTAGCTTAAGCATTTGTGTTACAGATATCAGAATCAACAGTGTTACAAATAAACTTAAATAAATACATATAACACCCAGATCAGTACAAACGGACATGTTCATACACACATATATTTGTACAGTGCGGGGATCGAACCCGCGACCTCCTAATAATCGACTTCTTAACCATTACACCAAAGTGGTCATCAAATAAAAGACAACAATACGTACAGATCACATTAGCACAGTCAGCGCTGCAAACAAAGCCAACGCACTGACACATGTTCGCACATATCGCTATAGGCACAAACGTCAATTCCAACAAGCATACAGTCGGAAGCTCATTCTCAGAGAGACACAGGCTTACTCATCCACTGCACCCAACTACCGCAGTGGATGCATCCCAAAGCGTTCCCAACAAGCGTCAGCACCAGCTGCACCTCCTTTGATGTCCAGTGGGTTCCCCGCTCGCGGCCATCTTGCCAGATTGACATGCTGCGTTTTAATCAATTAGCGCGAGTTCACAGGCCAGTGGAGAGTGAAATAAACGGACCACACCGCCACCGTTCCCTTTTCGGACGGTGTCCGGTTACCGAACGGCTTTTTTGCGGATTTTTCAAACGTCATAATCGGTGGTTGTTCTTTTGGTGCGCAGTTGAGGTGACTTTGAAGTTATATGGCGTGACGTGTTTTGTTTTTTATAAGGTTCTACGAGTAATTATCTGTCTACTAGGTATTTGATCTAGAAACTTAGCATTGTTGTGAAGTAGTAACAAGTGGTTAGGCTCATTGCGTTCGTAGTTAGTTAAACAAAACTTAGTAATTTTACTATCCAATTATCACTCGCTACTGGTATGATTACATGGTTTTGTACACTCGTACCGGTAGGCAACTAGATACTTTCATAATTAGACGAAACAGCAGTTTTCCTATCAGTATGAAAGTTCAGATACCTACCCATTTTTAACCTCCGGCGAAAAAGATGGTGTTATTAGATTGACCTCTATTCTGTTTGTGAATGTCAGTCCGTGGCATCGTAGCTTTCGAACGGATGGACCGATTTCAATGCAGTTTCGTATTCGAAAGATAATTTAATCACGACTAACCAGCCGTTTTGCCGGCTCATGTCATTTATTTTTTCTTGAACGAAAATCGACGACTGTCCACTAGGCAACGCAAAATTTATCGGCCGAATTATGTCAGCAGATAACCAACTTTCAATAATTGATCCGATAGCTATGACTACGACTAACGTAATATACAATCAATCAATCGTTGATCGCGAGCTATTTACCCGATGTTTCGTGTCACAAGCGGTGGCCTCGTTTTCGGGTAATTTTCCCCATTTTATCGCCGCATCGGTCGGTTATCGTTTTATTAGTGCGACGATGAATGATTGTAACGCAATGACGTTCGTTTGGCGGTTTTTTTTTTAATCAATGTTTGTTTCGTGATTGTAATTTGAAGGTTGCACTCGACGTGCGAGACGAAAGAAAGGGGGATACATAGGAGATTTAGGTAAAGTTTTGACTTTGTGATGATGTATGATGATGATGAATGTAATACTCAAATAAACGTGGGCAAAATTGACGGGAACAAAACATGAAAAATTTGTGATAAGTGATGCTTAAGCTTAGCCAAGATAAAATCAAGTTAAACATATTTGGCTTTCGTTTGAACCATATTTACACACTCTCCTGAAATGTTCAGGGTTGCCAGAATAAGCTTTTTATATCTTATTCCTAAAAAAAGGTACTAAATAATATTTATTTATTTATTACAAAAGATCCAAGTAGGTTTAGTAAACAATACATCTTACACACTATGTTTGTACCTAATAACTAATTTTGTGCATGTATTTTGGCTTATGAGCCACATTAAGGGACAAACATGTAGTCGCCCTGTAATGACTTTCAGGTTACCGTTGGAGCTGTCGCGCACCCTGAACATCAGGGATGCTTGTTTCTTTCTGATGATAGCCGCGAAGCTATCTGTATGCGCCTCTGCGAACATGGCGTCCGCACTATAGAAACGAGGAACTTAGTTGATGACATTACAAAACTATCTAGTTCATTTACCTGACCGAGCAGAACTCTCGATGTTATCCGAACTTGAGGAGCAGAGAGTGGATAACAAAGCGAGGTGACTCGCCTTTTTTGACATCCGGTCACAAATCAGAAGACAATGGTTTGATTTAACAGAAAATCGGCGTGAAGCGGACGATGATTGTCTATGATAACTTTGTGGTACAACTGCCTTCAAAAGTGTATGCCACATTTTATGCGAACGATCTCTAATAGTGATGTAACGAATATTCGCATTCGCATTCGCGAATATTCGCATATTTTTCGATATTCGCATTCGCATTCTTATTCGCAAAAAACGATGCGAATATTTAGCGAATGTATTTAACAAACAAAAAGGAAATTATTATATGGTTGCATATGAAATGATAACACAACTGATAAGATTTATATAATTTTATTTAATCATACTTGAATTAAAAAAAAATGGAACAGTCTTGGTAAGCAACTAAATTAGAAACACTTTCTCTTTTGTTCTTGATAGTCTAATTAAAATAACAAAATCACAACTCAACTCCACCACAGAAAAAATAATGAATGTGCATGCCTTAAACTAACCTCAAATCAAAACAAAACTTTTCGAATGAACTTTCTGTGACTAACTTCGTTCATTCAACTTGTATCGGCTCGGCTATGTTCAGTTTAAACATGGCCGACACGAAACATTTTGCGCGCGCTTTGTTTGAAATTTAACATTCGCATTCGCATTCGCGAATATTGGAGATGAATATTCGCATTCGCATTCGCATTCGCGAATTTGAAAAATCCAACATTCGTTACATCACTAATCTCTAATAGCTTCAATAACTTATCAATTTTTTTTTTAATCTAAAATCAACTTTTTTTTATAAATGATTGGTTTCTTCGGTTTACGCGAACAGTAGACATTGAAATGAAATACTATGTCATGACAATTAACACCTTAGTCTACTTGTGACCACGGACGCTGAAAAGGGTCCGAAACGTCAGGTTAAAATATAATGTAAAAAAATCGCGAAATAATCCGTAAAAAGTGTCTCATTTTAAAATATTGGTAATATGTTTGTTTATTTAAGCTTAAATGCACAAAAAATCACAAAAGGCATTCTCTACCAGTTATACCTTTGGGCTATGCAAAATTTAAAGTACACATGAAAGTATACATAAGTCGATGAAAAAACAAACAGTATTTAAATCTATCAAATTATTTAAAAAAAATAACTTAAACCTAATGACTTTTGTAACTGCCTGTACTGCACCAAAATGAACAAAATAATCGATCTAGATAATATCATCGGCAAAGAAAGTAGGCCATAGTGCTTTGTCTATTTCTAGTTTTTGTGTAAAGATAACCGCAATTGTAAGAAATTGTCATGCGTAAAAATTATAGTACTGGTTAAATCAATTTTACGCATAACCCCAATCTCTTAGTATTTGTATATGTAGGATTTGAAGTGGATTCTCTGATATGAAATTATTTGTTTTTAAAGTAAATAATTGTGTCCTTCACAAGGCTTTTTTTAAAGTTCATACATAAATTTTAACTTTAATACGTTCATAAGGTGTTTTGTTGGTGTGTTTATTTTTATTTAGAATAACAAATAAGAAATAAACTTTAAACCTACATGTATCTAACTAACCTATTGGAACATTGTGGATAGTGTTTCCATGAAATATTTCATAGGATTAAGCATGGACAAAGTAGTGAAGTAAATTTTGATAAGTACCTATGTAAATTTTTACTTAAAAGAAATCCTCAATCGTATCCCAGACTTGTAACAGCCTTGATACTGAATAAAGAATTTGTAAAACAATTTGTATCTGTATTTCTTGTCACCAGACTACGTATAAGAGTGAAAGGACAGAGAGTGAACGAACGTCAAGAAATCAAACTTGCTATTGAACTAGGTGATTTTGACATTCCTACTATACCTCTAGTAAGTAGGGAGGGAAGAAGGCGAAATCGGCGATGATCCACCTGCCGCTGCCTTCCCTTGCCTTAAATGCGAAAAAGTTTGTCGCTCCCGCATTGGCTTATACAGCCATAATAAGAAGTGCCTTGCAGCAGACACTGCCTAAATCGTCTGTAATAGACGGATAAGGCCTATGATGACTATACCTCTAGAAGTCCTAGTATAGAAATGTCATAATCAGGCATTTCTATTACGAATTTCGTTTAATTAGGACACAGAAATTTAGTCAGGACCAAATTATTACTGAGGCATAGTCGCTGGTCACAAGTAGTATATTTAATTCAACATGTAAGTATGTCACTTATCTATCGATCAATCAGGCAGATGGTAGCCTGATGTGTGGTATCGCTTCAGTCAACCGGATCGTTGTTTGTCGAGCTTATACAGGGTGTAAAAAAAACCTTAACGAAGTCGAATACCACATATTCTACCAATTATTGTTACAAAGACACATAATACGAATTTTCACTAGTTCTTTCATAAAAAGCCTCTAAATGGCACACTCCACAATGAACAGCTCACGCTCGAAACGAACCGCGTCGCGGCGGCGTATAGCAACACGCCCCGCGGTAACTTTCCCGCGTGCGCGCTGTTACATTGCGGGTTACAAGTTGTTTCCCAGACAAAAATTATTTTTCATACGATTTGGTTTGATGTACTGAACGCGTGGTTGAAGGCTTCGGTAAGGTTTTTTTTTACACCCTGTATACTTACTGATAAATATTCGAATGGGTGTCGTATATTTTTGCGATAATGTGAATTATATTGACTTGATGCTATATTTAGATATTGCACAATCCGTACTTATTAGTAGGTAGGTACCAGATTATCAAGCAGACGTTGTTTTATTTTAATTTGGTCGCTTTGAAGTTCTCTCTCTCTCTCACTCTCTTTGGACTCTACATCTCTTTGTCTATGACATGGCACTGAAACGAATAATCCAATTTTGTTATTTTAAATAGTGGTGCATTGAGCTTATCGATATGAGAGAGATCGCATCAATATCATTTGACATTAAGATATAAACAATTAATAAGGTGGACAATAACGTTTAATCGATATATTCTTGACTGTAGATATTTTGTAAAATTAAAACACGGTTAAATAAATAACCGTTGAGCATTTTACTAGATATTTCTGTTGTTAGCCCTTCTGACTATATATTAGTAAACAGATAAACTATATAAACACTATAGTAAGTACCTGAATACTATTTTGTTAATTTGACATGGCACCAAAATCTTCATATACTTTTATCGTGACTGAACACTACACATGTAAGTAGTGTACATGATATTGTTCATTGAAAACAACCTCTCTTAAATTCAGATACATCAGCCAACCGGTCTTTATTATAATTGGGGCGGTCTCAACCCAGTTCAGGTCTCAAAAACCTGTTGACAAATTAGACTAGCATCGTCGCCAATTAGCGCGGTGGAGTATTGATGCGCCCGCGCCGGTTTGCCACGCGATGTCATTTTGAGAGATGGGGTTGGAATAAATAACTTTTGTTTACCTTTATTGTTGTAGTCATGAAATTAAGACTGTCTGAGGAAGTTTGCTAGCATTTCATTCGGGAATTAAAACCCTGGAAATATATGGTTGTGGATAGTGTCCAGCATTTGACGACATGTGACTGATCTGATTAATATTACATCAAAATCTTCCTACGTTACTCTTTTTAATATTATTTTTTTGAGTTCCTACGCTATACGAGTAATCTAGCCAGCAGTACTAAACTTCTATTAGGAACTTTTTGAAAGTATGCGGAAGTCCAATTACTAATAAGTAGCCACAATTGAATTATGGTCGACATTGAATGCTAATTTTGCCCCACGCGAAATCGTAAGTAGGTCGACACAATACTACTCACAAGTGTGCTAATTTTTTGATTGATTTATGTCACTTGGAAATGACAGGTTGTGATGATGATGATGATGATATGTATGATTTACGATCTGTGCTCTAGTATTTATTGGGCAAAAAATATGTCGGTTGAGTAGGTAGGAATAATCGAACTGGCAGTGCCCGCGACTTCATTTTATTCTATGTATATGTAAAATGTTTGGCGAAATTTGATTGAAGTGGTTTAGTACTCAAAAGATTGAAAACTCATTTATTGACGGGATGTTCAGATTGATACTAAGAGCTCCACTGAGCAACATAATCACCAATTTTGAGTGTAATTCTATGTACTTGGAACATACTACATATGTAACCATTTGTTATACGAGTAGGTACTTCTTCTTTCATTTTTGTTTAGTGAAGATTCGGGAAAAGGTAGGAAGGTAGTTCGGTTTATTTTGCTGTAACTACTTATACCAAACAAGACTGTTCATACAAAGAAAATACACTAATAACATACAATAAAACCAGGGAATCGGCTGGTGAGCTTCAATGGCTAAAAAGATTTCAACCACACATAGCTAGAAACCATCTTTATTAAATAATCTTATCCGTACTTAAAAAAATCTTTGAAATCGATCCATTCGTTTGGGAACTACGATGCCACAGATATATACGAGTATAAGAAACTCATACATCCACAAACAGATATGTCAAACTTATAACACCCCTCTTTTTCTTCGGGGCTTAATAAGCGACAAAGTGTGCTGATCGCCGCCCGCACCAATAAACAGCGCTGGTATCTGCGCGTGCGCATTGCGAAATTTACGGGATTGCGCGCGCCGCCGATAGGGGGCGGTGTGCGGGGTCAGATGCACTTGCGTGTGTGAAGTCAAACTTTTGCAACTTTGTAGTGTTATACTTGGTAACAAAAAAAGTTTCAGCCTGAATACGTCCTACACTCTTAGATCAAACCAAAAGAGGCAGATATGAGCTTGTCGCGTGTGGTTATACAAAACCAAGTCCAATGGACCTGCTCCGCTCCTAGACGTCGTCAGTACTGTGAGTTGTTTACATGTGCGTGAGTGTGCGTGCCCATTTTGAACTTCCAGCGAAAATGAGGGTATTTTTTCGAAAGATAATTTATTTCCGGTGGTTTTTAGCTATAGCTGGTTAAAATCTATCCAATCGTTTAAGTTCATCTAATTTTTCTGGCTCACTCGGGGTTTTTTTTTTACCCGGAAGTATTTTTTTGAAGTTGACGATTGCAATGGAAGTTTAGTTGCGCGCAGGCCTTTGCCAAACTTGGAGGTGCTACGGGCCATAGCCATAGCGTATAGCGGGCTCAGTGCGGATCGGTAGTACCTACCGATTTTCACTACAAATACCACTGTACCATATAGGTACAAAATTTCCAATCTAAATTAGTTTATTTGTAATACCACTGTTGATCCTGATATCTGTAACACAAGTGCTTAAGCTTTTTACCACGGTGTCAGATCAATATATGTGATGTAGATGTATATTTATTTATTAATTGTCAGACGTTAATAACAACAAATTTTTTTATAAATTACACAATTTCCAAGGACGGAGGCTATACGAACCTGGCTGCTATTTCACCTAGTACCAAAAAACATATGCAAAATACTGAATACCATAATCGAAATAAATAGAAAGGGTATGTTTTACCTTTATTTGTGGGTTAATACCTATTTTACGAATGCAACAAGAAAATAGCACATTTTAAAATTCATCAGTAAAAATAACGAATCCTAAATTTCAAAGCAAAATTCCAAAAATAAGCAAACCTTTAATCACACACAATCAACACACTATAATCTATATATATATAAAAGAAAGTGGTGTTAGTTACACTATTTATAACTCAAGAAAGGATGAACCGACTTGGCTGAAAATTGGTGGAGAGGTAGCTTAGAACCAGGAAACTGACATAGGATACTTTTAATCCCTTTATTGTGAAACAAAGTCGAAGTCGCGGGAGGGCACTAGTATTAACTATAGAGATACAGTAACCAGCACGTCCGGCTACCCATTTAGTTGCAAAATCGCCCAAATCACAATGGTATAAGATAGCTCAGTGTTTTGCTGGCCTCCGTACTATTTCGCAACTCGAGCCCACCAAAATCTAACGGACCTCTATCATCCATCAGACTGACGTCTGTCATGTCACATCGAGCAACAAGTGTGCTTTTGTCAGCGCGTCACTTGCCAGTTGTCACACTACGTCATTATGCCGTGACGTCATTGCATGTAGGAACCTATCGTGCAAATGATTTGGGCATAAGAACTGGACTGGACGTCATTGTTCATTAGATAGAGTTTTCTTTAAGTAGTAAAATCACCAAATACGCTTATGCAAATGATTTAATGATTACTTTTAATTTCTTTAAAAGGTGCTTGTGGCGCAGTGGTTGCAGCGCTTTGGTAGTGATACCCAAAGTTAAGCAACCTAAGGCGCGGTCATGTTTGGGATGGGTGACCATTCTGACCATTTAAGTGACGTCTATTTTTTCAAACTCAAACTCAAACTCAAACGTTTATTTGCCAAGAACACAGTAAGTAAAGATTACATTTTAAAGTCGTTAGCGCATGTGTTCAATCTGCTCGCAGACGTGCAAAAATTCAGTCAGGAAATTAACGATACAAATTAAATTATAATATATTAATGTCAATTAAATTACATAAGTATAATTATATTGTTGAATGACATATTAAATTATATTTAAATTAAAGATTATTATGCTGTCGCCAATTAAAATATTCATTATAACTATAAAAACATTTGTCCAAAAGCCAGTTGGACAATGTCCTCTTAAATATTGGCCCTTGGAGTGATTTTATCTCTTCCGGTAGCAAGTTATACAATACAATACTCTTATTATATGCATTTCTTTTATATATGTCCTTGCGACAGGGAGGTTGATGCATTAGGTTTATGTATTGCTGCCTTAATTGCCTGCCCGCGATTTCTATTCGTGTTTTGTAGTAACTTGGAAATGACCTTACAAATAGACAAGCTTCTCTGATGTATATGCAAGGAAGTGGAAGCAAATTAAGCTGTTTAAAGAGGGGTCTGCAGCTGTCCAGATACCAGACGTTACACAGAGCGCGAATGCATCTTTTTTGTATTTTAAAGGCTCTGTCTATATCTACTGAATTGCCCCACAAAACTATGCCATAACTCAACACTGATGTCACGTATCCGTGGTATGCCGTGAGTGCAGCCTCAGTCGATATCGCTTGTCGCAATTTTTTTATAGCAAAAGCAAATCGCTCTAGCTTTTTACATATAACGTCAATGTGTTTTTTCCAATTAAGATGTGTGTCAATATATAGTCCTAAGAATTTAAAATTATCTACCACGTCAATTTTTTCGCCATTATATTCAATTTTTAATGATTGTTTTTGAGTATTATATGACCGAAATTGCATGACTACAGTTTTACTAATATTTACAAGCATCTCCGTGCTTTGGAAGGCACGTTAAACTGTTGGTCCCGGTTAATATCGACAGATATTAGTCGTTAAGCCTGGTCAGAGGCCCTCGGGCGGCTTAATAACATCTGACAGTAAGGTTGGTCACTTACCATACAAACACCCCTCCACCAATCCGCACTGAGCCCGCGTGGTGGAGTATGGCTCGCACCACCTCATAGTTGAGGTGAGGCCTGTGCCCAGCAGTGGGACGTATATAGGCTGATTAGATTAGAGAATCACTATAGATCTGTTATTTAAAATACCGACTACACGATAGTAACTGCGCTGACATGATTGCAACAACACCTACGTTGTAAAGCTTTGTATTTTCAGTGTAAACTCATGTAACTGACATTTGGTTAATTAGTCACAAAAAAGAAAATAAAACTCTATTCATATTCAAATCACACCAGTTGTTAAAGTAAATTTTTATTTGACACACCCTCAAACTTTCAAAAGTCACACAAAAAGAAGATTAAAAAAAAATTACTTGTGCCAACAAGGTCCCCGGCTTAGTATACGCTGTGACAGCAGAAGGATTTCATAGAATTTCACGACACTGATTTGCAATAGAGGTTAGTGACTACAGATTTTTTCGTTACAGTAAAGCTTGGATACAAAAAAAAATTATCCGATCCACTCGCGGGCCCAAGATATAGCGGCCCTCCCTCCCTCCCTTGCCTTGCCCTCGACAAAGAGGATAGTGCGAGGGAGTCAATGACGGCATCAATTTGTAACCTGTTGAGTCGCCGCCGAGCACTCTCTTATTTTGCCCGGTTCTCTAATAAAAAATGGTGAGGGACGATTTTGCAGATGACATTAACGTCCTTTTTATTGGAATAAAATTAGTTTCTATTAGAACAGCGCCAGGGTATACTATGATTTTGTTGATAGTTTCATGTCAACATTTCAAAATCTGCTTTGAATTCAATGATTGTAGTTAGTTTTTTTTGTTCGCATTATTATTATTATCGAAGACAATTATTGCTCTTCCTGATTACACTATCCAAAAGCATTTGATCGAAATTGTTACAGGACAAATAAATTAATTAAAGTAATAAATATTAAATTAACTTTACCAACACAGTGAATAAATTAAATTGTTATTGACGCATTTAATAACATACTATAAATGATTTTTATCTAAAACTAGCTGTCCCGGCAAACGTTGTTATGCCATATAAATTATTGTCACTAAGGTGTATGAAAAATAGATGTTGGCAGATTCTCAGACCTACTCAATATGCTCACAAAATTTCATGAGAATCGGTCAAGCCGTTTCGGAGGAGTATGGCAACGAAAACTGTGACACGAGAATTTTATATATTAGATAGATATTTTTTTTTTAATATTATTTATATAACTTTTTGTCTTAAAGTTGTATTAATAAAGTAAATCTCGTAATTTTTATTTCTATCATACAATGGACTTAGTTTTTTTTACGTATATGCATTTAGGGATATCTACCGACATAATATCGCCAAAAATTTCTCGTAATAACAATTTCTACTTGCAAAATTCGAAACATCAATAAAATACTTATCGATGTTAGTGCAAAGCCGATGCGCAATAAATCAGACGATAAAGGCCCGATCGAACCGGACTCTCTAATTATATCGCGTTAATATCGTAAATATATATCAATCAATGTCAGCTGGCAAAGTTGAATTAATACTTTTATGAATCCTATGTCGTCTCCAATCAATCAGGCCCAGTCAGTGATTGATAGCTGTGGAAACAGAACCGACCGTCAGATGCGGGCAAATCCGCGCGGCGTGCGTTGTATGCACGTTATGTTGCACGAAGATAGATAGATTAACACTTTATTGTACAACACAAAACAAAAGTTACAGACAAGTTTAACAAAAAAAGATGTACAATTCAGGCGGTCTTATCGCTTGTAGCGATCTCTTCCAGACAACCTTCGGGTAAAGGAACATTTAATTAACAGGTAGGGGGAATTTGAGTAAAATTGTATATGGATAAAACAAGTCACAAGTAAATTAATTTAATTTAATTACGTAGGTAAATGACAAATCATCTCTTGTAATTATTATTATTATTTGACGACCGCTTTGTGCAGTGGTCCACGTGTCGGACTTCTGAAACCAAGGGTCGCGGGTTCGATCCCCGCACAGTACAAGCATGAGTGTGTATGAACACTTGCGTTTGTACTGGTCTGGGTGTTTTCTATGTATAATATGTTTTTATTTTACAAAAAAAAGTATTTAAATATGTTTATCCGTTGTCTAGTACCCATAACACAAGCCTCGTAGCTTAATTTCAGACTAGAAAATTGGTGTGATTGTTGTGAAATATTTATTTATTATTTATTATTATTAATTATGAACTGTAAACGGCTAAATCCTGTATATTGATTCAAATTTAATATAAATATAAAACGAAATATCTCTCACTATCTCGTTTCAATCATGCAAGATTATGGTGTATGATCCAAAATATGTTTTAAATTTTTTTTCATACTATTTTAATCAAATTGTTGTGATTATGGAAAAAAATAAGTAGATAATTTTCACTTAAGAAGCTTACGGCATTTTTACAATCAGCTATCCTTGTGCTGCAACCACTGTGCCACAAGCACCTCTCAAAAAATAATAAAAAATAATGTGTGATTATTTTCAAAGTACAATAACAAAAAAAATTAACCCTTCCTCGGCCGACTCAAAAAAAAAGTCTGGATTAAAGTGTTACCAATGTACAAATATACTATGGCACACTTAACATCGTGCCCGGCGTGCACCAGCACCTGCACGCCAGCGGATTTAAAAAACTGTAGTCGATCCGCAATACAAGTGGCTGAATTCTGGGCTGCCACGGTGTAATTCCTCGTGTTCCATCGATACGCTAAGAAGAAGAAGAATGTACAAACCAATCGAGCGGCCATTGACCTTCCGGATTATTCGAGGTAATGTGTGAAAAATCCGGACGCGTCCGTGTCCGGGTCCACACGATCCGTATTTGTCAGTCGACAGACGGACGGACATCATTTTCATTAGCGACCGAAGCCGGGTCATTTGTACTAATGTTTAGAAGATACGATGGGGTCGCGCAAATCCTTCCATCTTTTTTTTCGGTCGTTCGTTGTCCGACGGATTTTTAGGGTTGACGTGGAAATGTTTTTCTCGTGTCCCCCGAGATCACGAGTGTTATCATCACGTTGCGGGATGAAGGGTAATATAATGGTATTGGTGAAAAATTGATGTGGGTTCGCGCCACTGATAACTATGTTGCTTAACAATTCGTGTTTAAAAAAAAAGTGTGAGTGATAATGATAATAAGATATATTTAATCTAATAGATAAATAAACAACAATGACACTTTTCACCGTTCACTTTTAATATTTCACTGATTGCATCAATGTTCAAATTCATGAATCTATTTGAATAGTAACCCGTTTGTCTCAAGTATAAGCATAACAATCATGTGGATTTATCAGTTACAAAACATAAGTCAAATAAGTACCAGACATAGATCAGTAAACGCACTAAAATTCATAAATAAGAAAGAGAAAATAATTTCTGAGTACACGGAATTTATATTACAGTAGAGTAAAAATCGTGGGGTGCACTTTATGACGTTTTCATACTTCTCTTTTTATAGTTGCCAATAATAGGATGATTTTCACATACTATTATACTAAGCACCCCACGCTTTTTACTCTACTGTAATATAAATTCCGTGTACTCAGAAATTATTTTCTCTTTTTTAGTTAGTAATAAAAGCGTGTTTTTTCTTAGTATTTTAAACTATTATTTATTTTTATTTTAAATAATTTTTAGGATTATGGAAAACTCTTATCAAATTATTGCATTGTCATCGGTACTGAATACGTGTGCAAAGTTTCAAATTAATCCGAGTTCTGGAAGTTGGTGAATATTGAGCTCAAAATTCCGTCACATACATTCATACATACATACACCCCGATCCAATAAAAGCGGGTTAAAAACAAGAATAAATTCGTCATCTACTCATATGCACTCCAAGTGAACTAAGCGTATTGAGAAAGACTTATCAAAGAAACTCGCGAGGAAACGTCTGTCACCTTACAATAGACACGAAGTAACAATACACATTTTCTTGTGGAATATAGAGGCTTGTCGACACGATATTCTAATTTCAAAATGAATAGTAAAAAAATTGTCTTGACCGTAGAATTGTCTTTTCAGTTTAAAGTCAACTAGTTGCAGTACATATTGATGTACCTATTGAGTAACGGTCGTGTTTAAGCTACCAAAATCTAAAAAAAAATTTTTCCCGGTATGCACTGATACTGACTATTAAACTGAAATGATTCATCTCAGTCATGTCAGTCAGTAAAATCTGACAGGTCTGAAAGTTAGTTTTGACGATTTGATGTAAACTTTGATTTGACACTGTGTTAATCATAACAGTATTAAAATAAAAATATGTATTTTCTAGAGCATTGATTGTTAAAACATGACAGACATTATTTTATTATTTGACGACCGCTTGGTGCAGTGGTCCGCATGTCGGACTTCTAAACCAAGGGTCGCGGGTTCGATTCCCGCACAGTACAAGCATAGTGTGCATGAACATGTGTGTTTGTACTGGTCTGGGTGTTTTCTATGTATAATATGTATTTATTTACAAAAAAAGTATTCAAGTATGTTTATCCGTTGTCTAGTACCCATATACTCATCAGTGGTATTACAAATAAACTTATTAATTAAGATGAAACTAAGTTTAAAACTAAGATCAATGACATTATTGTACAAATTTGCAACAACTTTAAGGTTACGCAACCACTGCAAGGGAGCGTTCAAGTATTACGTAACGCAATTTGGGGGGAGGGGGGGGTCTCGGGAAACGTTACGATGCGTTACAAGGGCGGGAGGGGGTCTTTCTTACAACACGTTACGTAACATTGTTTTTCTTAAATAAAAAATTAGAGAATTAAAACTCCCAAGTTGGCAACCAATATACGTTTTACGGGTAATCCCTGGATTGTATATTTTGGTCGTCAATTTTACTTTGTTCTCGCAAGTTGCCAAACCTTTTCGTTTAGAAAGTTTATCAAGGATAAAAACTATAACATAACTTTTTGCAACTTTAGGGTAAAAATGGTCACTTGAGTGTTACGTAACGTTTAGAGAGGGGGAGGGGGAGTACAGAAAAACGTTACGGTGCGTTACAAGGGAGGGAGGGGGGGTCCAAAATCATCAAAAATTGCGTTACGTAATACTTGAACGCTCCCCAAGCTATGCTGCATAATGGTTCAAATCAATGATACCTAATTATTGACTTAAAACTATTGTAAGCTTAGTTCTACAAAAGAACTCGGCAGTGTAAAACTCTTGTTTAAATAAAGGATTTAAATGAAAGTCAAATAAAATTGAATGATAGCGCAAATGGCAAATAGATATAAGTTAATGATAGCACAAATGACAAATAGATAAAAGTGAATGATAACACAAATGACAAATAGATTAAAGTTTTTCTTCTGCGCTTCAACGCTGCCGAATTTTTTTCAGTTTTCGTTTCAGTTCAATTTTATAAATACACACCTACATTAAAAAATAACCTTACCTTATCTAAAGAGCCAGTTTAGTTATAGTCAATTTTTTAGAACTAAGTAAGTACAGTACAGTTTTAAATCAAATTTGGTAAGGATATAGATAAAGACGAGACGAGATGTGTTACGTTTGACTGCGGGAAAACAACGCATTCCCTACTCCTAAATTACCAAAGATTTGAATTATATAATTACGGGAATACAACGCATTCCAAAAAAACTACCTAATGCGGACGAAGTCGCCGGTAAAAGCTAGTATATAATCTAATCTTAAAAAAAGTATCGTGAAGAACATAATAGTAGGATATATCTAGCTTGCAGTGGACATAGAATCTAAATGCCCCCGACTGGCCCGGGCCGGTGTGAGTACATGCATTCGACTTGCATGCTTTTGTGCAAAGCATTGGCTATCTATTGCACCGTCAGCAGAAACAGTTATGACTTTCTACTTTTTTAAAACTATCGATATCGTCATCTTTATTTCAGCATCTCTACTCTTTGTTAATACCTATATTGTTATACAAATATTTTAAATAAAATTTCAAAAAGATTACATCAGTACGAATATATTAGGTAACTCAGATAGACAATGGCTGGGAAAATAAATTTAGAAAATAGAACTTCTTTGCATTGACTATTCAATTATACGAAAATAATACTCAGTACTTTTTAAGGTCGAAATGGTTGTCAATCAGGCCTAAAGCTTAAAACAAAATAATATTCTTAAAAAATATATATTTAAGAAGACTATGAATATGTCAGTGACAATTTAATTACAGAGCACACTAATTATCCTTAATTATTTGATTGATTGATTATTATTAAGTATTGATTTTCATATTGGACGTAATTATCATTGCACCTGGCATATAAAATTCGACTTAAGGTCAGTGATAAGAGATACCATCGGCAACTGCATTTATTACGAGGCTCGTGAAGTATCCCGCCAAATAAAGTGATACTGTCAGGTTTGGCAGCACCTGCCAAACTTTCCGGTTGACAATTTGTCAAATTATCGCTTTTGAGTAGCTTCGTACGAAGTCACCTTAGCTCCGGTTAGATTTTCTAATGTTGTTGATATTCATTTTAGTCTATAGTCAGTTGATGTAAAAACGATCATAATAATTGTTACTTTAGCTTCAATTATTATATTTGCAAAAACTGTGCTATTTTGACTGGTGATATTTTTGCTACCTTCCTAAGACAAACGAGACGATCGGCCACAAAACTTTCACATGGCTTAGCAGTTTATATTTTACAATTTAAATGGTCAAACAACATGTCATGTTAAGTGTCCAACCAAATATGATAGTACAGTACTTAAAACATTTTCAATGAATATCTCTACGTGTCCACGCGCTCCCGCGTGTCTGCCCTTCCTCAGGCAGTCAGCACTCGCGTTGCTGACGCTACGCTTGATCCATTTCAACATGCTAAGTACCTGGTCTAACGCCGTCCACGCACCGAGGTAGGCGTGGCCAGCCCGCTCCGTTTTGACCAATGATTCCGCTTCGTTCAGGCAAAACTAATTATACTGATTTATGCTTCCATTGTTCATTGTTTTATGTCTTTCTCTTACTTAGTATACACTCGTGCAACACATAATGCAGATAAGCGCGCATCTCCGATTTGATAAATCACTGGTTAAGTTTTTTTTTGGACGTCGAGATTGAAGGGATGATTGCGTTACCTTTGTAACCTTTTAAATTTGGAATTCCATAGTTTTTGTTTTTTTGTATTATTTTAAAAATGCACAACGTATTGGGCTTCTTATTGAATGATATTGAAATTTACTTAGGCATCCCTTTATTAGGCTAATTTACATATTTACAGATACTCTTAATATTATGGATATTAACAAATCGTAAGTTGCGGTTACATTTTGTTTTGTATTGAAAACCGTCTGCGAATGTATTCATTTAATTTGGGTAAACTACTAAACATTTATATTTAAAAAAAATACGTATAGTTAATACCAGCATTTGTATGTAGATACAGCTTAGTAAATAAATAGAAAAATAAAATAATGAACGGAACAAGGCGCCAACTCACTAAACGAATGAAAGACACAACCTTAAAACCAAATAAACGCGATGACACATTTTCACACAGAGAGAACAGGCCGGATTCCGGCCGGGAAAATCATGCACCAGTCAGGTGCTTAACCTCACTCAGTTCATTGAGGACGGATTTGAGCGGGGCATGGTCACAGGTGCTGTGTTTGTCGACCTCTCAGCAGCGTATGACACAGTGAACATAAAAAAATTGCTGTCTAAAGTTTCGAGTGCCACAAACGATCCCACTTTTGTGTCACTGTTAAGTGAGCTCCTTCGCAACCGCCGCTTTTGCGTCCATTTACATGGAAAGAAGAGCAGATGGCGATGTCAGAAAAACGGCCTTCCCCAAGGAAGCGTCCTGGCACCACTCTTATTCAACATATACACGAATGATCAGCCCCACTACCCTAACACTCAGCGGTTTATCTATGCCGATGATCTTGCACTAACTTGCCAAGATAAGACCTTCGACACCGTGGAAAGTACACTGAACCTTGCCTTGGAAAACCTTCATGAATATTACGAGCAAAACGCTCTAAGGCCCAATCCAAGCAAAACCCAATCGTGTGCTTTCCACCTACGTAACCGCGAGGCAAACAGGGAGCTGAACATTTCATGGAAAGACGTCGCCATCCAACACTGTAACTTCCCTAGATACCTGGGAGTGACACTTGACCGCTCACTGACTTATAAGACCCACTGCAGAAACACAAAACAAAAGGTTAGTTCCCGTAATAACCTTCTGCGCCGTCTCTCCTCCACTAACTGGGGAGCAAACCCAACGGTTATGCGAACTACGGGACTAGCTTTGTGTTTCTCAGCAGGAGAATACGCGTGTCCAGTGTGGGCTAGGTCAGTACACACCAGAGATGTTGACGCAGAGCTAAACGACACCTGCCGCATAGTTACTGGCTGTCTTAAGCCAACCCCGGTCGGTATGCTGTTTCCTCTTGCGGGAATAGCGCCACCCAGAGTCCGTAGAGAAGTGACATGTTCGCTTGAAAAACAAAAACAGGAAAGCGACCCGAGACATCCACTCTACGGGCTCTCCCCCGCCCCAGGTCGGCTGCGAAGCCGCAAAAGCTTCCTACGATCTACGCAGCCTACCGACGAAATCCCCGCTGACATGAGGTGCAGGCTTTGGGCAAGTGAGTATCCACATCCACTGTACCCCCCCAATGAAAATCTGCCTCCGGGCTATAAAGAACCTTGGCCAACCTGGAGAAGTCTAAATAGGCTGAGGACACAGGTTGGTCGAAGTAAAGATAACCTGTGTCGGTGGGGGTACTTAAGCAGCGCAGACGTCAGATGTGAATGTGGAGAACCCCTGCAAACCATGGTCCACCTCATGAACTGTCCCGCGTGCCCGACCACCTGCTCGCGTGAGGACCTACTAGCCTGTAACCAGAGGGCTGCCACGGTAGCCGCTTTCTGGGCAAGTAAAATTTAGCCCGTCATGCCGACACGAAAGAAGAAGAAGAAGACACAGAGAGAAGAAGGCAGCGGACACACAGTTACAAAGAGAGGAGCTTTCATTCCATTCCATTCCATTCCGAGACGGCACCGATCGCGCTGTCACTCCCATTGTATATCAATATTTTGCGAAATATATTCCAGGTTCGAAAAACAAACCTGCAAATCAGCGCGTCCGGGCCGGCAGCTGCGCCGCGTCGCATTCACCTGTCGCTCGCTGCGCCCGCGCACGTGGGTGGAGCCTGCATTTGAATTTGGAATGCAAACGTTTTCGCGCTTTTTTCCATTTTGCCCCGTCAACGGCCACCGGTATTTCGGTGCGATATTTTCTCCAGTTGGAATCCGAAGGCTGTAGCGCGAGTTGAGATATTTATTCCTCCTTACTTGCTCCATTGAGATTTATGTGCGCAGTCTCGTCTTTTTGTACGAAATTTATTGGGTGGCTTTTAATCCAGGTAGTGTGCTGGGTTAGGACACGCGGAATTATAAAACGATAGCTCCGATAGTGGCTTTGTTGTTAAGGACGAGATTTCGATGATTTAGGTGACTTTTCTTTTTTTAACCTGGATTTAATTAAGTTTTTATTGGATAAAACTTATCTATCATTGTGAAAAGTAACAGGTGTCACTTTGTAGGTACAAATTGCGCACATTGCGTAACCGTGCAATGCTCTTCGGATATTTTTGCATCGAACCAGGTGTTCAAATTAAAATATTTTAACACTGTTCGCGCGGGTTGCAAAAAGTTTTCTTTAAAGAGGTAACTTTATACTAAATTAAATGTTAAGTGACACGTTTGAAATCGGCGAGGGTATTAGCATACGGGTTTAGACCTTAGTAAGCGAGCTGGCTCGCTTTGCAAGTCAAGAGACGCTCGCAGGAGCGAGACACGTCGAAGTTCAACTGCGTATATTTTTTATTAGTCTGATTTATGCAGTGGCCTTTTACAGTCCATAAGGAGCCAGAATAAATTGTCTTTCGATTCAATTAGTTGGGTACAATGGACCAAGTTTTCTTTTAATGAGGCCCGCATTTCGCAGAATACTTTAACGCGCTGACTGACGTTGTCATGTGCAGGTCTAAATATAATTAGAGCCACCGAAATTTTTCTCACGCGATTTTTAAACGCGGAGCGATTCATTTGATATTATCGTTTGCCATAGTGCACGTTTTGTTAATCGCGTGTGGTGTGCGATAAGTGCGAAGTGGGTCAGGTGGCCGAAACGGTGGGCTATCCGTCAAAAAATAAACAACAATAATAGGAATTGTATGGAGAATCGGGGCGAGGTTGAGTGGCTTCCGTCGACGCGTAAGATTGATCGCCCGATCACAATTATGAAAAATGATTTTGTAATAGCCCCGGGGCCGGTGCGACCGACGCGCGCGTTTTAAGGGTTAACATGTTGTTTGGTTACTTAACGCTAAGTAGTATTGTTTAAGATCATATTTCACTCAATTTGGATCATAGAACAATTCAATCAACTAGTTAATTCATTACGTGAAAGGTAGAGTCAATTAATTATTTCAACAGTTTTTCCCAATAATGAGACCTTTTGATCGCATGTAGAGTCAAAAACTTCATTACCATCATGGTCAAAGTAAACTTAAGTTTAATATGATTTTGTACAATGAAAAGCTTTTGACTTGTACCAAATGACATGTCCGTGACTTCGGTGTAGGATGTTGAGTCGGGATTTCATTGATGAATGACACCTGAGTACGTACATACGCTTTGCACATGTAGTGGACTATCAACATATTACCAACTTGATATATTGCATTTACATGTCCCATTTATCATATGTCATCATAAATTTTAAGTGAGTAATGATTTGGTAATCCGATTGAGGTGGTATCAAATCCTTATAAATTTTGCACTAATTGTGCACTTAAAAGGAAATACAAATTTTTCAAGAAATGTACGTCAGCGCTTTAAATAAATGTTGATTTTTCACATCTTCGCAACCAGATCGAAACGTCGGGAAGATAAATACTAAGTTTTACCTTCAAAAAGTGTTTGTGTTGCGTAAAACCCGTTGAAAATCAATGTTTTAGTGTAATAATGCAACAGGAAAGTTTAAAACAGTAGGTATACATATTTTTATTAAATTAATAGATTAACAAAGACGTAAAATTTGGGCTAGAGTATGTTTTTTTTATTTCATTAAAATTAATTATTAAAACGAAACGCGGACGCGGTAGACCGCCCTCCACTTGGTTAACGACGGTTGAAAAAGACCTGAAAGAAGCCCAACTGGACGCAAATATTGCACAAAATCGTGCACAGTGGAAAAGAAGGACAAGGAAGGCCGACCCCAAGTAAATGGGACTCACGGTCGAAGGATATAATATTAAAATTAATTATTATGAAATTTGTATTTTTCATTTTCCTGATATAAATCATAATATTAAGTTTACATGTTAAACTCATATATGTTTTTAGATAGCATCTTCTTAAGTCTTTAACGTCAAAAGTATAGAAAGTCGAAATTGTATAGATATAAATGAATTAAAGGTATAATATTGTAGTATCGATACGAAACACGATTCCAGGAAACCGGACTGTGACAAACGGACGACTTCGCGTTAAATCTGTCGTCGCTATGTAGAAATAGCTGTTTGTCTGTCTATCCTTTCTTTATAGTGACGAGGAAGTATAAATCGATGGCTTCGTTTGATATCTTTGGTAATGTTTTGATCGGGGTATATTTTTCAACGATACAATATTTTTTGATAAAAGCAAAGACATAAATAAAAATAAATAAAATATTTAAAAAAATCTTTTTTTACGTTTTCAACGACATTTTTTTATGAAAACTTATTCTCCAAAAGAGGCCACAAATATTAGTTCCATTATTCAACCTCTTCAACAAAACAAACTATTCTGACTTTGACAGACCGAAATTGTACGCCATAACTCGCGTTGAGGCACGATGTGGTTCCAATTTCGGTTCCTATATCATTACCATAACGCGAGTGCGATCGGTGCACTGCCCGCTCGGACTTTGCGGCTCGATACACACGGCCGATTAGTTCGAGCAGCAAAACTAACTTTTCAGATAAAAAACCCCGTATGAGCCATGAAAACATCTCCTGAGATTCAATGGCTTGACAGATTTTAACGAGCCATAGCTAAAAACCAACGTGATTAAATTACCTTTCGAATAAATAAAAAAAACACTTTAATATCGGTTCATCCGTTCGGCAGCTACACTGATACAAACACACACAGACTTAGGTGTCACACTTATAACAACCTTCTTCTTCGTAGGGGGTTAAAAATAAATATTGTTGTTGTTTCAACAAACACTCTAGCTTGGACTTAGGATGGACGTAAATTCGTAGGCGTGTCCTGCATAAATTCTTAATATGTAAAATACTGTGTTAAATGGGCACAAAAATAAAAAAATAAAAAAACTTAGATAAAAATCTAAGATTAAAAACACAATATTTAACTTCTAAGCTTTAGGTAACTTATCGTAAATTAATGTAGGTAAGACTAAAGCAAAGTACAGGTGCACTCACCAGATGTGAAAATATCTCGATAAACTTCATATTTGCATATTTGATCGTATCAAAATTAATAACATTTTATTATTTTTAAATTGGTACACAAGCTATTCTAACCATTGTAAAGAAAATGAATGACGATAAACATTTTATAATGAGTATCAAGTATAATTGCGATTATAATTTGATAAGATTTCAATTTTAATTTTAGTACCAACTTCAAAACAGATTAAATTTTTAAAAATAAAACGCACCTGTTACTTTGAACCTACTTGTCTTAAAAGCTTATGATCAATCATTTAATCAATCATATGACATATCTGACTGAATTAAAATGTCAATAAAGTTTTATTCCTTCTCATGCGCCCAAGAATCAGTCATAAAAAAGTTAATTACTTAATATTTCCACCCACAGCCTTGATTTCAAGAGCAATTATTTTGTCAGAGTTTATTTACGAGGTGACTTAAAAAATTACCTTGACGTTCACAGAAAATGCTTTTAGCCTTAAGCCCACCCTTTGTACATTTCTTGTGCAATGAAGTTTTAAAAACGAAGTTTATATGTTAATTTTTTCACATGCTCGTCTCCCTTAAACGCCGTACGCCCGCCCTTCACCCGATGGATATTTTATGTTGTATTTAGGTATACATTAAGAGTCATCTTTACCTCGCGAATGTCCGATCGGGTTTCATTACCATACGGCCTGTCGAGGACACTTGACTGCAGACGGCGATATGCACTAGAGATTAGAGCTTTAGCGCTTTCTGAATAGATAGTGCCTATTACCATATTTGCAGTCTTCCGACGATGCTGACTGGTAGATTCCGTACTTTGATCTTTTCAGTGCTGAGAGTAATGAGATTCACAGATTTTAATCGCTCGCCCTTAATGTGTGGGCACTTGTTTTAAACGGAGATTGTCTGCAGGGTAGAGATTCTTCGGGTGAACTTCTGTTCTGGTCAAGTTGCAATACAACTGTTTTATTTAGACTCTATAATACTCTATATAAACTTAAATCTAGCTTATATAACAGAGTGTTTAGTGCTTGACATGCTTTGTGGTACAAACATTTTGAGTCACTGGATAAACAGTGTGTGATTATTACTTTTGTAGTAAGACGGAATGTGTTCAAAGCATTACTATTGATCGCAAGAAATGCTAGAATCAACCTAAAATCACAAATAACGAATTCAAGTCATGAATTTCGAACAGAATATAAACTGATAGATAACAATAATAATAAAACACCGGCTTTTATGATCCAAATCCAGAGAATAATGTAAACATTGGCATTACAAGTGAATAATTTATTGCCAACTGATACAAAACTATCAAGTCATAATTCCAGCCGCGACACAGTCGATAAAACTGTTGATTAAAACGAATTGCTTTTCGAAAACGAGGGCGAAAAGATTGCGAAATAGCAAGCAACTAAAGTTCATCGCCTCCATGGGATAATTATACCGAAACGCGCCGAATACAAAAGGCCAGGATAATGCGTCCAGAATGCACCGATTCTCTGGAAGACGGGACCGCATTTTATCTTCGACTAATGATCTCCA
Organism: Pyrausta despicata; assembly: GCA_963921415.1. Classification (NCBI taxonomy): domain Eukaryota; kingdom Metazoa; phylum Arthropoda; class Insecta; order Lepidoptera; family Crambidae; genus Pyrausta; species Pyrausta despicata. The sequence goes on along the minus strand of OY992850.1, from coordinate 1,388,470 downwards.
GCGGCGGTAATGAGAGAGGTGGCGACCGCCGCCTCCAATAAAATATTTATGAAACCACCGAGGGTAATGGCACGTCCACCCGTTAGAAAACTGCGAACCCATTATGGGGAAATTAGAGAAAGAATCGCGCTGAATATGGGGACAATGGCAGAATACAGCCGCACGCAGACTCGTTAAGTCGCCACGAATTTAAGAGTCAACTTCTAAATATCCGAGGCTGCACATGCGTCGCAGATCTGTATCGGCCGCACAATACCACCGGCACGTCACGACGCTAGCAGAAATATGGACGCCGCTCCGCATACCCGCTTGTTTTATGTTAATGCACCGCATAAACGGCTAGCGAAAATATCACCCTGATGGAAGGCCGATAACTCGTGATCATTACCCTCCCGTCATTACCCGTCATACTATCAGGAAATGTATCGTCCGCCCGTATCGCCCGATCAGCCGAATCGCTAATAAGTCCGGACCTCATTTGTGTAAGGAGTCGACGCGAAAAAACGAAGAATACGGACTCCGATAAAAGAGACGGCCCAATAATTTAGGGTCATTGTTTCGCTCGCTAATTTATGGAGTGCGGGCGGACGATTGATTTGTAGGTTCTGGGGGATTCCTAAGAGTGTTGGGATAAGCACTTTTAAATCCTCGATGCGTCAAGAACTCAATTTATTCGGTGGCGTGCGTCGATATACATACAATGCCTATTTAAATTCGCGATAGGATTGGCCGGCGGCTGGGCGGGGGCAGGCCATATACGCGTATGTCGTGATGCACATATTAAGTTAGGCTCTGTACATGGTTAGTGTGGAATTACGAGATAGGCAGGGATGATGTTCGCGGTCGTGAGTACCACTACCGGGGCACAATGGTATGATATTATTTATGCCCGGGGCGGTTACGTTAGTTCGCGGGTGGTGGTTACATTAAATTATCGAATGCACTAATTCAAGTGCCGACAAAGGGTTTTCACGTTCTTGCAGTGGCCATCACCGGTTGCGTTCCTGAATGCAGATATTTGTTCGCTCGGAGCGCTGGCCGCCCCTCACTCCCGCCGTCATACCAACCCTATAATAACGATCAACTGTGAACGCTAGAGAGCACACGAATGTCTTATGATTTAGATGCTGTTGTGAGAGAACTCATTACCTTCTGCCGTCGTTCGAATTGTGTGATTCTGTTCGTCTGATATCGATCGAGATGGTTCTTGTAAAACTATTGACGATCTGCTTCATGTTTATTGGATATAAAACTCCTATTAAAGGCGATTGAAATAGTGATCGCTCATTAAACACTTCTGTAGAAAACAGTCATCAGATTCAACTAAGTCTGACTTCAACAAGCAGATATCCCTACCAGTCCCCGCGAATCCAATTATTCCCGCGCATTGACTATTTGTCAATTACTCGTCGCCATATCAGCGCAGCGGCCATCTTGCCTGTAAATGTCAGATGGCGAGCGGCCAATTACAAGGTGCGCGCGCGCTGACGGGACAGCCGATGCGAAATGTTGTTGCCGCTATATCTTTCTTTGCTTTGGAATTGTGGGAGTTGATTTCCAGGTTTGGTCATGGTTGTACGAGGGGTTTAGACGGCACAGGGCTGAGCATGTGTCAAGGCGAAGTGTGTAATAAAATCGCGGATAGTGCGGGTTTAACTGGAATTATTTAATGAAAATAGTAACTAAGGATATGGAAGTTAAAAAATGAGTGGAAATTTTGTAAATGTAGGTAAATAGAAGACACTTTTGTTACAAAACGATGTATACTTATATTGTTAATTCATTTAACATAATCGCTTGGTTAGGAAACATTATATTGTTATGTCCATGTTTTCTGTCCCATAATGTAATTCACTGAAAATTCCAAAAGTTACCACTGTTCCATGGATCATCATTATATCTTCTCTCCTCTCTCTTGTATGTATATAAAAATGAATTCCCGTTCGTTAGTCGCGCTAAAACTCGAGAACGGCTGAACCGATTTGAATAGTTTTAGTCTTGAAATATTCGTGGAAGTCCAGGGAAGGTTTAAAAGATCATAGAACTTTAAAAAAGCAATGGGCAGAACAACGTCTGCGGGGTCCACTAGTTATCCAATAAATTACTGATAGTTTTCTATTGTTATTTGTTGTTATTATGTTAAAGTCTTTGTTGACATTTCATACGGGTCCTGGCACCAAGGATCAAAATTCCAATCCACACGCTGCCTTAGGCTGTGTGCACACAATCGTACCTGCGATGACACGACTGACCGAAACGATGATTACTAAAATATATTGTCGATGTTCCCCGTCCTTAAAAGGGGTGCCAATCGATCAAGACTTCGACGCGACGACGCGGTGTCGCGACGTTTGATGGATAAACTGGCGGACAGACGAACGGACCATCCATCATCAGTGTGGACCCAGCTTTAGCTGTCGATGGTGCATTTGACGAAAGTATCGGTTGAATGAAACTTTGAGGTAGGTTCTTTTTCTGAGCAACGACAACTTTATCGCACATTTGATTTTTTCTATAGCAAAAATATTATGTGTGGGTGTTTTCTATGTTATAATATGTATTTATTTACAAAAAAAAAGTATTTAAGTATGTTTATCCGTTGTCTAGTACCCATAACACAAGCCTCGTAGCTTAATTTGGGACTAGAGAATTGGTGTGATTGTTGTGAAATATTTATTTATTATCTTGAGTTTGCAAAGTGAATACTGATCACTTAAAGTCATAAAATTAATGGCAACTTTATTTCAGGGTCATTTTTTGACTGACACACAAACGATCGTTATTAAAATGTAATTTGCGGTTCTCGGGTTTAAGATATTTATTTTCTCACAAAGAATTAATACAAATTCACTTACAGAGAAAACCTAAAAAATATAAAACAATAAATAAAAAGCATAGCAAACGCATACAAATATTCAACAATTACTCGTAATATGGTGGGTAGGTCGAAGTTACTGACGCGTTCGTATTGGCAGTTAGCAGTCGTCAATCTTGTTTACCATCAACGAGCAAATATGGATGTATAAGTTATTTCTTGTTTACAAAATAATTAAAATCAAAAATATTTATTGTCCCTTCACAAAATGGCGGCTTATTAATTAATGTGAAAACATAATAAAAGAAACCATACCTAATGCAAGTTGTAACCAAGATAGTGAGGGCTGACGCCTGGAATAGGCTTCGGGGAGAAGCCTGTGCTACTGGTCACCAAGCCCATCATGAGCTTGTAGTGTTTAGGCTACGGATATATATACTATACTTTGATTTGATATACATACATGATTTAGGTACCTACAACTGCTCGTGCTCATCCATCACACAGCCCTTGCGAGATTTGAACCCAAAGCAACTGGTTTTGGGTTCAAACCACTATCTAGCTAGTGGTAGAGAAGGTAGAGAAGGTTTACCTCTCTTATCATCACATGTCGGACTTCTAAAACCAAGGGTCGCGGGTTCAATCCCCGCACAGTACAAGCATAAGTGTGCATAAACATGTGTGTTTGTACTGGTCTGGGTTTTTTCTGTTTAATGTGTATTTATTTACAAAAAAAAGTATTTAAGTATGTTTATCCGTTGTCTAGTACCCATAACACAAGCCTCGTAGCTTAATTTGGTACTAGAGAATTGATGTGATTGTTGTGAAATATTTATTATTTTTTATTATTATTATCATCAGTTGTATTATTATTTGAGTATTGCACAATTTACTTATAACACAGATTATCTAAGTACCTATCTATCACTATTAATCAATATTTACCCTGCTAATGCATTTGATGACGCATTACGAGTTTATGATAAAACTAGGAAAAACACCATGACATTGTCAAGCGGGAAACAGACAAACAAACGTGTTTTTATATTAATATCTTTCCCCTTAACTAGAAATATCACTTTAGAAGCACGTGCAACTTCCATCCATCTCATACATTGTACAAAAAATTGTTAGACCTTATTGTTGAGAAATAAACTTTAAATTCCTTTGGCAATCTATTGACAGGTAACTGTCAAGTATTAATTAAGCAAATGATAGATTGACAAACATGGTGACATTTGATTAATTTTCTGTCAATATTATTAGGATTTCGACGGAAGTTTGTCACCTTTGTTATAGATTTTCGTTATCTTTGATGAATAATATTGTAAATGGAAGAAAGTCACATATGTTTATCATTTGGTCAAAAAATATTTGCGTTTCGACGATGCAAAAACCATAATAAATTCGGTAGTTGAAAGTTAAGGTCTGAAGGGATTTTATGTTGGTGATAAAAAAACATTGGCAACAACATCTTTCATAATGCGCACAGCCAAGGAATGGAATGCGCTTCCGCCGACGGTGTTCCCTCTTTCTTATAACTTGAGCTCATTCAAAGCGAAAGTAAATAGGCACCTTCTGGGTAAGCTCGCTACATCGTCGACATCTTCTTTACCTCCTAGAGGGAGAATGATGTCAAGAGCGAACCCATATTGATTAAAAAAAAAACATTAAGTATTTTATCTACAAGTCATGCTTTGCTAGAGTTATTTCACTGAAACTTCATTGAATTAAAAAATATTTTTTTGCCTTTCGGTATAAGTTATCCATATAGCGAAACGCAATGCTTATGTATTAAATAAATAAATATACAACAACATCACATGCATTGATCTGACTCCGTGATAAGTAGCTAAATCACTTGTGTTACAGATATCAGAATCAACAGTGGTATTACAAATAAAGTTAAATAAATACATGTAACACCCAGACCAGTACGAACAGACATGTTCATGCACACAAATGTTTGTACAGTGCGGGGATCGAACTCGCGACCTCTTGGATAATAGTCAACTTCTTAACCATTACACCAAAGTAGTCGTTTGTAATGTTTGTCAACCCTTAACATTTTCACACAAACACATTTTGTTTTTGCAAAATAAGTTAGCGCCATTTTAATAAAAAGTTCACTGACCCGTTTCAACTTAACTTACTTTATTAAAATATACGAAACATCAAATAAATTCCGTCCCCGCGATTCAATAAACTTTATCAATACGGCAAATTAAATTCACTAATCGCTTTAAACTTAACGCGAACCGTGAATATGTAGGGTGTCCATAATAAAACTGTCAAAAAGACACTCCGGGACCGACGTGGCACTTATCAAAGGACATTACGTCCTCAATTTTACGACAACCTTGTTCTGTACTCGGTTATAAATTCAAAAGCAACGTCAAGCGTGTACATTTTATTTTACAGATCAAGGAAATTGTAACGATATTTCAACGATAATGTTATTGTGGTGCGGATAAGATGTTTTTATGGGCGTGTGGCGACTGCGTCCCACATACGCCTTATACCGATTAATTGTAGATATGTATTATTTTAATGCATAATTGTAAATACGTCTTTGTACAGAATTAGATGTAAGTGCTTTGTGAATATTCGCGTGTTAATTTTAAGGCATGGTAGATTAAGTTATTTTAGTTTCTCACGCATCTGCGCCTATTAGGTTTACGATGCTAGTTATTAAGTTATTTGTAAGGTGCAATACAATATTGTCGGAATGTTTAACTTAGTCTCTTCAGTGTTTCGCCGACGTAACATTTGTTCCAGTGTCAGTCTATAGGTTTATTGCACCTATTAAGAACCAACCTTTGTAATGTCTTCCTAGTTAATTGTTATATTTTCATTGTTGTATTCTGTTTGTACCGACCATATTTCTATTGTATTGTTTTATTCTTTTGTTAGTGTGTTTCCTCCAAAGGCAGCCGACCGCCGTGAGGATTAAAACCAGGTTCAACCAGGTTCAGGGGGCAGTCAGTACGCAACCTCAGCACCGGTCGGACGCCTTGAAGGCTCGTCCTCACTATCATTCTCAATATAGTCCGTCTCGCCAGTCCATGAACTTTTATTTGTGTAAATAAACTACGAACCCTGCAACCCGTGTATAGAGCGCCGACAGTGGTGACTCCGACGTGATCTTACGTTTTTATTGTGCGCTTAGGGTGTATCAGGGTTCAGTTTCGCGCCGCGCAGTGAAATTTACAGACTTGCTGGTATTTTTTGTGTGAGTGTAATCAAAGTTTCTTACAATGGCTAATGAAAGTCCCAATGCCAACGGGCCCGTCAAGAATGTCCCATGGCTGCAGATGGCACCGTTCAACACATCGGACCCTGAATCATGGATGGATTGCGCGGAGAGTTTGTTGAGCATGTCAATGGTGACAGACCCAACACAAAAATGCTTATACATCATAAGCAAAATGGACTCTAACGCCCTCAGTGAAGTAAGAGACCTTATAACCGGCCTCTCGGTCGTCACAGCGGACCAGTACAAAGAGCTTAAAGAAAAGATAGTGAAAAGGTTTGGCGCATCCCAGACCGTGAAAACCCAGCGTCTCCTAGAAGGAGAGGAGATTGGTGACCGAACGCCGACACAGTTCTTGCGGCACCTTAAGTCACTAGCTGGCAGCGCTATATCCGAGGATGTTTTGCGTGTTATTTGGACGAGGGGTTTACCTACCGACATGCAGGCAGCCGTCGTGGCCAAGAGAGATACGCCACTCGAAACACTGGCCGACATCGCAGATCTAATAGCTGAAAACGTTAGGCTGCGGTGCACGAGGCCATCGCCCCCGGTAGCAGCAATCTCTACACACGTCACGGACGAACGTCTTCGCCGGCTTGAGGAGAACATGGCACTTCTCATACAGAATGTGCAACAGGCGCAAGTAAGTGAGATGAATACAATATCCAGCAGGCCACGCGGTCGTTCAAACACACGCTCACGTACACCATCACGGTCTAGAACTAGACCGGCGGACTGGCTGTGTTGGTACCATCATCGCTATGGTGCCCATGCAAAGAAATGCGTAGAACCGTGCTCCTACAAACCACAGCAGGGAAACGCGAGCGGGAGTCATTAACGGCGGATGACGCAATATCCCATCCACCTACACGCCGCATCTTCGTTACCGACAAGGCGAATAATGCCACGTTCCTTATTGATACAGGGGCCGATCTTTGTGTGTACCCTAAAGCGCTAGTCCCTACGGCTTGCAAAGCTTCTGCCTATGGATTAGTCGCCGCCAACGGAACTCCAATAACCACATATGGTACTATCGCATTAACCTTAAACCTCGGGCTTCGAAGAGACTTCCCATGGATATTTGTGGTAGCAGATGTAGACAAACCAATCATTGGTGTTGATTTTCTCGGTCATTACAACCTTTTGGTAGATGCGAAAAATAAGAGGTTGGTAGACGCGATCACTCATCTTACGGTCAATGGACATGTAGCTGAGTGTGAGCAACTCACTGTAAAAACATTAAGTGCTACATCACCTTACCTCGATCTGCTCGCCAAGTATGTTGAAATAACACGACCAGACGGAACCATGCAAGGGGTAAAACATGGAACTAAACATCACATACTGGTAACATCAGGACCTCCGGTAGCACTCAAACCGCGACGGCTCGCCCCCGATCGCCTTAGGGCTGCCAAGAAAGAGTTCGATTCGATGGTAAAACTTGGCATCGCTCGCCCATCTAAAAGCCCATGGGCAGCGCCCTTAGTTATGGTACCAAAGACGACTACAACCTCCACGCCAGAATCCAGCTCATCATCGATTCCCGAAAACGTTAAGGAGACCGAAGAAAGACATCGCCCATGCGGTGACTACCGCGGTCTGAATGCGAGAACAGTTCCTGATCAGTATCCCGTGCGTCACATTCAAGACTTTGCGCAGTGTTTAAGTGGCAGTAAAGTGTTTTCAAAATTAGATTTAGTGCGTGCGTTCAATCAAATCCCTATCGCTGAAGAGGACATCCCAAAAACTGCTATCACAACGCCGTTCGGTTTATTTGAGTTCAAATTTATGACTTTCGGCTTACGCAATGCAGCTCAGACGTTTCAACGGTTTATGGACGAAGTGTTAAGTGAATTAGACTTTTGTTATTGCTACATAGACGATATTTTGATAGCATCGAGTGACGAAAAAGAACATTTAAAACACCTAGAGACAGTATTTGATAGGTTAAGAAAGTTTGGTGTAGTGATTAACCCTAAGAAATGTGTATTCGGCCAATCAGAGATTGAGTTCCTTGGCTATTTAGTGTCACCCGACGGTACGCGCCCGCTCCCTGAAAAGGTAGAAGCAATACGGACGTACCCACTCCCAACCACAGCGAAGCAGCTAAGACGGTTTCTTGGTATGTTAAACTTTTATAGAAGGTGCATACCTAACGCAGCTGCTAGCCAGTCTAGCCTTAACGAACTACTCCATGGCAACATAAAAGGTAAAACTCCAATTGCGTGGACGGATCAGGCGAGAAAAGATTTCGATGTGTGTAAAGAGAGTCTAGCCCAGGCAGCTTTGTTAGCTCATCCTCGGGACGACGCCGAGCTAGCCCTCTTTTGTGACGCATCAAACAATAGCATTGGATCAGCTCTGCAACAAAAGGTAGGTAACGATTGGCATCCTATCGCATTCTTTTCTAAAAAGCTTACTACGGCCGAACAAAAGTACTCAGCGTACGATCGCGAGCTATTCGCTATCTATGCTGCAGTCAAACATTTTAGGCATTATGTTGAAGCAAGACAGTTTGTAATTTTTACTGACCATAAGCCGATAACCTATGCATTTCATAAAAAAGAGCAACAATGTTCACCCAGGCAGTTTAGACACCTGGATTTTATTGGTCAATTTTCAACAGACATACGTCATGTGAAAGGGGAAGATAACGTGCCAGCCGACGCACTTTCACGTATAGAAAGTATTCGTAAAGGCCTTGATTGGGAATCACTTGCAAAGTCACAGAAAGGTGACACACACCTTAAGTCGTTGCTGGATTCAAATGACTCATCATTGCAATTACGACTTTTTACTTTGCCAGATAGCGACACACCAGTGTACTGCGATGTATCAACTCAACGCGCTAGACCTTATCTCACGGAGCCTTTCAGGAAGATAGCATTTAATATTTTACATCAGAATTCACACCCCGGGGCACGAGCTACGACGAAACTCGTTTCACAACGATTTGTCTGGCCCTCAATGAACTCTGACTGCAAAAAGTGGACAAGAGCGTGCTTGGGTTGTCAGCGTTCTAAAGTATCGCGACACGTTATCACTCTTCCTGGTACTTTCGCACCGCCATCATCCCGGTTTGACCACGTTCATTTAGACATTATCGTTATGCCTTACTCTGAGGGATATCGATACTGTCTCACGTGTGTCGATCGCTTTTCAAGATGGCCTGAGGCGATACCAATACCCAATCAGGAGGCAGAAACGGTGGCACGCGCGTTCTATTCGAATTGGATTGCACGTTTCGGCGTTCCAAGCAGAATCACAACGGATCAAGGCAGGCAGTTTGAGTCGCACCTATTTAGAGATCTAAACGCTCTACTAGGTTCGAATCACCTACGCACCACTGCTTATCATCCATCCTCAAATGGTATGGTAGAACGCTTTCATCGGCAACTTAAGAGTGCTATTAAGTGCCATACCTCAGCTGACGAGAGCTGGACGCGGGTATTACCAACAGTATTGTTAGGTATTAGGGCATCCTGGAAAGATGATCTACAAGCTACATCCGCTGAACTTCTATACGGTCAGAGCTTGCGCCTCCCAGGTGAGTTTTTGTGTAAAAGTCCCACGCACAACCTAGTACCTAGCGATTATGTAAACCATCTACGACAGCATTTTAACACGTTAAAGCCAGTCGACGGCACGCGCCATGGCATTAAAAGTACTTTCTGTTTTAAAGATTTGATGTCGTCTAGCCACGTGTTCGTAAGGAATGACGCTGTTAAAGCTCCGCTGCAACAACCCTACGAAGGGCCATATAAGGTCATAAGCAGGTCAAACAAAACATTCGTACTCGATATACGTGGACGCGAAGTCACGGTATCGACCGAAAGACTAAAACCTGCCTATATTCTGAGAGATGCGGAACACCACCCAAACAACCATCCTGACAGCAGTATCTCATTGGGTTTAACTTTTGACAGTAGCCTAGGTCAAACAACCGGTTCCAATGTTAGTTCAGGTTCTCCACCTCCAGCTGTACCGCCCGTCTCCGACGAACCTAACGTCCCTCGCCGTTCTGGCAGACGCGTTCGTTTTCCAGACTACTACCAAGCAGGTTTGTGATATAACGTATGTTTTCGTAATTTTGATATTTCGTTATTTAGATCACTGTATAGCTTTAGTAGCGTAGCGTAGTTTTCTTATCACGATTGTTGTTGTTTTTTTTTTCGTGATCTAAATCACTGGTAGGGGGGTACTGTGGCGACTGCGTCCCACATACGCCTTATACCGATTAATTGTAGATATGTATTATTTTAATGCATAATTGTAAATACGTCTTTGTACAGAATTAGATGTAAGTGCTTTGTGAATATTCGCGTGTTAATTTTAAGGCATGGTAGATTAAGTTATTTTAGTTTCTCACGCATCTGCGCCTATTAGGTTTACGATGCTAGTTATTAAGTTATTTGTAAGGTGCAATACAATATTGTCGGAATGTTTAACTTAGTCTCTTCAGTGTTTCGCCGACGTAACATTTGTTCCAGTGTCAGTCTATAGGTTTATTGCACCTATTAAGAACCAACCTTTGTAATGTCTTCCTAGTTAATTGTTATATTTTCATTGTTGTATTCTGTTTGTACCGACCATATTTCTATTGTATTGTTTTATTCTTTTGTTAGTGTGTTTCCTCCAAAGGCAGCCGACCGCCGTGAGGATTAAAACCAGGTTCAACCAGGTTCAGGGGGCAGTCAGTACGCAACCTCAGCACCGGTCGGACGCCTTGAAGGCTCGTCCTCACTATCATTCTCAATATAGTCCGTCTCGCCAGTCCATGAACTTTTATTTGTGTAAATAAACTACGAACCCTGCAACCCGTGTATAGAGCGCCGACAGGCGTATACGTAAATATACGTAAAGCGCATTGTGTCCGGTCTGTAACGTATAGAAATGCGACGGAGATTACGGAAAGCGATACGGCCGATAATTTGTATGACGTTCCGATTGCGAGAATAATATCAAAGCACGGCTCTGATACTTAGTGACAATGAAATATGCAGTTAGGTGTTCGTTCGTTTCAATAATCTGTAATCGAGTCAATGACACTGGGTTGTATAAACGAGACCGTAATTATTTTATATGCGCAGGTGAAAGATTTTGTTTAAATTGGTGTTTGTAAATTGCGATTGTAAAATGTTTGCTACCTTAAAAAAAATGTTTTAACAAATACACCAATTACCTAGCCCCAAACTAAGCGTTAGCTTGTGCTATGGTGGCTAGAATAACGGATAGAAATACTTAAATACATTTATAATCACCCATGACTCAGGTACAAACCGCGACAGCCAGTTTTGTAGTCTGGATCTCAGACCACTAGACCAAAGATGTCGTCAAGTCTATATCTTTACTTACCAGGTTTTCTAATTAATTTTCATCACCTTGTCATTCAAAAGGAGCCAACATTATCAACCACTTTTCACTTGAACAACATAACAAAAACATGTAAAAACAAAAGATAAATTATATGCACGAGACAGTCGCACCGATAGCGCACCGCAAGCGCACGCCATCACATTTTTCAATTCAATCTTTTCTAGTTCGAACCGGATTCCAGCGGTTCTAATTAGGCAGCCCGTAGCCCCACTAATGGCGGACTTGAGAACCATAAAGCAGCCGTATCTCCGTATCTGATGGTGTGAACACGCTGTACCGTGTCCCGCACATTGGCGGGGACATGCGACTCTTTGTCACCCTAGCCCACGCAAGATGTAGATAGAAAAATCGAATGCGTGTACGACGGTCCGGTTAAGGCAGTGGACGGGTTAAGAAGGTGAAGTCGTGTTCGCGTTTTCCTGGTAGATTTCCTTCTGGACATTGAATTTAATAAGTAGCACTTGTGTGGTTGTATTTGTGATGATAAAATAAAGTTTGTAGGTATTTTACTAAGTCAAATCAACATTGCACTGAGTTGTTCCATTTTTGAGTAACGTCAAATAGTGGATCTTATTTCTTTTTTCTTGAAAGCCAGTGCTTAGTGCAACACGAACTTTTGAAATATTAAGTAAGACCTTTAAGAAGTTTAAAAACTTAATTGCAGTTTCTTTTCAAATACTACTTTCAATTCGGTTTGAACCACAAATGCATGATATTCAAAATATTTAGAAGCTTCCTACAAAAGAATTCTACTGTGTTGAACGCTTGTTTAAATAATATCCGACTACTTTGAAACGTATGGCTCTTTTAGGATAAGTCATTTCTGCCGTCAATCACTATGAATTTGTTGTCTTATGATTATTTTAAACTAGCGTTCCACACTGCCGAGTTCCTTTAGAGGAAACCTCTTAGTGTCTACTTAAAAAAGATTTTTCTCCAAATTATTCACAGATCTTTAGTAAATAAAAACCTTAAAATTTATAGCCCACTCAAACTGACTGACGATCTCAACCAAACATGTCCGTCTACTAAAATAAGAATTTATTCGTTCATTCCCATTGGATCCACGATAATAACGTGTCAATGCCAGCCCGCTATCTAAACTGCATTAGAAATGTTTCCATCAATAAGGCGAGAGTCGTGTTGGCGTCCATTTTGTTTTTTATTGCGCGGGCGCAGCGCGCTGATTGATAAGGTGCGCTGTGCCGTCATCGGAATGGTTTTGTTACGATTTCGCGATGGTATCACTGGTATTTAGTTTTTTGTTTTGAGGCTCACTTTGAAAACTTTGGCCGAATTTCACGGACCTTAAAATGATGGATTAATACTTAAGTGCTGTTTTCAACACCATCAACTATATTACTTACCTTGATAACATGGAAATGTTAAACAATGCTTTCCATCGTCTATGCAACTGTCCAATGACCATTCGATTGAGAAAAGGCACGAATTTGAATTTTAATCACATGGAATAAACACTACAAATCATAAAAAATCCCATAAAGGGAGTCCATTAAAATTTCTCGTAAACTGCACAGTGGGCCAACAACTCAATAACGTCAAAAATCCCGACGTAATCTAAATGCGGTAAAAGTTTTTTTACGGCGCAGTACCATTGCACAGTGCAAACGAGTTCAGCAGATGCACAAATACATTATAGATCAACGAGGTTTAGAAATAGTAGTAGTAGTAGATTCAGAATGATCTTAGTTCAATCAAGTTTTCTATTTACAGGACTTAGGTTTAAAAGATCTTTAATCTCATAAGAAATATACATTTCACTTATAAATTATAATTAATTGAGTTTGGTTTTAATGGTTCTTGAGCTTGTTCTTAAAGGAATTGACATTCTTGCATGATTCGACATCATTCGGTAATCCATTGTATAATTGGACTGTATAATGTTAGCAGTAAGAATACAGTACTTATGGGTACAAAATAAGTTACATCTGACCTTGAAGGAGGAGTTTCGTTTAAACATCCAAATAATGTGGGAGTCAAGTAGGTAGACTCTAAATTACTTTTAAATTTTTTTGAAATGATAAACTTTTTTTACAGAATATTTAGATTTAATAATAATAATAATATACAAAAATATATATCATAATATATATATTTCTCACATACATTGATCTGACTCTGTGGTATGCAGCTTAAACACTTGAGTTATAGAAATCTCAACCAACAGTGGTATTACAAATAAACTTAGGTATATAAATACATATAACACCCAGACTAGCACAAACAGACATGTACATGCACACAAATGAATACGAGATTATATAATTAGGTACATTTTATTTTAACCTAACGTTTCGGACCCTTTTCAGCGTCTGTGTAAGACACAGTAAGACTAAGGTGTTAGTTATCGGTAGGAGCGTAATTTAAAAAATGTATTCAACATTTTTTAATGTAGTATTTGATGGTAGTTTTTTGACATGTAGAGGTATATACAATTTTAGTTTTGATTTTTCTAAATATGTACATCATAAAAAAACCCGAGCGTGAACCTACTGCACTACCATGTTGTATGTGGCTGTTTAACCGATTCGCTCGTAAATTAGTGGACCCACAGAAATGCGTCGGATTGACGCGCGAACGACGATAAACTACGTCAAAATACGATCTGTTAAATGTCCGACAACAACCGATAAATACACCCGTGTGTTTACGCGCGGTCTCTTACCGTGCGATTTATATGGGCGCGAGATTACGTCTGTATGCAGTATATATATAGGGTGAAGGGCTTTAAATGTTTAGATTTTGTTGAGACTTTTAGACGATTTATCGCAAATAAATATATAATTATAATTAATTAATTAATTAAGCAGAGGCCTGATTTCATTTGAAAAAATTGGTTGCCTGTAAAGTCGGTATACGGGCGAAAGTTTTACGTGACAACGACTTTGAGTGGTAAAATAATTTTAATGTGAATATTTATTCGTATAACATAAACCGGTGTGTATGCCTATCTCTCTCACTCTCTCTCTCTCGCTCTTAGGCGGGTTAACTGTGCTCGAGTGGAAGGGACGCGTGCCTTTCACTTTTTATGTCTGTCTCACTCGCTCTTAGGCGGGCTAACCATGCCCGAGTCGAAGGGACGCGTGCCTCTCACTCGCTCTCATTGTGAGCGCGGAACGTGAGCGGAGCGTAACGCAGTTTCTTGAAGTGTCACCCGGCAAACCAATTTATAAGACGTTGTCACGTCAAAACACTTAAATGAAAAAAAATCTACCTATTATTCAATTCGAATACTAACTATCATCTCCGTGCTTCGGAAGGCACGGTAAGCTGTTGGTACCGGTTAATATTGCTAGATTTTAGTCGTTACGCCTGGTCAGAGGCCCTCGGGCGGCTTATAACTTTTGACAGTAAAGTTGGTCACTTACCTTACAAACACCCCTCCAACAATTCGCAATGAGCCTGCCTGGTGAAGTATCGGTCGTACCTCATAGATCAGGTGAGGCCTATGCCCAGCGTTGGGACGTATATAGCTGACGCTGATGAGATGAGACTACATAACATAAAATTTTTAATGTTTTCTTTTTGCGACAATCAATAAAACTCATATAATCAATAAAATCTATTCATTTCTGTAAACAGAGCCACAAAGAGCACTTTTCCACGTCCCAATATATTATTAGAATTATGTTTGCCAAAAGATTTCAATCAGCCTGTACTCGAATAATAGAGTAGATTAGAATTTGTCAAATGCGTTAAGGCTAAAAAAAAAATCTTTTTTTAGCATTAACAATGCAAATTTCTTTATAATGTGAAATCAAAACACACTTAAAGAAAAAAATGCTGGCTGCAGCATAACAAGCGCTTAAAAAAATTCGGACCGATGTGTAAATGTCACGGTAGCTCAATTGGAAGAGCAATCGCCCGGCTTGTGAGAGGTGCGTGTTCGAGTATACAAATACAAATACAAATACAAATATCTTTATTTATTAAAGCATTACATTTCAACATTGCAATCGAGGATTTCTTTTAAGTAAATAAATACTTGTGGTAGAATATCCCCGCTCTCCATATTAAATTAACAATAATTGACAATATAGAATAAATTAAAAAATACAGTTATAAATTATGCCATATTATTAACAGCTTCATAATAATAATTAAGTATTAATATTTTTAATATGAATAATTAGTTAATTAAGTAGTTGCAAAATTAGATAATGATTTCCTATTGATTTGATAATTTAAAATAATTTGTTTCAAAAAAATAATGATAATAATCCTATTTAAATAGCATTAAATTTTGGTCATGCATGTGCGTGCGTGCGTGCGTGCGTGCGTGCGTGCGTGCGTGTGTGCGTGTGTGCGTGTGTGCGTGTGTGCGTGTGTGTGTGTGTGTGTGTGTGTGTGTGTTAGTTTTATTCTTCTAGGAATGCCTCAGTTTCCACATAGTTATTTGATTTGAGAAATAAGGTGATCGATTTTTTACATGTATATACGTTATTCGAGTAGATGTTTAAAATTTTATTTATTTTATTATATAATTTAGCAGATCGTGACACATACTGCCTCCCTGCGTAAGCCGTTCTTATAGCAGGCACAAGAGCTACGTTATAATTACGTCTTCTGGCAACTTTATGGGCATCGTAAGGCATAGATTTATGTAGTTTCAGAATTGCGTTTAAGATGTAGATTTGTCTTACCGAGAGTACATCACTAAGTTCATAAAGATCTTGTGTAGAGTATCTGTATGGTTTAAAATGTATAACTTTTAAAAGGGCTCTTTGCGCTATTTCTAGATCCTTAAACTTGACCTTACTTGCCCCTCCCCAGACCGGAATACAATAGGCTAGAACTGACTGAGCCAGTGAGACATATACTAATTTTAGGAGCCTTTTATCGGCAATGCATCTAAGTTTCTTAAACACCCAAATGAGCTTTCTTGTTCTTGCCATCATTAGTTCAAGGTGGGCATGCCAGGAAAGTCTCTGGTCAACTAGCACGCCTAGGTATTTACTTACTGTCACTTTGGTAATTACTTTACAATCACACGAGACATTACGTTGGTTTTCATTACATTCATGAATTTGTATCTTGAAGTTAGTTTTAGGTTGTGATGAATTATAATTTGTGAACGCTATGTAATTTGTTTTTTCTGTATTTAGTGACAGTAAATTTGATTTTAACCAAGTAGCTATCTCTGCAAGCCCTGCCTCTGTAGCCTGACGCACTGAGCTCCAAGTATTGCCTGTAAATATGATAGCAGTATCATCTGCATATGAAAAAACTTTTCCTGAGTCAATGCTTATATTACAGAGACTATTGATATATATTAAAAATAATGTAGGGCCTAGAACACTGCCTTGTGGCACCCCATACGTCACGCAACATTCGTCACTAATATACGAACCAAGTTTAACGTGCTGTTTGCGATTGCTAAGGTAGTCCTCAAACAGAGCCAGAACCACACCTCTTACGCCAATAAGCTCCAGCCTTTGTAAAAGAATGGGAACAGAAACTGTGTCAAAGGCCTTTTTCAAATCCAAAAAAACTCCGATACATTTTTTTCCTCTGTCAACCTTTTCAACAATGTGAGAAGTGAGAGAGATAATGGCATCTTCGGTTGAGAGACCTTGCCGAAAGCCAAATTGTGAATCAGATAAGAAGGCAATTTTGTTTAGGTAGTTTAAGAGTCTTTTATTAATAAGCTTTTCTAAAATTTTGGATATCACAGTTAGGACTGAAATTGGTCTATAATTCGAAACATCATCTCTGTCCCCACCCTTAAACACAGGCGTTATTATGGCCCGCTTAAGTGCGTCTGGGAAGACACCCTGCCCAAAACATAAGTTGGCTAAGTGCGAGATTATGGGAACCAACATTTCATAACCTAATTTTATAAGTTTAGTTGGTACATTATCCCAGCCTGGTGCGCTTTCAGTGTTAAGGCTCATCACGATTTTGTATACTTCTTCACAAGTGGTGTTGTGAAGAGCAAAAGAAGAGATCGGCGAATGAGAAGACTCTTTGCAAACTTTTGTTTGTTGTGGGGAACTGGTTTTTAAAATGTTCTGGGCTAGAGTCTTCCCGATGTCTGCAAAGAAAGTATTTACGTGATTGACAGATAGACTTGGGGTATTATGTGAGTCCAGCAATTCTAGACCATTTGATTTTTTCGCGTTACGGTTTGTTATATCATTTATTGCTTGCCATAGACATCGTGAATTTTTCTTATTTTTAGTCAAAAGCTCATTTTGATACTGATTTTTTAACTTTCTTACCAGATTATTACAAAAATTACGGTACCTCTTATAGGTAGTTTTTAAGACTTCATTAAATGGGTCATACCGTAATCTTCGCTGCATATTGTTTCTGTTTTGAATGCATCTTAAAATACCTGTCGTTATCCATGGTTTTATTATACGACATTTAGAAGAGATTTGTTTAATTGTAGTGTTCTCTTTAATACAGTTTTGTAATTTGGTAGTTAAGGTATTGGTTAGCTCCGTTGGATTATAGCATGATGTAAGATCAGTTAAGTTACTTTGTTTTAAACTCGTAAGTGCTTTTTCGTAATTAATAATAGTCTTAAAAGTTGATTTATTATTTAAAGTTTTATTACATTTGTTTGTGAGTTTAAGAAAGACCATGTGATGATCAGTAATAGTGCTGTCGAAAACTACAATAGATGCCGCATTCTGAGTGTTATCTAGTTTAAGTATAAAATGGTCCAAGCAACTCTGTTCTCTTGTAGGCAAAACGTGACCAGGTAAAAGGCTATGTTCGGCAAGCATGTTTAGATAAGTGAGTCTGTTGCATCGATCGTGTGAATATTCTTTAGTTTTATTCGTAGTATTTATGTTTATGTTGATGTCTCCAGTAATAACAATATTTTGGTGTGTCTTAATAGTGTCTAGGTAAATGCTTAATGAATCAATGAACTTATTGGCATTGGTGTTGGATGGTGACCGATATATGCACACAATTGTATAACACGGGAGTGTCACCTCTACACATGATGCATCTGCTAATTTGATCTCTTTCATGCTACATTTATGTTTAGTTTTTAAATATATAGCAACACCATCACACTGATTAATATGATACGTAGTGCAGAATGATGTATAGTTAGTTAGTTGGGGTATTGGTTTATTATTATCAAGCCTACATTCGCTTAATACGAGTAAGTCTGGTTCAAAGTTAAAGTTAGACAGAGAGACACATAAGTCGTCGAAGTTTTTATAAATACTACGAATATTTTGGGTAATTATAGTAAAATCTGTATGTTTATTGTATTGACTAGTATTTGAAAAGTTTTGGATGGAGTCCTCTCTTGACTGCGCGACTTGAAATTGGTCTATTACTTGTTGGTTATCAAACGAGTTATCCATATTCACTATTTGCGGAAGAGCTGAATAACAATTCCAGTAAAGATTTATGTGATGTAAATAAGGAAGTGAAGGCTTTGAGTTTGCGATGAGTAATATTTGGTGAGTGTATAAAAATGAGTTCTATGTAAAATTGTGTATTTAAATATTGAGTGTGTGTAAAATTATAGAAACATTCCATTACAGACCCGATTTTGGAGTGTGACAAATTACTTGGAGGTGCTTTAAGAAGGAAAACGTTGAATAGTAACAGTTGACGGATGTCCAGAGAATTAGATTCGGTTTCTAGTCACGTTTTTAGCATCAAGCCACTTATTTGCGCTTCAGCTCGCACGGTTATAATAGGAGTCCCGCCGGTGACAGTCCATTTTTCTTTAAGCGTGTTTTAATTTCACACGTTAAGGCTGTTAAAGATTAACTTTAGTTCAATAGTATAAACACGTAAGTAGGTCTTTTTTCAAGACGTTTTTGTTTCCAAAACGTGTCGTCATGTAGCATAAACTTGTAAATAAGCTGTATATGGCAAAGGTTATTTATGTAGAACAACTATTTACCGAAATATTACAAACAAACTTTGGTAATAAAACTGGTAGTAAAACGCAGTTATTAAGACCAATGTTTAGCATTATAATAATCAAACATAAATAACAAAAAATAATAAAATAAGTTAATAAAAAATATCAACACCCACAATCGTATCTGATTAATTTTATGTAACTCCAAAAAAACTGTGTCAGCCGAAACACAACACCAGTTACAATGAAAATTAATCTCTCGTTATATATGAACGTAAAATATGGACGATATATAAAAATCATTGGTAAATCGTTAAAGAGACAAACTATCCGATTTCGAATCGTAAAAAAGCTGTAAAAATCTTCGTGACGGACTTTTAATGTTTTTCTAAACACTGCGCGATAAAACAATCACAGACGGACGAAATTGTGTTTTTTTTTCTCAAAGCTATAAAAACGAATTTTCGGTAACAAAATCTCGAAAAACCATTAAAATGAGTTTACGACTTGCTTAACAAAACACATCAATTTAATGAAGTGCTTCGATATACATAGTTTTAATGCATACAAAATTGTGAATGAATATTTATTTCCGCTTTGTAAAACTAAGATATAACACGAAATCTCGTAATGGAGCGTGTGCTTGTGTATTTAAACCAGAAGTCAATGGAAAGGCACTTAAATTGTTTTTTTACTTTAGCTACATTCTTTTCAAAATGTCAGTAAACTGTATCAGAAATCTGCAATAGCACATTTTAAGTTCATCATCATCATCATCAGCCTATATACATCCCACAGCTGGGCCTGTGCCCAGGCCTGTGCCTCGCCTCAACTATGAGGTGGTGCGAGCCATACTCCACCACGCGGGCACATTTTAACTTAACCCCTGGGTAAACATTTCAATAACATAAAATCATACTATTCTCGAAAAGACAACACTTAAAAAACTCTTTTCGGCTCCGGTCATCGGGGAGGAATCGAACTCCCGACCTTTGGAAGTCCGGTCCAATGCTCTGACCACTGAGCTACCGAGAACCTTAATGGAGTCGTTGAATTTTTAAGTGCTTTTTAGCGCTTTGAGCCAGCGTATGTTTCATCAATGATTGTGGGAAACACCCTCAAATCATCCGAGAGAAATATTTTTACAAATAGCGTTGTAAACGCGAAAAATACTAAACAAATAAAAAAATCGTACTATTCATAAATAAAATTAAAAAAATATTGTTCAAAACCCCAAAAACTTATTTATTACAACCTACTGTGCAATTAAATTAGCCCTAACTCAAAACCACAAGAAAACTATAAATCAACATTTATTAAAAACACCTCACAATTTTGGATACTCAAAGAAAACGGAAGCGTGTACCTTTCACAAGCGGACCAGTCTATCAAAACCTTCAATAATTATGGGGGAATCGAAAAACTTTGGGCGCCGTCTACAAAAACTCTTTTATCCTACAGAAATGATAAATTTGGACAGAAAAAAGTAAAAAATGGTACAGTTTATAATGAGAGGTGTCGAGAGGCCGGAAAGGGTATAAAAAGATTAAGTGGCGTTGATCTATCAAGCGATCGAAATGGAACGGATTTAGTTAGCGCTTTGATTTGATTCGTCCTGTGAAAGAATTGGTTAGGAACAAAATATTTTTGAAAAACATAACACTTAAAAAAACACTTCGGCACCGGTCGTCAGGGAGGATTCGAATCCCTGATGAAAATATTTTTAAAGTGTTACGTCTTTTCGAATTTAACAATAGCGTTGTGACGCAAAAAAAACTTACTAAATAAATATTTTTTGTTAATTAATTAGTTAGTTTTGGTTTCTACGGAAGACCAGCGCCGCCAGATCATTAGATTCTGCGGCATTGCTGAGTAGATTGAGGTAATGTTTTGTGTTCTTCTTTGTTTTTGTGTACATGTTTGATTAAATGATTTTCTATATCTATTTAATTATTATTATTTATATTTCTATTTTCTATTTAATTATTATTATTTTTCTAACTAAAAATTTATGCGTTTTCATTTAATTGCGGGTGGGTGAGACTCGAAGCACCATCACAGTGCACCAGATTGAAACATCATGGTTCTAATCAGTCATTCTAGATTGTTATCACACCTAAGGCTCAGGCTACACCTGCGTCACACTGTGTTTCGCGACTGTCAGCGATTGTGGTGCGGCAAAAGCGGAGATTGGTTGACACACAGGTGTGTGTCGTAGGCGGGCACAACTTCGCAGGTATGTGGCCTGACCCTTAAGCATATAATTGATCGTTTAATCATTACATTTGAACAAGTTCTTAGCCATTTGAACGTAAACCGCTTATAAATAGCTCCCTCGCTGTTATAGTTTAATAATTTAAAATATTGCTTAAATATGAAAACCAATGTAATAGTGTTAGTTAAAAAAACAGAACTCATTTTTTTCTTAAAAATAAATGACGACGAAACGAATCGTTTTATCTCTTCATTAAGTCTAAATAGACTGTTACACTTAACCGTGACCGAACCAGTTAGCGGACGTCCCAAACTAGAAGGCCTACTACAAAAGACGAAACGATTATTTTTCTATCTCTGTACAGACGACAGTAAATTAAGCTACGAATTATTATTGCTAAATCATACTTATTACAATCGCATAAAATACTAAAATGTTAACTTTTAGTTGCTGACATGTGTACAGAGTCCAGCACACCAGGCTTCCTATATTTGTTGCAAAATCGCCGGTATCACAAACGCATAAGTTAAATGACGACCACTTTGGTGTAATGGTCAAGAAGTTGACTATTAACTAAGAGGTCGCGAGGGTTCGATCCCCGCATTGTACAAACATTTGTGTGCCTGAACGAACATGTCTGTTTGTAATGGTCTGGGTGTTATGTATGTATTTAAGTTTATTGATAATACCACTGTTGATTCTGATATCTGTAATACAAGTGCTTAAGCTACTTACCACGGACTCGGATCAATGTATGTGATGTTGTATATTTATCTACTTATTTTATAAGATACCATGTGCCCACCCACGTTTTGATGGATTTCGCGTTTCGTACTAGGCCGACAGCAGTTAGCGGACGTCTTCATCCGGCGATGCAAACAAAAAACAATGGCCGCGTTATAAATTCATCAGACAGATTAACTAAAAAGCTTGATGGGGACGTGATTGATGCGATTTCAAGAGTTGTGGAGCCGGTGACGTCATGGTGTTAAGCAATCTTGGTGGTGACGTCAGTGGAGTTAATGAGACAAATAAAATTGTGACTTGTGGTTATGATGAAATTGGAAGAAAACTGCTTGAAATGTTACAAATTGTAAAGAACCAGCGTTTGATTTAAACGTTGTCTTTAAATCTTACATGCAAACTTCGCTTTTTATTCTACATGATGCTAGTGATACTACGACTAAACTAAGGTAATAATAATAATAAAAATATACAAGAACATCACATACATTGATCTGACTCCGTGGTAAGTAGCTTGTGTTATGGATATCAGAATCAAAAGTGGTATTACAAATAAACTTCACTAAATACATATAACACCCAGACCAGTACAAACAGACATGTTCATGCACACAAATGTTTGTACAGTGCGGGGATCGAACCCGCGACCTCTTGGTTGATAGTCAACTTCTTGACCAGTAGGTAGTAGGTTACTAACGCTAACTGCCCACGATTTAGTTGCGATTTGGCATGTGGTATGACGGGACTTGTCAGTAAGATCGTAATTCACATTTGTACCGCGACAATTTAAAAACCAATTTGCAATATTTTACTTGTGCAATTAACTTGTCGAATATTTTAATCATAATTATTAGCACAGTTATTAAAGAAATGTTTAGTGAGAAGGCTGTAGCTACGATCTTTTTTATAAGTTTAATTTACAAGTACAGACTCTTTGGTTCGTGCCTTTTTTTGAGTTTTTTTTTGTTTTGATAGATACGTTATTATTTATTAATTGAACGGCATTAAATGACGTTCATTTCTTAACAAAATATAACAACATTTGAAAAGGGCTTGAAAGAATTTTTGGAAATGGGAAGGTAGGATAGGATATAATCTCAACTTACAATAGTGTCTTATCTCTATGGTCTAATGTCTAAAGAGTACATTTATCAAATAGTTTATTATTACAATCGTGTTGTTCTTACATTCTATAGCTAAGGGTAAGAACCAATTACACTCCTCAGGCGTGCTCCGTGTGTGCATCTGTTCACGGATTTATTTTTATAAAAAAAAAAAAATTGGTATGACTGACATAAAAAAGAAATTCGAATAGATTTCCTACGTAATCAGTAAGACTGACAACAAATTCAAGGTTTAGTTAGTTAAAAGACAGTCGAAGAGGACATATCGCAATAATTGAGGTCGATTGACAATGTTAAAACGTCAAATATTTGAACGTGGGCATTAAAAATAATAGTTTACACCTGCGTGTGATGTAAACATTTATAGTTGATATGCTCTATAATAATGAAGAGCGGGGCTGAGTCACAAGCGGGGGCGTGTTATGACACTATTAAGCAAACGAGATTTTGATTAACAAAGAAGTATAAAAAAATAAGTAAACACACTACTTATTTTGAAATAAGTGATTATGGGAAAACTTTATGAAAATAAAATTAAAAAATTCCAATAATAAAGTCGATTTTACAAATTCAACAACTTTAAAATGTGTTTAAATTTTTTCCCCATTTCATTAATAACATATTATCTATTTCAGATCGCTATCCCGTATTACAAAGCTACACACACAAAGTTAAAATTTATATGAATCAACAAATAGTTTTATTAGTTATGCATATTTAATTAATTACTTTGCGATATTTATGGACGATTTCTATCGGGTCAAGATTTTAACAGCTCTTTTATTACTATTTTATAAAACAAAGACAATAATTGATTAGTATTCAAAGAATATTAAATAACATGAGTTTTTAGTAGATAACTGGTTTGTTTGTTTCAATTTAACTAACAACAATACATTACTTAAATATAGTCTTACGAGTTAACTTTTCATCTACACATTGAAATTTACTTAAAATGTTTTCTTTCTACTAGTGATAGACAGTAAAGAGCAACTTTTAGGAAAGACACCCAATCAAAATACTTACTTTGAAAAAACACTAGTGCAAAGTTATATTAAAATTGTGAAAAGGAGCCTTCACCTGCACACACAAAAAGCGAATTAAAAACTTAACATTCAATCAACCCCCTCACACTCGAACGGAAAAGTGGAATTTGAATAAAAACTTAACCCCCCCGAAAGAGTCCAATTGCGAAGGCAAGTCTGTCCCACTAATTAATAATTAGTATTCCGGTGAGCCGGTGTCCAGAGTCCAGCCTACGTGCCCCCCTGGGTGGGGGTGCGGGGGCCAGATGGACCCCGCTGCATCAGCACCACCCAAGACGTCTGGTATTGACACAACGTTTAAGATGGGCCGGCGGGACCGAAGACGTGATTCGAGTTGACTGATTTAGGTTCAAGTAAGACGTGATTTTTCGTTAGTACACTTAGTTTGGATGAAAATAATTATGATTTATCTTGGGACTCGGAAATATTTTCTTGATACTTTATAAAATATGGAATTAATTCTTTAATATTATTGATTCAAAACAATTTAGGTAGATTCTTCAAATTACTTTAATAACTGCCTAAGAAGTACTTAAAGAAATTCGAACCTATGAGTAAGCTAAGTCACGGTAGCTCAATTGAGAGCGCAATCGCCCGGCTTGCGACAGGTGCGGGTTCAAGGCCCGCTTGTGGCAGTCCGTTTATCCTTAAGTGTGTCTTATTTCACATTGTAAATTATTTAACATTGTAATAATAATAATAATCATAATCATTTATTCATTCATAAACATAGGTACATACAGAGGTTGTGGGTTGTTTAAATGCGAGCTCTATGTTTCACCTCTTCAGGTATATGAAGTATTTACATTTTAACAATAGTATTTAGCATAATAATAATAGTAGGATATTATTTTATAATTGAAATTATATGTACATAGGTATATGAATGTATGTAAGTATATATAGGTATATGAGAATTTACATTTTAACAATAGTATTCTTGCATTTTAATAAAAGAACGAGTATTAACTGACCTGGAACAACAGCTAAAGAGTACTACATACTCGTTAAGTGTGATCTGGTTATAATTTTTTTACAAGAAGCTCTTATAATCAAAATGTGCACTGTCATCAATACGTAATGTGTATACAAAATTTCAGCTCAATCAGACATAAGAAAGTGGCTGAAATTCAGCTTGCAATATTTGATTACAGACGAACAAAAACCGGGACAGGTGAAACTACTCGTATATAAAATGATGTAAAAATTATAAATATCTTAAACACCCACCCAGGCCAAGATCATAGCAAGAAGTTACAACAACAACATTCGCAGAACCTCTCAACCACTCAACCCTGACCGACCACAACTCATAGACAAAGCCAAACGTATACTTAACCGGTCCGTTTCAAATAAGTTCCAATGTAAATAAGTTAAATAATTCAATACTGTGCCTGACCTACCACAAGTCGCCCTAAGGGCGAGCGAGCACGTGCAGACGCGGTCGCGGTCTTGCGACTTTTTCGAGATTACCATATCGGAGTCCGAGCATCGGAGCGACGCGGGCGCAGCAACAAATTGGCTATCTGCCGCATGCATCGCTTATGAAGTGTAGGGCTGATAATTCAAATGTTATTGACATAATTGAATGTTGCGTGGTTTTGCAGAAGTCGTATTAAAATAAGGTTAGTTTCAAGGAAGGGTTTTTTGCTTATAGTTGTAAATTTCATTGAAGATATTTAGGTAATATTTGATTTTATGTGTTGATATTATGATATTATATCTATATGTAAAGTTAATTTATTTTTGCGTTACTAAACGCTTTATATTTCTCATTTAATTTTTACTGCACCCATTGCATTCTTTTTGCATGACCTTGAGGTAGACTTGCAGAAATGCTTCTAGCGTTAAGTCCACCCTTTGTACATTTCTAGTGCAATAAAGTTTTAAATAAATAAATATTTTTTAAGTTAAATAATATGGCAAGCATGACACTTACAAGCCTTGCGAAATAGCTATAGTTCCGTAAGCAATCAGGTATCTACAATATTAAAGTATTCATTTCCACACATCGTTTTTGCTATTAATTTTGTAATTTTATGCTTTAAACCAGACATTAATTCAAAACGTGCATTCTTTATTAATCTTTGAATGTAACACCGAGGTTTCTCCCAACGGCCATCCCTGATTTCGACCGATCGGAATACGGGAGATCGTGCGCGTCGCCTGGTAGCCGGTCTGCGTCGGCCCTTATTTAGACGCTCTGTCATGTCCCCGGATCTTTAATGCAGTTCTATTATCTATAATGAATAAGACCCATCTCTCCGCCATTCTTTCGCAGTCGTGGCCATTTTAGTTTATGAATTATTCAGTAAATTGTTTTCGATCAGTTCTAGTTGTGATGAAATTGCTTGGTTATAGTTTTTTTTATATTGGAGCATATAGTTGGAGTATGTAGTAGTAATAGTATAAGTAGCTTAGAGATTTGATAACTTGAAAAGCTAATCAAGAAAATCAACTAATTCTGAGACGCCAAAGTTTCCAAAAATAGGAATTACAGTAACATCAATGAATGAATGAATGAATAAAATCTTTATTTGCGTTTGGTTAAGGTACACCGAAGATGGTCATAGTTATTAATCAGCTACACATCCGCTTAATAAACTATTATTAATGGCATGCAAATCTGAAAGTTATATTGGGATGATAAATTCAGACGTCACCTTGTCACATAAAAAGGCTTTGAGTGTAAAATAAAAGTATTACATAACAATTCGAAATACTACTCACGTAATTGAAATACCAATTCGGGAGATTAAATAAATTACAACTAACTAAACGCAACTAATTCAGCCCACTTAACCCTAAAACGCCCAGTGGCCTCTTTCCAACTGAATTGTTCTTTCTAACCCATACCTCATTACTGCCATCTATACTCCAGATCTTCCGACTTTCGAAGCCTAATGAATCAGGATTACAGTTGTACCGTGTTCAACATAAACGTGTATATACGAATATAGAAGTGTATATTGTATATTCAAATCAACCGAGACTACATGCTCGCTGATTAAAGAAGAGAAAGGTGGGGTAAACGGGAATTTCTCATTTTGATGTGTGGCGCGAAAAGTTTTTGTTTGATTTATGCTTTGATGAGAGTACGAGGTAGCAATCAAATTAGAAATCAGGTGGGACATGACCTTATTGTTTAGTTATTTTTTTTTCGATATCGATTTTTTTGTTCAATTTTTGTTATTTAATCTGTGTTACGTAAGCTTTTCAAGCTTGAGAAAATATTTAAGGAAAATAATAATTATCTCATTTAAAAAAAAAATAGTTTCATATTTAAACCTCCTCAACAAATTTATAATTGGTTTACTCCATGTATTTAAGCCGAGGAAACTTAATTGGTTTATGTGTCAATTTAATAACCTATTTTGTTATGTAATGTTATAATTGTATGTTTCCCAAAAAATAATAAAATATAATAAATAAATAAATACACTCTTCCGAAAAAGCCTATTGCGTGTCAAGAATAACACCAAAGCACAATCACCACAAAGCTTCATTCAACTGATGCGAAAGCAGCATCTGTGACTTAACACAGCAAAAAAAAACTCTCTTGATTCCGCTCCAACACAGGAATGAACAAAACGCATCCCAGCAATCCCGTAGCCGAGCTCATCAAAAGAAAACCAAACACCAAGAGACATTCCCCTGAATACAAAGTGGGAGGGCGAGACAAAAAATTGCGAGTAACGAAACAATTGCAGGCATAATTGATTTTAGCGCGGGGCCGACTGGGAAAGTCAAGTCGTGGGGGCAGGTGGGACATTTTTACTTGGCAACGATAGTTTCTTGATTGGGCTCGGTGATTTAGGGTTGATTCGGACGTTTGTGTCTGTTTGTTTAGTTCGACATTATGGTAACTACATCTTTGTTGAGTAGAAAGGAATAAAAAATATTCGTGTATTTTTATATACGTTCCAATTTGAAATTGTCCTATTAGAATAAAATGGGTCTTGCAAAGAAATGTAAATATACAACAACGTCACATTTATTGATCTGAATCCGTGGTAAGTAGCTTAAGCACTTGTGGTACAGATATCAGAATCAACAGTGACATTATGCACACAAATGTTTGTACAGTGCGGGGATCGAACCCACGACCTTTTGGTCAACAGTCAACTTCTTGACTATCAAACCAAAGTCAAAATTTTTTGAAAAAAATAATGTTTTTAACTTAGATTATTTTGTTACATGATAGCTTCAGGTCAATTAACTTGACCTGAAGCTATCATGTAACAAAACCTAATACACTGATTGCTTAATTAACTAACCAAAGAGAAATATGACAATTACTAGGTACTTTCAAGAAATAACACAGCTATACAATTGAATCCTAGTTCGTCCCATGAAAGTCCACCATCCAAATGCAAATGGATATTTTTTTATTTCCTTAAGTCGTGTTCAGACTGGGCAGCTCCATTCCTTTTTCTCGTAAGGGCGTACTCACACTCAGTATATTAATTATGCAAGCGATGTCTTCGCTTTAAGGAACTTTTTTCTTCACTTTTTAATGTGACACAGCCGTACGTGTTATCGGCGAGTATTGGACACTCACTGAGTTAGAACTCCGTCTTATTGGGAATTAGAAGAAATTGCGTTTTGTTAATTGATTTGACGCGATCCCTGTTTCTTTAATTGAAGTTCGTTGGGTGAATATTTAAGTGAGTTTCTTTACGATAATGTCCGAGGATATTTGTTTTGCATTACAGAGAGGCTTAATTTATATTGTCATTGCTTTTTTGTGTCCTACATTCTTTCTGTTCGGTCAGAAGTGTTAACTTAATACCTAAAATTACTTTCATAATTTTATTCATTTACATATTTTTTTAATGAAATATAGTATCATCCAATTAAAACTCACTCCGTTAATCAGAGACGTGTCCGAAAAGCGCAGCTTACCTGAAAACAGAAACAATAATGACTAAATATTGTTAATTATCAAAAACGTGTCCCATGGTGCTTGCAGCCCCCCTTTCCCCCTTGTCATAACGGCTTACAAGTGGGTCGGTACCCTAATCCGTTTACGATATAAAGAGTTGTAAATCAAACTTAATATGTTGTGCATGCGGTGATAAAGGGGCGAAGGAAATATTAAGGGGGCGACTGTTTCGCATGGGTATGATATTAGAGACAATGGCGGAATGTTATTGTGATGGCGAAAAGATCAAGAATGGTTGAGTGTAGTATATAGACATTTTAGTGAAGTGCCAGGACGGATAGTTTGTGTTACGTTAGTAGCAGTTAGTTTGTAGTACGGTATTTGTAAACAAAAATATGTTTTTTTATAGAAATTCGTCAATTTAAGAGAGATTTTTTTTTTTTAAAGATGAATTTTACCGATATATTGACGATACAGACAAAAGCAAGATTAAAATCTTATAGAACCGTATATCAGCAGACACAATTATTTCTACTTCGAAATAATTCCATTGGCTAGAGTCGATAAAAAAACATCGATAAATAGCAGATCGACGTGTGGGTCGATAACTTTAGGTTTTTGTTGATAAAATACTTTGCATTGGAAGGATATTTAAATTACTATTTTTTGACGGCCGTTTGGTGCAGTGGTCTACATGTCAGACTTCTAAAACCAAGGGTCGCGGGTTCGATCCCCGCATAGTACAAGCATATGTGTGCATGAACATGTGTGTTTGTACTGGTCTGGGTGTTTTCTATGTATAATATGTATTTATTAAAAAAAAAAGTATTTAAGTATGTTTATCCGTTGTCTAGAACCCATAACACAAGCCTCGTTGCTTAATTTGGGACTAGAGAATTGGTGTGATTGTTGTGAAATATTTATTTATTTATTTATTTATTTACAAACCTAATCGAGAGACGAAAAAATAACATGATTTCTGATAAATTGTTATCATCAAGTCACTGTGCTAACGCATGAAACGACTTAAAATATTCACGCTAGTAAAAGATTGATGGTTTTTACAATTTTAATCGCAGTATTAATTAGCACAAGAATTAAAGGATAATAAATAAAAAAAATGCCTATTCTCTATCTCTATTTAAGCTTGAGCTATGTAATACATACATACCTACTTCATTGTTTGCAGTAAATAGAAATGCTTTAGCTAGGTCCTGTTTATAACAATGAAAACATGCTCACAGTCGCTCCATTCTCTTTTATCGATAATTATGATTTTCGGAGTCCACTAACTCACACACGCAAGATTAACTGCTTGATTAAAAGACTCTCACACACGCACACAGGCACACTTGGATGTGTGCAAGGTGGCATGAAAATGGAATTAGGGAGGAGGGGGGAGGGGAGAAGGATGCAAAGGAATCAGGCGGGGTGAAACGTCCCCGGCCGGACACTTTGAACGAATTATGACGGTCATTATTAGAACGTGGACAGAATTAAATTGCCCCCCCACTACTTCCCCCTACCCGGGTAAGTATGCTCGCATAATGATACCTGGCCGATACGGTAACACTTGGCTGGTAAGCGGATCTCTAATTTTCACATAGTTCCATATGTGTGAAATTTCTGTAGCGGCTTAAAAAAATTGTTGTGATATTCTATTGCAAGACCGATTGGTAAACCGCTGAAAAGGTATTTCTTTTGGATGTTCTAGGTATCTCACCACAACATTGATGAATCATGGCTGGCTGCAGCCTAAGGAGCACTTAAAGAAATTCAGACCGTTGAGTAAGTGTCACGGTAATTCAATTGGGAGAGCAATCTGGCTTGCGAGAGGTGAAGGTTCGAGTTCCGCCTGTGGCAGTCCATTTTTCATTAAGTGTGTTTTAATTTCACATTGTAAAGAAATGCTAAAAAATAAAGTAACTTAACCATTAGGTACCATAATCTTTTGATATACGAAAACAGTTAAAAATATTTGTGATTTGCGTTCAGTTGGCTTAGTTCAGTAACCTAAACCAGTTTGTTATTTTTTTTTGCCAGAAAACATTTTTTTAATGAATAAAAATCACGTATATGTGATTGAAATCATTTAAAAAAACGATTTTTTTTACGAATCTTCAATGACGTATTCCCGTGCGAATGCATCCTAAGGCGGCTGTCGCTGCAAATCCGCTTTCTGCGAGAGCTAAGGCAAGTAAGTATGATTGTTTCGCGCCCGGGCGCCGTAGCGCGGTCATGATAATGTCCTTATCATCAGCCTATATACGTCCCACTGCTGGGCACAGGCCCCACCTCAACTATGAAGTGGAACGAGCCATACTCCACCACACGGGCTCAGTGCGGATCGGTGGAGGGGTGTGTGTAAAGTAAGTGACCAACCTTACTGTCAGATGTTATTAAGCCGCCCGAGGGTCTCCGACCAGGTTTAACGACTAATATCTATCGATACTAACCGGGTCTAACAGCTTAACGTGCCTTTCGAAGCACGGAGATGCTTGTAAATAGACGTCACTTTATGGTCAGAATGGTCACCCATCCCAAACATGACCGCGCCGTAGGTTGCTTAACTTTTGGTATCACTACCAAAGCGCTGCAACTGCGCCCCAAGCACCAAGCATGTAAGTCCTTAATTCTACGAAACCCCAGCGGGTATGACGAAAATAAATGCATGTTTTTAATGTACATCTAAGGCCTATTCAAGCGGTATATAATTTTTTTTTGTCTAAGCTGGGTATTTAGTGTATGGGTTTTTAAGCCATCTCCTTTAGACATAAAATTTATTCAATGCAGGACCATGACCGATCTACCATCGCACTTGTCGTTATCTCACTACGGTTCAGATACGTCTGTGTTTCAGAGCGAAATGAAAATGTCTAGACGATTTAATAAAGTAGAATCTGTTTACTTGTAATGCAAAAAGTTGCGGTTTATGATTGCGATCCATTAGAACTACATCTGACGATTTTATTAAGCGAATTAACAAGAGATTAGCATTGAAATGAGAGGATTTTTTAAAATGATTTTCCGGTTCTGTTATGTACCATCTTGCTGTATATTTAGCTTGTCTTTTGAACTGTAAAAAATAATTTTGGTTGCATTTACAGTAACATTATGAAACTTCGGATACGATATCGGATCGGACGAAAAACGTCAATTTCCCATTGGTACTTGACGTTTGGTGAATTAGATTTATTTTAATTATATTTGAAAAGATGTAACACTTAAATAAATATTTTCGGCTCCTGTCATCAGGGAAGTAAATTATATTTCCTGATGGAAATCTACTATATTTTGTACAAAGAAGCAGGCTTTGAATTGACCACAATTGGTGCTTTATTTTTTGTAGTACGCCTTTTTAATTATTTTCCAAATTATCACCATTTAATCCGAATTTAAGTTTATTTGTAACACACCACTATTTATTCTGATTTCTGTAACACAAGTCCTTCATTTGAGTTCATATCAAACATTGAAAAGCATTATAAAATTAAGTGGTGATGATACCATAACCGCCTAGTTTAATCTAGTATCTTTATACAACCATTATAATCCGCCTAGTATCTTCAATATTTGTGGAACAAATCGCTACTGTAAGCAGTAATTTGTGTTATCTCGTTAATGCTACTCAACTGTAAATAAAGCAGTTAACCATTTGCAGCGCTTATCATAGTAAGGTTTAGAAGAACCGCTTACCAAATATTGCTATGAGTAACGCCGAATAAATAGATCCTAATAGCGATAAGACACACTATACCATTACAAATGTTTGACAGAGCTTTGATTTCTTTTGTTGACAAGATGGGTGTAAATGAATGTAATAAATTTTCTCACGTAAAACTTCAATTATTTCTGACCTCACATTATATTATTCTAGCACTATCCAAACTACTTACAAAGTAATACTATTGACAAATTTGCGCAAGCTCTGATAAGTCCCGGTAACAACAGAACAATATGGCGGAAGATAGCCCAGATGGTAGGTAAATTTACAAAAACAACTGCCCAGATTAGTTCCAGCAGTCTGTGTAAACCAGTCAGTGATAAAGGTTTTTGTGTGGCCCAAGACATAGAAAAATTATCTCATTATCTCATCAGCCTATATCACTGCTGGGCACAGGCCTCACCACAACTATGAGGTGGTCCGAGCCATACTCCACCACGCGGGCTCAGTGCGGATTGGTGGAGGGGTGTTTGTAAGGTAAGTGACCAACCTTACTGTCAGATGTTATTAAGCCGCCCGAGGGCCTCCAACCAGGCTTAACGACTAATATCTATCGATATTAACCGGGACCAACAGCTTAACGTGCCTTCCGAAGCACGGAGATGCTTGTGAAATAGACGTCACTTAAATGGACAGAATGGTCACCCATCCCAAACATGACCGCACCTTAGGTTGCTTCACTTTAGGTATCACTACCAAAGCGCTGCAACCATTGCGCCACAAGCACAAAAAATATCATATTCATTTATTTATTTATGATTTATTGCACCAAAACATTGTACAAAAGGTGGACTTAACTCATGTATCCAAAATGTTACCAAGATCCATAAATGGTATCGCACTTATGGCTTCCACGTTCAAAAAAGGTTAAAAAAGCATTAAGAGCCCAGTTTTTGACTGTATTCGCTCCAAATTCATTTTTTTTAAATAATTAACGCCATATCTAAAAAATATTACTGTGAAATTACTTTTTCTTATCATAAAAACAGTGGAAGTCGAAGCTCTGGTTTGCAAGTAATTGTCTTTTAACTTCTTTACCTGTAAAAATACTGATATATTTACTTTGAAAAATTTTCATCGGTACTGGTTGGTGTTGCGTTTTAAGATTATATTCTACCTCATCATGTCGTCTATGTCGTCTAGTGACAGGAACCTTATTCAATTAACAAAACTGAGTTAAGCGTAAACCCTATAAAAATTTGTCAAATTTAAAAAAAAAAGTGTCATTGGCATCAATGACACATTTTTTTCGCCGCCAATCCCGCTTGAAAAATAATCTCAGCTAATCATTTCAAACATGAATACTTTTACCTTAAAAAAGTAATTTAACTAGCACTGAAGATAATGGCGGGTTCATAAAAAAAGTATATTTTTTCTCACCTCACTTATGTACCCGCTACCGTATTCTAACTTAAAACATCATAATCGTACAATATGAATACAAGCTAAAACCGAGTTACATCCCACGTGAACGTAGGATATGAACAAATATTAGCGGGTGCCCCAAAGGATTAGTGTGTTTGCCTTTTTATTGCTAGACCAAGACTATTATTTGATCAGGCTTATTGTTGGACTAGCAAAACATATAGTATCAATGATGTTGATTTGAGTATCGCCTCAGTGTTAAGATTATTCAGAACGAGGTTGGATACACAAAGTTGCGGGTAAATCCAGATTATTGTGTAATTCAGAAGAGGTAAAGTTAGTTCAATACCTGTTAGGGGCACATTCTGAAACCTAGGCGAGGTCTAGCAAGTCCTGATAGATAGAGAACACTTTATTGCACACCCAAAAAAATAATACAAAATCAACATACAAAGAAAGATGCACATTTAAGGCGGTCGTATCGCTAAGAGCGATCTCTTCCAGCCCTTCGGGTTAAGGATAACAGGATCTAAGTTTAGGGAAATTAACGTGTGCCAAAAAAGGTTTAAATCGTCTAATATTAACATTTATAAACATACTCATCTGTAGGAATTAGAAACATAGCTATGACGTTTTAAGCGTATCATAATACTGAAATTTTCACCCAAATTTGAATGAACATTCTAAACTCTAATCAGCACGTTACCGTAACGTTACATTACATAAGTAATGTTACAAAATGTAATCCGAAAATGGGGGAGAACCTTTAATTCCGCAAAACACAAATTCTTCAGCCATATGACAATAACCATTAACGGATCTTATTAGCATACGAAATTTAACCTGAAAGGGCTGGCCCTTTGCAATTTTCAACCGACTCCAATAAAAGAAATAATATTTAGGTACTTTTTTTGCAAATTGTTGACGGCAGTTGAACAGTAAATGTTATGATTTAAATTAATTAATTAATATTTCACAACAATCACACCAATTGTCTAGTCCCAAATTCAGCTACGAGGCTTGCGTTATGGGTACTAGACAACAGATAAACATACTTAAATACATTTTTTTTTGTAAATAAATACATAAAAAACACCAGTACAAACACACATGTTCATGCACACTTATGCTTATTTAAGAATTGTTAAAAATATTTACAATCATAACATTATAATGAAATAAGTGTTAATATGTGTGTGCAAAAGTTTTCGATAGAAATTTCATTGAAGCTTTCTTTAAAAAAATCTCATCAGCCTTTATATGTCCCACTGCTGGGCACAAGCCTCACCTTAACTATGAGGTGGTCCGAGCCATACTCCACCACGCGGGTTGAGTATGGATTGGTGGAGGGGTGTTTGTAAGGTAAGTGACCGACCTTACTGTCAGATGTTATTAAGCCGCCCGAAGGCCTTTGACCAGTATTAACGACTAATATTTATCGATATAAACCGGGACCAACAGCTTAACGTGCCATCTAAAGCACGAAGCACTTCTTGTAAAATAGATTTACATGATCAGTGACACTTAATGATCAGTATGGTCACCCATCGAAAACACGATCGCGCCTTAGGTTACTTAACTTTTGGTATCACTACCAAAGCGCGCGGCAACCACTGCGCCACAAGCACCTGATTAAAAAACTTATAAACTTATTTTTTGAATTATCAAGACAAATGCTAAACTTAATAAAGCTCGTCTAATCATCTAAATAATCCAAATAAGTTTCTGTCTGAGACCGCGAAAGTTTCCATTTTCTTTTTTTTTGCATTTGTAATTTTATATTAGAATTTTCATAAACGTACCTTTTTAGATGCACCTTATTTATAGAAACAGAACAACAGTATTTTCATTTTCATTCTTACACCGCATCTCTCATCCTTAGAGTTATGGAATTAAAATTTTGCAAGCCCTACTACACCGTGAAAATTCGAGCATAACTGTGACGGTAAACAAACAGTGCGTCTCACACCTTGACGGTTTAGTTTCGAGTCGTATTTGTAACCTCCTTATCAGCCTGTCGATGGAACGAGCGCATTGCGTTGAAACAAACTGGAGGGTGGTTATTACAATATTTGCTAGGATCTCGTTATTTTTAAGTATCTTTTTGGTGGCGGTTCTCAATCTACTTGAGTTATGGAATGGAAAAGGCTTGATTATATTTGATGAGAAATATAACATTAGTGTCTGCGGTTAACTAGAACTTTTGCCGTTAATTTTTCAGACAGTTTATGGAATAAAAGAAGACCCGTCAAGTCGACTTTTCGCTCTCATTGAGTTCTTAAAACAGAGCTTAAAAAGAGGAAAAATATTTTTTATTCATTTTAAATATGGTTGGCGTTCGTCATTGGAACTTAATAATTAAATTAAGGATTATTACTGCATTCATAATGTATTGAATCTTAAATCCGTATCTACAGTTTTGTCGCATTGGTTTTTTAGCAAGACTATCTAATTCTGCAGCCTACTGAAGCTAACAATCCTCCTATTAAAGAAAAAAGTTAGAAAATACATCTATCATTATTGTTTTTCAGTGCTTTAAACAAAAGTAAAGATATATATTTTTTAATGAAATCTTGCATTATACCTAAGCCACAACAGTTTGAGCACCGCCGCCCGCCGACTGCGGAGCGTCATAGCAGCGCGACACACCGTTGTAAATTAAAATGTTTTATGGTTTAATACTGCAGATAAGGCGCGGGTAAGGAGCCCTATTTAGCAACCTCGCCAGCCGACCGCGCGCGGGGAAGTTTGCGTTACGGCCCAGGGAGGACTCACGCTTACGACACGCCACCGAAGTGAGGATGCTTCGGAAAATAGAGGAGTAAAAAGAAAAAAAAACGTATAAATTTGTCAAATATGATACCACTGAGTAAACTGACAGACTTCTAAACCTAAAACGTAAAGCTGTTTGGAAATTACTTATTTTTTTAAATGATAATTTTAATACTGCAGCTAAGGCGCGGGTAAGGAGCCCTATTTAGTAACCTCGCCTACTGACCGCGCGCGGGGAGGCTTGCGTTACGGCGCAGGGCGGACGCACGCTTACGACACGCCACCGAAATGAGAATGCTTCGGAAAAAAGAGGAGTAAAAAGTAAAAAAAAAATATTGGTCAAATATGATACCGCGTAGTAAACTGACGGACTTCCAAACCTAAAACTTACGGTCAAGCTTTTTGGAAATAACTTGCGTGCGAAGGCTTGTGTTACGGCGCAGGGCGGACGGACGCACGCTTACGACACGCCACCGAAGTGAGGATGCTTCGAAGAATAGACGAGGTAAAAAGTAATAACTAGCATTACTCTTGTAAAATAAGAGTGCATTTATTAAATTATTAGAGCTAATTAGAACAATTTACAAAAAATATTGTTTGATATGGCAGGGTAGACGCACGCTAAAGACACGCCATCGAAGTGAGGATGTGACAGAAATCGAGGGAGTAAAAAGTGATTTTAAGTATTAAATAGATAGATATAGACTAGTAATGTATGTCTTTTAGTAATATGTACCAAATGTTTTTATTTAATTCTGTTATCACATATAATAAAAGTAAATAGACGGATACGATGTCACATTCATTACTTTAAAATTGGGCTTCAAAAATTTAAGTAACATTAAAGAAATGCGAAGCCCTAGACTCATTTTTCATAATAACAGACTAATAATAACAATAACGAAATATACCAAATACCAAAGTATATTACATTCACACCTTATTTTCACAACAAATAAGGCACGCCGCTGACTAGCGACTTAGACGCAACTGGCTCACAGAATATGATTTTTAACGAGCCATTCCCCAAGTATGTAATTGCGAGTGAATGCGTTCCGTAACGATTATTTACGTCCGTAGGGTGCAGTGGGGAGAGGAGGGCGAGGAAAATTATTTTTTATTGTTTTCATCAGCCGTTTGTTTAGCACTCGCCGTAATGAGGGATGCATTATGTTTTGGCTATTAAGAGTGCTATTTTATAGTAAGTAAGTTCGTGGGGTTAGATTACTTTTTGAAACGTTAACCATTGATGAAATTTAATTTTATAGTACCAAAATAAGATGACTTACGGCGAAATAGAACATCATATTTGTCATTTTTACGTCGATTTGATACCGTAACATTTTAATCTTTATAGGTTTTTGCGTCCAATCCAATAAACGCTAGCCATTAATACAACTTACACAATGGGTTAATAAATTATTATATTTTTGGCATTCACAATGTAAATTTTAATCTCTGGCATTGGATAGGACTGGCTGCAGCCTTAGGAGCACTTAAAGAAATTCGGACTGATGAGTTCGTGTCACGGTAGATCAATTGGTAGAGCAATCGCCCGGCTTGTGAGAGGTGCGCGTTTGACTCCCGCCTGTGGCAGTCCGATTTTTGTTTAAGTGTGTTTTAATTTCACATTATAATGGATTACTTTTAATAATTCCAGAAAACATTCCACCAAGCGTCTTGGCTTCACCGGCGACTGCTCAATCATCTGTAAAATGCTTTTACTAATAAAAACGCTAACATGAAGAAATGCATGATAGCGTTTCGTTGTGGCTAATTTTTCAATAGTCCGATAAATTGCTATCGAACTGTTAAATATAAACTGACCGAAATCCAGATGACATTCGGTTTGACCTTCTGCATAATCCAGTTTGACATTTCAAATTAGCCATCTTGAAATAAGTTAGATAGATTGATTGATTTAACACTTTATTGTACAACACAAAATAAAACACAGACAAGTTTAACAAAGATAGATTTACAATCAAGGCGGTCTTAACGCTTGTAGCGATCACTTCCAGCCAATTAGGTATATCGAACTGTTAGCACTATCTGTCTATTGAAAAAGGCCCTTAAATAATCATTTTAGCTTTTCCATCCAATCAACGCCGCCAAATATTACCACCAACATAATGAGGCGTGATAATTTCCAAATTTTCCAACATGGCGAGCGGTTTGGCGTCGCGCACTGGCATCGCTGGCACCGTCGACTCCTCAATCAGACGGTTTACGCGCGGCGGGCGTGTGGTGACAGCCGAGCCCTTAAAAATACCGTAAACATGCCCGATTCCATGCAATCCCTGTATTTTGCATATGCGTTGGTTGTGCTTAAGCGCAGCGTAATTAGTGTGACGGTAAATTTGTTTAAGTTGAATTAAAATATTAATTTATTTAATTAGAGCCGAGCGTAGGGTTTTGTCAGGTGCCTATTTTATACTGTATGGCTTAAATAGACTCGTTTGTACAATTTGTTTAGTAAAAAAAATGTTTTAAAATAACACAAATGATGACATAGGGCGTATAACTAAGTAAAAGATTCATGTTTCAATATCGTTTATTCAAGTTAAGACACACAATGCCATTTTTGACGATTGTTTGGTGCAGTGGTCTACATGTCGAACTTCTGAAACCAAGGGTCGCGGGTTCGGTCCCCGCACAGTACAAGCATATGTGTGCATGAACATGTGTGTTTTTACAAAAAAAAGTATTCAAGTATGTTTATCCGTTGTCTAGTACCCATAACACAAGCCTCGTAGCTTAATTTGGGACTAGAGAATTGGTGTGATTGTTGTGAAATATTTATTTATGAAGTTTATAGTTAGTAACAGTAAAATGAGTAACCAAAACTCTTTCGGATTAAAATATGAGAGGATAGAGTGTTTACAACATACAAATATTGTAATCTTATTCCTAATAAATTAATATGTTTCAAATAACTCCATCAATCGTTCAACACGAGAATCCTCACAAATCCCTTAAAACACACATACCATACCACCGGATCGACGAGCGAAAAAATTAAAACGCAAAAACCGAAAACCTCTCGAGCTTTAGATTTATAAACTCCCGGTGCTAACACACTTTCGCGTGTCAATGGTTCGCCGTAAAAGCTTAAAAGGGCGTAAAAAAATGCGTACAACGCCAGTGTACATGCATCTTTTTCAGTCGGCTGACAAATGGTGCCGAGAGAGGATGAGCCCGGGCCGGATCGGGCCGAAAAATCATTCACGAATTCTGACGGCGCGGCCCACGGTGGCCGTGGGCCCGGAGTGGCCGAAAATTAAATCGTAAAGCCGGATAGTGGATGAGCGCCGTTGTTTGTGACGGTTTTAGCCGTTTTATAGGATATAGTGGAAACAGTTTTGAAGTGGGGTTGTCACTTCGGTTTTTTTTTTAAATATTTCACAACAATCACACCAATTCTCTAGTCCCAAATTAAGCTACGAGGCTTGTGTTACTGGTACTAAACAAGGGATAAACATACTTAAATACTCGTTTTTTATACATAGAAAACATATTATACATATTATACATAGAAAACACCCAGACCAGTACAAACACACATGTTCATGCACACATATGCTGGTACTGTGCTGGGATCGAACCCGCGACCTTTGGTTTTAGAAGTCCGACATGTAGACAACTGCACCGAATGGTCGTCGACTGTTACAAAAAAGTATAACTATCGGAATATAATCTCAGGCTTTAACTTCCCGCTCTGTGGGGTGAGCACGAACAACTATCGTAACGTATTCGTAGCGTTTACCTATCGTTACCTTGTCAATTTGTATGGGGAAACTTTCAGTTGCTGACGTTTGGACGATACGAATACGTTACGAAAATGTTCGTGCTCACCCCACTGAAAGTTTGGGTTGAAAAGGGTTTAAAACTATTTAGTCAGACAATGTGTAGGTATTATACATTTCCAGAAAACAAGACCTAAAGTAATATTTTAAGTAAAATAAATTGAATTCTGTTACACTTACTTAAATTAAAAGTTTAAAGATGTGTTTAATAAAAAAGTGTGATTTCATATACAATAACATTGGTTTACTTCGTTAAAATGTTTTCCGAAAATTTGAGTTAAATGCTCGCGTCACTCCAAAACGCATCTAAGACCGCACACTGCACCGAATCAGCCCACTGTGCGGTCCGTTTATCCTCACGGGCACGGGCCGACTTTTTGTCGGCCGCCATCAATAAAACGCCGAAATGCGAAAAACAAAAAGTGTGACGTCACCGCGTTTCGCGCGGCCTAATAAATCAGCTGGATTGCATGGAGTCGGCTTCCACTAATTGGAGTGACGCATCGTATAGAAATGAATTGGTGACTGAACTGGCAAATAAATTGTAAATCTGTTTAGTAGTCGACATCATATATATATTGAAATATCTATACATCGATACAGAATCGGAAATTTATTATTTAATTTTCAAGGAGGAAAAAGTGTTCAATTACTTAAAGTAAACATTTTATTTCTAACTGATGATCACAAATCATTAAAAAAATTATTATTTAAAGTTAATAGAAGCACATGTTTGGATCGGACCTTTTTGATTTATGGTCAATAAAATTATGTAGCGTACTCGGCCTATACTAACTAGCATTTTTTTATTACGGCGTTTGTCATGCGGCATGAATATTTTAATACATTTTATGACAACTATTCATAACTATAACAAAACATAACATAACTATTCATTAGCAGAGGCAACCAGTTTGGGTGTTCATTAAGACACAAACGCGTGTTATTTACGATCAAAATTAAATTAACTCGAAATGGAACGTATCTTTGTCCCTAAAAGAGAATTTATTAAGAGCATTAAATATTTAAATCTTGCGATATGCCCTTACGTTTTTAAGATGTGCAAGGTTCTGATAAAATTGACAGGTGACACTTGATATCCGGTTGAGACGCGAGTATTTCAAGTAAATACGTAGATACTGTCAAATCACTACACACAGTATAATATATTTTTGTCTCGACAAATAAGACTTGAATTTACCGATGCTCGTCGATGCAAACTATTAACAACTGACGACTAAACGTTGTCATCATATTTTTACTGTACTATATTTAATCAATTTTAAGTAAGATAAATTATATATTTTTTAAATATGTTATAATCTAGCCTAGTCTATTTTCAATATGTTTAAGCATCTAGCTAATGCATCAAGTACCTACTAAAAATGCATGTTAATTAACCAACCATACCATAAAATTAACAAATAAATTACCAACTCAAAACGAACACGAATGAATGAAAGAAATAGATAAATCGAATCAATCCGACATTTTAAACCCGTTGCAGATAACAAGCGAAGCTCACTCCACCCTTATCTCTCCTTGACTTTGACAGACAGGGGCGCATCAAGCGCGAATACGATCAACTGGTGTCC
The DNA here is from genome assembly GCA_963921415.1 of Pyrausta despicata. Classification (NCBI taxonomy): domain Eukaryota; kingdom Metazoa; phylum Arthropoda; class Insecta; order Lepidoptera; family Crambidae; genus Pyrausta; species Pyrausta despicata. The sequence continues at coordinate 1,345,886 of OY992850.1, read as the reverse complement.
CGCTGGAGAGCTCATTCACTCACTCACTCACTCACTCATTCATTCATTCATCCGACGTCGGTTTCGAGTGATCTCTGATCAAGTTTTGCGGTTTTTTTTGTTTGCAGGGATGGACTGAGAGATGCGAGTTTTATTTCACCTGACTGGTCTGGGTAGGCTTGTTCTCAATGTCGTTATTTGTGAGGTGAGGCGAACGAGTTAATTTTTGAAATGGAAAGAAAAGTGGAATTGCTTTTTTTTGTTGCAGCATTTAAAATACTGTTACTGACCATGACATTTTCTCTTGTTTAAACTATTATTTAAAATAAAAATTATCAGTCCGCTACATGACGTATTTTTAATAAATAAATATAAAACAACATCACATACATTGATCTGATTCCGTGGTAAGTAGCTTAAGCACTTGTGTTACAGATATCAGAATCAACAGTGATATTATAAAATAAACTTAAATTAAAACATAAAGCACCCAGACCAGTGCAAACAGACATGTGACATGAATGCACACAAATGCTTGTACAGTGCGGAGATCGAACCCGCGACTTCTTGGTTAGAACTTTAGAAGTCAACTTCTTGGTTAGAAGTTAACTTCTTGACGATTACACCAAAGTGGTCGTAAAACGGACTAGTGGACTTATCAATCAAAAAAACTAAAATAACAATGACAAGCTATATTTATATATTTTTTATAGGTATTGATTTATCATTTTTTGGCACGAGGTAAAAATGTTGTTTGTGTATATCTTTGATCATAACTGCAACTATTAAATAACGTAAATCATATGCACATTAAATTAAATAAATTTCAATCTAGATGTTGATTTAGACAAAATCAGTGTAAAAATATCAGATAGGATTAAAAAAAGTACCTACACGCTAATTATGGGTGATGTATGCAAATGAGGATCGTAAAAGTAAATAATTTAATACCGATTTGTAGGTTAGATCTACGATTTGATAAATCTACACGAAAAACCAAAATCTTACACAAAATAAAATGTTGTATTGCATCTCATAACTTAGCTTCACATACACGCACACGCACGCACGCACGCACGCACACACGCACACACACATTCTTGTGGAGCTATCGGTCTAATCCACAAGAGTCTACTGTTGTTTTTAAACTATTGTTTTGTTATGTATATCTAAATAATGAAGAGCACGACCTCAATCAACCATGTAATTGGGAATAAGTTATATAACCGAAATGAATTATTTTAATTTTTGGTCATTTTAATTAAAACAATTTCAAACATCTTTTATAAGGCTAAAAAAAACTAAAATTGCGGATGGAAATCGCTAGATGGGTTTTAGCCTGTGTCGTCTGATTAGTAAGTAAAAAGTATCGATTTAAGTGCTTCGTACTTCGCTGCCATAATTCATGCACAATTAAATCACCAAAAAGGTTCTCTATGTTTTAATATTTTAGTGCTGATACCTTGACTAGCTCATCTACCATTAAGATACATTGTGTTTTACCTTTCATCTAGTACAAATATTAATCTCATGACTCATAAATAACGTTTACAGCTCACAATATTTCATCACGCAAAGACAAACAGGATTAGCATAAATGATGGCATTTCCAAGAAAAATACGAAAGGTGATTTGAAGGTGTCGCCGGCCATTCGTTTAAATGACATCTGCTCGCCGTTGACATTTGGGACTGATTGTATCTATGTAACGACATATCCAATCGAATTTATTAGGGTTTGACCTTTGAATTTACGTTGCGGACAGATTATAACTTGCATTCCGCATAATTAGAAAAAAGCGCCAGAATGGAGACACGAGCTTGTCTCTAGTTGGCATAAAAACATCAAATGTCAACTTTTATACTTAATTTTGTTAGTACCTTCGGTAAATTATATGAATAAATGAAAAGCGGACTGTAATCTAAGGTGCTGTATTCTCGCCGTATTACAAATTTCTTAATCGCGCGACAATTGTAAGCGACCGGCGGTGGCGATGGGTGCGTATGGGCAAGTGGCGAACGTTCGGCTCGGGCGCTCGTGCTGAGGTCGTGATGACGTAGTTGCTCGGCCGGCTGCCTGCGTTCCCCTCCCGCTGCCACGCGGGTCAATGCCGATGTTGTCCGAACATGCTCCCCGGCTTGAAGTCTGAAGAGCAGAGGACTTCAAAGATCTGGAAGTGGGCACAAGTTAATAAGGGATCTTCTGATGGTTCCACTCTTAGTCTTAAGCTCGGCGACTCTGGCGACACTGTCGGTACCAGGATAGAGCTTAGTGACTCGGCCCATAGACCAGAGTAGAGGAGGAAGAGCTCTGTCCTTAATTAGAACCAACGATCCGATCTGTAGTTCTCCCTTTGATGCCCGCCATTTCACCTTCTGTTGCAAGAGGGACACGTATTCAAGGGAAAAGCGTCTCCAAAAATGCTGCTTTATGAGCTCTATCCTCTTGAACCGCTGCAATCTGCTGATGTCGGTCTCTTCTGGGATCTGTGGATGAGGCAGAAAAGAGAGTGGTCGTCCAATGAGGAAATGGGCAGGAGTAAGAGCAGTAAGATCATTAGAGTCAGATGAAAAAGGTGTGAGCGGACGGGAGTTTAAAACAGCTTCGATTTGAGCCAGACAAGTAGCCATCTCTTCGAAGGTAAAGTTAGTGGAAGTTAACAACCGCCTAAGATGGTGTTTTGTGGACTTCACAGCAGCCTCGGCTAAACCATTAAAATGAGGACTGTAAACGGGCACGAACTTAAATTCGATGCCATCTTGTGCGACATGACTTTCAAGGTCAGACTGAACCAGGAATCTCGAAAGTTCATTATAAGTGCCTACAAAGTTCGTGCCGTTATCGGACGTTATGCTTTGAGGCTTTCCCCTTCGAGCTACGAACCGATTTAACGCGGCAATGTACGCTTCGGTTGATAGAGCCGTAACGAGTTCAATATGGCAGGCTTTGGTGGAACTGCAGATAAAAATTGCCAAAAATGACTTGATGAGTCGGCAACCTCGTCCTTTACGGTCTGCTATCAACACTGGACCTGCGTAGTCAACACAACAATGTAGAAAAGGGAACTCTAGTTCTGTTCGGGATGTTGGCAACTGGCCCATGATGGGTTGAATGCTGTTTGCCTTAAATCTACAACATCGAACGCATTTATGAACTGTGGCCTTGGCTAGGTTTCTGCCACCTAGGGGCCAATATAATTGCCTAGTATTGGCTAAAAGAAGCTGAGGGCCTGCATGTAAATATTTTAAATGAAAATGATTGAATATAATTTGGGTTAAATGATGTTTCGAACAAAGTAAAATAGGATGTTTAACATCGTAACTATATGGGGAATTTTCTATTCTCCCACCAACTCTAATAATGTTATCTTCGTCGAGAAAAGGAGACAAAGATGTGAGACGATTCTTTTTTGGAAGTGCTGTTCCTGATTTAAGAATGGCATATTCAGAAGGAAACATTTCCAACTGTGCTTTGTGAATAATTAAATTCAATGATTGTTTAAGTTCTTGCACAGATAAATGACCAGTAAGTTTATTATTTTTATTTTTGCAATTGAATATAAATCTTTGTAAATATGCCATTGATCGTTGTAAATGTGTAAAATTTGATTTGTTTTTTATAAGATTAGCAATAGGATCAATATTTAAATCATTTATGACTGTGGAATAAGCAACTAATTCAGGTAGATCATGTTTCTCAATGCTTTTATGATTAGGATGTTTGGGCCACTCTCTCTCGTCCCTGAGTAAAAAACTTGGACCTGACCACCACAAAGATGAAACGCAGATGGAATCGGCCTTCAGCCCCCGAGAAACGTGATCCGCTGGATTGTCTTTAGAAGGTACATAGCGCCACGGGTAACCAGCAGTATTTTCCTGAATTTCATTGACACGATTGCGAACAAAGTTTTTAAGCTGAAGAGGTGGAGTGTTGAGCCACCCTAACACGATGGTAGAGTCACACCAAAACGCGCAATTGACAATAGGAATGCTTAGTGAAGACAATACCTTGCTACACAATCTTGAAGCCAACAAGGCTCCGCAAAGTTCAAGACGCGGTATCGTGGTGGCCTTTATCGGCGCTACCTTACTCTTTGACGTCAAAAGATGAACAGTCACAAGTCCTGAATGACTTACTGAACGAACGTACAAACTGACGCCGTATGCTCGCTCTGATGCGTCTGAAAACACGTGAATCTCATAATGGTCAGAGTTATTATTAAGAATCCAACGAGGTATTTGTAAATTATTTAAGAGTGGTAATGAACACGAAAATGAATCCCACAACTCTTTAATTTCCGATGAAACGTCATCATCCCAATCGTATTTATCCACCCAAAGCCTTTGCATGATAATTTTAGCTTCAACAATACATGGGCTAACAAGACCTAGGGGGTCGAAAATCTGACTTATCACAGATAAGATATGTCGTTTTGTAAATTTTTCGTATTTTTCTATGTTTATTGAATATGAAAGAGTGTCTTTCTTGCAATCCCAAAGTAAACCAAGAGTTTTTGATGAAACGTTTTTATTTATGTCTGAAAATTCAAATTTATTATTTTTATTTTGTGTTATGTCAGAAATTTCATTTAAAATTGATTGATCATTTGATTTGAATTTTCTTAAATTAAATTGTGCCGATTGATAATGTTGAAATAACACCTTTACAAATCTCTATTGTTTTTTCTTTAGTTGACGATCCACCCAAATAGTCATCGACATAAAAATCTCGCTCAATGGCATTTTGCACATCTGTATTTTGAGCAGTAGGTGCTAAGCTGACCAAGCACTTGGTAGCTAAATATGGAGCTGATGACGTCCCATAAGTCAATGTATTGAGTGTGTATGTTTGAATGGGCTGAGAAGGATCTGAACGAAATAAAATTTGTTGAAGAGAGCGTTGTGATGGATGAAGTTCAATCGCTCTATACATTTTTTCTATGTCGCCAGTAACAACGTATTTATGCTGACGAAAGCGAAGGAGTATTGAAGTAAGATCTTCTTGTACTGTAGGGCCTATCATCTGGAGATCATTTAAAGAAACTCCTGAACTGGAAGTGGCCGAAGCGTCAAAGACAGTACGAAGCTTTGTCGTAAGGCTCTCTTCACGAATCACACCGTGATGGGGAAGAAAATAATCAATATTTTGAAGGGGTTTAGGCAAAGGATCCTTGTTTAGTGTCATGTGACCCAAATGTTCGTATTCCTCCATGAACGCAACGTATCTAGCCTTGAATTCCTGATCACGAACAAACCTTTTTTCTAAGGATAAGAGACGACATTTGGCCTTTTGATAAGAGTCGCCTAAGACTGAAGGATCTTTCTTCAGCGGCATTTTGACGATGAAGCGGCCGTCGTCTTTACGAAAAGTATTTTCTAAAAAATGTTGTTCGCAACTACGCTCCTCAAAAGATAGGGAATGCTTGTCATTGACACTATCAAGCTCCCAAAAACGAGCTAAGTCTGGGTCAGCTTGAGATAAGAAATGACACACAGGGGAAGATGGTTGCGACCTTGGGCGCGCAACATAACCTGAAACTAGCCAACCCAGTTTAGTTTCATATAATTTAGGCTGATTTTTACCCAAATCAATGGAGTTATTACATAAGACTGACCAGAATACATCAGCACCAACTAATATGTCGATAACTGACGGTATGTTGAAAGTCGGGTCAGCGAGATGAATTCCTAATGGAAGAGGAATATGATCAATATTGATGTATGAAGTCGGCAATGAGTTTGTAAGAACCGGTAAAATATGACAGTCGAGAGTAAGTTTGAAACTATAATCATGAAGAGACATAATTGTAAGGCTACAAGACTGTGTACTATACGACGTATTATTGTTAATACCTGTTACCGGGGCGCTAGCACTCCATGTAGACAAACCCAGCTTATCGCACAATGATTGCGTGACAAAGTTTGACGTGCTACCGTTATCGAGCAGAACTCGAGCCTGGTGCGCGACGCCCTTGCTGTCCACCACCTTCACCATCGCTGTGGAGAGCAAAACATGTGGAGAAGTAGTAATCTGCTTATTACTCGTAATGTCAGTTGAATTTGCAAAATTTTGAATAGGGACGGACGGTCCAGGGGTAGGAGATGACTCTTGTAAATGTAAAAGAGTATTATGCCTTTTTTTACAATATTTACAAGGCACAAGGCTGCACTTGTTTTCGACATGACCTGGTCTAAGGCAATTTAAACAAACTTTGGCCTCTGAGGCTTTCTGAATACGTGTTTCAATGGGAAGTGCTTTAAACGATTCGCAATTAAATAAGTAGTGATTTTGTTTACATAGGGGACACTGTAAAGATTTTTTATAATTTTGAGTAATACTTTTTAAATCCTTTTTATTGTTATTATAAGTTTTAAAATTATTTGGATTGTTTTTTGTAGTTTGTAAGTAAGAATTTTGTGTGTTATTTTCTGTTTTATTTACGTTGCTATTAATTTTATTTTCTTGCAATGTTTCTAATAAGTCTGCTCTGTTACACAAAAAACTAATGAAAATAACTAATGAGGGAAAATCACTTAAGGTATTTCTATGCTCCTCCCATTGCCTATGAGTAATAGAATCAAGCTTTTCTGCCATCATATGAATAATGAGCGTGTCCCAATGCTGGGTTGGTTGACCTAAAGTGGACAGCGCTCTTAGATTCTTATTTGTCAAATCAATCAAGTAACGAAGTGCAGAACATGATTCATTTTGAATACGTTCGACGTTAAAAAGTGCCTGAACATGATTGTTTACCAAGAGCCTTTTGTTATCATATCGCTCGCATACTAAATTCCAAGCACACTCATAGTTATCTGCACGCACATCTAAATTATCTATTACGAGCGATGCAGAACCTTTCAAAGACGCACGAAGATAGTGCAGTTTATTTATGTTGTCAATGTCTGTTCTCGAATGTATTAAAGAAACGAAAGTATCCCTGAATTCTAACCAGTGTTGATAGTTACCACGAAAGACTGGCAATTCAATTTTGGGCAATCTGACACAGTTAAATTTAAAACCACCCGCCTGTTCATCACTGTCGCTCGGCACGGCTCCTCGAAGGTCGCGAAGCTGATGGGGCCGAGCGCCGAGCAGGACGCGGGCCTCAGCCACCAGCGTGTGGTATGTGTCCTCGAACTGCTCGCGTTCCTGGCACTCATATTCCGAATCCTCGGCTGACTCCTCGATGCTACTCTGTAACGCGTCAAATTTGGAATATAAGTTTTCAAATTTGTTAAGACGGCTTTCCAAATCGATGAGCTGCAAGTTTCCTGGTTCGTCAGTACCTTTAATTACTTTTAAGTAGTTAGAAAAAATAGTAAGCTTGCCCTTCATACAACTACGTTTCTTAATAAGTTTTTGATCAGCCATTATCGAAAAGAAGTATTTAAATAAGCTAACAAAACGGTTGTTTACAAGTTAAGTGTGGTAATAAAGAATAAAATTATGAATAAGATACAATGAATGGGATAGTGGCTTACAAAAGAATAGCTGACTGCGAGGAACGGGCCGATTGAATGGGTGCCGTAAGCTTTACTGATAAGAAGCGAGTGCAACCCTACTGACCTACATAAACAGGTGATCGTGCGAACTAAGTAAAATAGAATTATGTTTTGCGTAGATTTAACTATCAGATGCAATAGCGAGATGGTTTTTATTGAAATATGCGTATAAAATTAGTGAATTACGATGCGTAGCTATAGAAAATAATGAAATTGAATTTGGAAAAAATATTAAAAGGCTAAATCGAAGCGTTTTTTTTTTTTTAAAACAGTGGAAAAGAAAGGTCGAGAAAAGGAGATTGGAACGACTCACGTAACTTCTGAACCTTCCACTGAATCCTTGGCACGTGGCGATGACCGTGCGATTTTGATGACTTGCGAAGTCGCATGTAATGGCGGCGGGTCCAAAATCCGTTGCGCGCGCGCAGTCTTTATATGATTTATTCGGGCCCTTGAAGATGCGTGCGTAGTCCCTTGGCTGGAAATGAAGGCTCCGGTAGGGGTCTTCCGCTGCTGAAGTCTTCGGTAGAAGAGGTCCGAATAAAAATCTCGCGCGACCGAAATCCCTAAAAATACGGCGATTTATCCTGAAGGACCAAATTGTTAGTACCTTCGGTAAATTATATGAATAAATGAAAAGCGGACTGTAATCTAAGGTGCTGTATTCTCGCCGTATTACAAATTTCTTAATCGCGCGACAATTGTAAGCGACCGGCGGTGGCGATGGGTGCGTATGGGCAAGTGGCGAACGTTCGGCTCGGGCGCTCGTGCTGAGGTCGTGATGACGTAGTTGCTCGGCCGGCTGCCTGCGTTCCCCTCCCGCTGCCACGCGGGTCAATGCCGATGTTGTCCGAACAATTTTATTTTTATTTTATTTATTAAGGCTACCAACACTATATAATAATATGCAAACTTAGACGAATACTATAATGCATTCGATATTGGCAGTCACACAAAAAAACTGTGGTGGCTGTAAGTGTGTTGACGTCACGGGATTGGTTGAATCACGAAACACAATATAATAGTTATTGTTTATTTCATTTCACAAACGTCACAGGAAGTCTTACAACACAACAAAAGTATAGAAGGAGTAGGACGAACGGTTTTACATACGAAGAAAACATAAAACATAAACGAATTGCGTTATAATATTAGCCGCGCGCGATCAGCTGTTGTCAAGAACCGTTTATCACTCGAGCATAGATCTGACTATGTGCGCGCGCGCACATTCCACAGCTCTCGGGCGCTCGGAACTCCTCGGCAGAAGTCGCCGGCGCTCGGCCGTACTCCGGCCGGTTTGATAGATAACGCGCGGAGCGATAAGCTCGGCGTCGAAATCTCTAATATGTATTAAATCAGTATTGTAAATAGTAATTTAGATATTTAGTTAAGGTTTAGGATTAAGTTAGGATAACAGTAATAAATATTATGATTTTAAGTTTTTTTTTATATAATGCAAAATGTTTGTAGTTAAATTACCTAAAGAATTTCATTTAATTAATGTGGTGGTACGCCACAAAACTAAATCAAAAAAACTTGAATAGTAATTATTACTTATTCTGCTTATCAACAAAAACGTATAGGTACTACATACTGTTTCATCCTATATAGCCCTCATACTTTCTTTTCTTTCAAGCGTTTTCCTGTTGACCTCTACCATAATCAAGTAGGATAAAATCATGTTACTGAGTACCAACGCAAATTTTGATGAATTCCGTCGGTTGAATCATCCCAATCCCACAAATCAATACCCAATCAAACGGAATGACATCCTCCTTATCCTTCAACGACGTTATCCGCGATTACGTCTCCGGAATAACGGTACGTTATCGGGCCGTCATAAAAAAACGTTGCTAACAGCGTCCGTAGCATTCTAGGCACGTATCCAACTGATTGACGCGAGACGTCCGCGCTTTCTCGGAATCGGGGGGCCACCGGGGGGCCACCCCCTGACCCCCGTCTTGGACTCTTGACCTGTGATCGGGAAATACGCGAAAAATGTCATTAATGCACTCCCGTTGTGTATTGAGTAGGGGGGTATAGTGGTGGAAATGCGTAGCGTTCGCCATTATTGGAAGGCGCAGGATGTTTGTGGAAAGGGTGATCGTGTATTAAAATAAAGACGCGTATACATTTAAACAAAAGCGAATCTAATTAGCGTGACACTTAAGTCACTATGATAAAGTCGTCAAAAGTATTCGAACTTAAATTCAAAAAATTCAAAACTGAAACACACATCCGTATGCTTAAGCGAAATAATAAGACGCGATCAAATAGTAACCAACAAGAGACCATGGAAGCTTACAAACAAACTATTCTAAGCCATTTATCTTGTTTCCAATGCTTAAGTGGGAGCTAAGTTCCACATATGAACATTTTTGCGTACACGAATACAGTAGAAGTATCAAAAGCGCAAACTAAAAACGATTTCAACTGAAAAACGCTGTATTCCACAAACCGCTGTCCGAATCAACTATCTGTAAAACTCGCCTAGATAACGTCACTCCGGGAGCGGCGTCACTAAAATGTCAGAAATAACGTCACCAGACCAGACAAACTTGCACAGGGCGGCACTGGAAGTTTGTTAATTTGGCCGGCCGAGTGCGGTCCTGGACTAGGGCTGTCAAAGGTGAAACTTGTACCTTTTTTAACGTCAGGGAAATGCTGTTACGCCGCGGGGGCAGCTGGGGGTTATGTGGGACTCCAGGCTTCAGAGAGAGAACCCACCTACCCACTAAAACCTGACGGTGCCCTCCGGCGCCAAGTGAGACGGGGACGTGGCGGGTTCACCGTAGAAAGCTGACACTTTTACGTAGTCTGACTCTAATTTACATTTCAGTGTAAGATATTACACTGAAATGTAAATTAGTGTAAATTTTAGTCGTAATTTCTCTTATTGCTTAAGAATAATGATCCGTCATGATCTTATTACACACACGTAAAAAAGTACATGAACTGTAGTTTTGTATAAATATTGCGGAATCAACATGCGGTTATTGCAAAGTGAGAATTTCTTATTGTTATGTAAATCCTCATACATCACATTTAAAGAGACAACTCGCTGGAAGCGACAGAAAAAAAGCAGAGGCACATCACCAAGATATTTAGGCTCAAATTTGTACACTTTTAAAATCAATCAATTACAGTTTGCGATAAAACAATAATATTTATTGACTAATAATAAATGATAATGTATAATTTTAATTTTTATTGCATGTATTCTACATTTTTATTTTCAACGTCTCTATAGTTAGAGTTAGTAGTATAGTTGATTAGTAGAGTTAGTAGTATTGTAGTGAAATGGCGATGAATAAATGATTTATTTATTTCTTTCTTTAAATTATTTTGCTCGGCTGACAACCCTAAACGCACACCGGTTCGGATTGCACGCAGTTAGGGCAAACAGTCCCAGCAGTCGGCAAACGTCGGGTTTTTGAAGTCGCTTTGTTAACAGGTGGCTCGTGACCATTTTGGACAGTCAAAACATTTTTTTTTTAATTTAGTTTATTTGTTTGTAATTCAATTGTCGTAATCAATTAAGTAACGAATATGTTTAATTAATTATTATTAAGTATTGATATTAATTTATTATAATAATTATTTATTATTTAATAATAATTTTAATATTTAATTCTCGAGTCACAGTGTTTGTTCCCGTACCTACTCCTCCGAAATGGCTTGACTGATTCTTATAAAAATTTTGCGAGCATATTCAGTAGGTCTGAGGATCGGTCAACATCTTTTTTTTATATCCTATATGTATAGTGATAAGTCAGCTTTTCATTATTTACTATCCCCAGGTGTAACAGATGTTGGGGTTTTTTAAGCCTATATATGTCCCACTGCTGGGCACAGACCTCATCTTAACTCAGTGGGACGAGCTATACTCCACGCGGGCTCAGTACGGCTCAGTGTGGCTCAGTGTATTCGGTGTTTGTGTTGTCAAACTGAAGGGGTGTATTTTGATGAAAATTTTCCGATAGCATTTTATGTTGTTCTTCACTTAATCCTACTCGTAATATTCCATTTGAATTATTTAATGTAATTTGAAATTAAATGATTGACATTTTCAACTACTCATAAAATATCAGTGACTGATTTAGATTGATATGACAGCTCTGTGAAATTTATTTCTGAGTTTCAGTCTAGGCTGAAAGTAATTCATTAAACAAGATTGACAGCACTTAACAAAGTTGTTTAGATATATTATTATTTGATTGATGGGTATAGAAATCGGCCGTTTCAACAATTAATACAACGCAAAAACCCGTAGTATGTAACGATTGAACCAATGCAACGATACATGTGTCAAATCATTGACTGGTAGAAAGTGCTTTTAGCATTAAGTCCACCCTTTTTACATTTCTTGTGCAATAAAGTTTTAAATAAATTACATAAAACGTTAAAGTGAAATGAAAAAATACTTTACGTCCTGAAAACTCAAAGTAAATGTGTTTCAGTATGCAAACCTTCAATTACTACTCATTCTAAATAATGTCAGTTTTAAACAAAAATTTTACTGACAATATTTATTTTATGTTTGAGATGCTATTTTATGTTTAACGTTTAATATAACAAGAAGAAAAACTTAGTTTTGAAATACTTCATCTACCGTTCGACTCGTCCCTCTCAACAATCGGCAGCGTCCAAATCGAAATAGAGACACACCAATACCCATCCTTTAATAACGCAAAAACTCCTGAACAATAGACATTAATAAGAAGCTCGGATGCGCTTATTAAAACATTTTCACCCGGGCAATATCTGACGATGGCCGAACGAAACGTGTGCAATATGTGGCGCAAACTCCGTCCGCACATGACGACCGGTGGGAATCGTCCGGGAAAACTTCATTAACTGGGAACGACCGGGTGTCCGGATTGGGGGGGGGGGAGCTGCGAGGGGGGGGGAGGTAGCCGGACGGTGACGGACGCGGAGACGCTTATTACGCTGTGGACGTGCCGCGAAATCGAAGAAACGCGACGCACAGTGGTCCGAGTTAGTGACAGCTGGGCATGCAGAAGATTGGCGGTATTTTAAAATTTATTTTTGATTTCTGTAATAAATCTTATAAGTTAACACTAAACATTAACGAAATGCCATTGTGTTTCAGCATGAGTTGCCAATGCTGAAACATGGGATTAGAAATAGCTTCAATAGTAGGACAATCCTATGCAATTAAACAAATAAAATACTCTAAGTGAAGTTCCTATTTCAAAATCAGCGTTATCATTACACTCAACAGACCAACTCGGCATCACGACTATATTCCAAAATAAAATAAATCTTTATTCATCAACTAGATTACAAAAATATTATACCTACGACCATCACCTACAAACGAAACCATCATAATCAACCATATCGAAGACCATTTGGGTATTTTAGCACCAATTATTATTTATGCAACTGATACTATTTCAGTTTATTCTTACATTAGCAGTAATAGATTTCATAAAGAAATTTATCTTCTCTAAGAATACGAGTAGTATCAACATCCCAAATTCTGCTCTTTTCAGAATTTTGCTCAAATTCCTCCTTCCTGTTAATCAAATCGAGATCGCTACAAGCGATAAGACCGTCTAAATTGTACATTTTTCTTTGTAAAACTTGTCTGTATTTTTTTTTAGTGTTGTACTATAAAGTGTTAAACTATCTATCTATCCCAACTCTAACAAAGCTAAATAGCTGTGAAGAACTCAGCAGGATCAGAAAACTGGCCAAAAACCACGTCACCTCATCAGAACTCGGCCGACTGTGCGTCGCAAATACGTGAATCGGCCGAGAAGAACCCTTGCCGTTGATTGGCCGACTTTGTGGTCAATTTGATCTGTATCTCGGGGCGCATTTCGGGGATTATTGACGTTACATACAGACGTCTGACGGCAGGCAACGTTGACGAGATTATTAAGTACGTTTCTGACACTGACTCGAGATAGAAAGAGAAAAAAAATGTTTCAAAATATACGCCAGCGTATCAATGTTGGGTTACCCCATTGCACTGGTCCTAGGTTCGAATCCCAGGTCAAGCCAAAAATGGTTCTGAGATTTTCGGGAAGTTGGCGGCGTTACACCCCCGTGCCTCGGAAAGCACGTTAAGCCGTTGGTCCTACGCCTGATCTCTCGCCGGTCATGTCGGATTGCCGTCTCACCGAGCTTTGAGAGTGATGGAATGAAATAAAATAACTATTATACCTTACAATGGCCGGTTACAATAATCTATCTACGGTTGACTGAAAGTCAGATAACTCTCAATTTTATAGAAAAATTTGTAACCTCAGCTTAGCTTCAGATAGCTTTAAGTCTTTTAGTATGAAACTGACATTTATTTAACTTTTAGTCAACAGTGCACGTGTGTATTGCGCTCACTCTTGTGCACTATAATATCTCCTGCGCAGTTGGCTGATCTCTGTTGATATTGACCGCGGTGGTCGAAATCGGCTAGGAGGACTATTACTATGACTACTATCATTATCTTTACTACTATTATGCACTGGGGTATCATAGATGCGTTTCTTTGAAGAAAATGTTTGTTTTTAGTTTAGTAGTCACTACCAGAATTCGAAAATGGAAAGGCATTTAAATAATGTTCAACACACCTTTGCGATATTTATCTATTATTCCTTATCAATAAATAGTTACTTGATATCTTGGTCTATTCGCCAATATTTTATGTCCTTAATTTCTTTTATTAATTACATGTTAATAGCGTCAAATGTCGAAACATTTTGGGTGGTCCAACATTTTTATTCATACATTCTTATGCCACGTCAAGTCACTGCTAAAATTTTATGATAATTTAGTAATTGACAGCTGTTCTGGTATTTTTTCCTGACGAAATACAAAACAAAAAGTAAAAACGGGTGTCACAAAATATCGAGATTTAAAATACGCAACTTCGTTCGCGCCCCGTCAAATCATCAATCCCTCACTCGCACTTCATCGTTGGTTCAACCGTCAACTGTCAAATTCGAAATACGAAAATTTGAAAAACGAACGCGTGTTTGTCTAGGGCAGTTCTCAGAAGACCACACGCAGCCGCTGATGTATGGTCGTGGTAATTGCCGGAGAGCCGGTACAACACCTCCTACTTTAAAAGCCGTTGACCGTTGTTTAAGATGTCGCTATCTCTGTCACTCTTAAAAGCTTTACCGTAAGAGCGAACGAGCAGGCTAGACCCGACTAGAATCGTTAGGGAGTACGGTTCTCAGTCGCGGTAATGAGCTAGTGATGACAGAGTCAGTTCTGACTGGTGACGGATAACACAACTCGCAGTCTAAGGCGTTAAAGAAAATGAGAATGGACCATTAAAATAATAACGTAAAAGAACGAAACCTATAAAGCCTATAAACCTAGGACCCCAACGTTACCATCATAATCAACTTTATCGAAGACCATTTGTTATTTAAGCGCCAATTCTTATTTATGCAACTGATACTTTTTCAGTTTATTTTTTCCATTTGAAGTTATAGATTTCAAATAGACTTCTAATAATAGTATCAACATTCCAATTCTAACAAAGTCAAGTTCATTCATACATTTCTTAGCTCAGAAATCTGACGCATGTGCCCGCGCCGACGGATCGACGGACGGACTGACGAAACCGCATCCTTGCCAAACTCACTGTCAATCAACATCAACTAATCATAGGTAATACCCGTGAATAACGGCCGAAAACCATACAGCATTCACTACTGGTAATTTAGGTAAAGTCTGCAATTTCATATTAACTTAGTTTTAAAAGCCCCTTGGTAAACTTAGCCTTAACTTCAAGGAACTCTTTTATGATGTATATACTAATATTTCATAATTTACCCGACCACTTTAAAAATGAAAATATAAATAGTTTTCAAAAACTAGTCAAAATATGGTTACTAGATAAATGCTTCTATAGCGTCAGGGAGTTCTAAACTATATTTTTTTTAAATTAATTTCATAATAAATAAGTATGTACATAATAATAAATGTTAGTAAATTTATAATGTGAATACACCTGAAAAGGTAAAACACCCTAACAGAAATTGTAACTGCTAACATTGTACCCAAATTTACACCCCGTCACAGAGAGTCTATCAAAAGCAGGTGAAGTTGGAACACTGACGCAGGTAGTGATTTCCACTCTTTTGCAGTGCAAACACACACACACACACACACAACTAACTAACTTGCTTAAATGGAGACCTCAATCAACTATGTAATTAGGAATAAATTGATAACGAAATAAATTATTTATTATTATAATTTTTTGTCGCGTGTCAAAGATACATCATTCCGCTATCCTACTTAATTAGGTACTTATATAGCGCAACAAAAATAAGAAGCTTAGCCGCACCGCGACAGCCGCCCGCGTCAATCTCCCGTCAGCGACAGATCTCCTGTCCGTAACCTGACGCGGATCCACTTAATCTTCATTGACATGGCGTCTTCAACTGACATCTGCCATTCAAAAATCAACCATAAAATCTACAGCGTTTACGGTCCAAATCGTAACTGAAATGTCTTCCAGACCCATCTCCGACACTTGCCTGTAAACCAAAATTGGACCTTAAGTCGCGATTGATAGAGTGGAAATGACAACTTTTAAATCCACACCGACTTCATATCTTCGTCAGAAGATTGGCACTCGAAATTCGATCTTAAATAGATAGGGGTTGAGTGATTAATTGAATTTTTGTGACGTTGGTCACTGTCTTAAGATGCGTTTATAAGTGACTATGTTAAGTAGACAACGTCTGTTTGTTTGATTTGTATTGATGGCTTTCGTGTTTTGTTCGTTTTGTGGGATAAAGGAAATGCAGGTGCACATGAAATTGTTCACACCATAGGCATGATGACACCTATCGTAAATATTTTCAAGACCATGGTGTTTTAAAAACATTACCTCTATGAAGCTAGTAATATCAAATTAATTCCAAAAAGCTGTAGATATCAATTTTTATTTACAAAGAATTAAATACATATTTAATTAATTGACTTCGAGTTCTGCTACTATATTATGAAGTCAAATTTTGGTGTTAAATTTAATACTAAATCTATGCTGTTTAATACTAAATCTATGGAGGCTGATCGTTTTGACATATGATAAAGAGTATGTTAATGTCAAGAGTGTGTCATCTAGCCTATTCTTTTCGAATGATAAATCAATAGAACTGAACTGGCCAGAACACGGGCAGTTTCAAATTTACAACGTTTAGATTAGAATGGAATAGAACAAAAAGATTCATAAAATTATTTTTACAATAAGTGAGTACATTTAGTGGAACACATTTTATGAATGGGCATCCACTCTGCAAATGCCACCGAATCAAGGATCCGTTTGTGCTGGTCTTCTGTGAATGCCTGAAAAGGCAACGAGAGAGTGCGCGAACATACATATTTAATAATAAAATATAACAAATGATATGTACATACAAATCGTTTTGTTAAATCTCTCAATTGTTTCTTGATTACAGAAAAAATTAAGTAGTGCGTAACGCTTAGGGCAAAGAGTGTTGAAGGGGAACTTAATTTGTAAAAAAAATACATTTATGAACGTCAAGGCCGCATATTGCCCTTAACATCTCGCGCAGGCACGTGGTCAACGTGTCCAGGGTTACATCCACCATCAGCTCGCCTATGTCTGGAATAGGATCATGGATCTAGTTGATGGAATCAGGCGTTACTTTGCAGAAATCCATGATTAAATGAGAAATATTAAGGTGTTGTTGGCAAAAAAATTGCTTAATTTTAATTCTTTTTTTATCATCACAACACAATTACCGTGACCGTCTGTCCCTATGTCTGTAATATGTGTGTATGCTCATAAATGAAAATCTACTCAACGGATTTTGCTGCAGTTTTTTTTTAAATAGATACAGAGTGGAAATTCAAGAGGAAGGTTTATGTGTAAAATAACGCAGCGGACAAGACAACGTCTGTCGGATTCGCTACTTTATTACAGAGCTTAAAAATTACAGAGTCGAATATATATTTTTAATACTACATTTTGTACGCTTTACTAACGACTTTTACTTCAGTTGACTGACGGGTCTCTAAAGACTCTAAACAAACACGAGTCAGTGCCGAGACGTGCGCGCGCGCACCGACCTCCCTTTCAACGGCTTATTGTTAGATCAACACTGTTTTTTTGCTCTACGGTGCATTGCTGAGATATTATGGACATACCTTGGGTTATTGATTAATATAATACACATAAAAATATCACCGATATTTTCAGAAATTTTCTATGCTATGTCCGAATTAAAAGGGAACGAACGATACTTCTACGGGATTTAAATAAATAATTATTCTGTGGAACGTTAACCGATATTAACATTAAAATTTATCAGCCGCATAGCAATTTGGTCATTTTCAAAAATAATATTTGTATAAAATGTGTCTAAAATAATTGAATTGGATATTATATATAAATATGTTAATACACAAAACATTGTTCTGTTTTTTAATAAATTTCTGGTCACTGACTAAAAATCCGAATTGAAATTTTTAGAGTTAACTTAACCTTTGTTAAGATGTAGTTCTTAACTTGAAAGCAGACTATTAACCGGACGACAAAAATCAGATAACCCTCGCAGACATACAACAGCTAAAATCTGCAATGTCATACCAACTTCCTTTTAAAGCACATCCCTCACAGAGAGTCTACCAAAAGCAGGTGAAGGTGGAACATTCCACTCCAATCCTACAATAATATAAAAACTAACATTCCAGTTATAAAAAAAAAACACCGACTGGAAAACTACTTTCGAGCTTCAACGGTTTGTCCAGCCGCCATAGCTAAGAACCGCCATGATTTCACCACCAACCACACTCGCAGTCAGGTCCACCGAAATCACAACGTTAGTTTTTTTGCCTCCCATTTACGGGATTGATGGATTGATGTTTACACACCGTAGTGGGTCCGCCTCATTGATATTAAGACGTATGGGCCCGCAATTATAATATTATTCATCAAAAAAACTCCCCGGACAGATATCGGACGGTTTTGACTGATTGTGCTCAACTTTTTTGACGGTCGATCTCGCTGTTAATTAATTTGGATTGATGGGTTGTGTTTGGGATGGGTGAAGGTGAGAATTGGGCAGTCATTCATTAGTTGGTTGAACGTATGAATTATTATAAATTTTGTCGGTATGTTATGTCGGTATTTATTTGACGACTGATCGTTGAATCGTAAGTTTTGCGTTGAAGTAAGCCCAAAATTTTGCCGGTTTTTACTTAGGTATTTCATTAACGTTGTGTAAATTACGTGCTTATACATATGTTAACGAATTATTTTTTGAACACCATAGCATATCGAGGTAGATAGACATGGTACATCTTTCATTTCCTATTGCAACAAAAACGAGTACTCTTGTGCTGTCATCTGTACCAAGACAAATTATTTAAAATGTTCGCAATAATTACGGGTTATTTCATATTACTCTTTTTCTGTGGTTCAGGAAAAGCTTAATAAAAATTACATTTTTCCTAATTTGTTCAGATATGAGGTGCTTGTGGCGCAGTGGTTGCAGCGCTTTGGTAGTGATACTCAAAGTTAAGCAACCTACGGCGCGGTCATGTTTGGGATGGGTGACCATTCTGACCATTTAAGTGACGTCTATTTACAAGCATCTCCGTGCTTCGGAAGGCACGTTAAGCTGTTGGTCCCGGTTAATATCGACAGATATTAGTCGTTAAGCCTGGTCAGAGGCCCTCGGGCGGCTTAATAACATCTGACAGTAAGGTTGGTCACTTACCTTACAGACACCCCTTCACCAATCCGCACTGAGCCCGCGTGGTGGAGTATGGCTTGGACCACCTCTTAATTGAGGTGAGGCCTGTGCCCAGCAGTGGGACGTATATAGGCTGATGAGAATGAGTTCAGATATTGTGTTAATTTTCACACAAACCACCAATCTCGCGAGGTTGCATTCCCTAGTCACAAACCATTATCGGTATACAAAACCTATGAGAGATTTGCGTTTTGTCAGTTCTTACAAATATGTCAACGATTGAGAGTGTCAAATATCAAATAAACCAGTTCAGTTTGTCTGTACAACAGTACACAGCACAGAAGGTAGGTAAATAAAACACTTTAACACACCACCATAACAAGTGAAGCGACTACATCGAAACGCAAATCCAGCCAGCGCTAAGAAATTTAAGAAATCCATTAATAAATCGCGACTGCAGCGCCACCCGATAAGGCGGCGAGATAGCGCACTAAACATGTCGGTTGTAAGCCCGGAGACGCGGGTAGGTGTCCCCCGGGCGCAGTAACTATGAACGAGTCTAAAGAACTGCACTCATTTGCATATCCTATGCACTAGAACTTGAAGATAGCTTCAATAATGTATACCTAGTGGGCGACGAGAAGAAAGAGTCTTTGTGCCGTTTTTGTGCCAAGTTGTGAAGTTTTGAGATTAAACATAACTCGTAATGACAAATCGTAATGAAAAAACTATTGGTATGTAAATAAAATAGAATGTCATTTTAAGACAAATAATTAACAATACAGAAGCGAAAATATGAAATCTAAAGAACTACACTGCGCACAATAGAAAAATGCTATTGTGCGCAGTGTAGTTCTTGAGATATTACCTATGCGCTCCGGAGATATTACCTTCGTTGTTAGTGGACGGTGGCGGGCTTGAGTCCCAACTCTATCATTACCGGGTATTATTAGGTGTAAAACTTTATGAGTGTGCTGAAGACTTAATTACAGTGGGTAAACAAAGTAGTTATAATCTAAATAATAGTTTGAACTGCTCCGAAGTTCTTAATAATCACGATACAATTTAGCTTTGTCCGATGTAGTTACCTAAATAAAAGTGGCGTTAAAATGTAGGTCACTAATAAAACGTAAATCAAAATTTAAAAAAGTTGAAAAATCAATTCTTTGAGTAAGATGCAAGAAAATACAATTCAGAAACCCCTACAATTTACTCAAAACTTATCGAGATCATCTCTAATCGGTGACAGTTCAAAATCACAGTCGACATTTAATATTGCAACAGATTCATTTCATCACAATCTGTCTCGGCCATCCTTTGTCCCATTGACGGACTTATCGATTGGACGGAGACACGAGCAAAATCGAGAATCGGCAGACGTCTGACGAGACGGATTGAAGTGATTGTCGTGTTTGGTATTCGAATTGTTTTTTTTTTTGCAGATGGAACAAGTTTTAGAACAAGAAAAATTGAAGATGAAAGTGTTTAGTGGCCAGTCATGTTTTTATAACAAAAACAAATCTCTAGTTAAGAAAAATAAATAACAATGAATGGTTTCATGGTTAGCTATTGATGCATTTGACAAGAAAACTATCATATTTTAGTAAATAACCACTGCCGAAAAAATATGTTAAGCAGATTGCATTTTATTTGAAGATTACCGCTATATTTAGTATGGTGAGAGTTGAAAACAACATAATTTTAGATTAATACACCGATAAACGTACTGATCAAGGGTGATGGCTAAAGGTGTCTTGGCCACAGTGAGGGGAAATACGTTACCAGGGAGCAATGATAACTCAATGCTGTCAGAGTCAAAAAGCCCTTTATTACAAATTTACACAGTTTTTACCTAACCCACACATTGATTGATTCCTTAACTAGTGATTCGTCGCGAGATGCACAACAATGCACTTTCTTGCATTTAGGTCGCTGACGAAGAGTTCAATGTTCATCTGAACAGTTGATTCAATAAGAAACTGTATTATTCATTTTAATTTTTTTTATAACTTTGTACGTATCTTTAGGCAATTAAGATCATAACTTATCCATATCTTGACTGATCGAAAAGGTTTCCTAATTTATCATCGGTTAATGACTAAATAATATTGATCGATCATGTTGTTTTCACGAAAAATCCGTCGTAGATAATTGCGACCTGTCATTAATCGTCAAAATCACGATGTGACATCACTAGTGAACAGGATACGGTTGAATGCCTATCGAAAATAAACCATAATCATCAATATCAATCACACACATTTGAACACTGAGGGCCTGATTCGAAAAACAAATTCCTTCAAAACGATAACGTGTAGGTAGGTATACGATAACTCTTGCACTAATATAAAATCATAAAACTGTGTCATTAAAATTCACAAACAGCACATCAGGTTACCCATTTCACTAGTATACAACAACCTCACATTCATCGATCTGACTCCGCGGTAAGTAGCTTAAGCACTTGTGTTATAGATATCAGAATCAACAGTTGTATTTCAAATAAACTTACACCCAGACCCGTACAAACAGACATGTTCATGCACACAAATGTTTGTACAGTGCGGCGATCGAACCCGCGACCTCTTGGTTAATAGTCAACTTCTTGACCATTACAACAAAGTGTTCGTCGAATTATGGATACAATAAATAACATTTTGAAGGATGTGTTAAGAATTAAGTTTATCCAGATTACAACACTTCAGAGCTAAATTATTCGGTCAGACATGAGTATATAAGTTTCGTGATTGTATTTTATGCAATTGTATAAAGTAGCTGTGTTCTTGTATATTATATAACGAACAGGCTTATACCCATTAAGCCGAATTCGGCTGAATGAATCTCCAAAACAATCTTCTTTTATACATAAAAATGAATTGCTGTTCATTAGTCTCACTTAATCTCGAGAATGGCTGTACCGATTTGAATAATTTTAGTCTCAAAATATTCGTGGAAGTCCAGGGAAGGTTTTAACGATGAAAATTACAAAAAAACCACGGGCAGGACAACGTCTGCGGGTCCACTAGTAGGTATAATATAAATTCTTATCATGTCTGTTTTCCGGCTAAATAAGTTAATTTACCTTCCAGCAACATATAAAATAAGCGTTGATTTTGTAACTGATAATAAAATACTTAAGCTAGTTATTACACTTACCTACTTCCCATCAAAAACGAGTTTATTGATTGAACATACCTGTAACAAAAGAAAATAAAATTTTAATAGGCCATATTATGAGTAGATTATATATTTCTTGCACACTTACTCATAGATAACAAAATACAAAACAAAGTGATAATTTTAAACACAAGGTAAGTTTTGACTCCAAACGTTGGCATAATATATTTGTATACCTACCAGGGGCCATATAGCTTTGTATCTTGGTCACCGCTCAACAAAAGTACTTATGTACTTCTAATATTGATTTAAAAAAAAAATTAAAATAAGAACGCTGCAAGTGAGCGGAAAGCGAGATCGTTATACAGCCACAGTTTACGAACGATAATTCCAAAGTCCCGTCCATCATAGCTGCGGCTCGGCTGTTCCTTTTGCTCAACAAACGCGTTATATTTATATCAAAGTTGTCTGCCTGTCCGTCCGCGATGAAACTTCCTCATCTGCAGTCTGCAGGTGCGTTGCACTTCGGCCGTGGCTTGTTCATAAGTGGAGAGGATTAATTTAAAAGCGTTAACCTATTCCTCCTTTAGACACTCATTACATTAGTAATGGTCGAATTGCAGATTTAATTTCCACGTTCACAGTTTGAACCTAGCGCTCTCTTTTGACTTAGGTTACACAGAACAACCATCATCATATTCTTCATAATCTGACTTATGACTGATTGGCCCAAATCACGTGGAGCGTGCGATCATCACAAGGTGGACAGGTAGAAGCCCGTCTCACTTTTTATCTTACAGTCCAAAGCCATAAAAGAGGATTATTTTGCTTGAAATTTCCACTAAACGAAGCCAGCGCAGGAACCCAAATACATCCAATCTACATATAACCCTACCCTATCTGTATACCAAATTTCATCAATATCCGTTCAGTAGTTTCAGCGTGACGGACAAACATCCAATAATCCAAACTAAGAAACTTTCACATCTAATTTTAGTATGATTTATCCTTAATTCAAATACCTCTTTTCTGATATTAAAATGTTCCTTACCCGAAGGTTGTCTAGAAGAGATCGCTTCAAGCGATAAGAACGCCTAAATTGTACATCTTTCTTAATTAAAATGGTCTGTTATTTCGTTTTTGATATACATACAATAAAGAGTTAATTTATGTATCTTAAACGTGTAAAAGACTGTACGAATAATCTTCACAAATCGCCGTTTCAGCCGTACCATGCGCGCGCGCAACTCGCGCAATATAATCTGACGTGACGGCTGTCTGCGCAGCCGCGTCGGCATTAGATCTGCGATCTGCTAAACTCTTGAACGATCTGTTAAATGTTGATATCGTTTACTTGGGCTTGCTTGCAAGCTTTAACTAAAAAGCTAGTGTGAACAAACCAGGTTAGTACTTACTAACTTACGTCGCAGGCTCAGCGACCCGAAATGGATCTTGACCTTCGACATTAAAGTACGCCATTCTTCCCTATTCTGTGCCAGATCTGACCAGTCGGACATTTTTAGTTGTTTCAGGTCTTTGGCGACTTCGTCCTTCCAGCGATATCTTGGACGCCCCACCGGCCGGCGCCGGAATGTTGTCCAAGATAGGCTCTTTTTGTGGCTCAATCCTCTCCCATCCTCTCCACATGTCCTAGCCAGCGAAGAATCGGGAAGATTTTATTTCTCCGATGATGTTCGGCTCAGACACTAGATCTTCTATCTCTATAGTGGCAGAACGAAAGATATTGCGGAAAATTCTGGGACCAACAAGAGGAGTATGTGGGTTATGGAGGCGTAGGTACTAGGTTAGTATCAAACTAATATCGATAAGTAGATCTTAGTCGGTAAGCCTAGCCAGAGGCCCTCGGGCGGCTAAATACCGTCCAATAGAAATGGTGGTCACTTACCTTGCAAACACCCCTCCACCAATGCGCACTGAGCCCGCCAATCGTTACCAATTTTTGTAATCTAA
The DNA here is from genome assembly GCA_963921415.1 of Pyrausta despicata. NCBI lineage: Eukaryota > Metazoa > Arthropoda > Insecta > Lepidoptera > Crambidae > Pyrausta > Pyrausta despicata. Next base: position 1,321,604 of record OY992850.1, on the reverse strand, counting down.
TAAATACTTATTTTCATTTTTACATATGTGCATATCAACAACAAGAAGTTATAAAATTTTATTTATCTGCCGTTTTTGTCTGAAGTCTAAAATGAAGACTTGTACTTCAAATCCACAAATGAAGAGGACCGGTCAACGTCCTCTTCCAATTCTCTAATTTAATCAATTGTGTGATTGACAGCCGGTTAAATAATTTATAAGTACGGTCTGATGGCCCCTGATTGACACCTACTTGAAGCTTGACGGAATGAATGGGCTTGGTCAAGCATCCATTTTGATATGAACTTCGACAATTGGGATGATGACACCTATCTTAAATATTGTCAAGAACATGGTGTTTATAAAACATAGCCCCTATGAAGTTAATACAACCAATATATTTCAAAAAAGCTGTAGAAACCAATTTTTAAACACAAAAAACGCAATAAATCTTCGGTCAATTGACTCCGATTTCTGACACATGACCGTGACGTCTCAATCATTTATTACCATACGAAATCTATGGAGAGACAGACCGTTTTGACACATAATAAAAAGTATGTCAACGATTGGTGGTGTCGTCTAGCCAATTAAAAGGCTTTTTTAGCTGAGACTATGAGAAAGAAAACGATATGTTAATGTGACGTGATACCCAAGGCGGTTGTTGAAAAAGTATGTTTACAAAATTGATGTAAAATGTAGATAGTAGGTAATTACTATACAAAAGTGCTAAAGAGAAAAGAAATCAACAATCAGAATCAACAGTGATATTCCAATGCAATGCTATTTCGAATAAACTAAATAAATACATATAACACCCATACCAGTACAAAGAGACACGTTCATGCACACAAATGTTTGTACAGTGCGGGGATCGAACCCGCGACCTCTTGGTTAATAGTCAACTTCTTGACCATTACACCAAAGTGGTCGTCGTGTAATGAGTAACCGGAAAGATTTTCACATGCGCCTGTTTACAATCCAAAGCCCATGCCTACTAATTCCATCATATAAGCTGGTACTGTAATGAAATGCCTTCTATTATCTGAATTTACATCTACTCCACGACATCAAGTGCTGAGATCACATGGACTGCTAAAGGATAGCAAATTATTCAACGTATTTACAACACTATCCATGCGTAACACTTCGTCTTTATTGCCCTCATCATAAAGCGTATATTTGAGTAATCAAAGTCCGAGATAAGGTTGTACTGCGTAGGAGTTACACGATGATCAGTCGACTATTCGATTGGAAATATATCGGGGCTGTGCGTTGTAAACAAGTGTTAGGTGGGTGCTGGGTGGAGTTCCGAGCGTTTTCGCTCTATGTGTGGTCAATAAAATTAAATCTAGACAGATAGAAATCGACGATTTGGCGCAGATTAAATTCTGTGATGGCGACGAGTTAAGATGTCGCGCCCACTCGGATGTCGGACAAGGAATTGTGTGGCAGATGTCGGGGTACACGAAGGAAATACTCAGGACATTTAAGGATTCTAAATCAGATAAGTCTTCGACAGACGCTGCGAGTATTAGGGCTCAGTCTACACCTGCGAGTTTGTGTCGCCGTGACTCGCTTTGTGTATCGCCGTTGCAATGTCGTGGCGATATCATGCCACAGGTTTGGTCTGAGCATCAGTTTTAAGTAGTCGCACAGCCCAGAATCTCGTTTTTGTATCACTAAAAACTACTAAAACTACTAAATACACTAAAAATACCAAAAAAGGCGTTATACTTTGTTTACAAGTCGCTTGTATGTGGAAAAGTAAAAGCAAGAAACAAAGTTTTGCTTTGTTCACTATCAATAAAATGAAATACCATTTGAAGATTCACACATGCCGTTCTTGACTATACATATATGTACTATTTTCGTAATTTTATGATAGGTCCCTCGTACTAATTTAGGGATATTTCATCACTAAATTAAAATGTAAAGTAAAGTTTCACATTGAAACCCGGACTTAAAATGTACACCTTAAACAGTACCATTATTTTTGTGTACATTTTTTTTAGGATAGGTTTGCTCTTGACCCAAGACTAAGCCCAACGAGGCAAAGACTGAGTCTACGATGGAGCGAGCTCACCTAGAAGATGCCTGCTCTAGCTTTGAAAATTCGTAGGTTGTAATTGCAGGGAAACACTGACGCAGGTAGTGAGTTTCACTCTTTTGCTATGCGAGCTCACCTAGAAGATGCCTGCTCTAGCTTTGAAAATTCGTAGGTTCTAATTGCAGGGACACACTGACGCAGGTAGTGAGTTTCACTCTTTTGCTATTCCTTCCAATCAGATTAAAATCTATGATACATTTAATATAAACTAAGATCAGCGATAAATCGGATCATTTTACTCTTTCAACTCAATTAAATTGCTCTGAACTGTCAAATTAAGCCTGAACTTGAAACGAAATAAAAATTTAATGCCTTCATAAAACGACATTCAGACCAGTCAATCAATATTAACCCTCAGATGACTGCGATATTTTTAATTAAAAACGATGTCTCTGAATTTGATTGACGTTTAAGACGCAAGAGCAAAATCATACTTCATCTCGCAGGATGATTGACAACGAGTGTAAGTATAATAAAACAGTCTGCAATATTTATTATGATTATCGCAAAGTATAAAGCATCAGTCAGCTAGGGTTGTCACACGCAAGTTACCGACATTATAAGCCATAATTTAATCATTTCAACATTTATTTGTTTCCTCACGTTACGCGAACAGTAGACATTGAAATGATACACTTTTTACGGATTTAATTAAAGAGAATTTTAATGCAGAAAATGGTTGGTAAATTCCACCAGCTCGGTATCCTGTTTAGCCAAGATTCAAGCTTAGCCCTGCACTGCAAGACCTCAAGATATTGTTAGCTCATTTTGGGCAGATAGGAACGTAACTTATTATTTTTGAGGGGTGGCAGTTTACAATTTTTTCATAACTATGTAATGACAACTAACACCTTAGTCTACCTGTGACCACGGGCGCTGAAAAGGGTCCGAAACGTCAAAATAAAATGTAAATAAATCCCGAAATAATCCGTAAAAATCATTTCAATTTCACCATTTGAGAAACGACGATAATGTTACTAGGAAAAGTACACGACGTCGACATGTCGAGTCTCTCCACTCTATTCTTAATCAAATCTTTATTATGAATTAACCATGTCTTGACATGGAAAATATTTTGCTCCTAACCAAATTTTGCCGATGGTTAGCCAACTCATTAACCATAGTGAACTAAAATTAAATGGTACCTACAGTAATCACTTACAAGGCAAAGTAGTAAATCTTTTTGTTACCACTTTGCCATTGGGTAATTTTTATAATACGCGCTGCGTAAAAGATCCATCAAGCCTCTGAGTGGTCCTTAACCAACGCAACTGTCATCATGTTTTGATTATTTGGGATTGGGAATTAATCAAATGGTTTAACGTTTTCAGACAAAACCAAGCCGTGTACCTGAAAGGCGCAGCCCTAAGCGCACGTGGTGTGATGGGCAAAAATTACACGGTGTAAGGAAGTGTCAGATTGACGCACAGCTGATTGTCTGTCCGTCAGGTTGCGTGCCGTGTACCGGCCAGGGCGAGAGCGAAACGGAAAAACTTGTTATCTTCATCTTTATTACCTGACCCGGCAAATGTTGTTTTGCCATTTTTTTTTGACAACCCTTATCACTAAGGGATATGAAAAATAGATGTTCGCCGATTCTCAGACCTACTCAATATGCTCACAAAATTTCATGAGAATCGGTCAAGCCGTTTCGGAGGAGTACGGGAACGAACATTGTGACCCGAGAATTTTATATATACCTGTAGAGAAAATGTTAAGGATTCGTAATTAATTAATTACCTTGCTCTTGGTCCACCTGCGACTACAAACGCTGTTGTGTGCGATATGTAAAGGCGTTGTCAGAATAGTAGCGCAACGCGTCCTTGGCGTGTTTTTCGAGTTAAATCGCGTCGCAGTACCGTAAGAGCAAAGCCTAATGAGGTGTGTGTGCAAGCTCGTGTTCGCTTGCTCAATACAAATAGAATACGTTAAAGAAAATTGTAATTGACTAGATAAATTGATTGATATGACAAATGTGTAAAAGTATTGGTAGTAAGTTATAAATTTGAAATCCCACGTGTCATGAGACACGTAATTTGACGACCATTAATCGCTATCAATCACTTTTCAGCGCTGACGTTGATCGAAAATAATTAATATGATTTACACTGATTTGCAGCTTTCATTAATTTCATTTTCCAATATAGCAAAATATATTCAAAGCTGTACAGCTTAACAAGTTAACTCTCTTCATGCGACCGCCAATATGCGAGTATTTTTACTACGTAAGATAAACCTGATGATTTTACTAGTTGCTCACACAATACTACCGAATGTCCTGATATAAGATACGCTTCTAGTATGTACTCATAATTAGATTTCATAATATGACGACCACTTTCGTGTAATGGTCAACAAGTTGACTACTAACCAAGAGAGGGTTCGATCCCCGCACTGTACAAACATTTGTGTGCATGCACATGTCTGTTTGTACTGGTCTAGATGTTATATGTATTTCTTAAAGTTTATTTGTAATACCACTGTCGATTCTGATTTCTGTAACAAGCTTAAGCTACTTACCACGGACTCAGATCAATGTATGTGATTTAGTTGCATATTTATATTATTATATGCTATGTAAGTTTTAAATACCTCTCAAATTTACTTATATCACATTTATGCTAATTTGTCACCTCTAATTATGTTGATTAGTTCGTTAGTACAATTGACATGTACCTACGTAAAATCATAATTAGCTTAACGCCTCATCATCACATCACAAACAAAAGACAACCGTCCACTACACGTACACAACCGCAAAAAACAAAACACAGCGCTACTCTCCAGTCAGTCGCGATCACTCACACACACGTCACTCATACGCGAGAGGGGGACCGGGGCGAGTTGGCCCCCACCCGGAGGGGGGTCAGCTTGAGACAATTTACTGTACAAGTGGTGTCCAGCCGGGATTCGTGCGCTGATGAAATTTATTTGAAGGAACTTGCGCTGTTATGGGATTTCCATGGCGACTAGGACGTCTGGCCAGTTCTATTTTATTGTAACTGTTCAAATAAACTGATGTTTACGTGCTCTAAAGTTTCTGGCGTAGTTCCTTCGGTGCTGGGAATATGACGTAGCGGAAATGTTGAAGTAATTTTTAGTTGTGGACACACAAGTTTTTACTTCAATGTAGTTTTCAAAATTACTTCTTGACCAACTGCCAAAATAAGTTTTTGTATTATTCAACGTCTTTTTAATCGAATTTCATCATAATTGTTCCATAATTCTTCATGAAAAATTAAAGAAGAACTATTTTTTTCTCATACACATAAATTTCAGGTAACACTCCATAGCTTGTAGGGTACGGTCTAATTCATGACCTACCTCAACATAAATAGTCAACCACCCACTTTCAATTAAGCAGCTACAATCAACTAACATTCACACCCACCTCCCTATGCAATTAATAAAGAGTCATTCCGAACGTCCGATTTAAAAAAAGAAACTACACTCCAAATCTTCGTTAAAAAACGCAACAAAACCGGCCAGTCTCAAACGGTGAGTTAACATCATTATCGGACGGGGGGGCCCGGGGGCCACCCCACGAGGGGGCCGGGGGGGTGGTGGGCGACACACGTCGCTCAGATGTCGCTCGCAGACGGACGTCTTTGTCGGACCGCTTTATTTACCCTAGTGCTCGCAACGAATAGAAGTGACAGCTATTTCTCAGCTTTTATTTTTTCTTTTAGCGCGAGCAATTAGTGGCCAGTAATAAGATTTCGTTTTTTTTAAATGGCCGTCAGTTACGGCTTGAGGTTTTGATTAGAGTAGAATGGTCAACGAAAAATTCTATGGGTAAATTTTATGAAGACAAAACTTATTATTAATGTAAAGACCGTTCACTAATAAACTACTGTATGGGCTAATTTAATTGATGAAAACACGAAGTCCCTTGGTACTAGTGTTTCATTCGTTTTGTTTAATTAATGTCATCAGCTGTGCAAGGAAATATTTTAACAGTTAAATTATTTGAAACTCAAATAACTATATCTCTACTTACTATTCATTAAAAATGTCAACCTATTGTTTTCCTAGACAATTTTAAAGCAAGTAGGTTTTCGAAGAATATTTATTATTCGTAAATATATATTTTTTAGTTTTACAAAAAACACATAATCAGGTAACGAGTGTCTCTCTTAAGAGTACAAACCTGACTGTCTTGATTTCACATTAGAATTATTGCAAGAAAAACTACCCTTAGGTAATCTATACTTAATTGCCAACCAGTTTCATTTCAATGTAAAATCGAAAAAACAAACTGCATTCCTACCTATCAAGTTTCTTAAAATTCTCAAACAGAAAATTACGTAATCATCAGACGACAAAGCGCGTCTAAACAATTCCTAATCCCCTGTCAAGTTGATTGAATCAAAGTTGACATTTCAAAGTCGGCTGGCTGGACGGCGGACGCCGCATCGATTCTTCGCGCAATGTTTCGACTGTTTAATATTATGTATTTTATGAGACCTAGCGAAGTTTTATATCGTATTCCCTTGTGCATTTCTTATTTTTTAATTATTGAATAATTTTCTAAAAGCTTGTATGGGAAAAAGTCACGGGTAACCGCTAGTTAATATTATTTCCTTTGAGCTTTATTTCTATGTCGAGTTATAAAAGTAAGTGAACGAACCACATAATACATTTCACTTATGCTACAGAGCTTATGTAAATCGAAGTGATTATAGGTTTTCACAAATTGTACAAATTAAGTAAAAATTAAAAAAAAAAACACCGCCTACGAAACCGTAAGTCTATCGAAAACAGTTGACTTTCGTTCATAACAGTCTACCTAAAGCAGCTAAGTTTATTTCACTTATTTACTTACTTCTAGAAGACATTAATATATTATTCAAATATACTATATTATTCAGTACATAGTATTGTGTATGGTGTGAAGGTATCCATCCATACAAACATATATACATTTTTATACAACAATATAACATATAACAACTGGCTCCGTGGTAAGTAGCTTAAGCACTTGTGTTACACATACCAGAATCAACAGTGGTACATATTACAAATAAACTTAAATAAATACTTAAACAATGGTTTCGAATGATAATACGCTTCAAGTCAAGAAGATTCAATCCCTCGTCGTTTGTTTGTCCTTGGATTAAGAACGCACAACCGTCATATTATCATCTCAGCATCTGCATCACTGCATTCAATCATACGGGACACACTTTACCCTATCTAATCGACAGGCCAGTCAATCAAAGCCTTGAGGTGTTAACAGACGAACTCAGATGTCAACCTTATCCCTTTTTCTTAAGAAATAAAAAAAAACAACTAAGATTTCGCAATGCGAATTTTGAATTGACTTGCTATCCTAATTGCAACTCTAAAAACTAACAATCTAAAGTTAAAAATCGAATGAGTAAGATTTCGCAGTGGAGGGTTGACTGACGCATCTGTATTTGAGCTGAACGATATTGGACTTTAAATGTAGCGGATAAGAGTTAGCGAGTGCAAGTTTATTTATCAGACGTTTAGCTGTCAACACTAAACGTCACGCGTCAGCGAAAGAGACGGGACGTCTGCGACTGTACCGATAGAAATTGTCGGGGAAAATTGTTAAGGGTTAGCTTTCATTGCGCCATCAAAGTAAAGAAAATATTACACGCAGACTACTTCGTTGGTGTATAGGCGATGTTTCTGCCCTACATTCGAGAGGTCCTGGGTTCGAATCCCAGGTAGTGTCAAAAATTGTTTTTGAGATTTTCTGTCATGAATTTCTCAGATACGGTTCGGAGTCGGGAAGTTGGCAGTATTACACCCACGGCCTCGGAAAGCGCATTAAGCCGTGAGTCCTGCGCCTGATCTCTCCCCGGTCATGTCGGATTGCCATCTCACCGAACTTTGGAACAGTGAGTGCACCTATATATTGCGCTCACACTTGTGGACTATAATATCTCCTGCGCAGTTGGCTTATCTCTGTTGAGATTGGCCGCCGTGGTCGAAATCGGCTAGGAGTTTATTTTACACAGTTTAATTTCAGAATAAAATTGCATAGGTGATATGGTAAATTACTCAATTTACTAAATTTATTTATCGTTCAAAAATGTTATTTTTAGCTTATTGACTATACCTTGGATGTTTTCTGTATATTTTTTTCGTGTGAAATGTGCATAAGAATATTGTTTAAATCTATTTGTTTAAGTACTGACAAATTATGTTGTTATTATCATTATTTAAACCAGATTACTTCACTTAAAGGATTCAAGATAGATACGACGGGTTTTAGAAAATTTTATATCCGCTAAGTTCAGAAAGTTAGAACAAGTAAGTAATTATATCATTAAATAAATATAAATATTTCACAACAATCACACCAATTCTCTAGTCCCAAATTAAGCTACGAGGCTTGTGTTATGGGTACTAGACAACGGATATACATACTTACATACTTTTTTGTAAATAAATACATATTATACATAGAAAACACCCAGAACAGTACAAACACACATGTTCATGCACACTTATGCTTGTACTGTGCGGGGATCGAACACGCGACCCTTGGTTTTAGAAGTCCGACCTGTGGACCACTGCACCAAGCGGTCGTCAAAAAACATGACAAGTTTTTGTTTTTTAAATTGCCTATCCATTTATTGTCTTCAACAGTCTCATCCCAAACTCTATATTACGTGCCATGGTCTCACCTTAAATCTTGCCGACTGACAAAGTGTGGATTCTCGACGAAAATAGTAAACGATGTTTGACAAATCGCTTACAGATGCGGGCGCGACGCGGTGGGGTTAATTTTTTCACGTTACAATAACGCGGAATTATTTTATTTTATATTTTTATTAGGAAATGCAAAAAACTACAAATTAAAATTTTAAAAATATGACAGTAATAACAAATTAATACAAGCATGCCATTATGCAGTCGATACACAGATTACGGATCTGAATTTTCGTTAGCTGCCGATTAACGTTTAGTGTACGTCGAACAGTAAAAGTCAAAAATGTGCGTTGAAAAAAAAACAGAAAAACAGAATTATTATTTAAGAAAAAAAAACAGAATAAAATTGATAATAATAAATTTGAAAAAATTGTTGGAATATCAATTAGAAAAAACTTGGACTTTGTCACTGTGTTAACTTTATATAACAATCGTTTTTTTGTCGGCTATTTAATAAAGTGTAAGAAATTTATTAAACTGCTTCCATCGGGTTCGACGAACTCAGGTTCAATTCCTGGCTTAGAATATATGTACATAGTTGTAAAATTATTTCGTTTTGTAACGTGAATGCTTACAGCGAAAACAAAAATCTAGTTTCTTTAATACTTACTATTTATGATAGTGACTTGTAACTGTCCTTTTAAGTATGTAGTGTTTTTAGTGAATGGGTATTAGAATAGTAAATGTTATCCGTTTTAATCTCTATATATATAAAATTCTCGTGTCACAATGTTTGTTCCCATACTCCTCCGAAACGGCTTGACCGATTCTAATGAAATTTTGTGAGCATATTCAGTAGGTCTGAGAATCGGCTAACATCTATTTTTCATACCCCTTAGTGAAAAGGGTTGTCTACCCTTAACATTTGTATGGCAAAACAACGTTTGCCGGGACAGCTAGTAATATGTAAATAATTTAAAGCATGTACCATTAGATCCTAAAAATGTATGGCAGTTAACAATTTTTAATTTCCCTCCTAAAGTACAAGTAATAACCAAAACTAAACCATCCAAGAAAAATTAATTCGCGCCGACCATCTCGACTTAAAATACGGCAGCGCCTCGAATCAATCTATCAATCAATAAATCGTGCTAAAGATTGAGATATTTCAGGGAGGGTTTTGGGGAGACTTGCCCCCACCCAGCGAGGGAGGGGGGGAGGGGGCTGTTTACCGTGCTCGTGACGGATATATCCCGCGCAGACAGCCGTCAATCACTGGCGATATGATGAGAATTAATATTTGAGGCGAAAGCTACGCCGACTGAGATGACTTGATACTTGTGTTGTAACCACGCTGATGGATGGGCTTATATTTGGGGTGATTGTGTATGTATTGAATTCTAAGTTGGTGTGTCTTTAGTGTTAAATTGATATCGTCACCCCCAACGAACAAAACTGTAATTGGATAAAGTCAATTTTACAGGAACAACAAAAAACTGATTATCTTGATAACTTTCACAAATATTAAGTTCATTTTATCACCAAAAACAGGGTATTTTTTTGGGTTGAATATGTGATAATTAATCCATTTTTAATAATAAAACCAATAAAATAGTAAAAATGTATTTTACCAAACAATGCTGTGGATAAATTATACGTAAAGACACTTTACCATAGTGTTCGACGGAAATCCTAGAGCGATGTTAAGAACCAGTAAGCGCGTAAGCAATACTGTTCAATGCTAAATACGATTATACCATCGTAAAATTATTTTGCTATTCTATTCGATTGCATGTCTTACGTATACATTACGGTAAAGACATATTACCTGAATAGGTACACTGTCTGTCTACTGACACTGTCCCTCGCGTATAGCTAAAAAGAGTGGGATGCATCTTGCGTTAAATATATTTGTGTGCAATCACCCGAACGATAATGTATTGGCGCTTACAGTATTCGGTTTGATCAATTTTCACTCGAACAATATTGTAATAGCGTATTACTATAAAAGTTTGCCTGTTACGGTTTGGTAATATGTTGTTGTGTTAATAATCGCATTTAGTTGTCCGTTGAATAAAATGTTAATGATCATTACTCAATTGATATCTCAGAAAGTAAGCATCACTTAGCCCTGAAAATATTCTCATAGATGTAATGGAGTGCCTGAATACCGAATCCACAATAAAATTGACTCTATGGTAATGGCTATTACCATAGTGTTCGTCAGGGGTGACGAATATGTAATAGGTTTCAGGATAAATAGTTTGTTGATAGTCTAATCTGTGGAAATCAAACCACCTGTGTCTTTTGTATCTTTTTATAAACGACACGAGTACGGCAATATAACATAGCAAATACCTCTCTGATACCTCAGTCTTCAGACAGACAGATTGAATTCTTAATGCATAGTTTGTTTCCGTTGACTGCAGTTCCCAAATAACGATTCCAATTAAGTATATCGCTAGATATAAATGGTGTACCTATTACATATAATTGTCTCTGGTTATAAAACTTGAAAAAGGAATAAATTTTAAGACTAATATAGTATTTCTATGTTCCCAATTTATTTTTTTGACTACCACTTCGGTGTAATGGTCAAGATGTTGACTATTAACTAACAGGTCGCGGGGTCGATCCCCGCACTGTACACACAGTTCGGGGTTTGATTCTGATATCTGTAACACAAGACGCTTAAGCTACTTACCACGGAGTCAGATCAATGTATGTGAAGTTGTTGTATATTTATTATTATTTTTAGTTTTAAGCTTTTCTCCATCAAAGATGGGTGTCTCTGACCTCTGACCTGATGGTCCTCTCTGGGGCGGGTCTCAACCACGCGACAGAGGGTGTAAAGCTGTAGAACCGGAGGACAAGAATTTGCGAGTGATGCGACAAGTGCGAATTGTGGCTTGATTTATTTCTTCAACTATCAAAACCACTCGGTCGTTCACCGTCTCGGAATACATGTAGACGTCAATGTGAAATCAATCAAGTCCGAGTCACCCCGCCGCGCGCCCCCGCTTCGGGCCTTGACCTGTCGCGTGTTTGCTCTGCAGCGTGACGTTTGATTGATAGGCACCAACCAGTTTTTGCGCCAAGGACGGTAGGTAAGTTTTGATGAATGTTCTTTGTTCGCGGTCGATAGGCTTTAGATTGGTGGCTGAGTGAAAATTTGGTCGTGTAAAGTATACACGTTGTTCGTTAAATTATGAAAAAAAAAACAAGCTTTTACCCGCGACCTCGTCCGCGTTAGGTAGTTTTTTGGAATGCGTTGTTATCCCGTAATACAAATTTTATCCAAATATAATTTTCTAAATAATTATCTTTGGTAATTTAGAAGTGAAAGCGATCAGATTCCCCGGAAAGTATTTTTTCCCATAAGAATGCGTTGTTTTCCCGCGGTCAAAAGTAACTCATGTCCTTTCTTAAGTCTTAATCTATCTTCTAACTAACGGTTACTTAACTTTCAGTCAAAATATTGAATAACACCGACCATCGGTCAGTAACCAAAAATGGAAGAGTTCATACAATGATCTCATTATTGGTCACAATTTGTAATCATATTTATTTTACGAATGTTTTAACGTGTGCTGTAGAAATAAAGGACTTGTTCTCCTTACTTGCGTAACTGTATTTATTACAACTCCAGCTGTCGTGTGTGGGTAGTCACCTTGTCGGAATGTCACTCATATCACGTCCTTATAACGAGACCACTTCAAGTCGAGCACGTAAACAACATTTATTTATGTCACTTTCTGTAAACTGAACACATGAGTTGATCAAAAATCGAAAATAATGGTACTAAACAAAATAATCCGTAAAAACTATTATAAAGGTCGATTAGTTAACTGAGTTTATAACCCAGTTACAACTACCTAAAATGCCCATCATCATCATCAAATTTAAGAGCTACGCTCTTGTCGGTGGAGTTTTTTCCATGTTGGTCTATTCAATGCCATTTCTTTGACTTTCTGATATGACACGACACCTAATTTTTCTTTTATCTGATCCATCTATGATCTTCTAGGTCTTCCTCTCTTCCTTTTCCTTTCTATTTTTCCTTCAATTATCGTTCTTATAAGGTCGTCGTGTCTTATCAGGTGTCCTAACATCTTTCCTCTCCTATTTGCATTGGTCTTTAGGATTTCCCTCTTTTCTCCCACGATGTTCAAAACTTCTTCATTAGTCTTTTTTCCGTCCAACTAACTCCTTTCCATTCTCCGCCAACACCACATTGCAAACGCCTCTATTCTTTCTCTGTCACGTTGGGTCATTATCCACGTTTCACTGCCGTACAACGCATAAATGCCCATACCTAATTATAAAAATAGTGAAATAAGAAAACGGCACCTACCTATCTCATACACCTCGTGATTAGGTTATTAGATTCAATACTATTGAATATAATAATAGTCTCTGTACCTTTAAGGCCCGCTGAAAATCATTGTCGTGGCGTGCCTCTGGCTGTCATGATTAAATGCTGAGCCTTTTCGGCGCCATTTTTCAGTTTTTTTTGTTTGTTTGTTTTTATGTCAAATAAAATGATTTCTTTCCTAATACCACTCACACACCTTCAAAGCTAGCAACCTTAACAAAGATTTTCTAGGTACTATCGCTACGTCGTCGACACACTCTGCCTTATTTATCTGAAAGTGCCGAATCAAGAGCATACTTTGTTTAAGTAGAATAATAGTAAAAAAAACAAAAAAACACGCTTTTATTACTAGCTGAAAAAAATAATTTTTGAGTACAAAGAATATTACAGTAGAGTAAAAAGCGTGGGGTGCTCTTTATGACGTTTTCATACTTCTCTTTTTATAGTTGCCAATAATAGGATGATTTTAATATATTCTATACCAAACACCCCACGCTTTTTACTCTACTGTAATAAAAAATATTTGTACTCGGATAATATTTTCTCTTTTTTAGCTTGCAATAAAAACGTGTTTATTTTAATTTTTAAAACTATTTTTTATTTTTAGTTAATAAGGATAATGGAAAACTCTAATCAAATTATTGCATTGTCATCGGTACTTAATATGTGTGCAAAGTTTTAAATTAATCCGATTTCTGGAAGTAAGTGAAAATTGTTACATAAATACATACAGCCCGTGATAATAAAAGCGTGTTAAAAACACACTCTCTCATTATGTCATCCCAACTGTCATAACAATGGCAAAATGTAAAATCATGACCTCGAGTGATAGAATTGGAGTAGCCAGGCTATAGCGTCCACTACCGCCACTCCGCCTCACAAATAAAACATACATGTCAATTTATGCTAAAACGTGTCAATCACACTGGCGGACAGCGGATTTTATTATAATTCATTTATATTAATCGATGGACAATAATTATGCATGCTTTTACTTGCCTCGAGGCGATACACTCAATGCCTAAAAATGGTTGTGACTTGAACAAAAAAAAATGCAGGCATGTATATTTTTAATAATAATAATACACACATCAAAAGTGTCTAGGGATCAAGCATTTTCATATTAATTAAAATTGATGAATCAAATGATGAAATCAAATGATGAATCCTTAAAGAAAATTTTAATTAATATCAATCAGGAGAAAAGTTATTGCAAAAATATATGTTGATCTCTAGACACTTTTGATGTGTGTATTAATAATAATGTTAAAGTCCTCCTGGCCGATTTCGACCACGGCGGCCAATCTCAACCGAGATCAGCCAACTACGCAGGAGATATTATAGTGCACAAGTGTGAGCGCAATACACAGGTGCACTCACTGTTCCATCACTCTCAAAGTTCGGTGAGACGGCAATCCGACATGACCGGAGAGAGATCAGGCGCAGGACCAACGGCTTAATGTGCCAGAAAAATCTCAGAAACAATTTTGGCTCGACCTGGGATTCCAGTGCTCGGAACCCAGGACCCCTCAGATGTAAGTTAGAAACTTTGCCACAACACCAAGGAAGGGTGTTTGTTGGTGAGGTTATTGGTGGTGTCATTTTTACAAACCTTTCTCCGAGACGGTTTGTCCGGATACATCTGTTCAAGTATTGTTTGACAGGTGTCGCTGCCAAGGAGTAAAGAAAACTATCAGACTATTTGAATTAGCTTAACTGTTGTTGATTTTGAACATGAAGTTCGCGGGCACAGCTAGTCATTATAATGACGACCACTTAGGTGTAATGGTCAAGAAGTTGACTATCAACCAAGAGGTCACGGGTACGATCCTCGCACTGTACACACATTTGTGTGCATTAACATGTCTGTTTGTATTGGTCTGGGTGTTATATGTATGTATTTAAGTTTATTTGGAATACCACTGTTGATTTTAATATCTGTAGGTAACACAAGTGCTTAAACTACTTACCTCGGAGTCAGATTAATGTATGTGATGTTGTTGTATATTTATTTATATAATCAGTCGTGCTACACCCACTGCTGAGTATAGAACACCTCGAATGACTAGTCAGTCAAAACAATCAGGCTGCTTTCAGATTGATCCTGAAATCTTTGGAAAGACCTTACCACCGGCTTCTTTAAATTAATTTATTTCTGTTAATTTTCTAATTGTGAGCTTGACTATACCTGAAACAAAAAAAAGTGATTCTAAGTATTGTTATTGACGTTAATTTGACGTTATACAAATATGTAATGAAGAGACGGATTATATAGAGAGTTAGCATTGAATGATTGACAGTTGAATAACAAAATGATTTACAAACAATTTTAACTGAAAGATGCACATTGAAATGACACACTTTCTACGTTTTATTTCGCGATTTATTTGCATTTTATTTTTACCTGACGTTCGGACCCTTTTCAACGTCCTTGGTCACAGGTAGACTAAGGTGTTGATACACCAACGTGAGCCAGATTGATATACCAACCTACAAATTGGTTCAGCACGTACCACGGACACTCTAGGTTGAAATAACGCAAGGTTAAAAAGAAATGTAAAAAAAATGGTGAAATAATTCGTAAAAAGTGTATCATTTCAATGTTTACTATTCGCGTAAACAAATATGAAAAAATTACTACAAATTTTCAAATATTCATTCAAATCAATAATAAATTCATCCAATACATAATAATTATAATAAAAAAATTAACACAAGTCAAATGACTGAAAACTTAATACAAATCCCATACAGTTTCTGTTTTGTTAATGCCATAATCACAATATGTATACAAAATTAATAATTATGGTAATAAAAGTTATTTAAAATCCTTTATTTAGTATTGCAACGGCCCTAAAGCCCAATAAATCTCGCTGAAGTATTCCTAAGGCTCGGGGCACACAGTCTAATTCCCGAACACTGTACTGCACTTATTTAAAACCCCAGAGCAGACGGAACAATCGTAAAGACGAGAACACGGACATTACAAGCGTTCCGATAAAAAATAATACCATTCCTAGCGCATTGGCAACCGAAGTTATAGACACTCCGCACCGTTACTGCTCCTACAAAATAGCCCGAGCTCCCTCCCTCTCGCACGCCCCAAAAACGCATAGAACAAAGCGGGAGCACTAAAATTTTATTCACACGTGGGCTCAGAGCATAATGCCAGCGTAACTTAACTAAAAAGAAAGATAAGTCCGTATTTATACTATCTGAATGCGATATTTCGCAGCGACCGTCACAGTGAAGTGTTCGATTACAATTTAAAGTCATGATGGCGGCGCGGCGTTCGAAATTTGAATTCGCAACCGCTTTTTTCAGCTAGGCAATCGTGTGCCTTGTGGTGCAGTGTGCAAAGTGCAGTTTTCGCTGGACATTATTGAAAATAAGTCGTTGTATTTTGTGTTAGGTTTCCGAGGAGGTCGTAGTAACTGCTCCGGAGTCTGGGAGTAGTGAGTAGTATGTGACAAGAGCTGGACCACTTTATTTATTTTTGCTAATAAAGCGCCTAATGGGCATTTTTACTTTGTTACCTCTTTGCCGTGTGTGTACGTGCCTTTATTGCTTAGTATGTTAATGAGTGAAGAAATGCATTTAAAATTATACTCAGATGAATATCAAGTATGTATTAGGTATCATGAAAATTTGCTTCATATATGAAGCCCATTTCAATGTATACAGACATAAAAATATATCTTATTATGCAGACTTTTTTCGATAATATAATGTGTGTTAAGATTTTTAATGCAATTCCAGATGAAATTAAATCACTTCCAAATAATTTATTTAAGCACAGACTCAGGAAATGGCTTCAAGAAAAGAATTTCTATAAAATCAGTGACATTTTTGCGTAATTAGTTTTGTTTGTTTAGTATATGACTAATTGAATTTATTGTGGACATTGTTTAATTTGAATTATTTTATCAGATTTTGACAATTATATATTTTTTTTATTCATAATTCATCATCATCATCATCAGGCTGTGTGGTCGATGTCAGCCAAGGGACGTCCACTGCTGAACATAGGCCTTCCCCACAGCTTTCCACATAGACCGATCACAAGCTGTCTGCATCCAGTGTGATCCTGCGATCTTCACAAGGTCGTCTGTCCATCTTGTCGGTGGACGTCCTACGCTGCGCTTTTGGTCGAAAGGTCTCCAATCCAGAACTTTTCTGCCCCAACGGCCATCAGTTCTTCGCGCTATGTGCCCTGCCCATTGCCACTTGAGCTTACTGATTCTTAAGGCTATGTCCGTAACCTTAGTTCTCCTACGTATCTCCTCATTTCTGATTCGATCTCGTAGAGAAATACCGAGCATAGCCCTTTCCATCGCTCGTTGTGTTATCTTGAGCTTCTTTATAAGGCCCATAGTTAGAGACCATGTTTCAGATCCGTATGTCATCACTGGTAACACACACTGGTTGAAGACTTTCGTCTTCAGACACTGAGGTAATTGAGACGAGAAGACACTCTTGCGTAATTTCCCGAACGCTGCCCAGCCGAGTTGGATTCGTCGCTTGACCATATTAATAATTGCTAAAATAATAATGTAGGTAAGTGTGACTTTAAATTTGCATGCCATAATTTTTTGGTAAAATGTGAGGACTTATTATTGTATCTGTACCTACCACCTATTGCAACCATGTTTTGAGCATATAAATATTTCTATTTCTATAATATTCAATTCCGCCACTGGTACAGACAAAAACTAAACTTTTCTCTCTTCTTTTATTTCTATAGGATGATTAACATACAGTAGTTCCAAATTAGACGAAAATGTAATATACACTTGATTTACGATCAAGTTTGACATTTTTACGATCAAAAACTATCAAGAATATAAATCCACAATTTAGCTTTATGAGTAAAAATGTTTTTATAAATTACAATAAATCACTCACAATATACTAATTGTGTGGAAATTTATGGCATTAATCAGTCGCCTTTGGTATACATTTAAAAAATTGTTTGAACGCCAGTCAAACAATTTTTAAAATGTACAACTGGCGTTTCTTTGGAGGCTTTTATTGGTAGCCTAGAAATATGCCGCCTTACTCCAAAAAAAAATGTTTATGTCTTGTTGATTAAAAATATCATCTTATCTCATCAGACTATACATATAGCTGGGCACAGGCCTCGCATATAATATATAGGGTGGTCAGAGCCATACTCCACCACGCGGGTACAATACGGATTGGTGGAAGGACGGTTTGTAAGTAAATTAGCTAGTAGTAGGGTTTTAAGTATATGTTGGGACGTGTAACAGTGCTAGTTGTTAGTCAACTTGCAGAAATAAATTGACTTTATTTATTGATTTATTACATAACAAAATAGGTGTTAAAAATAACACATAAACCAATTAAGTTTCCTCAAATTAAATAATACATAGGCAAACCAATTGTTTTTTTGAGAACATTAAAATATGTAAAACTATAAAATTATAAAAAGATGACATAATATGTATCGATATTAACCGGGACCAGCAGCTTCACGTGCCTCCCGAAGCACGGAGATGCTTGTAAATAGACGTCACTTGTATGGTCAGAATGATCACCCATCCCGAACATGACCGCGCCTTATGTTGCTTATCTTTTTGTATCACTAACAAAGCATTGCCACCAATACGCCAGAAGCATCTTGCTCTATAAAGACATCGACAAAAAATTTAGGTTAAGAAAAAAAAGAAAACTTCATACTAATTTGGCGGCTGTTTTGAAACGACAATTCACTTTTATTTCATATCTTAAACGTATGATTCACACGATGACAGCATTAAAACAATGCAAGCGCAAATAAAACATTTCCACTGGCGACTAAAATACGCGTTCCCAGCGATTAGTCGCAGACAACTAATCGACCGCTCACCCAATCTTGGGACTGTATTTATATTCAATTCCTGATTTACTGAGCAAGCTAAAAGCGTTGAAAAAACTTTTTTTTTAACGCTATCTTCCACATAAAAATATGGGCAGAAGTGGCCTTAATAACTTTACATTACCTTCGTTCTGAACTAGAAATAATTAAGCAAAGATAAAAAGATTGTTCGACTATTTAGTAACACTAACTTAAATATTATTAATACTGCAAGTGCAACTAATACCATTACTGAACGATTTGCCTAGGAAATTCATGCTTTTGAGCCTGGTAAACAACACAGGCCATTCTATTATACTCAATATCAGATGTCAAACGCTTCCTATCAAACCTATAAGTGGCAAAATTCAGCTATTAGAATAAATCTGGAGATCGGTTTCAGCGACACGAATAAAATTAGGATCATCATATTAATAAAACTCTATAAGCGATAAAAAGTCGTAAACCCATCAGTCTAATGTCGAATCATCGGTCAAACGTTTGATTTCGTTGACCACCAGCTCTGGCACATGTTCAACCCTGTTTGCAGACGTTAATGCTAGTTTGAAAATCTAAAAAATACCAGATTTTGATCGTCAGTCTCCGTTCATACTCGTGAGTTGACGCGAAGTTGTTAATGTGGGCACTTCATTAATGACTGCATTTATGAAGTGCCCACATTAAGTACATCGCGCAGAGTACGTATAGGTTTATTCTGAAACTATTTACTACATGCAAATCTATCAATACAAAGGTACACGATAACTTCGGTCAGATAGATAAATAAATAATTTTTTTGATCTATTTATAAATTTGTTCGGAATACTTATTTGAAATATGAATATTTTAAAGTTAAATAGATTCTACGACCGCTTGGTGCAGTGGTCCACAGGTCGGACTTCTAAAACCAAGGGTCGCGGGTTCGATCCCCGCACAGTACAAACATTTGTGTGCATGAACATGTGTGTTTGTACTGGTCTGGGTGTTTTTGTATAATATGTATTTATTTACAAAAAAAAGTATTTAAGTATGTTTATTCGTTGTCTAGTACCCATAACATAAGCCTCGTAGCTTAATTTGGGACTTGAGAATTGGTATGATTGTTGTGAAATATTAATTAATTTTTTCTATATTTATTATTTTTATAAATAACGTTTAGAACGTAGCGTTTAAAAGCGCCAGTGACTGCCTGGTGGGCGACGGACCACAAAAACATACCATAACAATTATTTACGATCTTGGAATCAAATGCGGCTGTCATAAAACAAGAAACGCGTCACCCGGTAGTTTATGAGCTACAGTGAGGATTACAGTTGCTTTTTGACTGCACACTTTTGTGTGACACTTTCTAAGGTTGTCCCAAAATGTATTTTTAATTAGCAAGACAGGAAATTTAAAGGTACAGCACCTTTAAATCATTCTAATAGTCCTCCTGGCCGATTTCGACCACGGCGGCCAAACAATCTCAACAGAGATCAGCCAACTACGTAGGAGATATTAGCACAAGTGTGAGCGCAAAACACAGATGCCCTCACTGTTCCATCACTCTCATAGTTCGGTGAAACGGCAATCCGACATGACCGGAGCCAACCGACTCTGAGCTGTTTTTGAGAAATTCATGACAGAAAATCTCAGAAAAATGTTTCGCTCGACCAGGGACGCAAGGAAACTTTGCCACTGCACCAACGAGGCGGTCAAATCATTCTAACGCGGTTGTGTTGACATGATCATCATTCACGA
Organism: Pyrausta despicata; assembly: GCA_963921415.1. Taxonomy (NCBI): domain Eukaryota; kingdom Metazoa; phylum Arthropoda; class Insecta; order Lepidoptera; family Crambidae; genus Pyrausta; species Pyrausta despicata. The sequence goes on along the minus strand of OY992850.1, from coordinate 1,300,916 downwards.
CTTCCCGAGACAGCATTGAAAAGAGGATTTGTCCAAAATCACAAAGACTAGGTCTTTCTGAAAAATCTGATGATCAACAGTACCTACTTTGTGTATGTCTTCCGATCAAATCCGAATCTACGATGCGCGAAGCTGTTTAAACAAAACATTTTGAGATTTTGAAATTATTATTTTGCTCAGCATTGTACTTTGGTAGGTGGACGAACAATAAATCTTGGGACATGACGATAGATCGCCAACATTGTCGAGCTATTTCTGGGAATCGTCATTAAGAAGTTGATGGATTCATTGCTCTAAAATTTCGTGTAAAGAACGCTTCTGATGTTATTTTTCATTTAAAACTTTGAAACTGATGCAGAACTGTTAGAAAGAGTCTCAATAAAAAAAGAAATTTTTATTCTTAGTGGCTTTGAGACATCGAATACTCGTAGTTCTATTAATTACCTGATAGTTGATAAAAGAAGAACTTTCTTTGGTACTGGACGGAAAATTGATGTAAAACTCAATAAAACCAACACGTTGATCGACAATTGAGTAAGAAGCAGGTCTTTCTGTCACCACTAAGAGGTGCTTATATTAGTCCAATATGTGGTCCTGCTGGAAAAAGTCATCGGTTCCTCTGCTATCATAAATCGTCAAGAAAACACTCAGCAGACGACGTCACAACGAAACCAATACCAATATTTTAGCGTTGTATAATCAACCCAAAAAAAACTTTATCACAGCATAGATCAACGTCGGCTCGTCATAAATTTGGGCACACGGAATGTTGTCGCATAAAAATTATTTTGGAACATTAGCGGCGATAATAATATGAATTTTAGATTCGTCGGTTGACACATGACTACTGATCGACGTCTAGGAAGTCAGTAACCTAGATATTAGTTAGATTATTATGCGAGTAGTTGGCCTTCGGATTGGTTATCACTCTTTCGGAGAATTGGTGACTGATAGTGGCAATAAATCACTTATTTAAAGGTGTTAAATAAAAACTCGTTAGAAAATTTGAAATTGTACACTTGCTATTCACTAATTTTGCTGTATTGGTACGTATACATAAGTATATCATGTGGTAAAGTTGAAGTAAGGCTTTAATTTATAATATGCGTGATGACAAGACTTTTTTATTTATAAGACGTCTAGATATTTTGATTTCACAAATTTAGGCAATAATAAGTCACCTTACGTGACTTTCTTACATGCAAAACTATAAAAGCCCATTATAGATGTCAGACAGAGTATTCTCACTAGGTTACGTGTACGTATTTATGATATCAACTTTTAAATCGTTTCCTGGCTTTTGATTCAATCCGCAAACTTCAATTGATGTCGGGATTTTCCTGCCTTACTAAGTAGCTTTGTAAATATTATTCTCCAAAAACTCTGTATTTTGCAGTGATTCCGACAAGAAAGGTGCAAAATCAGTCAAAAACACTGTAAGCGATCTCAGAAGTCAAGAGCATAACTCAACAGGCTGCATCCTGCATAGCATGAGATGCGCTGGCGCCGGGCCAACGACCAACACCCACAACTTTAACTTGTAAACCCTTGTAACAGAGCCCAAATTTGAAAGCCAAGACCACCGCTGAGATGTGGTTATGCACTCGAATCGCACTCCTAAGATGCAATGTGGAAAATGTAGTTCTTATGTCACTGATACAGGGTTCATTCTGGAGAATAATTTAGCGGAGTGCTGACAGCCTCAACATGATCACGTCCCAATGTTGGAGATTCTGTATAAAATTACGATGTCTTTAGAAAATTGGATTCTCTATAATAACCACTTTTATTTTTACTAGCGTAAAGTTGTAGCACTAGCAGTGAGTTACAAAATAAGGTTTAGAATGAGTGGTTTTTATATAGAGCTTATTTACGATACGATTAATGTCTGCAACTGCTTTCAGTATGGTCTTCGAAGTAATTTTCAAATAAGCGGAGGTTAAGATTGCTAATATTGTACTGGCTTAGAAAAAAAAACCACATAGTAAGAAATCCAATCAATTTCACCAATTCACTTGTGCAATGCAGCAAATGTCTGCAATGTGTTGGTTCTTAACAACAAAACAGTGCATGTTTACACGTGCAAATTAGCCCGAAGATTGACCGGTTATTCTGCATTTACCTGATGCACTGCGCGCGCGTCATCATACGGACTGCACTGGCGAACATCAACATTGAGAGATGAGTGCTATTTAAGTTAGTTAATACGCAGCCCGCTGTTTCGAACAACATTTGCAGGGAGGTGATGAGAAGCTGTACGAAATGCATGTGGTCATTGTCGTTGTTTTGTATTTCTTCTGTAGTAAAAGTTGTTCATGAGTTAACTGACAATCGGGTAATTTTGTGGGTAATTTAAGACGATTAAGCTATCTTACAACTGATTTACTTAAATATTTAGAAGTAGTTTACAGAAAGACATTCCGTTGCGACTCTTTATATTAATTAAATTGTTTATTTACCAACTAAAGGGTCACTCTCGAAAGGAACTGAACATATTGAATGTTTAACTGTCTTCTGTGCTAATGACATTGTGTGCAACAGGTTGTAGGTACTGGGTAAATTCTGTATATCCACAATGTTACATAATACCTAACAAAAAATATATATCTCCAAAACATAGAAATCATTTATACATCACACCACAAATCTTCGTCCGTGTACACAAATCAAGTGAGTGTTTCGCTGCAGTTCTGCAAGTTTGTTTACAGCCGATTGAAAGATGCCGATGACGTCGGTGTTGTGGCCAATATACGACCGCTCAGTGCTATGCATCATATCATACGAGTAACAGTGCAATGAGTATAGCTATTGGGATGACCACTGTTTAGTTAGGGAGAAATGCCAGGCAACAGACAACACTTTGTTGATATAACTTGCCCCTATTACAACGGCATTTTTGAAAGCGGTATTTTTATAAACGTACTGCCGTTAAGAGAAATTTAATTGAAACATCATCATAACAACTCACCAGATTGTCATTGGTAAGATTATGGTATGTTACCACCTATTATAAATGTCTGTAAGGGGCCGTCCATTAATTAGCGTGGTTAGAAAACCTGAAAAATAAATTCACGTGATATATGACTACACATGAAATATCACAGGGGGAAGACAGGCCCCCAAATATGTAACCAGACTTACTTTTTATTACTATATTCAACTTAATAAGCTGATTAGTGAACATTTTAGTACAAAAATCAAAACTATCACCAATCAGCTAATTAAGTGAAGCTAAGCTACTTCCCAAAATTTAAAGGGTAACCAGTGGGATTGGACTGTCCACTATTAAAGAGCCGTAGGCTACGATGGTATATCATCAGCTATTCTTAAGGCGGCGAATAATATTCTTGTTCCTTTGATCACTCATATTTGCAACCTTAGCATATCCACTGGTGTTTTCCCTGATGCATTTAAAGAAGCTCTGGTGCATCCTATCCACAAAGGTGGCAATAGGGCTGATCTTGGTAACTATAGACCCATCTCTGTCCTTACAGCTTTGTCAAAGGTCCTCGAAAAGATTATTAATAAGAGATTGTTAAGTTATCTTCATAAATTTGAAATACTTGCAAAAAATCAGTATGGGTTCAGATCTGGCGTGTCAGCCGAGGATGGGGGGATTCAGTAAGTTCCATGAGGAACTTACTGAATTTATTGCAAAAAACATTGACATTAAAGCCAAAGTTATCGGAACGTTCCTTGACCTCTCAAAGGCCTTTGATACGGTTTCTGTTCCAATGCTAATTAATAAGATGGAGCAAATTGGTATACGAGGAACAGCTTTAGATATTTCTCGTGACTATCTTACAGGGCGGAAACAATGTGTAAAATTAGCTAACTACACTAGCGACTGCCGAACTTTATCCTATGGCGTCCCGCAAGGTAGTGTGCTCGGGCCCACTTTGTTTTTAGTGTACATAAACAGTCTGTGTCAACTATCTCTACCGAATTGCAAAATAATTACATATGCCGATGACACGGTTCTGCTTGTACATGGGGACTCATGGGAGAATGCCCGCACTTCTACTGAATACGCATTGAAAAATGTCGCAAAATGGCTAGAAGCTAACCTTCTCACCCTTAACGTTGGCATAACCAAATATATAACCTTCTCCGCATCTAAAACTTCCCAGCCTCGCGAACACTTCAAGATAAAAATTCACTCATGTGAGGAGCAGAATCACGACCTAACCTGTGACTGCCTGTCTTTAGCTCGTGTAAGTGACATTAAATATCTTGGTGTTCACATTGACAGCACTCTTACCTGGAGCACGCATATTGAGATCTTGACAAAACGAGTACGTAAAGTTATGCCTATATTAAGAAAACTTAGGAACTCGGCTGATCTGAACACCCTTCAAATGGTTTATTACGCCCTTGCTCAGTCCATCTTATCCTACTGCATTCCTGCTTGGGGTGGTGCCGGTGTCACGTACCTTCTTCAACTCGAAAGGGCGCAGAGAGCTGTTCTAAAGGTCATGGCCAATAAACCCTATCGTTACCCTACTGTTGAATTGTATGCTGATTGTGAAGTCCTTTCCGTAAGACAGTTATATGTGCTTCAAGTAACGCTAAGAAAACATTCCTCGCTTTGCTTGGATGAAACCCTCTTGAAACGCCGCTTAAGACATAATGTTTGTCGTAGTGTACCTCATAGAACGGCTTTTGCAGGTAGACAATACTACATTCGTAGTTCTTATATCTACAATAAATTAAATAAAATGTTGAATATCTACACCAGTCCACTTTCAAAAGTTAAATTCGTTCTAAAAAATTGGCTACAAAAACTTACTTACCTCGAAACGGAGGACCTCCTGAAGATTCCGTAGTAGATTAATGGTGTTATATTAAAACAAAAGAGTTGCATGCGCCTTTTCTTGCTCACTTCCCCTCAAATACATGCACATACACACTCCATTTACTCCACCTACGCGCGTACACACACACACACACACACGTGTGTGTGTGTGTGTGTACAAACTTTATTATTTTTTCCTTTTTTGTTGTTCTTGTTACAAATTTTTATTTAAAGTTCCTTACATAAATGTTTTTTGGCATTATTACTCACAATTGAAATAAATTAATTATGTTACAATGTGGAAGAATTGACGTCTGTCACACAGTTTCTATAAACTAGTATAGACGTCAATAATCCCCATCTTAAAATTAAGTCCTTTGAATAAACTTATGTACCCATATTGGTTAAGATAATTTGTATACTGTTGAGAACAAATAAATAAAGTAAAGTTAAAAAAAAACTATTAAAGAAGAAAAAAATGTGATCCAATCTTTTCTAAGAAGACATTTCTCAAAAACGTCTTCGATGAACGATCAGTTTGTTGTTCCTTGTTATTTGTCCGTTTTATTGAAACAGGTGCATTTTGACCGACCCCGTATAGAGAGGTTCAGTGCAACCGACGGTCCTACTCCGTAACGTTCCATATTTTTAACTATAGTCATCACGCTCGCTCTGATAGTAATGATATTGTCATGAAGAAAGATGGTAAGATTCGAAATTACCTATAGAGGTTAACATAGTAAGGACCTTCCCAAGTATTGTTTGTTTTCATCGTCTCGCGTTCGATCGATTGTTTAGTTTTAAATAGTGGTGTTGAGATGACTCGTGTTTGGAATAGAAATGAATACCGCTATTCGTTTTGTAACGTGTATTTTTGGTGTTGTCCCACTGGTATTTTTCTAGAAGCACGAGACGTTTATTTACATTTACTTGTTCCAACAGGTAATCTTCATTAAGAAAGTCATGGATGATAGTAATTAGCTTAAAATATCTTTTTTTTCTTTTGATGGTGCCAAATAAGTACGTCTACGTGTGTACCAACGTACGGCCGCCAAGTTTATTACTGCGACATCTTATACTGAGGTAATATGGGTGATTTTGTATCGAAAATGAATAGCTTGATGTGGAGCCGTCTGTACGTTCGTCTAATAACAAGTCATTATATCATAGAATCTAAAAACTCGCAATTTCAACCCTGAATTGATTTTTTCGTATACAACTGATTGTTGTATTAGTATAACCAATTCATCCGGATAAATAAAATGCGCACACGCATTCTAACAAGATGTGGGACAAAGTGTTATTTTTACACTGTGACAGACGGACGGACGGTTTTACGAGCAAGATCCTGGATTCTTGGTTAAATGGTAAATTAATTACGGTTTCTTAGTGGCGTAATAAAACGATTATTCTTGATGTGAATTGAAAATAACCATTATTTAAGATACAGACAATGTGTGAGTTACATGAAATGATGTAAATGCTGTAAATGCTATATGTTTGTGATTTGTGGGCCACCCGCATACACACTTTCTGAAAAAATTGACACCGAAACTAAAAGATTTTCCGCTGGATTTTGTAGAGTGAAGAACTGTTTACTCGCACTGTATAATGATTTGAATTTATTGACACGATTTAGTTACCAACGATAACTTGTTGTATGGAAGAGATTGCTACAAGCAATAAGACCGTTCATTATAAGATAATTTACATTTAGAAAGAGCGGAGTCTCCTGGCACAGGCATTGTTATGCTTAAAGGAGGCCCCAACTACTGTTAAGCTGTGTAGGTACATGTTTGAAAACAATAAATAATTTTGAATTTGAATTTTTGACCGCCCAAATTGTACATCTTTCTCTGTTAAACTTGTCTGTAATTTTTGTCTTGTGTCAATAAAGGGTTAATCTATCTAGCTATCTAACTGTTCTACGAGTATGATCCAGTGTCGAGCAAACATTTTCATCCGTCACCATTACAGCGTACAACACTTGACTTAATTAAATCCAACTGAATTTGGCTCTTAATGACCTTAACATAAAAAGTCTGATATACGATTGTCGTGAGTCGTGACACTGTAATAAAGAGTTTGATAACTCAACAGCAATGACGACCAAACGCACCGAAGTACAGACATCCTTATAATATTGTGATTAATTTTGAACCCTAACTCGATGTGTTAAGAGCAATACCAAATGACAGTAGTGGGTAGCTGTACATCAACGCCTCCATCATTCAACGTGAGCATGTTTACTTAAGCAGTCAATTAAAAAAACAAGCCGAAAAGGTAGCGGCTCCCAAACTTATGGCCGAAGGTCTTACACAAAAAAATGTTTACCAAACTTTACGTTACCCAATAAAACAAATTATCAGATCTTAAGCAGTTGTATAGTTAATCCGTTGATGAACATAACATACCCTTGTACATTTCTTGTGCAATAAAGTTTTAAATAAATAAAAAATTGGTTGCCTGTAAAGTCGGTATACGGGCGAAAATTTTACGTGACAACGACTTTGAGTGGTAAAATAATATTAATGTGAATATTCATTCGTATAACATGAACCGGTGTGTATGCCTATCTCTCTCACTCTCTCTCTCTCGCTCTGTCTCTCTCGCTCTTAGGCGGGTTAACTGTGCTCGAGTGGAAGGGACGCGTGCCTTTCACTTTTTATGTCTGTCTCACTCGCTCTTAGGCGGGCTAACCATGCCCGAGTCGAAGGGACGCGTGCCTCTCACTCGCTCTCATTGTGAGCGCGGAACGTGAGCGGAACGTGAGCGGAGCAGCGTAACGCAGTTTCTTGAAGTGTCACCCGGCAAACCAATTTATAAGACGTTGTCACGTCAAAACATAATAATCATTCAAGTAGGTAAAACAGCACTAAAAGCACATGATTTACCTACATGGTACAGTCCTCATAAATGAAACTTGCTTTCCTATTGCCCCCTAAACTGTACCTTCCAAACGGTTCTGTGTTTTGTACTGATAACATGTACCTACTGGGCCCATACTCGTATAACGACCTTGCTTTCCGGTTACTGGTAGTGTTCTTATTTCAAAAAAATAGAACACAATACAGATTAACGCAGAGCTTCTGTTGAGCCTAAAAAAGATCGTTATAGGGCCCTTGTATAGTCATAGTACCCGAAAAACTTTGACAATCAGTGCGCATCGCTAAGTGAACACGGCCACACACGGCTACCGGCGGCCGAACATGAAAAATCAATTAGCGCCGGCAGCGCCACCTACAATCGCGGTGCGCGCGCGCAGCGAACGCGTCGCGACGCACGATGCATCCGTAATGCGCTATGTGTTAGTAGTTAGAGAGGTGCTTTTACCAGTTGGCTTAATAAGATTGAGAACAAGAGCAAAGAGGTATCGTTGAAAGGTAGAAAAAATAGATTAGTCATAACTCAAAATGATAGCTTAAAATGTCATCTAAAGAAGTGCATTATTATTAATTTCGTGACAATATAAATCGATTTCCAGATAGAACTATATTTAAGTGTCAAAAAACTTATAAAGGAAAAGGCAATCAAAACTATGGACTCACTCAGCATACAAATATTTGGAAAATTATAAATCAAATCAGTTTTAAATAAGCACGAAATTGTCACAAACCTGCTTCTATCATCAAAGTTGGACAATATCCATAGAATCAAGAAGTTATATGAGCACTCATTTGGTTTGACGTGAATTTATTTAATTTCACTCGTATACCGGAGAGATGACGGCTATCTATAAAAATAAAGTTATGTCATCACGGTGGAGAAAGACACGCCGTTATATTTGAGTTTGAATCATCTTTTAAAAATATGAAACATGAAAATTATGAATTTTAATAGCCGCCCATCTCAAATATACGCGCAATGTTTTATCAAAAGCTTTTTTCAAGTCTGTTTGCGAAGTTACTGAAGTCAAAATCAGCAATAGTAAACTACTGTTTAATTTTTTGTTATGTTCATGAAGTATAGTCTAATCTACACCTAATATTGTCACATTGTAATTAATTTTATTTTTTATTTTATTTTATTTAAACTTTTCAGTTTTGTTTTTCTCAAAAAACATTTCACAGAGTTCAACAAAAGTTCCAAGTAATAACGTCTAGCTCATGGAGGAGTAATACAAAACTGTTTCCATTATAAAAATTGCATTGACTTTGAACAGCATCAATGTCAAACGTTGCGCACGCGCCGTCACTTCCACCCTCCGGAGCGAGACCCCAAAGAAGACATATCTCTCCACCACAATCTATTGTCCATTGTTTTTGCTTTCAGTTATTTATGACGAACGACATTACACCCATCTCTCTCCTTCACATTACACTCCAATGCCCCTGTCTCGCTTCTGCCAGGCTTCCGTCCGGTTACGCCGCGAATAAATTACCTTTGAAGAGATTATTTATTAGATTATTCATTGTGAGTCCCAGTGCTGTATTGGTCTCAGAACACGGAGGTTTTTATTTTCCAAACTTTTTGCCATTGATTGATTTGTGGCATCGAGTTTATCGGACAATGGGATGGATTCGATTGTCTTTTTGAGATTTTTTGATTCGCATACGAGGACGTTCCATTTATGGTTTCCTAAAATTAATGGTGTGCGATCGTTTTAAATTCGAATTCATTCACCAATCTGCCTTCGGAAAGTATAGCAAACATTCAACTATTTTCCACGATTATGAATACAAAGTTTTCATTGTTTAATTAAGAAACAAATAAACAAATCAAATAAACTTACCTCCCAATCCAACAAGTGAACTTTATTCAGCAAGATAAAGACATCCGACGGCCGGCCATCAATTAACCCACACAAAACTTTTAATTAGAAAAAAGGAACCTCAATAAGAAGGGCGACAGACGCCGACGAATTCAAAAACCCAGTCTCAACCGCCATAAATAATTGGGACAAAACCCTCCCACCCCCCGGATAAGTGTCTAAAATTTTCACAATCCGGCAATAAAAAGATAATTTATTAGAATAGCTCTTATTGTTTTCGTTATTTATGTATATGGAGTAATGTAATCTAGCCAGGGCCCTAAATAAATAATTCCTCTTTAATGTCTCGCCTTGCCTAATCTCCTGAGCGGAGGATACTTCGCGTTTGTCCGCTATAATGGCCACCAGAGGTATTTTTAGGTCTAAATAAATATGATTTGTTGTGCCGTTTGTGACAGAATTAAATTTCGTCCCGGCTAGTAGCGGGTGTCGCAAATCTTTGAATTAATGAGTCATCGCTGAATATGCATTATCGCCTTTATTTGGGACTGTTAATCTTGGGAATTGCACGTTTAGACGCAACGGTGGGGGACGAACTGTTTTTGATAGCAATTAAGATAGTTCACGAAGCTTTCATTGACTGCCTCGTTGGTGTAATGGCAAATTTTCTGCCTTACATCCGAGAGGATCTGGGTTCGAATCCCAGATCGAGCCAAAAACTTTCTGAGATTTTGTGCCTCGGATAGCACGTTAAGCCGTTGGTCCTGCGCCTGGTCTCTCTCCAGTCAAGTCGGATTGCCGTCTCACCGAACTTTGAGAGTGATGGAACATTAAGTGCACCTATGTATTGCGGTCACACTTGTGCACTATAATATCTCCTGCGTAGTTAGCTGATCTCTGTTGAGATTGGCCGCCGTGGTCGAAATCGGCCAGGAGGACTATTAGTTACGAGTATACTAATCCTATCAGGCAGTTAAATGATCATCTTATAAGATTCTTATTAAGACAAATATTTGAATATGACTCGTCATTTCATAAAAGCAATCATTCGAATGGAAATCGTTTTGAGAACCACGTTTGAATATTTTTATTACTACCATAACTTTTCGATTAACATAAACTTAGTGGTTGATGAACAGAATTCACGTGATGACTAAGTAGAATGTTGTACATAACAGTTCCTGATTCGTTAATTTATGACAGTCGTCAATTCTATTCCGCTTCGGTCATGTGACTAACACGGTTCAGAGAAATAGAAATCCAATTATCATTCATCAAACGACAGGTTCTTAGTATAGCAAACTATGTTCATAATAACGCACACTTTATTGGATGGATTCAAATTATGGTCATCAAATAAATAATCGACGATCGATTCCATAAACATTGTTTGGAACGAACATAATAAAGCAGAACAAAAATATTGATGTCACTTAATTCTAATTTAAAGCAAAAGGTTATAATTTAATTCTTATTTCAATATTTTGAGTCTGAGAACAATAGCATCGTCAAAGTAGTTACTATTTCGATAGCACTAAGAAATGTTGTGATAAGTTAATATTTAAAGTTCACTCTAGTAAATGATATTCCTTTCGGCACAAGACTAGTAGTCAGACAAATAAATACAATTCTATGCCAATGCAAAATGCACTAATAAATCTTCACATCCATTTGCCAAAAATCATTAACCGTGTCATGTATTTACAAAAATTGTCGACGCTCCGTCCTTACGCCCACAGTAACAAATTACGCCAAAAATGTTTATTGCTCTCAAACAAAAGAAAGAACACGACGCCCGCCACCCTGCACATCACATGCAGATTCGGCCGCCTCTAGACGGTTTGAACTTCAGTGGCCATTTCTGAAAATTAGTGGATGTGTGGGGGCAGAGGGGGGTGGGAGCGCAATGGCGAGGCGCATGATTTACGCCAGTCCCGTATTATGTTTTGACTTTAATAAACAGAGCGTTTGTCAGACCGGGCGACGCCGGCCCTGGTCGCAGCTAAATAGTGGGGACAACTATTTTAGTCTTCAAGATGTTTATGCACAATATGCACAACTTCTAAATTTTCGTTGGAGAAAAAATATGACTGCGGAATGTCGAGCTTTCTTATGAGACTGGAATTTACGTTTCATTCAAGTTTCTTTCGTTTCTTATTTAAGTTTTCATAACGTAACTCGAAACTTTTCGGGTGCAATGACCTCTAAAGTTTTGTTTCGTAGAGTAAATTCACGTTAACTTCAGTAATCTTACTATCCAAAGATCTCGTATGATAATTTACACGACAGAAGTTCCAAAGTGTTACCGTTCAAAACCATTTCTGCCTATTTCCCTTGATTCCTTTCTAAATTCGATTTGACACTCGAAATTCAACGTTAATCAACAAACTTGCATTAAACGAGCATATTTTGATAGTACGGGCGGTCAGGGCAAAGTTTGCATGTCCGCTTCTGACTGGAGTCAGTAAAAGTGACTCCCAGCTGTCGGACAGTTGTACGTAATTTTAATTAAAAGGAACGTAGCGGGAAGTTTGTTCCTCGAGACGGGGCGATCTGAGTGACTTGTTTGATTTAGCAAATGAAATTTAATAAAATATGCCGGGCTGTCTGCTTTCGCCAAGTTCAGCTTAATTAATAAATGCATCACAAAGGAGCTAGGAAATGCAGTTGTCGAACGATGCACTTTGATAAAACTAAGCAAGGCATTCAATTAACTTTGGGAATTTATAAAGACAACTCGTGATGTACGGTCATATTATTATCAAGTACATAATGCTACAAATCGTGACTTGAACACACTTTCAAGTCGAAAACGATGATCGAAAGTACATTGGATCAACCATTATGAAACGAAGAAAAAAAAATATTTTAATAAAAGCCAAAAGGCCATTTTTAAAAGCGACATCCATAAAGAGTTGAGGTAAGCAGCTAACCTGACCGATCACGACCATTACACCGTTTGCGGACTCGCAAACGGCCTTTAGTTCCGTGCCCCGTATAGTTTCACCCCCCTTCCAGCTTTTAATTATAATACTTTATAGCCCAATAAATCACGCCGTACGTCCCTCGGTACCACTCCCCCCATCTACCCCTAACCCCCCTTCTCGCCTTTGAAGGATATCAGTTCAATTCTCGCCCACCGTAATAATTTATAAAGAAATTATTCGCTTTTTCAAGGGAGATCGTTCACAAAGGTGTGGTGTGGTGATCCTGTGATTCGTGAGACAATTGCAATTGGATGGTTGATTGAATAATGGACGTGTGGACTTTGGTTTTAGTGCGGTTTGATTAGATTTTGTAGTATTCCGGTGTTTCGAGTTGTTTGAATTTGAAAACTTTAATCAATTCGTAATATTTTTTGACTGTTTCGTTGGTGTAGTGTCAAGGTTTCGGTCTTACATCCGAGAGGTCCTAGGTTCGAATCCCAGGTCGAGCCAAAATTTGTTTCTGAGATTTTCTGTTATGAATTTCGCAAAAACAGCTCGGAGTCGGAAAGTTGGCGGTTTTAAACCCCTGGGCCTCGGAAAGCACGTTAAGCCGTTGGTTCTACGCCTGATCTCTCTCCGGTCATGTCGGATTGCTGTCTCATCGAACTTTGAGAGTGATGAAACAGTCAGTGCACCTGTGTATTGCGCTCACACTTGTGCCTATAATATCAATTGCCCAATTGGCTGATCTCTGTTGGCTGCCGTGGTCGAAATCGGCCTGAAGGACTATATATTTTTATGATGACAGTCATCAGTCATCACTCATCACAGAAGTAGACAGTAAATGCATATACTGTTTTCAATTCGCAGTTTTACTTTTCAAATATAGACACGTCAGTCTCACAGCCATTTTGGGTCAGTCCTCGTCTCATAAACAATTACCATGTGTGCACAGAAAATAAACTATCCCAGAGCTGAGTGATCAATCAGTCGTCAAAACGCTGGTACACGGCTGTTTGTTTCCATTAGCCTGGCTAGATACGTTTAATGGTCGTTGTCGTTGGCGCCTTTTTAAAGAGAAGATCCTAGCCGAATAAATTTGAGCATAGTTTTGGAGAACGATTAAGATATTTAATACATTACACAACATAAAAGGGGCAAGATTTTTTTGTTGCTTAAAATGCTTGTTTTATTTAATGGGCATTGAATATAAAATGTGAAACTTACTCTGCATATATTTACGTTTTGTTGAGTCAGACAAAATCAGACTGTAATTTTGTTGTAACGCGTTAATGGCGCTTAAGAGCTAATTGAGAAATTCTGTAAATATATACAAGGTGTAACAAAAATCCCCTTATAACTGAAGGGTGTTGTTGTGCCCGTATACCTAAGCAACTTTCGCTAAGAAACCTAGGTCGAAATCTCAAAAAATCTTTTGGCTCTCCCATAGTAAATCGATCAGCTGATTGGCAATTTTGTATGGGAGGTCCGATTTTTTTTTTGAGATTTTGACCAAGGTATCATTGGGAATGTTGTGCAGTTTTCCGGGCACAACAACACCCTTCAGTTATAACGGGGTTTTTTGTTACACCTTGTATTTTAGTGTCTTAAACATCTTAGGTAGGTATCTTCAGTTTGAGTTGTTAGCAAAAGCATAAAAGTTGTATTAGGTTTTCATCTTATCAGACGATTTTAACTTATCGGTGGACTTATCAGGTCCGTCGCACATTGGGTACAATCGGATATAAGTTAGCCGGTATAATTGTTTTATCTCTTCCGATTTTTTGTCGGATCCCGCGTACAATGGACACGGAATTGTACAGTGGAGCATAAGTCAGCCGACTAAAAAACGGTAAATCTCCCGGGTCGGGGCCGACTGACTTATGGCGCGTCTGCGATTGTTGCACTTTCAGCGGCAAAGATGACCAAGGAGTTTAGAAACAGAAGGCCCATTCAAAGAATTATATTACACTGTCACGTTTTATTTCTTCTTAGCCCAGCGGTATTACTGGTAACGAATATTCTTTGGCGTTAAGGCCACCATTTGGACAAAGTTTTGTTACGCTATAAAGCTTAAATAAATAAATAATTTATAAAACATTTCAAGGTTATTATGGTACAAAAATAAATATGTTTTACAGTGATGAATAGAATATGAAGAGCCAGTACCACTAACGAAACGTTCTATTAACAAAACCTGTAACATACACACATAACAAATTAGCATTAAATATCGTCGACTTTGGTTTTATTACATAAATAAAATTGTGTCACAATGTACCGCATCGACCCCAAACGCTTCAAAAAGTCCAAAAATTAAGTATTTATCACAACATAACAAAATAATTGGCAAAATACACAGCAAATAATCGGAAATATAGGCAAAATAATAGATATTAATTGTGGGTATCTGCCATTTCACTACTCTATGCCCAGTGACGCAAGGAGGCCGTGAAACGTACGTGAATGATTTAGAATGGAAACGCGACGCGGGCCTCGTACGGGGCGCGGACGTGAGTCGCGACGCGACGGGCTCCGTAATAATTACTTTGCAGATATGATAAGTTATTTATTCGACATCTCCACATAGTGTCACGTTAAGATGTAATGATACTTACCTTAGGTGACTTTGATATTGTATTCTTCTAGAAGTTGAAGAGCAAATTAATGCTTTTGCTTACCTGAAACAAAAAAAATACCTTTGTTTAAAATTCATCCATTATCATATGACATTGATCGCACGATAAAAGTCAAATTGACTGATTACTGTCGTTTCTGCTTAGCGTAATAGTATGACTGGTAAAGAATGCCCAATGGCGTCAAATCCATCTTTTGTACAAAGTTCTGTTGCGCTATAAAGCTTAAATGAATAAATAAAACAATGAATTGCTAGCAAACAATAATTTGTTATAATAGGTTCTAGTATAGTAAATGTATCATGATTGAATAATTGTTAAAACACAGGTATCTTACTAATTTTATAAGTCTTCTATTAATCCAAAATTAATATCAAAAAAGATTGTGTCACGAGAAGCCGCTGGATGCGGGCATCGCAGGACCAATCGCGGTGGAGATCCTTGCTAATGCTCAGCAGTGGGCAGCGAAAGACTGATATGATCATGATGTTGATAAAGATTGCGCCTTAAAGTAAGAATATGCAACATTATTTTGTCTCTGCTTCACTTCCTACGTACAGATAAAAAAAAATGCTCTCCACAAATGTGGAATACAAAACCGGCGCAATATCTCCTTTTTAATTCACTCATAATCTTGAACCCCCCACAATGCCGTTCTCCTGCATCCAGCAATAACCGTAACTTGAAACTTTTCGCTCCACGGCTTGAAATCCGTCCAATCGATACGAAACGAAACCAACCACCGACGCTATTATCATATTTTTGAGGCAGTGCCTCAGCACTCGTAAACATCGGACGGAATGAGCACTAATTTTGTACACCCTCTCACGGAAAGGGGGGCGCGTTTTACATAAATATGTCATATTTGTACGCACGAGCCAAGTCGGAACAGGGTTGATGGGTGGATTGCGGTGAATGCCTGTGGCCTCTCGGCATACGGTGAACCCGCCACGTTCCCGAGTCAAATGGCACCGGAGGGCACCGTCAGGTTTTTAGTGGGTAGGCGGGTTCTCTCTCTGAGGCCTGAAGTCCCACATAACCCCCACCAGCCGCTGCTGCAGCTGTGGCAGCTGGGGGTATGCGTAACAGCATATCCCTGACGTGGATAGGTGAAGCCAGTGAATTGTTTTGTAGACCAGTGTTCTGAGCAAAGTTTGCAGACAAGTAAGCAGGCTATGAGTTGCTTTGACCAACTAGTGACACGCATAAAGGGAAGTTCAAAGGTTAGCAGTGAGGTGTCTCCCTACCCTCTTCGTCATCTTTTTCGCTTCATTTCTTGTTATTTGATATTGATTTCCGCTCAGCATCATTGCTACTATTCAGAACGTTTCATATCTTTTAATTCTAAATTTAATTTCTTGAAAAATTAGCGATGACACAAAACGCCATGCATATTTTTAATAGTCATTGGCAGTCTACAAAGTCTATCACGTCTGTTTAACTAAACGGCGGCTAAATAAAAAAGTACCAGCTCGATATTTTAAAGATTCCAATTATTATTTTTTCTAACACAAAATATTTAAGAAGCTAACAATCTTATAGATTAAGCTATTCACACAAAGAACCGAAATACAACGCTCAGACATAACGCTATTTAGGGAGAACGACAAACTTATCGATATATCGTCCTCTGGCGAAACGATTGACACGGATCCCGTTGTAACGGTAATCGAGACACATTGCCGACTTCTCGCGAAAACTCTTTACGTTTACGAGGAACGGTGACGATTTTAGGGCGAGCGCAGACTGTGGGTGTTTATTGACAGAATTTTATAGGTTATATATAAGATATTCAGTAAAGTTTGCATTGTTTGTATAAATTATTCAATACATTTTCATATGTATATGTGCATATAATTTTTTTTTCTAAATAATTTGATGGGACTGATGAACCAATGACACCTTCATTGATGCAGCACTGCCTTACCAAAAAAAACTACAGCAGTGATTTAAAATACATACATTAATAATTCTTAAACCTATTTGTTATAAATAATAAAGTTACTCTTTGATGATCGTTCTGTGGACACAATTAAAAAGAGATGTTTTTTCCATCATCCACATAAATTGTGCTAGTATTTTAAATAGCCGTTGACGTCAACGACCATCAGCTAAGTCCATCAAAATAATAACTCAGCGATGTTAAAATGATGATATTATATGATGTTATAACTGTTATACGGCATGGGAACAGCTTAGTACACAGATGTAGGTCACACATGGCCGCAGTAAGGAAATCTTGGATGATCGTAGCCAAAGTAATACTTGTGTTATCACGCTTTTGAAGCGAAACAAATGATGTGACAATTGAATTCGCGCATTCCACGGGCAGTGCGCGAGTAATTTATGTTCGCGCATGACAGCGGCTGAGAATGGTACATGGTTTTTGATGTAGGGGTGTTGTGTGTTGTCATATTTTTGAGCTTTAAGTGGACAAACAGACAATAGTAGGACGTACATCTGGAAGACTGAGTTACTTTCTGTCATTTCCAATGGAAAATTGGCGAAAAGTCAATACGAATGTGCAATACGAGGATATTTAACTACTTATATGACAGATCTATTTTGGACGTCATTCGTTTTAGTTATTACTATTTATATCCTAAGCGAAATCTTACGAGTATGATAATCTCACCATGGCGACCAATCAATGCAGTGTAAAAAGAATTCATGTTAATGAGACATTTGACCGCTTTCAAATTAGTTACACAAGCTAACACCAGGTGATTCACATTCCACTCCATACAACTGTACCTTTACAGTGACTGCCTCGTTGGTGTAGTGGCAAAGTTTCTGCCTTACATCCGAGAGGTCCTGGGTTCGAATCCCAGGTCGAGCCAAAAATTGTTCTGATACAAGAGATCTGTCATTTCTGAGATTTTCTGTCATGAATTTCTCAAAAACAGCTCGAAGTCGGGAAGTTGGTGGTGTTACGCCCCCGTACCTCAGAAAGCACGTTAAGCCATTTGCGCCTGATCTCTCTCCGGTCATGTCAGTTTGCCGTCTTACCAAACTTTGAGAGTGATGGAACAGTGAGTGCTCCTGAGTATTGCGCTCACACTTGTGCACTATAATATCTCCTGCGTAGTTGGCTGATTTCTGTTGAGATTGGCCGCCGTGGTCGAAATCGGCTAGAAAGACTATTATTAAAGTGACTAACAGCTGACATTGTTAAGAAGCTGACATTTAAAACATAGCGCAAACAAACCCGCGACTTGCTCGCCCACAAACGTTCGTCTGCGGCCAGCCCGCGGCGTTTGACAGATAGAAGTCAGATTTATGTGTTTACTGTATAAATCACAAGTCAGGCGTCAACCGCTCTGCCTTCTTTTTTCGTCTGTCTGTCCGCTATATATCATAGCGTGGCTCGGTCTTGCGTCTTCCGCGGTTGCGTTTTGTAGTTTTTCCACGATGGAAATGTTTTCAGTTTGGAGCCGCGGTGCGAATGACCAGAGGTTTTAAAAATTCGTTTACGTTGAATTTGAAAGGTTGGTTGAGTTTTAGTTCAACTTTTTAAAAGCAGCATGTCAAGTGGTCTCTAAAATTCATTAGTTTATTAACGATCGAGATAAATTGTGATGCTTATTCGGAAGTTGAAAGTAAAATCAATGACTCTTTTCCAAATTCAAAGTAGATTAAATTTTTTCACACCAGAAAAAAAATAACAAAATGTCTGTTAAATTTAGTGTGACAAACAGGTAGAGACAACTGTTCAAAAACGTCCACCATCATAATTCCAAACAAAAGATGACGGAATCATTAATAAGTGCCGCAATAAAAATTTCTCGAGACCCGAAATGATCACGCGCGTTCCAATTTTAAAAATTTCAACAAAACAATAATAGAAAATGTATAAATTCACTTAATCCAGGGACGTAGCGATTTATCTTGACGACAAGACGTCGCGCGATCAGTCATCGTCTCCTTAACGAGTGGGCCAGCTGTTCTGTATGGGATTGATAGACCTATAAACTATATTTATAGTTGGAGGAACACTTTGGGAATAGTTCGTGATGCGTGTCGCTCAAATACGTGGATGTGTGAAAGTTGGACGCGCCATTCGATGACTGGCACCCTTTGCTCGGCATATGACAAAAGCCAAAAAATAATCGCAAAAGAACGCCTGGACCACTTCTGCCATTTTTTTTATTTTTTTTTTATATTCCTTAAAGTACCTACAGGGTTGGATTTTACGAACAAAAAAAAAAGCAACAGGCAGGGCAA
Source organism: Pyrausta despicata (assembly GCA_963921415.1). Lineage (NCBI taxonomy): Eukaryota > Metazoa > Arthropoda > Insecta > Lepidoptera > Crambidae > Pyrausta > Pyrausta despicata. Next base: position 1,281,623 of record OY992850.1, on the reverse strand, counting down.
CGTCTGCGGGGTCCGCTAGTATTATATAAAAATTAATGCCACTTTTCGTTGTTATTTTAAAACACAAGAACGGGCTTACCTTTAATTTGGTTTGGATAACCAAATTTTTAGGCTTTGTCGGACTATTTAGTAGATGGTTTATGTGCAGTTTGCACAAATCGGTTCTTTTTTACAATATTACCTTTTATACGTAGCGAGGCACGTTTCTACCGGGCCGCTAGTTATACATAAAAACCAATATTAAAACTGCACTGATTTCCAGCGCTGTAAAAAAAAATATTTTGATTAAGCTTAAGTTCTTTGTATTTTGACCAACTACATTTCATTTTGTTATTCTATCTATGAGGTAAAAATAAGAGAGACAGGAGGCTAACAATTATATTTAATTTATTATGGCTCACAAAATAAGTTACAGTCGGCGAATAACGAAAAGTAAACCATTATACAAAGCTAGACTAAAACTCTAAACATAATTGAACTAATAATATTAATACTCTGATTGGAACTAGCTAAATTTCTCTTTCATGATGTTAACAGGTCAGTACCCACAAGGTGCTTTTTCTCAAAATCCTACAAAATTATTGTAAAAAATAGCTATCTAACTTCAAATTGCCGCATCCACGCTTCATTCTTTCTTGTTTTCGTACCTCCGAGCGCAGTAAAGACTTGTCTCCCACTCAGCCAATAAAACACGGCTTATTGTCATCACACTGCTACTGGTGTGACCGTCTATTTGTAGCTTGTGAATCAGAAATCATAAAAATAGGTGCCTGTTATTAGAAAAAACACTCGAAAAGACATAATAAACATTCTTTTTCGGCTCCGGTCATCAGAGATGATTCAAATCCCCGACTTTTATAGTCCGGTCCAATGCTCTAACCACTGAGCTACTGAGAATCTTAATCCTCCCTGATGACCAGAGCCAAAAAAGAATTTAAGTGTCATTTAGAATTTTAAAATAGCGTTCACAACGCAAAAAATACTTTATCTACGGACATATCATTAGTGCTCTAAAATGCGTTCAGAAACCGTAGGAAATGACCAGCATTACTACAACCAATTTTACTATGAGAACTTTCTTATCTGTGGCAGTAGGTAAAATCTGTACTGTAATGTTATAACAGTATCAATTTCTGTATCGTTATGACTTTAAATTTGGAACAGCTGTCAAAACTGAAGTAGGTCTCTATTCTAGTATCCATTGATATTAAAGCAGTTATCGATATGAAACGTCAAATTCAGTATGTTTTTTAATCCAAATCGCACGACATATGATCACGAGTGACATGAGGATAGGGACTTCATTCGTTTGTCTATGATATAAAAAAAAATCGTCGTGACGGAGGATTGTAGCAATCACTAGTAGCAATGCAGGTCATTTCCCTACGACCTCTGAACCCATCTTAGAGTACTTATGATATGTGTGTAGATAAAGTAGTGTATGCAACTGTACATAATTAGGCCTTAAAAAACTCGTGTGATGCTATTATGAAACTCGCTGACGCTCGTTTCATAAAACCACACTCGTGTTTTAAGGCCCCTCATTATGTATCAGTTGCATAAACTACTATAATAAATAAGACTGTGAGTTTACTAGTCTATCTGGCTAGTTCTCTGATTTGCTACATGCAAGCAAAATGAGACAATATTTTTAAACGTAAAAATTCATAAGCACTTTTATTGGTTAGACTTTAATTTGTAAATTACTAGATTTATAGGTAAATGCGTCAACTGATTTTAAGGTTACAGGCTTCTATACTAAAAAGGAAGGTAATGAATTATAATCGTGTGGGTGATGGTAGTGAAACATTATAATAAAGTTGAAAAAGAGGATTATTTTGCTTTAAATTTCCACTAAACAAGTCCAGCGCAGGAACCAAAATACATCCAACTGTAATCACCTGAAAAAGCTAGAACTGGAAGTCGCAGGACTTACAATACAACTCACAACGTGAAATCAGAATTCAGAAGTAAAAAACTTGTCTAAATTCGTACTAAAAGAAAACTGATACTTTGTTGATTTATTAAAAAACTCCAGTAAAAATCAAGTTATTAAGTCATAGGTAAAATTTTTGAGTTTTCCTGAAATTTAAACACTTGCATTTGATGCACTCAATTTAAGATCCAAGCCTATAAATTTATACGTCTCATATACCACCGTTTAACATCGCGTCAAAATGCACTCCGCCTGAAATAACGCAACATACCTAAAAGATATTCTGCAACTGACTTCCTTGCCGATCCGGTGCACTCCTTGACAATCGATTGACGGGTGTCCTCCCCCCTCCCCCCTACACTACCCACTACCCACCTAACTTCCTCCCCCTGACCTACATCGCGGCAATATTTATAATAATTGAACCAGCCAGCCACGAATGAGTTATAAATCGAATACTTTTACCATGGTTACCGTAAAAATCACTATAGTTTGAGCTTTATTAAAACGGCGCTAAAGTACACTGGGGTGTATTGGAGTCGACAACTTCTTGATTCTTTTTTATTTATCCTTGTCGATAAAAGTTTTGTTATTAACAACCTTTTTTTGCAAAGCAAAGCAAGAAAATATTTTTGCAAAAAATAATTTAAAATATTTTTTCTTGCAATTTGGAGGATAAATATAATATCCAATATAACACATACACATAATCAAAACTTACAAATTTATTTACCATAATCTTTTTCAACATGGAGAATAAATATAACATCAAACATAACACACAGATATTGATAAAACTAAAAAAAAAAGTTTATTTACCATCTTAAAAACTGCCGGCTATAAATCGAACTTACACACATAATACCAGTTGATACTAAACAATTTCATTAATTTAAATTCATTCGTCGTCGATCGAGCGGTTTACATTCGCTCATAACTCACACTGTGTCACATAATTCATCTGTTTCCAAACCAAAGAACGATCCCAGCATTCGGATGGATGGAACGGGATTTGTGAAATATTTATTGGTCGTTTATTAAGAATGTTGTCTGTACTTATGCGTCCAAAATTAGAATTAAAATTAACAAATTAGTTTGCGTAATTTACAAAAAAACAAATAGTAAAAAATATTAAATCAAAAAAAAAACTTAAAAATATCATTTGATTAATAGTTCATAGTGTAGCCGAAATTGTATTGGATTGTTTCACACAAATTGATTTCTACTGGAGCCGAACTGCAAAAGCTCCTTGATCCAAATAAAATTGCAAAGTGTACAAAGCCAAAAAAAATACAAATCACTGACGAATCGAGTGTACCAACCTCCCCTTTTTCTTAAATTATGTCCTGGACGTGATAACGAACCCTCCCATGTGGGGTGGCCATATTTGCCCTCTCTCCTCTCTACATTGTGACGGCTTTGACGAAATGTCTACTTTGTCCTTGTATTTTGGGGTTCGATGGTGAAACGAAAATGGTATTCGGTATAAGCGTAATATGAAATGTTTTTTTTTAAGTACGAAACTCTCCGTCACAGTGGACGTTTTAAAAAAGCAATAAACCCACATTGAAAAGATAACAACAGGAATTCAGGACGATTCAAAGTTTCATTTCCGAGCGATGGGGACAAGACGTCCCGTGACGTCACGCAGATAACGTCAAAGGGTTGGGCTCTGTCGGGAAAACGCGAAAAAACGCTCCTTATCTCGCGCCGGACAGCGATTGTCTGGCGAAAATAAAAATAAATTCAGACAAGGAATTATTAAGTTAAAAACTTTGATGCGACATTTTTGTTTGGTTTCTAAAAGACATTTTTTTTTGATTTGTAGCAAAAAATGCAATAAAACGCTTTAGTGAACTCCAACACCATTATTAAAAATAAAACAATCAGCTAATTTAAAAAACTGATTTGCACGTCTTTTGATCCCGTCATAGTGTTAAATTACAATTGATAATCTAAAAACTAAATATTGTGTGCACTTAAATGACGACCGTTTGGTGCAGTGGTCCACATGTCGGACTTCTAAAACCAAGGGTCGCGGGTTTGATCCCCGCACAATACGAGCATAAGTGTGCATGAACATGTGTGTTTGTACTAGTCTGGGTGTTTTCTATGTATAATATGCATTCATTTACAAAAAAAAGTATTTAAGTATGTTTATCCGTTATCTAGTACCCATATCACAAGCGTCGTAGCTTAATTTGGGACAAGAGAATTGGTGTGATTGTTGTGAAATATTAATTTATTTAAATACACGCTGTAATTGAATATCATATTTTCAATGCGCGACATAAGTCCCCGTGCCAATGATATCGAAAAAAGCAAAAAAAAAAAATAACCCGTCAACAGCATCGCGAAAGAAGGCGCCCAGACAAAGTCCGTAGCGAATTAAAAGTCCAGGTGGGGTGTCCTGTCGGCATTGATCTGCTTCTGACGTGCCCCCCTCCCCTCACCCAACCCCCCCACAAGGCGCTGGACGTGTGGACGCTTAGCGACGCATCGGTAATGGCGGGAGATGTTACGTATTTACGTTGGAGGGGGGTTAACAACATTTTTCTGTATTCCTTTTTTAGATGATTGGGGTGGTGCGCAAGTTGTTAATGTTATAAAATGAGGTATGTTAGTAAATTAGAAATGTTTTTATTAGCTTTGTTTAAGAAAAAAATAGTACTCAGACAACGAGAGGGGAAGAAAAGGAATAAAAGTAATGACTGTGGTACATTTTCATTTTGACATAAGTAGGTTTGCCCCAAGTGTTCTCTATGCCCAAATTCTACAGCAGATTGGTTAAATCAATATATCAAAGGCATTTTTTGTAACTTTTTGAAGAATTAACTATATTTTTATTCCTAGCTACAAACTCGAAACTTCGAAACATAACTAAAAGCTTTCCATTAAAAACTAACTGGACACAAAGACCCTTTTTCCAACTTCAAAAATTGTCACAACCATCAACGGAAATTCTCGAAGCGATATCGTACGCCGACAACAGTTTTGGAAACTACTTAACAGGGAATTTAAGACGTGTCCCACAAACCTACGGGATGCCCCACGTCTAAGTTTTTCCAACTAGTTAAATCCTTTGAAATCGGCCCGCTCTGGGAAATCAGGACGCAATAAAAGCGTCAAACGTGACAGCGCGCATTGACGGGTTAGATGTGGGGATGGTTATTGGCCGCGCGTTTAGGGGTTCAGAAATTATTTTAAGGTGAGAGCGCTCGATATTTAAAGACTGAGGTCTTCTGAAATAATTCTATGTATTTTTGTTTAATTATATATTAAATAGACGTAACTTTTATGGTCAGAATGGTCACCCATCCCAAACATGACCGCGCCGTAGGTTGCTTAACTTTTGGTATCATTACCAAAGTGCTGAATTACCAGTGTGAAGGCACGTTAAGCTGTTGGTTCCGGTTAATATCGATAGATATTAGTCGTTAAGCCTGGTCGGAGGCCCTCGGGCGGCTTAATAACATCTGACAGTAAGGTTGGTCACTTACCTTACACACACGCCTCTATCAATCCGCACTGAGCCCGCGTGGTGGAGTAAGGCTCGCACCACCTCATAATTGCGGTGAGGCCGGTGCCCAGCAGTGGGACGTATACAGGGTGTCCCAGAACTCAACGTCAAACCGAAACGGGGTGACAGAATTGATCGTAAGCATCATGACAAAAATCAGAAAAAAAATCTATCCCATGCAGTTTGAAAATTATGGGCATTTTAAGAAAAACCTAGAAATTTAGTCAAACTGTAACAATTTTTCGGTTATTATGGTTCATTTTTTTTATTTTTGTTCATTTATACTTTGGAACCATAACCCTAAATAGCATTTCAGAATGACAGTCAAAAATGATGACACAGTTGCCCCAAGTTTCCTAGAAATAAGACTGATTTGTTAAACTATGAATTTAAAATTTTCACAATTTGACGACTTTGGAAGGCCCTCCTTTAAAAAAAATGTACTAGAGTGCCTTGGCAAATGCCATTAAAAGTTGGCGCATTTAATCAGAAATCTAAAATGGTACAATACTTGTTAGTTTCATACTAAAAAAAACGAGTAAAAAATAAAAACCTCATGTTACCCGATTTTTGCTAACCAATTTTACTCTGTTAAAATAATTTTTGATTCGCACAAACTCATTACAGTATCTTAATTTTACGGCAAAATGATGACAGAGATGGATACTGGACATGTTGACCATGAGTGAGCGAGACAGATATAGGCTGATGATGATGATGATATATTAAATCTCCTAAAATATGTGTTTTGTGATGTTGTAGATTGTATTGTTTTAATTTGTGCTGTCTTTTTTTAGGACAATCTGCTTAGTGCTAATGTAAATAAAACTTTCCATAAAATCCGTGTAAAAACTACTACAGTGACATTGGCGGAATTCAGTGTAAACACCAAAACATTCTTCGCTAATTTGTCCCCAAAAAAAAGAAAAGAAGAAGAAGATGTAGGCATTGTTATTGGCCGTGCGTTTAGGGTTAAGAAAATATTTTAAGGTGAGATCGCTCGATATTTATAGACTGAAGGTTTCATGGAATGTTTCTATGTATTTTTGTAAAGCTTTTTAATTGTTTCAGCTTTTTGCGATTACACCAAAGTGGTCGTCAATATATGAATCTTACAAAGATCCTTCGTCAGAACAGGCTTAAACCAGACCGTATCGATCACATCAGAACAAACGCGTCTGTCCAGACAGCGCTCCCTCGCGTTGACTGAGTGAAATCACTCAAAGTTTTAATGCCACGTCCGGCGGGACAGCGACAGACTAGTGGGGTAGTGTGCACGCGGCTTTACAGACATAAATACAACTTACACGTATATATGTAACGGGGTGATTTCACTGGTTTTGTTAAGCATATTGGAGTATTAATACCTATGCAATGAGTGCTCAAACACAAACTTAAGTAACTTTAACAAAATAAAATTTCGGTGATTGTGTATTAAATACGAACGTTTATACAACAACCTCAAAATGCCATCAACCTCGATTCAATGTCTGTAGTAGTTTATTAGGGTTTGACTTCCTTTTATCTACTACTAGTGAACCCGTCAGATGCTGTCCTGCCCGCGGTTTAAGCAATTTATCAATATTTTCTCATCGTTACACCTTCCCTGGAATTCCTCAAGTAATTCAAGGCTAAAATTATTGAAATCGGTTCAGCCGTTCTCGAGTTTTAGTGAGACTTACCAACAGCAATTCATTTTTATATATTAAAAAGCGATCGGTCCACCTGAATTTTCCATGGGAATACGTCACTTTCTCGCGGTAAAAGTAGCTTCTGCCCTTTCTCCGGTATTAAAATATCTCCATACCAAATTTCATGAAAATTTGTTCTGTAGTTTAGGCGTCATTGAGTAACAGACAGACAGACAGAGTTACTTTCGCTATTATAATATTAGTAATCCATACGGATTAATATCTATATTCAAATTCAAATTATTTCTTTACGAATAAGTAGTTCATGGTAGTAGTAGAAAAAATAAAATAAACAGTTCATTAGCCTACTTAACTACAATTATATAGCATGCAAATATTTTACAAATTCTTAGTGCTCAAACACATACTTAAGCAACTCAAAAAATATAAAAATTCGGTGATTGTGTATTGAATACGACCGTTTATACAAATAATACAACAGCCTCAAGATGCCATCAACCACGCTTCAATGTCTGTAGAAGTCAATAAACGTTTGACCTCCTATTATCTATTTATGCCTATTCTTATTTATTTATTTATTTAATCTTTATTGCACAACAATACTTTGTACAAAAGGTGGACTTAACGCCGTAGGGCATTCTCTACCAGTCATACCTTTGGGCTCTCCTCTTAGTATTTATTCCTACGAACCAGTTACCGATTTACAGCACATTTAACGCAAAAAAGTCCAAACATCACCATATCATTACATACTCGTTAGTGTTCTTTGTAACCATACTCCTTAATAAAATAACACTAATCCACCGCTAAGTGACCGTAAAAAATAACAAACGAACATGAGCTCTCATTGGCCTAGAAATCCACATAATAGGCTTGTTTCCACTATGAAAGAAATATTCAAAAACTGATTTTCTCTAAAATAATTCATAATTTCAGATGCCTTTACACTAATATTTTTCTGCAGTTCGTATTATTTGATTTTTAATTGGAATTCAAATGATAATTAGTCACTCAGTCGGCATTGCACGCGATGACGTCAAAGTGTGTTATTCCCATACAAACTCTATGAAGAAAAGCGTTTTGACAGTTGATAAAAAGTAAGTCAACGATTGGTGGTGTCAACTACCGTATTCATGATGGACTGACTAACACTATAACACGTCATGCTCAACATGGTGGTGTCTCATAAGGTTGATTTAGAGGTCAGTTTGCAATAAAAATCGTACACTCATGTGCTGTCAAAAAGCTGTCTATAGGGTATATACCTAATTGGGAATAAGCAGATAGAATCTGTCCCCACGTTAGGGCAGGGTCACCAAAAGTTTTACACTATCTGTGGATATAATTGGGATAAATTTAGTGCTTAAACTTTTTTTAAAAAAATGCGTGATGATTGGATTTGAAATTTAAATTAGATTTCAATTCTTAGAAGTGTCATTAATTAAAAAGTTACAGTCTTGCAGTAAGTAATGTAACTTATGAACAGGCTCAATGAAGTAGCAAAAACGAAATATTTCAAATTGGTCTTATGCCAATAATTGTGGTCCCATGGTTAGAAAGACTTAAGTGTCAGCTCAAATGATGCTGAAATTCTGGAGACGCCTTTTCCCAGCGTAAGACTTTTGTAGTGACGGTTACCTAAACATTACGGATACATTGAAATGAGTGACAATTAATAATAATAATATTCACCTAGCCGATTTCGACCGCGGCGGCCAATCTCAACAGAGATCAGTCAACTGCGCAGGAGATATTATAGTGCACAAGTATGAGCGCAATACACAGGTGCACTCAATGTTCCTTCACTTTCAATGATCGGTGAGACGGCAATTCTACATGACCGTAGAGAGATCAGGCGCAGGACCAACGGCTTAACATGCGAATCGAGGCATGAGAAAAAGTGTAAAACGTAACTCTGTAAAATCAAAATGATAAAATATCCAGACAGTACCCTAGTAACGGAAAAGTTGGCAACCCTAGCTAGTTACGTGGTTAGAAATGGATTCAATTAATTTTTGCTATTCATTCTTGTTGCGGACGGGCCGCTAATTAAACTGTCCGTCAAAGATGGCGGCGACCACTCTAATGTCATTATGACACTCGACGACTGATACACTTGGATTTCGCAAATTCGAACCTTAATTGGTGCTCTTTGTATCAGCTGATAAGGGCAAATGAAGTTTCAAACAGCTGGAGTTGCGATGATAAAAACAGCTGTGCTTTGTGTATCTCTTGGAGATCTCTCCGAATAGGTAAAGTGCTTAAGCTCAGGCATGATTATTAAGGCTATTTGGTGACACCACTTTCTAAACTTAGTCTCGTGGAACATGTCAAGCGAAACCTAGCGATTTTCTTGCCATGCTCGGGTGTGTGTCATACTTTTTGTTGTAAAGTCGCTGTTATCTTGTTGCTTGTCGCTGGGTGCTGCGAATGCTCTCCAGTGGCTGTAACGCTGCGCAATGTTTGCCCTCTTATCTGGACGTTGCTTTACAATATTCGGATTCAGGTTAGTGGTTTCTGTTATACATAAAATAGGTTAACCAATAAAACAAAGTAGTTCTACTCATCCAATACAAAAAAAGCATTGATTGTCAGCAAACCGCACAATTTCTTGACGACCACTTTGGTTTCATGGTCAAGAAGTTGACTATTAACCTAAGGTCGCGGGTTCGATTCCCGCTTTGTCTACCACTTGTGTGCATGAACATGTCTGTTTGTACTGGTCTGGGTGTAATATGTATTTATTTAAGTTTATTTGTAATACCACAGTCGATTCTGTAACACAACTGCTTAAGCTACTTACCACGGAGACAGTTCAATGTATGTGATGCCGTTATATATTATTATTATCTCTATATACATCTATTTTTCATATCCTTTAGTGATAAGGGTTGCCCACAATAATTTATAGGGCAAAACAACGCGAACGTTTGCCGGGTCAACTAGTATTATATTAAAAATTAAGCTCAAAAAATTACCTTCAAGAAACACAATTACTGAAGTCCTTCACAGCTTGTAATCCTAGTGAGTACCTCACAGGGGTGTACAAAGCGCCCGTCACTCACCGCGTCAGACGGACATTCGTGACAGAAATTCAGACATTGACCCCGGCTTGGGGCTGTCTCCAGGTTAATATTCAAAGTGTCTGAAAAAAGCTACCACGCTGCTATTATATCAATGAAAACCTGCAAGAGTGGAATTTACGAGTACTACCTACGTCAGTGTTCCCCTGCAATTACAACCTAGAAATTTTCAAAGCTGGTGTAAACAAGCATCTACTAGGTGACCTCGCTCCATTGTAGACTCAGTCTTTGCCTCCCTGGGCTTAGTCTTGGGTCAAGAACAAACCTATACAAAATAAAATAAATAAATAAAATCACCTACCTACAGTGAATATTAAAGTTTTACTTTTAAGTTACAAACGAAGCGAAGTCAAGTTAAATACTGTGATATCTTGAGCACTTGTAGTAGTTGATTTTGGAGATAATTTGTAGCTTGATGACGTAACAATTAGGTAGGTGATATACAATTTTTACAGAAACTATATTGCACTCCCAAAAGCGATTACGATAAAAAAAAATCGAACCGAACAGTTATGCTTCTAAATAAATTGAGCAGAAAAAAAAAACATCCATTGCCTTATTTTTCAAATGATTAATCATAGATAATCGTTAATAACTCAAAAGCTCAATCCGTAATAACACCTACTACTTTTTACACGTGTCTTGGCACCGTTGGGTAGGTACTTAACTAATTGCTCGAATTACAAAAAATTACAAAGTGAGCATTTTGTCCCTTAACCCTTTGAAGTTCAAAGGGCTGCCAGCTGTCACTCACACCGCTCACGTCACTCGGACAACAGAGCCGCCTCGGACACTGACCCCAAGGGTGGTGAGTATTGTGCTTTGAATTTAGAAGATTATTAAAGAAAAATAACTGGGGTCAATGGAAAAAGAAGAACCTTTTTACTGTGGCAAAATAACACAAGTCTTCGTTAATTAAGACTTGATGTAATATCGTTTTTCAATCAAGTTAGCTTTTTTTTTAATTTCGTGTCGGTTAATGAGTAACATTCGTTTTTTTTATTTAATGCGGCCAAAATAAGAACTAATTGTGGAAATTAATTTGATTTGCTTAGGCCAACACTATTTATTATTTTTCAATTCGATTACAATAAAATATCACTGGTTGCTATTTTAGCTAGAAAATGTTCACCAATATCTATGTTCCTGTCTGGGCTTAGTGCGGTGCGGTGGAGGGGTTTTGTAAGGTAAGTGATCAACCTTACTGTCAGATGTTATCTAGCCGCTCGAGGGCCTCTTACTAGGCATAACGACTAATATCGATCGATATTTCCAAGACCAACAGCTTAGTGTTTTTAAATAAACTTCACTTAAGTGATCAGAATGGTCACCCATCTCTAACATGACCGTGCCTTAGGTTGCTTAACTTTTAGTATCACTACCTACCAAAGCGCTGCAACCACTGCTCCACAAGCAATCGTTTAATTAAATTACATTACCGTCCATTCGGTGCGAACAATCGAATGATCACTCGGATAATGAGACGCGAGCACCTCATTCGTACACGGGGTTATTCACACAATGCATTCCCGCCGATCCTGGGATCAGTCCGAGACTCCGAGATCCTGGGATCCGGGATGATTGGCAAAGGGCCGGGATGCGCGCCAATTTTAATAGGATCTTTTGGGAGGCGAGAGATGTGAATTCGAGGGGTTAAGGTGCGTCGTATGATATGCTAATAATATTAACTGTAGAATGTTTTTAACGGTTTCTTGTTGCAAAAGTTCAGTATCAGTAAGTGAGTATTTAATAATAAGTATGAGTTTATATTTGATTGCTCTAAATCGAGGACCAGCTTTTCCTTGCGACTTTTTCATTGTAAGTCGGTTTTTACCTTGCTACAAATGTATAAAAGTTCAGAGCAGCTATTTTGCGATCTCTATGAAGCATGACTTGACGACCACTTTGGTGTACATACAAAATATAATCTTAAGAATGTTTTTCGTACTTTATTCGGTATTAATTTCGGAGCTTTCAATTCAGTACTTCAAAGTACTGAACAACAACAGCATTTACTTGTAATACATGAAAGAAAAAATATACTACCATAACACCAGCACTGTCCCTAATTAGTTGACCACGCATATGCAATATACAGCACTTAGTAATACTAACAATAACTATCTACATTTAAGCCGATTTCTTTTTAAGCATACCAAGTTAATTTGTTTTTAACTTTGTTCACATAAAATTATTATTACCTTATTTTAAACGTCGACAAATTACGATTTAATAATGTCTTTGAAGCACTTCTCGGCAATTTAAAACGTCGCACCGTTATTTTTCGAACGTCGAACTCTATAAAACGTTCATTTCGACGATTCGAACGCAAACGTTATCGTTACGAAAATTCGCGTTTTGATTTCGTGTAAAAATGAATTGCTTATCACGTGCTTAGCGATGCGAGAAATGCTTTCAAGAGGTGTTCGTCTGAATATATTTTTTTTGCAAAATTACGCGGTAAGTGGACGCATAAAATTTTTAGTGTTGAAAGTAGGTACTGCCTGTATAAATGTTTTTATGTGCGTTTCGCTAAGTAAGTCTTAAAAAAAACTTACTCCGCAAGCACTTCCGCCGAGTCATGGACTTACCTGAAAGTACAGAAAAAAAGAAATTAAAATAAATATATATTCACTTGCACCAAATAAAAATTCTATGTACAATCTAGAAGTAACACGATCTTCACTTCAACAAGGATTTATTTTTTACACTCACGTATTTTTCACGCTAACAATTAAGGGTCAAACTTTTCACACTTAAGTACGTTCTTTTCATCCCTGTCTTGAACTATAAGAAAAAATTTTGTACGAAAAAAATAATCAAAGCAACACATGAAGAAAAAAAAGCCTAGTGAGATAGTGAAAAACAGTCAAACAGCGGATTGGTAGGTTTTTTGCCCTTTTACAAGTTACAGAAACCTAAAAAGAAGTTGCATAAAAACACAAACTAGAGTTTTTTAAAAAAACTTAACCCCCCACAACCGCTGGAATAATTCAAAATAAAATCATCCGACTACATCCGCGGTCGGTACAGCCCCGCAGGACAGAGGACGGAGTCCATTGGAATTCTTTATAGACTGAAGCGGATTTAATATCACGAGGAATGTACCGCGCACACCGACGATTTGACGCGGGGCGGGCGCGATTAATCGCAAACGGTTGAGTGTGTTCCACCAGTTCTAACATACGGAGCCGAAACGTGGAACATGACAGTCAAGCTGGCTCACCGACTACACGTCACTCAGCGTGCTATGGAAAGGTCTATGTTGGGGATCTCATTAAGGGATAAGATCCGGAACGAGGTCATACGACATAAGACTAAGTTAACTGATGTTGTCCAAAAATGTAGCAAGCTCAAGTAGCAGTGGGCTGGCCATGTCTGTCGCAGAACCGACGAGAGATAGAGAAGGTTTTCGAATGGAGACCACGCTTAGGTAAAAGTAGTGTGGGACGCCCCCCAGCTAGATGGACAGATGACCTGAAGTAGGCAGCTGTTATGACTGGATGCAAAGGGCGGGAGATCGTGCGCTGTGGCGCTCCTTGGGGGAGGCCTATGTCCAGCAGTGGACTGCAACAGGCTGATATGATGATGATTGAGCGTGTGTATCTGATACAATACGTTGTGTCATCTCAAGTCTTGAAAGTAATATAGAAAACTACGTAAATTACTCCGATCCGAAAAAAGATCCGATTATGGAAATTTAGACTTTAAAAAAGTTTGTTGTTTGGCAGTAAATGATACTCGTCGGTCTCAAACTTATTTTATTGATACTTGAGCATAGTTTTTTTATTGGTTTTCGTACTAATTTAGACCTCATCTTGAATTGCAAGCGTAATAAATCGCGAATGTTATAAATATCACTCGTATCAGTAGCTTTTCAATCACTCAAGAACGTGATAGTAAAAATAAAATATGTCACAATACATTTAGTACATTTATCAAACAGTCGTAAGTGTACCACGTCCATCGCGACGTCACCTCAACCCTGCATCGGCGATTCAAGATTTTATTACGCGCGCCCCGTGATCGAATTTTATTCCAACCACCAACTTTTATTGGGTCCTGTTACTTGTATGTAGCCGTAGCCGCCCTATTTATATTTTATTTAACGTCCACTCACTGGATTTGCATGGATTTGATCCCTATTTTCGATGATAGCACAGGATTTCGGTGAAACTTTTTTATGTCCGCGGTCGTTTTTAATGTTCTTTAATTCATAATAAACCGTTACACCGACCCTTTCGGCCGGATCGCTGTGGGTTTAGGACAATTTGATATTGCCTTTCATCGTGTAATCGTTCCTGTGTATTTTACGAGCATATTAAAAATCCGGAGAGTATAAACGTCGTAGAATGAAGACGGTGTTTTATAAAAAACAAATCGCGGTCGCCCCGTCAGGTCGGCAGTAGTCAAGACAGACTGGGAACAAGCAATATTGTTGCCCTCCCGCAATCTCGAATCCGACCGAATGCCTAAGATACTTATGTAAATCGGACCAGAGTCTCGCTTATTGTATATCTAATTTGATTTCTTTTGCAATACCGTGATGGGATTCAACGAGTATCGGTCGTACCTGGCCGAGTAATATCGTGGGGTCGGGAATGCCCCGTCCGCAGTTAGGGGTTAAGTTATCAGTGATAGGGGTAGTTTCGCGGGCGGCTTTTTAAAATATTTATGAGAGAGCGAGATGAGAGGTCGCATTTGTTCCCTAATCCAATTTCGGGTTATGTCTTTGGGTAGTCAGTTATTCGGCGAGTTCGAAGGGCTGTTACTGTAGGTATTTAATTAGGGGACGGTATTCAAGCCGCGTGTGCGGACGCATCTGTTTTTGATTTTGATGACACCGATACATGGAAGGTATCTCGGTTTATTATAATGGAATCAAATACTTTTGGCCCGGGTCAGGTAAGTGGTATTCGGAATTGGATTTTCGCATGGTCAGTGAATGTCACACGGAAATAAGATTGTGTAAGATACCCCAAACGTGAGGCCATAAGTAGATAAGGAACTACGAATTGCTATAGTCTTGTAATGAACACAAAATAAAAGCAAATATAAATTAATCTTCACTACAGGTGTTCTGCAGTCCAAAATAGCTGTAAATTACACTGCAGTGCAAAAAAAAAACTGTCACAGCAAAACTTGATCGAACTTAGAACGTTTATTTTAACAATTGCACAAAAAGGTTTGTTTCGAATACTCTAAAACAAAACTTCTCTGAACCGTTGCCAGTTAACCCCACCAGGGGGCGTCACGCTACAAACTTGTATTTGCTAGACTAATTTATTGCCTCCTTTGGTAATTAAGATATCTAGATAGACGTGCTTTGATATCGAGTCAATCTGCTTGATGGGTGAAGTTTTTAAATTATGGTTTAGGTTTTATGTCTGACCAACAAAAATAAACCTTGCTTATTAAACATGTTATTAAGCTAAGAATAGCTTACAAAAATACCTACTTTTAAGTATAGACGGATAAGAAAATTGATTCCAAAGACTAATAATCACTTTTAGAGATCTTAAAATGATTACTAATTATTTAATTAGTTAACTTCGATATATTAGCCCACAAAATCGTTCTGATTTTCAATACAAACCATTAGACGCGTTATTACAAACACGTAACAAGTTTAATGCACTCCACGGGAACCGCTTCAAAATTCAAATTATTCTCATTCAGAAAGTTACACTCCCCAATAAAAAAAACAAGCGCCTGACATCACAAGTCGAAGTGCACTGGCGGACATGGAAATAAGCAATGTTAAAAAACAAAGTGTGTTTTGTTTTGTATGTTTTTTGGGTGTTTTCTATGTATAATTTGTATTCATTTACAAAAAAAAAGTATTTAAGTATGTTTATCCGTTGTCTAGTACCCATAACATAAGCCTCGTAGCTTAATTTGGGACAAGAGAATTGGTGTGATTGTTGTGAAATATTTATTTATTTAAAGATAACAGAATATAATATTCTTAAACTTTGTTTATCTAAGATAAATAAAGTTTTTTTTTTAAATGCACACCTCAATAAAAAATAACAGAGAAACAGCAGTTGAAACTCAGGGCAATACCATCATTAGTAAATGGTCAAAATTGCATTGTTGACTTAGTTTTTTTTTCAATATTTCAAGGTGACAGTCAGTTCCTAGCGATCGCGAGACTCGTGATGTCACGTCACGTTGAAGGCTTTCTTAAAAAGTGAGTCGCGTGACGTACCCACCAAATAATATCAATAACGAAATAAGAAAGCTGTTTTTTAAGCTGTCACTCGGTATATTACACAAGACTAAAAATTCTAGCAAATTTAAATTATGTGCAATTTCCATGTCCAGCAGTGTACACTCGTTCACAAATCAGTTGAACGGTCCGTTCGGCTTCGGAAATGCTCGGAACAGTCGCCGACTGCCGAGTCAACGCAGTTGTAACTGCAACAACATCAACTTAATTAAAATACAGAAAAGTTTCAGATTTAAAAGTTGGAAGAGCGCGGGGAGTGTTGAAAGCGAGTAGCGATAGGAGACTTGGGTTTTTTACCTTTCGTTGTATATATCGTTGTGAGGACGAATGAAAACGTGTCGACTAATCTTGAACGCGAGTTTAAATATTTGGTTCTTCGGTTTACGCGAACAGTAAGACGTTGAAATGAGACACATTTTTTACGGATTATTTCGCGATTTATTTACATTTTATTTTGACCTGACGTCTCGGACCCTTTTTAGCGTCCGTGGTCACAGGTAGGCTAAGGTGTTAGTTGTCATTACATTGTTTTAAAAAAATTGTAAACTACCATCGAAAAAAAAAATAAGTTACGTTTCTATCCACACAAAATGAGCTAACAGTATCTTGAGTCAAAAACTATTAACACAAAATAAAATAATTTTAATTTTAAGTATCATACATAGTGCGTTACATATTTTAATTTAAAATATTTTATCCCTGGGTATCATTTCGTGACTGGTAGTACCAGTTAAAAAATCCGCCGAATGTGCCAGGAAAACAGCTTATGAGGGTCAACGGCTAAACCGATTTTGACCAACCACAGTTAAGAACCACTTTAAAATCAGTCTATCCGTTCAGAAGCCACGATGCTAAACAGCCGCATACAAAAAAACAACACAAACAGACATAGGCATCAAACTCATAACACCCTTCTTTTTCTTTGGGAATCAAAAATTAAGTTGTATCCGCTAATCGCCTGTGTTCAATCCCTGTGTCGAATGCACGCCCGTCGAACAAGAACAAGAAACTTGCGAAATATGAATTCTAATAACCTATTTACAGCGTTCAATTCAGACCGAGCACTCAATTAAAGTTGCCATTTCAAAATCGCGACAAGTTAAAGTTTATATGCAAATAAAACAGGATCAATACTGCAACAAGAAAACATTTTTGAATAATAATAGTCCTCCTGGCCGATTTGAACACGGCAACCAATCCCAACAGTGATCAGCCAACTACGCAGGAGATATTATAGTGCACAAGTGTGAGCGCAATACACAGGTGCACTCACTGTTCCATCACTCTCAAAGTTCGTTGAGACGGCAATTGGACATGACCGGAGAGAGGTCAGACGCAGGGCCGACGGCTTAACGTGCTTTCCGAGGCACGGGGGTGTAACACCGCCAACTTCCCGACTCCGAGCTGTTTTTGAGAAATTCATGTCAGAAAATCTCAGAAACAATTCTGGCTCGACCTGGGATTTAAACCCAGGACCTCTAGGATGTAAGGCAGAATTATTTAAATAATAATGACACAAAGTGACGTCATTGTACTTACGTGATGATGCTGTATTTGGCAGACAGCAGACAGACGTCGCTGCAATGAGCGCTAATCAATACTAGAAGGTGGCGAAAAATAACGAGAAAGTTGTATTACCGCCCCAGTGTGTACGCGCCGTGCTCACATACACACAGGACCGTCAGCAGAAAAACTGGTTGCTTTTTCAAATTATTTATTTTATAATTTTTTGGGAAACATACACTTTTAATATTACATCTACATAACAAAATAGGTAATTAAAATAACACATAAACCAATTAAGTTTTTTTATCAAATTACATAATTCTAATTCAGCTAATTGTTATGTCTTTATAGACGGCTATCGGACACTGTAAATCCAATAGCCCCTGCTCGAATTTATTAGCATTTAGCATATCAGCCTTAGTTAGCTTACATACGTCCCACTGCTATCACCGCAACTATGAGACGGCAGAACCGATTTCAATAATATAGTCTTGAAATATTCGTAGAAGTTCGGGGAAGGTTCAAACGATGAGAAAATATGGAAAAATTATATTTAAAAATATTAAAAATGAATTGCTGTTCGTTACTCTCACTAAAACTCGAGAACGGCTGAACAGATTTCAATAATTTTAGTCTTGAAATATTCGTAGAAGTTCAGGGAAGGTTCAAGCAGTGAGAAAATATGGAAAAATTGGCCCTTTGGTTGACTGGTAGAGAATGCCTTCGGCATTAAGTCCACCATTTGATTGTACACATGTTTGTGCAGAACTTAAATAAATAAAAAATTGCGAAAACAGCGGGCTGGACAACGTCTGCCGGGTCCACTAGTCATTGACAAAGCTTACGCGTCTCAATACTAATTCCCACCTAGCATCCAAAGTGTTAACTCCACTATAAAACTGACTAAAATCTCAACTTTCTTTCCTAACCCTCTAACGTATGCAGTCGGTAATCGACGGCCGGCCGGGGACGTATTGGCCCGTCCGTCGCCGAGACGCTGTGTTTTTAAAGCTTTCTTCCACCCCACCGGGTGGGGGGAGGGGGAGGACCCGCCAATCGATGCCGTCACGTTAGCCCCCGATCAACTGCATACGGCGAGTGAAGGGTTGATTTTGTTGTGACGTTTTACGTTTGTGTAGTTTTTGAGATTTAAAAAAAGTATTTCTGATTCAAGTGCAAGAGTTCAGTAACTACTTATGGAGTTGACATTTACGGTCTAAGTTGTAAAATTAAAAAAATACACAAATTAATTACTGGAAGATAACTCAGTAAGGGAATGCCAGTTTTTTAAAATTATTAATGGACAGTTATATAAAAGAAGTTATACGCTACGCTATACGCTACGCTAAAATACATTGGCTGATTTAGAAATGAATAATTATGAAAAAAAATGCGTTACAAAAAAAACTACAAAAGATTTCACAAGCAAAGCTGCAAGTATGATTGCCGGTTCAGTAATGAGTAGCTAAGTAGCTGAATTGTCAATCTAACTTTGCAGTAATAAAACAAACGTTCAGTTAGCTAACTGCGAACATGTAACTAGGCAAAGCATTCAGAATCGAGTAATCTAAATGGTAATTACCGTAAAATTAACAGCTTACAATCCGGACGGAAAACAACGGGCAAGCACGGAAAGAGCACCGTCTGTCTGCCAGCTCCGGGCAAAAACTGGCCATGGTTCCGTAGGAAGCGGCAGTGTAGGGTTAATCATTTTAGGGGGCTCTTGATAAACAAAAAGAATTAAGGGTAAATCATTTTAGGGGGCTCTTGATAAAAAAATAGATCACAGAATTAAGGGTTAATCATTTTAGGGGGCTCTTGATAAAAACAATAGATCACAGAATTAAGGGCTAATTATTTTAGGGGGCTCTTGATAAAAAAATAGATCACAGAATTAAGGGCTTATCATTTTAGGGGGCTCTTGATAAAAAAAAATTATCACAGAATTAGAAAACTTTTCAGATCACCGTAAACCTAAGTGCCTGTAATGTATTACAATTTCAGACTGTTTACGACTGACTTTAAAGTACAGCCTGAGGTCACTCAGTTGAGATGAGCGTTAACTTACAGAGTGAGTGGTGCAAACCATTCTCCAATAAACGTGACCTCGGTGCGATTCGATGGCAGGGGTTTGAATGAAATTGTAATAAACATTGTACAGTTTGGAAATTAATTAAGCCGCCTTAAGCCGCATCGAGTCAAAAAAAACTTATTTTCTTTTTTTAACAATTATATATTTTTTATATTAATTTAAGCAAAATATAACAGTACGAAGCATTCCCTCCCAGTCATACCTTTGAGCAAAGCAGAAATGAAATGTTGGCGGCGCAATTAAGAACTTAAAAATTATAAAATTATAAAAATTTATTATTCAATACTTTTATTTTATTTCTTACCCCTAACTTCTAAACCTACAGAACCCCATCACAAACACATCCAACCCGCGACGTCTGCAGACGGCGGTTGGCTGTCTCCGTCACGCGACACACAACTTTGCGCATTAAAGTCGCCGCTAATAGAGAAATGACAAGAGTGAAGGTTGGCTGAAGTTCGAGTGTGTCGTTCAACGGGTTAATTTAAGTGACACATGTCCTACTCTGATATGTTCGCATTTTGGATATGGGACTGTTATTAAAGATTTAGCTATAAATATACAACAAGATCACATACTATGACGACCGCTTGGTGCAGTGGTCCGCATGTCGGACTTCTAAACCAAGGGTCGCGGGTTCGATTCCCGCACAGTACAAGCATAAGTGTGCATGAACATGTGTGTTTGTACTGGTCTGGGTGTTTTCTGTTTATAATATGTATTTATTTACAAAAAAAAAGTATTTAAGTATGTATATCCGTTATCTAGTACCCATAACACAAGCCTCGTAGCTTACTTTGGGACTAGAGAATTGGTGTGATTGTTGTGAAATATTTATTTATTATTATTTATTATACATTGATCTGACTCCGTGGTAAGTAGCTTAAGCACTTGTGTTACAGATATCAGAATCAACAATGGTATTACAAATAAACTAAATAAATACATATAACACCCAGATCAGTACAAACAGACATGCTCATGCACACAAATGTTTGTACAGTGCGGGCATCGAACCCGCGACCACTTGGTTAATAGTCAATTTCTTGACCATTACACCAATGTGGTCGTCGATATATAGAAGAGCGTTGTTGTGGTTAAAAGCTCGGTTACTTCAGTTTTTACACGAAAGTACTGTTTTAGTACAAAAACGAGGACGTTACAGGTAGGTAAGATCAGATGCAGTGGGGTGAGAACAAACATTATCGTAAAGTATTCGTGTCGTCCAAACGTCAAAAATTGACAGTTTCTCCATACAAATTGACAAGTTAACGATAGGTAAACGCTAAGAATACGTCACGATAGTTGTTCGTACAGTAGGCACGGCGTACGTAACTATTCGGTCGGAGTCTATGAGGCTTGAAATGTTGTACTCACATTTCATATCACTAGCCATCTCGTTCGCTCAGTGTAACAATATAATAATAGTGGATTTCGACCACGGCCAATCTCAAAAGAGATCAGTCAACTACGCAGGAGATATTATACTGCACAAGTGTAAGCGCAATACACAGGTACACTCACTGTTCCTCCACTCTCAAAGTTCGGTGAGACGGCAATCCCACATAACCGGAGAGAGATCAAGCGCAGGACCAACGGCTTAACGATCTTTCCGAGGCACGGGGGTGTAACACCGCCAACTTCCCGACTCCGAGCTGCTTTTGAGAAATTTATGACAGAAAATCTCAGAAACAATTTTGGCTCGACCTGGGATTCGAACTCTCGGATGTAAGGCAGAAACTTTGCCACTGCACCAACGAGGCAGTCTCAGTGTAACAATGACAGAAATG
Organism: Pyrausta despicata; assembly: GCA_963921415.1. NCBI lineage: Eukaryota > Metazoa > Arthropoda > Insecta > Lepidoptera > Crambidae > Pyrausta > Pyrausta despicata. The sequence continues at coordinate 1,259,812 of OY992850.1, read as the reverse complement.
GCAAAAAAAATTCGAAGCCAAAGGCTCTAAGAGTGGGACACTGTAGTTCGGATATAGACGAAGAACAGGCGGGTAGTGACGTGAACACAACTTTTCAGTAAAAAAGGAGTTTTGTCACGGAGCAACTAAGTTGGATGTGCGCAGGTTTTCGTAAATGAAAACTGAGCGGGCTGAAGTAACGACTAACTAACGAAAACAGACTCGATAACTCCATTGTATATTTCTGTTGATTGAAATTGTATTCGAATACACTGAGAAAAAAACTTCACCTAGGAACAACTTTTTAAATGACTCTCAAAACAAAATCGGCTGAATAGTTTTAGTGTTTATCACTAAAATAGTGTGTATCACATGTGTCTTATTGTTTAAACCTTCCCTGAACTTCGACGAATATTTCAAGAGTAAAATTAATCAAATCGGTTCATCCGCTCTCGAGTTACGAACAGCAAATTATTTTTATATACAAGAGAAGAAGATATAGAAAAGTAATATTCATTGTTAAAACTTCGTAACTGTCACTATTACGATTTATTGGTAACACTCTGCAAGTAGGAATATCTTAACTATCTCTTCCCAACGGCTCCGCCACTAATAACCAGCCTGTATACCAAACAAGGTTTAAATGTTAGATAGATAAATTGAATCACAATATAACGACAGAAGCATCACAAAGAATGCAACACATCATGCAAGTGACAGTACCCATCTCGCGGGGAATTTCACAATGTGACAGCTCCGCAGTAAGAATCCCACAAAGAGTATGTCAGGTGCACAGAACGTACAACTCAATCCAACATTCTACTCTGCTGCAACTTGTCACTCACGTGTTTGTTGGAAAATGTGGGTTGAGCCGTAAAAATACACGATTGTGTCGTTTAGACCTGAAGATCTTCCCTGGTATTTGTGATTGTAGAATGTATGAGGAAAAATATGTGTTTTGCATTATCCATATATATTTTGCTCAAATTCCCCCTTCCTGTTAATTGAATGTTCCTTTAACTAAGGGTTGTCTGGAAGAGTCGCTACAAGCGATAAGGCCGCCTTAGTTGTACATCTTTCTATATTGAACTTGTCTGTCGTTTTTGTTTTGTGTGGACAATAAAGTGAAAGTCTGAGATAAATACAGCTTGGGAACTTTCTTGAAATACTACGCATGGAGTTTCCAACTTTTGGACGCCATCAGCTGACTAGTGTAGTTTTAGTATAAAAATGACCAGTGTTAATTTTGATAAATTTTTTTGAGTCAGTACTTAAATATGCCGTTTCAATCTTAAACGCTGTTAAAGGACAATGCGGCTGAGCATGAACCACCTCTGCTTATGAAAGAAGAATAAGTCATCATAATGTGGACGAACTAGTGGTTAAATGCATACTGCATTCCACCCTTATACATCGACTCAACGGTACACACTAAGATAACGCTAATAGACTCAAGACACACGACCCCGCGCTCTTTTCACACAACCCCAGAACTGATATCAAAGCTAATCCGTCCTGGCTCCGAGACTGACGGCTGTGCAGACATAGACAAGCATAGAGTGCAGGCACAGAGTAGACAAGCGCAGTGCAGACGGGTTCTTTGCGAACATCCGGCAGCGTCTTGACGTGACAACTGTCACTTGCACGTTTTGACCTGACTCTGTATTATTTTATTCGTATTCTCATCTCTCGCCTTCTCGTTCGTTTGCAAGGTTAAGCTAGCATGGGTAACTGAGATGACGATATTCGAAATTATGAACGTCGGTTTTGAGAGTAGGACTTGTGCTAGGGTTGTCTAGTGAAGGTTTAATTGCCATTTGTCCAGAACAAAAGTGGAATTTTGGAATATCTTTTGTTTTGTTTTAATCAGTTTATTTTTTCTTATAAGATTCACAGAGAGTATAGTTGAAAGTGTTTCTAATATATTCATATAAGATTTATAAATTTTATCGATTCTACGTTGTATATTCACAACTTGAAAAGACGAAACGTGGCATGAAATAAATAATGTATTATTGAAAATAAATGAAATGGTTATCCACACAATCAAATGTATAACAAAGTTAGAAAGTTAATTCGATTTACCTGTACGAACACGAAATTCTAAAAGAATCAAGAAGAGCAGGTTCGTTGCTTACTTTAATCATTAGAATAAAGCTCATTAGATACGTGTCTAATGACAGGAGAAGCAGAAGCAAACCTTTTTGTTGGAATAGTGACGCAAAACAGAAAATCTATTATGTATCGAATAAAATACCATTACAGCGTATCAGCTCGATCGAAGCTAAACCAAAAACGAACCGTACCAATACGACAAACAGTAACTTGACCAACTTTCCTTTTTTCCGGCTGTAGGCACAAAAGCCGTACCATAAACGACCCTTCTGCATCTACATGATCTATGTCTAAACTAGCAAACAAGAAAAAGAGACAACGAGACAAAGAAATGTGTACGAAGGCAACTAAATGGAAAGTCTGCGGGCCGTACCTAGAAGTCTAGTCTTGATTTGAGAAAATTAGGTCTTTGTGGACGCAAATTAGCTTGGGCTTGTCATTTGTTTTGTTGCTGCTTGATGTCGTGTTGCCTAATTAGGGTTCTACAAAGGAAATAGTTTGCTTAGAGCGTCGTCTATCAGTCGGTATTCTTTTTTACTTTAATCCGTTTTTTAGTTTAAATGTATAGGTTGTAAATATTTTTCTTGTACTTTAACAACCCTCTTAAATTTTAATTGTACCATTTTCCATCCTATATAATTTTATAAGCTCCAAAAATGATTCTAACGCTCGACATCGCGATAATAGGCTAGATAACACCACCAATCGTTGATATACTCTTTATCATCTGCCAAAACGATCTGCTGTACTTCCATAGATTTTGTATGGGAATACTATAATTTGACGTCATAATTTAGTATCAGAAATCGAAGTCAATTGACTGAATATTTATTGAATTCTTTGTACATAAAAGTTGGTTTCTACAGCATTTAGGAAATAAATTGCTTTTACTAGCTTCATAGAGGTTATGTTTTTAAAACACCATCGTCTTGAAAATATTTACGATAGGTGTCATCATGCCTATTCCAAGAAAAACCAACCAAAATTCTTATTACGTCAACAAAAACACGATAATCCGCCAACAGTCGGCGCGTATCAATCAACTGACAAAGACGAGCGTCACGTGACGTGACGTGACGCGTGACGGATTGTCACGTCAACGTCACGCGCGTCCTTACCCGAGTGACGCATCCGATGTGACATATCGATTCACGTAGAATATAACGATGGAATGTTTTACGAGTATTTCCTTCAGTCGTTTAAAATTACATATGATAATTTAATTTAAACTAAGCTTAAAGGTTACCTAAGTAAGCTGTATATGGAGCTTACTACAGTTTCTAAGGACCAACTGCATCGCTTTACCTTTTTTTGACATTTTGTTTTTTTTTTAAAAGTATTCCTCTGGGGATTAGTAGTAGTAAGTAATTATGATTTTATTATTCCAAAATTCATCATTGTCAGCAAGCAACATATAATAAATAGAATGCATGCAGGTTTGACGCATGAGTGACATATAAAATATTGCCTCTTGATTGACGTCTAATCAAAGGACTTGATGGACGGCAGCCTAATGATGGCATTAAAGTTAATGAAGAACGGAGTTGCACAAAATTAACTACATAACACTACCTAAGGCATTCATTTATAATATATAAAAATAATTTTCTAAGTTAACCTACCTTAAGCAATTTTGATTTTAGTTGACAGTAGTTTAAACAACAAATGTATTCGCCCTTTCAATAAAAATGTGAAAAGCCTATGCTATTAGTTGGGCCTCTACGTTATATATGCTCTCGGATATTCAATGACTCATGACTGGTTTACCTATGTGCAAAAATATTCAATTCAAGTGCAGTGACAATTAGTTATCAGCGACTATAATATATTTTGTTTTTCTAGCTTTTTATTTATTTATTTGGGATAGGTTTGCTCTTGACCCAAGACTAAGCCCAACGAGGCAAAGACTGAGACTACGATGGAGCGAGCGCACCTAGAAGATTCTCTCTAGCTTTGAAGATTTCTTACTGTCACTACTTCAATTCAGTGACGCAATAGACAAAAATATATGCCTGCCATTGAAACCAACGAAATGATTACTTTTATAGCAACTCATTATTCCCATGATCGCGGCGAGTTACCGACTCACTAATCACTCGAAACGGTCACCCATCACTCACTGGCTTACACACATCACTCAACCTGACGTGCCAAATGGCATTTACGTCTCACTACCTCTTTGTATCGTTACTATAGAGTTAATATTCGCATGTCCGACGTCACTTGAAAGTTGGTCACCTCCGCAGTCTCTACTCTATCCTGAGCTAGGATCTGTCTGTTTTTTGTATTAGCCGTGGGTCTTGATATATTGGTGGGATCGAACGTATGTCACAGTACGTTATCTAAGGCTCTTAATTGAAGATAATAAGGGGGGACATGTGTCTTTGTCGTGTTTTTATGGCGCGGCGGAGGGATAGGTGTTTCACTTTTTCAACTCACATTAGGAAGTTCGCCGATTAATTTGTGTCGCTCTTACCCTATTAGTGATGATGATAATGGTATTTGGTATATGCTTTTGCATTTTCTTCTAATACGATTCTCCTTTGAAATTTTTCACTATTCAAGTCACCGTTGCTTAGCCATCTGAACGTTTCTAGTCTGTGTCATGCATTATTTTGTAACGACTACCAACTTCGTTCACTATTCAGTAATATCGCATTCAAACGTCATAAACCGTCTTTTTTATTTTATTTATTTACTGACTTAAGCTTTATTGCACAACAAAACTTTATACAGAAGGTGGACTAAACTCCTTTTGATCTTTTAATTTACTTTTGATCGAATTAAGTAGGTATATTAGAATGTTCAATGCAAAATACTTATACCTCAATTACCTTACACTCAGTACTTAAGAAGCACAAACAACTGAAATCTCAATCAACCGACTCTCATATAAGTTGAGCAAGACAGAAGTTTATAAATCGCCATTGTTCAAGATCGCTCGACCGCCCACCTGCATTCGTACGGCAATATCAATCCATCTGCTGCGCCCCCTCCCAGCCCCCACCGCCCCAGGTGACCGGGGAGGCGAAGTTGACGGCACGTCTTCGCCGCTATTTAATTTCGTGTGAATGACACAAGTCGTGTCCACGACAGAGCTTTGGGTGACGTTTTGGGCGGTATTTTTGTGGCGTTAACATTGATGTGATGACAAAGCCTTATAAAGAGGCTTTATAAATTGAAAAAATTACTTACTTTTTAGTGAGTTTGACCATTTTAAAGAAGATTATTTTTCAATAATAAGTATATCTATTGACTGCAGACAATCCATAAATGGAAGTCAGTATCAGACTAAGCAAAAAAAATGTATCCTCCTATCATGATTTGACGGCAAACGTAGCGAAGCTGACGTATACCATAATTAGCTTAACAGAACCGTATCTTCATAAAACTGACCGATCGAACAGAAATTGGAATTGCATTTTTAAATTGTACACCATTTCACAAAAGATGCCACGACTTCACTCCTCCTCGGTCCGTGGCCCCCTTATTATCCGGGGGGTGGGGTCAATATGCCCCCCTAGGTGGGGGCGATGGGGGGGGTATGTCACGTCACTGTCTCTGGATCGCCATCACGCCGTCCGACCGTCTCGTTTGCGTCCACTTTTAAACTTGAAGGGTTGAAGAACGGAAATATTTCACGGCGTATCACAAGGGTTGGCTGGTTTTATTGAATGATGTAGGATACGGTTTAGTTTTTGGTGTAGTGTACTGTTTAAAAGTGTTAGTTTGGTGAATAAAATTATTTACTAAAAAAATTATCAAAATAATAGTTTTAAGTAAATAATTGTATTTTTTAAAATATTTCACAACAATAACACCAATTCTCTAGTCCCAAATTAAGCTACGAGGCTTGTGTTATAAGTAGTAGATAACGGATGTACATACTTTTTTTTGTAAATAAATACATATTATACATAGAAAACACCCAGACCAGTACAAACACAGATGTTCATACACACTTATGCTTGTACTGTGCGGGGATCGCACCCGCGACTCTTGGTTTTAGAAGTCCGACATGTGGACCACTGCACCAAGCGGTCGTCGTATTCAGATGACGTTATCATGTCTGCCTTACTTTTATTTTTTATTGAAAAATTGACTTAAAGCTTAAAAGAGTGGTCAGAGCCAAAACTGCGTATGATTTTAATATTTTATAATTTTGAAGAACTGACTCACAAGATCTATAACGACTTCCTTGCCTATTTGTGTTCTTATCTAACAAACTGAACATTACAACTGGCGTAGTTGTAATTCACCAAGTTCCAACATTACATAAAAAACAACCGCCCAGCCCAGCAAATAAACTCCAACTGTGCACTTAGCAAAATGCACCACAGAATACGGCCATCACTCACTCACGCTACCATTTCATAAATTCAGCAAAAGTATTATATACACCCACTGGCTGTATGCAATCGCTCCGTCTTGCGTCTCCGTGCTGCAATATCAATCCATCTGGCGGGTGAGGGGGAGGTCCCCCCCCATCACGTCACTGTCTTAAATGACTGTCACGGGCGCAGTAGAACGCCATCCCGCGAAGAACGTCGGACGGCCGGCAGCTTTGATATTACGTCGTTATTTGTTATTGCCTTGCACTGTTTACTGGCTCGTAATTCTGGTGGTGGTAATTGTTTATTTACTGGTTTAAGCGTTTCGGGTGACTGTTTTGGTGAAAAATAATGGGGGGCTCAGCTGCAAACGAGCTTCGCGTATGTTCTTTTCGGACTGTCATGTCATGTGCCACGTCTAGTGTAAGTATTGTTACGTAGGTCGGTAGGTTACATAAAGAAAGAATGTTCCGGAAGTAAACTACCTACCTACTACTACGTACTAGTAGCTACTAGAAACTTCTACAGAATACTCGAATGTTCTGGAACTATATCTATCTCTTTCTAACACTATACCTATCTCGCTCTAACATTAGAAGTTTCTAGATATATCTAGGTCGAGTGCCCCGGCATATAAATAGAGGGTCGCCTGCGCCGCGAATTGAGTTTAAGTTTGGAAGCGAAACAGTGAAGACACAAGTGAAGATAAAAAGTAACCAGTGAATTGTTCAGTGATTGTTTTGTGAATTTAGTGTGTGATCGTTGTAGTTAATTAGCGTGTATTGTTTTCTTAAATATAGTGTTTCTTCGAGTTAATTGGACTAATTAATTTATCCCGAACCCCAGCTCGTAACAGTATAAACTACATATATGGGATGAATTATCAAAATCAAGAAGCAAGTCTTAGTTATTGATGACAGTTCAGTCTACAAAATAATGCATAAAACAATTGGGGAGTGAAACCCAATCCTATTAAGTAGAAATAAAGTAACCATCAATTGTAGACTAATAACAGTATAGAGAAAGCACACAGCTCTTTTAAGATACATCGCCTCTCGCCCGTCAAAGCCAACGGCTCACACCGAACAAACAGTGACAAGCACAACATTAAATGCAAGTTAAAACATGCCACCCCGTCGGGGCACACTCTTGCATTATCAACTTGCGTCTGGATGACGCGCATCGCGGTCCGCGTCACATCCAAGTTTGCGCGGCTCCGTTGGAAATTTCGCTCCAGACTTGTGCAAGTTGGGCGCGAGTGACGAGCGATCAGGGACCCTGGAGCTGACGGCAAAAGTGCACCCGAACTTCGGCGACCGTCAGGATTTCTTAGCTCGTTAATTTCGTTCCAGTAACTCGTGTTTGTGAAACGTGCCGGTGTCGGAGTGTTTCTCGGTTGTGCTGGAGTTGCGATCGGCTGGAGAGTTTCGATTTGAAAGGATACAGGGTTGACAAATGGGCTTTTGTTTTTGATTATAGCGTTAATGTTATGGCTGTTGATCTGTTATCAGTTTCGTACTGAAATATTCATAGCTTAGAAGTACCCTTATCACAGCTTTTATCATTGCAACTTTCAGTTTTGGTCACCAAAACGAGAGGAGTTAGGTGAAGCATCATTTAATTCGGATGGGGCTATAGAATTACAGATTTCCCCTCAAGTAAGTCTAAGCTTTCAATGGCTACAATTATCATTGTATAGTGTGACTACTAGTATGTGTTTTCAAACGTTTTTAATTCTTCTTTTAAGAACATGCTTGTCAATCCCTCGTCTCTTGCGCCAGAACGAGCCCAAGTGACTCGCGTCACGTCACTCCGGACTGCCGCGCGATGACGCGCCCCCACTTAGTTGTTCTTGGCTCCGTTCGTTTTGTTATTGATTTGCTGGTTACTTGATTGGATTCAATTACATTTTGTTAATGTGAGTTTTATGTTAAACTTAACTAGGAAACGATGGTCAGAGTTTTTTACTAATATTGCAAAGTAACTTAGTCAGTTTATATGATATAAAATGATTCCAAATATCTTTTGCAAGTTGGAAAGAACATAAATAATGGTATCTTGTATTTACACATGTGATCGTACCATCATAAGCGATAGCTTAAAGTTTTAGCACCACGTCGAGATCGAATTGACAATGTCAAAGGTTGCCAAAGAAAACATTATTTGTTTTAGGTAGTGACTGTACATTTCTCAAATCGAAGATGAACTAACTTCTCAATAACTATCAACAACTAACTGTCCCGCGCCCGCGGCCAAGTCGGCCGCGTCACTCCCGAAGCGTCCCGGAACGGAGTGACAAGCTAGTTCGGGTGGTGATGTTACTGTCACCCATATACATGAGAGAAGCTAGATCAGTGTTTTATTATAATAAGGGCTATATGTAAGTAATAAATAAGTTCATAGTTGTGCAGGTGCACATTGAAAAAGTATTAGTATTGTCTTGCAAATCAAATGTAAAAGACACCCTATGAGCAGAAGTGAAGTCACGTCAGTCCCGTTGTGATGACAGCCACGTAACGTCTTAAAACAAACACGGTATTTCGTTTAGTGATCCCATTTAGGATTAATTTAATCTCATTCTAAGCGAACATTCTTATAAACGTCTTTAAGCCTTAAGCTAACCTAAACCTATAGGTACATTAAACAAGCTTGCTGTTGCTTTGTCAAGTCTCATCAATATTTTTTTTAAACGACATATTCTTATCATAACTAGTCACGCAATTATCCAAAAAACACATATTCGTATCCTTTCATTCCAACGTTCAAAGCATAATTAAATTAGTCTTACTTCATCGGGTAAAGTCTAAAACTACCGCCTTCCTACGTGTCTCAACGGACGTCAGTCTCTTCCAGGCATTAAGCCATGTCCCGCGACACGGAACGACGTGACACGCCCAGTGACGGGAACGGGACGTCTTAATTTAATTGTTGTATTTTACCAGTGCAGTTGTGCAAATGAATCGGGTAGACATGATTTTGGTACTGGGTTTACGGATAGATAGATAGATAGTCTTTATTGCACACCACATTAACAAAGTTACACACTAGGGTTAACAAAGAAAGATGTCAAATTGTAAATATGTTTTGACATGTCATCAACAAACATTAACCGTTTATAATAATAATGATAAATAAATAATTAATAATTATCAAGCTGATTGATTTGTGTTAAAGGTAAACTCAAAAAAAACACGGAAGGTGCGTTTAAAAGTTCCACTTCGTGACACAGGCTTGACTTTGAGTATGAGGTAGCTCTTTACTGCCATGATTTTTTGATGATATTAGATAAAACCAATATTAAACGCGGGCTAATTCACACCTATACGTGATTACCATAGTGTGCACTCTCACATCATAGCATTGCTAACCGAATCAATCAACTCCGCCCTTGTAACCTCAGGGCAACCGTTTGTTTGTGCTAGCCTTAAAAACTAGTCGGGTGCCCCCAACTAGAGTTGTCTGGAAGAGACAGCTGTCATCGGGCCAAGCCGACCGGACGTGTAGTGCAGCCGCATCCAGAATGCGAAATGGACAAGACGATCAGTTTTGGACAGATCTTTGTTTTGTTTTGTTGATAAGTCTACCGCGTAAACGTTTTTTCGAAAAGTTTAAAAAAACTTTTGATTAAGTGTGCAGTGTAGGGCGTCCACCAGCAAAATGGACTGATGACGTTGTGAAGATAACCTTTCGACCTGAAAACTTTAGGGAAACCTATGAAAAGCACTCATATCAAAGCACCTTATCAAAGAGACTGAGCTCCGCCGCTCCGTACTAAATATAAGGTTTCTGAGGGATGTTGAAGCGGCAAGGCTAGTTTATTTTAGTATTTTTTACAGTATCATGTCTTACGGCATCTTACTATGGGGCTCAGCTGCTGATATAGAAACAATTTTCGTATTGCAGAAATCAGCCGTGCCGGGCTATTTATAAACTTAAATCAGATCAGAGAAACACTTAGGGAAATGTTTAAAGAAGTTTAAATACTTACAGTTTACTCGCAATACATTTATGAAAAATACGTTCGTAAGAACTTACACTTATTTCCTAAAAATAGCGATTTGAATAACTTCTACACAAGACAAAAAATAGGCTTGCCGTTCCACATTTTAGGCTTCATAAAGTTAGTCACTCATTTATGGGTTGATGTATTTATTTTTTTAATAAATTTCCTGAAAATTTAATTTCATTGCCCTAAGATAAATTCAAAACTAAATTTCATATTCTTGGTGCGCGTTATGGTTAAGTATGACTGTAAAAGTGAGAGTGCTTCTGAAATGTTTGCGCAGAGGCAAACTGACGGCATTCAGGCTATTGTCAGGAAAAAAAGTAGCGTCACTGGTGAGGCTATAGCATCCTGAGGATGTTGGCATATGGTCCGCGCCTCTATTGAGGCACTTCATGCGAACGATGAACGAAATCGAATCTAGTTCGCAGGGAGCGCCTCTTACGTTCATGCCATGACACACAAAATATACCTAGCTAACAACCATAAATGTTTGTAATAACTAACATAGTTCTGAGCTTCCTTTGTTACTAAACCCTGGATCATGTTGTCCGAAATAAAGAATTTAAATTTGAAAGTCAAATGCAGAAGAAATCATTTTGCTTGTAAGTTATCATACATGTAGTAATACCATAATGTAAAACTCAAAAACATACGACAATTTAGTCAGTCTACCTGTGACCACGGACACTGAACAGAATCTGAAACGTCAGGTTAAAACAAAATGTAAGTAAATCGCGAAATAAACCGTAAAATGTGTCTCATTTCAATGTCTACTGTTCGCGTAAACCGAAGAAACAATTTTAGTCAGTCTCAACTTAGTAAACTCTATTCACCAGAAACCACCCAAAATCAAAGAGAAATATACACCTCCGCATTTCACCTGCACACTGCACCCTACTTACACCCGAATATACAGGGTGTATTTATTATAGGCGACGTCCAAAAAAACCCCGCGCTAATGTAACGCAAACAAAATCGTTGTTAGGCTGGCTGCACGCGCGTCGCCTTTGCGATCGCGCTGACGCGGCCAGGCTTCCTTTAGGGCGGTTGTACGCTCATAAGAGCAGCGGATAAAAATAATTATAATAATTCAATTATTGAAAATAAATTTTGCGACGACAGTTTTGGTCTGAGGTTCAGACTGGCTGTCGCGTAAAGTAAATTTAACATGATTTGGGACAACATCACGTTCATTGCTCTGATGCCAAAGTAAGTAGCTAAATCACGAAGATCAAGTCAAAGTTAGTTCGTTTGGAACTTCTGTTTTCCTGTTGTGCTTTCTACCAATAATTTTAGATGATGGTATCAGGCGTTACTTTGCAGAAATCCATGACTAAAGCTAAAATGAGGATTATTTTGCTTAAAATTTCTACTAAACGGCGCCAGCGCAGGAACCCAAATATATCTAACTGTAACGACCCGAAGAAACTAGAGCTGGAAGTCGCAGGACTTACCATACAACTTACAACGTGACACAGAAGATGCACCCGGAATTACAACACTGACACCAACAAAACACTCGACTCTGAACTTAGTATAATCATGAGAAATAAATGTGAGAATCAAAGAATCCGCTCCGCCCATCACAACGCATCCTTCCCTAATACGTACGTCCAGCGACCCCCCGGCGAAATAAGCGAATTAAAACGCGCTCAAAGTGACCTCGGCCTCGCAAAGAAACTACACACTGCGCTGAATTTCAGCTGAGGCTTATTTGCAGGGAAGCGGGGAGTGAGTGACGTTTGGCCTTTGAAGAGAGTGTTCGGAGGGGTTAAGGAAAAAATAAGTACTAAGTTAAGCAACCTAAGGCGCGGTCATGTTAGGGATGGGTGATCATTCTGACCATATAAGTGACGTCTATTGACAAGCACCTCCGTGCTTCGGAAGGTACATTAAGCTGTTAATATCGATAGATATTTTAGTTAAGCCTAATCAGAGGCTCTCGGGCGGCTTAATAACATCTGACAGTGAGGTTGGTCACTTATCTTCCAAACACCATTCCACCAATCTGCACTGAGCCCGCGTGGTGGAGTATGGCTCGGACCACCTCATAGGTGAGGTGATGAGATGATATGTATGTAAAACAGTCTTCTGTGGTCATTACTATTGTGGTACTGAACGTAAACGACAGCCTAATTTTGCCACCAAAATCGTAGTTTGATTGCCCAAACATTTAATTTATACAAGAAATATCAAATTCAATTCAATAATGATTTTCCTACGATTGGGTAAGTGGAATTGGGCATCTTATGAGAATAAACCTAGCAAACGGTCAATCAGAGTCAAATACAGTCCGTGTTTAAACCTTACAGTCACTACTTTAAAAAAATTACTTCTTACTTTTAATCAACGATAGTCAAACGCGCAAACAGAGCAAAAAATCAAATTATGAGTAACAAAGAAGTACAGTCGGTAACAAAAATCGTTCGAATTTTAATTAGCCGTACGCGTGACTCGAATGCTTGCATTCGAAAAGCGATTCTTTAAGCAGAATTTCAGTAGATTAGTAACAGCTATCTCTGTCACTAGGTAGTTTAAGCGTGTGAGCGAGTGGGATGGCAAGAGTGGAAAAGAAAGAGGAAAGGTTACGGCAATGGGCGTCTGAGTTAGTTAGTTAGTCTGAGTTAGTTATCGGTTAATGAGTCACCTTTAACTATTTGGCACTCAGTTTTATACTCGGATTGTATAAAATACACGTATAAATATACGTGTTTTACTGAGTTTCTTCTAATGTCACATACAAGACCAAAAATTGTTACTAAAAGTCAAAAAAATACCTACAATACGGTGAGTTTAAAAAAACAACACAAAACATGGAGGAGTACTCGATTGATAAAAATTTAAAAACTTGACTTCCAAACTCCGAGGAGATATGTTAACGGAAAATGTTTTAAAAAAATTGTACACCACCGACACAAAAACACCGTCAGTTAAATAATTTACGAGTAGCTATCAAAAATGAAAAAAAAGGTCCTTCAATATTACTGCAAGTCAAACAGTTATCGCCTTGGTATCGCATGGCGTTAGTGTGTTGGTGACTGGCTTAAACCATTTCCTCTATAGTTATGTTTGCCGAACCCTTCCTGGCCGCACATTTTTAAAGCCCTCTCAAAGAGGGCTCCTCAAAGGTGAGCGTCACTCACACCTCCCACACGAAGGACCAAATAAAATGCACGCCCTACGAACACTTGGTTCTTTTTAAAGTACCCAAAGTCAAAATAAGGCCCTGTTTTAGTTGACTTCCTTTAAACAGAATAAAACTCTCATTTATCAGTAAATTGTATCGAAGATAAACCCAAAAAATAAGTAATACTTGGCATTTTTGAAGAGATGGATACAGAAACTTCAGTGGACCATGAAAAAGACAGTTCAAGTTCAATTATTATTTTAGCAATAGTCAATCATTTTTCTAATTATTTTTTAAACATTTAATCATGGTTTGTCTTATAAAAATCAACGCAAGCTTTGATATAAAAATAAATATACAACAACATCACATACATTAATCTGACCCCGTAGTAAGTAGCTTAATCACATGTTTTCACTCACTCTCTGTTCCATCACTCTCAAAGTTCGAGAGACGGCAATCCGACATGACCGGGGAGAGATCAGGCGCAGGACCTACGGCTTAACTTGCTTTCCGAGGCAGGGGGTGTAACACCGCCAACTTCCCGACTTCGAGCTGTTTTTTGAGAAATTCATGACAGAAAATCTCAGAAATAATTTTGTCTGGACCTGCGATTCGAAGCCGGGACCTCTCGGATGTAAGGCAGAAACTTTGCCACTACACCAACGAGGCAAACGAGGCGAGAGGTGATACCTCTAAACGGGCCGCGTCATCACGACAGCATTCCGGTCACGTAAGCAACTGCTAATTAAAAATCGAGCGATTTTTCTACGCGACTGTACGTTAGCCTGTGGGTCAAGCACGAACAACTATCGTAACGTTTTCGTAGCGTTAACCTGTTTTTATGTCGACGACCGCTTGGTGCAGTGGTCCACAATATGTCGGACTTCTAAAACCAAGGGTCGCGGGTTCGATCCCCGCACAGTACAAGCATAAGTTTGCATGAACATGTGTGTTTGTACTGTTCTGGGTGTTTTCTATGTATTTAAAAAAAAGTATTTAAGCATGTTTATCCATGGACAAAGATAACCGAGGCTACTACACCTTTCGTTCCCTTTCCACCAAAACACATGATTTGCCTTTTTCATTCCGAAGCAATGGTTCCCCGAACTTTCTACCCACAATGTAGATAGGTAGCGCTCGTCTCGAATCCAATTCGAAAAACTTTCCTTCAGCACCTTGAAAGCTATCAAATTTTGAGACACACCAATGTCTAAATAAATAAGAAATATCCCGACATTCTAAGGTACACCCCGGTTGTACGTAATTCTTTATGGCCGCCCCCCCTTCCCTCCCCTTCACCCTCCTTTCCGAAGCTCATGCTTACAAACTGTCGCATTACCCTGCAACAACAATGCAACTTTTGACATTCCAAAACGGACTCTATCACGTTTCAATACGATTGTTCTGACAGTTCCACACATAGCTCTTGAGTAGTTGGCGAAAAAATGAACAATAGGCGACTCTACGACAAAGGCAATAAGGTTGTCCGCCTTGATTAAGTCTGCATAGTTGATTCGGTAGCTAATGACATCGGAAAACAAAGAGGTTTCTTTGGAATGACCCGCGGAATTAAATGGGCGATTCGCAATAAAGACAAATTTCAAATTAAGAATCAGACTTTTGGCGCGTGTTTAAATTTAGTCTTACTCTTTAATCATATCTTTGTTTCGCTCTTAATATAAAGAATAATAACGGTTTTCTTTAAAATTGGTGATGTTTGGAGCTGACATCGAAAACGAGAGATAAGTCTCACGAAGTCCTAAGTTACCCTGATGTAGATTTGAGACGTCAGATGAATTATTTAAGTATGTTATTGTCATGTCTTTTTCTAAAAAACATCCTGGGAAATGTGTTCTCGTCTGTAACAATGACGATTTAGGACGGTTAATTAAGATGACCTTTGGTACTTATTTTATACAAGAACATTTTATGTAGCATAAGCTATATTTAAATTTCTTGAGTTAACATTTAGATATTTCAAAATTTTCTCATATTAATTAAAAGATACTTACCGACTTATTTAAGGTCAATTTTTTTGGTATGGTTTTGAGATACTACAAAGTTGTAGCCTTGTCGTTAGAAAGTACAGGCAAAGTAAAAGCAAACGCAAAAAAAAATGTATTTAGCATACCATTAGATTCATGTCCAAATTGAACAATACCTTTGTAAATCTTGTCCCCAATACGTATTGCGAACGCGATAGAGACCGCAATACTATTTGCGAAAACAATCGGAAATCCACTCACCGCTCTCATAATGAGTGCGGTCGTTCCGATAGTTTCTTACCAACGTTACAAGACAATGCACTACCACAAAATGTTGCAGTCACTCTGCACATTTAGGACTCGAACGAAACGCCCAATCGGCTTGAGTGAAAACTGCCATAAACGGAACAGAATGGCCGGGGAAGACATAGAGTAAGCGCGCAGACAATACAGGTTTAGTATTATTGAATCGTAAAAATAAAGGATTTGGATTATATTGTGCAGG
Source organism: Pyrausta despicata (assembly GCA_963921415.1). Classification (NCBI taxonomy): domain Eukaryota; kingdom Metazoa; phylum Arthropoda; class Insecta; order Lepidoptera; family Crambidae; genus Pyrausta; species Pyrausta despicata. The sequence continues at coordinate 1,243,761 of OY992850.1, read as the reverse complement.
TGCAGTCTGGAAGACCGAGTGGAATTAATGGTATGGAATGGTGTGGCCGTTTCTTTAAATTGTCACACGAGTACATCACTACTAAGTATAAAGCTAAGTCGCTTCCCGCGTCTGTCCCTATGTATGTATACTTAGATCTTTAAAACTACTCAACGATTTTTGATGCAGGTTTTTTAAATAGATTGATTCAAGAGGAAGGTTTATATCATAGCGGGCAGGACAACGTGTGCCGGGTCCGCTTAGTTCTAAATAAAACAAAATGTTAACAGAACCAGTATTGGACTGATCTGCTACCACTCCGAATGCTGAATAGAATAAAAAATCAAATAATGATAAAAATAAAAATAGGTTCTTTATGTTAATCTTTTATAATTGTCATAGTCAAAACATTCGGTCGCAACCTGCTGAGTATGGACTATGCTTACCTAAACCTATAACTAGGTTTTAATCCTTTGCAATCAATGGAAATTGTCAAAAAAAATTTCAAATCATCATAAGAAGGTTTAAATGTGCCACAAATCAAAACAGAAAGCATAATTACCTAAGTTAGTAGGTGTTAACCGTTCTGCGCCATAATCTTTGCCAAATAAAGGATTTCTCAGCTATTCGGAGTAGGTTAGGCCGGGGTCAACGGCCCGTGAACGCAAACAAAGTGATTGACCATTTGAAAACCTTTTGTTGCCTAGCATTGTTGTTGGAACTGCTAAGTACGTATAGGGCTGACCACTGTACGATTAGGTAACTTGAAGTTAAGACTTGGTAACATTGGTATTTAACTTTGTTTTCATAAGATTAGGGATAAAAAAACCAAGGTGTTGCACTCACGGGCACATAAATCTAGAAACGTTTTATCCTCGGATAGTTATTAATTGTAACAACAAAACTTTCAATGTGAAATTAAAACGCTACCGTGACGTCACGGTAGCTTAATTGGGAGAGCAATCGCTCGGCTTGCGAGAGGTGCGTGTTCGAGTCCCGCCTGTGGCAGTGCATTTTTCTTTAAGAGCATTTTAATTTTATATTGCAAAAAAAAAATTGCATTGTTAATGCTAAAAATAAAATACCTTAACATAACTTTTAGTTTTCATGATATTACACCAATACAACGGGTATGAAAGCGTTACTTGTTATAATAAAATCAATCCTCATCATCAGCCTATATACGTCCCACTGCTGGGCACAGGCCTCACACTCCACCACGCGGGCTCAGTGCGGATTGGTGGAGGGGTGTTTGTAAGGTAAGTGACCAACCTTACTGTCAGATGTTATTAAACCGCCCGAGGGCCTCTGACCAGGCTTAGCGACTAATATCTGTCGATATTAACCGGGACCAACAGCTTAACGTGCTTTCCGAAGCACGGAGATGCTTGTAAATAGACGTCACTTAAATGGTCAGAATGGTCACCCATCCCAAACATGACCGCGCCTTAGGTTGCTTAACTTTGGGTATCACCACCAAAGCGCTGCAACCACTGCGCCACAAGCACCTCTATAAAATCTCTATAAAATCAATAATGATGTGAAATCTGTAATAACTATTAACGAGAGACCAAATAAACTGTATAATTTTTATTTTTTCGATTTAAAATAAAGGTTTATCTAAGTTTCATATACCTGCTTTTCTGACTACGTCACTTCTACGCCTACATTGAAACGCGTGGTCTCTCAGTAGGCAGTGGTACTGTAAATGCTGGACCCATTTCGATGCAAATTTTACTACCCAGGCGAGCAACGGACAACTGTATTGATGGATATCTTAATAGGAGTGCGTTCAGACATTCTTGACTTTCGATTTAAAGTTTACATTGGGTAGGGAAATTGTTTTCAATCTTTATCTATTAGATTTTAGATAATTGTATGTGGAATTTAGTTTTGAACAGGGTACGACTTACCGAGAGCGAAATTAAGTAGGTGTGTCGTAAATTATCATTGTATTTGACAGTCTTTAGTCAAGTGGTATTTAGGAATTAGAATATCTCGACTGCTGAGTTATTCCCGTCTGATCCGCTAGTACTGATACCCTGGTGGATCAGTGTTTTTTTATTCCGGTCCCCTATATTTTATTTAATACGATAAAAAAACGTATTCTAGTAGATCAGTTATTAGGATAACTCAGACCGGAAAAACTCAGACTGCTGAGTACCTTTTACTAATACGTGTTCATCAGTTTAGTTTTAATATTGATGCCCATAACCATATCCTTTTGTGGCATTCGTAAATATAAATTTAATCACTAAATAGGTACTCAAGTTTTCAATGTACGAGTTATCGTGCATTAACAACCAATTTTCAATAACGATTATTAAGCAATAAATAAAAATTAATAGCGTATTAAATTGAATGACATCAATAAGAAGTAACAACGAAAAATTACTATCACATGTGATTTATAACTACGAGGTTTTCAAAACAAATTGATATTTTAAGTAGTTACAAGACATTGAACATAATAAATCAAATCCCTTTATGGATATGAAGTTATTAAAATTATTTTATAAAACCATTTTTTGATAACAAGTCTCTGTTTTGGAAGAGATGAAAACGTAAAATTATTAGTATACTCGTACTTAGGTCTACATAGCTATACTAACAAATAATAGTCCTCCTGGCCGATTTCGATCACGGCGGCCAATCTCAACTGAGATCAGCCAACTACGCAGGAGATATTATAGTGCACAAGTGTGAGCGCAATACACAGGTGCACTCACTGTTCCATCACTCTCAAAGTTCGGTGAGACGGCAATCCGACATGACCGGAGAGAGATCAGGCGCAGGACCAACAGCTTAACGTGCTTTCCGCGGCACGCGGGGGTTTAACACCGCCAACTTTCCGACTCCGAGCTGTTTTTAGAAATTCACGTCAGAAAATCTCAGAAACAATTTTGGCTCGGCCTGGGATTCGAACCCAGGACCTCTCGGATGTAAGAAACTTTGCCACTACACCAATGAGTCACATAGCTATGTATTAATTGTTCCACTCGAAATAAGTTTTACCTAATTAATTTTAAACAAGCTGTAACAATATACCTTTTAACTCCTCACATTTTCAACTCCATCATTCATTACGTTATAAAAACTCTTTTTTTTTCACAAAGAATCCTCTGTAAAAATGATTAAGCACTCAATCGAATACTCATTTCCTCCCACAGTTGGTCAATTACTTTAAAAAACTTTATATCCTATTAATTTCAACGTACACCGTCATGTCTGTCTGCGTCCACGTGGGGTCATATCCCATAAATCGTAGAGACAAGCCCAATACATTAAAGGAATGATATTTTCGTAATTTAAAAACACGATCGACTCATATTCAGACATATTGGAAATACTAAATCAAGTTGGTAATGGCAATGGGCGGGCAGACTACAGGATGCGATGGATCGATTGTAATGAAGTTTTTATCTAATTGTAGATGGGGGTTTTTATTTATTGGGAATTGGGAGGGGTGGTAGGGTTGAATGATTACTGCAGCTGAATTCGAATTGAGAATGTTAACGTATTTTAACTTGGGGATAGTTCGGCCTATAAGCAAGAGTATGAAAGTGGTGTCTAGAACGCACTGTTGTAAACATATGTTGTTTTTAAGGACGCGTTTCCTTGTTCATACATTGATGCCCAAATGTGGTACAATTTAAGTGCTAAGTCTCAGTATAATGCTTCAAACCACAAACATGACTTCATTTGCCTCTTACTTCATTATGCAACGAATATAATACATATATGTACTTTAATCTTAAGCTATACATTTAGGTAAACAAGTTAGTACAATTTCCTTTTAAGGTACTCATGCATTCGTTTGACTTTCTAGATCGTTCAATAAAACTCGACTATCCATATAAGGACATTATAAGGCCTTACAAGCGACGGTGACAAAAATCCGCGCGCGCGCACATAAGAATGTACTACAGATAGCAGCATACTGGGCTATCCATTTTTGTTGCAAAATCGACCTTATTTTCAAGTATATAAAATGCCGCAGTTTTTACCTTGATGTGCTGTCGTGTGTGCCTAAGCCTCTCTCGATTCCAACATAAATTTAAAAGCCCCCAATCACAAATCACAAGCTTTTCCGTTTAGAACACGCACACTTAGGACAGGTGTTCGCAACCTTTGAATAGTATAATAATTAGAAAGAAATTCTCCTTCTACTAAGGTATTCGAAAAAAATACTATTTCAAATCTATATATATAAAATTCTCGTGTCACAATGTTCGTTCCCGTACTCCTTCAAAACCGCTTGACCGATTCTTATGAAATTTGGTATGCATATTGAGTAGGTCTGAGAATCGACCAACATCTATTTTCCCTCAGTGATGAGAGAAATAATTTATATAGCAAAACAACGTTTGCCGGGTCAGCTAGTAATATATAAAAAAAGACGAGTTTGAACAAGAAAACTCTTGAAACGAGTTAAAATTTATCAAGTCAAGTTATCCTAACGAGCCAAAACTCAAGAAATAGATCTTTTCAAATTTCCAGCTGTCAGAAAGACTATATGGGCTTGAAAGGACTTGTTTGAGGAAAAATAAGGAGTCCGTTAATAACATGACACATAAAGCATCAGTAGCAATTAATAAGTTCTTTAAAATATTTTCAAAGTTTACACTAAAATTAATTAAATAAAAATAAAAAGTTGCACACCCCTGGCTCAATCAAGATGTGTGCGTTACCGCGCACGCACAAGTGACAGATTTATGTGAAACGGAGCGATCATGCGTCGCCCTTCTCATTATGTCCGAGCCAGTATAAAAATTAAAAAAAAAACTCTCTTGCAGCATCAAAAACGTTGAGCCAGTCTCCGCTCATAAATTGTTATTTGAAAAAGAATTCTTTAGTGGCCAGTGTCGTTCAAGTGTATTTATAGTTTGGTCACGGTTTCAACAATGTCAATCAGTGATGCAGAATACACAATAAATTAGAATAAGATTCGTTTGTGTAGAAAAATGGCAAATTTTGTACACATTTGCGTATAGAAATGGGTCAAAAAGTAGCAATATGAAAAAAATCTTCTGACAAAAATCTAACGGACACGCAAGATACCCTTTCTTATATAAGGTATGACTCTCAGAGAATGCGTCATGCTGTTTAATTTACCATTTGTGCAAATTTGCAAAGACCAAAAGCTAAATTAAATAAAATTATCCATGAAATATACCTCTTACGCATTTAAATTTAGATTTTCGACTTTCCCAGCAACCGTTGGCCGCCCCTGCCGATCTTGATGTGTGCGTTACCGTCCGCGCTGGCTGCGCGCGCGCACCGACAGATTTATGTGGGACGGGCCGACGGACCGCGCCTCATTACCCGACGATTGCGTGCGAGATTAGATAATTAACGCTTTTGTGTGACGGGCTATGGGGCTATTGTTTTTCGAAGCAAGTTCACGAACGTTTCGACCCAAACTTTCGGTTTGGAAGGAGATTAGTAAATTGCAGGCAGCGCTCTGGTTGCTTACCGCAGACTTTTCTTATGTTCTATTACTTATAATGAAGCTAACAAAAACTGTTTTTATAACACCAGATTTTAGTACCATTCAAGTTGACCGAGTTTATTCAAACTATCATGTCATTACCAACTTCAAATGTTTCTAGAGCACGCACGACCACACGTCAAGTTAATAACTGCGGTATCTTATGCTTACGTAATAAGGGTGATTTAACAACAAAAATGAATAGCTTGGTGTGGAGCCATTTTTGGAAAAAAGTCTGAAAATATGCGAAAAAATGACTGAAAACGTAATGAAGTAAAGATGTTTCCATGCTTTGACCCGCTGTAATCTTCACGATAGGCAAGCAAGCTTTCAATTTATCCAGCACGCTCGTACAAGCAATAGACAAAGAGCCAGCAGATCGGGTTCCCAGGTCATTAATCGCAGTATAATACCATACTTTTGATTAATTCACAAAACAATCTTCAAAGCGAATCGCTCGCACAGCATGCAGAAAGAGATAAATTGAGCAGAAATACAGTCATTTCTACACGTCGGACGGCAATACGAAATGGCTGCGCGAGCGCAGATGTCCTACTCACTAAGCCGTTGTCCGTTGTTTTAAATCTACCCATCCCTGTCACTCTTACTAGCTTGATCGTGCGAGCGAACGCGCCGGCTAGATTCGAAAGTACCGACGAAACGTTAGAGAGTACGGTTTCTTGACTCGTATTTATAATATGATCTCTATTTATTCCTGTCACTACTTACTTAGATAGGTTGAGTTATCTCGCTCTGTTTTTGCCGGCCGATCAACATGCGGTACGGTCGGTATTAAAACCGACTATTTACTTGGAAACGTATGCGGTTCCTAATAGCATAGAATGATGCTGTTAACATATCGGTTGAGGAGACACATAAATATGTTATCGACTTACATATAGCACGTATTTGCAGCCATTGTAGAGCGATACAGAAACTGTTTACTTATTTATTTAAGTTTTATTGCAGAACAAAAATTTGTACAAAAGTTAGATTGACTTAACTTATTCAATCAAGGTATTTAATACATACATATTTATATATCTGTACGAGATATTATTGAGAATCAATCCAAAATAATATTTTGAGTCCTGTCCTAATACTTTATGTTTATTAATAACGATGTTTAGTAAATCGACAAGTCAAAATATTAGAGTATTCAACATCTTTATGTATGCGGCTGTAAATTGGGTTAGGTCTTAACACGTAAGGCGGTTGTAAATACAGCGTCTTATCGATAAGACGTCTGTATAGCATATTTATGGAATGAAGCATGAAATATGACGGTCATCCATCAGGGGCGAGCGAACGAATGGAGCCGGCGCAGCCTGTCGGTCATGTAAATCGTCATCGCATCACGCGCACAAATCATTCAAACGTCGACTCTATCGTTGCGCAGAAGCATTAATCACTGTAGTACCAAGCGCCGGCGGCCACCATTGGCCGCGGCCGGCGAACAATTATTCGAATCCCGCCCTCTGATTGGCCAACGCGCCGTCCGTTTTTTAACGTTGACAGCGTGATGGATACGACCCTTCGACTCGTGCGCATTGTTATGTGTTCGATTTAATGTATTCGGACGATCAATACCTGTCGCGGTGTGTACGTGTTTCTAGACGTGATTAAGCCTTGACATTTCTTTTTTATTCGTTTTCCGCTAATATGTTTTGTATTACGGATTGGCAGTTGTAAATTTGACGGTATTTGTCATCATTAGTCACTAAGCTAGGTAATATGATCGTAAGGCCTACTGTATCCCACTAGAATACAACTTGCTTAAAGTTTAGCTACATAATTTGTCAAAGAAATAAGTACTGACAATAAAACTTTTCCAATTGGAAAAAAAAACGAAGTCTCTTAACTCTTCTACGAATTTCTGTTAAAAAGTAAGATATAGTCCTTTTTAACAAAAAATCATAGACGAATTCCAATTCTAGAATTGCCGATATGTATTTCACTCGGCTACTCGAAAGGTAAAACCGAGCTCAGAGATCATATTATGTTACGAAAAATGTGTAATAAACTATAAATAAAGTCACTTACCAGCCCGTGAAGATGGCGACTATAGAACTGTCCTCGGACAAACCAGAATCGTAACGATCAATCGCAAGTCCATCTGTCAATAATAGAAAATGGCGACGCGCGCTCTCGCGCCATTGGCCGTGTGCGCAAGCGCATCCACATCTACCCGCATATTGCTTTTTACGTACATTTTTACGACTCGTTTTATAGTCACCCGCCCATCGCGTTGAAAATATTTAGACGCCATAACGTTTTATGACTAGAATATACGATAATAGAGTTAATGGGGGCGTAGTAACTATGAATGCTGCCGTTTCTTTATCAGTTTGGCGTTAACTGCTTTTTAGTTTAGCGGCGTGTTTGATGCTATTGATGACTTCAATTTTGTTAATGAGCGGGTTGAGGGATGCCTTTTAAAGTGGATCATGCGACGCTTGTAGTCGTAAAGTTAATGATATGGTAAAATAATCACTTTTTTCGTTGGTAATTTAAAAAAAACTTTCACTTTGTCTCTTAAATTACCCATATAGTAAGACGCAAGATGTCATGGAACATACCTGAAACAAACAAAGAAAATTAACTTAATATTATGTTATACAAAGTGTTAACATCAAATTTAGTACAAAATCTTTTTCCTTTTGCTTGGTACTAACTCTTGAACTTCATAAAATAAAATTTCGTACCATGATGAGCAGTTGCGAACGTACATCATATGTCGTACTCAAAGTACCGTGCGTGAAAACCGTATAAACGTAAGTAGTTATTGGGACCCTGTAATTCTTTATTTTGTGTACATTGAAGTGTTTGCATATTGCTATAAGAAACAGTTACACTCAGACAAATAGTTTTAGGATATGAAATCTGTCCTCATGCATTTTCAAAACATTTTGCCAAGTTCGGTTAGCGTCAAAAATATTTATAACACTTTATTGACGTTTCATTTATATTATACCCTTAAGAGTAATCAGTAGGTAAAAGTAAATCAAAATGACAGTTTATATAAGTATATAAACTGTCATTTTGATTGAAGTATTTGCTGACTGAATGTAAAACGACCGTAACACAAAAAGAACCTCACTTTTTAAATGTCATAAACTAAAAAATAAACCCAGAGTAACAATTCTGTTATTATAATAAGTAACTCGTGCAATCTTTTCACTTGTAGTAAGAAAATTAAGCCCCCTCGACCGTAAAGGGTTGCGCTCAGCCGTCACCAGCAGTGATGATTTGTGTTCGGATGCACTCACAATTATTTCACACACCAGAACATTTAAAACCTGCAACGGACTTCTTGGAGTAACTCTTGACTTATTACATGGGTTTGTTTTGGCTCGACCTGGGTTCGAATCCCAGGTCGAGCCAAAATTGTTTCTGAAGTTTTCTGTCATGAATTTCTCAAAAACAGCTCGGAGTCGAGAAGTTGACGGTGTAACATCCCCGTGCCTCGGAAAGCACGTTAAGCCGTTGGTCCTGCGCCTGATCTCTCTCCAGTCATGTCGGATTGCCGTCTCACCGAACTTCGAGAGTAATGGAACAGTGAGTGCACCTGTGTATTGCGCTTACACTTGTGCACCATAATATCTCCTGCGTAGTTGGCTGATCTCTGTTATATTGGCCGCCGAGGTCGAAATCAGCCAGGTGGACTATCATTGTCTGAATTCTCTTGCAGTGCTTCTTCTAAGCACCAGTCTAAATAGTTTTAAAGCTGTGGTAGGATTTTGTATACATGTTCTAAGGATAATCCTACCACAGTGCCTTTAGTAAAATAATTAACCTTTGAGCCTTTTTATGGCAATTTATCCAATTTTAAAGACATTTTTGAGATGGTCGGCTAACCTTCTACAATCCCTATAGAGCCCTCTACTGACTATCCGTCTGTTATGAAAACTGGTCATGTAAATTTAATTTTTCGACAAACTAAGCGAACACAGGAAATGCCTAATCGATTGTTTCTACTGGCAAATCGATAAAATCTATTGATGTTAGTACTTAACAGCAAATTAAATTTTAAATTAATGGCGACACTAAATCTAACCTATAAAAACCTACACGATGATAGCACAAGAACAAGATCACTGGTCAGATTACACTAGCCGACAATAAAATGTTAAATTGGGTGTTAATGTCCAGTTTAAGAGGCGCTAAAACGGCTTTTATTTAAACGCAATATCAACGTTTAGTCTCAGGGTTGCCAGGTTTATGTTTGACGTGTGTCAATTTATCGACTGAGCATTAATCTATTCTTATATCGAGTCTATATTGGAATAAGCTTCTTATTATAATCAACTGCAAGACGTCTACAGTTCATGATCCCCGAATATCCTCTAAAGATTTGGAAATTCAGATAAACAGATCAGTTAGGTACATAATTTAGTGCCTTCTGAACTATAAATAAATAAATAAATATTTTACAACAATCACACCAAATTGTCTAGTCCCAAATTAAGCTACGAGGCTTGTGTTATGGCTACTAGGCAACGGATAAACATACTTAAATACTTTTTTTGTAAATAAATACATATTATACATAGAAAACACCCAGACCAGTACAAACACACATGTTCATCGACACACATATGCTTGTACTGTGCGGGAATCGAACCCGCGACCCTTGGTTTTAGAAGTCCGCCATATGCTTAATGTGTGGACTGTTACAATATATATCATCAAATCGTAAGTTGGAGTCATCATTAACTAACACCTACCACGCATTATTGCCTATACTACGAGTAATATTAGTTTGGCTCTGCGTCCTTTATAAATTCACTGGGCGCAGCACGCTCTTAGCTGAGAATTTGATCAAAAAGCCTTTAAAACTATTAAAAAGAAACACTTCAACGACCAACAATTCTTCGCACTGTCACTAGGCGCACTGTCAAGGTTCTTAGCTGATGTAAAAATTTCAAAGCTATGTCTGACGACCACTTTGGTGTAATAGCATAAAAGTTGACTATTAACCAAGAGGTCGCGGGTTCGATCGCCGCACTGTCAAACATTTGTGTGCATGAACATGTCTGTTTGTACTCGTCTGGGTGTTATATGTATTTATTTAAGTTTATTTGTAATACCACTGTTGATTCTGATATCTGTAAGACAAGTGATTTATTGTCTTGTCCTCAGAAGAAAAAGAAGGTAAGTATTTAAATAGATAGCGTAGTGAGTGTGTCATCGGCACGTTTAGTATGTCTTTTTTAACAAATGGAAATGTTATGTTAAAATGTCAAATTGGTTTCCAATCACACGACAGCCCTGAAAGTTATTGGGGTGAGTTCACGCGTGGGCTAATCTACCAATAAACAAGCATCGCTTCAATAAAACGTTAACGCGCATAAACTGTCAAGAGAAATGTCAATTAAAATCTTCCGCACAATTAAAATATTGCAGTAGTCATACAATGCTTATTATCATAAGAAGGCATTTTTAAATGAGTATTAAAGTTTTGAAACTTATTTCAAAAGGTGGTGCTTGTGGTGTGGTGCTTCAAAAGTTAAGCAAGTTTGGGATGGGTGACCATTCTGACCATTTAAGTGACGTCTATTTACAAGCATCTCCGTGCTTCGAAAGGCACGTTAAGCTGTTGGTCCCGGTTAATATCGATAGATATAAACCTAGTCAGAGGACCTCGGACGGCTAAATAACATCTGATAGTAAGGTTGGTCGCTTTTTTTCCCAAACACCCCTCCTCCAATCCGCACTGAGCCCGCGTGGTGGAATAGTTGAGGTGAGGCCTGTGACCAGCAGAGAGGTGTACGTACCTATATAGGCTGAAGAGATGATTTCAAAAGGATAATGCTGAAAATAATAATAAAAAAACGGTAGAACAGCTAACTCGTTTCTGACAAATATTTTGATCTAGTCCTAGTTAATTAAAGGGTTTGTAACAACTTATGCACAGACTGTGCCTTCTGTATTCAAATCTATTGTATCGATAGTGTGAATTTTAATAGCAAAAGATATTTGCATAAATCGTGATCGCTCGGATATCAATTCTAAAAATTCAATTTTAAAATAGTATTGATGAAATTTTTATACTCATATTATTTTATATTTATAAGGAGGCAATATTATATTTGGCTTTTCCAATCTCCATGTTTATTTTTATTTAATCTAACGTTAAATGAAACTGACTATTAAAGGGTTTTACCTATTTATAACTCAATAAATAAATAGACAACATCATCACATACATTGATCTGACTCCGTGGTAAGTAGCTAAACACCTGTGTCACAAATATCAGAATCAGCAGTTATATTACAATAAACTTAATAAATTTAAATAACAGTACAAACAAACATGTCTATGCACACAAATGTACAGTGCGGGGATCGAACCCGCGACCTATTGGTTAATAGTCAACTTTTTAACGACTACACCAAAGTGGTCGTCTTTAATAGATGTAACAAACTTTTAAACATATAGTTGAACAAAAAAGGAATCGCATAAAAAAATTGGAATACATTTATTTATTTTTTTGGTCATTCCAGAATACTTTGTGCTTTGGACAGCGCTATCATGTCACGTTGTACGACATAATGTCAAACGGACAATCACACAAACAACCAAGCTCCGAGCCAGTCTTGCCGTGGGCGGTATGGGACAAACATTCATTGAGTCTCCTACAGATTTGTATTTTTTAAGAAATTAATATTCTAACCCTTCTGAGCCACTGGTCATTTTACTGAGACGACACCAATGTTGTCAATTGACTACCAAAGGGTCAAAACTATTTTAAATAGTTTCTTTACTAAATTGAAATTATTAATAGCCTTAATGGTGAAATAGCAAATCTCGACTTTATCATCATACGTAAAAGTTTTTTGTGTTTTTTTCTTTTATTATTTTAGCTTTTCTGTTATCCTGTTTGTTTTTGTTTTCTTATATCTCAATTTTGTCAAAACTTTTTATTCTGATCTAAATTGTTTGAATTTTTATCATAATTATTAATAGCCTTAATGGTGAAATAGCAAATCTCGACTTTATCATCATACGTAAAAGTTTTTTGTGTTTTTTTCTTTTATTATTTTAGCTTTTCTGTTATCCTGTTTTTTTTTGTTTTCTTATATCTCAATTTTGTCAAAACTTTTTATTCTGATCTAAATTGTTTGAATTTTCATCATAATTTGTAACGCCTAAGTTCAAACATGTTGTGTACACCTTTAATTGATAGTGCAATTAGCATCACTTTTTTTACTGCATGTAAGTCTTTTGTTTGGTGAATTGTAATTGTCGTTGGTGTACCTAAGAAATAAAATTAAAATAAAATCATACATCTATCAACATTTTTACTAACAAATGAAATTATGTTCTGTTTATTTTCAATTTTTATTTCAGCAGATAAAGTTAGAAGAAACTAGTAGGTACGATTAGATACGATTAAGGTCGTAGTAAAGTACACCTAGTTTTTGCTTATGCAATTTATTTAGCCAATGTCTACTCCACGCGTTCCGTAGCCTGCAGTTCACTCGTGACGTCACCGGTCAGTTTTTGCACCGAACGTTTGATATGCACAAAACCTTTTTTTTTGTTTTGACCAATATTATTGTCATGTGCACTATAAAATAGAATTATCGCTTTTGAAAGAGACGCTTACATTTTTTTTTTCAAGTTTTTTTTCACAAATTATCCTTGTCAAGTACAGATTTCGAAAATCGGAGTTAGATTTTGAAGCATGCGTTTAGCATAATCATAATTTCGTCATTATGTACACATATATTTTTAATAGAATATGGCACCAAGCTATATTTAAATGTTTTAGTGTCTGGCAATAAATTTTCAACTGTAAAAGTGTATTTATAGTTCTTTGTGAATACAGATGCTAACAATAAAATGAAACCTATCTATACTCAAAGATACATTCATGCAATTCAACCTCAACTAGAGAACTAAGAATGAATGTTAGGTGCCGGCACACCCAGCAACGACCTGCGATTAATCGCACGCCGCGAATTCATCAATCGTAATTGCGACTATTTATATAAATCAAACGGACGCGCCTGGACGCGACTGAACGTCTGTGATCCCTTTTTGCCTTTGTTTGATAGTGATTATTTTACGCATGATTTAATTTCTATTTTCATGATTTAAGAGGGCGTTCAAGTATTACGTAACGCATTTTGGGAAAGAGGGGGGGGAGTCTTGTTAAACGTTACGATGCGTTGCAGGAAAAGGGGGTGTTTCTTACGAGTACAATACAAAATTTAAAACAATTTGTTTTTTCAAAATAATGAAATGGAGAATAAAACTCCTCAATTGGCAACTTTTACGATTATGTTTTACGGGGAACTCTTCGATTGTATTCGCCTGGTCGTCATTTTTATTTTTTTTCTCGCAAGTTGGCAAAATTTTGTCGTTTTAGGGTCAAATTGGTCACTTGAGTGTTACGTAACGTTTAGAAAGGGAAAGGGGGGAGATACAGAAAAACGTTAATAACGGCTTCACCCGCGTGGAATTCAGTAGCGTACTAAAACTTTGGGATAAAAACTACCCCTATGTCCGTGCACAAGGACCACTCTTTTTGTGTACTGGATTGAATCCAAATCTGTTCATTAATTAAGGCATGAAAACGTCACCGACGAAGTTACCTTCGTATACATAATGATACTATTCCGAATAATCAGCAAAGTGAATAGTCGTGACCCATCTGTCAAACCATTGACGATTGATAAACCGCCAATCAACAATAGAAAAAAATATCGCCTCCTGAAATTCTCTAATCATCAAACTCTCAAAAACATCTTCACCCATTTAGCAGACTGAAGGATCTTATTAATTAACTGGAAACCGAACGACAAGCCGCTTGATAAATACAAATAGGTGCAATTAGGTGTGATTAAGTCGGCGGCGGGTCGCGAAAGTCTGCGATTAATCGCAACAGGGCGCGATTAATCGCAACGCCAATCGATTGCGACCTTTCACTTATATCCCAATGGATAAACGGAACTTCAACTTTCCCACTAATCATTTTTGCTTAGCCCAAAGGTATGACTGGTAAAGAATGTCCTACGGCGTTAAGTCCACTCTTTGTACATAGTTTTGTTGTGCAATAAAGTTTAAATAAATAGATAAACTTTGACTACCGCAAAATATCAAAATTTTGTCAATTAAATAATAATACGAGTAACTACAATTTTTATTTTATTTTTTTGCCTGTTACTACAATAAATAAAATAAATAAATATTTCTCAACAAGCACACCAATTCTCTAGTCCCAAAGTGAGCTACGAGGCTTGTGTTATGGGTACTAGATAACAGATATACATACATACTTAAATACTTTTTTTTTGTAAATAAATACATATAAATTATTATAATATTATAAATAGAAAACACCAAGACCAGTACAAACACACATGTTCATGCACACTTATGCTTGTACTGTGCGGGAATCGAACCCGCGACCCTTGGTTTAGAAGTCCGACATGCGGACCACTGCACCAAGCGGTCGTCAAATGACAAATGTATGACATAAATGTGTCTGATCAACAAAGCAATGAAATTCGGACCGATGAGTAAGTGTCACGGTAGCTTAATTGGGAGAGCATTCGCCCGGTTTGCGAGAGGATCGTGTTCGAGTCTCGCCTGTGGCAATCCATTTTTTCTTTGAGTGTGTTTTAATTTCACATTGTAATGAAGTTTGCATTGTTATAAAAATTAAGTAACTTAAGAAAATGATCACGACAGTTCACTTGGCATTAAAATTGAAAGCACCTTAGTGTTGTAGGTTGACATTCACGTAGGTCTGTGTTAAGTGCAAAAATACATTTATTGAATAAAAAAAGCACTTATAACTGTAACTGCATCAATTCAAATTTTTATGTTTTGAAAATTGAAGACCACTTTCAAACACGATCCAATGTTATACTTTTTAATATTTTTAAGAGCCTCTTCTTATTTAACACTTAAAACTTAAGTATTTCTGATTTGTAAAAAGGTTAATTACATAAATGATGTGCAAAAGCAGACAATAATCCATAAACACTTTTAAAAATACAATCTTTATATTTATTAACTTTTTTTGCGTTCACGTTTATTTTAAATTCGAAAAGACATTACACTTAAAAAAATATTTTCGGCTCCGGTCATCAGGGAGGATTCGAACCCCCGACCTTTGGAAGTCCATTGGAAGAGCGATGGACAGGACTTAATACCGGACGTAATGTCTTTTCGTACTAAATAAAAAATAAAATATTTCACAACAATCACACCAATTATCTAGTCCCAAATTTATCTACGAGGCTTGTATTATGGGTACTAGACATCGGATAAACATACTTAAATACTTTTTTTTTAAATAAATACATATTATATATAGAAAACACCCAGACCAGTACACACACACTTATGCTTGTACTGTGCGGGGATCGAACCCGCGACCCTTGGTTTTAGAAGTTCGATGTAGACCACTGAACCAAACGGTCGTCACTACCTAACTACTAACTTTGTTGTTGTTTTATTATTTTTTATTTTTTTATTTGTTGAGATTCATCAAAGATGGTTACACTATACATGCAAACTTACATACAAGGCTACCTTAAGTTAAAATCTAAGTGCACAATTAGTTAAGATGAATACCACATGCATTCGATTTGGGCAGTCAAAAAAAAGAATAAACAAAAACTAATTAATGCTCAATTATATTTAGTTATATAAACAAAAAAAATAATTAAGTGCAATTGTAATAGTATTTAAAAAAAATATCTTTTTTTGTAATTGTGTTGCATTTTTACAGATAATTTTAATTTTACAGATAACAAAACGTTAAATATTTAACATTTAAATAGAGATCTGATTGTACAAGTAATAAAAAGTTTATTTCTTTTCAAGTTTTAAACCGCGATAAGAAGTTAATGCAAAAATAAAAACTTGATTTCAAAAATGTTAATTTACCACTCAATCTTATATCGACGTAGGTATTATGTCTTAGGTACATTAGAAAATATATCTCACCTACTAGTAAATCACCAAGCTAATAACAATTGCCTGTTCCTTATTAAATCTTATCAAACGACAAAAGACCTGGGACGTTAAAAGTGAGAAAAAGTCGCATAACTCGTATCGATACAATAACATATCTGGCTTCTCATTCCACCGCTAATAAACTATCTCCGAAGATACCCCGACGTTTTATAGCCTAAGATAGGGATGTGTACAACCGCCGGCCGTTATCGATGAAAAAGGATTGGCAGGAATCACTGATTTTGTGTTTAACTGAGTATAAGACTGCAACTAATCAACTAATATAACTGACTACCCAAGACTACCCTACTATACTACTATAACTGAGTACCCAAGTGATAAGCCCAAATAGAAACTTGAACCTTGAATAAAAAAATACTTTAATAAAACTTGGATTCTCGTTTGGTTTTGACGTTGTGCACAACCTTAAATTTTGTCTGTCATTTTAATGATACGCGTAATGAATTACTTTCAGCAAGAAAATGTATATAACTCTACAAGATCAGACAAGGATTGAAGAAACATATTTCATGTTTGAGTATTTTACAAAGTTTTCTAAGCCATGGTTAAATTTCTCATTCCACAAAGCTGTTTACCATTTTAATTCAAAAATATCACGTCCAAAAAGTCTGAATTTCCATAAGTAACTGCCAATTACAGATCAATCACCCCTTGATCTGTGCTGCCAACAGAAGAACAACGAAATTCGCTCGCTTTTATTAACGGGTTTATGGTAAGCCAGAGCTCTTTTCCAGATGCATTCGTGTTTTCTATGTATAATATGTGTTTATTAACAAAAAAAAAGTATTTAAGTATGTTTATCCGTTGTCTAGTACCCATAACATAAGCCTCGTAGCTTAGTTTGGGACTAGAGAATTGGTGTAATTGTTGTGAAGTATTTATTTATTATTTATTTACTCTTACAGTTTTTTTTCCTGAGAAAGAATTTTTTGGAAAGCATAACTTACTTTACATACTTTCCAAAAAAACATATTTAGTATTGAATACAGCTTGATCGTACCCAGATATCGACTCTCGAACATCCCTATCCTGACATATTTGTGATGGTCTAGAGATGGGAGCCATAGATTTATAGATTCCAAGCCATTTCTTCCTACTTTGGTCGCGGTCATTCTTGCCTTTTTGTTTTGTTGTTATGATTTATTTTACTGTTATATGCTCCGGGATATATTTTATTACTTTCACAATGTATTATAGCTTTTGTTGGGATTCGTGTGATTTTCGATTTGGAGGCATTTGGAGTCTTTTGTTGATTTGATGCTATAATTTATATTGGCCTTTGATATCCATGTAACAGCCTTCCAAAACATAATGGTAATTTATATTTTCTGTTCATCATAAAGGGGATTTATGACTGATGTGCAAAATTTTAAATAATTTGGTTAAAACGCAATACAAGACGTTGAAAGTATGAAACATACTAATGATTGATGCTCGAGATTACTTATTATATTCTGTCCTAATGCAGGTACCCTTGAAATATGAATTACATAAACGACATACAAAAATCAATTCATTTCCTAATCTTAAAAACGCATAACACGAGCATAAACATGGCCGAATTTATTGCACCCTCCTAAACACATACCAGACGAAATTGTCTCCTATTTCCTCTTGTAAAGAGTTCAGAGATTAATTCAAACACGAAGAATTATGTTTGCCAAGATCATTAGATACAGTCTCGAAGAAAACAGGAAGCATAATGGAGGCAAGGAGAGTAGGGTTTCTAAAATACCACCACCAGATACCATTTTTGTGGGATGAGTGTTTAAATAAACAACAGAAAACCTAGCGGTTGCCGGGAATTGAGGTCAGATTATAGATTATAGAATATTAAACCAATCGATAGCAAATCATTTTTCAATAGTAAATAATATAAATATATACCACATACATTGATCTGACTCCGTGGTAAGTAGCTTAAGCACTTGTGTTACAGGTAACAGAATCAACAGTGGTATTAAAAATAAACTTAACAAATACATACCACACCCAGACCAGAACAAACAGACATGTTCATGGACCCAAATGTTTGTACAGTGCGGGGCTCGAACCCAATAGTATTTGACACTGACGACTGATGATTTTTTGGTTCGCTATTTGTACGGTTTCGTACTCTTTGCTGATAGAATGATAGTGGAACGGATTGAAAGTCCTTGATAGTGATTAACTGACAGTTATATTGATAGAAAGTCTCTTACGACTGAAATGATATAATGATATGGGAGCGCGCGATGCGAATGATAGCTATACTTACACGAACTGATGGAATTATGAACTAGTGTGAAAAATGGCAATGTGAAGCGGATTATGAAATAATGCGCTTCCGGGAAAATGCTGACGCAACGATTGTAAGTGCTAGCACGTACATTATAGATTTAATTTTATTGAGTTAATTTAAAGTAATTTGTTTCCACTCTTCACGTTAGTTGTTTTTGGTTTTTGTTATCCATGTTATTCACTGGTTGGTCCCAAAAATTCCATAACGGGAACATACTAGAACATTAGATCATTAAAAAAAACTGCTATCATAGATGTCTCAGGCTGTTCACAGATTCAAAAGAGACTACCAACCCGCCCTATATTGTGCAGGTAGACCCAACCGTTTTACATAAAAAACGCTGACTTATGGCAAATTGTGGATTCGCTTGGCTGCGCTTAATCCCGCCGACTCATATTAATATTATTTATGCAATTCACGTCACAGTAAAATATCTTTCTTATTTGTCCCTTGAAGTCCTTATAGGCGAATGAGTCACTCGTCAAGTGGCGTAAGTTATTTTTATCGGGATTCGTGACATTGTGGCGGAATCGAATTATGTAGGTGTCCTGACTTTTTACGACTGGTGACGGTGGAAATTGTTCAACATTAATAGATATCATCGTTATTTACGGTGATGTTAAAAACGTGTAGCCTCCAATTTTGTACTGTGACGACTTTTAACATGGTTATTTAATGGGATTTTTTGCCAATTTGATGATCAAATACCTACCTACCGTAAAAGTTTTTTCAGTCAGTAGGTATTCCAGAGTTTTATTCGACAAATTGAAGACGCGTTACTCCGTTAATTCTGTGCAGTATTTAGGTAAAAATATTATTATTAAGGTTATTTTAGTTAAAACATCAACAGTTTCTATGAAAATAACGTGCTTGACTTTTTTAAGAAACCAAATAAATCGGGATTTTTGTTGGTAGCTTCTTAAGAAGACATTGGTTTGAAAGTTAGTTTTATGTTCAGAAACAGCATGCTATTCATCATCAGCACGTCACACTTTCATCCCGACCACCACCAAATCTAGACAAATCGCCCCAAACCTATCTACGTCAACGGCAATGAAAAACGGACGATTTGACACGTACCGACGCGACGCGACAGCTGCGACTAAAAATACGTTAGCAGTATCACGTTTTTCAACGTCCGAACGCACATCAGTTACTGTCTATTCATTTGCACTGTGACAGATGTTTACGCCTTTGACGGGACCGCTCATTTTCCAATACAAATCTGATCACCCTTATTTCTTAGAGATTGAATTAGATTATTGTGCGATCTGTGAAGTTTGTCTCTGACTGTCTTGTGGTTGTCAAAGATGTAACGACAGCTAGGACGCATCTGTGTTAACTCTTTACGTATCCAATTAAGGGCGTCCGATATTAATGCTTTGGGAGTAGATCAACGATTAAGAGATGTAGGCAGTTAGTAGAGTAGTTTAAAGATGACAATGGTTTCCTCGTCTGAATTAAAAATTCTATGAATTTAGTATCTGATTTTGCAAGTTCATCCTAGAGAGGAACAAATTGTCATTGTCGATATAATATGCTCAAAATACTTAGTATGTACTTAACTATTCTAGGAATAACTTAGTTTTATCGATCTGTGATATACTGATTCGTGATTTAAGATTTGGAGAGGCGGCGTAGCAAGGTATCCCTCAATCACTAACATAGTAGTAAGCATTTAATTAATTTTTACATCAGGTTCTGTATATTTTTCATGTAATTAGGCTAAGTTTTATACAATAAATTTATCTAATCTTATCCAAGGGCCCCGGGACAAAACATACAAAAGGGCCCCTACTCTCACCATGCCAAAAGACAGAATACCTTACTATATACTAAGAGCGAAGCGAGCGTTCAAGATTTAGATAATAAACGTGAGTTCCTGAGAGTAGGACTTAGTTTTAATTTTTAGGTTTCTCATAAAAAATAGATAAGTGCGCAAGCGAAGTAAGCGCCCGAGATTGTAGTTCATTCTAGTTTAGTCTTCAAGCTTAGCACTGTAGCTTAGCTTTGTAACTACACCACTAAGAGTTTGATAGGTGATGCATTGCTAATTAGTCCTAACAAAATGAATATCATTAAACAAGATTACAAAGAGAAAAGAAAGGCATTGTCATTAAAAATTGCAATCACAGAGTTTAATTTTGCATAATAAAATATGTTTTATTGATCATTAAATTACAAAACAATTACCGTAATTAAATATTCTCGATATCAAAGACATTGGGGTTTATGAGCTCCGGTGAAATACGAGGTAGCGAAGGAGTGCAGTTTATCCTTAAATGGTCAGAAAACTGGTCTATACTCAGAAACCGGTAAAGGCCCAACACTGGGCCAAGCTCTAATCGATAATGATATTTTTTGGGATTTTCAGATAGGAAATAGCATTTACAAATTAAATTATAATTAGCTAAGGATTGTGTTTTCGCAAAGTTAAATTATTGCGACCTTAACTTAAAGAAATTTGAAAATAGCTTTGTATTGGGCTATTTAAGTAAAAAATATATTGTTAGCAATAAACGTAACAATTGAAATTATATAAAAATTAAATTATATAAAAATATTTGCAACAGATATTCGGCTTATCACTCAGTAACTTAGCTTAAGGCAAGCGTAGATCAGGAAATCTTCTATGACAGTGTTTTGATGATGCCCACTTTGCAATACTCATTATAAGTACATCTTGACAACAGTCTTCCTTTACTAATTAATATTCAGGGCACTCATCATTAATAAGTGACATGACAGCGTCATACCTCGATCAGTCAAGAATCCCTGGCGCGAGCCAACTATTTCGCGGCTCGGTTGCACCTAGAATCCAAAGACTGTGTATAAACTGTTCTATATTTATTGGTGACGAAAGGTAGATTAGCGGACGAGCAATAGGCGTGGAGAGACCAGCGAGTCGCACGTGGGGACAAAGCGACAGGAATAGCTGACGTAGGGTTGGCGATGCGATGCACTGATTGTTTAGAAATTTCGCTTAAAGAACTCGAAACCGGCAAAATTACGAGAAAGTAGCCTTAAGAAACGTTTTAAGAAAGAAGTAGGGCGCATATGATCATGGCAGCTTCCATACCCACCCATCTGAAATTTGTGTCAATGAGCTCGTTATCATCTCATTACTTGACTTAGATATTTTTCTGAAAAATCAATGGAAGCTTTCATACACCATTTATAAAATAAGAATAAATCGAATTGAAATATATGGGCACCGTCCTGTTTTCTACTGTAAAACTTCTCAAGAGTAGGTATATATGCGTTTGCCACTACGGAGGTTATACAGGCTGTCCCAAAAAGAGCGTGCCAAAGTTAAGGAGATGATAGACTATTGGATGAACATTTATACAAAAATAAAATCACTTAAAAGTACCACCATTTCAGAGATACGATTTTTTGTCACCTCATAGTTGAGGTGAGACTTGTGCCCAGCAGCGGGACGTATGAAGGCTGATGAGAAGGACCCTCAGGAATAATATATTTGTTGCATACATGCAAGCCATATATATGAGAGAACCACCTATTTAAATTGGGCAATAATTACACACACTTCAATAGTTTTAACCCTCTAATCGCCACCCCGTCCAGCTAAGATGGCGTCGTATATTCGCGCGCTAATCGCCGAGTTGCGCGCGCGCAGCGTCGACACTGCATCTCGTGGCATGTCCCCCGTTGATTTATCCGTTCGCGGTTCAACGATGATTGTCGCAATCGTGAACAGTTGGGTCGGAATTATAATTAGATTGGTAGCTAATTGTAAAGTTGTATCTAATGTGATTGATGGCAGATTGAAGTTTCGATTGTAGAAATAATGGTATGTTGTAAACATAACAATTAACTACATACTCAAAAACAAACATTTTAATTCTTTTGGCCACTATATGGAATATAATATTTATTTAATAGTTACGTTGACGATATTATCTTCCTCTTAGTATTATTGAGATTAAAGACCTTTTTAATAAATAATTATCATACACAAAACACTTAAAATACCTATTTAAGATTTTCATTAATTTCATACATACCAAAATATTTGCAAAACTGTCAAAAAACTTTAACACCATCAGTATCAATGTGTTTTCTTACAAAACCCAGTTCGAGGACACCATTAACTCGCCTAACACTTCCACAAACCATATCATAAATTTAACAAGCAATACAACTTCTTTATACCGTCATATTTCGACTGACGACATAATTTTCGCACCTTCATCAAGACGCCAGCGAGGCTGTGAAACTGTCCAGCTATTATAAGTTATTATATAATCGTGCATACTTACCAAAAATAGTACGGGAAGTGAGTCAGCGGCAGTGGTTAGGTTAACCCTAATAATATTTTTATAATATTATTATAATAATATTATTATCATAATATTACAAATAATAGTCTTCCTGGCCGATTTCGACCACTGCGGCCAATCTCAACAGAGATCAGCCAACTACGCAGGATATATTTTATAGTGCACAAGTGTCAGCGCAATACACAGGTGCACTCTCTGTCCCATCACTCTCAAAGTTCGGTAAGACGGCAATCCAAAATGACCGGAGAGAGATCAGGCGCAGGACCAACGGCTTAACGTGCGCACTGAGACACGGGGGTGTAACACCGCCAACTTCCCCATTTCGAGCTGTTTTTGAGAAATTCATGACAGAAAATCTCTTTAGCTCTAACAGCTAGGGCACATATGCGACTTTCTGGCGCGGCGATTCGCAAATGACAGCGTGTCAACCAATTGCGGTGGTTAAATCGCTGACATTCGCGCGACAATATGCCACAAGTGTGCTCTGGATCTGAGGGATCGTGTTATATCGTTTTGCAAGTTATGTTCGGTATGCTTCGGTTAAGATTGAGATAGTTTGTGTTAGAAATTTGTGTTTAAATAGATGAGTGCTTACTCAAGATGACCTTTTCAATTAAGCGTTCAAAATAATGTTTATTTCAATGTTGATTCACGATACGGAGACACAAAAGATAAACAAGGTTAACAAAAAAGCTGAAAAGGGGAATTATTTTGCTTTAAATTTCCACTAAACGACGCCAGCGCAGGAACCCAAATACTGTGACCACTTGGAAAAACTTGAGCTGGAAGTAGCAGGACTTACAATACAACTCACAACGTGACAGAAGATGCACCCGGAAATACAACACTGATTCTAACAAAACACTCAACGCGTTACGCCACTACACGTGGCATTTTCAGGAGATGTTTTCGCTTCGACAAATTAAACATTTGGTTGACAATATGACAAAATATCGTAGCGTTGTATAAGATTCACAAAACTGATTTTGTTTAGGGTTCATGAATTCCGTCAGTTTATAGTTAAAGAACAAAAAGATCCAAAAAGACCCAATTAGATCTTGTTTCAAATAAAATATGACACTTCTAAGACAAAGCTCGAAACATCAAACATAAACTTTTGAACTTACTTAGTTTGACTTTAAACAAAGATGGTGGCATCCCATGCAGGCGGATAAATTATTACAAAATCGATTATCGTGTTCTGGAATAAATAAAAGCAGTCAAGTGTGGGTCAGACAAGCGCACGAAGAGTTCCGTAGTAAACATTTACTTCATACTTGCAGCCTAGTTAAAGTGTGGTTTTCTTTTCAAATTTAAAAAGCAGTTAAAGCTTACCTGAAAGAAAAAAACAAGAGTTACGAATTTTATTCTGTACATTAAAACAAATAAAAATTTAAATCTAATTCAAGTCAATTCAATTATTTATATAAAAAAAATAAATGAAAACCTTGTTAAGTCCCATATTATAGGTATATTTTGGGTAGGTACAGGAACCCTAAGAACAATGAAACATAAGGCAACATTGAAAACCGGCTCATTCGGTATAAGTTATATTTTTTTAAGACGTGTATCATGATTTTGATAGACAAACAAGATAAGAGAAGAAATTAGTAGATGAATATCGAGCCTAACAACAGGTTTATCAATTTGTCTCAATCTTTTTTTCGTCTCTCCATTTATAAATAAAATAAATAAATAAATATTTCACTCACACCAATTGTCTAGTCCCAAATTAAGCTACGAGGCTTGTGTTATGGGTACTAGACAACGGATAAACATACTTAAATACTTTTTTTTTGTAAATAAATCCATATTATACATAGAAAACACCCAGACCAGTACAAACACAAATGTTGATGCACACTTATGCTTGTACTGTGCGGGGATCGAACCCGCGACCCTTGATTTTAGAAGTCTGACAAGTGGACCACTGCACCAAGCGTTTGTCAATGCGTTAAAATGTTATCCGTACAGATTGCAATGTAAATTGAAAAAGGAAAATAAATAAATTGAGCCTGTGAAAGTAATGATACTAAAAGGTACTTAAATTTTTAGAAAGTGATCATATCCGTACTTCCTTGTGTGTGTAAAAGGAATCTCATTTCTAAGTAAGATTTTTTTAAGTCTGGAAAACATAATATTCAAACAAGCGACCAGTCCATAATGAATCAGAACAGTTTTGGATCAATTTGTCATAAAATTAACCTGACATATCCGTGTGGATTTACGACATACAATATTACATTTAATCAATATGACATCAGCCGCACAATATGGCAAGATTGACCTGGCCGCAAAATATTTGTTTCACTCATTCCAATCTGAGAAAGGCTCGTCCCAGCCTACGCAGATAAAATAAATCCATAAGATTCATCCTATACCGGCCGAGAAAACATTGAATATAACTTCACTTACGCCCATTTAGCATGTCACTTACGGCCGACTCCTTTTATTGTCGACATAAAGTCGTAAGTTCCGTCTCTCAAGCCCTTTAATGAATGCGGGGTCTTCCCACGTGTTGTAAACTCCTTATGTGCACAAAAAACTAACCTAAAAAAACGCATCAGTCGCATTGGTCCGTAAAATAGATAAAAAGCTGGGGTGCGCACAACAAAAGTACCTAATTTAATTTTATGTTCGAGTCGGTCTGTCCGCGACCGTCATAGATTCCTGTGTCAGGTGCATCAATTTATTGCTTAGTATATCATCCGACCTTATGGTTACCATAATAATTTTCCAAGCTAAGTCAAATTTATTGTTTATAGGACGATACGCCCCTGACGGTCCATCCCTCCTAAATAACAACTAACGTCGCAACATATTACTGATTTTTGTACCCAATCAACAATAATAGACATTAAACTCGACGTGGATCGTAAATTTTTGATATTACGACTGAGATTTGAATAAATATGTCGACGTTGGACGTAACTCGTGACATACGACAATCCATTTGCATGGAGCTACAGGAGATTAGTTCTTAATTTTTTATTCATTATGAACTGTCACCGTTTGTTTTTACAACTGATGGTAGCAGCTGAAACAAATATGTATCGGCTGTGAGAGCGTTTTAAGAGATTTGGTCTTAAATGTAGGCCTTTTTTAAGGTTAGTTAGTTAGTTTTGCAGGGCTTTTTCCGCACTTAGCCTCACGATTGGGCCATTGTGCGTGTTTGCCTCTATTCCAACCAGCCCAAGTCCTCCCAGAAGGCTAGCAGCCTGCCTAGGCCACTAAAGATTTCTGGGAATGATGTTGGGTTTTTTAGAATGTCTGCTCGCTGTTTTTCCACACTTGTGCACTCCATGAGTACATGCTGTGGCGTTTCCTCTTCCTCGAGGCATCCTCTGCATCGCGGGCTGTTTGTTACACCTATATTAAATAGGTGCTTGTTTAGGAGACAATGGCCTGTTATTATCCCTATAACTCTGCGTAGATTGTCGCGCGTTAGTTTGGCGAGGTTGCGGGCAAGCTTTTTAGATGGCATCTGAACTGCATTTTTAGTTTGCCTGCAGCCTTCACTGTTTGTCCATTCTAGCAGATGGTTTTTTGCGGTGTCTTCTCGCAGCCATGTTTTTATTTGGGCCTGCGGTATAGGTAGTAGCGGTTCTGGGCCAAACACTGTTGTTGTTTTTAAGGTTAAAGACTACCTATAATAATCAACCGCATGATAGATAAGTGATTACGACTCTTTGTGTTGTCCTATCTTATTATATTTGCACATTATTGCAACAATTATTAAAAAACAAACAGTTTTAATATTACCTGAGTAAAATAAAATATATAGTTACATAATATGCATAAACGCAAAAGTTTAATTCAGATTGTAGATTCGTACGAAAAGATACGGTCGGAAAAATATATGAGTTTTTTTTTAAATATTTCTAAATAGCTATCCATACATTTGGCCAAAAAATCATCAGATGGTAGGTGACGATGTTTTTCTTTAGCCTGGCTTGACACCTTACTCTTTGCATCAAGTTTGCCAACCCTGTCCTCACCGTGACATACCGACCCGGGCGTGGCCTGCATTTTGTGGCCGGCCTAATGAGCCGGCCCTGCAAAGAATCGTCCGATTACGACGAACAAAGCCGGTGCCTTACGTCCGAGATCCACCGATATCATTCAGTATGACCGGCCGAAGCCGCAAATCGCGAGGTTTCAGACGTAGACGAGATAGAACGGCCAGAGGATTGCGGTGCTGCTTTCGCTAAATAGCAGCGCTGCTATTTAAAAACTAAGAAAGTTGTGAATAGTAGCGTAAGACTTCCTTGATAATGCCCAATACTTAAATACATTTAAAAACACCAAAGACTCAGGTACAAATGCAATATGAATGTATGCTTAGATCTTTCAAGCTAATCAACGGATTTTGATGCATTTTTTTTCATAGATAGAGTCTGTGTGTGTTTGTGTTCAGATTACTTTAGTTGATATCTTAGTGGTTAGTTAAGTTATTATTTAGATAGAGTGATTCAAAGGAAGGTTTATATGTATAAAAACACAAAGTGTAGGACAACGTCTGCCGGATTCGCTAGTACCTATGTAATATAAAACACCTAGTAGATATCAAATCTAATAAAAAATAAAATAAAATACACCTCAACAACACTACGCTACTTTTTTCTGTCAACTTGCACTATTTAATCAAATAATCTTTGTCCTAATAATTGTACGGAGTGAGCTATCTCATCTCCTCAGACTACATTTCAGGTAGCGTCTCTCACGCATTGTTTCCCGGTACCGCGCGACGGTATCGACTCGATTGATATACGATGCGCCCGCGCAGGCCTTAGCTTAGCCCCTGAATATGTAATGCGGCCGATTTAGAATAATTTATGGCGGTGGACCGGGACGCAAAAACAGAACATTATGGGTTGAGAATTGGCGAATTCAAAATGCTTAAGCGGGTAGACTGCTTAGGTTGGTGGAGCGGGTTCGAATCTTATTCGTGTCGTATTAGATACATAGTTGATTTTAATTCACATATGTGCCTATCCAACCTTGACATCTGCGTAAGGTTTTCCAGCATCCATAACCGTTAAACGATTTTTATTAGTGAGAAGTTAAACATTGGTACAGTCTTAGCTGTAAACTGTTCTAAAGTATCACACTCCTGAAAATATTGTATAAGAGGAATTTGCCAAACAACTTAAATCCATTAAATTGTACATCTTTCTTTGTTAAACTTGTCTGTAATTTTTGTTTTGTGTTGTACAATAAAGTGTTAATCTATCTATCTATCTATCTATCTATCTATCTATCCATTCAAAGGTTGACTTGTTACCTAAGTTCTTGGGCAGGATTAACATTTGAAATAAAAACGAGAAAATTTGCTGTTTATGTAGAGCCTAAAACGTAGAGTCATAACATAACATAGTATACAACAAAGACGCTTCCCGCGTCTGTCACTATGTCTCTAATATATGTACGAATGCTTAGATCTTTAAAACTGCTAAACGAATTTCGATGCAATTTTTAATAATAGATAAAGTGATTCAAGAGGAAGGTTTATAACTCAACGGACAGGACAACGTCCGCCATGTTCGTAAGTATATTTATATTATTCTCTGTTGCAACGCTCGCAAATACTTTTATGTAGGTGTCGGAATATTGATCTACAATACCGTATCATTGCAGGTACTTTACATAGATAACGATTCGAGATTGGACAAGATAAAGGATTGAAACGATTTGAAGCGGTTTGTGAAAGCTGATCTATAAATACTCATTGACATTCAGCACGTTATCAAAGGCAATGATAAGTTTCAGGAACCCATTTAATTCAGGCTACGTGCAACTAAGAAGCACAAAATATCAATTTTTATATAGGGCTAGTATTTTAAATTACCAAAACCTCACATAATAAGGTTAGAAAAATTGATAAATTTTACAGAAATTGCTGTTTGGGCAAATGTGAGATCATCTTTATTTTAATTCGCAAAAGTGGTCTTTTAAAACGGTAATAGCATCACTAACAGCCGGTTTCGATATTATTTCTACTTTTTACTAAAAGTCAGTTAGCTGTCAGAGTCATAGAATCTTTTTGTATGAAATGGACAGTTATCTAACTTTAAGTCAAAGTTGGATAGAAAATTAAAACTGGCCATAATTAACACACAATAAACGAAGTTCCATTTTCAAAAATCATAACAGGCCCGTATCCAGGGCCATTAATTGCGCGCGCGCAGGGCCGAAGCAGGGGACGGCGACTGCGCGTTTATCGCTCGCTCGTTATTTAGATCGCTCACCGACAGATGGCGGTATCTGATGCACGATGCGCGCGCGACGCCGCGCCGTATCACTCCGGTAGCTATCCTTGCCGGGTGCAACATCGAAAACGGTTCAGTGTTTTGATGGGGGCTGGCGATATGGGACTGTTTAGGTGACATATTTTATAGGTTATGTGTAAAAGATGAATGTAATGAATACGAGTAGATTCTGTTAACAATGAAACTAGTTTGTTCAATTTAAAAATGTTTTGTTCTTCTATACTGGACAAAATAAACGGTCACTTCAATTATCCGGCCTTTTTAAGACCTGTCTTTTGTTGCTGAACATTAAAAAGAATTCATATACGAGTATTATAAATTATAAATTAATATAGTATTAAAGAGTTTCTAGATTTATAAGACCAATTAATTTATTATTTATTTGTTAATATTTGCACGTCTGCTTGCAGGATATACGGGAATACGTTTGCTTTGTTTGTGCTTGAAGACCTTATTTTATGTATGTATTCTTGCAAATAAAATACTGATTTCTGATTGATTCATTTTTTTTAAATTATTTGGAGTTACTTTATAAATAAGTAACTTGAAACAAAAGAATATTAAAATAGTCATCTCGGTAATTAACGAGGTTTCTTGGTTTCTACATTGCAGTTTCATCGACAGTTAAGCGTCAAAGTTATGATAACGGCTGGCCCTACTATAAAACAACTCATATGTCGTGTAAAGTTCCTATGTATTTTCGAAACACATAACATCATTCTCTGCTGGCTTACTGTTGGATCACTTTAGCTGTGACGACACGCGATGTGATATGAATGTGGTAATATTGTCGCAAGTCGCATTTTTTAAAGTTATATGTAAACTTTAGTTTCAAGTTTGTTAAATCACCTGTAACAAAATAACAAAAACATCTTAAATGCATTTAATTGTATAAGTTTATGCTTGAAGTTTAAACAGACTCCCTTTTTGTTATAAGAATGTACGATTTCTTTCAATTTCAATCCGCATATATAAAAAATACTCTTTGCATCAGTTTAATAAGTGATATTTATGGTTTCCTTATTATGAAAAAATTACATGGGATAAAAAAGAAAATATAACACCTACTCGTAGCAAATATGCGGCAACATTTTTCACTGCCACCTGTGTAACGCACTTTGTTACCTTAAAGGTCTACCATGTACTGTATGAAAATTACAAAAGTCTTTCAAAACAAAACTTTTAAATGCCCCCGATATGGGCGAGTAAAAAAGCTGCTGATGTTTAGCGGCTGGGCTGATTTTGACCAACCATAGCTTAGAAACACCGTGATAAATAGAAAACGATTCGAAATCGGCCCATCCGTTAGGGAACTACTATGCCATAGTCAGACACACAAAACACAAATATACCGACAAACACAAACAGACACAGGGGTCAAACATATTATAACACATCTCTTTTTTTTGTCGGGAGTCAAAAAGTCTAAGATAGGTACAACACTAAACGTACATGGTTGTTTTGGTACTAAAATAAAAGTTAAACGAACTTACACCATATAAACAAAACATTACTATATAGACTAAATGCATACTGCATAATTGTTAGATTTTTAGAGATCTCCGTTTAATTAATAGAAAAATACGGTTTTAATTATGTTGTATGCGTTTCCGAACGAAAGTTTTTGTTTGTCGTTTGTCAAAATCGTGTTACGAGCCGTTTAAAGCTGTCAACTGCTGTTGTCAAATGACAACGACAGATTTATTTCGTCTTTGAAAAGGCTAAGGTCTACGACCATAATGCCTAGTCATTTTAGTTTATTTGTAAAAAAAACACTTCATTTGTCTTTTTTATATAAATTCAGAAATAAAATGATGGTTTATGCTGCGTCAAATGAATTTCTTTTTTTTTACAAAAAATAATCATCGTGGGAGTTTATAATGTTGCTATTTAAAAGCCAAAATATTTTTTGTTTTTAATTAATAAATAAAAAACGGAGGTCTTTTAATTTTTAAAACAGCAATGCATTTATAATTTTATATTCTACCAAATTTTACTTAGCTGGGTCAAGTTCGATGAATTTTGATTTTAGTACCAAGCCCCATAGTAAAAACAACCATGTCCTTTAACCCTACACTACTACCAATATATCTTCGCGTCCTCAGGGCAATAGGAGCGCTTCCGTCTCATATGATTGATGTTCTGTCTCGCGTCTGATAGATTGGTTTGAGCCAATTGCATCGCACCTGCACCTGATATACTGCAATGAATGCTGACTAGTAAGGATACATGAGAAACCTATATTTGGTTATGATTATTCATAAGCGAGTTTAATCTTATTGGAAGTCGCACAACGTTACCAAATTTTACCGCCAAGTGATCTTACTGCATTTAACCCTCCACAAATGCGAAACGAAACACATTATGTTGAACTTAAAATTTAAATTTGGTCCAGCGATAAATAAGAGGTAAAATGTAGATAGACCAGTTCTTTTACCTTTCGTGACCTTTGCATCATTACACGCTTATTTTCTTAATGTATCGCAGATTTATCGCTTACGTTAAAGTTACAACTTTTTTTAAAACAGCAAGGCGAAAAAGGATACATAAGTCCAATAATTTAGTCACGTTTATATCGTTCAAAAAAATCGACAAATCTGTGTTTGTTTTCATAGACAACCAGATACTTTTACTAACGAACGCTACTAAGTCTATGCCTAACTATACCAACTTCTAGAAACAAACAAAACAAAATTACGACGGCTTTGGTCTAGTGATCTGAAGTCCAGACTACAAAACCAGCTGTCGCGGGTTCGAATCCTGCTAGGAGCAAATGTTTGTGTAATGAGCACGAGCATTTGTACCTGAGTCATGGGTGTTTATAAATGTATTAAAGTATTTCTATCCGTGATTCTAGCCACCATAGCACAAGCTAACCGCTTAGTTTGGGGCATAGGTAATTGGTGAGTTTGTTTTTAAATAACAAGAAAATAAAGGCATCCACACACGTTCAGGCATTTCATGTTGGTACCGCCACATTTTCGCACCTATAAAAATAAGTCTCACGATTCATCCAAATCGGTAGCACTCCTAATGAGGCCGTGTACTGAAATGCCTGTTTAATTAATCAGCTGGTTAGCACCTACGCTGTACCCTTAAGAGGAAAGTAAGGGAAGTCAGCTATATTTAATTACTGGGCTTAATGAACCAGATTACTTATTTGGTATAAGAGACCGGGGTTCGGTGTGAGGACTAGGTGCAAGGTTAATGTATTTAGTTGGTTTATTTATAAACAATGTATTTAAACACGTAACAAGAAGAGTCTGAGAAAGTTTTCTGAACTGGGAACTTCTGACAAAGGAGTTTTAAGTATGAAGATTATAAAATTCAAATTACTTATAGGCTACCACAAATATGTTACCTGAACATATAACACAGCACCAGCCCTTATAGCTCTGTACAGTATAGTATAAGCAATGACAAATGACACAATAATTGCATGATGTGTCTCTCTGCTTTTACAAAAATTTCAACCAGACTCTTTAATCCGTGCCTTTTTTGTGTCATTTTTTTGTGCTGATGGATACACTATTAATTGGCTAGATGACACCACCAATCGTTGACATACTTTTTATTATCTGTCAAAACCGGTCTACCTCCATAGATTTTGTATGGGAATACATGATCGTGACGTCACGGTCATGTATCAGAAATCGGAGTCAATTGTCTGAATATTTATTGCGATTTGTGTGTTTAAAAATTGTTTTCTAAAGCTTTTCGGAAATATATTGGTTGTATTGACTTTATAGGGGCTATGTTTTTTAAACGCCATGATCTTCAGAATATTTAAGATAGGTGTCATCATCCCAATTGCTCCGCGTTAAATGACGCTCATTTCTTAAAAAAATATAACAACATTTGAAGAGGGTTTGAGAGGATTTTTAGAAGTGGGAAAGTAGGATAAGATATAATCTCAACTTACAATAGTGTCTTATCTCTATGGCCTTATGTCTAAAGAGTACATTTATCAAATAGTTTTTATCGTGTTGTGTACTTTTTATTTTAAGACATCTGTGACCATGTGACCACACCTAAGTTTTAAAATCTCCTTAGCGTAAGATTGGTATGGTACACCAAACATAAATACTGACTTCTGGCTAAATAGAAACAATAGCTATAGTTGGCGAATGCTTTAAAAGTTATGCTTTTAAATGCCAAACGCCCTATCCAGCTGGGCCAAGTGCATGATCATTATTGATACAATATTTTACTTAATTTTACTTGATAGCTATTAAAATGTAATTGTAATATTTAAAGTTTAAAATTTTGCATGTTGACAATATCAGTGGAATGTGCGGGCTTATTTATATTAATTGTAACACCATTTATGTAGCGTGTTCTTGCAATAATAAAGATTTGATTTGATTTTAGCTTTTCTGAAATCTAAACACACAGTGACAGTAATAACACCCCTAGTTACAAATGGGTGCCACCGCTAAAATTTTCTAACAAAAAACTTTCTATCGCTTCCAAAGTCCGTCAATAACGTCAGCAGAACTCTGGTCCAAGGTCCAGTATCACGATGGACTGCCGAGCTGATGGGATCGGCCCTAAATCTCGCCGAAGAGAGATTACATCGTGGACTGACGCTGGATCGCTACAAATCATTGGTTAAGAGGCTGTTGCTATGTTCAACAGTATACGGCGAGAGGTCAGATAAAAATTGGGTTTGTGGAAGCTAAGCTATGCAGCTGAATAAGTGCGACTAAAAATATTGTTTAGAAAAAATGTAGTCTATTGTATTGTACTGTATTTATTGTTCATCTTTAAACATGTCTGTAATTTTGTTCTGTAGTGTACAATAAAGTATTAATCTATCTATATATCTTTACTTGATATTTATTTACTTCCTATTTTTGCTTATGAACAGGCTATAGATAATTTGATATGCCACCCGGAAAAACAAAAAAATAAAATAAAAACAATCTGTATGATGTAAATAAAATGTAGCTTTCTGATAACATTTACCTTTCTAAAACCTGTCTAAAATTTTCTTTTCAAAATTTAACTATTACAGATCATTAGCTAGATAAAAGCTACCGATCGTGCTTTTGAGAGCGCTATCATAAATAAAACACACCATTTACAAGTAAACGGTCAGTACACCTCTGACATTAACAGAAATAACAGACTGGCTGAATATCGGGAGTCTTGTACCGGCGGTGTGATGCGAGATTACATTGGCAAGACTGACGCGGATCGCAACAAATCATTGGCTAAGAGGCTGTTGTAATGTCTTACGGTACACGCGGAATTCGCAGATAAAGCAAAACTAGACTCAATACTTCCAATGTGGGTTAGATGTTGATAGCGATGATAAAATCTGCGCTGACCTATGTTCGAGTTTACAACTTAAATTTATCATAAGTTTCACAGTAAATGACACACAAGCCGTTAAAATGGTTCCACGATTTAGTTTCACTGTTTCAATAACGTGCCGATATCGGAGTCACGTAAAACAACATAAAACTTACTAGGAAATAAAATCATAATCCCAATGGAATGAAAGTAAATAAGATGTCCAAATATAGATTTATCTATCACAAAACAAAAATTCAACATGATAAATCCGCCCAGTTCTATTTACTAAACGTATTTCTATTTAAATTCATGTTTTAGATATCACATTCCATGCATCCGAGAACAGACATGAAACGATGCAACTGAAATAAAACTCCATTCCATTAAAATCAAACTACACCCAAACGCCTTAGCAGTATAAAGTAACAAAATTGGCAAAATATGTTAAAGATCACTGGTTCTAATGATTATACATAATAGAGAGATACTCAACGAAAAAAACCTACATAAATCAGCCTTAAAAAATCTAAACGGACAATTCATTTTTTCTTCCGCAGTGACGCGGTGACGATCCTGCTAATTGTAATTATGTTACCTACCTAATTTTACTTAGTTTTAAGTTACCATCTAAGTGACATGAATTGTCTTTATGGAAATAAAGATTCTCTAAACGAGTATAACAGCGCTAACTTAGCTTTCCAGATAGGTTTCAAGATATTTTATTTCCCATAAGAAATTTACATTTCACTTAAAATGAGATACAAGCAAGAAACATAATATTATTATAACTCTCTATTATTTTCTTCTTCGGCTTCCGATATAAGATGTGCCTTAAGTTTGTTCTTAAATATGTCCAAATCTTCACATTTTTTTAAATCATTTGGGAGTTTATTAAACAATTTAAGATCAGAAATACATACGCCAATAAAATAATAAACATATATTCTTTACCATTTAACACCAGAAAACTGAAACATCTGCAACCCCACCATATACTGTTAAGGTTCGCGGCCGACAATTTTCGCGGCAACTCGCGTTTGATTTACGGCGCGTACTAGCTAACTGCTCTGTATTAAAATATTACGGGCCGACGGAATCCGCCGGTAATGTACTGACGAACATTGCGGCACTGTGAAAATATGGTGCAGGTGAAAAAAAAATGGTTGCCTGTAAAATCGGTTTTACGGGCGAAGATTTTACATGACAACGTCTTTTCAACGCGCCTAATTCTCTAGTGCTGCGCGCGCGGCCGGATCGATCATGTTTGAGTGGGAGAGAGACGCAAGGCATTCGCCGGTCCGGCGGGCCTCTCTCTCGTTCGGTGACTCATCGTAACAGACGTGAGCGGGTGTTACACTTTTTCATGAGTGACTCCGAGCCACAACCTAATTTAAGCGTTGTCACGTCAAAAAGAAGACACAAAGTTAGTTATTAAATTATTAGCAGTCACGTCGATCTGATCTCGATTTTTAAACTTTCTTTTCTTCTACTTCCATTTTCTTGTGCTCGTTAAGGTAAGTTTATATTAAGACTAATTTAATACAGATCCGATTGAAATTATTCCGATTATTCCGATATTAGAGCGTCCGTGGTCACAGGTAGACTACGGTGTTAGTTTTCATTACATAGTTTTGAAAAAAATGGTAAACTACCATCTCACTCAAAAATATTAAGTTACGTTCCTATCTACACAAAATGAGCTAACAGTATCTGGAGGTCTTGCAGTGCGGGGTCTAGCTTGAGTCTTAGCTAAAACAGGATCCCAAGCTGGTGGAATTTTCCAACCATCTTCTCTATTAATCTTTCTATCCTATCCTTGGCAAGCGAAATCAATGCATAATGAATCCTACTGTATTTGTTTCAATGATTGAAAACACCTCTTTTAGGTGTATGGAGCTGACGTTATTGTAGGTACTGATAAGCCATTTACTAATAATAATAAGATATAGTCCTCTAATAATACTAATAATTTTTGCAATACCCAAACTGAAAGGGTTACTAAGTTATAAGTCAAATTGTCTAGCATAAGACCTGCTTTATGTATGTAACACTTAGTTGGCAAATAAATGAATATGAATATGAATATGAATACTGTATTACGTATTACAGTCACTTGTCTTGTAACATAATAATGTTTGATGCCAGGAAGAAACACAATCTTATTCATGACAGAAAATTAACCAAACAAAAATTCCATCTACTTACAAAATCAACGACAGAATTAACTTTTCCGCGCACAGCAACGAGAGAAGCGAACCCATTGTCGCCGAAAAGCGAATCGAGCGAGCTGAGCGAGCAAAAACTGAAAACATATACACTCCCCTTAAGGCGACTGCACTGGTTTTATCTTTATTATTAGTCTGCCGACTGAAATTATGACAACTGCAAAAGCTTCACCCATCTCGCTCCCACTTGCCAGTTTACGCATATCACCATCCTTGTTATCCAGAGTGGTATTGCAGTGATTCCGTTTGACGACCGCCAAGGGATGGAGCGAGGTTTATAAGACCTAAGAGATGGTTAAGTTTCGCGTTTAAGTCTTATCGGTCGAAAGGGGTAGTTTTAATTGGCGTTTTTATTTATGCCAGCGGGGGGTTAATTGGATTCGAGATTTGCTTTGAAAAAGTAGGCAGACGGATTGCACTAAATACCAAATGTTTGAGCGTTTTTATCCTTTTAATTTAAAAAAGGAAGCCTATTATACTCGTACTTAACATGAAACATACTATTTGCCTTAATGCCCAACACAACATAAATTATACCATATATTTCTATACTTTACCCTTTTTTAACTTTTTGCCTGCACCACTTGGAATTCATTTTGCATTTTCCTAGAGTCCATTGTCGATTTACAGCACTTGACGTCTAGGAAACTCTACTTCAAGACAAAGAGTGTCACGTGAAATAAATATATAAATACACATCTACATCACATACATTGATCTGACTTCGTGGTAAGTAGCTTAAGCACTTGTGTTACATATATCATATAAACTTAAATAAACACATATAACACCCGGACCAGTACAAACAGTTATGTTCATGCACACAAATGTTTGTACAGTGCGTGGATCGAACCTGCGACCTCTTGCTTAATAGTAAACTTCTTGACCATTACACAAAAGTGGTCGTTTGACATAAAGCTTGTAGAATTAAAGGACTAATTGCTCCATCAGTTGTTGATGAAAGTCTCATCATGCGAAACTGAGAAATCGACCAATGTGTGCCGGTAATGAGACGTGGGATCGAACTAGCTAGAAAACTAAACGACTTTAAAATTATGACGGTGACTGAGTGTGAGTGAGCACGTGACACATCTGCAGTGACATTCTTGCAGCTTGATATATTCCACTTAAAGCTATTTGATAGTTTTCTGCCAAGGACTGTAACTATAAGTCCCAATACTTAAGGGCATTTACTTTGATGCGCATTCATTTACACAAATAAAAATTTTAATGTAACCGCGCCTCATGCGGTAACACTACTTTTACTGTACATACATGTACATGTTTTTAGACTCGTAATTACGATAGCTCATCTAGTCACAGGTGTTGTATGCATGTTTATATTAGTGGGCTATTTGGTTATCAAGAAAGTACTCAACAAAATTGTGAACAATCTTGTTATAATAAAAGAGCTGCCATTTGTTGTTATTTAAAATAAAACTACCGGACATAATTCACGTATTTAAAAAGAAAGCATAACAAACAATCTTCGTAAATACCAAGATTACCAATCATGAAATCTTGGGCCTGGTTTGAAGTACCTTATGCGAAAGTTTTTTTTTATTTCGTCGCCGACTTGTATAATCGAACAATGCTAGCTATAGAAAGCTATAAGCAAGCCTTCCGTGTCGTTTATCTATCACACAAGGAAAATATTGAATTTCGATTGAAATTAACGAAACCAAATTTATAACTCAAGATGTTTCTTTCTAATTACTAAACTCCAGCTCAACCAAACCCTGGCATCTGACCTATACGTACGAGAGCCAGCACGGAGTCGCGACGGCCGAGGCCTGACCAGAAGCGGTGATTTGTGGTCGGTCCGCCTCTGCCGGTGACGTGCCAATTGTCTCCGACTTGGCGAGCGGGGTGAGGCACGAGCGGAAGCGGGAGCGGGGCTTGAGAAACGCGTGTATTGTAGGCTGGCAGCAGTAAGTGGAATGCAGTGTATAGTAAAATTAAATTCATTTGAAAATGGTTTAGCTGACAATGTACCTATTTAGATTATTTTTAATGAAAATATTTATTTACCGATAAAATTGCGGACATATCAACTTCCATAATGTTTCAAATCCGAAGCAAAGTACCTAAATACACGATTGAAAAAAAAACCCCTAATAATCGACAAAACCGTCAAATCCAAATTGAGCCAAAGCCAAATCATATTGTTTTAAATACCTCTATAAGTAGGACTGTAATTGAGAGAATCTTTGACGTGTTGCAGTTGAGGAAATTTCACAAATTTTAAATCACTTAATACATAGAGGCATAAATTTCTGAGTTTCACAACTCATACTTTAACTTACATCGCTCTTAATATAATCAAACTTGAAACACCTTTAACAACTGCTATGCTCTCTTCACTCACACCACACATATTTCTGTCATGAGCAGTGGACTGCGTAAACGCTCCTTGATACCATAAAGCCTTGGTACGTCACACTACATGATGTTGGCTATGAATTATTATAACACAATCGTGACCCTTAAAATATACGATGGTTCAAAACCGTAGAAGCCGTAGCATCATCCTATTATCTGAACATATAACAAAGAATAAAAGTAAGTAGAATAACTTATTATCTATAAATATCATGATTACAACTTCAAGAAAAGACTTTACTTTATTTTCAAGAAGAGAGTAAACAGACATGAAATCATCATCATCTTACTTCACGTGTGTCACTTACCATCACGTGTTACACGATGTGTGTTGAAATGACTGGATAACTAATTATATTTTATAAAAAATAAAAATTTGCACCCTATAAAAAAACCAATAAGAGCCTCTTTAAAGCCCGAATATCCAGGCAGGTACGTAAACGGCTGATAAAGATGTACACATGGAGCATTGCGCTGTACGGCAGCGAAACGTGGATAATGACCCAACGTGACAGAGAAAGAATAGAGGCGTTTGCAATGTGGTGTTGGCGGAGAATGGAAAGGATTAGTTGGACTGCAAAAA
Source organism: Pyrausta despicata (assembly GCA_963921415.1). Lineage (NCBI taxonomy): Eukaryota > Metazoa > Arthropoda > Insecta > Lepidoptera > Crambidae > Pyrausta > Pyrausta despicata. The sequence goes on along the minus strand of OY992850.1, from coordinate 1,203,947 downwards.
AAGACTAATGAAGAAGTTTTGAACATCGTGGGAGAAAAAAGGGAAATTCTTAAGACCATTGAAGATAGGAGAGGCAAGATGTTAGGACACCTGATAAGACACGACGACCTTATAAGAACGATAATTGAAGGAAAAATAGAAGGGAATAGGAAGAGAGGAAGACCTAGAAGGTCATACATGGATCAGATAAAAGAAAGTTAGGTGTCGTGTCATATCAGGAAGTCAAAGAAATGGCATTGAATAGACCAACATGGAAAAAACTCCACCGACAAGAGCATAGCTCTTAAATTTGATGATGATGATGATTAAAAAACCAATGTACCTATATCATTATGTTTGATAGATAAATGCAGACATGAAATCGTAATTACACCGTATTAATATTGTTGCTTTTAAAAATTCTGTTAAAATCATTTGTTGTAGCAAAGCGAGGCTTGTTTAATCGAACTAATGCATAGACATCACTCTACCTATATTCTAGACATCAAAACATACCTCAAGTCATGATAGCGTTCATATCATATACGGGTTTCTAACCTGCAACTGCTGACTTTGTTATATTGCTCGGTAACCAATAGGCTTCAAAATATCTTCAATAATCGCATTTGGTAAGACGAAAATAAAGAGCCATGAATGAATGAATGAATGAATATTTATTTGCTCATAAATAGGGTTACACTGAAGATCTTAATTGTAATATTGTTCGTCCTATTTAACTATTAAAAATAGCACGCAAACATTAATTATTATATTATATTAAATTCAATCTATAATAAAATGAGTATGATTTTACAATAATGTCCATATCAATACCTATTCTATTAAATCCTGCAATGTCAAGTCAACTTAAACTAATTTGTTGTTCAAAATATATATTATAATCCTATATCTATAATCCTAGCTATTCAAAAACTCTTGAAATGTATAAAATGCATGGTCTACCAGCCATTCGTATATATTCATGGTCAGAAGATATCCCAGAAGGTTTATATACAGGGTTACTGGTAAGTCGACGTACCCCTTAAAAAGAGACAAAGAAGAAGTAATCAGCAACAAAAAGGTTCCATCGACTAGGGGTCGCAATTGTTTTTTAAGATATCGTAGTTTTAATATTGCGAAATTTCTTGTTCAAGGGGCTTGATGTGCAATATTTTGTAATTTTTCGACTCCTACCCTACACTTCGTTTATGGGACCATTTCGTAGTCAATCATCTTTACTATAACTCTTTTGAAGGAAAACGTCGTGTTACCAGTAACCCTGTATATTCCCCTTACACGTAATTTGCCATATCTTAGACACTATCAACGCACTAGATCGCTCAACACTAACCGATACCAATATGACGTGACGTCACCACAGAAGTAGATATCTATTGCCGCGTTGACAAGATAATACACATGTCAGACCCCTCAGAGGCCCGCAATGGATGGCTGGTAATTAGACGCAGAAATCTCATTAACGGATATATTAATGGATAATTTCCAAGATCCCTTGGGGCCGGCTGATTGGCAATGAGGTGAGTGAGAGGTGATAACAAAAAATAATGGGATTTGATGACGTTTTCATTTATTTCATTTTTTTCTGCTCACAAACGAATACTGCATACTCGTTTGTTATCTAAAAGGTTTTGGATTTACAAAATTTCCACAATTGTTATGGTTTGAGCTATCATTTTCTTCTATTTACATTATGAGTCATTTCTATGAGACAAACATCAATTTTCAATACAAATCGGATTATTGGATTGCACATTTTTAAAGCTGCATAGATACCTGATATATTTAAAATTCTTATAATAATAATAAAACTAAAAAATTATTCGTAAATAAAGGAAATTATATTAGAAACAAAAAGGGACAAAATAAATAATCTTAGGCCAGAAAGTATTCTCTTTGTCTGAACTAGGTGTAACCTGTGCTTCAAACTATCACGAACAAGATTTTCTAGAGTAATGCTAATTAAACAATATGATTACAACAAATATAAAATTTATGCGACCGCTTGGTGCAGTGGTCCGCATGTCGGACTTCTAAAACCAAGGGTCGCGGGTTCAATTCCCGCACAGTACAAGCATAGGTGTGCATGAACATGTGTGTTTGTACTGGTCTGGGTGTTTTCTATTTAAAATATGTATTTATTTACGAAAGAAAAAGTGTTTAAGTCTTTATATCCGTTGTCTAGTACCCATAACACAAGCCTCGTAGCTTACTTTTGGACTAGAGAATTGGTGTGCTTGTTGAGAAATATTTATTATTTATTTATGCCTTTAGCCTTGGGAGTTCAGAATGCATAGGACTCGTCAGACAAAACAAAATGTCACAAAGGTTTGACATAAAAATCGAATTAAAAGTATCAAAGCGGCCGTTATCGGTGCTCAATTGACGGACAGTGCGCATTATGACGTCACGACGCGGGCTATCGGCGGCGGGCAGTGACGTCATGGACATGGCCGCGATTACGCTGCTTCTGTGTTACCGTGTTATATGAGTACTTTTATAGAGTGTGAGAGGTCAATGGCTTCCATTACGTTTTGATGAGTTCAGTGAACTTTTTGGCGTCTTGTTTTTTTTGCAAATGAAGACAAGTACTTCAAACCCCCACGATCAATCGCTTGTGTATGACGGCTATTGTGTTTGTAAAAGTAATGTACATTTCGTCGCACAAAAACAGATGCTTATCACAGAATCGAATTTCTTATAAGCAATGTTCCTTAAAAACTACATAATCAATGTGCATACATATATTTCAGTCTTTAGTATACCCAACGTGAAAATAATGATATTTCTGCCCAAATAGCATAAAAATCGTTACACCTACGAAAACTCTTAAATAAACACATAAATTTAAGTAAAACGTCGCAAATTGGACGTAATTTCATATTCAAAGTTGGACTTTATCATAAAAATAACATTCGTTATAGTGGAATCCGTCGACAACGATCGAAAAACTGTTTTAAATTCCACATTTTCGAGATTTCGAGTAACCCACGAGTGTATTATAATTTTTATAATGAAACTGTCATAATACTTCGTTAGTCTCGCTAAAACTTGAGAACAGCTTTACCGATTTTGCTAATTTTTGTTTTGAATTATTTGTGGAAGTTCAGGGAAGGTTTAAACGGTGAAAAAATTTAAAAAAGATGTCTGCCTGGTCCGCTAGTTAAGAATAAAACTATATTTGTGTGGAATACATGCCTATTTTCTCCTCCACGACAAGGCACATAAAAGAGTGTTCGGCTTCCGCGCGACCTGCGCCCACGCACGTTCCGATGAAGCGATCGAGCCACCGGCGAGAGTAGAGATCCTTGATACATGCCAAAATGTATTTTATTTTTATTTCTTACTAGCTGACCCGGCAAACGTTGTTTTGCCATATAAATTATTGTAGTCAACCCTTATCACTAAGGGATATGAATAATAGATGTTGGCCGATTCTCAGACCTACTCAATGTGCTCACAAAATTTCATAAAAATCAGTCAAGCCGTTTCGGAGGAATACGGGAATGAACATTGTGACACTTGAATTAGGGATTTAGTTATTGGATAACCAACCACATAATACATTTCACTTATGCTACAGAGCTTATGTGAATCGAAGTGTTTATAGGTTTTCACAAATTGTATAAATTAAGTTAACGAGCCGAAATACAAAGAGCTCTTAAACGATAAAAAAAGAACAAAAAACTGTAAACTAAGCAAAGCAACCGTAATTTTATTCTATAATATTTCATTAACATACCTACCTAAAAGAATGTGTTTCCTACCTGTTTATATATATACTAGCTTTCCGCCAGCGAACTCTTAACTAACTACCTTAACGTTGGCATATACATTTACCTAACCAAATATCGTTACTTAAGATATCTAGGTACTTTACCAAGCAAATAACGTCACTGAAGATCCCTAAGTACTTCAAACTTTACTTGACTTAATAATCGAGCGTACTGCCAATACCAAATAAAAAGTAGAATTACTGTGTATATTTTCACATGATCACTGAATATGAACTGAATATATTTCATTTTGTTTTGCATTTAGCTTTGACATTTAGTTTTGTGCCATCAGAGAAAAGCTAGGGGAAAGCTAGTTAGCTCATTATAACCTCCACCTTATTTTAATAGGTTACTAAAGATCGACAATCTCATTAGTACGAGTATATTTAGCATTTATACATTTATGCTAAGTTTAAAATAATATTTGATTGAGTCATCTTTGAAATAAAAAAAACCGGTCAAGTGCGAGTAGGACTCGCGAACCGAGGGTTCCGTACAAACCTGGAGATAAGGAGTAGTAACTTTGAAATTTTCAAAATTGTCAAAAATATTTTTCAAAAATATTTTTTTTTTATATGATGAAACTGAAAATTTACGGTTTTCGTAATTTTTCCTATATCTGTACTATAAGACGTGACTTCGTACTAAATTTCAATATTCTAAGTTTACGGGAAGTACCCTGTAGGTTTTGATTCCCGTGCGAGTTTCGAAAATTTGCGGAAATTTGCAGCCTAAATGGCTGTATCTTTTGATTGCGTTGGCTTAGAAGGTTGATTTTTCTACACATTCCAGGGACAGTAGACCTAAGTATCATATAGAAATTTCAGTTTGATACCTCCACGCGTTCCTGAGAAAAACGGTCTTGACAGACGGACGGACGGACGGACAGACGGACAACAAAGTGATCTTATAAGGGTTCCGTTTTTTCCTTTTGAGGTACGGAACCCTAAAAACCGCACCGAAATCGATCAATCCATTCCTTCAGCTACACTATGCTACAGACAGACACACAAAACCTTTGTTCAACTCACCCGACTCGCGCTTGACCAGTTTTTGTTTATTGCTACATTATGCGCTTGAGTCGAGATAAAGAATAACATCTTTGTTGGTACCGCAATAAAAATGCTTTGACTGACTATAAAGATGGGCTTTATAGGACTTCGCGTCTAAATAAGACATATTATTTGTCTTAACTGGTTGAAGCTGCCACAACGGCTGTGTCTTGAGATAATAATGACCAAACTTATCTAATAATACAACTTAATCTTGAAGTGGATACTAATGTAACGAATGTCGGCTTAATATGGAGAGATATAGCTGAAATAAAGGTGCCAACAGAATAAAAGATATGAATATTATGAATAAACTTACCCATTAAGTTCTGATATGTTAATTAACAGCAGTAATGGGCTTACCTGAAAAAAAAAGATCAACATTTAATATCAATGCAAAAACAAAAGAATGAAAATAAAATACAAATCAAAGCACAAGAGCCAGAAATGCGATCTTAAGAGCAAACCATTAAAATTGAGGAAGTATCCCTAAAAAACCTTTTAATTCTACGTGCAAATAAAAAGCCCTTTACAACACAAGTAGTAAATCTTAACCCTTAACCAAACACTAGATAAAACAAAACGCAAGACGCTTGATCAAAGAGCGCAGACCGAAAAAATCAACCCTTACTCCAACCCTCTTTAACTCGACTGAAAAAATCCTTCCCATTCAATTGGAGACAAGCACCTTTCAGAGGTAGCGTTAAGCCTTATACTGCCTTTAATTAAAGCATGAGGGGGGAGGAGGGGGAGGGGGGGGGGCGGAAGCGCTGGTGCCGCCGTTTCACTCGTCCTGTCCACTTCCGGCTAACGTATGGACTGGCTACTTCATTTCGGACAGACGACGGGGAAAAAGAAAATCTAGGTGGGGCCCGTCTCGGGACAGGGGGGGTGTGGAGACGAAGTTTTTTTTTGTGTTTTTTTTTGCGTGTATCGGGGGTGGTGTTGCATTTGAGTTTGGGACAATGTAGAGAAAAAGGGTGGGGTGATAAGGAACATGTTGCTGCTGTTGCTGTGATTTGAGATTGTTGCATGCGAACTGTCCAGTAGGTTTGGTAATAGGTTTACGTACGATTATTTTTTCTAGATAACAGTGACCTTAATACTGTTAATATATATTTTTTTCTGTTTCGCATTTTTGTGATATCCTTAAATACTAGAAGTGTCTGTAAATCTGTTTAAATTTTAATGATTCAGTTCTGTATAAAATCTTTTGGAGTAAAGACAAATAGCAACGAAAAAACCAATCCCACACGACTCTATGCCACCCTTGTTATCAAATCCTCGCAGCGCTAACAATCTGAGCAGTCGTCTAATTGCACGAATAATTTATAGGCTAATTTCGAAAAAGGCGACTCGATTTATAATCGAATGACCCGATTCATTATCGATACTAACTCTATTGTGCTAATTCGCGATCGATACGGGTCTAGACGACAGCAGTCGCATATTGAATCTTGTCTTTCGAAGTTTTACAATCTCATTTGGAGATTGGTGTAGGTTTGCACAAGTTATTGTAATGGGTATAATGTCTTAGGGGTTTTATGTTCTTGTGCAATCATTTCCAGCTGTATTTAACAAATAAATAAAATCTATACATATAATAAGACTGTAAAAGATCGATTTCTGTACATTGAAGATTTTTATGAAAAATTGTTACAGGGGGTCTTAATTACCGTAATAGAAGCCAAAACAACAATTTTTAAAATTTTTGTCTGTCTGTCTGTCTGTCTGTCTGTCTGTTTGTCCGGGCTAATCTCAGAATCTACTGGACCGATTTTGACGGGACTTTTTTTATTTGACTCAGTATCACCTGGAGAGTAAACTGGGATATAAATAATCACGCCGATGAACTTAGGGGGCAGGCAGGAAATTGAATCTCAGAATCTACTAAACCGATTTTAATGGGACTTTTTTTTATTTGACTCAACATTACTTGGAAGGTAAAGAAGGATAGAAATAATATTACATATTGATAAATTCTGTCCCCAAAGGGATAAAATAGGGGTTGCGAATTTGTATGAAGCCCGGTCGCAAAAAACTAACATCCACGCGGACGAAGTCGCGGGCGGCCGCTAGTATATAATATACAACAACATCACATACATTGATCTCACTTCGTGGTAAGTAGCTTAAGCACTTGTGTTACAAATATCAGAATCAACAGTGGTATTACAAATAAACTTAAATAAATACCAGACCAAACAGACATGTTTATGCACACAAATATTTGTACAGTGCGGGGATCGAATCCGCGACCTCTTGGTTAAAAGTCAACTTCTTACTTATTACACCAAAGAGTTCGTCGAAATATGTAAACATTTTAACGGAAAATTAATTTTCTTGCCTTTTCTTCCATAAAATGTAAACAATGAGAGCCTGATCGTCTGTTGAAAATAGGTTCTAACATATTTTTTTTGTTTTATACGTATTTTCTACAATAAGATATAAGTATCTACTTAAGTGCTATTTACTTTTGATACCCATTCAAATAGTACCAAACATTGAAATAATAAATATTTAAATAAATATTTCACAACAATCACACCAATTCTCTAGTCCCAAATTAAGCTACGAGGCTTGTGTTGTGTTGTGCTATACAACGGATAATCATACTTAAATACTTTTTTTTGTAAATAAATACATATTATACATAGAAAACACCCAGACCAGTACAAACACACATGTTCATGCACACATATGCTTGTACTGTGCGGGGATCGAACCCGCGACCCTTGGTTTTAGAAGTCCGACTTGTGGACCACTGCTCCAAGCGGTCGTCAGAAACGATACGTTTTACGGATTATTTCGCGATTTATTTACATTTTATTTAAAACTGACGTTTCGGACCCTTTTCAGCGTTCGTGATCACTAAGGTGTTAGTTGTAATTACATAGTTTTGAAAAAAATGTCAACAACCACAAAATATTCAGTTACGTGGATAGGAATCCACACAAAATGAGCTAACAATATCTTGAGGTCTTGCAGTCTTGGCTAACTGAATCCCAAGCTGGTGGAATTTTCCAATCATCTTCTCTATGAAAATTAGGGTGTCTTCTAATTTCAATGGCCTCACGGAGCATACGAGGAAAAAACGACGGTCCGAGGACTTTCGGTTGGTCGAACATTTTCCTAACAAGTCGACTAAGAAGTATTTCCTTGCACTTATGAGATTAATGCTCGGTGCTTCAATAAATAAACGCAGCACTCGTCGTACGTCGGACGCTTAACGTGAGGGATAAGAGACCATCCTTTTTTTTTCGGAGGACAATTAACGCGACTTGAACCTGGAACATATGTTTGTTCTGATAGATTTATGGTGTTAGGTTTTCATACAAGGATAAGGTTACCGAGGCGTCGCGTCTGTTAGCTTTTTACACCTAAAGTTTGCAACTTTCGGATATTTAAAAACTGCAATAATTGCCATGATTGCCATTTCTAATGTTATCTATTAATCGCAAAACGTCACTGACTAAGTCTGATACCTGATATTGCTCTTCATCTAAATACGTCCTCATTCTTTAAGCCACAGTAGATAACCAGAATTTATGGGAAACATACATTTATAACATACATGCCAAAATAGGGATTGAAAATAACACATAAACCAATTAAGTTTCCTCAGCTTAAATAATACATAGAGTAAACCAATTAATATATTATTATTACGTCACCGATATCGTCCTCTTGGTCCTCAAAAAGTAAATAGAAAAAATCTCACATCTGCCAGCTATAAGGAAGGCCGATCGAGCCGTATGGCTTGCGCGGTTAATATTTTTTTTTGATTCCACCTCTATACATACGTAGGGACAGACGCGGGAACCAACTTTGCCTTATACTATGCATAAACTGTGATTATTACCCCCAAACTTTTCTCAGATGTATCTAGCTAGGTCAAAGTCTTTCTTTTTAACATTCTTAAAATTCTTACTTCCTTATACGTATAACATATCGTAAAATTACGTCAACATAGCTGTTCGTTACACCTGAACAACGGCTTTGACATGTTTTTACAGCGAGTTACGATTTCCGAACGATTGGAAACAATCGTGGGCAAAGTTTATCAGGCTATTGCGCAGGCGCGATAGCCTGTGTGCTGACAGGGGTCGGTAACAATTTTGTTTGATTTCAAATGAACAAACATTTTAACATGAAACGAGATATTTTTTACAGGACTTTAGTCAAGGGCTTAATAACTTTTGATACAAAAAAGTTTTACTCTTATCTCAGTTTCGTTACCTCCTTCAAATAATAGGAGCGTCTGTGTGAAATCACAAATTTTTAACTACCCTGCTTTATACTGGCTGTAATTAAAAAAATAAAAGTTTCCAAATATTTAGGCTGCGATTAAATTTTATGTAATTTCTTATTTTGTATTTATCATTCTGTTGTTTGGTTTACTAACAAATGTGATATACATACTAAAAAAAATGTACTGTTTCCAAAAAATAAATCTTTCCAGGTGAATTACCACTCAATTTTAATCCGAGCTTAAACCAGTGCTACATCACGACAGCTTTGGCTTAGTGGTCTGAGGTGCAGACTGCAAAACCGGCTGTTGCGGGTTCGAATCGTGCTTTGTTTGTGTATTGAGCACGTGCATTTGTATACTTGTATTATGGGTGTTTTAAAATGTATTTGAGTATTTCTATCCGTTATCCCAGTCACCATAGCACAAGCTTACGCTTAGTTTGGAGCTCGATAATAGATAATTTATTTATTTCTTTAACATGCTTTCTTACTTTGACTTTTATTATTACAGCCACCAAACACTATCCACCCCTGACTGTAACCTGCTCTTGCGCACGGCCGGTGGAACAATGCCGCGTAATCGTCGATAACTTCGTCTAACCGTTAACAGGTCGGCCGTCAGTCACGGTTCAAACGTTTTAATCTAAATATATAAATAAAACTCAAAGTTGATGATGACAGACATAGTGATCTATCAACGCACAGCCCAAAGCACTGGACAAATAAGGCAGAAATTTGGCACGCAGGTAGATGTTATGACGTAGGCATCCGCTTAGAAAGGGTTTTGATAAATTCCACCACCCTTAAGGGTTTAAAATAGGGGTTGCAAATTGCATGTTTGTATGAAACGCAGACCAGGTCTGAAAGTCCATGCGGACGAAGTCGCAGACGGCCGCTAGTAAAGTTTTTTTAGTGTATATTAATTTTACAAAGAATCAATAGTTATGTGATTGTTCAAAAGTATTTTATTTGTCAGATTTTAACTAAAATTTAAGCCACAAGAACAAATCTATCGTTTACTATTAAGAAAGAAATAGGTATCGAAGGTTATCATGAGCTTTTAATGCACTGAAATATTTTCAATACCTTTATATTACATAGTTTTATATGAAAGTAAGTCCAAACCTTGTGAATGTATGTACGCGCATAACTTCAGAACGACTGCACCAAATTGACTGATTCTTTTAATATTTGTTACTTATTATCAGGACAATCTTTTCATATTAAAAATAGGTATTTATTTTTTTCTAAAATCAACGGGTAGATCCACGTCTGCGGGGTCCTATAGTTAGGACTGAATATTTATACACTTCCAGACTTTTTGACAGCCCTGTGTTATCACAGCCCGTTTAAGAACAGCCAGAACATACGTTCTTTCGCTGATTTGTGCGTAAAAATTATTCAACCCGCCCAATTGGTTGGGAAGGTGTTATTCAAAATACCTCGCCCTACACATAATATAGTTAGTTAAGCACTGCGGCATCTCATGAAAACGAAAATCAAACACGATCTATCAAAGCGTAAAGGAAACTATTAAACATTTTCTAAGCTCTCTTTAGTAACCAATTCTTCAAGAAGGACAGTATAGGTTCCTATTTCATAAATACGTAGGAATTACTCTTACGTGCTACGGCTCCTAATAACCTTTATTTGGCATCGCAAAATGTAACGGTTACAATGAAGAACATCATTGCCATACTCACAAGTCGCGTGGTATGCAATACACATTACGTTTCCCGTTTTATTAATACCGTCAGGCGTTTGTCTGTTACTGTGTAAGGTATGGCACTTGACTGAGCTGATGGGCTGGGTCCTGTTAGACAGCGAAACTTATACACAGCGTATTTTCCAGTCTAACCAGGAGCCTAATTCCGCTAATCTATCGTAATAAAATCGCAATTGAGTAGCCCAATTTTGATATTTCGTTCATACTAGAATTGTCAAAAATAGGCGATTCAATTACGATTCTGTTACGATTGATTAGCGGAATTGGCACCCAGGGCGTTTGCACGCACGGTCAAACTCGTTAGAATGACAGTAATGGCTACATCCGAAACATTAGACAGAGGATTAGAGTACAAAATGCAAGCCTCTAAATGTCGGTCACATAGGCAAGAGAAAGAAAAATATTTATTTGGTAATATCTTACAAATGTCAACCTTAAAATTTAAAGAGAAAGAAAAATTTTATCAAATTACAGGTGTTAAGTCTTTCGAAGTACCCAATGACTTCTGGTAGATTGACGGATTGTATTTCGTGCAATTATATGAGTTCCTACGCATATCGCTTAGTTCCAGATCCGAAATGGATCAACCGGAGAGGACAGGAAAAATGACGAAATCTGATTGGTTATTCAAAACACATCTCCTCTCGTCTCATTTCTTCTCCCCTTTTTTTAATTTTTATTTCAAGCTACAATTTGGTGGAAACCGGCTATTCACCGCTCGCAGTGAAGCCGCGTTCCATCACACACGTCCACGTGGGCGTCCGCGGCCTGCGCTCGCGCGGATTTGATTTTATAATAATATTGTGAGGTTCTAATAATAAGTTCGGACGCCCATTCAGGCTGAATTCTTTACGAGGCGGAGTAAGGCTTAGGCGTTCCATTTGTCTTGCCTCGAGAAGATTGTTGTAATTGAAGTAAGAGCAGTAGACCCTACAGTATTATTTTTTAATCCCCGATGAAAAAAAGTGGTGTAATAAGTTTGACCCCTATGTCTATTTGTTTATATGTTGTTATATGTTGTGTTTATATGTGTTTGTTGTTCTGTGTGTGTTTGTCTGCATCATAGCTCCTAAACGGAGAGACTGATTTCAAAGCGTTTTTTTTCCAAAGATAATTTAATCATGGTGGTTCTTAGTTATAGCTGGTCATAAACCGACCAGGCGTCGAAGCACACCGGCCTTTTTCCTGGCTTATTCAGGGGTTCTTAACTGGAAAATTAGTTTTTGACGTGACAACGTCTTATAAATTGGTTTGCCGGGTGACACTTCAAGAAACTGCGTTACGCTCCGCTCACGTTATGCGCTCACAATGAGAGCGAGTGAGAGGCACGCGTCCCTTCGACTCGGGCATGGTTAGCTCGCCTAAGAGCGAGTGAGACAGACATAAAAAGTGAAAGGCACGCGTCCCTTCCACTCGAGCACAGTTAGCCCACCTAAGAGCGAGAGAAACAGAGCGAGAGAGAGAGAGTGAGAGAGATAGGCATACACACCGGTTCATGTTATACGAATGAATATTCACATTAAAATTATTTTACCACTCAAAGTCGTTGTCGCGTAAAACTTTCGCCCGTATACCGACTTTACAGGCAACCAATTTTTTTTTTATATATATAAGCAGGTGCGTCAAAAAGAGCTTGTCACGAAGATAGAAGAGAATGTCAAGGAGACTTCATAATAAAATTAAAGTAATGATTATTAAGATATGAAAAAAAATAATTAAAACATTTATTACATTTTAAAAGCTTAGTTACAGAGAGATCCAACGCATTATGATACCTTGCATTTCAGAATCCGACAATTTATAAATAAACAGCTAGAATTAAAAAAAATATATTTTTTATATTACATGTAAGCCCGAACTCGCCTACTGCGAGATAAACCCCTTGAGGTTTTTTAAAGTAGGAATCCGTGTAAATAAGAATAAGTTTTGATTGATGTAACAAATAAATTTAAAAAAAAACTGTGGGTTTGTTTCTTTGACAGATTTTTAACAAAGGTTTGACTAGCAAAACACTGACTCAGGATAAAAGAATGTAGAAAGATCCGGATTCAATGTTTTATTCCTATTTTGCGAATATTGCAAACTTTCTGTAGCTTTCTACATTATGACTGTTGTTGCAATGACACGTCGCAAAAAGCTTTTAATGAATGTTTATGATATTTTGGAATTCTTTACATCTGAAGTTTGTTTTATAAGAGATTCGTTGCGCTGTTAGATGCAATATCTTTGACGGTAAGAAGACGCCTTGGTATGTACATTGAACGTAAGTATATCTGTACCTTTGTGGTCGGTAGGTATATCTTAAGTAATTTCTTGTTTTATTTACAAATATTATGCTAAGTGCTAACTTCTTCACAGGAGAAAGACGATAACTTCAAGATACCTTAAATTACCTGACATTAAGTTACTTACCGAAAGGTAGGTTTAGGTACTAACCTGCTTAAATTTTACTCCTAATTTATTAATTGCTGTTTTAACATACTTAAGGAACACTTTAGCCATGATAATAAAAACTTGACCTTAAAGAACCGCCGCAATAAATTTCCATCAAAACGCATCATGAATACGCAGTAAGTCAGTAACTTTCACATAATTGTTACCTGCGTAAAGGCAGCAGGTTTTCCAGTTTCCTGCCCAACCCCTTCGCTATAAAACCGTCGTCGACGCAAATTAAAATATACAACGCGTCAGCTGTCCAGAAAACATCTCCTGCGCAGAGTGGGCGTCTCATAAACATGCGGTTGTCCCGCACTAACGCGCTCTCTCGCTCGCGCAATGTAAATGACGAGTTTGTTAACCGTAGGGCTGGGATATACAGACTAGTACAATGTAGTATGGAAATTAGTTCAGCTAATATTTATGGCATTCGGCATGTTCTGATACATAATTTAATTTTCGCGGGGGATATAACAGGTGGCTGTTATTTATTGCGCAAGTTGCAACTCAATTGGACCTACGACAATGTAATGATGTTGTTTTCGTATATACACTATATTTAAAGGTATTGACATATCCTTATTATCACCTGTCGACGATGAAATTAATAGTAAAAGCTATATTTTTAAACATTTTTTTTTTCATAAATTAATATTTCATAACAATCACACCAATTCTCTCGTCCCAAATTAAGCTACGAGGGTTGTGTGTACTAGACAACGGATAAACATACTTAAATACTTTTTTTGTAAATAAATTCATACACATTATACTTAGAAAACACCCAGACCAGTACAAACACACATGTTCATGCACACTTATGGTTGTACTGTGCGGGGATCGAACCCGCGACCTTTGGTTTTAGAAGTCCGACATGTGGACCACTGCACCAAGCGGTCGTCAATTTATCCACTTATTCGTCTTGAAGTGTTATAATTAGTGATAATGCTAAATATTAGTATTGTATGAGGTTTAAATAGCTACTCGACTGTTTTACCACCGCTTAAAAAAACAACATCAACATAACTCAGTCCTTACGTGAACAAAGATATTGACTATGGCCTTTGTGTTACGAAAATTTACGTATACTTATTACGAAAATTTGCTTACCCCATTGAGCCCTATCCAGCTTGCGTAGCAATATAATTTTAGCATCGGCAGCCGCAATAGTGTTCTGAACGCTATAGCCAATCGTTTGGACTGTCCACTAATTGGCAAACTAATTCCACTACTATATTCTCTAAATTGTACTGACATAGGAGATAAGATATTGTTACTAACACTCTGGATCTTGTTGTCTGAAAAAATAATGTTTTTATTTTTAGGTATTATAACGGCTTAAATCCATATAACCTTACAATTTCCCTTATCTTTTTTATGTTTTAGTAATTTTTAATTCAATTTAATTTAATGTAATTTTTAAAGTTAATTTTCATTATGTTTGTTAATTAATGAGTGTTATTTACTTATATAATTTAATTATGAATATTATTTTGTATGGTCACTATTGTGGGTCTTAGTAACCGGAAATAAATGATTTTTTTTTATCTATTTTATAATAGTCCTCCTGGCCGATTTCGACCACGGCGGTCAATCTCAACAGAGATCAGCCAACTACGCAGGAGATATTATAGTGCACAAGTGTGAGCGCAATACAAAGGTGCACTCACTGTTCCATAACTCTCAAAGTTCGGTGAGACGGCAACCCGACATGACCGGAGAGAGATCGGGCGAAGGGCCAACGGCTTAACGTGCTTTCCGAGGCACGGGGGTGTAACACCGCCAACTTCCCGACTCCGAGCTGTTTTTTTAGAAATTCATGACAGAAAATCTCAGAAACAATTTTGGCTCGACCTGGGATTCGAACCCAGGACCTCTCGTATGTAAAGCAGAAACTTTGCCACTACACCAACGAGGCAGTCAAGGCATGTACATGCTCTTGTAAAGTCAACAAGTTGACAGCCCCGACTCGTTGCGCGCGCGCGCACCATTGACAGACATCGCACTGAACGGCCGCTTTGTGGAAACCATACTTTATGCGTTTGTCTATGGTAGAAAGCCGTTCTCTAAGCCCCGCCGAAGATGTGTGCGTGTTATAAATTGTACACACGGCAGCACATCAAGGTAAACACCACGGCATCTTAATTGCTTGCGATAAAGGCGATTTTGCAACAAAACTGGATAGCTTGATGTGTTGTCGACTGTACATGCACATCGCACGAATGGTAGCTTGGCAATCTCGGCTACGTGTCTAATGCATGAAAAGGGACTATAAGTTTAGCTGTCACTGTGACAGGCTGATAAAGTTTAAGAACTTTGTACATATGAGGAAGATAGTGTACATAAAAGACACATTCATAGAGTCAAAGGAGTTTTGTAGTATTTCATAGAAATACTTATCTATTAATTCGAACGCACAATAAGAAAACGAATAGGATTACCTGTTATGTTTTAATTTGCATGCCAAACTCTGCCAAATTACACAAAATGTGCGATCTTTTTGTACTTTTATGACATCTTTGTACCACTTTCAAGCGAAATAAGCGATTCTGATTCTGAATATGGTAGTTGACACCACCAATCGTTGACGTACTTTTTATCAACCGTCAAAACACTTTTCTCCATAGAGTTCGAATGGGAATAACACACTTTGACGTCATCGAGTGCAGTGACGACTAAGTGACTGTTTATCGTTTAAATTTCAATTAAAAATATGAATGAAAGGGGATCTGAAAATGAATAGTTAAATAGTTTTTGAATATTTAATTAGTTAATTAGTTTTTGAATATTTCTTTCACAGTGAAAACCAGCCTACTGCTAAATGTTCAATCACTTGTCACTAGCTGTTATTTGCTTGTAAGGATCCGTTTAGTCATAGGTTGAGGGTGACTAAGGGGTATGTTCACTCAATGATAGGAGCCAATTAGCAAACATGTAACAAACTTAACAAAAACAGCGTGACTAACTTTTGATCCCCTGTCACATCACAGGTGACAGGGAATCAAAAGTGTTCACACACACACGCGTGTTCAATGCCACTTAAGTTTTTTTACCGTTTTTTTTCTGTTTTCTCATTGCTTTATACAAGTTTGCTCTTGACCCCAGTTTCAGACGAAGGATGTTATAAAAATAAATAAATAAATATACAACAACATCACATACATTGATCTGACTCCGTGGTATGTAGCTTAAGCACTTGTGTTACAGATATCACAATCAACAGTGTTATTACAAATAAACTTAAATAATTACAAACAGACATGTCATGCACACAAATGTTTGTACAGTGCGGAGATCGAACTCGCGAACTTTTCGTTAATAGTCAACTTCTTGACCATTAATTACACCAAAGTGGTCGATGTTAAAAAGCAAAATTTTATAACCTTTACAATTATGATAAATAGCGTTAATTTTCATAACCGCCTGCAATCATCTTGCAGCTTGTCATACGATAGCCTAGCTAATTGAAAAGCGAGTGGTGTGGTTCTTACCGGTAAATCACGGGTAATCGGTAAAACCGGTGATCCGGTAATTAACGATAAGACGCACCTCCGCCGTGTCCGGCTTAATGGACAATGTCTTGTAGCGAACTTGCGGGTAGGTGCACACTGAGATCAAAAGTTTTTATACTTATTATGAAAATTGGTAAAAATAAAAAAGATCTGTGTAACCAGATCGAAACGTCGGGAAGGTAAATACTAAGTTTTACCTTTAAAAAGTGTTTGTGTTGCGTAAAACCCGTTAAAAACCAGTGTTTTAGTGTAATAATGCAACAGGAAAGTTTAAAACGGAAAATAAAAAAGGTAATTTAGATGAACATTCAATCAAAAGTCTTATTATTTTCTTTTATCTGAAGTTTGAAGCAAATAAAATAGTACCTATTCGGTTTAGAAAAGTACAAAGTTTGAACAATTACTTCTGTCTAATTTGGCTACGGCTACGACCTACATGATTGGTCCTATCGTTATTTTCACGCTTACACACGTAACAATATGACATCCTAAGCACAAAAATTGTTGAAAGTCTGTCCAGAAGATATCTTACCATTAAGGTAGGTATAGCTATGGACTCCAGGACCTTATATCTCTTACATTCGATTGACTGTTGTATTATACTCAAGTAGTGCAGCGCTATATTTGAGCGGAATCCAAGTTCGCAAGCCAGCCAAGCCAAGTTCTCAGTTCAGAAGCTCCCAGTGTGCCCGTAACTTCACAAGATAATAGCAACTTTTATCGGCGCGTACGCATCCTCGCCCTAAGTCGTTCGCCCGCCATAAATTACAACGCGCCGATAATCATCTGCGTCGATTTCATTATACCATACTGCGCCTGCACATGTATGTTACAAGATTGCGCAACTATAACAAGGCTATATTAGGTACAAGTACTTCAAATTATAAGTTATTGTTTGAAAAGCGTATGAAGACGAATAATTATTTAAAAAAATATTAGGATGTTATCTACTGAGTTATAAAAATGTTATATCGAAATCTACTTTCAAGATTCACCGAAATCTTATTTTCCTGTTTAATTGTTGCCAAGGAGAGCACATTTAAGTAATGTGCAAAATGTATCGGATCACACGTAAAGTCAAGTTCCTGAAACTACTACGCCCTCAGCCTTAACTTCACAATCTTCACAATATAGACAAAAAATAAAATCAACAAGGGATACTTTTACACGTCCCAACATATAAATGAACCCTACCACCGCTTAGGGGCAATTGTTAGCCCCATTTGTCCCTATTATATATACATATACTATAATTGTGCTGAGAAGAAGCAGCGCTACAAACTCATTCCCTATTGTCAATAACGAACAGCTCAATAACAAAGATTAGGTCCACCATTTTGTTAGCACTAACCTATATTAAGCAAATATGGAAGGTACCTACCTAACGAAACATGATTTTACTATGACTATGTCAGCTCGTGACCACGGCTGTGTGCAATCCAGCCGAAACTTCTAGCAGTGAGTACCTAATACTCATTAAAAATATATCGCGTTAAGACCTGAATACTCGTACAAGTAATTAGTAGTAATACGAAACGGTCACACACACTCACACACTTGAGGTTAAAAAAATGCGAGAAATAAAGAAAATGTAAAGTAAAGAGAGATTATTTGAAAATTAACTTATTCTTATGCGGGTTAAATAAATTGATAAAATTATACTCATCGAACGTCACATCTTATAAACGCTCTCGAACAAGACATCAACCCCTATTTCGTTCGAAGCAACAAGTCCCCCCCCCTTCCTTTATTAGTCTGGGGGGTAATCATACGGGGCCGACTGAGATTGATTGGTTTAGCCTCGGAGTTTTATAGTATCTATGCTGAGAGGAACTTTGTCTTATGAATTAATAATAGAGGGAGATTAGCGTTTAATCGTACGGTTAGGGGTTAAGTATCGATGGTTTGAGATGAAACATCTAGTTTAAGATTAATTTGAGCGTGGTCCATCTGTGAAAAAAAATCTCCATATATATATATATATGCAAAATCTCTATATATATAAAATTCTCGTGTCACAATGTTTGTTCCCATACTCCTCCGAAACGGCTTGACCGATTCTCATGAAATTTTGTGAGCATATTCAGTAGGTCTGAGAATCGGCTAACATCTATTTTTCATACCCCTTAGTGATGAGAAAATTTTGTATAGCAAAACAACGTTTGCCGGGTTAGTTAGTAATTATATATAATGATAATACATTTATTTCAAACAATAAATACAGTTCATATAGATTAGTAATTAAATGAAACTTGGAATTAAAGTTAGTAGAAAAAATGATTCTATTGACCATAAACTGCTTCTTCTCAAAAACATGTAGTTTATAAATACACTTACCTATGCACTTAAAAATCGAGTCTAAATCTAATATTGTTTTTATACTACTTTGCAACGAATAAAAGATTTTTTCATATTATTTAAATACCTACAGTAAAATTCAATGTTAAAGATTTAAAGCGACTAAATGTTAAAGTGTGTGTGGTTTTATATTAATTTGGTAATTAAAGCCTTATTTCTTTAAAGTCATGTCACAAATAATTAGTTAATCATATGAAGTTACCTCTTGTATTGAAATGTTTTCAATTGTATTTCTTATTGTGACGTAACTAAGTTAGTACAATTCCTGATATGTTTGACATTATTTACGATTAATCTGCTCACAAGATAAGGTTTAATGACTACCTTCGAAACAACAGAGTCCTGTCCATTCTCCCTAGGCGTTCTGTGGGATAACATCAATCTGAAATAAATTGATAAAATCAATTTATTGAAACCTCGCCATACGTAGCCCCGGGATAGCTTTCTAGCACATTTCCTATTCACAATTGTAAGTCGGGTTAGGCATGATATAACAGAGATAGACGCAATAGTCTTGGTGCCAATGCTAATGTTAAATTTCTGATCCTGCGCATGGATATTAGTCTAAGATCCAAACTTAAATCGACCTTTACCGAGCTGATAATTAAACATATTTAATAATACATGTAGTATAATACATAATATATTAAAAATGAGTTTGCTAAAAAAATCCTGGATAGAAAGTTTTTAATTTAATTTGAAAAAACGTTTTTTATGAAATTTTGCAACATCAAGATTATGAGAAAAAATTGTCCTGACTGAAAGTTAGTTTATGACCATAAAATGATGATATTTTTTATATTATCCAATTGAGTGAAAGTAACGACAAAATATTGTTTAGTCTTCAGTAAGTACATTTATTTGCCAATGTAATAGGTGAGTAAAGAAGTACTGCACCTTTTTGCACTGTGGGTCACGATAGCCGGTATCTACCCTGTTGCATGGCGGCGCAGTTAGCGGGTCGTGACTCGCGCGGGTTCGACTCTCGGCAGGTGTCGGTGACGTACGGCCGCTGTTTTACACACAAACCAAGGGATAACAGCCAGCTTATACATAGCAGATAAATAATTTATTTATAAAATATATTTGAATTATTTTAATATATTTTATTTCCGCGAACACTAGACATTGAAATGATACACTTTTTCCAAAATTTTTTTTCAGCCTATAAGGAAACGCATTATAGGCATATCCTGAAATAATATGTAAAAAGTGTATTAAAATGGCTAATTTAAATTATTACAGATATTCAGCAAGCATTAGAGAAAATAAGTTACTATGTCTTAAATATTAAAGTAACGCATATATTACTCGCGTATAAGATTTGTCCTACATAATAAAAAAATTAAAAAAAATAATATTAAAAAAATATTAAAAAGTTTGCCGGGTGACACCTCAAGAAACTGCGTTACGCTGCTCCGCTCACGTTTCGCGCGAGAGAGACAGAGCGAGAGAGAGAGAGAGAGAGAGAGAGAGAGAGAGAGAGATAGGCATACACACCGGTTCATGTTATACGAATGAATATTCACATTAAAATTATTTTACCACTCAGAGTCGTTGTCACGTAAAACTTTCGCGCGTATACCGACTTTACAGGCAACCAATTGTTTTACTATCGTTTTTTACACGCGACCACTATACATTGAAATGATACACTTTTTAAGGAATATTTCACTGCAACCAGACGTTTCCTTATAGGTATATCCTGAAATAATCTGTTAAAAGTGTATTTCAATGTCTTATTCGAACTAAAACAGATTTTCAGCCAGCATTCGAGAAAATTTAATATTATGTATAAAATATTGCAGTACCGCAATTATTTTTCGCGAATTAGATTTGCTCCACATTTTGACGTGACAACGTCTTATAAATTGGTTTGCCGGGTGACACTTCAAGAAACTGCGTTACGCTCCGCTCACGTTATGCGCTCACAATGAGAGCGAGTGAGAGGCACGCGTCCCTTCGACTCGGGCATGGTTAGCCCGCCTAAGAGCGAGTGAGACAGACATAAAAAGTGAAAGGCACGCGTCCCTTCCATTCGAGCACAGTTAGCCCGCCTAAGAGCGAGAGAGAGAGAGTGAGAGAGATAGGCATACACACCGGTTCATGTTATACGAATGAATATTCACATTAAAATTATTTTACCACTCAAAGTCGTTGTCACGTAAAACTTTCGCCCGTATACCGACTTTACAGGCAACCAATTTTTTTTTTCAAAGTTTTTGCATTTGTAGTCACAGAACTGGTGGTAAATTCAAAATTTTTAGATTTTCTATCAATAATATTTACAAATTTTAGATATTTAGAAGAACAAGACATAAACTTTTTAAATTAATTTATGCTTACTATGAAACGATTACGAAACGCGAAACCTGAAAGTTCATGCATTTAACACTGGACTTATTATAATGTACTTATTTTTGTAAATGAGTATACTGTTGTCCACAGCATATGCCGATTCAAACGTACGAGCTGTTCCCGCTTAGATTGCGTTAAAAGCAATGGCAAAACGCATAACTCTACATCGGGTGCGTCGGCTAATACGCGGATAAGATTGGGGGCGCAACTGATAATGAAGGTAGTTGATGATTCGTTATTTCTAGTGAAATATTAGCGTGATAATCTATACATGGAGTGTCCGCTTAGTGAGAAAAGTTTAATGTGGCAAAAGGAGTATCAACATTAATGTTGAATTATACACATCACTATACAGGGTGGCGACCACACTACGACAGTTGAATTTCTGTCTGTTACGCTTTCACGTCTTAACTACTGAACAGATCTGGATGAAATTTGGTACACACACATGTTCGTCAACTAATATATGTGTATTAAATTTCATTCAAATCTGTTCAGTAGTTTAGGCGTGAGAATTGTGGTCGCCATCCTTTATGATTTTAGACGTTTGCGTTGCATTGTAACACAAATTACTTGTATTCGGCTCTAATGAATGTTAAAAATATATCGCGTATTAATTAGTGTATACTCATCACTATCAAAAAAAATTGAAGTATTTTATACATGCTATGTATAAAATTACGTTTTACTAGCAAAAGGACTAAAACACGTGTGCCATTTTGGATGAGATATCCCCATGCAATCACTGCAATGGATTGGATGATGGAATCTCCATACAAAACTTAGCACATTATTTTGAAAAAGCACGAGCACTTGACTAAAATCTTAAGTATCAGAAGACTAACCAATATTTGTGTGTCACGAGTATGACTAGCAATCGAATCCAAGACCTTTCGCCTCAAATACCACGTCACTACGAGAGCGCGATACATCAAAATAGGTAGTTTATATTCTAAGCATTCATTTCGACGAAGGCAGTGAAGGGGACTTTGAACCAACAAACCTATCAAACTGTAAATTACGATTAAATTAACTAAGTTACTATTGTAACTTGAGATTAGATATATATATATATATATAAAGCAAATTAACATACCTATATGACAAAATTATTATACTATATACAACTTAAATCATAAATTATATTACATTTTATAGCGGAGCATGTTGAGTTTAATAAACTAACAAATAATTTACTAGAGTTTTTTTTATTTATTTATTTAAAAATAAATAAATAAAAAAAATAAAAACATTTATTTTTCAGACAACACGATCCAGATTGTTAGTAATAATATCTTATCTCCTATGTTAGTACACGTGAAATTAGTTTGCCAATTAGTGGACAGTCCCCACGATTGGCTATAGCGTTCAGAACACTATTAAAAAACTTACGATTAAAACAGACTAACAGACAGACGTGCTTTCAAATCAGAAAGGAGGATGACTAAAAATTTGCGGGTTTTTTTTCCAAAAACCTGGATGGTTTCGTTTTGGTATTATTGTCAAAAAAAAACACTTTGAAATTCTTTCCGTCTTATTTATTTACAGTATTGCACTAAGCTGTTATCATAACATAGTTTATATAATAAAGCAAAGTTTCTTTCCGCGTCTGTCCCTGTGTCTGTATGTATGCTTATGTCTGTAAAACTACTTAACTGATTTTGATGCAGTTATTTTTTAGATTAAGTGATTCAAGAGGAAAAAGGAAGGTTTATATATATAAAAATATAGAAAAAAGCGAAAACAGCGGGCAGGACAGCGTCTGCCGGGTCCACTAGTAATGATTATAAGAAAAAAAAACATTACATATATGGCGCATAGTGTTTGTCTTCTAGTGCTTTGAATGCAACATTTTATAAAATGTTAATCAAATAAATAAATATACAACAATATTACATACATTGATCGGACTCCGTGGTAAGTAGATTATGCACATGTGTTTCAGAATCAACAGTGGTATTACAAATAAACTTAAATAAATACATATAACACCCAGACCAACAAACAGACATGCTCATGCACACCTTTGTTTGTAAAGTGCGGGGATCGAACCCGCGACCTCTTGGTTAATAGTCAACTTCTTGACCATTACACCAAAGTGGTCGTCAAATATAATTCTAATTATAAATTATATTTTGCGTCATTAAAAAAACACAATAAATAATTGGGTTGACCGAACCAAGGGTTCCATTATTTTAAGTGGGTTTACTGCATTCCCCATGCACTGTGACAACCGCACCCAAGCCCTGAACTATCACGCGGACACAAAGTGTGACATTTGGTGATCGCGCGATCTATTGTCGATCTCTGTCGCGGCTGGATCGATGCGAGATCTCTATTAAACAAGATGGCGGATAAGCCTAGGGCAAGTGTCGAGATACAAATGTGTGTTAAAGGTAGGCTGCTTTATGATATGGTATTTTATTGGAGTTTAATCTTTAAGAATCGATTTTCATATATAAGGCCGGGGTATGAAAATATACGGGAGTAAAATAAAATTCCCGATGTCACGCGATGTTACACGAAAATGTCACACGACGATGTCACACGATGTTACCTGAAGACGCATTCAACCGAGTATTGTATAGGTGTATTGTAGTATGTACACTGCTCAACAAAGTCTAGGGAACAGGAGGTTTTTAGGGAATATTTTTATTTTTATATATTTTTGTTTTAAAGTTTATATAACAATCGATGCGCAATTTAATGCTTAATTAGTTGCGTATATAAATAAAGGATTCAGTTTTTGAATTACGAGGTAATTTTAATGAAAAACAAAGAAAGTGTATTACAGAACTAAACAAAGAAATTTAATTTAATAAAATTTCTTAAAAATTAAAACATTACAGTTAAGAACAAATATGCGGGGACTTTTTTAATAATCAGTTGGACCCCCTAAGGCATTAACAACAGCTTGACATCGTCGTGGCATACTGATTATGAGACTATCGATTGTCTCTTGTGGAAGAAGACTCCATTCTCTGGAGAGATGTGAAAAAGGTCATCTGCTGTGTTCAAATTTTGAGGGAGATTTATAAAAGCCCTTTTCTCTTTATTAAATCCCACGCGTGTTCAATGGGATTGAGGTCCGCGGACTGAGCAGGCCACTCCAGCACTTCGATGTTGTACTCGCGGAACACATCCATCACTTGACTCGCAGTATGTGGTCGTGCATTATCTTGCATAAAAATAAAATCTGCGCCCAGATTTTGTCGGTGCGGGATAACCACGGATTGGACTACCTGTTCGCAGTATCGCTCTGCATTTAAATTTCCCCTAATCAAAACGAGATCCGTCCGTCCACCCAGGCGGATTCCAGCCCACACCATGATTGTACCACCTTGGTAGGGATGCACCTCCTGTGGGTTTTGAAGCCGACTCTGCCGACCAGGAATACGCCAAACACGCACTCTTCTTGAATCTGGATGAAATCCGAAGCGAGATTCATCGGAGAACAGTACATGTGCCCACTGATCTACGGTCCACTGCAAATGTTCACGTGCCCACAATAATCGACGTCCTCGATTTCCATGACGCAGCGCGGGCACTCTTAGTGGTCTGCGAGCACGAAGATTAGCTTCATGGAGTCTCCTCCGAGCAGGCTGGTCACTGATAGCAACCTGGTGCTGCGACTGGAGGTCTTCTACCAACTGACGAGCCGTAATGGTGGGTTGCCTCCTTGCGACATTTTGCAAAAAACGGTCTTGCCTTTCCGTAGTAACCCTATACCTGCCTCTGTGCCTTTCGGCTACATCGCCAGTAAGTCTGTAACGTGCCCACAGTCTGCAGATAACGCTCGCGTGAGAATTCAGAGCAGCTGCAACTTCGCGTTGGGGTAGCCCAGCTTCCAACATTCCTACAGCTCGAATCATTTCTTCCCGCGTTAAATGACGTCGTGACATAATGGCCGTAGTCGCAAAAGTTACGAATAACAACAGTTAATTTTGTTTTTCAATAAAATCATAAAACAATAAAACAAATTTTTATCTTTAAAATTCTCATACAGTATCACTACACAGCAATCAAAGTAAAAGATTCCCGCCTTTTACGAAAATTCTTTCTTTTTTTTAAATTCGAACAACGTTTGATAAACATTCAACCTACCTGTTTACCTTAAAGAGATCAGTACTTTTTAAAGAAGATTTTAGAAATAAAGTCATATAGTTGGCTTGTTCCCTAGACTTTGTTGAGTAGTGTATTATGGAGACTATTGTTTATATTTATATGGTTTTGTTATGTATTTTAACAGATTCATTGTATAATTAATAAAAATAAATGTATCATACATGCTTTAAGTATCATAAAAATGCATTCATTTATTCCTTTTATTCCTTAATCTATTTACTTTTTATAAACGTTCTTAAGGAGTAAACTCCAGTCGTGCGTCAAAGCTGACACACACACTATTTTTTTTTTGTACACTGCAAACATTCCGAATGAATATTTTGGTAAAGTATAAAAACTAGCTGTGACATACACCTTTTGAGTCACCGTCAAATTTGAACTAGATATGTTGATGAATTTGACCTGAAGGTCACCGAGTGGATTACTCAATCCCATCCATACTTTATTATATTCTTAAAAAGACATCCGATATTTTTCGTAACAAAGCAACTGGTTCTATACAATCTTTATACTCGTGTTCTCAAAAACTTTACTGCTATCATGATAGTAAGTAAATCATCTCCAGCACGGCTCTTGCGCGGTAATGACACGGCTGGCGCGTCATTACGCGCACTAAGCCGATGCGCATGCGCGTGATTGCAGGGCGAGAGACGCAGGAGGGATAGGGTGCATCCATAATAATTAATACTTTAATAAATAACCCCCGAATGAGTTAGGAAAATAATAAGTGAGCTTCAATGTCTGGACAGACAATTTGAACCAGCTATAGCTAAGAACCACCATGATTAAATTATCTTTCGAATCAAAAAAAACCGCATTGAAATCGGTCCATCCGTTCGGAAGCTACGATTCCACAAGACAGACACACACAAAAACAGAACAACACAAACGGACATAGATTTAGACATTTATTTTTTAAGATCTTTGTAGAATTGCAAATGTGTTGTATTCTTGCAAATAAACTATTTCTATTCTATTCTATTCTAGAGGGCAAACTTATTACACTTCTCTTTTTCGTCAGGGGTTGAAAATGTGTTATAAATGTTTTTGGTGAAGACAGTGTATCAAAAAGACAAAATAGACCTGTGCTGTGCTATAAAGATAAAGAGCCTGAAGGTTCCCTTCGTATAACGTTTCCTTCGACCTCAGTATCGAGAAAAAAAAAACATGTTTTCCCTTTTCAGTTTTTTTCCTATGAATGTGACCGGTTATAGATATCTCAAAATTATGTGGTTTATTATCTTCGATGAAGTAGGCAATAACTTTTTATCATCACTTATTACTTTTTACCGGTATTTTGATAAACATACTGCAATTAAAAGATTGACTTACAGTGCTACAAAAATACGCGTCAGTATGAGCGAGCCTTTAGTTTTGGGATCGCGGGCTCATTATTGTAATGATTGATCCAGGAATTGATTGGATCACATAAATTTAAGACGTCACGTGTTCAGAACTTGGAGCATAGTTCAAATGCACCGTTAAGATTAACTTTATGTTAACTTTAACTGTATTACGTAGTATAATGTTAGTACTGTAGAGGTAGACATTTTCCTTGCTATAGTACTAAACAATGAT
Source organism: Pyrausta despicata (assembly GCA_963921415.1). NCBI lineage: Eukaryota > Metazoa > Arthropoda > Insecta > Lepidoptera > Crambidae > Pyrausta > Pyrausta despicata. The sequence continues at coordinate 1,176,778 of OY992850.1, read as the reverse complement.
AGATTTATTTTTATTTTTCAATCAAGAGTAGGTACTTGGCTGAATCCACACCTGATCATAACTTATGGACCAATATGACTATGTCAGCGATGTTACAATTAAACATTGTGTCACATTACCATGGGTCAAGAATTTAAAGTTGTTATCTAAAAATCATGTCTGACTAGTAACAACTAATTTACTGTGTTCTTCAACATGGTAGATCAATACCCAAATCAAATTAATAAACATTTTGAAATTAAAACACACTTAAAGGAAAATGCACTGCCTCAGGCGGGACTCGAACCCGCATCTTTCGCAAGCCGGGCGATTGCTCTCCCAATTGAGGTACCGTGAAACTTACTCATCTACTAAAAAAAATGAGAGAGAAATCGCTCGGTTTGCGAGGGATGCGGGTTGGAGTCCCGCCTGTGGCAGTCCATTTTTCTTTAAGTACCTATGTTTTAATTTCACATTGTAAAGAAATTTGCAGTGTCAATGCTAACACAACAACACAATAAACATTTATTACGTTACTTATACTTACGTTGCATATCATTAATGATTTTTTTGTAACCCCAATAAAACCCAAGTGCTAAACCAGCCACCTAACCCTTCAGCATCTCAAGACCAGCCTAACCGAGCCAGAAGTCGTCTGCCTAATTCGGTGCCTCCGAGGATTAACTCTGTGGAGCCGCAGCGGCAGGTATCGCGGTATGAGAGTAACGTCTGGTGACGTGCCGACGTCCGCTCAAGTTGCTGTCGGTGGTCCCAGTGCAAGCGAGCAGCGGACGAGCTGAGCTGAGCGAGCGAGCTGAGCTGAGCGAGCGATCTGAGCTGAACGAGCGAAAATGTGCAAACGAAAGAAGCACAGAATAATGAGGACAGAATTAATCTGGAAACAGTGCTCATAGATAGACGCATTTTCCGAAAAAATAGCGAATCAAAATGTTTGTCTATGTCTGAGACATCAGCAAATAATGGTTGAGGAACTAGTGACTCAACAACTCATAATCCGGTGCCTCAGAGGATTATCGCTGCGAAGTCGCAGCGGCAGGTATCGCGGTATGACTGTAACGTCTCGTGACGTGCCGACGCTCGCTCAACTTGCAGTCGGTGGTCTTATTGCGAGCGAAAAGCGGATGAGCGGAGCAAGCGATCTGAGCTGAGGAAACAGAGCTGAGCGCACGAGCGAAGGAGCACGATTGGTAAGAGAATAGTCAAGCGTGCAGAGAGCATTGAAACAGAAAGATGTCGTTATTGCTTCTGTTTCAACCTACTAAGTTTACATGTGCTATCAAAAATGCACAGTACATATTTGAGGAACTAAAAAGTGATATTAGTTTTCCGATAATTTGTTACACAGTTATGTACCGACAACGCAAGTAACGACATCAAGAGAAACAAGTAAGGAATTTGATAAGCACACCGATTTAAAGCCTGTACCAAAAAAAAATAGAAGGCGCACGAAATGGTACCAATCATTATTTTTTCTCAACTTTTATGAATATTGTCTTTTCATTATACAATACGTCGACACTGGCTATAGCTCTTCAGAGAAACTATCAAATTATCAAGAATCGCTTACGCTTATCGCTCGCATCCCACCCCGATTTGATCGTTGATAAATTCTATCAATAACAGGGGCGAAAGATGTCGGGCGCCTTCAATAGTGTTTACTTCGAAATGTGTAGTTTAAGGCGGGTAGTTTGATTTTGCTAACGTTATGAGTGTTATGTTTTGACGTTTGAGAGCATTTGCGCGCGTCGTCTTCGGTTAAGTGATCGGATGAGTGTTTGCGCTGTGAGACTGTTTTAGGTTGACTTAATGAATTTATGATGAAGGAGGTGAGTTTTAGGAAATTTCAGGTGAAGCCACACATGTCCCATTTCCCGGCACCGGCCGGATAACTAAACAATAGTATGTTTATTGTATAATCATCTATGTTAAAACCCGTTTGCATAAGATGACGCTTTTAAGAAAATGTTTTTTTGGAATAGGTTTGCTCTTGACCCAAGACTAAGCCCAACGAGGCAATGACTGAGTCTATGATGGAGCGAGCTCATCTAGAAGATGCCTGTTAATTCTAGCTTTGAATATTCCTAGGTTTGTAATTGCAGGGAAACACTGACGCAGGCAGTATGTTCCACTCTTTTGCAGTGCACATCAGAAACGTAGATGAGAAACTCCTTTTAAGCTACGACAAGCTTGTGTTAGGAGGATCTTCCCTTCTATAACGTTTTGCCCCACGTTGGGCGCCATTTGTCACGGGGGTTGCTCGGCTGTACCCCGGACAAAGTGTGTTAAAAGGAGTAAAGGTTTTGAATAATAGCCGAGATGGGCATTTAGTAGGATATATTTTATTAGAGCCGTGTTTACACCTTTAACACCTGAACAATATGCATAGGCCAAAGACCTCTGATAAAACTAAAAAAATAGCTCAGACCGGTAGATACTGGGTCTGGTTCAATAGAAAATTGCTATCTAAGAAATTCAGTACATTATATGACTAATAAAGAAAAACCACCTTGTCTTTGCTTTAAACTATATCAAGAAATCCAATTATATTTGATAAATTAAGAAATTAATAAATTAATACCCGTTTATAATTAAATTTTAAATTTCAAATGCTACTAAATTGAAATATGTTTGGAATCTAAAGTTTATCAACACTTAGTTGAACTCCCAGGACTGAATCAGCTGACCAACGAAACCTCTTTAACAGCTAACTTGAACTCCAACAATTTCACGGAGACGTTCCGTAGAGGTTTTCCTTTCTTCATAAGAACGGCCAGGGCAAACTCCAGAAATAAAGCCCCGAGCCAAAAGGTGAAGCCGGAGAAGATTAAACAGGAAGAAGAAGAAGATCCAAATAACGAAGGCCACTGAAAGAAATGTACAATTAGTCCACACTCCTGCCCGAGCTTAATGCTAAGATTTAGTCGACAACTTCAGATATATTTACCTGAGGTTACTAAATGATGCTGCCTTACATGTTTGCTGAACCAAGCCTCAGCTCAACATACTAATGTGCCAAGAACAACCTGAAATAATAATCATGTGGAATTATGATATTACCATTTTTTCTTTATCAACATCTCGGTTATAGAATAATATTTCCTGAAATACATACCTGGACCAATACTTAATAATTGCTGTATTGCTGTGTTTGTATGTAAAAACAAAAATCTGAAACAAGAAATCGATGTTTTAACTATTGTGTTTCACACATGGCGCTACTCGTAACCTCCAAATTTCAAGGCAAGAGACTTACCATTATAAAAAGATATGTGCCGCGGCCGAAACTAAATTAGAAAAGACGCCATGACTCTGGGGCACTTTATTTTGGGTTTTTCGGGGTCAAGCCCCGACCCTAACTCCAAGATTTTTCAGATTTTTCTCGTTTTTATTTTTCACGCCATGCTACTTTTGCCGCGTCAGCTCCCAGAGTGCTTTCAAAACGGAAATCCTATACTTGTCAAACACCAAGACATTGACAACACAGCTGTCACAAATCCACTTTCCCTTTGGGCAAAGGGATCAATGGCATACAGCCTAAACATAACGCAAAAAGTACCATCGTTATTAATAACCAAAATTTCACAACGTTACACAATGAATACAGTATATTATACGCATAGCACTAACTTATCATCCAAATTAAGTTGCTACTTACAATACATGGCGAATTATAATTATGAGAAGTTCAGTTTAATAATTTAGTTAATTATTACTTAATTTCACTTGATTTAATTTAATTGAATACTTATGATTTATTTAGAATTCATTATAATTAAAGTGATTACAGAGGAAACACTTATGCATCTTTTGATTATGTGTGTGTGTGTGTGTGTGTGTGTGCGTGAGTGAATATTTTTACATGAAATTGTTATTAATGTTATTATTTACAATTCAAAGTGAATGACAGCGCAAATGACATAACCTAAGAGTGTTTCGATATTTTTTAAACAGGGGATAAATACTGTCTGTTTATTTTGTAGTAGAGAGGTATTTGTGTACGTTCCAGATTAATTTTACATTTTCCAATGAGACTTGAAGTCTGTTATTGCAATTTGGGTGTGAGATTGTTTTGAAAAAAACGGCTTTAATTGTCCAATAAAAAATATTATTGACTAATTTGACTACGTAAGTCATCAAGTAACCATTATCAAAAGTAGAAACATCGCCAGAACAAAACAATACAAAACACCGACACACTAAATTAGTTATTTATAAACAAACATTACCGTCACTAGCATATGTAAGAAGTAAACAATCTTTACTCTCAAGAACATAAAGAATAGTTAAACAGTTCCATTTATACGACATGTTAATGAAACATGGCTATAGTAGAAAAACGGTCAGTAAGTAAGCTTATACCAAGAACAAAAACCCATAAACACGTAGCATCTATCTATATGCAACCGCTAAAAATAAATAAGAATATCAATGACAGAGACTAAAGCTGAAAAAAATAATTATTTTACTTTAAATTTCCACTAAACAACGCCAGCGCATTAACCCAAATGCATCCAACTGTAACCACTTGAAAAATTAGAGCTGGATGTCCCAGGACTTACAAAACATCTCATAACGTGACACAGAGAATGCACCTGGAAACACAACACTGACACCAATAAAACACTCGACGCGTTTCGCCACTACACGTGGCATCCTCAGATGTTGTCTCTTCGACAGACTACGAACAAAATAATTACCTATTTAAGCTTAGCCATAGATTTCCGCAAAGTAACACCTGATTCCATCAACTCACAGTGACGACTGATTAATCAACCAACATTAAACTAGTATTAAAGTTTAAACTTTATTGAACTGACGGTATTGGCTGACTTAATGACTATACCATTTTCTACCAGTCAACCGAGTAGAAATGCAGAACGTGAATTGATTTACGTTTCTATTTGAATGGTTAGTTTACATACCAATCACAGCGCAGTTATCATATCAGCCTGTTACAGTCCACTGCTGGACAAAGGCCTCCCCCAAGGAGCGCCACAGCGCACGATCTCTCGCCCTTTGCATCCAGTCACTACCAGCTGCCTTTTTCAGGTCATCTGTCCATCTAGCCGGGGGCGCACACTCATAATCACAGAACACAGGGGGGGAATCAAAGCGGAGTGAAAATGTTTTATTTGATTAATTTTATAAGTATTAACGCTTATTAAAATGTATCAGCAAGTAATTTTGTAGGGTTGTCTTGGCGTGCAAGTTTTCATTCCTACCTTACTTCATCTTCTTGCACTTTACCATCACCGTGGGACGCACAGACTCCCACACGTTAGTTTAGTGCCTTTTAGACGTAACTTTTTACGACTTTTCAAATGTTCCGTGGGCTACCAGAACGGCTTTCCCTTGTCTTTACGAGACGCCAATCGAATTGTTGAATGAATCAGCCCTATATGGCATCGGGAGTCAATGACCTTTGGTATACGTTTAATCTTCAATAAAAGCAAGTTGCGGTTACTTGGGTATGTCTGTTTATAACATCGTAGCTCCTGAACGGATGGACCGAATTTAGTGCGGTTATCTTTATTCTAAAGATAATTTAATTACGGTGGTTTCTAGCTATGGCTGGTTAAAATCCGTCATGTCGGAGGTTTTTAACCTTATGCCTTTACATTTAACCTAATAGAAGTGTTACGGAGGATGATTACCATCTATTTAACGTGATCTATTCCCTTCGCGTAGTATGTAATTAAATGTTATTCTTTATCGTAAAACTTTGGGAAACTGTCGGAAACAAATTGAGTATCTATATCGTTTTAACTTTACGGTATGTACAAGTTATTATGTCCGTAAATTGACGTTTCATGCGTACATACAAAGTTTGAATTACGACGTCCTAGCAGACTTTTGAAAATGCAAACGAATGTAGAAACGTTAGCAGAGTGAAACAAATTTTGAAATTGTAAAGCATTGAAAAGTTAATTGACATTTTTTTCCGATTATTAATCACTACTTTGCACAATAACTTGTCTCAGAAAATGTTCACGAACTATTGTCAGTAGGGTAAGCATGAACAACTATCGTAACGTAATCGTAGCGTTTACCTATCGGTAACTTGTCCATTTGTATGAAACTGTCAGTTTTTGACGTTTCGACGGCACGAATACGTTACGCTACTGTTCGTGTTCACCCCACTGTTCGATCTGCTAACTAAACTATCCGTCACATCAGTCCGTCAGCCACCATCTTGGCCGCGTCAAACCAGCCCACACTCAAGATGCCGAATAAAGATAAACCGATATTTATGCGATTGTTGCCGATTCTGTTGCCATCTCAAAATCGGTAACTCACGTCAGCAATAACAATTTATATCGATATCGAACGGTATCGATAACGATCCACAGACAGGCCGGGGCTAAGTAAATAAAGACCGAATTATATGCAGACAGTATCGGAATAGTTCGATAGATTTAAATACGCGGATTTATTCATCGATATTTAAATAAGGCTCGGGTTAGGCCTACAGCCAACGACTGTCACACGTACCTGGAACATTTGTTTCTGTTTATTTATAATCATTATGATATATATTTTATTTCTTCAGCTTACAGAAGACATTGAAATGATACACTTTATTACGGTTAATTTTTCGATTTGAACCTGACGTCTACCTGTAGCCACGAACACTGAAAAAGGTCCGAAACGTCAGGTTAAAATAAAATGTTAATAAATCTCAAAATAATCCATAAAAAGTGTGAGATTCTGATATAGTTTTGTTGTCAGCTATCATCACAAAAACTGGCAGTTAATAATGAACAATACTCGAACATGATATTATAAAAAACAAAGTGATCTTATAAATACCCTAAAAATACCCTTAATCTGACGGAAACAAATTATGTATTAATTACCTAACTATGCATAAATGTTGATGAAAAAAACAAGATTCAATAACGGATCTAAATTCTTTGTATTACTTGACCTTAGATCCAGATAGTTACAGTTATGATAAAATGTATAAAAGCGATTGTCATCTGACTTTGCTGACCTCAAACGTTGGCGAGGCGCTGTCTAGCTCCAGGACTACAACATTTGAATCGTGACAATATACATGTCAACCGAATAGTTTTGACCTCTCTAAGGCGAATAGATAATCGATTTATAATGGAATCAATCAACTGATAGCCTGACTTTAATGTCAGCGGCGGCGTGTAAATCATCCTAAGTCTTACTTGAATTCTGATCTATTCACATTTTATGTATTATTTTTAATCAAATTGTGGATTGTCGTCCAAACGAAACATAAAAATTTCAACTCAATTGGACATTAGAAACTGAGTGAAATGTAGCTTGCAAGATTTGATTACATACAAACATACAATACATAGGGTAAGGAAGGGGAAACTAAATAAAAGTTGATGGAATCAGGCGTTACTTTGCGGAACTTCACGAGTAAAGCTGAAAAAGAGAATTATTTTGCTTTAAATTTCGACTAAACGAGGTTTGCGCTGGAAGTCGCAGGACTAACAATACAACTCACAACGTGACACAGAAGACGCACCTTGAAACACAACTCTGACACCAACAAAAGCACAGGACGCGTTTTGCCACTACACGTGACATGCTCAGGAGGTGTTGTCGCATCGACAGAGAGAATAAAAGTTTGCAACAATTGGGCTTCGATGTTAAAAATATTCAAATCAATCCCAAAAATATACCTACTGTGATTATGTTAAAAAAAATCTTTCAGATACATATTATTAAATCCTCACACTTTCAAATAATTAATGTATTTATTGTTTAAATATTCAAATTCATTAATTAACTACTAGTTTTTATTATTAATGTGATCTTGATACATGAGAAAAGAGAATGTCAACATTTAAATTATATACCATTTAAATATTAAATCTCGTTCAAACTGTACTACCATTCCATTTATGCGCGAATTAATAACATATTTTCTTTTATATATTTTTATTATTATTATATTAAATTTGCTATAGAAATGGCATCATAAACGTTTTTCCTTGTGACTGCCGTTGTGTCTTAATGTTTTATTGAGTGTTGGGATATTTGCCTTAATCGCGAATAAGTTTTTTTTTTAAATCGTTCTCTCTTTTATAAAACCAATAAAATTGTCTAGACAAATTATATGAATATAGAGTTCATACAATTTTTATTGAATATATAATACGTTTGGCTTTATGATGATTTTAATTAACTCGAATACATAATAAAATCTTAATTCACTAAAATGGTAGTGCGAAAAAAATAAAATTGTACCTTTTGACGTATCAAAAAATGATGAGTTATTTCACGCATATGATACATCATTGAACGTATTTTCATGGAAAGGATCCAACTCACAAACAAATAGTTTTGAGACATTCAAATTTTTAAATTATATTAAAACGAATAAACGGTCGATTTAAAAAGTATTTGCAGTACCTACCTTACAGTATTTGAGGTCAGAGTAGTAGACTAGTAAGGCCCACCAAGCTTGAATTATCCAACTACGCAAACAGCCCGTTTTCAGAAAACACTTAATTTTAGTTATCTACGTTCTACTTTTACACACTTCATGACTTTCTATATAATAAAAATAGAATATAATAAAATAAAATTTAAAAAAAATATATTTTTGTGTTTGTGGTACCCGTACGAAGCCAGAGCGGGCCGTTATGTTTTTATATACAACGTTCACAGTTTTTCTGTAGTGTATTTAGTATCAGCATTGTACCCGTACGAAGCCGGGGCGGGTCGCTAGTTTAGTATAACTCTCAAAAAGGTTACGTGCGATTCGGAGTGTAAAACATGATAGGTACGAGTACAATCAAATAGCTGATAATATGTTCCTGCTAATTAATGCTTTCAGATAGTGATTATAAATAGTTACGTATATTTAGGTAGCATTTATTTAATATTCAGAGACTGTCTCGTTGGTGTAGTGGCAAAGTTTCTGCCTTATATCCGAGAGGTCCTGGGCTCGAATCCCAGGTCGAGCAAAAATTGTTTCTGAGATTTCCTGTCATGAATTTCTCAAAAGCAGCTCGGAGTAGGGAAGTTGGCGGTGTCACACCCCCGTGCCTCGGAAAGCACGTTAAGCCGTTGGTCCTGCGCCTGATCTCTCTCCGGTCATGTCGGATTGCCGTCTCACCGAACTTTGAGAGTGATGGAACAGTGAGTGCACCTGCGTATTACGCTCACACTTGTGCACTATAATATCTCCTGCGTAGTTGGCTGATCTCTGTTGAGATTGGCCGCCGTGGTCGAAATCGGCCAGTAGGACTATTATTATTTATTACTAAACGAGCACTGAACCTGCGTGGTGGAGTAAGGCTCGCACCACCTCATAGTTGAGGTCAGGCCTGAGCCCAGCAGTGGGACGTATATAGGCTGATGATGATGACGATTATTTAATATATCCTAGACGGGCCTAGACATGGCCCCTTATCTATATTTTTAACGGAACTAAATTTATAACTACTTAGACCTAGGCAAAAGACCAAAGTGGAATCGCTAATAGAATAGTGAATCGTTTTATTGGCATTTAATTCTAATTTAACAGATAAGCAAGGCTAATGAATATACAAAAGACACATACGGCACACGCCAATGACACACAGAAACGGCGTCAACGTGAAATCTGACCAAATTCCTCATATGTTGAAAACGTGTAATAGGTTTTACCAATGTATTAATCTGACCGGTGCTACCGTTATGTGTTGTAGCCTGCATATATATTTGAATAGACTTGTGACATGTCACGTTAATATAATTATAATATATTCACAGCTAGTATTCTTTAGAACAAACATATTTAAAACTCTTTTAGTCTGATTAATTTTTCGTAAGGTACGTTAGGAATGTCGCCGCAAAAATTGATTCAAAATAAGCGTATATTCTAGACAATACAGAAATTCGGTTGGTAGCACCATGTCCAAAACTAGCTAGTCGGTATATACTAGCACTTTGATATAAGGAATACCCTCAATATGGTCAGGCAGGCTGCTAGCCTTCTGGGAGAGCTTGGGTTGGTTGGAATAGAGGCAAACACGCACAATGGCCCAATCGTGAGGCTAAGTGCGGAAAAAGCCCTGCAAAACTAAGTAATTAACTAACTAACTAACTATGGTCAGGAAAAAGCGGAATAACTGTATGAAAGGCGAAGGATTTTCTTTTTGCATAAAATCTAGGTTTTATGCGAAAAAAAATAAACGAATTATGCGAAACCTTAAGTTCTGGATTGGAGACCCTTCGACCAAAAGCGCAGCGTAGGACGTCTACCGACAACATGGACAGACGACCTTGTGAAGATCGCTGGATCACACTGGATGCAGACCGCTTGTGATCCGTCGATGTGGAAAACTGTGGGGAAGGCCTATATTCAGCTGTGGACGTCCTTTGGCTGATAATGATGATGATGATAAAACCTTGTTTTGCAACCAACCAAATTGTATGTATATTTAACTAAATGAAACGCAATAGGAGTTAGTAACTTGTAATCATGCTTTAAGGTAGAATCCTTCAAAGCCTAGGTCATACTTTTATACAGATTCAAATTATTTATTAGACATTGCTTCCTATCCCACAAACATGTTTTACTAAACATAAACACACAACCTACTTGTTGCCGAATAACTCGCAATTAGTAATCAATTTCAAGTAAACCCGATGGATTAGATTCGTAAATAAGTAATTATTTTTAATTTAAATCGATAGATCAAACGTTTTATGGGCTCAGGAAGAGACATGTCGGCCAAATGACAAAATTATTGAAATATATATTTTTAGAAACTTTTAAAAACATTAAGAATATTTATTATAATAATAATAATATTTTTTTATACAGTTATGCAACATGTAGTACATCCTTACATTGAGGCCTTAGGATGGTGGAATAATATAAGGTGCACATTTTTTTTTAATTTCCACTTTGCCTCCACAATGTAAAAAAAGTAAGAGTTGTAGTTAGCTGCAATATTTTAGTAAATAAAATCATTTCCCCTCAACCAATCTGGCTCTTAATATTTCTAAGCACGCTTTTTTGAGAACTAAGTTAGCTATTTATAATATTTAATTAATACCGTTAATTGGCGTCGTTAATCCGGTGTATAACAGCCCGACAGCTCTCCAACCACTTTCCATGCATAATAAATTGATTACCTACTACTAAGATTAAATCTTACGCACATTTCGACATAAAAATGTGATCCAGTAAAAATATTAGTTTTATTGATTACTTCCTATTATTTTAATTAATAGCCAATTTAGATTAATTTAGTAAAAAGTATCATATTACGCGTGTAATCAAATGTAAATCAGGTTTGAGGCCTTATTCGAGGTCTGCGGGTCTGAAACGGCCGCTTCATGCGACATTGCTAAAAAAAATTAATTTCCTGAATTCCTTGCAGATATAAGAAAATATAGTATAGTCCTCCTGGCCGATTTCGACCACGGCGGCCAATCTCAACAGAGATCAGCCAACTACGCAGGAGATATTATAGTGCACAAGTGTGAGCGCAATCTGCGCAATACACAGGTGCACTCACTGTTCCATCACTCTCAAAGTTCGGTGAGACGGCAATCCGACATGACCGGAGAGAGATCAGGCGCAGGAAGAACGGCTTAACGTGCGCACCGAGACACGGGGGTGTAACACCGCCAACTTCCCGACTTCAAGCTGTTTTTGAGAAATTCATGACAGAAAATTTCAAGAAACAATTTTGGCTCAAACCCAGGACCTCTCTCCTCTGGATGTAAGGCAGAAACTTTGCCACTACACCAACGAGGCAGTCGAATAAAGACAATAGAAGAGGACACAGACACAAATCAGTTCCTTTCAAAGCTCACATGACAGCGCGGAAGGCATAACGTCCCAAAAGTAGTCCAAATCACAACTCTCTCTGATGAATAAATAATCTTGACCAACGCAACTATGTAACACGGATAAATTAGGAGATCTAGTATATTTATAGGGACACCTAATAAATCGGGGGAGTTATTGCAAACAGCGGGATTTAATATAATTTTGACTGGCGGTGTCGCGGGAGTGAATCACGTCTTCGCGTTTTAATGGATCTATATTCGTTGTGACATCTCTGAATATATCTTTGCATGTCATACTGGTGGGCTGAATCGCGATTTGTATGTTTATTCAAATTCTATTTAACAGTTTGTGTAATTCAAAGGACTATAAGCGTTTGTAAGATATATAACGTTCTTCTATCTCGGTGTAATTTTAAGCTCCAATCTATGAAGTTTTTTTATCATTGAAACTGAATAAATGATATGATAATTATCATTATTATTACTTAATTGTTAAATTTTAATTATTAACAATGCAAATTACTTTAAGTGTGTTTTATTTCTCATTTCAAAGTAGACTGTAAACTGCAAGTTAAACTAAACTAGGTGCTATTTTCTTTAACCAATTCATATTCATTTAATAACTATCCTTGACAGTTCCTACACTGTCAAGGACGTATGTTTAGAATAACGAGTGCTTGTTCTATGACAAGATTATATTATTTTTAGATTTTACTTTTACTAAGCAATTTTTTTCTTGCACTGTATGCCATACCAGCCTGTAAGTAAGGCAACACTCTAAAATGACCTCTAATGATCAGTGTACATATATCAATGTGTGGTGTAGGCTTTGTTGGTTGTCCTTATTAAATAAAATAAATAATAAAAAAAAAAACACTTTAATCCCCGAGTGCGTAAAGAGGCACATAACGTCACTGTAACAACCAAACTATATTGAGTAGAGATTATTAAGACGAAGTAAAATTTAATAAATGACACATTACGTTCAAAAATCAAATCATCTAACGTTTGATTTTAATAAGTAGTCACCTCAACGCGCCGGTAGTTTTCATACACTCGTAATTACACTACATAGGTACCTCCTACCTACATTGTAAGTAATTGTAAGTTATCAGCTGTGCGTATCACGGGATCGTAAGGAGAAGCGCAGTCACCTACTCTCGTTACATTATGAGGCGTGAGGTAAGGCCGCGGTCGGAAGGGCACTTCACAGAGCAATAAAACAGTTTTCGAGGAGCTACAAAGCTAAAAAAGTGAATGTTTTTCGATAACTCATTCACAAGCTAAAATGATAATGTAAAACAAATGACCCAGACGCGAAGTGTAATGGTCAAGATGTTGACTATTAAACAAGAGGTCGAACGAACGTGTCTGTTTGTGCTGGTCTGGGTGTTATATGTATTAATTTAAGTTAATTTGTAATACCGCTGTTGATTCTGATATCTGTAACACAAGCGCTTAAGCTACTTACCGCCGAGTCAGATCGATGTATGTGATGTTGGTGTACATTTATTTATAAAAAAATCCTTGGGGGTAGCCTTTGCTCAGCAGTGTGCGTCGAAAGGCTGATATAATGAGATTGGCTAAGGCTGGCATTGTGAACAAGCCCTATCCTGCGCAGGAGTTCGTGTTCGCTAAGTGGCGTCCAGCAGGATGCGGCTCGGGTTACGCGCCGTGGCTTACGTCACTCACATTAACGTGTGACTGGATGGATCCCCAAGAACTTGGGGACTTGGCGAAATTTTATCTTATAGATTTTTTACGGATTCATTCATACTTTTTCATATAAGTATGTATAAGAAAACAATATATCATCATCATCATCATTATCAAAGGACGTCCACTGCTGAACACATTTCCCCAAAGTTTACGACATCGACTGATCACAAGCGGTCTGCATCCAGTGTGATCCTGCAATCTTTACAAGGTCGTCTGTCCATCTTGTCGGTGGATGTCCTACGCGAGAAAACAATATATCTAGTTATCAATCTATCATTTTTATTTTGTAGGTCTATTTTGACGCAATTGTAAAGCTGATGTGAATCATAAACGATGATAATTAATTTCTGATTGGCGGATCTACATGAGTCGCAATGGTCATTCGTCTTTTTATTTTTATTTTGGATAAGTTCGCTCTTGACCCAAGACTAAACCCAACGAGGCAAAGACTGAGTCTACGAAGGACCGAGCTCACCTAGAAGATGCCTGTTCCCTCCAACTTAGAAAATTCCTAGGTTGTTATTGCAGGAAAACACTGACACAGGTAGTGAGTTCCACTCTTTTGCAGTGCGCATCAGGAATGTAGATGAGAAGCGCTATGTTCGTATCAGTGGAACATCGACACGGCACGGATGGTATCCCGCGGTACGTCTGGTGGTCCGATGGTAAAAGGGGTATTTTAAGGGATATTTATTTTGTTTGTTTTTTTTTTTAACTCTATCCATTTTGGCATTTATACAATCAAAACCGTGTGGGGCCACACAGTAGGCGACAATACCGTTTAAAGATGGCCAACTTGACGACAGTTTACACTCGTTTATTGACAGCCGAACGCACTTTACGGCCGAGCGGGCTTCCTAAATCTATTTTATTCATGATCAATATGCAGTAGGCAGTTTTTATGGCGGCACAGTAATTAACGACGTGTGGGATTTGGGCATAAAAAGGTTATGATCGGGTTACGGTGAAACAATAACAGCGCAGGTCGCCGGCCGCACATATCGATGCCTTAATAGAAATTTGTTATAAATTACTATGTTTTGGATTCGTAACTGGATAGTTTAAAATTTATTACTTTGTTATGAGAAAGATATATTTTATGGCTATTAAGATTGATACAATATTAGATTCTTTTCGTGACATTTAATGATTTGCTTTATAAATCATGTTTTATTTTTGTATAGTGGCATGATATTATTTTGGTTCTAACGCTACAGATATTTAATATTTTATTTTGTTTTCATTTTATTTTGTTTTTATTCAGGAAATCAACAGCGATACATTTTGTTAGACATATGATCATGATTAATATGTCATAAGCATACAGCTAATTATAGATATCCACAATTTAACATTTCGAGTTAGAGTATTACATAATATGTGCTATTTTTTAACTTCTAATTTAATTTTACTCAAATCAACAAATAACGGTATTGACCTGTTTGCTGAGCTTAGCAATTTGGTCAATAAAGTGAAGTACCACAATAAAAGTTGTATGAAAATAAATAAGTTCGGAATGTGAAAAAAATATGTCTGAAAAGGTCTTGTGACGAAAACAAATATCAACTAAAAATAGAGCAATCAGCGAGCGAGCCGCGTCACCCCCCACCCCCTTAATGAATAGCCGTCTTGTAAAACTTTACGACTGATAAAATCACTTATAAAACTCTATGAAGCCGTAAATTTCGGGTCGATCGGTCGAACCGGCCGAAAAGACGGCAGCAATTCCGAACTCCATAAATCAGGTTTCGGCAATTTTCGGCACTGTTCGGCCGCTCGTAAAGATTAACCGAGTGTCTGTTTGTAAACACTACTTTTATGCGGAGTCGACAGATATTTTTTTGCTCTTTTTATGAAGGTTTTACGGTTTTACACCGCCGCAGTTTGGGCAGTAAAATGGTTTGATTGATTTTGACTCCGCTCCGGGTCGGGCGCGTTGTTTATAAGGTTTATTGCGTGGTAGTGAATATTTACGAGACATTTCCAAAAGCTTCAATAGAATCGCGAATACAAAAAAGGATGGCATTTTTTTACAAATGACTTTACTTCGATGCGCATACTTAACCCTTTGAAAACACTTATATGTCGAAAATGAAGTATAAAATTGTTCTCAGTCAAAAGGTTGTAAAACCATTAAAGATACGTCTTTAGCTACCAACCAAAGACTTAGTATACAATTGTTATTGCCTCTGCGGTGAGCCGATGAAGGGTTAATAAAAACTAAAGACGAGAAGCGAAGGACGCTGTAAATCACCTAAAGGGTTACTTTTGTTATTCTAATTTTAGGTGGACAAGGTTTTTGTGGCAAACAAAGCTATATTGCTTAAATTATTGTTAAATTCTGTGTTACGAACACGTACGACAAAAAGTGAAAATAAATAGAAAAAAACATGGAATACACCACTAAAACCACCTATTATTTTTTACCATTAGCAGTATGGATAAAAGATAAATGTACCAAGATATCTACTGGGAGAAATTAAGCCTGGAAGCCTTCAATGCTAGATTATATGCTAGTATTAAAAAAAAACTTAATTCATTTGTTTGCTTAATTGATTTGACTCCACCAATCCGCACTGAGCCCGGTGGAGTATGGCTCGCACCACCACATAGTTGAGGTGAGGCCTGTGCCCAGCTGTGCGACGTATATAGGCTGATGTTAATTGATTTGTAAAGTTGAATATATTAATTAGGAAAATATGCATTGATATTAGTCCGCATGTGCTTTGCATTTTTTTAACAAGTTGAGTTGAAAATTTCAAACAGTAGTGTTCCTCACACTACACTAACGTTTTTGAAAAGCGCCAATTCAGAAAAATAAGTTCTTGTGCCCCATAGACCACAGGCGCGCAACCCGGCGACGGCCATTCATAGCAGTAAAGGGTTGCCAATAAAACCTCAAGACGGGGAGCCAGTCGTAAACCCATTATGGCCTGTGTCGGCTAACAATTGTTTTTTCGCGCGCATAAAAACGGTTGTAAACTCGGCCGGTTGTCCGTCAAACGGTTTAGTGCTTTAGTCGGCTTTTTAATCACATCGACAGTGGTCGGGTTGACAAATTGACAGCATATTATTGGTTGGAATCATTAGTCGTTATAAAGTCGTAAGTGGTGATAAAAGAATTAATTAATCAAAATTTTATTGTTACATTATATCGAAGATTAAACAAATGTTAAACGTGACAGTTCATTTTGACATCATAATTCCAAAATAATC
This sequence comes from Pyrausta despicata, assembly GCA_963921415.1. Taxonomy (NCBI): domain Eukaryota; kingdom Metazoa; phylum Arthropoda; class Insecta; order Lepidoptera; family Crambidae; genus Pyrausta; species Pyrausta despicata. The sequence goes on along the minus strand of OY992850.1, from coordinate 1,160,065 downwards.
TAGTAGGTACCGAGTAAAACAAATGAGAATTGTGTACATTTTGAATCATGTCTTTTTATACAGGTCTGAGTGTTATATGTATTTTTTTAAGTTTATTTGTAATACCACTGTTGATTCTGATATCTGTAACACGAATGCATAAGCTACTTACCACGGAGTCAGATCAATGTATGTGATGTTGTTACATATTTATTTATTATTTAATTTCACATTACAATTAATTAATCAACGCATAAAATCTCCACTAGAAACCAGTCCAACCGAACAAAGTAAACGAAACTAACAAGCCCATTTTCACGACATCAAATCAGCCATTCTGAACCGAATTAGAGCTGCCATACTGGCCTCGAGGCAAAGCACAATGAGACGTTTAACTCACTAGCTCGTTGCGACAATAGATACTACCTGGGCCAGGAGAAAGGGCCATAATATCCATATCTGGCCCACAAAAGACCCGAAAGTCACTAAATCAGAACTTAGTCGCTCGTAAATTAGCCAGTGAGCATTGGAGTGTTAAATCTTGTTGCGTCACGGTTAAGATTTTTTCTATGAGGTTTTGACACAATTTTAAATTAGAATGAAAAAGTTAAATGGCCAAATGCTTAGTTTAAAAGTTTAGTTTAGGCACCAGCTTAAAAAAAACTATAACGTACTGAATCAAATCACAGTTGTTAGAGTTTTAATGATCAAATCCATAACACATTTATTTTATTTTATAATTTTTTGGGAAACATACAGTTTTGACATTACATAACAAAATAGGTAATTAATCCTAAGCTTAAATAATACACGGAGTAAACCAATAAAAAAAAATTGTCGAAAAGGTTAAGATATGTGAAACTATAAAATTATACAAAGACGACATAAAGTTAAAGAAACAACATTACTTATTACTGAGAAAAGTTATGAATTTCTCTTTTTTACTTTACAAAATATGACGCAAAAATGTCTTTCATGTCTTTACACACTTTTGTCTTGTCACATCTTGGCACCAAACTGCACAGTTCACTTTTTCACATAATGTGTATGTACAGTGGCCAGCACATCAGGCTATACATTTTTGTTTTAAAATGGCCGGTATCACAATTGCAATAAGATACCGCAGTGTTTACAGTGACATGCTAGCCACCGTTGCCATGTTTTGATAATTTTCCTAAAAACTATATTATGTAGAAAAACAAATACCCACATCAATTGGATAGCCCCGAAGGTTGTTATAAAAATTAATCCAGATATACGAGTAATGTTGATTCGTGACAACGAGTCGTTTTTGTGACATAATTGACCAATTTATAATGTAATTTCATCAACAAATTACAAATATTTCAGCTTACAGAAACAGCTGTTGGACATTGTGTCAATGTGCGACAGTGTGATGACAGGCGGGCCACGAAAATAGCGATCATACCGAGGTACTTGCATTAGTGCTGACTTATAGTAACTAAGACTATTTTTGTTTAGTTTGAAACATTAAAAGGGGCCTCGGAGAAGAGGCTTGCACTGAAATGGTACTTCAAAGATTAACTTATGACAATGTGAAATTAAAACCCGCACCTCTCGCAAGCCGGGCGATGGCTCTCTCTCATGATTTATCAATGTTGTGGTAAGATACCTTCAACGTCCGAAAGAAACACCTTTTCAGCTGTTTAACAATCGGTTAAGATGAGTTAGCTAATTTATTAAGTTATTTTACTTTAATAAATAAACAGATTACTTTATTTTTAGCATTAACAATTCGAAGTTCTATACAACATGACATTGTCAAAAAATACATTGTTAATGCCAAAAAATAAAGTAACTTAACAGATACGACATTAAGACAAAATTAAAAAAAAACGCTAAAAAGCAATGCAAACTGTTTATGAAACATTTAGCACACAGTAGTTGAAGTAGCATTCAAATGAAAGAAATTTGGAAGAACGAAGTGCGGACGCCATAAATCGGGGATAGTCGCGAGTGGCAAGCTTAATAATTACCAGCGACGCCGGCGCACACTAAGATACTATTAAAAACGAAAAACTACTCAAATGTGTGGGGCCATGAAATCTGCGAGCTAAATCCGCGTGTGACATAGGGTAGATTTTACTTTCTTTGATGCAGTACCTAGTTGATACGATACAAGAAAATTTAATACTATTAACTTAATTTTATTCTAATTTAAAATAATTACCTGTCTTACTTCATGACGTTAAGACAATACTTAAAGATAAAAAAATTCCCTTTCAATATAGAATGTTTGGAATAGATGTGTAATAAAATGGTCAATTTCGTTTCTATTCACTGGTAAGACTCAGAAGTACTTGTTGGTTTATCAAATAACCAACTAAAGACATGCGAAGAAAAACTTTTTAAATTAAAACCAAGTAAAATTAAACACTCAAATTTGATTTTAATAAATAAGTAGTTATGGTAGGGCAATATCACCTATCACAGGATCTTGCTTAAAAGCTGACTTCAATTCAATTCAATTCAATTCCATTTATTTACTTCGAAACACGGTACATATACAGAATTCAATATCTTGCTGCAATTACTTTTACACTTCTGTGTTTCAGCATGTACCTGGTATTACAGAGATGTAAGGGCCAAAGCCAAGTATTATAATAGCAAGTAGCATTTACATTTCCAGTAAAAACAAATTATGCTATCGGTATGGTTTGGCTTGTGATGTGGTTCGTGTGAGGTGCTAGAAGTATGTGGTAGTAAATTGTATTATTATTAAAATCTTACAACAATCAATCACCTCTGCTGCACCGAAGACAACCCGCCGCTCTCGTGGCCTCGCTCTCCCGAACCCGCCCTGAGCTTTTACACCCATTACAACTGACAAAAACGCGTATAATAGCAAAAATAAATATTATTTATCGCTTCATGGTGGCTTAGTTCCGTACAAAAAGACCTATGAGTTATTACGCCGTATTACATTTGCGTTTTGTACACTGCTTTTTTTCTATGGTCGTAACTTTATATTTATTGCGCGTTTTAGTTGAATATTCAGGGCTGTCACGTCACGGTCCCGATTTCGATTGTTCAACGGACTCATTTTAAAAACTGGACATTTTAACTTTCAACTTTGTATTCATTCCCTTTAAAGTGCCATTTGAATGTTAAAGAGACATAAAACTAGTGTCAGAGCTAACGTGTTTATTTACAGGCAAATCAGATTGCTGAGATTTAGTGGACGAGTGATTGTGGTCGGTGGGAATCGGAGATCTAACAAGCTTTAAGAGATACAAAGAAATCTTGTTACGTTGAGTGATTAAACAGAGATAGCAAAAAGCGTAGCAAACACGTTGAATGTTCGCATCGGCTTAAGCTTGTTATTGATGTAAGAAACAATGAGATATGTTTAGGCGCAAAAACTAAATTGCTAATGCAGTTTTTTATTTGAGACGAAGCGCGTGTTTCAATGTTAGAGGGTATGTTTAATTCTTCTTCAATTATTTCGAAGCAGTTTGAAATGCATACTGTTTTAATACAACCTAATGGGTTTTAGCAACGTGTAACACACATCAAGTATTATTAAATCAAGAAGTGCAGTATCAATAACATCTAATAGAGTTGGATTACGGATTAATTTAATATAAGTGGTCGTATATTTGTTTCTTCGGTTTACGCGAACAGTAGAAATTAGACTCCAGCTAGACCCCGCACTGCAAGACCTCAAGTTACTGTTAGCTCATTGTGTGTAGATAGGAACGTAACTTTATATATTTTTTGGATGCAAGGTTAATTTTTTTTCAAAACTATGTAAAGACAACTAACACCTTAGTTTACCTGAGGTCACGGACGCTGAAAAGAGTCCGAAAAGGCAGATTACAATAAAATGAAAATAAATCGCAAAATAATCCGTAAAAAGTATCATTTCAGTGGTCGTGTCAGAGAGATCGTCCTATGGTCCTATCGTGGAAAAAAAATGATAAATGTCACGGAATCAACGAAATGAAATGATTAGCGACAAAAAGTTCTTATTAAGAGACAACATTCGCTGATAAGGCATCGATATTTATCAAGCGCAAAGTTTGGTGTTCACTAGCACGATGGACTGACGATCTTTGAGTAAGAGTTATAAGAGAGTAGGTAAAAGCCTTTTTCCGATGTCTAGCAATGATGACCAGGAGCTGATAATGACAAGAGTGATCTTGGTAATAATAAAAATAAATGTAAACAACACTCCATTCATTGCTGTCATCCCAAAGTCAGTAAGTAGCTTAAGTTATGGGAAAAACAACGAAGGAACCACAAACAAACACCCAGAGTCGTGCCAACGTTGAAAATTGGTTTCCGACTATCGGACCCAGGAGCTCATGGATGGCAGGCATGGTGGCATCTTAAAATCGGTAGTCACACCGGACACCACGGAGGCAGTCGGTGATGATCACAACGATGATGATGATGAGAACTTACCGTTATCGTTGGTGCTGAGCCAGCGGTACGACGGTCGCGGCTGCTGCTTGGAGCGCATCTCTACCGCAGCGACGCATGCGCGCGGCGATTCATCTGAAATGATTGAAAATATATTATTAATTAACAGCACTTACAAACTGGCAAAAAAAGATGTTCTAAGTCAGGGTAATTTGTTGAAAAAGTACAATCCGTCCGTACTTCCGTAGTCGACTTAAGTTGCGCTACTCTCTAAGTCGTCCGTAGTTTTGGATGTAGCCATTCCTGTCACTCTTTCAAGCTTGACCGTAGGACAGAAAACACTGGCTAGATTTTGGTCCAGAGCCAACATGACCTACCTACACTAGGCGGACACCAAAAGTTAAGTAAAGCTAGTAAACACTGTATTTTGTTGATAGACTGTTCTACTACGGCTTTTTTTGGAACCAGAACAAGGAACTGCTACAGTCATACATGCTACAATATCATGACGCGATTTTCATATAGCCTTTTTCTCAGCATCCAAGACGGAAACCCATCCGAACATGATCGCATCATGCGAAAGGCACGCCGAATCACCTACCACAGCCTGCCACCAAATTGACACCACACATGACTGTACTCGTTTCACGGAACCAATAAACATGGCGTCGTATCGCCTTTCGTGACAACCACAGAAATCTCACGATTTGGAAAGTTAAATTATCCGGTCATTCCTTGCTCCGATCGGACGAGGGACACTATAAAAATATTCCTGATAAATTAAAAAAAACGAACCGTCATTAATATGAGGCCAGACATGGCGAGATACCGCGTGCAATGTTCCAATATCAAACCAATAACGTATTTTAGATCTTCCCACTTCAATAATAAGGGTTAGGTTCTGGTATGCAAATGAACGCTTCGATCAGAAAAATCTCGGAACCTGAACGATACGTCAGGCAATTTATGATCGGAGGGCGACTCAGGATGACATGTTTCGAGTGATTCGAATAAGTCTCTGTAATAAATTCGATATCAAAGAGACAATGTAGAAATGTGATACAGTGACGTGCGATGTAGGTATAGATAGAGGTGTATTTATGGGTCTGGGTGTAGCTTTGTTGTTTTGATTAATTTCGTTTTGTGCGCATGCGCATAAGGCGAACAATGTCGATGGATGTACCGTGTCTACGCCGTGTGTGTATCGAATGATATCAAGCGTCAGTCAGGCGACTGATTAGGAAAGGAAAAACATTGTTTTTAGGATTTTGACAGCGGAATTTTGGTTCCTCCACTATAAAATCGTTACATTCAACTGCACCTCTGGTATTCTAGTTTATGATCATGATATTTTTTTAAGTATCTCAAAAGTGGTATGATTTTCATTGATAAACGTTGATTTCTATCTTGCTTTGCTACCAGTTGTGTAGGTACCTAATTTCTTTACCATAATTTATCAAGTACCAATACACAAATACCTCATGTCAATACACAAAATATTCTCACAGAAACGGTTCCAAGTAATCCAACCATTTACCGTCCATCTAATGGCCTCTTCAAAAACCCATAACACTAATTAACAAAGTCAACATGAGCCGTCACGTCCGAGGCCGGTTATCAACCGAGTAGCGGTTATCAACCGAATGACGGTTATCAACGAAGTATAAAGGATTAACGCGACTTGTCTTAACGACTATTGGGTCGGTGGCTGGGAACATACGCCGCTAAAGCCTTATAAATCAGTCAGCAAAACTGGAGGGACACACGGACCAATATTGTGGGCGGGAGCGCAGGAAAATATAGCTCAAAAAATAAACTGTAAAAAATGAGATACATTTTCAAGTTGAATTATAATTGAAACACTTAAAGATCGTTAATCGTTTCTGCTTAGCCTAAACGTATGACTGTTAGAGAAAGCCCTACGCCCTAAGTCCACCTTTTGTACATAGTTTTGATGTACAATAAAGCATAAGTAAATAAAAATGGCGGTATATTATTAAAAAATCTGACAAAAAAACTTTTTAAGATATTGCTGCTTTTAACCACACAGAAAATGAAAATTTTATGTATTCAAAAATATTTAATCTGCTCTCGTATAAGGTTTCCCTGTGCTACGAGAGACAGACTACTACTCAAAAGCTTAATAAACATCGAACAAATGCGGTTCGTTGTACAAACAGAATCCGACCTCTCCCGCCCGCCACTGTCGAAAATCAAACGGCAATCAATCGCCCCCATTGCCGTGCCATATGTTTCCACTTTTATAGTGCCAATAAAGAATCGTCGGGCCGATAACAGACTTCAAGGGCGCTGCCATAAACCCAGCACTATAGTGTTATTGGTGACTCGATTTATACATTTTTTTTCCCTTCAGACAATTTATTAAGTGGTCCGTCTTTTTTTTTTGTCGTTGATTCCGGCTTGAGTACGTATTAATTGATCGTAAACGGTCTTACTGTTTATGTTAAGCAGTGCGATCTAAACGCAGTAAATAGTTTGTGGCGTTTTGATTGGTCGGTTTTAGTGACGTGTGGGACGGTTAGGTTTATTTCAGTTTTATAGTGTCAACGTTACAAGTAAATAAAGATGCACCGAATGACTGCCTAAACAGAAACGGAAATAGGCAGTATGAGTAATGTTTATTAATTTGTGATACGTGTATTAGACATTTGTTTCGTAGTGCGTCATATAATCTTTTGAATTTTTTGTAATATTATATTATACTTTTGTTTTTCATCGAGAGGCTTCATTCGTTATCATTTAATTCGTAAGTTTTTAACTCTTTTAAAATCTGGAAATGATACACTTTTTCACGGATTATTTCGCGATTTATTTTTACATTTTACACGGACTGTGACCACGGACGCTGAAAAGGGTCCGAAACGTCAGGTTAAAATAAAATGTAAATAAATCGGAAAATAATCCGTAAAAAGTGTATCATTTCCCTGTCTACTATTCGCGTAAAACAAAGAAACAAATATCTTTAAAAACCTACCTACAGTATTTACTCAATAGCAATGCATAGATTTGACTGAACTTTTTTCTCAACAAGTCTTTTTATGATATAGATCGTAAAGTGTAAATGCCGCTCCAATTTTGCGCTACCTAATTCCTAGTAATTAGCATCTTTGTAAGCTATGAGGAAGAGATTACATCGTGCCCTTACCTGTACCAGAGCAGTGTTGACAAGCGAAAGGTAACGTGTACATGGTGCATATGGTTCTAACTACATGGAGTAAATTGTAGTTAGAATGTGCACAATAACATGAGAGTGGAAACTTAGTTCTAGAAGTATAGACGGATAAGTTCGAGCGTGAATGTCCTGCAAAAAGGCAGACATGAAGAATCTGATAAATCCTACTCTCCAAGTGATAGTTACAAATCCGAAAAAAATGAACGTTATTCAAATTTGCAAATTTGTATAGGAGTTAAGACTTGGCGTACAGGCGGCAACATATTTTGTTTAATTGCAAAATTACCCTCATAACATTAAAATTAGCATGAGATGCTGCTATGTTTCTCTTAATGTGTTGTCGTTTTTACATTTCAAACTTCAAAAACCGGACCAAAAACAATGTGTACGTACTTATTTTCACACTTTCTCAAACTCGATTCTGATTCCTTGCAACCTATTGTAGTGGCGAGATCTGAAGGCAGAATTAAGAGTGGGCAAACGGTAACTTCAAATATCATCAAAAATCAGTAGTAATTTTGAGTACTGTGTAATATTTTCCTCATAACTCCCCAATCACACTAGCCATCGCTATTTTTATTTGTGTCCAGTCATCTCCCGATCACCGCACAGTGGGCAGGTGGCTTTCGGTATCCATATCGGCTGTCAAAAACTTGTAAAATATCGTTCGGTTGGTTCGAGTGCCGCGGGCGTCGCGTCCCTCACAAAGATATCTCTAAGATTTATACGGCGTGCACAATGGTACGTTTTAATTCTTTCCGAGGCAGATTTATGCAGGGCCAGATGCTGAGCAGTGAGCACTGTGCGACGATAGGCCACCCTTTGACTTGGCCTTTCTATGGGATGATGTTAGATGATGTGAATAGAATATTCGCTAGGTTACTTTTGAATGTTTGGGTTTTTATTTATTGAGCATTGTGCGGTGAGGAGTTATTATGACGTTATAGAAGTGATAAAATTCAACAATTCTTCGCAAGGTTTTAAGATTTTATAATATGAACAGAATAGCAAAAACGGTAGCAGGTTTTTAGATTATCTAAATCTATTGTATCAACATCACAAGATGAAGAGACGTTTGATTTGAAAAAATGATTATATTTCACTTTTCTAATATCCTGTTACAAAAATTGAACAATTTGCCTACCCAACTTATACAAAAACTTGTATTCAAAACAGACAATGTAGACATTGCACTTGCAAGCGGCATTCATTTAGCTAAAATAATAGGACAGTGTAGATCCCACGCCATTATCCCTTTGAGAAAGTTTCCTGTCAATACAAAATGTAGTCTGCAACAATGAATCTATGTTGCACAAATTCGTACCGAAAAAATGTATTTTTTCAAACATTTAGACACTTTCAGTCTGTAGAATCGACCGAAACAATGCGTCTGCGACTATTAAACACAATTGTAACAACAAACTATTGTTTCAATTTGTTTAAGGTCCCTTGCAAAACCAATTTTTAACAGTTCAGTTTGTGGTATTTGTAAAGCGCTGTGGGCAAGTTACCTGCAGTCATAAGGAAAAGAGACGCATCAACATCAACCTTCAAGCGAGAATAAAATAACCATTTCTAATTTTTTCCGAAAAAATCGCTTAAGAAGATATATTATTTTATATGAATGTTGTAGCCACTTGCGCCTGAAACTTTTTTTTAAATATTTCTACCTATATAAACAGGCTTATGCGTCTTTTCTTCTTAGTAAACCTTGTGTTTTTATGCAGATGCACCTTTTCTAAAAGCTAGATGTTTTCAGCAGGCTAGGAAATGCGTCTTTTTTACTGATTTCAAACATGTATTACTAACTCAATTTTGACAAAATTTTTAGATGAGTCATTTCTTCTACTGGCAGCAGTCATATTCTAATGTTTTTTGAATCTTTGCTACCAATTACTGTCTGTCAAAGACTGAAATATTATGTATCAGTAAATTGAAGGCTCCAGCCAAGTTATACTTAGTTATAACTGCTTTCATCAGTCGCAGGAAATCCTTCATTGAGGTACATCATTCAATCGTCTATCTATAGCATAGGTATTTTCAACCTTGTGTATTTATATCCCTGCATCATTTTAATGGTGTATTCGACACCCGAGCCCGCCTCCCAAGACTATCCCCACCAGCATCCGTCAAGGGTCGTCGCTATTATTTTTTGCGGGCCATTCGTTCACAAATCACTCAGCGCGCGGCCATAACTTAACTCGCCGCGTCAACTTTGACATATTTATGACGTTTCTTTCACAAGTCGCCGTATTATGTAGCGACTCCACCCGCCTTATGCTCCGAAGTTTGGCGGCTCTACGGACTGCGGGGTGACTATGAACTGTTTAATACTTTTGTGTTCCGGTATGATGTTATTTAATAGAATTCAAGTCACTAATATCAAATTATTTATAGCATAATAAGAAGCACACACCTTTACTAGCCAACTGAGCTTACTTCAACTGATCTTAGAAAAATAAGTGCACATGTTCTAACGCGAAAGCGCTCGAAAACGTCATTTTTATTTCGATGAGTATGAGATCACCTTTGTATGCACGGCCACAAGTCAAGCTAATCACTGCGATATCTTATGTGCGGTGATTTCGCAAAGAACATGAGTAACTTGATGATGAGTACGATGGTAAAGTTTCTCCCTAAAAATGACGAGTAATAGGAATTGATGTAACGTTCCCATTCACGACTTACATTACTCACGCCACGAAACATTCCAAGGCATATTTAAATTAACTAGAATTACATCGCAGTTACTTCATATCAATTTAATTAATGTCAGTGATGGGCCTATTTTTAGTTGCCATAATTTTAACTCTACTAATAGCTTAAATGTTGTAATTTCTGTTTAGAATAGATAGAAACAATCGTTAAGATAATATATTTATGCGCAATAAAAACATCATTCGTGGGAGCCGAAAGTGTTTAAATGAGTTTTCCCGCACTAGTCATAAATTTTAATGTGACATGTTAGCTAAACTCATTAAGTCACGTTAAGTCGGTTAATGTGTAATTGTAATACGAGTAATTGACATTTGAAACAAGTGGACCACTTATAAGAGAGCGATAGCTAAGTAGCAAACAAATTAAGGAACTACATATTTTTAAAATATGCATAGCACACCTACTAAGTGGTAGTACATATATATACACATATTACAAGTTAAAGCTGATAAAATGCATTGAAGCTTCTGACCTAAAAGCAATGATAGATTTACTGTTGTGACAAAACCAAAAGTTACATTAAGCAAAAAAGCAAATTTTTGAAACAAACCTCTTTACCTTCCCAATTTGCGTGTCCACTAGATTCTCAATTGAATATTTTTTGCCTCTTTCGAATTTAAATATCGAAAACGAGATGTAATCCGGACAATTAATCTGGAATTATTTATCTGAATCCCGAGTCGACAGACGTCATCTGTTGAAAAGCAAAGCCTTCGTTGGCGATGTAACAAATAAAATCATCAACATACGGTTCGATTCGAACACATTAATTAATGGTTGAAACGCAAAAATATTGTGCCATGTGAATATCAATCAATGAGATATGATTAACCCTATGTAATTTGCGTCTCAAAATCCGAGATTAATATGAGGTAAGTTAAGGGAAAAAACATTTACACTAAAGTAGCATTACTAATATTTTACGCAGTGTACGATTTAAAGAATAAACGTACCTGTAAAGTTTAAATCGAACAACGAAAGTATGTATCGACACTGAAACATCCACTTTTTTCGGAACCCTATTCACGTGACGTGGCGGCCATTTTGAATGTATAATTTGACGCGGCGACGGCTTTGACAGACGACATTTAATTACCGACCCCTCATTACCTGGATATTGGCTGATATTGATATTTGCCGTTTTACATTTGACGACACTACTACGATTCGAGATCGTGAAGTTTGTTCTGGTCACGCCTTTTATTGAAGAAGAAATACAGGTAGGTATAAGCATGCATGCTCTGAAGAAGAATGCTAAAGGAACGTAATGTAGTGTCTTATATAACTTAATCTAAAGCATGCAATGACGACAAACATGTGCTATTTGGAATAATTAGGTAACTATCGATTTCTTTTAATATCCCTAAAGAATACATTTAAGGATGATATTCAATGAAAATTTATTTTCTTCTTTATAGCTATTTTCCCGTCCGGTGACGGGTTCTGCTTTCCAGTAACTATTCTTCCACTTTGGCCTATCTTCGACGTCGTCTTCGGTTAACCCGCCGCTGTCTAAATCTTTCTTAGTGACACTCAACCATCGCAGCTTCTTCTTTTCTCTTTTCCTATGATCAAATTGAATTTAATGATGGGTAATCAATAATTAATGATTAATGAAACCATTTTGTTTCTTTCTTTCAATGAAGTAGAATATGATAGTTTTGTTATCTCTAACAAATCGCAGCATGTAAAACCGTGAATGTTTCCGTTAAAAATGTGCAGTTGATTCGTTCCGGGGAGTATTAATATACCGTTAATTAAGATATCCGTGCCGATATTAATTTGAATGATAGCACGTTAATTTTGTTGATTAAAAATACGTCAGAGGCCGTTAGTGGCGCCGTATAAACTGGTCATTGACGGGAGATATTTCAGCGTAATTATAAATCATCAGTTCTACACGGAGATAGAGCAGCGCAAAATGTTGGTGATACGGCTAACTACTGACTTGAGCATGGTGTGTGGAGTCTATTCTTGGGTTCACTCTGAGAGAATGTTAGAGTAACGTGCATGGAACTTGAGGGCAAGACACCATTTGACCAAATAATTTGTTAAGGGTCGATTGACATGATAATTTGTTATTACTCAATAAAAGTAAAATGCCATAAAGTCATGGGATTGCGTATCTTATGTCCGTTAAAATAGTTAAAGTTCTTAAAAATATATCTTTAGTTTGGATATTTGACAAGATCATTAGTGGAATTCAGCTAAGGTGTGTCAGGCAGTATATGTAAAAGGAACTTTAAACTTTTGTATTTAACTTAAAAGGAAGAACAGCCTAAGAAAGTCTGACCCGAGCCTTGTCGAAAGCCAAGTTAATAAACTAAGCCAAGGATAATTTTCGGAAATTAGAAACATTAGAAAATGAAAATACTTACCTATTGACGGGATCGCTGCCGACTACTTTTTTATTTTGGTGGTTCAAATTATCCGTGCAACAATCATCTCACAAAACTATTTCACCACCATTGACCCCGCCATGTCAGTGCAGGTACACTCAAGTGCACGTCGACAGCACAATGCCTCTTGTATGTCATCGACACGTCGAGGGCTGTCCGCTTTTATTATCAGTGAGTGCATGATAACAGGTACATAGCTGCACTGTGTACAGGTGATACTACTAATTGACTGATATATTCGATGTGAAAGTACTTTTTTTGTTTTAAGTTGAATGTAATTGTAAACTACCTTTGTTTATATTTGCATGTCTGACAAGACAAAACATGCTGAGGTTATAACCTGTTTGTGATATCACTATTGTAATGTTTTGTGCAAAATAAATATATTTCATTTCATTTTATATTTTTGTTTCAGTCTAGATGTTGCTGCTCTGAAATGTGTAAGACATAAGTTTGTACTGTAAGTATTTTATCGATGTATAATATTTTTATTTATCTACGTTCTACCACTTTCAACAATGAAGAAAACTGATTTGAAATGTATTATGATAAGATCTAAATAAATGTTTTCTTGATACTCATACAGAAATGATTTTATGACAGCTAAAAATAGCACATTGGTTTTAACCGTAAATTAATTATGTGCATTACATTTTCAAATACGCAAGTCCAGTAGGCAATAAAATTTTCTCTACATGTTTGAAATCTGACCCATAGTAGGTTTTATCTACATTACGCTTACGAGTAAGTGCAGTCAGTTAAACAGAAACTCGACGATAAAACTAACTTTTCCCGTATATTCTAACTAACTCACGTCTCACGGATATGAAATCGTCAACGTGAACTCACAAGAATTTAATTTCCAACAAGAGAAATTGCATTAGACGGATTAGCAAAACAAAATCCGCAATGGATCCAACATCAACAACTTTCCCGTCAGCCCTGCAACTAGTTTGACCGGAGCCATAGCTACATTTACTATAAAACTGCTCATTGGCACCAGAAAATAAACCTTAAGTAGTTCACATAAGGTGCAAGTATTACGTGTACATATGAAATTATCGCGTGGCAGTTGCATTACAAAATGAGGCAAAATTATGATGGATGCTGATGCCTCGTTTCTCGCTTAATAAGACGGTTTTCTGCTAAGCGTAACCGTTCGATTTTTAACTATATATCTTCAGTAATAGAGTGCTGATTCGATTGGTCGGGAATGAGGAATCAATCGCGCTGTCAGATGCGCGCGCGCATGTGTTGCGGCGTAATGGATGCGACGGCAGCGCCGCGATCCTCAGCCTCGGGTTACGGGTTTAATTCCGTCACATACCGAGGGGCTTATTTCCTATTTTATTAGCGATACACGTATACACAAATTTTAGAGTGTCAGATTGTTGTGCGCGGCCCGTGTAGGCATTAATGTGATTGACAAATCGCCGCTGATCTATGCCGTGTGTTCTCTTGTTGGTCCTTATTGTAAGCTTGTTGACAACACAGCATTCGTTATGGGACAGTAGACTCGCTTTGTGTAAAAAAATTGCATAGTTGCGTCATGCATTAAGAGGTGTTGAGGAAATTCAAATCTGGTGCTTTGCAAGCTCGTAACACAAACAAAAAGCCAGGCCGTTCCTCAAAAAATATTTGTGTACATCTTATCAATTCAGAAATCACTGTCGAATGAACCTTTGGTCTGAGCAAAAATAATCACGCAAACTTACTCTGCCGGGAAAAAGGCAGCGGAGCAAGATGGAATTTGTATGAGGAGAGCAGAAGTTTTGCCAGTAACTATGGATGATTCTATCATCTACACGACTCAGGGAATCAGAGTCTACTGCACCATCCACCCATAGATCCACCGGCGCAGACGCGTCCCCAATTATATACCTACGCGCCGCATTACCAGGCACAAATCACGAAGGCAGACGGACAAATTGCCTGGGCGATGTTGGCATTTGGCGGCTGACGCGGCGAGTATACTCCGTTATTTATGACAGCCGGCGTCTTGACAGCTCGTTTTTGACAAGTGACAATGATATAGCAGCTTTCTAATAGAGCTGGCGAATAAACGAAGCGGTTGACTGTTTTGTTTGGCTTGGACCAGGTTAGTTCAAAGCGATATTATGAGGTTCGGTGACAATGTGTTACAATTAAATGTTACGCGGTGTGGGGTATTGGAGTATCTAGCCCGATGATTGCTTTGAAGCTTGAAAGTCCTGGAACTAATTAGTCTCGCTTCTTACTTGATTTAAATTGGGTTGAAGATCTGGCAGCAGTAGCAACGCTTTTCATTCACAGCGCCAAATTGTAGGTCTCCATCAACTTCATTCCGAAATACCATGTCCTTGTTTCTAACACGAAGCAACAAATCGGATCTAATTGTGTCTAAACAATAACGCTAAATTCTGCCTCAATACAGACTATTCATAGGTGTACTTATTCCGTCGTAAATATTAGTAAATGCGTCCGCATGAATAATAATAATAATAAATTCGTTTATTCCCAAAAGTATTTGGGAATAAACGAATTTGGCTAATAAACATCTTACACCACCGATGTGTCTTAAGATGGAATGAAATTAATCGCTAGTAAAGGAAATAAGATGCTGTGCATCTTAAACTGTTGCTATGTTGCATATTTGGTCTGCACCAAGGTGTCACACATCTTTGTCATCTGGGAACTGACCCTATTGACAAACGACCAAGATAAGTAATTTAAAGTCATGTTCGACCACTATAATTACTCCACTCACATTACCACAGGGTCTCAAAAATTAACTCTCGCTTATAATTTCAAATTGGCACGTCAGTATTGTCGGCCATAAAGCTGTCAATACAAGTGTGACAAACAGACGGACGGGTGATCTGGAGTCGGCGATCGCGTTCATCAGCCCTTTGATTGGCGCTTGAGTGGTGACACGCATGAATCTCAATTGCGCCTGCGCAGCCGTCGCGATTGTTTGTTTGTTGGACGTTTTTGGGGTGAAGAACCTAAAATTATGGTGGCTTATTGACAATTGTCATTTTGTCGACATATTTTAATTTACATGTTTACATAACTGGACTAAGGTGTCACTGCGGTCGGGCACTTTACCGCAATGTTGTGGCCTTACGGTCAAATCTTGCACTTCGGGAAATCCGTTACGAAGCTCGATCACTACACACACATAAACACGTTTACAGAATTAAAGAATCTATCGTTTTTTTCCTATAGGTATTCAAACTTAATCGAAAAGGTTTTTTGTCAAAGGCAGTAATTTCTACTAATACTTCAAGGTAATATAACATGAAAGAACATAAACAAAGAAAATATGAGTCCTAAAAACAACTTCAGTATTAAAATTCATTACTATTAAACCCACCTGGTACGTATCGCGAAATGTCAAAGCGGCATCACACTCGGCCTTCGGAGTGCAATAAAAGAAGAGCCCTAATGCAATAAACTTGCACGATTTTACCTCGCCTGAATTACGGCAATGCGAGCGACGCCACGGCTCAATCATAACTTAGGGCCTAATGTCAGCGCGTGCGCAAGGTTGACGAATTTCGGGCTTTGGGAGTGTTAAAAGGTTTTTTTAATGTTCGGTGAAATTCCATCGAATGCCCGAACTTATTGCTTTGTATTTTTTGAAAACTCTTTCATTTTTTCTATGGTGGATTGTATATAGAGATGGACACTGAGAAAGAAATGCTAAATGGAGTCTATTTGTACAAAGTGATTTGTTTGTCACTGGCAGGACGGAACTGACGACCTTGCCAAGGTTGCAAGAACGAACTAATAGATGCAGACCGCTTGTAACCGGTAAATCAGGTATTCTTTGAGTGAGGCTTAATTCTGATATAAAAAAAAATACTTAATAATCAATACGACAAAAACATACAACTGTTTAGAGAACCAAAAGGATGATTTGCGATTTATTTCTGACTCACGGGAGCAATGTTAAACTTTACGCATTCCTTAAACTTATATTTTACCACCCCTGCGCACGCGCATCGGTCCAGCGAATCGGAGTTCTTCGTATGACTATAAACGTTTTACGGCGGATTGACACCGGCCTGCGCATAACTAAGCGCGGTTTGCATTATGACCACGGCTTTATTGTTAATCAATGCAAAAGAATATGTTTTCGGTACGATCCTGATTTTATATTTTACCTGTTTCTGTGGATTACTTTAGGCGACCTCTTTAAAGATAATTATAGTAGTTCGTACCAGCACAATGTAAGCACACGACACACGTGACGTGCACACGACAGCGCATCAATGATTACACTGCGGGCGATCCAATAGGGTAGTTGGCACCACCAATCGTTGACGTAGGTACTTTTTATCAACTATCAAAACGCTTTTCTCCATATAATTTGTGCGGGAATAACACACTTTGACGTCATCGCGTACAATGCCGACCGAGTGACTATTTATCGATTTAATTTCAATTAAAAATCAAATAATACGAACTGCAGAAATATATTAATGAAAGGTGGTCTTAAATTATGAATTATTTCATAGACAATCAGTTTTCGAATATTTCTTTCATAGTGGAAACAAGCCTATTCTATTTCCTTAAATTATGGGTCACAATATTTGTGTTACCATTAATCTTAGGTTTCGTTTCTATGTAAGCTTTGTGAGTTTACTTGTCTGATCAATAAAAATCACGAACGTTTATTCTTGATGGCTTTAGATATGCATCATTTGAAAAATTCAGCTTACATGTAACATGTTCTAATGCAGAAAATACCTAGTACCAATATTTTATCCTTGTAATACCTAGTGTAAAATGATTAAATATTCATGATCAGCTTTACTGAGGTAAGCGAGAGGAAAATGCCACATTCCCAACGTCAATCTGACATCATGACAACTGTGATTTACGATAATTGACACTGCGCATGATTCGAACGGTAGGTAGATACTGGGAGATTAAGTTGAAAAGAGAAGGAGAAAGTTGTGATCAATAAGCTCTTGTGCTTTTTTTATATTGGATTCCTCGTTGGTGTAGTGGCAAACTTTCTTACATCCGAGAGGTCCTGGGGTCGAATCCCAGGTCAAGCCAAAATTGTTTCTGAGTTTTTCTGTCATGAATTTCTTAAAAACAGCTTGGAGTCGGGAAGTTGACGATGTTACACCCCCGTGCCTCGGAATGCACGTTAAGCCGTTGGTCCTGCGCCTGATCTCTCGTCGGTCATGTCGGATTGCCGTCGCACCGAACTTTGAGAGTGATGGAACAGTGAGTGCACCCGTGTATTGCGCTCACACTTGTGCACTATTATATCTCCTGCGTAGTTTGCTAATCTCTGTTGAGATTAGCCGCCGTGGTCGAATTCGGCCAGGAGGACTATTATTATGTTGAATTCAGAGTTATCGGTCAATTAAAAATGTTACCTACGTTTTATTGTAAACCTACCTTACTACTAAAGTCATCATCACAAGCGACAACTTTTATCTCGAGCTCACTCTGTTTTGTCCTTTTGCACATTTTCTCCACACAGATGCAACTTCACATTTATTGATTCTCTGTTTCCGAATGCAAACGAAAAATAAAAGAAAACAAGTCGCAACTTTACTAATCACACACGTGTACGGCTTTAGAAATCGTCACGTCAACATCCGATGTTCCCGGCAAAAAGGCCACGGCGACCGCGTCTTCATACGCGACGAATCGATACGGACGGGCTGAACAAAAAAAAAACGGGTGCAAAACATACCTCGTCTCAGTCAGAGGAGTTTTTGCTATCTTTATATCCGGGAGCTTGCGGGAAACCGCGGACGTGTTCGTTGCGTTCTATTGTTGGATGTTGCGAGCTTGCCGACGAATGATGTTGGTTTGGGAACAAATGGAATTTATATGTTTTATAAAAAAAAAACGCATTTGGGATTGATTAAGCAGGTTGCAAGAAATTAGCGCAACAAGTGTTAGTCTAAGCTCTTTTCCAAAAACTTAAGGTATACACTTAAAGATAATATTTTTACAGTAGAAAAAACAAATGTCTGAGGCGGTGACCTGTAACCACACGGCCACCTGTTGAAATTTACTTATTCTTCACCGTTTGGATGTTGTTGTTTGGACATCCTTACAGTTACACAGTACATTGTTTACGTGTGTTTTTTTTTCTTTTTAAGCTTTGCTTCTAAATCGAACTTACTAAAACACCGGACTGTCATGACACATCACAGAATGAAAAAAATTACGACAACAAACTGTCAAAAAGTAAGAAAACAAAAAAAAATACAAACTTAACAATGGTTTATGTTGGAATGAAAGCCCATAATTCTCATGTCGCCAATCTGTAGGCAATTTATTAATTAAGGAAAGTCAGTAAATATATAGTTATTTATTATATTACTTGAAAATCGATAAAATGTACCAAATAGTACCAACAGTTAACTGACAAAAATTCGTTCAAAGCCAACCGCTCACCTGCTCCGATCGCGTATTTACCAAACACATATTGCTGTATCCGAAGAACGTCGACTTGATGTTCGACTGTTCATCGTTTATCACGAAAAAACGTACGAGTTTAATGAACGCGGCACCGGCGACTCTTTCTCTTTCCTTGTTCTGGAACAGCGAAAATAGTGGAGTTGTGTAATTTTATATTATTCGTGATAACTAAAGTTACTAAGGCATTTTCTCACCGGTGTGAGTCTTCATTTGTGTAAATCTTATTTGCAGTACTTTTAATATTACATCTAATTCGCCCTTAAGTCACATCATTAAAACCAACCTCCTAGATCGGGTATAACGTGCAACCAGACACGCATTAACCAAGTTTTATATATGTAATGCGCTGCTTTAATAGTAATGAGCCTTTTAAAATGAAAGTCCCAAACAGATCTTAAATATATAATTTTATTACTCCGCCATAAAACTCACAAGCTTATGATACAGGATATATTTATTCTAATTTATTGTAATTAACAGCTGATAATATTTTTTATGGATTTCAAATCTCTTATTACGAAAAAGAAAAAAAGATGTCGTCTTCCATTATCAAGGAATTGTTTAATTATGCCGTTGCATATTTAATCAGGTAATTTATTGATCAGAAATAATAAGGTCTGTATTATTTCTGTTTTGGACACTAATGATATAGATTTGCATATTTTCTCGTAGCGTCATGTTTTTCGCAAATTTTTAAAAAAAATCTAATAGAGAGGTGCTTGTGGCGCAGTGGTTGCAGCGCTTTGGTAGTGATACCAAAAGTTAAGCAACCTACGGCGCGGTCATGTGTGGGATGGGTAATTCTGACCATAAAAGTGACGTCTATTTACAAGCATCTCCGTGCTTCGGAAGGCACGTTAAGCTGTTGGTCCCGGTTAATATCGATAGATATTGGTCGTTAAGCCTGGTCGGAGGTCCTCGGACGGCTTAATAACATCTGACAGTAAGGTTGGTCACTTACCTTACACACACCCCTCCACCAATCCGCACTGAGCCCGCGTGGTGGAGTATGGCTCGCACCACACATAGTTGAGGTGAGGCCTGTGCCTAGCAGTGGGACGTATATAGGCTCATGATATAAAAAAATATCAAATGCAATGGCAAAGATTCGGAGTAAATAATCGATGATATCATCGAGAATAAAACAAAGTTAGGTACTTTGGTTTTTTGGTAATACGTATCCATTTTTATTCCAAGTTTATTTGTAATACCACTGTTGATTCTGATATCTGTAACACAAGCACTTTAGCCAAATACCACGGAGTCAGATCAATGTTAGTGATGTTTTTGTATATTTAATTATTTTAAAAAAATCGGTATTTTTTTGCAACTATGCAGATAACCTGAGCTGCGTCTATTTACGTTGTCGATTATCGGTACATCAGCCTATCGAGCCGATAGCCTAATCGATGGTGGACGTGAGCAACTCGTCTCCTATCGTATCGCGAAATAAGAAAGCGCATTTCAAATCTGCGGCTATCGCGCAATCGTATCGCGGACATGACTGCACCTGAACAGGGTTGACGGTTACGAGTTTGGTGAATGAGAGATAATTGGTTGGTTACAGAAAACTCTTTTTGGTTGCACTCACCAGCCAGTGTATGAGAAGGCTCTGTTTGTTCGTGTGGATAAATCGATTCAGATTTCTGAATCGATTTTGACGACCGTTTGGTGCAGTGGTCTACATGTCGGACTTTAAAACCAAGGGTCGCGGGTTCGATCCCCGCACAGTACAAGCATATATATATGTGTTTGTACTGGTCTGGGTGTTTTCTATGTATAATATGTATTCATTTACAAAAAAAAGTATTTAATTATGTTTATCCGTTGTCTAGTACCCATAACACAAGCCTAGTAGCTTACTTTGGGACTAGAGAATTGGTGTGATTGTTGTGAAATATTTATTATTATTTATTTATTATTTTCGCAACACAAGCCAGTGTATGTAGTCGTTGAGAAGGCTCTGTTTTCTGTGGGTAGATTACGATTTCCGTAACACAAGCTGACTGACTGCCGGCTGACTTACTGACCAAGTAGTCAGATCAATGCATGTGATGTTAGTAATTTTAAAGTAAAATGGGTTAGTAATTTTAAAGTAACAATTTAACAGTACCAACATTCATGTAAAAAAAAAAGAATCTTAGCTTTCATACATACGAAAAAATCATCATTTTCAATCACCAGTCACTATTTGTTTTTTTTTACGTAGCCGAATTCAGTCGAACGAGGCTCACTCAATGGGTTAATTAAAAATTCACTTGATAATCTAAATAGCAGTCTCCTATCTCGTTTTTTTTTAATTTACTGTACAAAACAAAATCACTTTGCCATGCGATGCATTCTTAAATAGTCATAGTCTTATCAAAAATTATTTATAAATAAATAAAATAAAATAAAAATTATTTATTTCAGGCATTGCCCATAACGAGTGTTAGTAACAATTAAATCTTATGTTAGTAAATTGGAAATCAATATTGATTTCTAATAGAGGTATATTACTTATTTAATCTTTATTGCGCAACAAAACTATGTACAAAAGGTGGACATAACGCCGTAGGGCATTCTCTACCAGTCATAACATTTGGGCTAAGCAGAAATGATTAGTGGGCGGTGCGACAAAATAAATAAAATAAAATAATGTTTCCGAATATTAAAAGTGCAGCCTAGTGACAGCCCTAACCCCTTCAGCGCGGACAAGGCTCATGTTTTTGTCACGCCGAAATAATCGGATCGGACCCGCCGCCTATCAGATGCGGCTCCGGCTTCCGGCCGCGCGCTCAAGGGTTACCAGTTAGACGCGGTCCGGCTTCATCTTGACGGATCTGGTAGATAAGGTTTGCTACGGTTAAGATGAGACTTAGATTTTGTAAGATTAAGGTCTCTACCTTAATCTTGTATTATTATTATGCGTTATGGTTTGTACAATTTTGGCGGAATATGTTCCACTAGACCGTCTTCTATTTGCTGACATGAGCAGTATATTTTTATCAATTGTCATCTATTCCCACAACTTGGTGTCAATAGAACCTTGTGTTGTTTCGCTACATCAATTAAAAGGCCCAAACCAGTTTATGTTTGCACATTTTTAATACTTGTACAATTATAAAACTGTTAAGACTTGTTTACCTCCAAAATATGACGTTTTTCCTATTCATTGTAAAATATGAAACATTTATCCTATGATATTTGGAAGACTTCTTACTAATATTAAGTTTCGCTGCTTTGTGTTTAAGTAAAACGTAAAACGTGTTTCGTAAAAACAAAGTATTTTTGTAAATGAAATAACTGCTGCAAGACAAAATCAAGAAGTTGAGATATATTTCAGTGGAGCCCTCTTCACTTACATATTCACACCCACCAGTGGCAAAAGCACAGAAGCGCCACCTCAATCGCGCCGCGCATTAGCATAGGTTCATTACGCGCTATCGATGCGCCCGCGCAACCTTTTATTTTCGCCGATCAATTATACCGCGTGAGGTCCCGCGCCTTTACTTTAATTGCGAGATACCGAATTAGCAACGACTTTAACGAAGGTGATTTAAATGAGTTCGAAATTTACATACGTTTGCTTTTTGTTTATTTATAGTAAGTACATTATCGAACTCGTAAATAATGGATAAGGAGTTGCGCTTTTGTGTACAATCTTAATTTTTTATCTCTTATCACATTTGTGTAGACTTGCTGACTTTGTAAACGTTTATATGGCTATCTTATAAAAAAATTAAAAGGTCAGGTTTGATTGGAACTATAAATGCTTCAAACTTTTCTCAATAAATCGAGCATGGTAGTAAATTCGCTACAATTCTCTGCCAATACTCACTTCAGTTCGAATGACATCCCTTCATGTGTGCACTTGACATAAAAATAAATCTTCTTTTATCTTCACTCAGGTATTTTTTGTTACCAAAAGCTCAAAGACAGTAAGGTTGGTCACTTACCTTACACACATCGCTCCACCAATCCGCACTGAGCCCGCGTGGTGGAGTGTGGCTTGTACCATCTCATAGTTGAGGTGAGGCCTGTGCCCAGCAGTGGGACTTTAGACTGATGAGATGCGATAAGAAAAGCTGAATTTAAATACATTGGTCAGTCGATGGCGATGCACAACGAAATGTAACATTTTCTTACAATTCGATAACTCCTAAACTAACTATAGCATTTATTCATAGCTGGGTGTCAAGTTTCGACTGAAATTGATTGCGTTGCAGTTTGGTTCGACTTAAATTGAAGGGCAAGCCGCCTGTCATATCCATGACCGCATTTTGTTTCATGTTGCGGTAGGTCTTACCTTACGCCAATGTTTCCATTTCTTAGTCACATATACCTACTCCATTTTCCTTCACTAGGTAGCCATAGAGGCAGAACAACAAACCACCATTAAATCACAACATAGATTGACGAGAGAGCCATGCATCACCATAATTAGGGCCAGGAGCCAGTCTTGATTAATGATGGAAGTTGACAGCTAATTAGATTATCAGCTAAATAGTTTCACCTTGAAACACCGTTATTAATGATTTACTTGCACTATCGAGGAGGGTAGTAAATAATACCTAGGATCATAGTTTTCATCCGATCCCTGAGTAAAACGTCAAATAAAAGATTGTGGTGCAGTGACGCATCAAGGATAAGATTTTAGTTATAATTATGTAAAAATATAATTTAATTAAAACCATTTGTTTTTAAATGTAAATAGGTTATGATGGGACTGACATACATCTGTAATGTAAGTCCCAAAAAAATAAAAGAATAAAAAAAATATGGTGACATTTGAGTAGACAGTAATGGCAACTTTTGTATCAAAGTTAAGTTTAGCAGTTAAGTAAATTATTTATACATATTATGTATTTGAAATTATTTATATTTTATGAAGTCTTGACCATAAAAATAGACTTAAATTTTATTACATATAATAATCATTAAGCAGAGTATATAATAGGTATCTAAAGATTGCAAACGCCCTACATTTCGCCCTATATTTAATCGTTTTCAAAAATACTCAGTAAAAAAACTAAGGTATGTTTTAATCCAAACCAATCGGATGGTTATTCTATTCTACCAATGAACGATCGGTCTCTTTCACACAATTCCAGCCTTATATTCTAACTTGATTCATCAGCGTATGATTCTATCTAAACTGTGAAATTAAAAGACACTTAAAGAAAAGGGGACTGCCTTAGGCAGGACTCGAAACCAAAACACCGCTCGCAAGCGATCGCTCTCCCAATTGAGCAACCGTGACACGTACTCATCGGTCCGAATTGCTTTAAGTTTCTAGCTAAACTATTTTTTTAACGAGAAAATTCATAGAGCCTATAACCCAACATTGCAAGTACACCTCAGCACTTAGCATTAAATTTATAATTCTTACAATTAACGAAACATCAAAGCTCGGTGCTAAAAAAGGCCGGCTGCGCGCGTCGCGTGCTCGCAAATGCAAATCGGACCACACGGCGCGCGCGCATGTATCGGCAACATAACCTCGCTTTTGAACAGGTGGGTAAGGTGATGATGTCTAGGTTATTAACAGGAATGTTATCGAATAGTTTTTTTAGTATCACATTTTTACCAAATACAAAAACACATTTAAAAATCATTTAGACATGATACTGAAAGGGGGGCCACTCAGCATGTGTCGTAGCATCTCAGGAATGCCACGACGCTGGTCTTCCGTGGACACCCAGACAGAAAGATAGCAAGCACTACTTTGCACAACAATTGCTATATTACAAATAGGTACTTATACAGTATAATTCATTTATCATCTTAATATATTTATTTATTTTCGTAACAAAAAAAAGAATACAATTTGGCAGTTAGCATACAGTTGAAACAATACAGTCATGTCTAGTGAAATGAGAAGCTTAAGTGAAGTGAGTGTATATTTATATTACTTTTATATTTATCTTTATTTTGCTGTCTTTTCTTTATTTGTCTTTATTTTATTTTTTCTGATTTCATATGTATCCCTTAGGCGAATGTCGTAGGTTAATCGGATCGTCCGACAGATTGACATGCCCTCCGTAGAACACTATCATTTTTGCGATCGGACATTCTTGAAGCGCGTTCGCATAAAATAAAAGTAGCGATGGTTTGACTCCGAGCTGATTGAGAATGTGCAAAACTTGACTGGCAGTATTTTCGTCATTCAAAGTACTTTAAGGTGATACCACAATACAAACAGGCATTCATCATGAGCCTATATACGTCCCACTGCTGGGCACCGGCCTCACCTCAACTATGAGGTGGTGCGAGCCATACTCCACCACGCGGGCTCAGTGCGGATTGGTGGAGGGGTGTGTGTAAGGTAAGTGACCAACCTTACTGTCAGATGTTATTAAGCCACCCGAGGCCAGGCTTAACGACTAATATCTATCGATATTATCGGGACCAACAGCTTAACGTGCCTTCCGAAGCACGGAGCTTGTAAATAGACGTCACTTGTATGGTCAGAATGGTCACCAATCCCAAACATGACCGCGCCATAGGTTGCTTAACTTTTTTGGTATCACTACCAAAGCGCTGCAACCACTGCGCCACAAGCACCTCTGCAAACAGGCATTAGTACTTAACTAAATCTAGATTGACTAGCAGTTCCAAATTGTTTTTTTCATGTGTTATGGATATTTTGCTCTTTGCTCTACTGTTATATAAATTCTTCGTACTCAGAAATTATTTTCTTTTTTTTAGTTAGCAATAAAAGCGTGTTTTTTTTAAACTATTTTTTTTGTATTTTTTAAAGATTCACGACGGGGTCATCGCGGCATCACAGTAGTAGTAGGTTCTTAGTTATTCTGTTATAAAGCTAAAAAGTGTGTACTTTGACAAAATGTCCAGTACCTATACGTACTTTGAGCGGGACAGTAGCCCGTAGGAAGGCAATCATGAGCGCAGTTAAACGATACACGATACGCTATTGTGACACCGCGGTCGTGATGGCGACACGTCCGACGTACGGGACGGGGACGATTTATATGTCACGATTTTTTTTCACCAGTGTAGTTAAAAAAACGGTTTAATTTCAACCAATCAATCGATAAATCAAATCTTTATGTTTGCTAGAACATAATACTTATAGGGTGTCACAATTGATATGAAATGCAGAATTTTATAACGTAGTAAGTGCAGTTATTAAAATTTTAATATTACAGATACATTTTAATATTTAACAAGTAAAATTAAGACTATTGAATATGAACATGAACAACAACACATGTAAAATGAACAGTAAAACCTCTAATATTGACTTATGATTCCAGCTCAAAAGAACTCACATTACTTGCTTATATGAAACAAGACGGTCTTTACTTCGTAGAAGAACATTCAACAAACGGGCTAGGATGAGGCTAACAAACAATAATTTAAAATTGATCCTCGACATTAGCCAGGAGCTGGTAAGCTTCAACGGCTAGGAGAATTTTGATCAACCATAGCTAGGAACAACCGTGATTAAATTATCTTTGGAATAGAAAAAACAGCACTGAAATTGGTCATTGCGTTCGGGAGCTACAATGCCACAGACAGAAAAACACAAACAGAATATGTCTAAACTCATAGCACCCCTCATAGCATACCCTTTTTCATCGGGAGTAAAAAAAAAGAAAATAATCAAGTCCTTCAGTTAACTTTAACAGAGAATAATAATTATGAAAATCAGACTCGAAGCTGTCGTTCTAGAATAAAGTCCGGAAATTTCTAAATGAATAAATTGCATATGTATTATATTTTTATTATCCATATTAATTAATTGATTGATATTATTTTTTGTATATTATAATATAATTTAATATTTACTTTTATTTATTGATAATATAATATTATATTTATATTAGTTTCGCGCTTTTAACCACAATTTACCTTTATCATTTAATTTTCACTGCACCCATTGCCTTCTTTCTGCATGACCTTGAGGTTGACTGGCAGAAAATGCTTTTAGCATTAGGTCCACCATTTGAACATTTCTTGTGCAATAAAGTTTTAAATTAATAAATAAATAAATACCTAATGTTCCAAGTCGTTTGTTGTAAACAGCACCACGCAACCGAATGTGCGTTGGCGGACGTCACTCTATTAACTGAAGTTTTAAGGGATGGGAGAAAGCGGGAAATTTCACTTCATTTGAGGAATATTCACTAACTAATATACCTAGTGTAATAGGTCAGTAAAATAGGTACTCATAAAAGTTTGTTATCACGCCATAGTTTCACCTAAGACTACGGTTATCATTTATTTTAAAACTTTATTGCACAAGAAATGTACAAAGGGTGGACTTAGTGCTGAAAGCATTTTCTACCAGTCAACCTCAAGGTCATGCATAAAAAAGGCAATGGGCGAAGTAAAAATTAAATGAGAAAGTTTAAATGAGAACGATTTTAAAAGTTTCCGAAGTAATGTAGATTGAAAGCTTTACTTTTTTTATTTAGAACTTTTCAGAATGTCTTTAACTACAATCATTCAGACGACCACTTTGGTGTAATGGTCAAAAAGTTTACTATTAACCAAGAGGTCCCGGGTTTGATCCTCGCACTGTACAAACATTTGTGTGCATGAACATGTCTGTTTGCACTGGTCTGGGTCTAATATGGATTTATTAAGTTTATTTGTAATACCACTGTTGATTCAGTTAACTGTAACACAAATGCTTAACCTACTTACCACGGAGTCAGATTAATGTATGTGATGTTGTTGTATAAAAAAAACATAACAAGGGCTTTTACATAATTGCAATAGAAACATATTTTTTGCGCTCCATATTCCTATTTAAGAAATAGAAATAGAAATCTTTATTTGCGTTTGGTTAAGGTACACTGGAGATGGTCATAATTATTTATCAGCAATTATACATCCGCTTAATCAACCATTATCAATGGCATGCAAATCTTAAATTAAAATGTCTATCTAAACAATCACAAAATGTCAACAAATTATCATCAAATTAACAAAAAATTATTAGTTATCATCTTCTATCGCAATTTAAATATTCCTGTGTAGTGTAAAAAGCCTTTTCACTAAGCCAGTTGTATAATTCTTTTTTAAATTTATTAAAAGGTAGGTCT
Organism: Pyrausta despicata; assembly: GCA_963921415.1. Taxonomy (NCBI): domain Eukaryota; kingdom Metazoa; phylum Arthropoda; class Insecta; order Lepidoptera; family Crambidae; genus Pyrausta; species Pyrausta despicata. The sequence goes on along the minus strand of OY992850.1, from coordinate 1,131,896 downwards.
TGAATTGCTTTTGGTATCCTATTATATATTGTCATGCACATCCAATAACATTTTTTTTGAAATTTCGCGCTCTTGGGAATTATAACGGAAACTAACCTATTTCTGTTTCTGGTTCCTCGTTTGTAGACGTCTTTGGCTTGAGTAAAATAATTCATGTTATTTTTCACAAATTTTAATGCAAACAATCGGGCTTAGTCTACATAACTTTTGACTTCGCCTAAAAATTCTTTTTTTTTTCGTTTTCTCTTTTATTTATTTTGTCGCACCGCCCACTAAACATTTCTGCTTAGCCCAAAGGTATGACTGGTAGAGAATGCCCTACGGCGTTAAGTCCACCTTTTGTACAAAATATTGTTGTGCAATAAAGCTTAGATAAATAAATAAATAAAATAAAATAACCCACGAAACGCAATAGGAATGAATAACTGAATGATGTTCACTTAACCCGTTCGCCGCCCATCGCTCGTGCCGCACCATTAGCATCATTCGTTCGCTCGTGGAAGCAACAAGTGACGATCGGTTACAAGCGCGGCGTTTATCAACCACTTAATGATGCTTCTGTTGTCTGACATCTGACTGTAGAAGAGAAGAGAAGGTCTATGGGACGTTTGAAATAGCAATTTAGGTATGAAATCAAATGTGATTACGTTCACACCGAATTTTAAAACAACAGAAAAAATTGCTGCGCTGGTTATGTAGGAAATATTATAGGCAAATGACACAGGTCAAGTTTTTTGACTTTTTCAATACTCTATCTTGGAAGTAGCCGAACCTGTAAATGTGTAATTACTTTTCTGTGAGAGCTCCAAATTTTTATTTTTTATTTTCCACTGTCTCGTTGAAATTACCAATACCAGAACCATGTCCATTATCCCACTAATATCGGTTGCATTAAGCAATCCGCAATGATCAACTGTAATTAACTGCCAATAAGGCACCATAAATTAAGCTGAAACATTGCAACAAAGACCTACCGGGCACCGAACGCGGAACCCACGCACGTCAGCACGGGAACAGTTGCAAACGTGACATGATCTAATGATGCGCGGTGAACGTGTTAAGGCTGTGCAATAAATAAAAAACATCATGAAGATTATTCGTTTAAATTATGATCGGTTAGTGGCTTTGACTTTGTCCAAGCCAATACCGAAACTATTTAACTTGCTTATTACAATTTCAAAGACAAAGAAAGAAACGAAAAAAATTGTTCAAACAAGCTTTTATACTCAAATTGTGCATTATCTATCATCCATACTAAAACGTTTAAGTATACAAAATTTCAGCTCAATGGGACATTATGGGACTGGGGTGAAATTTAGCTTGCAAGATTTGATTACAAACAAACAAGCAAGCAAAATATTAAACAATGGGAAACTTATACAAAAGGACCCACACATTTAATTATCATCTTGTGATAAAATAAATATATCGCTTACCCTAATACTATCGTCATCAAGGGAACCAAGACAGACCATTTCACCAGTAAACATAAGCCTATCAAAAACCCAAAAATATAAATCACAATACTTTTGGTTTCGTATTTGACATATCTCAACAAAAGGTTCATCTTTATCAAAACAGCGTCTAAATTTAAAATGGCGAACGCATATCGTTGCGACGCGACGCGTCAAGATGCACATCTAATATGCGGCGAGCCGGTGACGGGACGGCGGCGTCACGCGTCTAATATCGTTGCACGCGGTGAACGGGTTAAGTGTAGAAGAATACTGGACGCCGTCTTGAGGGTTTGCAAAAAAAAAAAGATCTTTTGTCGATCGAGAACAAGACAAAAAGGATATCTAATGTCATTATGAAACGGTGATTTTCTTGTCCTTTGGGTACTTAAGGGGTTAACAAGTGTGTATTGATGGTGGCAAAAGGATGACTATGTTCGTTGTTTTTTTTAATTTAATACAAGCTCAGGTGAATAAAGAAAAACTTTGTTCGAAAGCAAATTAAGGTACATACCACACGTCAACAATTTCAAATCAATTCAATTTATCCAAAACAACCACCAGGACACCAAATATTTTCATTGATATGAAATTAACAGAATAGGTATGCATCCTCTACTTTTTATGGACTAATTTTCTACGTGAAATCGTTTAACTGTACATTCACGTGTAACAATATATATATACTTTCACACACACTTTGACACCTCATTATGACGTTCAGCAATGTTTATTATTTTTTGAAGAGTAAGAGTTTTAGCAACTATATGATTTTGAAATGGTTTGTACTCACATATATTTAAAATACTGTGAACGTATATACATATATATTATTTCACGTGACTGTATCTACTGACAGTAGTAGGTAATCCAAATTACTTACAAAATACCAAAAAGTATTAGGATCTTTCAACACCCTACAAATTTTTGTTCAAGAAATTGATATTAATTTATTTATTTATTTAAAACTTTATTGCACAATAAATGTACAAAAGGTGCACTTAATCCTAAAAGCATTTTCTGCCAGACAACCTCAAGGTCATGGAGAAAGAAGGCAATGGGTGCAGTGAAAATTAAACGAGAAAGGTAAATTTTGGTAATTTCAAGGTAATTTACATACTGAGAACAGTTTCTATACTTTTTCCGTTCCTATTTCAGCTACGTCGCTGCAAGTCGGCCTGTCTGTCACGGCAACGAGACGAGGCAGCTCCGACTCCGAACGTATTATAAGGAATGTTTCTCTCAATCTCCAAGGAAAATCGCGAATATTAACACTGACTTTGTGTTATTTACTCGAGAACAGAGAGATGAGAGAAGTCTGATTTGTGATCGAGAAATATGTGGGCGCTATTTGGTCGTTTGGTGGTTATCGGTGATATTGACCGATGGCCCTAATAAAAGTTGCAAGAATAATAGTCCTCCTGGTCGATTTCGACCACGTCGGCCAATCTCAACAGAGATCAGCCAACTACGCAGGAGATATTATAGTACGTGCAAGTGTGAGCGCAATACACAGGTGCACTCACTGTTCCATCACTCTCAAAGTTCGGTGAGACGGCAATCCGACATGACCGGAGAGAGATCAGGCACAGGACCAACGGCTTAACGTGTGCACCGAGGCACGGGGGTGTAACACCGCCAACTACCCGACTCCGAGCTCTTTTAGGGAAATTCATCAAATCTCAGAAACAATTTATGCTTGACCTGGGATTCGAACCCAGGACCTCTCGGATGTAAGGCAGAAACTTTGCCACTACACCAACGAGGCAGTCTTATCAAGTGTTGCAAGATTAACCTAGACGTAGACTACTTTTAATGTTTCTATAGCATTAGCGAATATTTTGGGGGTTGCATAGTATTGTAAGCACATATTACTTTTTCACCAGTGACTTTATTTTATTTAGTGTGCCCATAGTGTCAATTGTTATTATAATTGAATTTTCCAATTTTATGTTAATATTTTTTCCTAAGTTTTTAAGTGAATAGGCAATGTTTTCCTTTCTAAGATTGCTGTGCCCCTTGCCGGGCGTCAGTGTACTTTGAAATTATTTGTAACACTTTTAACTCAAGTAACATGCAATAAAGATTCTGATTCTACTACAATTAGTTTTGGGTATTTTCAGCTGAATAAGTAATAAAGCGAAAAGCAAATAAACTTAGTTAAACCAATGTAGCGTTATAGAATTAACGGATAGTCGCTTTATGCGTCGGTCCCTATGTATGTATGATTCAATTTTTAAAACTATCGGATTTAGTTGCGGTTTTTTTAACAGATAGCGTAATTTAAGAGGAAGGTATAGGTATATGTATAATTACATTCTTTAATAATTTATTTATTAGATAAATTTCTTATTAGAAGATTTCTAATCCAGGCGAAGCCGCTAGTGGGCCGCTAGTCAACTATAAGACAGACGATATATGAATTGATATTTGACGGACTGATAAAACGAAGAAAGTAAAATGTAGCATTGGACATTTCACTGTTTCGCAATATGAAATCCTGAGAACTCCTAAATTATTGAACGCAATATGAAGGATAATAAGGCCTATAAGTTACAATAATACTATCATTTTGACGACCACTTTGGTGTAATGGTCAAGAAGTTGACTATTAACCAAGAGGTCGCGGGTTCGATCCCCGCACTGTACAAACATTTGTGTGCATGAACATGTATGTTTGTACTGGTCTGGGTGTTAAATGCATATATTTAAGTTAATTTTAATACCAATGTTGATTCTGATATCTGTAACACAAGTGCTTAAGCTACTTACCACGGAGTCAGATCAATGTATGTGATGTTGTTGTATATTTATTTATTTATCATCAAATAATGTAAAATTTGTTCAATTTCAAACGCGTGTCTTTTTTGTTCAGCCCACAATTGTTATTATTATTATATTATAGCTATAGTGCATTTTTCATAGAACATCAGAATAAACATATCTCGCTACACGCTATCTGGTCGGAGTGACGTTGTTTTATCTCGTCACGTGTTGGAGGGAAGTTGTGTGATATACGGACTGCTTGATAATGCACAAACTATATAAATCATACAGGGTGGTGAGCTACTTAATAGTTAGCCGGATAATGTGTAAAAACTGTGTTCAGTTTTGAGGAGGTTCAGTGAGGTGCTTGTGGCGCAGCGATTGTAGCGCTTTGGTAGTGATACCAAAAGTTAAGCAACCTACGGCGCGGTCATGTTTGGGATGGGTGACCATACTGACCATAAAAGTGACGTCTATTTACAAGCATCTCCGTGCTTCGGAAGGCACGTTAAGCTGTTGGTCCTGGTTAATATCGATAGATATTAGTCGTTAAGCCTGGTCGGAGGCCCTCGGGCGGCTTAATAACATCTGACAGTAAGGTTGGTCACTTACCTTACACACAACCCCTCCACCAATCCGCACTGAGCCCGCGTGGTGGAGTATGGCTCGCACCACCTCATAGTTGAGGTGAGGCCAGTGCCCAGCAGTGGGACGTATATAGGCTGATGATGAATGATGAATGAATGTGTTCAGTTTTAGAATTAGGAATCCTACTAATTTCCTTGCAACTTATGTGAGTTAACATTTATATTCATGCTACATTTCCTTGCTGATAAGTAAAGACGAAAACAACGTATATAATAATAAATAAATGAGACATTTTATTGAGCGTAAAGCGATTAAGGTTACCTTTTGCCGCCAGGCCACATATGTGAATTTCTACCGCCTCGACTTGCGATTAACAGCGTGTCACGCAACCAATGGCCGCGGCAAAATCGCAAACAGTCGTGAGTCGCGGCCACAGTTTGACGCATGTGTGTGCACTGTACCAACCTCGCCATAGCTCAACATATTAAATTCAGCATTCACGTGAAACTACACAACAGACGTATCTAAAAATGTACGAAATGCGATTAATCAAAACGAAATGGATGTGGTCAGTTATCATTCCAATTGCGAGAATAATGATTCATTTCAAACCTGCGGTTGCCCCAGATATGATTTAAACTAAAGCTATTATTTTGCACCTTTGTATATAAAGTGGTGTGTGCTTAAATAGGGTTTCGTAATCGAAACAGCAAACTTGTTACAAGAATTTTATTATGTGAAATTATAGCACACTTAAAGCAAAAGATTCAAAATTTGCTATTTAATGCTAAAAACATCGGAACTTAATAAATTACCTTATTCATCTTAACCTTAATTTTTTACTTAGGAGTGGATATTGACAGAGTTTAAGGTAGCATTCGAATCCTAGCAACCGGCGCGACCGCAACCTAATTCTAAAGGTAGCGGTTACGCTACTGGGTCGCCTGATTTCGTCGGTGTTCCATGCAAATTCATACTAAGCAGTAGGTCACGCTACTTCGTCACAACGAATCGAATATAACCCGTTTATTCTCAGATAAATAGTAAAGGTGTAAAATTTTTTTTTTTTGAAACAGCTGAAAAGATGTATGTTTCGGATGTTGTAGGTATCTAAACACAACATTGATGAATTACGGCTGGCACTAAGGAGCACTTAAAGAAATTCGGACCGATGAGCAAGTGTCACGGTAGCTCAATTGGGAGAGCAATCGCCCGGCTTGCGAAAGGTGCGTGTTCGAGTCCCGCCTGTGGCAGTCCAATTTTTCCTTGTGTTTTAATATCACATTGTAAAGAATTTGCATTGATAATGCTAAAAACATAGAAACATCAGAATTTTATTACCATATTTTAGCAAGTACCAATAACATGTAGGTATGTAGGCATAAAGATGGTGTCTTGCTGTCTTGCATTATGTTGTACGTGAGTAGAATAAGCAATAAATAAGTCGTGTAAATCATCAATAAACCATGTACAGGACAGCTAATTGAATAATCGCTGGCACATCTGCGGCTAATTGCCACGTTGCTGGGACCACAATATTCACGTCTTACTTTTAAAGACGTTCATTGTTCATGTATAAAAAATATTTGGTCCTGCCTGCCTGCACCTATCTGCCTATTTGTTATATTTGACTGTGAAAGTACTGTATTTATGCCTGTATTTTCTTTGGTTGGACCAATGGTCATAGCCAGCTAAGAACACTGTGATTTATTTAAAAAAAAAAAACGCACCGACATCGTACCATCCGTCCGGGACCAAACAAAAACACATACACTACTCGTACAAACAAATCAAGGCGTCAAACTTATAATACCTTTCATTTTCCCCTGGGGTTAAAAATAAACTTAATAATAAACATAGACTGCCTCGTTGGTGAAGTGGCAAAGTTTCTGCCTTACATCCGAGAGGTCCTGGGTTCGAATCCCAGGTCGAGCCAAAATTGTTTCTGAGATTTTCTGTCATGAATTTCTCAAAAACAGCTCGGAGTCAGGAAGTTGGCGGTGTTACACCCCTGTGCCTCGGAAAGCGTGTTAAGCCGTTGGTCCTGCGCCTGATCTCTCTCCGGTCATATTGGATTGCCGTCTCTCCGAACTTTGAGAGTGATCGAACAGTGAGTGCACCTGCCTATTGCGCTTACACTTGTGCACTATAATATCTCCTGCGTACGCTAATCTCTGTTGAGATTGGCCGCCGTCGTCGAAATCGGCAAGGAGGAAACGTAATTTAAGAGTGGCCCTTTTTTAAATAATTATTTTTGTTTTAAAGCTTGACTTGTAATAATTACGTTACTATAGTATTTCTTTATAAAGCAAGACCCGAGAGGTTTACTTTGGATGCGCCTGCGCACCTGTCAAGTTAGGTAAATGCAGCCAATGTGCGCCGCACACGTATACTTCTTTTTCAATGATAATTGCACTACTAACATAAGTTTTTAAGATACATACTAAATATATGGACTTGGTCTGAAATAAAATTTTATTATTATTATTAGGCACATTATGTTTCAAGTTGAAACTTCTAACAATGTTTTATGTGTTCAATAAATTAGTATTACAAAATAATACATAGTCCCATAATCGCATTGTCAGTTCGTCAGTTAACTGAGTTGCAAAGTTACGTTAAACGCACGCGAGTATGCGCTTAAGATATTAATGCGCAAAATAAATTACTATAACCATGTGTTTAACGCTTTGCATACTAACAAATATTAGATAAAAACTAGGCAAGAAGGGTTCTGTGATAAATTATTTATTAATAAAAATTAATAATTCATTTATTCACTCCTGTCATATAGTTGACGCGGACAGGGTCTCAGGTTATAATGGGAAAAAGTCGCACGATTTTGTATATTTTGCTTTTTTTCAATAAAAAAATACCTACTTTTAAAATTGAAAACATAGAAACTATATAAAATCAGTAGTTTTATTATCATTCCAAAAGTTTGACGCAATAAGAACTGAAAAATATTGATTTTGGACACAACTTTAGATTTATTTTCTATCGAAGAAACTTTTAAAAATCGTGTTTCTGACCTGCATAACCTGTAAATTGAATGCTTAATTAGGTTCTCTAGGAACTTCATATCAAAAGCTTCAGTAGTTATGGTAAAATCTGTATTTGAAAATCACTTTTAACTTCTCTAAATCCAGTGATTTTGGCATCACCTCGTTAAGTATATATTTTTAGCACAGATCTTCTTAACCATAAATAATACTTATTGCTAACGGCACACCGTATGCGGAACCATGACCGGCGAGCGTCGTTGCTAAATATTCATCGACCTGTGACCACTTAATCATCAGCCCATATTTAGCCTCTGCATACATTTCACGGCAGATGCTCCATCCATGAACCCAAGAATTATTGTACTTTTTATTAGGGTTCCGTACCCAAAGAGTGATATCATCATCAGCCTATATACGTCCCACTGCAGGGCACAGACATCCTCAACTATGAGGTGGTGCGAGCCATACTCCACCACGCGGGCTCAGTGCGGACTGGTGGAGTGGTGTGTGTAGGGCAAGTGACCAACCTTACTGGCAGATGTTGTTAAGCCGCCGGAGGGCCTTCAACCAGGCTTAACGACTAATATCTATCGATATTAACCGTGACCAACAGCTTAACGTGCCTTCCGAAGCACGGAGATGCTTGTAAATAGACGTCACTTTTATGGTCAGAATGGTCACCCATCCTAAACATGACCGCGCCGTAGGTTGCTTAACTTTTGGTATCACTACCAAAGCGCTGCAACCACCGCGCCACAAGCACCTCGAAGAAAGAGTGATATACGGTACCATATCACAGATACTTCGCTGGTAGTCCGTCTTCATGTCTATCTGTCTGTCATCGGGCTTTGTCATGACAGTTGCCATTTTTACGCTCTCTTTTTTTGACTTTCTTATCCGCGCCGGAAGATGGCGCTATTGCAAGTTGACCCACGACGTAAGTCAATTTTTGGTATAAACGTATCAACCTCGACTGGAACCTAAGATCAACCTTTGCTCGGTTATGTCATTGGTTAAATGGTACATGGTATGGAACCCTTGAGTGTGAGTCCAACTCGTACTAGCCCGGTTTATAGAGAACCCCACATTCCGGCCGATGATAGGTCTCAATAGATTACCTTACGTTTAAAAAGGTTTAAAAATATCAATTAGTTTACAATGATGGAGTATTTATATTGTTTATAGCCATGTAAGGGAAAGACGAATTGATGGTATCACACTTGACGGTAGTAATAACATGAATAACATGTTGTAGTCGGTTAAACTATTATCGAGATATTTTTCATTGTGCAATTATTAATTATAGAGTATTTAGACGGCTAGGTTTTAGAACTCTAAAGCCTATTTTAACTGTGAAGAAGTATTATGGATGGACAGTGTAAGATAACAGGTCCTAGAATCGTGTAATTAAAGATTTGATCACACAATCAAAACATCTATGACGACCGCTTGGTGCAGTGGTCCACAGGCCGGACTTCTAAAACACATCGGAAAAGTGTGCGTTAACAACATCAGTTACGCCGACGACATGGCCCTGCTGGCGCCCTCGGTCGGTGCACTAAGGTCGCTTCTCGCTGTTTGTGAAAAATTTGCTGTCTCACATGGTTTGCTATATAATGCCAAAAAGTCACAGTTTATGGTGTTTAAGGCTGGCAGTAAATGTCCAAATGTAGTACCCCCTATAAAACTCTACAATCAACCCCTAGAAAGGGTCTATAGTTTTAAGTATCTGGGACATATTGTTGCTGACAGTCTTAAAGACGACAGTGACATTGAAAGGGAATGCAGGGCGCTGTCGGTCAGGGCAAATATGTTGGTACACAGGTTTGGTCGCTGCACGGATACAGTTAAAATCACGCTTTTTAAAGCATATTGTGTATCTTTTTATACGTGCAGTTTATGGACCAACTATACCAAAAAGGCCTACAGCGCCCTGCGTGTCCAATATAATAACGCCTTCAGGGCGTTGCTGCGGCTGCCGCGCTTCTGCGATGTTCGCGCTGACAGGAGTAGATAGCTTTGAAGTTATCATGCGCAAAAAGACCGCATCATTGCTGCACAGAATACGCGGCAGCGGCCACAGCGTTCTGAAGGAGATGGCCGATAGTGGGGATTGTCCACTGATTGGTCACATGATCCAAAAAACTTGCTCCATTCAGAAAATTAATTACTAACATAGTCATTAAGTCATTCCATTATACTAACACTCTGGATCGCAGTTGTCCGAAATAAATACTTTTATTTTATTTTTTTTAAAACCAAGGGTCGCGGGTTCGATCCCCGCACAGTACAAACATTTGTGTGCATGAACATGTGTGTTTGCACTGGTCTGGGTGTTTTCTATGTATAATATGTATTTATTTACAAAAAAAAGTATCTAAGTATGTTTATCCGTTGTCTAGTACCCATAACACGTCAAGCCTCGTAGCTTAATTTGGGACTAGAGAATTGGTGTGATTGTTGTGAAATATTTATTTATTTATTTATTTATCTGTTTCTGCGCGTTTGAAAAATATGATGCTACCCCACAATCCATTGCACAATAATTGTATTCGTTTTTATGTAGTCCTTAAAAATAGACCTGTCTATAGGGTGAAAGGTACATAACCTGAGATAAAGGAACTACCCAAGTTCAGGTATCAAACCACCATAACCACTTTTTGGAATGTAAGTTAAGTATTCACATTGTATGATTGTTTATATTTATATGGTGTCAATAAACTAATTTATTATTATTATTTATTATTATTAATTCGAGAGCTAAGGAATCAACGGTCAAGTTTGAAAATCTATAAATTACTTACCAAAGAAACGTAAGCAACCAAAGGTAATATCATGCTTTGAGAGACAAATTACAAAAATCGTTAATAAAATGGATCCTAATATACTATAAGTATACAGCTATTGAGACAAATGTCATTCCGGGTAAATGGTTATCTACGAAACAAAAGTTAGTTCAAAATAATGCAGAGTCAACGTCAGATAACTTAGTGAAAAACCCAAAATAAAAACAACCAAGTGATGATTGCCCAATATCCACATAGTCAAGATAAAGCTCAATCGTGCACAAAGATCGCCAGCAAACTTTAATTCTGATATCGAAAACAATAAAAAAACCTTCAAAAAGCTTCTCGATGATCGACGGATCAACTCTCTTCAATGAGTACAATCAGACCCAAAAATATATTAATATATAATTAAAAAAACATACAACAACATCATACACATTGATCTGACTCCGTGGTAAGTAGCTTAAGCACTTGTGTTACAGATATCAGAATCAATAGTGGTATTACAAATAAACTTTAATAAATACATACATATATCACTCAGACCAGTACAATCAAACATGTTCATGCACACAAATGTTTGTACTTTGCGGGGATCGAACCCACGACCTTCTAGTGGTCGCCAAAACAAGAGGTTGACACAATTATCTGACTGAAAGATAAAAAAAAGAGAAGAGAAGAAGAAGAGTAAAAATTACTTAATTCGATAGATGGGCATTTTACATCATACATAAGATACTTTTTTTGAATAAAATAACGCCATTGATTTGAGTTACTTTTAAGGTATTTATTCAGTAGTTTTTTACACGACCACCGAAGGAGGATTATGCATTCATTTACTTGAGAATATAACTTTAAAATACCCAACTACAAATCACAACTACCGACCAAATTCAAAAACAGAAAAAGCTCGTCACTTCCGTTCTGAAAGCTCTCGTTTCGAGCCGAGTGTACGGACGGACAGACAAAAGCGGCGGGTCCCTGAAAGCTCATTATCTGATAATCTTCGGCAATACTCCAGCTAGATTGGTGGACGACGGAAGATTTCATTTTAGACAGATCCACTCACTGTGCTGCTTGAACGCGGGCGGCTTTATAAAAACGCGCTAAGGGAGTATGAACATCTCCTGAGGCAGTTGTGATTCCAAGTGCATCTTCTGTGTCACGTTGTGAGTTGTAGGTATTGTAAGTCCTGTGACTTCCAGCTCTAGCTTTTTCAGGTGATTACAGTTGGATGTATTTTGGTTCCTGCGCTGGCGTCGTTTAGTGGAAATTTAAAGCAAAATAATCCTTTTTCTCAGCTTTACTTTTTACCGTTACTACTGCACGTATAAAGTTACCGAATACTTAGCATAAATAACATTTTTTTTGTATTGAAATACCTAAACCTGAAAACCTGACGTTTCGGTTCAGGTTAAAACAAAATGTAAATAAATAGCGAAATAATCCATAAAAAGTGTCTCAATTTCAATGTCTACTGCTCGCGTAAACTAGACTTAGAAACAAATATTTAGCTATGTTGTAGCAAAAATTTTTTAATAAAGTTTCTCCTAAATGTAGAAATATATATTTGTCGAATTCATTATTCTTTTATACGTAAGAAATAATGTTTGTGCTGGGTGTTCAAACATTTAAAAAATAATACTTATAGTATTTTAACGAGTTCGACCTAAATGTTAATATAAATCAGAAACTCAATGCATTCGATACCCTAAAATACACTGTTAACTTTTACAAACTGATCTCTCATTCTCGCCTTACATAACAAACTTACAGGCATAAGGCGCGAGTGAGGCGCTCAAAAAACACAGCGTTTTCTCCACCCAGTGAGCGAGCACCTCCAATAATGAGTTCCTGTGCGTTTTCGCCGCGGACAATCGCACAATGCGCACGATTAACGCCATTGTCCTTGCACAAAGAACGGACGGTCCCGCGTTCGGTAATCGTTTTTAATCTGAGCGCCGATTGGCTGGCCGTGATTGATCCCGATTCAAAGTTTGAATTTCGATCACAATGGTTCTACAAATAGGGAAAACGGTTTGAAGAGAAATAAAGTGTTTTGGATATACAATCGGTAAAACGAAGATTTTCTTTTCACCTGAAAGTTACCTTAGTAGGTACCTACGTACTAGAGCGCAATTATGCATATGCTTCATTTTACACAAAACTGTAATAAACGTATTCTTTATAAAGGTAGGTGGTTATATTTAATAAACATATATTTTATAAAGGTATTTGTTACCAGTATGAAATAAATATCCTTAAAATTATTTTCTCTAAAATAATTCAAAATTTCAGATCCCTTTTCATTAATATTTTTCTGCGGTTCGTATTATTTGATTTTTAATTGGAATTCAATTGATAAATAGCCACTCAGACGGCATTGCACTCGATGACGTCAAAGTGTGTTATTCCCATACAAACTCAATGAAGAAAAGCGTTTTGACAGTTGATAAAAAGAACGTCAACGATTGGTGGTGTATTACTTAAAATACTGAAACAGCGTCTTTTATGCATAATTGAATATCCGAAAGATTCAAAATAAAGTTGTTTATAATAAATTTCACAATAAACACATTGACAAAAATGAGTCATCCGCCATTTTTAGGGTTCCGTACCTCCAAAGGTAAAAAACGGAACCCTTATTAGATCACTTTGTTGTCCGTCCGTCCGTCGGTCCGACCGTCCGTCTGTCAAGACCGTTTTTCTCAGGAACGCGTGGAGGTCTCAAGCTGAAATTTATATTTGATACTTAGGTCTACTGTCCCTGGAAGCTGTAGAAAAATCAACCTTCTAAGCCAACGCAATCAAAAGATACAGCCATTTAGGCCGCAAATTTCCGCAAATTTTCGAAACTCGCACGGGAATCAAAACCTACAAGGAAGTACCCTGTAGGTTTTGATTCGTAAACTTAGAATCTTGAAATTTAGTACGAAGTCACGTCTTATAGTACAGATATAGGAAAAATTACGAAAACCGTAAATTTTTAGTTTAACCATATGAAAAAAAAATTTTTTGAAAAATTTTTTTGACAATTTTGAAAATTTCAAAGATACTATATAAGAGTTATATACCTACAGGTTTGTACGGAACCCTCGGTGCGCGAGTCCAACTCGCACTTGACCGGTTTTTATGTTCAATCATATCTTAACCCTTTAACGTCCGCAATAACAACAGCAAAGAAACAAGGATGCGAGCAATAAATCACAAGATATACAAACGTTAGCCTACCCATTTTTTTTTTGCAAAATCATCCTTATTACAAGTGAATATGATAGCGCAGTGTGTACCATGACGTGGGTGTGTGTACCGTTGCATCAAACGTGAAATTCGCGAGAGATCTTTACGAGTTACGGCGAAATGACGGAATGCTGTCTTGTAAATCAATTTAATCTTAAAGCAAAGACAATCAGACTAACGGACCGCTTTGTAATCGTGATGGGCATTTATACCGGTGTTAAACGGTTTTACAGAATTTTAGGTTAAACCATTTTTAATTCACTAGCTTTTACCCGCGACTTCGTCCGCATTTAGGTAGTTTTTTTTTGGTACGAGTTGTTTTCCCGTATTACTAATTTATCTCAATATAATTCAAATCTTTTGTAATTTAGAAGTGAAAACGATCAGATTCCCCGGTCAAATGTTACTCATGTCCTTTCTTAAGTGTCAAACTATCTCCTTGTCTTACTTTAATTTAAATCTGTTTAGTCATTCAAGTTCAATCACAACACTGACGCGTTTCGCCACAACACGTGGCATCCTTAGGAGATGTTGTCGCTTCTACAGACTACGAGCGACAGGTAAACAGATCTGGTCAATTTTTACCAGTTGAGGACGCAGCAACCCTTTTCCCATCACTATCGCCAAAGGCGAAAGGTCGCGTACGCATGAATCAGGCGGGCGTCTTTCTAGAATTAATGTCTAATAGGGCAGTAATTGTCCGAGTCGACCGACTTTGGCCGACTATAGTCGAGGGACGTCGGTAAATCAACACAACATTATTCTACAAGCGGCTGGGAATGCGCGCGCGCAGATCGAGATCATAAACAAAACATGTCAGTTTTATGTGACGTGACTAAATGGAGTATATGCCTGTAAAATATTTTTTCTAATGCTGGTACTATTTTCATTTAAAAGTTACTAGTCTCTCGCCCAGCAGTTCCGTCAGCGTGAAATTTGGTTATATGTACTTACCTATAGTAAAATTCCAGTACCAATCATCCGAATCAGTTAAATAGCTTCCAAAGCTAAACCGTACCAAATAGAGGGACGGATAGGACAGAGGCATAATTGATTTAATGAGTAAACAGTTATAAACGTATATTACTCGTATGTAGATATACACGATGGCACGTCTTTCTTTTTTTTTGATTTGGGATAGGTTTGCTCTTGACCCAAGCCTAACCGACCCTAGCCTACTAAGCCCGAACGAGGCAAAGACTGAGTCTAAGATGGAGCGAGCTCACCTAGAAGATGCCTGTTCGCTCTAGCTTTGAAGATTTCTAGGTTGTAATTGCAGGGAAACACTGACGCAGGTAGTGAGTTCCACTCTTTTGCAGTGCGCATCAGGAATGTAGATTAGAAGCGCTTGGTTCGTATCAGTCGTTCGTACGTCGGGGTATACAAACATTTTATTAATTTGTCATAAAGTCAATTTTTCAACTAAAATGGCCGATCTGACGTGCTGTCGTCCGTCCAATCAATACACACTCGAATATATACTACACTCGAATCAATAATTCCAACTCTTTTAACATATTCGCGAATCAAATATAGCCTTGACCCGTCCTCAGACTCAAATCGATCTAGACCAGACGTCTAATCTGGATCTAAATATGGTGCGGTGCATGCCACAAAAATAACATGTCACATTGACCAATTTACCCGCGAACATAGATTTCAGTCATTTTTCGATATAAAATTGGATCTGGCTGTTTTGGTTTACGAATAAGTTCAAGTTAATTCTGAAAATAGTGACTTTTTGACGGTGAATTAGTGAGAAATATGATAAAGTTTTTCCATTTGTTTTCGGACCATTTGGAATGAGCTTTTTTAAACGGAATGACAAAAAATATATGATGCTGTTAATAACAAAACTATGACTTACAACACAGATTCGCGTATTTAAACTGTAAATCACCAAGAATTAATACACAAGCAATCTAAATTTAAACGGGATAAATCACATGCGACTAATTTATCGTCATGTATCGAACGAGCCTGCGGTTGTAATTGATTGTGGACGCGTAGGGACTGTCCCGATACGGCACTGAGACAGGGACACAGAGACTTGACCTAAAGGCCGATTGCGAAACGATGGGTTTTATACGCGGGTAGGGTATCGAATTTAGACATGTCAAAAGTCTTGTTTTTTTTACGACAACATCACATACATTGATCTGACTCCGTGGTATGTAGCTTCAGCACTTGTGTTACAGATATCAAAATCAACAGTGGTATTACAAATAAGCTTCAATAAATACATATAACACCCAAACCAGTACAAACATACATGTTCATGCACACAAATGTTTGTACAGTGCGGGGAATCGAACACACGACCTCTCGAATCATAGTCAACCTCTTGACCATTACACTAAAGTGGTCGTCAATCAACTACAAGATTATTAAGGTTGGATTAAGATAAAGATTAAAATCGGACGTTTGGTATATAAAGCAATGGAAGATTTGGAAGAGTCATAGAGAAAACTCTTGCTTGCAATTAAAACATTGATTTTATTGTAAAGAATTATCGAGGGTCCTACCTACGAGTAATATATTCAAGGATACAGGGTGTGCCTATTCAGTTTACGTTAAATACTTTAAGATTATTTAAAGTAATAACCGTAGGAGAATGAGAAAAGACGTTTGTTATAATCATTATCCTATGTATTGCGTTTAAAATTAATGCAAAATGACTGAGCAAATACATATAAATAAAAGGCGTTTTTATTTTCAAAAGAATTTCAAACATAGTTTGGTTTTTTAAAAGTTTGTCAAACATTATTTCGTTCATTTCTCGTTGAAATATCACCATAGAATATACTCGTCAAAGCAAGTACAAGAGTTGTTCCCGTCACATCCATTTACCCGCAAGTTTACAGGAATAGTCAATTCTGTGGATTCAGTCGTGTCGAAGCATAATTGATGGACACTGTCGTTTCCGAGTGACTTGTGCAGTGTGGACACTGTCTTTGTGCTGAATATATTATAGGCTAGCGGTCCGCCCGCGACTGCGTTCGCGCAAACATAGGTTTTTTTTTCTCCTGTTTTAGCCCAAGGGAGCATTTTATCTGGATAGAGAAGTATCCTATCACCCAAGTCAGCTCACACTCTGACCGAATACCAAATTGCATCAAAATCCGTTCAGTAGTTATAGCGTGATTGATGGTCAAACATCCAAATAAATAAGTGTTTAATAATAAGTGCAAACGTGTGATTGTTACAACAAAATGTAAAAATACAGTACAATTTCCAAAATCAATGTCCAAAATGTATAATTAAAACACAAAAAATCGGACTCCCACAGGATTGAACCCACGACCCCTCGCAAGCCGGGCGATTGCTTTAACCATTGAGCCACCATGACACTTATTCATCGGTCCCAATTTTTTAATTATTAACCTGTTGCCAACCCAAAGCCATGATGCATTAATATTGTGGAAGATACCTACAATACCCACATTCTCAATAAGGACATGAAACGAGGTTAATTTCCTGCCAAAACATAGTACCTACTCAAAAACACTAGGTACCCCCAAAATACCAACAGCACTGATTTCCTCGCATCGACAACATCAGCGTCTAATGCAACCGCCTATCCGCATTGTTTGTCTATTTAAATCCGGCCGTCTTACAAGTTGTCACTTTAGCCGGACAACGGGACCGTTCGACAATTAGTTCCGGACTACCAGACGATGATCAATTATTCACTGGACACGTCTTGTCGTTTCAACACCCTGTATATTTTGGGCAAGTCGATCGAGTTTATTGGTAATGAAGACAGCGCGGTGAACGTGTTAAGATTAGCGCTGGCTGTAGTGTGGATCCGACTGTTGTGATCTGTCTGGGCTTAATTCGGAAGCGAGTGTGGTGTATTTGTGAGAGATTTATACTTAAGATAGTAAATTTGTACTAGTTTAAACTTTGAGGCTAACTTTTACTGCAGCCTTATAGAGTTAGGGATTCAAAATGTCATGTTTTGAAAGTCATCAATTTTTTTTATCGTTTCTAGTATAAATAGCAGTAGCTAACTACGGCATAGGTAAAAAGGATAGTTCTTAACCAAATTAGCACAGATGCAAAAACATGTATAGCAAACACCAATACCCATTTTTTTGTTTTATTTTAATGGTCTTGACCCAAAACTAAGCCCAACGAGGCAAAGACTGAGTCTACGATAAAGCGAGCTCACCTAAAAGATGCCTGTTCACTCTAGCTTTGAAGATTCCTAGGTTGTAATTGCAGGGAAACACTGCCGCAGGTAGTGAGTTCCACTCTTTTGCAGTGCGCATCAGGAATGAAGATGAGAAGCGCTTGGTTCGTATCACTCGTTCGTACGTCGGGGTATACAAACATTGGGGCATTTTATTAATTTGTCATAAAGTCAAAGTGTTTTCAACAAAAATGGCCGATCTGATGTGCTATCGTCCGTCCCTACACTCAAGTCGATAATTCCAACTCTTTTAATATATTCGCGAATCAAATATAGCCTTGACCCGTCTCCAAATCGATCTAGACCAGATGTCTAATCTGGATCTAAATATGGTGCATGCCACAAAAATAACATGTCACATTGACCAATTTACCCGCAAACATAGATTTCAGTCATTTTTCGATATGAAATTGGATCTGGCTGTTTTGCGCATCAGGAATGTAGACACATGTTCCAGATTTGGTTTATGTGAATTACGTACTATCGCGGTCCGCGACCTTTAAGGCGAAAATCATTTGCACATCGCTCGCATTCCCGCTTGATGATTGCTTCGCGTGTGTCCATTGTGTCCTCCGTGTGTGTGTGCATTCCAACAATTTTCGTCAGAAAGTGTTTACGCGGCACGGACCGCCAACGTACATATCCCTTTATACTGTACTAGTATAGTGTAACTGAGCCCACGAAACCTTTATAAGGCTGATTTAAGTTTCTACTAAGTATTCGTACGCTAGTGACTCTATCTTTTCTTGTACAGCAGTATGTGTATGAACTTTGAATATCTCGATTATCTAACAAGGTACATTCAATTACACAAACCAAGATTGTCTTACTTTACACGTCAAACCTCATAAGCATACATTACACTTGCTACCGCGTACTCCCAACATGACACTGACCCTTAAACTAAGAGGCTAAGATGTATAATCGCGTGTGGTAACAAATGTGCGCAAGCGCACGCGCGCTGTCTGTCTCTATCAGAGCTCTATTGCTGTCACTCAACGCGTTGTATTGGGACTGATTTAGATATGAGTGGGATGTGAGGTTATGTAGCGATTGTTGTTATTGAGTAAAGTGATAAGGAATTATGTTTTTTTAACTGTGGTAGCTCGGTTGCTTTATATATATAAATAAATATTTCACAACAATCACACCAATTCTCTAGTCCCAAATTAAGCTACGAGGCTTGTGTTATGGGTACTAGACAACGGATAAATATACTTAAATACTTTTTTTTGTAAATAAATACATATTATACCTTGAAAACACCCAGACCCATGGTTTTAGAAGTTCGAAATGTGGACCACTGCACCAAGCGGTCGTCGTTATGTGGGTACCCTCGGTATGCTTTCCTAAAGCTTTTGCAAGGATTAAAGAAATTACCCCATTTTTCTCCAACAACTGTTTATGAGCAAGTTTTTTTCAGTGGATATTTGCATTCCTAGACATTTACGCATTTTTCTACAATTTGAGAAATTTTAAACAACTACAATTGTAAGCTATTACAAGAAACAGAAATACGCAAAACAGTTTGTTGCTTTAATTAAACAACTCAATAAAAACGTTAAAGTAAAGCTTTCCGTGTAGGTGACAGAAACTGTTCAAAACACGGTAAAATAAAATACAGTTATTGAAATATTATTTTACTAAAATTAACCAAAAAATCAATAAAAGATCAATGCATTAAGAATATGCATAAATACTTACACGCTCACTTGTATTTCAGTTTATAGCCGTCAAGTTTTTATTAAATGACTACGTAAACTCTACTTTAAAGTCATAAAGCCTCCTGAAAATTGTTTACCAGCGCTATAATACTGTAACCAGCGGGGCTACAAGCAGACTTTTGATAAGTTCGCACGAAGTTCACACACAACTAAACTTTGTTCGCAACTTTACAACTTCCGGTAACTTTCGAGGTCGTCTGAAAAAGGAAGTACTGTCTAAAACTCGTAGGCCTGAATACAAATGCAGTATTAGAAACGCATTGAAGATTAAGACGACCGCTTGGTGCAGTGGTCTACATGTCGGACTTTAAAACCAAGGGTCGCGGGTTCGATCCTCGCACAGTACAAGCATGTGTGCATGAACATGTATGTTTGTACTGGTCTGGGTGTTTTCTATGTATAATATGTAATTATTTACAAAAAAAAATGTATTTAAGTATGTTTATCCGTTGTCTAGTACTTACCCATAACACAAGCCTCGTAGCTTAATTTGGGACTAGAGAATTGGTGTGATTGTTGTTAAATATTTATTTATTTATTATAATTTATTTAATTGATTGGAGCAAAAGAAACTATACCTGAAACAATCTACGATTCAGTCATGCTCTTTATAAAATAAAATTAAATATTTAAAGGGTTTATCTATGTATGTAAACTCCAAGGGGTAAAGAATCGTTTGACGATGTAAATGGTACTCTCTCGCGAGTACTTCATTGGTTCACCGTTAACAATTTATTGCTTAACGCGACCAAAACTAAATGCATTAAGTTTAAAATGCCCAATGTCCGACAAGTTCCAACAAAGGTTGTTGTTAAGGATGAACAACTAGTTACTTGAAATACTGCAACTTTTTTGGGAATTACTTTAGATGATAAGCTCCAGTGGGGTCCTCATATCATGACCTTATCAAAGAGACTAAGCTCCGCTGCATACGCTGTAAGAAAGATAAGGTTTCTGACTGATGTTGAAACGGCAAGACTAGTTTATTTTAGTTATTTTCACAGTATCATGTCATACGGCATCTTACTATGGGGCTCAGCTGCAGATATAGAGACAATTTTCGTATTGCAGAAACGAGCCGTGCGGGCTATTTATAAACTTAAATCAAATGAAACACTTAGAGAATTGTTTAAAGAAGTTAAAATACTTACAGTTTACTCGCAATACATTTACGAAAAACCTAATTTACGTTCGAAAAAACTTACACTTATTTCCTAAAAATAGCGATTTGCATAACTTCAACACAAGACAAAAAAATAGGCTTGCCGTTCCACATTTTAGGCTTCATAAGGTTGGTCACTCATTTATGGGTTGATGTGTATCATTTTTTAATAAATAAGCTGAAAATTTAATTTCATTGCCTTTAGATAAATTTAAAACAGTTGTAAAAGATGTATTAATGTCGAAAGGATATTATAAAATTGATGATTATATACATGACAAAGATATATGGAAATGTTTAAATGCAAACAATTACAATTATTGTAAATCAATTTTGAAAAGAGGCAATGACAATAGTGACTGAGTTTCTTGCGCCGCTTCTTCTCAGCACTGGCCCAAATTGTCCCGAAGCGGTGGTAGGGTTAATTTATATGTTGGGACGTGTAAAAGTGCTAGTTCTTAGCCTACTTACAGAAATAAATGATTTTTATTGAATTTTATGTTTGCATACTCATAGGTAAGGTTAGTGAACGGATAACATTAAAAAAAACATATGAACCAAAATTAAGATAAATTATTAAAAATATGCAAACATCATGAAAATATCATATCCATTTACTGTATGCATTAAGCATCAAGACCGGTGTATCTTAATATCCTAGTAGATAATATTATTTTGTTCACACATTGTACTTTTAAATATAATGATAACAATAGCAACAAGCTCATTCCTATGCAAAGGACAGACAAGTGAAAAAAGTGTAAAACTAGGCAACACTGACTGACTGACGTCTGCTTATTATAGTGCATTTCGTTTTGCAAGTGGCAGCCGGTCATGAGCGGAAGCGGAAGCGGTTTTGATTGTTACTTGTAACTCTAGCTAGCCACATCGGTTACGTGGTCTATCTTTGGTTGTCAAAAGCAATAGCTCGAATAACCCAAAAATCAATTCTTTGTACCTTAAAACAAACGTGAACAGTTCAATAATTTCAACGCAAATTCTAATTTGATGCTCGGAATAATTCTGACAAATTAATGTCACATTACTAACCAATTTTTTTTAACAAATACTTAAAAATAAAACCGCTTACTCCTATGACTGGTCAGACAGCGAAACGTCAACGAAATGTCACCGACAAGGTGCGCGCGCGCACGGCAATATTTAGAGTTCTCGGAAACATTAATTATGTTGTGCGACTAAACTGTGCGGCCGGCCAGTCCGACAGGGCGAGTCATTTCTGTGAATGTTTCTGTGGCTGGAAAACAAATGCTGAAATTCATAAGCTATTCAGCCGACTAAAAAATTTTGTAACTGCAAAAGGTTCTCCTTAAACAGTAAATGATTGATCATCGATCAACCATGAAAGAGATTTTGAGCGGTTTCACAGCAATCCACTATTTGACTAACAACAGTGATCATGGTATTTTTTTTTATTAAATAGTACTGAACCTGAGACACTTTCAAATACACTTTAATAACACCACCGAGAGACGGGTGTATCATTCGCATTCTATATTTTTTATATTTTTTTAAGTCCTAAATGCATGTTAATCTAGGTATGTATTGTTAAAACACTTACGTTGCCAGTTCTCCTATTCCATAACACGTGAATCACAGCATCCAAATCTGAAATCAACAAAAAATGATATTAATTTTCTCGTTGTAAAATTCTCATTGACATGACAATTATTGACGATCGCGCTCTCTTAAGCCGAATTTATTCGACTGGGCCACAGCAATCAAGCAATCTTAATTATACTGTAACTTTCGACCCTTCAGGCCACGTGTCATGTCATGATAGTAATTACAGAGCTTATTGGACTTACAACTGTCATATTTTATTTCAGAGTGAAATTAAAAGATGGTAAGGCACAACATGTAGACAATTTACTTGTAGAGCAAAACGACAAAAATATTGTGGTTAAATAACATTTTGAGAATGATACTTAACTTCGTTGAAATCTGTCATTTTGTTATTTGGACATCGTACTATAATTTTATTATATTTTTAAAGGACTGTATGTACATTACACTTTTAGTTACTGAAACTTTAACTTCTAGGAATTCTAGGAAGTTTCAAGAAAAATCGAAAAAGTTTTGTGAGCCAAACAAAACAAAATCAACCAATTTTAAATCAAACTGTAACTGAGTAATTTACTATCCGACTTTGCCTACAGCTAAATAAAAGTGAAAACTAAGGAGTTGTCCTACAAAAAAGATAAGTGCGACGCGAGGAAACCAATACTAGTGTTCAGGATGTGGAAGAAGGAAACCAGAACTGTCGTGTTGCACCAGGTATAATAAATAATCACTGCCGTGATCCAGATACTTCGTCAAACCGTAACGTGTTTCTAAGACGGGCGGCATTAAGCCACAATACGATCCTTCGTTGAATCAGAAATTATTTGCACAGTTCCACTGAACTGCACATAATTAATTTGTACTCGTTTGAATTTATTGAGTCGTGTATGTCATACGCCAAATAAATTAGTATGAAATGGTTCTAATACATTGGCTGTAAATCGAATAGCTTCAAATGCCAGCGTTGAGACTGACAGAGTTTATGACCAGGGCACAAATGCGAGTTCCAGTCGTCGGGACTCGCGTCTGACGCCGCGTCAACCGTTAAGCCGTTGGTCCTGCGGCTGATCTCTCTCCGGTCATGTCTGATTATGCCGCAAGTGTGCCATATTTCTTGGGCCTTAATTCCACTACTCTGCTTCACACAGTTTGGGGTGACAAAAACTGGTGTATTTTATTTTATTTATAATAAACTTCAGCACAAACTTGTGTACAGTAGCGGACTTAATGCCGGAGGCATTCTCTACCAGTCAACCAAAGGTCCAAGCAGAGAACATACAGGCGGTGCACAAACAGAGAAAAAATAAAATGAAAGTAAAATGGTTACGTACCTACTCACTAAATTTTAAAAAAAAAGATCAATTAATAAACATACATGCTACTAATTACTTAAATACTCGTATATAATTTATACATACTATATATAATAAAGTAAGAAAGTACCTACGTACTTAAATCAGTCAATGGCAAAAAAAAATTTTTTTTTTAAAAACTTCTCCCTTTAAATTCCAAGGGCATAAAACTTTTGCTGAATATAATAGGCCTACATCGTATAAGATAGTACCCGACATATTTAAACCTAGCAGCACCTAATCATAGGCGTATTATACCTCAAATAAGGTCGTAGTCACGCGACCGCGCAGTAAATCCACCTCGTAAACAGTTCGGGCCGTGCTTTATAACTATGACCACAGAATAGACGAAAGCAGTACAGAAACCAAGAACGTATGACGACATTGACGACCACTTTGTGTAATGGTCAAGAAGTTGACTATTAACCAAGAGGTCGCAGGTTCGATCCCCGCACTGAATAAACATTTGTGTGCATGAACACGTCTTTGCACTGGTCTGGGTGCTATATGGATTTATTTAAATTTATTTGTAATACCACTGTTGTTTCTGATATCGGTAACACAAGTGCTTTAGCTACTTACCAAGGAGGCAAATCAATGTTTGTGATGTTGTTGTACATTTATTCAAATTCTTACACATTAAATGCTCCAACTGACACAAACAAGTAGACGTGCAAGACATCTCAACAGGGATACGTGGCGATAAAATTGGTAGTTTATCCTGAATATACACTCTCTAATTCGTTGTCCGGAGTTTCGGATGAAGCCATCTTTGTCACTCTTAGAAGCTTCACTGTGAGACCGATGGGGCTTGTTAGACCCGAAAGGCCAAAACATTACAATATACCTTTCTCATTGAATTTTCATTGCACCCATTGCCTTCTTTCTGCATGACTTTAATGTTGACTGGCAGAAAATGCTTCTAGCATTAAGTCCACCCTTTGGTAATTTCTTGTGCAATTATTTTTTAAATAAATAATAATAAATAAATTACAGAGTACGGCCTCTGTTGAAACATGATCCAGTAAGTCATTTCTAGTCTTTTGTACTCTGCTTCCATACTGCTTTATATGTGCTACAACTGTGCTATATAGCTTCAAGTACAGCGCATCGCAATCATTAGCACTCATTTACATGCTTATGTGGATAGCAAAAAATTGCTTGAATACAATTTGCCGGCATCTTGGTAGAAAGGAAAATTCGTAATTCAACTAGAGTTATGAGCGCATCACTTTCCTTCAGGTAGAATAATTTTGCATGAAAATGACAGAAACATGAACAAAATTATCATTACGAACGATTAGAAATAGCTTATAGTTTATAAAAACCAGTGTCTACCTAACTGTACAATTTTCTTTATAAACATCAAGTACTTATCATAAAGGATTCCAATGCCACTCAATGCTGAGTGACGACTGAGCTTAAATAGTATAACGAGAAAGAAAGTAAGAAAATACCTACATTGTTCCTAAATCGGGTGGTTGATGGCGGTGTCACCACCAGTTCAAGAAAGAGTGTGCCAAAAATCATGAATTGAATGCACAAACTTCCTGAAGACATTCAATACTATGAATATCTTAATCTGGAAACTACCACAGGCACAACAGTAGATGGTTTTTTTAAGGCCTGGAAATCCACACTTGTTAAACCTACTAAGGTATGACTAACAGCCACATATTTAGCTTGTCGATCGTGAAAGAGCGTCGCGTGCGCACCGCAAAATAAAACGCGCTGAAGTAATAAAGCAAAGTTAACTGCCGTGTCATTGGCGACCAAAACACCAGCCGTGACTGTCAGTATCTAGATATATGAGGAAGTGTTCTATAAACTTCGAGTTGTAAATCAATCATAACTTCATACCAAACCTAATGGAAGATTGTATTTTATAGCAACGAACATTTTATATGATTAAAACTGAAGAAGAGAATTATTTTGCTTTAAATTTCTACTAAATGACCCCATCGCAGGAACCCAAATACATCTATCTGTAACCACGTGAAAAAACTAGAGCTGGAAGTCGCAGTACTCACAATACAACTCACAACGTGACACAGAAGATGCACCCGGAAACACAACACTGACACCAACAAAACACTTGACGCGTTTCGCTTGTAGTCTGTCGAGGCGACAATATCTCCCGAGGATGCCACGTGTAGTGGCATCCGCAGTGATTTCCGAAAAATGATTCCATCAACTATTTTATATGATTACAACAACAAAAAAGGTAATTTAAGACACCAAAATTACATCCTATGTCCTCCCAGTAGGGCAAAATTAGTGAGATACCAATGTTTCATGCATTGTGAACGGGTATGACGGTTCTTAAAGTGATCCAGTCTTTAAACGAAAACCTAGCTTTCCAGTTAATGAGCTTGGAAAAGAGCTGGTTAGCTTTAACGGCTGGACAAATTTAGACCAGCCAAAGCTAAGCAGCACCGTGATTAAATTATCTTTCAGGTTAAAAAAAAACACTATTTTTCGTCAAAAAATAAGACTGTAGAGCAGTCATATCATTCGTCAGAACCACAGTACAATTCAGTTTCAGAACCTCACATCCTGCACTGATTATCTAGCTTGACAACTTTCTGGTCCATAATTTCGTCGTGCACGTTCTTTGATAAATCAATATCTAGACTGATGAATGCACTTTTCTGATGGCCAATCAACATCGGCTGAAACTCTTTGATCAAACATCAACCCTCCAGCAATGACTTAAAACAAACAAATCACAAATCATGTCCATCAAAATATAACGATGCTGAAAATTGATGGCTGACACTGACTGTAAATTAAATACCTTTTATTGAACAATTCAAAGGGGGCCGAACTCGAAAATTTACAACTGGCCAGGATATCCAATATGCCATAAGTCATCGTTGGTCAAACACGTGACTAATTAAAGGCAAGGTTGATTGCCTACTCAGATGGTTAATTGATTTTTACTGGTGCGCCGGCAGCGGCGATAAAAGACGCGATTTACGATGGGAGGCTGCGCGCGCGCAGTTTTTCTAGCGCGCGGCGACAATTGGCGTGCGATTTCTCGGGTTGGAGACGTCACTGGTAAGGAAGCCAATTGTGATAAGACTATACTGTCAGTCAAAGAAATCATGAAAGACATACTTTAGAAAATGATTATAAAAAGAGAGTATAAAGAGAGCATGTTGAACTCAAAATTATCTCCCAAAAGTAGATAATAACCATTAAAAAGAAACTTCAAAACCTTTCTACGCTTCGTTAGCCGTGACGAAACCACAAAATCTCGGTCTAAATTTAATTTTTATCGTGAAAAACAATCAAATACCAAAACAACAGGTCAATTTCTTCGATTTATCTAACTTACGCTAATCGCAAAGTACCGTTCCGCTTCGGTCTATTTGATTACGTCTAAAATCGTGAAATGATCTATCGGCGCGCACAAAAGACGAATTTGTTGTATCTATCGATTACGATAGAGATTTGTTCTTAACAAAGCGTTTTCGTATCAAATCACACAATTAGAAGTGATCGGCTGGGCCCGCCGGTCCTTTGTCGGCGTTCTTGTCATTGCTGACGGTTCGTTCCGCTTGGGACTTTTGGTTTGGAGCCGATTTTATTGGTCGTAACGAAAGTTGAAAGTTTCAACCAATTTTCACCTATATTCAATTAATAAATGATTCCCTAGTATTGTCAAAAACCATTAATGGGTGTGTGATATTTGGAAGCACAGCATTCGGTTTTCAGAGGACAATTGGTTTAGATTAGAATTAGAATGGGCCAAAAAATAATAAATAATTATAGCATGCTGTAGATAAATTAAATTAAATATTTGATAAATTTAGTAGTATAAATTTTAAACATTAATTTTTGAATCAATCAATTTAAAAAAATCGTACGACCTATACCTAAGCACTTAATAAAAAAAAATATTGACGTACTTAATCCGTTAACTTCTTTAATTATAAATCACTTTAACAAACAAAAAGCTTGATCTACCTCATATGGCAAATAGGAACAAATTAAATATAAGAATAAGGTGCAAGTCCCGTGTTCAAAGTGGAGCCATCCTGTTTGTCGTCACAGCCATCGACAAGCGCTGTCGACTCACGAATTAGAATGATCGACGCCGTGACGCGGCAGTTATCCTGCCGAAGCACGAACTTACACTAAACTTCATCATAATAACTCTGAGGGCCTACTGCGTAGCCTTTAAAAAAAAAACATGTATTAATAAGGGATATCACAAACACAAAACAACAGAGAGGGAAAAAAATTAAAATCAATAAAAAAAGACACACACAGCCAGAAACAAAAAATTAGTTTAAAAAAACACGCTATTATTTCTAACTAAAAAAGAGAAAACAATTTCTGAGTACACGGAATTTATATTACAGTAGTGTAAAAAGCGTGGGGTGCACTTTATGACGTATTCATACTTCTCTTTTTATTGTTGCCAATAATAAGATGGTATTCACATACTACTATACCAAGCACCCCACGCTTTTTTCTCTACTGTAATATAAATTCTGTGTACTCAGAAATTATGTTCTCTTTTTTAGTTAGCAATAAAAGCGTGTTTTTTTAGTTTTTTAAACTATTTTTCTTTTTTCAGTTAATAAGGATAATGGAAAACTCTTATCACATCATTGCATTGTCATCGGTACCTAATACGTGTGCAAAGTTTCAAATTAATCCGATTTCTGGAAGTTGGTAAAAATTGAGCTCAAAAATTCCTTGAGCTCAAAAATTCCGTTACATACATTCATACATACATACATACACCCCGATCTAATAAAAGCGTGTTAAAACAATTAACTAACACAAAAACTCAAAAATATCAGCATAACAAAAATCTAAAAAATTATATATTAAACTCTTATAGTATCATATTTATTATTATGTATATTTGTATCCAAGACTAAATAAACATTTTCATTTAATTTTTAGGTAAAGATGCAAAACTGTGGAATCGAGGGTAAGCCCTTCGGTATATTGTATGTTTTCTGTTGCGAAGAAAACCTTTGATGGAGCGGGATGAATAACGAAGTAATGGTTATGTAAAATTAAACAACCATCAATGCATAACAATGGCCGTTAGAACCGAGTTTAGAATCAAAAAAGATGTATGACTTTTCACAGAAAATAAGTAAAAACTAAATGTAACGTTCAGTTGATGGAAATGAGTGTTTTCGTTGGTGTCAGTGTTGTAGTTCCAGGTGCATTCTCTGTCACGTTGTGATTTGTAGGTATTGTAAGTCCTGCGTCTTCCAGCTCTAGCTTTTTCAGGTGATAACAGTTGGATGTATTTTGGTTCCTGTGCTGGCGTCGTTTAGTGGAAATTTAAAGCAAAATTATCCTCTTTTTCAGCTTTATGTAACGTTCAAGCAATAGCACATCAGGCTGCACAATTTTGTCCAAAAACGCCTTTATTACAAAATATAAAGATTCCGCAATTTTTATCCTGACGTGTGTACCTACCAACGTATTGAGTCTATTTACAACCCCAAACCACCCGCGAACCTATCTCAAAAAGGTGGTACCAATGGTCTTAGTTAAAAAAGTCCCTCATGGTCTCCTCGGAAAAAACGCAGGAAAATCCCTTTTTTTTAAGAATGTACTATTAACACGTTATTAAATGGTCTTAGTCAAAAAAGTAACTTCTTGGAACAAAACGCAGGAAAAGTCCATTTTTTATTGTAAGAATGTACTATTAGCACGTAATTAATAACTTCAAAGGCGAATGACAATTGATACCTTTGATTGAGCGATCCACGGGTATAATTGTCGTATTCAAGTCGTGTCGGGGTTTGATTTGATCGCTCTTTGATGCGCGTGAGTTGCGATAACAGAATGACAGTATTTTTTTTTAAATTACGTTTTTGTTATTATGGCTTTGGACTTCGACGCCTCTTTGTGGAGGTCAATTTTAAATTTTTATGGCTCAATAACTTTGAGTGTGGGTATTGAAGATAAAAATGTTATAATATCGTTTAGTTTACCTATGCGATTGACACCGATGACATCAGACAATCCACACTGAGACTGCGTGGTGAAGTAACGCGTACCACCCTAAAGGTGAGACCTATGCCCAGCAGGGGGACGTGTATAGGCTGATGAGATAAGTTAAGTTATTTTATACGTCAAAACTTTAGGCCAATACTCGTGATCTGCTACTGTATATCTTTGCTTTAAATAAATTGTATGCTGTCTGTAATCCGACCGAACAAAATAATGTCACATACCTAGTTAATTGAGTGTAATATGTTTATGTACTTTGAGACGTGCAATCCTGAAAATTATTCAAACTTTAACTTAAGTACCTAGTAGTAAGTACACACACACGACACCAAATCAAACTGAACACTGCGGCATCTAATGGTTGATATACCAACTATAGGCACTAAGCGCTTCGCTTCATCCTTCATAATCCGCACAGCCAAGGAATGGAATGCACTTCCGCCGACGGTGTTCCCTCTTTCTTACAACTTGAGCTCATTCAAAGCGAAAGTCAATAGGCACCTTCTGGGTAAGCTCGCTACATCGTCGACATCTTCTTTACCTCTTAGAGGGAGAATGATGTCAAGAGCGAACCCATTTTATAATAAATAAATAAATAATCCACGTATTAAAAGAGCGATTTTATACAAAAAAAATAGTAGCCTAATGTTGCCGTCTGTACCTCCCATTCAACGAAAAGTGTACCAACTAACATGCTACGTATTCGCCCTAAAAACGCCAAAACGCATGTCTTTTTACCCAAACAGAGTATATATGTCACCGCGAAGTACAGTCGGCATAACAAATGACCCGCGACGAGCATCGAATGGAGTGCTGTCTGACGGACAGAGTATCATTCAGGCATCTGTTCGCTGGACGGGTACGGTCTACACAAATAAATCAGACTGGCCTAATACGTTTCCTATTCGGTTGCAGATATGTGACAGATTAGAACAGGGTATGTTGGTTTGGCGGTTACTGTACTTTTAAAGAATTCTAATCGCCTTTTAAGCGACCGCTAATATTCAAGTAAGTTACAAAGGAACTTTAAACATTTTAACTTAAAACTGAATGTATCAATGTTTATGCTTAACTAAGATAGGTTCATGAAAGAACTAAAATATCAGGTGCCTATGAAAAGCCAGTGTCCAGACAAGAGGCTTACTTAACAGCAGGGATACCTACAATTGGAACAACAGCAAATGCCAGTTGGATATCGGGCTAAGAAGAAGAAGGAAGTATATTGCAGTATCATTGCCATTTATTTACATGACAAAAGTTTGAAGCATTTTTGAGTGATACTCAATTTATTTATATAGACACTGCATTGCTAGATTCGAATCAATAGCCGTAAAAATATTACTTATCAAAGAAAAAGCGAAAAGAACCCCTGAATTTGAGCTATAATATGTCAGCACCATACTTCTGATGAATACCACTGATCGTACCAAATAACATGGTTATTCGTTGCCATCACAAAACCGTCCCACGGCATCAAGCACAGTAAAGGCAACTGTCGCCTCTCAAGGGCCACAATGCCTCCATTTGCGGATCTGCCGCGTCAGCGACGTCAAATGGCACCCATAACTCAAACATCACCGATCGTTTGTTCGCATTCACTGTTATTTTTTCACACTGATGAAACCACTATTGGGTAAGGAACTAAATGTACCAATTGTATTGGCCGTTTTTTTGGTGAAAACCCCTCTAGCAGTATCAACAAATCTGATACACCAGGGGCACCCCATTTACGATCTTGCTTTCCACTCAACAGAAGAGCAGCTAATCATAATTTTGTTACTGAAAACATTGAGAACACTGCCAGTGAGCAGTAAACAAGATTTCAATAGGGTCCCAGGTCCCAACGGAAACCGTTTGTAAAGGCTTTTGCCATGAGGCACAACTAACAGTTGCACACGACGATGCTAGATTGGAATCAATAGACGTATATACGAGTATCACAAGTTCAATGAAAAAATGGGAAAACAGCTCCTGACTATGGGAGCACCATCACCCGCGATTTCTGGATGCCATCACAAAACCGTCCGGCATCAAGCACAGTAAAGGCAACTGTCGCCTCTCAAGGGCCACAATGCCTCCATTTGCGGATCTGCCGCGTCAGCGACGTCAAAGGGCACCCATAACTCATACATCACCGATCGTTCCAAATAACATCGTTTGTTCGCATTCACTGTTATTTTTCCAAACTGATGAAAGCGGGTGTTAATAAAATCGCACTCTATCCCTTTTTGTCGATCATCGTCACTTAGTCGCGCTGAGAGGCGGGGGGTGGCCAGCGATTCGAGATTTTAGCCGGGACAGTTCACGGGGCACAAATTATTATTTTTTTGCTTGCACGTCCAGATCAGAGCTCTGATGTTACAAAAGTAGAGGTGACTTTGTTATCAATTGTTAGTATTATCCACAAGTCACATCGTACGTGCGCTACTATGAGATGAAAATGACAGATCGCGTGTCAATATCAGAACTAACAGCTGGCGTGTTAAAATATTTCCCTTGAATTAGAAAGAAAATACATTTATTAATTAGAATAACGTTCAATATTACGAGTAAGTGTTTAAGATAGCACAGCGAATAGTATTTCTAATAACTTTAAAGTTAGTTCAGATATAACTTCTTGACCAATCTGCAGTTGAGGCTAGGTTAATGTTTATTTAAGACTATTATTTTTATGTTTATTTATATTTGTATTTATGCTAGGTAAGAATGTTAACTATCTTATGTTGCTGTGCCCTGCTGGGCGTGTACTTATTTGTTGTACTTTTAATAGTCTGCTATTTATTTGCAATTAATAAATAAAAAAATAAGAAATATGTACAGCAGGCTTTCCGTTTACAAAAAGTGCATAAGATACCGCGTTGTGTTTTTTTACGCTGGTTCTTTCCAAATCCAGGACTTATCCCACTTCGCTCACGAATAGTTGGTGTTCCCAGCGTTCAACAGGGTGCGAATCTGGCGAGTCATCCCGGCGAGAGCACCTGGCGCCGTGGGACCGAAGGCCTAGCGGTGGGAATGGTGTCTGTTACTATTTTTAGCTTGGTTTATGAGCTTAGTTATCAAGGACATAGGGGTAGCTACATCAGAGATGGACTTACACCACTGATGATATGAATGTGGTGATGGCATCGGTTAGTTTACCTCGCTTAGTTTGTGGTGATTTATTTAAGTTTTGTACAACAGTGGACTTAATGCCGAAGGCATTCTCTACCAGTCAACCATAGGGCCAAGCAGAGAAAATTCAGGCGGTGCAAATAAATTGTAACTCAAGTTAGCCTGCAAATCTCTCAATGCAAATCACTCAAAAAGTATATATTTTTTTTTCTTCCAAACACCATAAATGTAAAAATAAAAATAGAAAAAAATAGAAATAGACCTTTCAATAAATGTTTAAAGTTTGAAAATGCGTTGCTGTGAGTGATTATAAAATACTTGTTCCATAATATACGAAAAGCAAGTCGTTCAATGGATGAATACTTACTAGTATAACTATCATTAATCATAAAAACTTTGAAGTATGTGTTGTTTTGTTCGTGAATTATCATATATGCATATATGCATATACACACTCTCTATATAATAGTCCTCCTGGCCGATTTCGACCACGGCGGCCAACCTCAACAGAGATCAGCCAACTACGCAGGAGATATTATATTGCACAAGTGTGAGCGCAATACACAGTTGCAGTCATTGTTCCATCACTCTCAAAGTTCGGTGAGACGGCAATCCGACATGATCGGAGAGAGATCAGGCGCAGGACCAACGGCTTAAAGTGCGCACCGAGGCACGGGGGGCATTATCTGTGTCGCGTTGTGAGTTGTAGGTATTTTAAGTCCTGCGACTTCCAGGTCTAGCTTTTTCAGGTGATTGGTTGGATACATTTAGATTCCTGCGCTGGCGTCGTTAAGTGGAAATTTAAAGCAAAATAATCCTCTTTTTCAGCTCGATCTGTCATTATAACAAATAAGTCACTCTTTCGCCTCGAGTTTACACTTTACGACCGCACGCGAGCCGTCGATGGACGTTATTAAATAATTGATCCATATTTGAATAGCTAATTGGCACACGCACGATAAGGTAAGGTGCGCACTGGTGACGATACAGCATCAATGAAATTCTCTTGCAAACCTGATAAGCTAAATATTAAACCTTATACCTAGGTATCAATCCGACTTTTGGCAAGGAAGAGCCCAGTTCAGTGTGTTCTTTCTTAAGCTAGTGTTTCATGAGCATGATTTAGTTTAAACTTCTTCTTGCATCCCTATAAAATTGGTAAATTAAAAAAAAATATCACTGCATAAAATAAAATTTAATATGGGGTGATGATTCATGCATGTACACTACACATGTCACTACCCTTTTTCAGGTTTGCCTACTAAAGGATTGCCCCTGGTTTGAGTGATACGCACGGCCACACATCAAGTTAATCACTGCGGTATCTTACACTCACGTAATAAGGGTGGTTTTGCAACAAAGATGAACAGTTTGATGTGGAGCCGTGTGTACCTGTTTAGTTAAAAAAAAAATAGACTTAACCCTGCCAAAATAATATAATGTAATTTTCTAATTTTATTCTAAATATGTTAACTCGATTTGCATGCTGAGTACACTTGCCTTTGGAGCTGCAATCAAATCTGTGTGTGTAACTATTTTTATGGTTCCGTACCTCAAAAGAATAAAACGGAACCCTTATAAGATCACTTTGTTGTCAGTCCGTCCGTCTGTCAAGACCGTTTTTCTCAGGAACGCGTAGAGGTATCAAACTGAAATTTCTATATGATACTAAGGTCTACTGTCCCTGGAAGCTGTAGCAAAATCAACCTTCTAAGCCAACGCAATCAAAAGATACAGCCATTTAGGCCGCAAATTTCCGCAAATTTTCGAAACTCGCACGGGAATCAAAACTTACAGGGTACTTCCCGTAAACATAGAATCTTGAAATTTAGTACGAAGTCACGTCTTATAGTACAGATATATTTTTGAAAAATATTTTTGACAATTTTGAAAATTTGAAAGTTACTACTCCTTATCTCATGAACGCGTTGAGATATTAAATTAAAATTTATATTAAATACTTAAGTCTATAATACCCGTGATGGGTGAACTTTTACTTATATACCTACAGGTTTGTACGGAACCCTCGGTGCGCGAGTCCAACTCGCACTTGACCGGGTTTTTTATGTTAATTGTTACGATTGTGTCTCTGTTATATGTACCTATCAAAATAAATAAAATAAACGTACGCAGTATGACTTCACCTTAAGTATTCATCCATCAAGTTATGAACGGAAAACCATTTCAGACAGTTACGTGTAAATGCACGATATAGCTGTAAATCTTTTAACACTAATTAGTGATTAGGAAAATATGCGTTTCGTCCGACGGTAAGGAAATAATGGCTCTGTTTGTAAGAGTTATAGTAAGTCTCAACAAAGATAGATCAATACTAACAAAAAAATTGTGAGTTCCTAATAAGAGAGCCGTAGGGTATTGAAAATAATTAAGTATGACAATAAAGTGATGATATAAAAATTATTATACAGGATGTAAAAAAAACCTTAACGAAGCCGTCAACCACGCGTTCAGTACATCAAACCAAATCGTATGAAAAAGAAATTTTGGCTGGGAAACAACTTTCATTTTTTGACATCAAAAAAAATAATTTAATTCTAACCCGCAATGTACAGCGCGCACGCGGAAAAGTCACCGCGGGGCGTGTTGTTCTACGGCCGCGACGCGGTTCGGTTCGAGTGTGCGCTGTTCATTGCGGAGTGTGCCATTTAGAGGCTTTTTATGAAAGAACTGGTGAAAATTTGTATCATGTTTCTTTGGAGAAAAGTTGAGTTATAACAGACAGAAGTCATTTCTGTAAAAATCATCAAATTTTTTTTCAAACTTTTACCATCAATATCTCAGTAACCGTTAACTTCCCAGGTATGGTGTAAAGGAAAAAAATGATCGTAACAATTGGTAGATTATGTGGTATTCGGCTTCGTTAAGGTTTTTTTTACACCCTGTAGGTATTTATGAATCCTAAGGTATACCTTATCATATCATATGTCAGTTATATTAGTTAGGCTTACAAACAGTCGATATAAAATTATTCAAATAAACCATTAGCATACGAATACCATAAAAATAATTATCCTTAAAATATTAAAATTAATAGAACTGGTATTAGTCTATTTGACCAAGTTAATAAAAGCTACATGTTAAAGTCAAATAAAATGAATAATAATAATAAATATACAACAACATCCCATATTGATCTGACTCCGTGGTAAGTAGCTTAAACACTCGTGTAACAGATATCAGAATCAACAGTTGTAATACAAATAAACAAAAATAAATACATACGAGTATAACACCCAAACCAGTACAAACAGACATGTTCATGCACACAAATGTTTGCACAGTGCGGGGATCGAACCCGCGACCTCTTGGTTAATAGTAAACTTCTTGACACCAAGTTAGAACCTAATGAAGCGATTAGA
Source organism: Pyrausta despicata (assembly GCA_963921415.1). Classification (NCBI taxonomy): domain Eukaryota; kingdom Metazoa; phylum Arthropoda; class Insecta; order Lepidoptera; family Crambidae; genus Pyrausta; species Pyrausta despicata. Next base: position 1,095,555 of record OY992850.1, on the reverse strand, counting down.
ATACGTACATTTAGTCGTAGTAAGTGATGCTACTATTTTACGCCACTAAAATTTTTCTTAATTAAATATAAAAACGAGTTCACAGTAGGTACATAGTGTGGGGATTAATATTTTGACTTAACTCTTAAATAGCAATTAACACCAAACAAAACAGTCGGTTGGCATGTTTTATTAAAATTATTATGTTTATTGTATAATACTTATAACTAAGAATCAAAACCTATTAGATTAGTCTATACCTACCAACGTCGCGCCAAAATCATTAAAGTATATAACGGCTCTTAATTACCGCATTATGTAAATTTTATGTCATTGACAGGGTAACATGACGGCTAAATTGTAAGGAATTTGTGTCAAAAACTCCTTTTATAACGAAAGAATACTATTTTGGTAATACGGGTGGCAATTTCTAATTTATGTACCTAACGAATTTGTTCACTTAAAAAAAGTTGCCTTTAAGTGCGAGTTCAATTAAATATACCTACGTATCTTGTTTCAGTATGTTGAGGATAATAATTAAGGATTCTCGTTTGAATAAAGCATTCAGATAAAAAATGCAAGAATACAATATTAAGTCAATTAAGTTTTCTTTTTTTCTGAAAAACACTTTTTTATGAAAGTTATATACTTTTTTTAAAATAGATTGATTTTATAAACCGTTCCGCACACATTGTAAGGGTTTTCACAAAATGCGCGAGATATTATTTTAGCGAAATAACATCGGTGTAGCTAGTACTGTGGCGTTACCAAATGTTTTTAACCTCTGTCGAAAAAAGGGGTGTTATAAGTTTGACCACTATGTCCTCTTCTGTGTGGTGTATGTGTTGGTGTGTTTTAGAGTGTCTGCGGCATCGTAGCTCCCAAACGGTTCCAAACGATTTCAAAGATATATTTTTTTATTCGACAGACAATTTAATCAAAATCCGACCAGCCTTTGAAGCTCACCAGCAGTTTCCTTGGCCCATTCGGGGGTTTTTGAAGGTGGAAAGAAATTGATTTCAAAGAATATTTCTAGCTAAATTTAGCACATTGAGCCTTTCGCTTTGGTAGCTTTTGGTCTTGCTAAGGCTGGCCTAAAGCTTTATCTGCGAAGCTGCGATCCAGTGCTGACTGCTAATCTTACTGATAACTTTGCTAAATTACCATTTTGTCGGGAATATATGTTATGTTTTATGAACTCGCCAAAAATTCCTACTGATTAAAAAAACCACCCACTACATCGTGATATGATTCTTCAGTTTGGTAAAGTGAAAACCATATTATATTTTTAATATGTATTTTAAGTATATTTTTCATAAATTCATTTGAAAGGCAGAGCATTGGGTATTATTGGCTATTCAAATGTGGAGAAAAAATAAACTTTTAATCAAACTTCTTATTTGTGTGGTAGCATTGATTTTAAGCTATTGCATAGCTTCTATCCCGGGCTTTGAGCGCGGCAACCGAATCCATAAATTCTGTAACGAAGAAACCTAACACATCGTCTAACGACGTTACAGTTCGGCAGACTTCGGCACTGTGTTTGTGTGCGTGCCACTAGTATAACGACCACTTTGGTGTAATGGTCAAGAAGTTGACTATTAACCAAGAGATCGCGGGTTCGAATCCCCGCACTGTACAAACATTTGTGTGCATGAACATGTCTGTTTGTACTGGTCTGGGTGTTTTGTGTATTTATTTAAGTTTATTTGTAATATCACTGTTGATTCTGATATCTGAAACACAAGTGCTTAAGCTATTCCATTTACCATGGAGTCAGATCAATGTATGTGATGTTGTTGAATTTATTTTATATTTATTTAATTCAATTGCGATTTTAATGAGACTCTCTCGATCACAGTTCACCTGTGATTTTTTAATGAATCTATCACACCAATGTTAGGGCCCGCCTATTGAAATTCGGCTGTCCATCCTGACTAGTTAATTTGCGCTGCGCTACGCGTCCGCGCACTATATTAGCCGTCGGCATTGTTGTCGGTTGACGCGAAATAAAATTTCCGCACCGACGGACGGGTGACGTTTTGTTGTTATAGTTTATTGACTGGCTGCCGTGTGGCCGAATACGGGAATAGTAACTGAATTCGACTAGTTTTTTTTTAAACTAATAGATTTGGAAACGTCTAGATTTTTAATGGGAATAAAAAACATATATTTTGTATTAAAAAGTGCACAATCTTGTGAGTCACGGTAGCGAAACCGAAAATAGGTAGGTATTTGATTGTAAAGTAGACCCTGCGGACTGTCTGACTGCTCGTTATTATTAGAAAAAAATTACATGCCATGATTCCTGTTTTATATCAAGGGAGCATTTAATTGGGATGACAAGTATCCTATCGTCTAAGTCAGCTCATTCCCTGTCTGTATGTCAAATTTCATCGAATACAAAATATTTACACATAGGTATAATATTAAAAGTCATAGATAAAAGTAATTTTTTTCTGCAAATAGGCCTACATATGTCGCATATAACCCTACAACAACTTCGGGTCAATTTGTGGGCTGGTGCCGAGAAGAAGCTGCGCAAGAAACTTGGTCAACCATTGTCTTTGCATCTATTAAAAGAATTCTTACTGGATAAGGTACATGAATTGTGTTGCTGCCCAAAAACCTTTTAACAACAAGAATTAATTTATTAATCGTGTCGTGTCATGTAAATACCAATTTTTAAAACCGTGTGACAACCCCGTCAATTACTGGTTCATCACTGTCACAAACGTCAAACTAACAATGCGCGGGAGTGTGGGAGCGGAGGGCGCTGGGAAACTCTTTTTGTCTATGACAAGAAAATACTGACGCGAGTGACATGATCGAAGACGGAAAGAGAGGTAACATCTACAAACTAATGAGCATGATAACACCTAATAATAATAAATAAATACCTATCGTAATTATTTAGTAAAATATTTTCAAGACCATGGTATTTTTAAAAACATAATCTCTATGAAGCTAGTAAAACTAACTTATTTCCAAAAAGCTGCAGAAATCATGCTTTTTATTTACATAGAATTATATAAATATTCAGTCAATTGACTTCGATTACTGATATACTATATTATGACGTCAAATTTTAGTATTCCCATACAAAATCAAAGGCAGATCGTGTTGACAGATGAAAAATAGTATTTCAACGATAGTTGGTTGATACCAACTATCGTTGAAATACTTAGATGATTCTAGCCTTGCGAATGCGAATAAATAAGAGGGAAATGTAAGTTTTGCTAAATCATGTTCTAGCAACTTTAAATTTAGATTATACTATGGCTAGTGTTGTCATGAACTTCAAATTGACTGTCTTTTATTAAGATATCCTTTCAAACTGTCTTCTTCATATGTGTAAGATAGAAAATAAATCAAAAAGGTGAACACTAACAAAAAATGTTAAGGAATCGCAAGTAAAATAGAACAAAATACAGATTACATGCCCTCATCGGACATTCAAAAAAAACGTTTAAAATATTTCTTTCTATGATTGACAATCCCATAGAATCTCATGGAAGAATGACAAAGCAAATAAACAAATCATTAATGCCTATTTACAACTTCTAATGATTTGTATCTTCGTACTAGTTTTGTTTTTTCCACACAAAGATTTATAATTAAAGATCGAGTCAGCTTGCGCCATTGTTTGCAACGATCTATCGATTTTAACCCTTAATCGATCTAGATAAAGATCTATCAGACCGCATGAATGAGACAATCGGTCGCAGTACAGAAGGATCGAGTAGGTCATAGGGAGGTATAAGGAGCTGTCAGAAAATTGCAACTCTTAAGGTCTCAAAATTAAAATTGGTAAAAAAAGTTTTATCTGAAGACACTGCATTTATTAGTGACGGTTTCAGGGATATCTGAAGTCAACCTGAGCGCCGATGTACAAAGTGCTGGCGGCGGCGTCGTTTGGCGGCGTGACCTTGAAGTTGGTTCACGCTTCCAATTTTATGATTTGAAATACATAATAGATATCTGAATACATAGTCAAACCGGTCTACACAAGTTTTTCAAACGAGAAAAGGGTTAGTTTTCTAAAGCTTTAGCCATGAATTTCCGCAAAGTAACGCCTGATTCCATCAATATGTTAGTTTTCTTTTAAGCCATAGCCAAAGTTTTTTTCTGGAAAAAAACAGTTCGCTCGTATTTGATTTTAGATGAAGTAAGCATACCGCTACCACCCGTACTGTGGTGTGTGTTTTATAAAATATGCATCGTAATTATATCCAATCAGTCCGGCTGTCCGTCCGTCTGTCAATCACTCGGCACTGACGTTGAGTAGATCTAGATCGTTGATCGATAGATCGGCAAAAAATGGGTCAGCTGATACGTTCGGGCGTTTCATTAACTTATTTAATTATGATCGGAATTTTATGCGTTTCAATGAAATGGGTATATTTTTGTCACACGTCCAATTATTTTGACGAGACTTTTAACCCGAATAAGGTCATAACTGTTTTATTTCACACTGTCTACCTTAGTTTTTTAATCCATTGCGTTGAGCTCCATTCGTCCGAATCCAACTCAGTAACAATAGAATATAAATTGTGTCTGTGATTTTCACGACTCATCAGTTAATGAGACAATTGTCGATATTTTTCAAAACGTTTAGGCAGATAGTTGGATTTTTTAGGAAGAAGTTAATTTATAATAATAGTACTCCTGGCCGATTTCAACCACGGCGGCCAATCTCAACAGAGATCAGCCAACTACCTACGCAAGATATATCATAGTGCACAAGTGTGAGCGCAATACACAGGTGCAATCACTGTTTCATGACTCTCAAAGATCGGTAAGACGGCAATCCGACATGACCGGAGAGAGATTAGGCGCAGGACCAACGGCTTTACGTGCGCAGCGAGGCACGGGGGTGTAACACCGACAACTTCCCGACTCCGAGCTGTTTTTGAGAAGTTCATGACAGAAAATCTCATTAACAATTTTGGCTCGACCTGGGATTCGAACCCAGGACCTCTCGGATGTAAGGCAGAAACTTCGCCACTACATCAACGATTTAATTTATATTCAAGTATCATCTTGTGTTACGTACGTAGGTACGTACATGCAATGGGAGTCAACAACGAAACCGAAACCATGACTAGAGAAAAGGAGTTTTCTTGGAGTTTATCATTACCTTCTCGATTGCAACCATCATCACTAATCAAAAAAGACACAGTGGAACGGATATTCGCAACGTTTGAAGTTCAACAGTTGCAGTAAAACGGGCTAATATCTTCGCTACAATGCTGGCCACTTTCGTTTTTAAATCAATTCTTGAAAAAAAAACAATTGCCCTTGCGATAAACAAATGCCACTTTCAGAATTATTAAAAAAATATATTCAAAAATGGAATATTCTCGAATAAATCTCCACGTTTTGTTTTTCGAACGCATTCGCGCTTGATTGATACTCTGATTGATTGACAGGTGACGCGCGCACTCGCGACGTAACGCGTGGTAATTAGGTTGATTTTACCGCGGCAAAGGTGTTAATGGCAGAAGCTGGATTGAAATTGATTATTTTGTAGCAAATTGGCTTTTCGAAATAGATTTTGATGGCGCAGCCGCAATGTAGGTCTATCCAGTAGACGTATTTCGCGCATAATAATATGAAATAAGCACAAGTGACTGATATAATCTCAGGAAAAGAATCGCTTAAATCGCTTAAAAAGGTAATTTGATATGTTTTTTTTTATTTTCCAGAGATGTTATTATTTTTCGAAATCGAATCGGTATAAAACAATTCATTTGATTGATTGTTTTGAACTTTTGATACGATAATCAGCAACGAAACAATAAAATGTTAATTTTTATTAGGGTAAATTTACAACAAAATAGGGTAAATAGGATATTACAAAAAAAACTTGATTCAATCACGGCCATATCGTCACTAACCATCACTTGAGATTTTGTCTCCGTAAAAAAAATCTGTCAACTACAAAACTTACAGTACAGGTACATTTGTATTAAGTGATCCTACTACATATTAACGTACACTGTGGTCAGTCACCGCACCGCTGACGATTCAGGTACAGTCGCGATGATTTACGCTTTTATTTTTGATTAAATGGCAATTCCGTGCGAGCATTTTTTGATAACGCAGATGCATGTTCCGCGAAGTCGAATCAGCTTGAAAGCCTCGCGTGTCACCCACTGTACTTTTACAGTAAAATAAAGATAAACACGTTTGGACATAAAATAATCAGTGTGAAATGGTCGTAACAGTTATATTATAATAATATAATATACTACAAAATAACATACATTGATCTGACTCCGTGGTAAGTAATCAACAGTGGTATTACAAATAAACTTAAATAAATCCATATAACTCCCAGACCAGTACAAACACACATGTTCATGCACACAAAGGTTTGTACAGTGCGGGGATCGAACCTTGGTTAAAAGTCAACTTCTTGACCATTACACCAAGACACACGCCTTTAAATTCGTTATTTTATTTGACACTGAAACAAAAAATTCCTACGTTTTCCACGCAGCTTATTACTTGATTCATCTACTTAATGCTGTTTTTATTTTTCCAGTTCTGATTAAAGGACAATCTGCCGTACCTATAATCGGTATTTTTTGTTGCTGAAAAAAAGGATTATTTTGCTTTAAATTTCCACTCACCGACGCCAGCGCAAGAACCAAAATACATCTAACTGTAATCACCTGAAAAAGTTAGAGCTGAACACTCCGTGTTTTGTTGGTGTCAGTGTTGTGATTCCAGGTGCATCTTCTGTGTCAAGTTGTAAGTTGTAGGTATTGTAAGTCCTGCGACTTCCAGCTATTTACCAAGAGGTCGCAGGTCCGATCCCCGCACAGTACACACATTTATGTGCATGAACAATGTCTGCTTGTACTGGTCAGGGTGTTAAATTATGTATTTATTTAAGCTAATTAGTAATACCACTGTTGTTTCTGATATCTGTAACACAAGTGCTTGAGCTACTTACCACGGAGTCAGATCAATGTATGTAATGTTGTTTTTTTTTTTATTTATAATTATATTTTATTCTTATTGTTGTTTCAAAAATGGAAACACTTATCATATACCTACCTATATTCTTCTTCATTGACAAACCGTCAGCAAAAAAATACAGAACAAAGGTAACTTTAACAGGCACATAACAATATCATCCCCTCGATTAAGCCTCACATATTCTCCATTGAGCCTTACAACACACATACCATTCAGCATCTTTACAAGTCATTAGACGTCCCCCTCCCCCTGTGCGGGGCCCCCGCCCCCCTCTCTCGCCCTTTTGTAATTAACCGAGAGCTATAAATTGACCGTAACTGTCATATCATATTGATTCAGTGCCGCACTCCCGCGGGGGAAAAATTAAAAACATAGACTGATGTACCATGTTGTTTTGTTTAATATAAGTCGCTCGGCTTTGTGTGTTTTGGATGGATACGGAATTTAAGAACGCTGTTTAACTTAAGAGTGATTGAAGAAAAATAAACAAGAATAAAGATACGTTTATTTTGCTATAAAGGTTTACATAATATACAATTTAACATATTTGTTTCTTCGGTTTATGCGAACAGTAGTCATTGAAATGAGACACTTTTTACGGATTATTTGCGATTTATTTACATTTGATTTTAACCTGACGTTTCGGACCCCTTACAGCACAGGTAGACTAAGGTGTTAGTTGTCATTACATAGTTCGTAAACTACCATCACTCAAAAATATTAAGTTACATTCCTATCTACACGAAATGAGTTAACAGTATCTTGAGGTCTTGTAGTGCAGTTGCAGAAAACAAAACGTGTTCGCGAAATAATCCGTAAAAAATGTCTCATTTCAATACAATTTTACAGTTAAAAAGCTTAGATATCTAATAGTTTAAAGAAGGGTTTCTGGTAGTCCACGCACTACGGTAATCCTGTATCGCAAGAACCATGTAGACGGTGTACATAACACAATTTGTATAAACAAAAACAGCAAAAGCGGTAGAACATCCAATTGATACCAAATTAAACCTTGATAATCTCCTACATCAAAAAACCGTGTTATGTGGTCCTATTTTTTCAATTTAAATTAGTTAATTAACATTAAACGATTGCTAAGGAGATAATATAAATCTCTATATCTATATATATAAAAGAAAGTGGTGTTAGTTACACTATTTAAAACTCAAGAACGGATGAACCGATTTGGCTGAAAATTGGTGAAGAGGTAGCTTAAAACCAGGAAACGGACATAGGATATTTTTTATCCCGTTTGACCGCTATTTCGAAAACAAAGGGATTCCACGCGGACGAAGTCGCTGGGGGCCACTAGTAATATATAAAATTTTCGTGTCACAATGTTCGTTCCCGTACTCCTCCGAAATGGCTTGACTGATTTTTATGAAATTTTGTGAGCAAATTAAGTAGATCTGAGAATCGGCCATCATCTATTATTCATATCCCTCAGTGATAAGGGTTGTCCACAATAATTTATATGGCAAAACAACGTTTGCCGGCTACAAATTGCCTTTATACAAATTGTTCAATACACCTTAGAAGGGATATCTTAATAAATGGCAAAACAAAGTTACCAATAAATAACTGTCAGAAAACATTCCCATCCCACATTACTTTAATGAAGATGAAGGCATTTCAGCTATTCCTACAAAACAGCAGTAACACCTGTTTTTGTACTAAATTGTTCAAATGAAATTCACATCAATTACGTAGGCCATTACGGCGCTAAAAGAATTTAATTATTTAAAATAATTGGCTAGACGACACCACCAATCGTTGACATACTTTTTATTATCTGTCAAAACGGTCTGCCTCCATAGATTTCGTATGGGAATAAATGATTGTGACGTCACGGTCATGTGTCAGAAATCGGAGTCAATTGACCGAATATTTATTGCGTTTTGTGTGTTTAAAAATTGGTTTCTACAGCTTTTTTGAAATATATTAGTTGTATTAACTTCATAGGGGCTATATTTTTTAAACACCATGTTCTTGACAATATTTAAGATAGGTGTCATCATCCCAATTGTTGCGCGGCGCGTTATACTGCGCGTGAGACGATCGCGCGCGATGACAGCGTTATTGGTGCGCAGCCGCGATTGAGACTGTCAAAACAACGCTAACTATCCGAATCGAACATCCGACCAGCGAATGATAGAAAACAAACATATACTTGCAATTCTCAAACAAAATCAGATTCAACAAACATTATCCAACAGATTTACGACCGAGATCAAAGTCGGATCACAAAAATATCTACGCCGATCATAAGCCGTAAGTAACAAACCTTACATCGAACTGTTAAAACATTATTTCAAACGGTGATCGCTCAGATAAACGCGGATTGAAATCGGCCGCCATACTTTTCTTTTCCCTCTAACCCGGGTGTTGCCATATTGATGACGTTCCTTTTTATACCGCCTAATTTATTGGGCTAATTTTCTCGTAAAATCATTTGTTACAATAACGCAATTGCACGCCATTGATCTCGTTGTAATGATCGGAAATACTACTGATTGATCAAAGTGGATCCGTTATCCTTGATATGAATGGGATTCATTTATAAAAAAACCTCTGATCTTGTTACATTTATTCATGTTTACATGAAGGAAGACGAACATTTCGATGCGTTACAAAGCGAAAATATGTTTGTACATTTTGCACATCACTTCGATTCTATTTTTAATTTATCAAGTTCAAAGAATAAAATTGTATCACTTTTAATTGTACTTTATAATGTAGATGTTCCTAACCAAAATAAAGACTAAAAATGTTTTTATAAAACGAGTATGACATAGGTGTTTGGACAGATCTGGTGGTAATAATTTCAAACTTTTTTGTTACATTTCAAATGGAATCCAGACACTGACAGGCCACAAATAAATTAGTCTAGAGGAAAAAATAAACGAGTTCCCTAAGTAACGATATCGACTAAAATTCCGAATGATTTCACCTCCGCGGTCGCATCGTATAAATCGTCAAATGTGTCAATTAACTCAAGTTAATGTTGTATTTATGTAAATCGTGGGCTGAGCTTGACAGACGGGACGAAAGACGTGACCTAGCGTTAGATAGGTTGGGTATTTTCCCAAATGTCAACGTGACAAAAAGTAAGGGTAATAACTTTTGTTTGTCTGTTTTATCTGCTTGCAAAACTGGGTTGCAAAACCTGTCATTACGCCAAAATAAATGTGGTGTAAAGACACACTTCTGTTACAACTATTTCTATCTAAACCAGTGGATTTCTTAATTATAGCTTGATTGAATTCTGAAATTAACTCAACTTAACTGCTAAACATCATTTTCGAACAGATGCAACGGCTAGTGTTATTTTTGTGTACATCAGATTTGTCAATCAAATCGTTGTTAAATTTATTGTGTTACATTTAACACGCATTAGAAGCTCAATAATGCCAAAAATTTCTCTACATCATAGTCTGAACGATACCTCACCATTGAAAAAAGACCTGTAAAAATGCTTGGGGCTTCAAGCCTGCGACCTTATTCAAAAAAAGTGTCGCAGCATTACCATGCCAGAATGCAGTCTGACCGCTTTTTCTAATGCTCCTTTTTCGTTCGCAGATTTTCTCTCATTCGAATGGTAGCTTATTGTGAATTGTGATCGCTGGGATTGTCTCCGGCGGCCATAAATCAGGGCGAACAAACATGACGCATGTCATATTGTTCCCTAACAAATAGCTGAGGTTGCACGGTTAATTCTGTTTCCAGGTATAAGGTTGGTTAGGTCACCTCACGAAATTGGAATTCGGTAACCAATGAGACTCTAATTTGGAATTGATTGGTGAATTTTACGTGAACGTTCATTTAAACTGAGAGTAACAAGACGTCAACCAACAGTGTATTTATTTGTATAGTTGATGGAATCAGGCATCACTTTGTGGAAATCCATGACCAAAGCCGAAAAACAGGACTATTTTGCCTCAAATTTCCACTAAACGACGCTAGCGCAGGAACCAAAATACATCCAACTGTAATCACCTGAAAAAGCTAGAGCTAGAAGTCGCAGGACTTACAATACCTACAACTCACAATGTGACACAGAAGATGCACCTGGAATCACAACACTTTTTTTGACGTGACAACGTCTTATAAATTGGTTTGCCGGGTGACACCTCAAGAAACTGCGTTACGCTGCTCCGCTCACGTTTCGCGCGAGAGAGACAGAGCGAGAGAGAGAGAGAGAGAGATAGGCATACACACCGGTTCATGTTATACGAATGAATATTCACATTAAAATTATTTTACCACCCAGAGTCGTTGTCACGTAAAACTTTCGCGCGTATACCGACTTTACAGGCAACCAATTTTTTTGTTAGCCTACATCATCAGTAGCACGAGTGAGAGGTTTCAATTTTTGCAATTTAGCAAAAATTATATAGTGATTTGACCAAACCAAATCCAAAACTTGAGAAATCTAATGTCATCATTGCAGCAGCTAACCATGGATTTTCTTTAAACGTCGCACAAACAATTACCATGGATACAAAGTTATTGATGGTCGATACGGATCCGATGAGTATTGAATAAAAACGTGGGATCTGATTACGGAGAGAAGGCTGCTTTGTGGCGCTTGTCGCGAACTGTCTTCGCGTTGTTAGACAGACTTACAGCGAGTTAACATATTTAAAATAAAATTAGATTAATGCAATAACACAATAGTTACACTGGGAATTTACAATTCAGAATACGGTACCGATAGACTGACAAACAGCGTTGTGGATAATTTCGCATGTCAACAATACTAAACAATACTATGGCTTGTATTTATGGTATTATATTGTATTGACTGCCTCGTTGGTGTAGTGGCAAAGTTTCTGCCTTCCTTCAGAGAGGTCCTGGGTTCGAATCCCAGGTCGAGCCAAAATTGTTTCTGAGATTTTCTGACATGCATTTCTCAAAAACAGCAGTGTCGGGAAGCTGGCGGTGTTGCACCCCCGTGCCTCGGAAAACACGTTAAGCCGCTGGTCCTGCGCCTGATCTCTCCCCGGTCATATCGGAGTGCCGTCTCAACTCTGAGAGTGATGGAACAGTGAATGCACCTGTGTATTGCGCTTACACTTGTGCACTATAATATCTCCTGCGTAGTTGGCTGATCTCTGTTAAGATTGGCCGCCGTTGTCGAAATCAATCAAATGTTTTGTCGTGAATGGAATTATTGATTCAGAAAAGTTAAATAGAACAAAATGAATATGACTAATTTCTTAAAAGTTTCGTATCAATTAATCGATTTGTGATTTGCATACTCGTAGTATGTAAGTACTTGGATAAGACCTATCTGAATTAAAATATTATTTTACCTTGTGCTTAAAATTCAATTTTAATGTATTGCTTGATATTTTATTTTTAAAATGTTTCAGCTGTTATAAACACAGCCAATTAGATGGTTGACACTAACAAACATGTGTCCCTTCTTTCAATATTTACCGTACAATGCTAAGACTATAAATATTTCTAACCACGTAAGTATTCGTTATGACACTCAAACACATTATTTATTCACAATTTATTCAATGTCGTTTATCCCGGCTGCGGCTGTACGTTTGTTAATTACCGCCAATTACCTGTACGGTATTAACTGAATGTTTTTTTTACCCGTCAAAGGTCCGCCATGGCGTCGAATATTTCACATTAACGATCTCCGTCCGTCTATTCGTTTCCTCACAGGTGTCGCTAGTTAAATTACATCATTACATTTAACTATAAGGTCGTATAAAAGACGTCAATAATATTTGAAAATAATAAAAAATACCTTAGTACCTATGCATATTAAGGCACCAAGTTTCACCTTATTTTAAACCGAGTGACGTGTTTGAAAGTTAAATAATAATAAGCAAAATTATTACTATATTATATTTTTCATTATTATGACCCTTTCAAAGTATGAAAATAATCATTGTTATTTTTTTTAGCTTCGTTCCAATGATGTGGTGTTATATTTTTTTTACACAGAATTTAAAGAAAACGGTATCGAAAGATCATCGAAACCGGTAACAGCGGTAAATAATAACGTTAACACAATAAATATGGCGGCTCTTGTATTGACATTGAGCGCGCGCGCAGTCGGCCATCTTGTTAATTGCCAGTTTCTGTCAATTAATCAGTCACGCATCGGCATATTAGGATGTTAGTCTATGTGTATGTATTCAATGTTTATTTTAAAGCGAATTCCTAGCAATTCAATTAAATACGCAGACCGTGTCAATATTTAAACGGTTAATGCCATCTATAGCGGTTATGTTGAATATTATAGTCATTATTATTAGAATTTTAGAAACTATTTTTGCTACTCTACTATTGTATCATGTTGTTTATGAGTTATTAAGGATATTTGGATGATTTAAATAAATGCTCTAGGCGAAAAATTTCCGAAATATCAGAATCATTGTGGATTAGTAGTATAGATGGAATTTTTTGTAAAGCAGTTATCATCTAAATTTTATTTTATTTATGATAACTACATTTGGCACCCGATTTAACTAACCTGCTTTTTATATTATAATTAAATCACCATATAATACATATGGTATAAACAACCCAAAGGATGATGTTCCACAACATTAACAGTAGCCATTAAATGGTATTTTTAAATCTAATTTCTGAAACTAACTTAAAGTCGATATATTGAAACAACTTACAATATGTCAACTTCAATTATCTTACCTACATAAGAAAGTGTTTAAGCCTTGCCTAATGAGAAGGCCAAATACCATGAAAACACTTATGACATAACCAATTTGAGTCTTTCATTTTGAATAGTTTACCGAAGATAATTGTTATATTTACTTATAATTAAATAGTAAAAGTAAACGTTATTGGCTATGTTCTTAAAACAATATGTATAATTGAAGCAGAACTTGTGATTTAAAGAGAGCTAGAAGGTAAGACATATAAAAGAAAGATATTGCGATTAAAAGAAGCTGTCTTCTGGAAAACATTGATTACTGAGAAGCTGGCACACAGATTCAATTATTGTCTAATTTAATTGTGTTCTGCCACAAATGCACTCTCTGCATTCCCGTTCGATTAGGTAGAAAATGCCTAAAAGCATTAAGTCCGCCAATTGTACACTGTCAGTGCAATAAAATTTAAATAAATAAATAAATTCCTCTCTATATTCCAATTTAGGTTCTCTCTTATCAGCCTATATACTTCCCACTGCTGGGTACAGGCTTCACCTCAACTATAAGTGTGGTCTGATCCATACTCCACCACGCTCAGTGCGGATTGGTGGAGGGGTGTTTGTAAGGTAAGTGACCAACCTTACTGTTAGAAGTTATTAAGCCGCCCGAGGACCTCTACCCAAGCTTAAGGATCTATCGATATTAACCGGGACCAACGGCTTAACGTGCCTTCCGACACACGGAGATGCTTGTAAATAGGCGTCACTTAAGTGACGTAAGTCAATAATGACCACGCCTTAAGCTGCTTAACTTTTAGGACGTATCACTACAGAAGCGCTGCAACCACTGCGCCACAAACACCTCTTTCCAATTCAGGCTAAAATAAAATATTATTTTTTAAGGAATGCGCTTTGCATTCCTTTCAATTATTCTACCTGTAATAGGAACGGGAAAGAAAATAATTCAAATGAGCGAACGGACGTTATTAGTAAAGTCGCAAGCGCAGATGTCGCAGAAACAAAACACATGTTGCATTTGCATTCCACATATCAATAATGAGGAATGCGGGACAATAGATCCTTAATATAGATCTGCATAATGCGTGAATGCATTTGTTGATTTTAATATTGTTGAGGAAACAATAAATATTGTTTATTGGGAATTTAAATGAAGCCTCCACACCTGCCCGAAGAATATTGAGTTTAAATATTTAAAAGGGTTGCAAATTACTTGCAGTTTTTGATATATATATATATATATATATATATATATATTTTAACTTTTTTATAATAACTACTTATTGGACATGTAAGTGTCATGTTTAAATTGATCTTATTACACCAATCACCTGTATTATAAGAAATTGTATACTTAGTACCTACCTAAGTTATTCATATAATACCATCAAATATAAATAAATAAAAATTATAAAAATATATATATAAACTATACATAATTTAACAACGTAGAATCTGCACTTGCAGTAGGTAGAAGGTTGGTTACTTCCTAGAATATTACTAATATTTATTTGTAGAGTAGATATTAACGATCGGTACCAATTCAAACTGGAAAAAAATACTAAAAACAAACACACCCCATAAAATTGTCTAGGTTAGGTAGGTACCTAACTACTTAATGGAGAATAACAAACCTAATAGAATACCTAAGGAATTATGAAATAAAAACATGAAGTTAATTTACTTCATGTTAATTAATAAATTAATTCATAATCAAAACATTTTGTACAAAATTAACGTTATAGTCGAAACCTTAGCCTAAAAAAATATAGGTAGGTACTATTAATCCTCAATGATTTCAAAATCAAAGTTCCATTTTCAAAATGTGCCGGGGTCGGGGCGCGTTGTTTATTTGCCCTCTCTTTCTCGCGCCCCGCCCCGCGCGGCTAGACGCCGGGCCGCAACGTGCATTGCTTTACTAAACTAAAGATGGCTGCCCCGGCCAAAACTTTACGATGCGGATACGACAATACTTTTTTTTTCTTTTTTTTTGCTCGACAACTTTATTGTGCTTGGATTAGTCTGTGTAGACTGCTGATTAGAATTTTGTTAGGTGGTGTTTGACAAAATGATAATTATGCAAATTAGTTACTTGATATTTATATTTAGGTTTGGCCGAAACGACTTTTTGTCAGCTACCTTATAGTTTTATAATTCATATTGAATGACGGTTTAAAAAGAATCCATACACGTTTAAACTTGTATTTATATAAAAAATGTACAAGATGTTATGATCGATTTTTCAGAACGAGAGTAGAGTAAATTAAAATAAATTCCTGAAATATTACTTCGGCAATATCATTTGGATACGGGGAATTTTTTTAAATTATGTTGGATGAAAAATGTATAAGTTTTACTAGCGACGGTAAAAGAAATCGTTTCATTAGTTGGTAGTGTTTATCTTCAATTTACAATCTAAGCGAAGAGTAGGCAAGACTGTATTAAATTTAAGCCTACGTAGTCGTAAAACAAAGTTTCTGTAAATTTTCACGAAAATCGCCGCTTGGGAGGTCCGACGCCGGCCGCCGCCGCATTCCCACTGAATCAACCGCCGCTCCACAACTTTTCAGGGCCCCAAAACTTCACAACACTTCATAAAACTTCTCGCCTGATCAAAACACACACTCAAAACAAACAAAAAACCATGCAACGCGATCCCAAAACGGGAATTTCCATATGAAAAGCAATTCGAAACGGCGTCAAAACTAACATCTTCTACAAACTGTGCTCACCTTATTCTTGCCGTGTGACAGACCATGAAACTAGATGCCACCTGTCAACTGACACCTAAGCAAGCACCTCCAAGTGAGTATCCTTTGTTTTCGGAACTTTTATTTGTTTTCTGCGTACGTGAATTCCTTAGCACATCATACACCGATGTCGTTGAACCTCTTTAAAATCCATCAATGGTAATAATACGTTATGGATTCGTGTTTGAACAGTTGTGTTCGAGCGTTTACACTGGATAGATGGTTATGTTCACTGCACTATAACTTGGGAACTTGGACACTGGCACTCGCGTAGTCGTTAGTTCGCGCGCGTTGCGTGTATCGCGGTCTAGGCGCGGTGCGTTCGGGTCGCGCGCCGCGGCCGGAGTGACGGACGCGTCGCCACCGCCGCCGCCGCCAGCGCCGCGCGGCCACCGCGGGAACTACGAGCACTCAATCAAACGCCCGACTGTGATAAGCGCATTCTTTTTTTGCAACGCTGCGTTTTTCGCTCGCAGTTTCTTGTTGGAGGATTCTTTTTGGGATTATGCGGGGTTGTAATCGGTTTAATTGTACAAGTAAACCGATTTTAGAGGCATTTGTTTAGATATTGCCTTCTAAAGTTTTGAAATAAAATTATATGAATCTCATCACTTCAAATCAGCAATTTCATAATCCCTTCAAAAGATGTGGTATCTGTGTAAAAATTAAATGTTGCATTTTGAGTATTTTTTTCTATGTACTTACTATTCTCTTAGTAGAAGAAACGAGACTACGACATCGTACTTCTTTCAAGACACCCTGAAAAACATTTTTTTTTTCAGATAACTATTATTACAATTTTCAAAAAGTGTGTCTTCAAAAAAGCACTTTGCTCGCCGACAGAGTCAAAACAGCGTCGCCGTGACCTTGCACCGGGTGCATTCGGCCGTCTCGCTCTGGGGCGGGGCCAGCGACGCCGCCCCCGCCCGCCCCCCGCCCACCGCACGTTACCGCGCCGCGGTCGTGTGGAGCTGAGAGTGAGCGGAGAGCGATTTCAAAGGTGTAAGTTGATTATTATTTATTGCGATTTTAAATGAATTCGTTTAATATCTGAGTTAGATTTGTTAGATATTAGATAGAGAATCACATAAGTTTATTTTTAGTTATTTGTATAAATATGTATAATGTTGTCCAATTTTTATATTTGTAAACTTTTCTTCGACATTTCAACTTATATCAAAAAGTAATAATATTAAACATCTACAAAACAAATAAGAATGTATTTAATCCTATTTTTATTAGCTATGTTATAAATAAAGGTAGTTTATTTAATTGTATTACGTCAGTGTTCATTTTTATTGTTTTACTCGACCGTGAACCCGTCTCAGTAAAACACAACTATATAATAATTAATAAACCCACACAGTAGGTAACCTTTTATTTTTACAGTCTCTATCATATCCCAGTTTATAATAAAAACAAAATAAAATTCCTGTAATTTAGCATAACTCATCAGAATATAGGAAATATAAATTAGACTACTTTTGACAGATATAACCCTAAAATGATCGTGTCACATCAAATTAAGTGCTGGGTACTTAAAGTACTGGCTACCTCGTACTTAACAAGACAGCGGAATTTTACGATCGAAATCGTAAAAATGGATTTTTTTTCCAATATAATTTTATTCGCATTGAATTTCGCTTATTAAGCAAGAATGTGGGCATCGGTTTTATGACTTGCGATAATGTGATGTAAGGAGATCGCTTCGACATATAATATTCTTCTGCTTGCGAATGTGGCATTTCCCAGACCAAAGCTGTAAATCAAGGGACATTATTTTTATATGAACCACATACACATGTATTAATATTCATTGCTTCAATATGACGGAATTAAAAACGGCGAGCAGTCAGAAATAATGACGATTTTTTAAAACTGATAAGCTGGTCTTAAGCTCTGCGACATTTAAAAGCATTATTTTTATCATAAGTTATAATGGTGCTGACGGCAAAACGAAGTTATAAACAAGATATATTTATTGTGAGTTAAATTCAATATTTTGCTGTACTCTTCAAGTAGCAATGCGTGAAGTTTGCAGCGCAGGTAGTTATTTGTTTCTAGTTTATAATTACGGAATCCGAAAATTATATATCTCCGCATTCGATCGTTTTAATTTCTTTCAGCTAGCGCTATGCTTCTTTCTGGTGCATAGAGATTGTGAATTAAGACTACGTAAAAAAATCAATCTTAACACTTTAAAAAAGATCCTTTTCAACGAGTCAATTCCCGATTGAAGTATCCAACCCGCGATGATGGCGGCTAATAGCTGTTTAGGGTTAAGCGTCGGGTGCCGCGGGTCAACGACTTTGCGCCGCATTCGGGTGGGGTGAGAATGGGTGCTAATGCATATGCATATTTCGGTTATTTACTACCGCGGATCAAATGTTGCATATAATTTTTATTTTAGCTTAAGTGATGCACAAAGAATGGGAGACAGTTTAGGGTTATGATTTTTGATGTAACCACAATTTTTAAGGACCTTCTTTCTGTCAAAACCATAATATAAAGACTTTATTATTATTGAGAAGCTTTATGAAAATTGATGAAACTTAATTTTAACATGATGCGAAATATGACTTGTGTGATTATGTCTTAAAATTCAAATAGCTTCTTATCCACCCCTGATTGCACCTATGCTATAATTTCATATATTATTCCCATTCAATCCAAAAAATAACAAAATCATACAAATTGCGAATCGCTTAAGTCGAAATCATCCGAATTCTTTTATTATCCATAAGTGTGGAGTTCGAAATAAAAAAAACAATCATTAAACCTCCATATTTCCTGCCTCGATGTCGTTTTTCGGAACAAACAAACAAAAAGGGTTAAGTATTCGTCAGCAATCACTCAGCTGTCTCCCGAGACGTGACTCCTGCGCATACGTTTCGTACATTGCCAAAAGTTTTGCTATTTCTTATTCCTTCCAATGAAAAGGCCAAAATTGCGCGGCATTTGGGAAGCGGGTGTGTAATTTTTTGGCATCCTACGTGTAATTTCGCGTCATAAAATTGGCAATCTTCGCGCAGACTGATGGATCTGTCATCAGGCGGCTGGTTTATGGGCCTAAATTATACGGTCGCAACGTTTCTCGCAATGCTCGCTGCGCGAGCGCATTGGAAATGTTGTTTTCTATTTTTCTTGTAATTTTTTGATGCATGATTGATAGGTCGCTTGTAGTTTGCGTTTCCATAATCGGAACTTTAAAATAATCAATCATATTTTTTTAATTTGACTCAAAGCCAAAGCATGACACAAGCATCATGTAAGAGTGAGATCTAACGTTTCTTTATTATTTGGTCAATCAACCAACCTCCAATCCTTCTCTTAGATGAACCATCTATGTATGTATCTATGAAGAGGGGTCATTCCCTTTTCACCTGCTGCTTTACAAAGCTGAACTAAAGGCACCAACTTCCTCAACTTTATATCCTACACATTTTCCTCCGCGAATATGTTAACACAACTCTATTAAAACGTGGCGTGTCAACTCTGAACTTGTGTAGACCGCTTCCCCGCGTGTCAGGCAAGTTGCCACAACTACCGACTGTCGGCCGATAGCAACAACCCCACTTGCCTTCGGAAACGCGATCGGAAGAGCTGGTATGCGACCTGCTTTTAATTACGCTGCTTAGCCCCACCATAGATAATAAATACGGGCTACGCACGCACTCATACTGTGTTGTAATTGACTGAAGATGCGGTGGTGCCCAAAGTTTTGCAGGTGGCTTTCGATTGTGGAAGTAAACATCTAAGTAAAACCATAAAAAAACCTTCAAACAAGGTATATCTACATATACATATAAAATTCTCGTGTCACAATGTTCGTTCCCGTACTCCTCTGAAACGGCTTGACTGATACTTATGAAATTTTGTGAGCATATTGAGTAGGTCTGAGAATCGACCAACATCTATTTTTCATATCCCTTAGTGATTAGGGTTGTCCTCAATAATTTATATGGCTAAACAACGTTTGCCGGGTCATCTATTATTAAAATAAAATAAAACAGGTTATTTCGGCATAGGCAATAAAAGTTTTAGGAACAAGCTTAAAACTTATAAACTAGGTTAGTGTCGGTATATACGAGTTAAAATTGATCTTAGTGTCCTTTGCGAGCTGTACCCGTGTCCAGTGCTGCATAATGGCACTGATTACGTCCAGCCTCGCCGCTACCGTCTTCAGGAGGCTGTTGGCGCTGCCACGCACCCTCTGCGTTACCGACGCAATGCAACTAATATTTGCTAACAACCTCGTCTGCCTCCAGCATTTCCAATTTTACTTGTTTGAAATAATTAAGTGTGATTAAATTAACTAAATGTTTAACAGACATTTAGTCTAGGGTACTTCATAATCTTCCTTATTTAACAGACATTTTTAGGAAGTCTTCTTCTAGAAATAGCGCTTTAGAAACTTTACGGGCCGAAGGTTAATTAAAGAAATCAACAAGGCAGAGCAATCACACCTTCAAATGGTCAATGTATTCTCTGAGGATCTTTCTAGAAATTGCAATAGGAAATGTAACAAAAAAATACTGTTTCTTCGTGAGATTGTAACGAAAAATTACTGTTTCTTCGTGAGTTCTATTCACATTTGCATACTAGGTTGTCAGTTTGAGAACCGGTGCCTTAGTGCATCGCCATTGGATGCGCAATGATAGACGACTCGATCATTACTCTGCCGCATCAGCCACGCTAATAATTACACTATAATAAGTACGTCTACAACTGAACACATAAATTGGGCACCAAAGCTATACATTACTCTTCAATAAATCATATCAAGGAAAATTTAAACGCTCTTCAGCAGAAGTGTTGTGTCAAATTAAAGTTAGGTCCTGACTTTGTTTTTTTTTTAGTGTACCAGTGCTGGTGCGATCACTGGTGTTTGCTCTAAGCAGCTTTTTCCAATGCATCAATTTGAATTTGGGTTTGGACCTAAAGAGGGAAACTTACCAATGTGAAAACAATCACTGGCCTCTTCCAGAACAATGAGGCAGTCAATATGGCCCTTAGTAGTTAGTTAGTTAGTTCTACAGGGCTTTTTCCGCACTTAGCCTCACGATTGGGCCATTGTGCGTGTTTGCCTCTATTCCAACCAACCCAAGCTCTCCCAGAAGGCTAGCAGCCTGCCTAGGCCACTAAAGTTTTCCTGGAATGATGTTGGGTTTTTTAGAATGTCTGCTCGCTGTTTTTCCACGCTTGTGCACTCCATGAGTACATGCTGTGGCGTTTCCTCTTCCTCGAGGCATCCTCTGCATCGAGGGCTGTTTGTTTCACCTATGTTAAATAGGTGCTTGTTTAGGAGACAATGGCCTGTTATTATCCCTATTTGTCCACTTTCACTGTTTGTCCATTCTAGCAGATGGTTTTTTGCGGTGTCTTCTCGCAGCCATGTTTTTATTTGGGCCTGCGGTATAGGTAGTAGCGGTTCCGGGCCAAACACTGTTGTCGCGGATCCCTTTTTCGCGAGTTCATCGGCTGCGTCGTTGCCGAGAGAGTTGCTGTGTCCCTTGATCCACTGCAAGGTTATCTTGTTTTTCCTTGCAATGTGTTGGAGTGCGTTGTGGCATTCCAATATGAGGGCAGAGGTTATGGTGTTGTTTTGTAGAGCTTGAAGCACGGATGCACTGTCCGAGACAATTTTGATGTTGAGATCTCCGACGTCTCTGGCTGCAACCGCCTGTGCTGCTCTGGTAATTCCGTTTAAATTTAATATGGCCCTAAAAGAGAATAGTAAAGTTTGCATAGTTGAGGTAGTCCCCGACTCACATGGCACCGGAGGACCTTTAGTGGGTAAGCGGGTCCTCTCTCTCTGAAGCCTGGAGTCACACATAACCCCCAGCTGCCTTGCTGCTAACTGCGGATGGCGGGTATGCGTAACAGCATTTCCCTGACGATAAATAAAAGAGAATGATCCCACGTTTAAAACGCTCATCATTATTTTCAATGACATTTCTAGTTCACGTATTATCATAATTAATCATGTTATTTTCAACAATGTAGTACACATTTGATTTTAAACTTTCGCGTTGCATTTTAACACTAACTGTTGGTTATCGGGTCTAAGTGCGAACTATTTAATGAGTATTTAGGTACTGACTGCTTGACATTTCGGCTGGATTGCACACAGCCGTGGTCACGAGCTGACTCTGACTGACTGACTGAAATAGTTCGCGTTTAGACCCGATAACCAACAGTTAATGTAGTACACATGTCCAATTCGTCCTCACGATGCCTTCTTTCTCTGATATAACTCTTTAGAAAATAATCAATTTTATTTTTCAATTAACTTATTTGTCTTTTGAATATCTATCCTATATACATAAAAATGAAACCCTAATTACTAATTCTTTTTTTGTTGTATTTGTTATTATTAGGCGAAGGTTCTTACGGGGAAAATATTAAGAAAATCTCTCAGAAATATTGAAAAATATACATTTAATTTTGCGTATTTTAAAAAACGCGCGTAACTAACGTCAATGTCATTCGATGACATTGTTCAATGTCTAGTATTTATTAATTCTAAACATACTTTTTAGACTTACTTTTATTGCACTTAGTAATTCTTTTAGAAGGTGAACCCTTTGTTAAATCTATTTTAATGATATTTGGATCCAGGCTGGACGCAATACCAACTAACTTATTTAATAAGTGGGTGGTTTGTCGATGAAGTCCTGTTTTTCCATCTACAGCTGATCGTTTTGCTCAAAGGCTTCGCCTTTGTCTTAATCGAGCATAGATATGAGATTGAGATTTCGCTCATACTCTTCACAGCACTCACCGAGCCCACTTACCGCGGATTTCAGTTTGTCACGCTCCTCCAATAGGAGGCTATAGTTTGTGTGCAGCGCAGCAATCTCTTTTCTGAGCTTGGTGTTTCTATCGAATTCACCCAACATTTCACTCTTATTATCATCCCTTTCCCTATACAGTTGTTCAACCACTCCTTGGCCTGCAATTCACTCAAAGCCAGGTGTAATTTGGCTTCCTCCTGGCGAGTATAGGCTTTGCAAATAAGCGTTTTAACCCTACAGTGGTCGCGCTCTAAATGAGGCGTAAATGGTTGCGTGGATTACATATGTATGCCACATTAAAATTAAATAAAAGTAAATAATTTATGTTTGTAAGTTATTTATTTATTATTTAACCTTATTATTTAAATATTATCTATGAAATAAAGCAACTAAAATAAATGAAAATGCTTTTTTTGGTTACAAAAAATCAACAAAACATAATATTGTATCTTATACATAACTAAAACACCCCTTTGGCTTTAATTGAGATTCAAAGAAATTATATTATAAAAAATAATAATCTAATCGTTTTTTTCAGAGCAGGACATACAAACAATTTTGTAATGATCAGGACAAATGAATTTGGAGCATGTATTAAGCTTTTTTTTTCAAATTATTAAGTTTTTTTTTCCAATCTTCGGTGAGCTAATGGTTTCATCCACGCTAGAGATAGGTCAATGAGAAACTCTCGACGTTCAACAGCAGTCTTCAGGAGTAGTTTTTTCTCGGGCGATTCCTTTCGGTCCAGGTGCCGTATGTATAATGTTATGGCTTCGGGTTCTACCTCTGACTAAAGGCGGCGTTCTCGACCAGATAGTATTGTCTACCCCAGTGTAATATTCAGCAGACCTTAGTCGATTCCGAACACTTTGGAGTGGTTCATCATCATCAGATTCCGAATTGTTTTGAAGGGGTTCAGCCTGGATCTCTTCCTCTTGTTCAGACTCTGATTGATGATCCTGCTCTTCGACAGCGTCCACTTCTTCATCAGAGCTCGAAAAATCATCATTGTCACCCTCATTATCCGTTACCTCTAGCCACGCTGCAATTCGTGCTTGTTGTCTATTGTCCATGACGACTTGAAATGAATGCGTGCTCATATTACATTTACATATTTATGCATAATAAGTCATAATTAGTAAATATCGTTAATATATTTTCATTAATTAAAGCAAACATTAACAAAACTTATCGGAAAAAATACTCACGTAATCAGTCGCGCGGATTACGTATGTAGTCCACTGACTTTACGGAGCTCCTGCGACACAACCACGCGAGACCAGCGCTCGCGCTACACTGAGCGCATGCGCGAACTACCTAACAACAAGTACACGGAGCACCGAACCAATAGAGTTACCCGTTTTTAATAAACCTATGATTTTACACGCGTGGACTACATATGTAATCCACGCGACTACTGCAGGGTTAAATGTAGTAATCCAAAACCAAATACAAACGCAAGCCAAAGTATTGGTTGACCAACTTGAGGTTCTACTTCGAATGTAAACAAAGTAACCGTAACGCGATAAAAAGCAAGTTTGTCGAGCACTTAGTAGTTAAATCTCAATGGCAATTTAAATAAGCGTAGTTTATTCGTGGTAGTTGATGCACATACACGAATATATTCACAATTTTGAGCAAAATACAGAGATGATAATGATTCATAGATTGAATTTTCAAACGTCACTGATCGGTCGGAACCGGCGCGGCGTGGCACTTATGACAATATTTACGAACGGTTTTGCACCGTTTCTTACATTAACACATAGAATAGGTACAATGACGTTATACGGTCGTGATGAAAAACAGGTTCTTAAACACTATAATAACAACTAAATTAAATAATTAATACCGGACAAAATACAATAAGCTGGTATCGGTAGTGTTGCCAAAACAAAAAAAAGCAAAGGAACAAAGACAATTTTACAAAAAGAAGAAGAAGAGAAGCATAAATTTAAGAATCATTTCTAAAAAAAATAAAAAAAATAAAAACATTTAACAGACAGATTAACACGATGACTGTGAACCCTGCGCCCGCGCAGCGTAGGAGACTATGAATGAGAGTGTAACGCGGTTCATTCACTCAGGCAAATGTCAAGGTGAAGCGCACTCACTTTTAAAACAATAGTTTTAAAATATTGGACTTTAAAATCTGAACCTACGGCTGAATAATCAAAGAAGAAAAATTGACTCGGCGACATGTTTTGGTTCAACTTCAAACTTCTATTTCATTACTTATAACTAGTAAGACTATGCGATCTAAGTAAGAAAGAAAGAAAAAAAATATCAATTAAGGTCATTCATTACACACAGGAGATTTCATATTCAGTTTCTAATCAAATACATTAGGTATAGCGTCTATTTCCATCACTGGTCGGTCAGGAAATAAGAGGTGGTTAAGCTAAACAGTTATCAAAATACCCATTGCTCATAGAAAATATACAAACTTCCACTTGCAGAGTCTAATAATGGAATGTCGTAATAATTTTCTTTTCATTACTTTTTCCGACGGGCCCTCGCTCCGACGACTGCACAACAAGAATTATCGCACTTATTATTAATATGTAATTACACATTTTAATTGTTATTTAACATTAATCGCACGCCGAGTTTCGCAATATTTATTTATTCATCATTTGCTGGTATTTGCATAAAAAGTTTAATCGGATGTAAAATTAAAATGATTTGGCTTTGAGAATTTGTAAATTTTAAGCTAATAAACAGTAAAAGATGATTTTGGTGAGCATACTTCAAACAGGTACTACAGGTGCACTCACTGTTCCATCACTCTCAAAGTTCGGTGAGACGGCAATCCGACATGACCGGAGAGATCAGGCGCAGGACCAACGGCTTAAAGTGCTCTCCGAGGCACGGGGGTGTAACACCGCCAACTTCCCGACTCCGAGCTGTTTTTGAGAAATTCATGGCAGAAAAGCACAGAAACAATTTTGGCTCGACCTGGGGTTCGAACCCAGGACCTTTCGGATGTAAAGGCAGAAACTTTGCCACTACACCAACGAGTCATACAATATAACATGCTAAGAGGAAGGACATAGTTTGTGAATGTCTTTCCTCAAAGCCCCTCAATTTCATCGTTTGAGAAAAAAATCTAATCAGCCTTGGGTCGGAGCTATCTCTGACGTCACCAATCAGTTGAGGGCGACTTGTTCTTCTAATGGAAGCAATAACTTGGCGTAAGTTGCGGCTCCCCTCACTCCAATTTTATATCTCGGTTTATCCGTGCGCACGCGCAGTAATGTAGATAAATTGATCGCCTCAATCCCTTATTGGATTAATTTATGGTAATATGTTCGGATCGCGATAGCCGGCCGGAGTTACGATTAAACAGTTTTTATGTAAATCCGCCATCTTTGTTCGCAGCAGTTGGTATCGGCATGGGTGGGTTAAGTGATAAGAACATTAAAGGTGTGGCACAGGTTCGAATCACTTCAGTATTTAAGCTTTATTGCACAGCACAAGTTTGTACAAATTCACCTTTGGTACAAACTTGTGCTTAACGCCATATGACATTTTTACCATTCATACCTTTGAGAGAGAGGCGAGAGACAGGAAAAACTTAATACATAACCTGTGCAGTTAACCACCATCATGCTGTTGATCAGCTTCACCTCAACTATGAGGAGGTCCGAGCCATACTCTATGCGTCCGCCCGTCAGTGCAGTGCGGTGGAGGGGTGTTTGTAAGGTAAGTGACCAACCTTACTGTCAGATGTTGTTAAGCCGCCCGTGACCCTCTGACTAGGCTTAACGACTATCTATCGATATTAACCGGGACCAACAGCTTAACGTGCCTTCCAGTGCATGGATACGTTTGTAAATAGACGTCACTTAAATGGGCAGAATGGTCACCCATCCCAATCAATTAGGTTGCTTAACTTTTGGTATCACTACCAAAGCGCCGCTACCACTGCGCCACAAGCACTTCCTCCTCTAGTTCACCATCACAGCCATTCATTTTAATATCTACCTACACCTACAAAACAACAAGATTCTTAAGGTCTTAAGATTATGCGTCTTTCAACCATAGATCGAACCTAACAGAGAAAGATAGGGTACGTTCTAACGCACACATGTGTAAACAACTCATAGTACTGACGACGTCTAGGAACGCAGGAGGTCCTTTGCACTCTGTTTAGTAGGACCACTAACAACTAGCTTATGCTGTATCTGCCTCTTTAAGTTTGATATAAACTCGTAACTATTTACTTCGACAACTGATTTAGAGGCCCAATTTTTATTTTAATGTTTTAATTAATAAATTAATGTCATTTTAATTGCTGAATTTTCAAATAACAGTAGTGCTGCTCCTGCCATAGATAGTGCCGATTGACATTTTATGATCCCTAACCGCTCCTCCCGTGCGCTTGCGCCGGCGTGCGTGCCATAATCACCCAGCATTTCAGATTTTATGACAGCCCGCGTGCCTGCATACTGTGATGTTCTGTCTCTAGTCACTCACCGCTCCACAAGAATAAGGATTAGGGTAATCGCACACGTTACAATTTTGATGCGATTTGCACAGAACTTCTGGATTTCTTCCTGGAGTGTGGGCGTTAATAGCTGCAACACAGTTTTCTAAACTATAGCGGTTATTTTCGTGCACAATATTTAATGCTCATTTGTTTTTTTTCCAAATAAACTTTTATTTCTATTTTATTATTATTATTATTACTTCGGCTAGTGTGATGTTTTGCCTTCAGTCACACAGCGCTCCGACAGAACGGCGATAAGGGTAATTGCACACGTCACACTTTTGACGCGATATGCAAATTCAGAACGTCGGCTAGTCCCGACTCGCGAATACCTGTAGTGGTACCTACTTATGGCATAAAGGTCTTCTTTCATGCATAGCAATTGTATGAATACGTGGCAAGGCTTGAACAATAAGGTGTATGGTTTACGGATAACGCTGTCCCAATTAAATAAAAAATATTTAAATAAATACATTTTTAATATTTAATATTCACAAAAATATTATTTTTGAGTATTGTAATACGAACAAATAGACTTCGATCAGTCAGTTTATTACATTTATCTTTAAAATAAATTTCTCTACTTATTTTATACATGCCTACTTTTCGGCCTGATACGACACCCAAATTCACCATTTATTTACTTCAAATTCTTCGTTCTCGTTGTTATTCAAGAGAATGGATAAATTTCGGTGTGACACGACAAAGTCGCAAAACGCAAGCGTGCAAATGCCCTTAATCTTCTTAAAACTCGGCCCAAAAGAATTAGCTTCTGATTTGCGACAATTAATTATCAAACTTGTTGAGGAGTTCTGAATATCTTCGTGCGATACATTTCAAGGTAAAATATTGGATGCGGCGTTTTTATTAGCTTGAAGCGAGAAACTCGGGGCAAGCCATTAGGTGGTCTAATTTAGTGGGCGCATGACAGTACCTTTAAAAAATACTTGACAGGCGTCACATTTTGAAGTTTAATTAACTATACACGCCAGGAAAATTGGCGGCAAATAGTTAGGCATTGATGATTAACAATAAAAATTAGGAATTAAGAATAAAAATGTTATTTCAAAAGTTTTTTTTTGCGTTCACAACGCTATTTTTATATCGAAATCCTCCCCTATGACCGGAGCCGAAAAGATTTTTTTAGTGTTATGTCTTTTCGAGATTAAAAATAGCGTAGTAACGCAAAAAATAATTAACAATTAAAAAATAGTAACACTATGTCAATATTTCAAACGTTCATAATGTTTTCTTATCTTAACCAAGTCACTCAAATCCATGTGAAAAACAATTTTATTGGTATCGCCCTGTTTTGAACAGTCGCACGAATATTTTGACTTATAATAATGTTGCCTTTATAGATTGACCACTTAAAGAAATGAACATAACTTTATCTGGCTAATGTGTTCCACGTCCTTAATTACTCTTTTAATTGGTTTTAAGTATAAATGTAAATGGCCTACATTACGGGAAGCAATATGTGTCGATTATTTTCAATTTTAGAAAGGAATTTATCTTATTTCGTCACAAGTTTATGTTAGTGCTTATTATGTTGATTGCAACTTGTACTTTAAATTGCTTAATAATGAACACTTGAATAGGCTTCTTAAATGCTTACCAGGTAAGGTTACTATATCTTTATCGCACCGCCATTCAGACGACCGCGTGGTGCAGTAGTCCACATGTCGGACTTCTAAAACCAAGGGTTCGATCCCCGCAGAGTACAAGCATATGTGTGCATGAACATGTGTGTTTCCACTCGTCTGGGTGTTTTCTATGTATAATATGTAAAAAAAAAGTATTTAAGTATGTTAATCCGTTGTCTAGGACCCATAACACAAGCCTCGTAGCTTAATTTGGGACAAGAGAATTGGTGTGATTGTTATGAAACATTTATTCATTTATTTCGGTGAATGTTAGAAAACGCCTCATGGCGTTGAATACATCTTCTGTGTAAATTCAATCGTACATATATAAAAATGAATTGCTGTTCATTAGTCTCGCTGAAACTTGAGAACGGCTGAACCGATATCAATAATTTTAGACTTGAAATATTTATTAGAAAAAATGGAACAATTACAGAAAAAGTGGGCAGGACAGCGTCTGCCGGGTCCTCTCTCTCTCTCTCTAGTCGTACAATAAAGGTACGACAAATAAATGAAAGTCGATCTTGAAAAAAAATAACATTTGACTTAGAAGTTCCATGTAAAATTGATATCTCCTAAAGTGCTATTTTTGCAGGTTATGGTATGTCTTATTCTACCGCTCAATATTATTGATTATTGTGTTATATTATTATTACTTATAAAGTGTAAAAAGTAATCTTCTATAACAGAGCTGGCAAAACGAGTAACGGAGCGAAATTTGGCTCCACAGAAGAAATATCCTGGAAGTTCTCGCAATAAACAAGAGAGAAATGTCAGTAGGGTTGTCACATTCACTCGTTGAAGCAGAATGATTGACACCTAGCGATAAGAAGGTACTTAGATATTAGATCAATGATTTACCGATTGTATTTGCGCACAAGCAAAAGGTATAGCGTATTTGTTTTTAAAGTGTCTGTCTACACTGTAATTTATTTATGTGTGTGTGATGTCCGATATCAATTAACACTTCTTTCTTTCTTTCTAATAGCACCGTCTGTATTTTGGTGAGTATAATAATAATCATAATAATAATACATTTATTTCGTATAGGTAGCAATCCATGCAATTTTGTTAGTAATAAAAAATAAAAACTTAAATATCAATGTTCGTAAATTACATGTAGATCCAACTATTTTATTTATTATTAATCATTTATTTCAAAACCAGGTTTTTAGTTCCCTGAGCATGCAGGTAAACCCAGTGCCTGATCAGGGATATACAACTTCTTTTCGAGTTCTAAAGTCTCACGTAACCCATCGCTATGCCCGTTTGAGGTGCGTAAAGCATTTACCAAAAAAGGAAGCGCATAATAGTTAAAAGTAGGCATTTGACCGGAAATGTATGTACAGTCCAAGCTTCGATAGCCTAGAGGCGTTTGTTTGTGAACAAATAACAAAAAGGAAATATTTTCAAAAATAAATAGTAAGGTGCACAACGTGGAATAAAAGCTCAGGTCAGATCTAGAACAATACGTGCTTAGCTCCGTCAGTGATGTATCAGGGATCAGACAGATAGGTAACTAGACAAATCCCGACACTCGATAGCTCTATCGCTTATGGTTTACAAAGCAAGTAGAACTTAAAAAACACAACATAGTTTGGGCATAAAAGCGTTACAAAGAGACAGGTAGAGTTACTTTCGCAAATATCCATACTAATATTAGAAATGCGAAAGTAACTCTGTCAGTCTGTCTGTTACTCAATCAAGCCTAAACTACTGAACCAATTTGCATGAAATTCGGTATGGTGATGTTATACCCTAGAAAGGACATGGGCTAATTTTACCGCAGGAAAATGACGCTTTCCTATGAGAAAAAATACTTTCCGGGGCATCTGATCGCTTTCACTCCTGACATAACAAAGATTTGAATTAAATTTGGATAAAATTGGTATCACGGGAAAACAACGCATTCCAAAAAAACTACTTAGTGCGGACGAAGACGATAAAAGCTAGTAAAAAATAAGTTGGTATAGATTTAACGTGCTCTTACAAAATCAGTTAGTTTTTGGTTGAACTTTTTAACCCACTTCACATTGTTCTACTTCAGATTGCAATTTTACATTTCTGCAGGCCAAACAAATCACTACATCGATTCTGATGAATCGACCAACTCTTAAAATAGTCAAATTTACCATTTGCCAGCCCTACCCCAAGGTTGTTGTACATCGGCGCACATTTTACGCGAACGATGACATAAACACTCATTTGAGAGAACAATATCCGATATTGAGTGAGGCCTGTCTTGCGAGCGCTGTGCTGTGCACTGCCGGCCGAGAAAAGTGCCCACAATATAAATAAATTAGGAATCGAGAACGATAGAAAGGATTCGAGCTAGATTTTGACGTGACAACGTCTTATAAATTGGTTGGCCGGGTGACACTTCAAGAAACTGCGTTACGCTCCGCTCACGTTCCGCGCTCACAATGAGAGCGAGTGAGAGGCACGCGTCCCTTCGACTCGGGCATGGTTAGCCCGCCTAAGAGCGAGTGAGACGGACATAAAAAGTGAAAGGCACGCGTCCCTTCCACTCGAGCACAGTTAACCCGCCTAAGACCGAGAGAGACAGAGCGAGAGAGAGAGAGTGAGAGAGATAGGCATACACACCGGTTCATGTTATACGAATGAATATTCAAATTATTTTTATTCAAATTAAAATTATTTTACCACTCAAAGTCGTTGTCACGTAAAACTTTCGCCCGTATACCGACTTTACAGGCAACCAATTTTTTTTTCATAGATGAATAGTTCTAACTTTAGCAACTGGCTCCACATTCAGCTACTTACTTTCGTTGCAAAATCACCCTTATTACGTATGCATAAGATACCGCAGTGATTTGCTAGACGTGTGGCCATACGTACAAACGGGAAGGTCGTGTAAGTCTCCGAATCCTATATAAATAAAAATCACTTAGTTATTAGCAAAAGATTTTCTCTGTTGAGTATCTTATCAGACATGGCATATGCTAAGTTCTTAGTGCATCTGTAATGAATGATATTTTAAGGTAAGTTCGTAATCATTGAGTCATATTGCGGTCAATCAATTCCATTCAAAGCTAGAAAACAATCTTATTTTGGATCAGCTTTACTTTTAATGACAAATGCAATTTTAATACACAGAGTTCTTTAAAAAAAACTCATCTTCACCACAGCATTCAACCACAATCAACACTTAGAGTACAACTTATTTTGACGACGAATTCGGTGTAATGATCAAGAAGTTGACTATGATCCAAGAGGTCGCGGGTTCGATCCCCGCACTGTACAAAAATTTGTGTGCATAAACAGTCTGTTTGTACTGGTCTGGGTGTCATATGTATTCATTTAAGTTTATTTGTAATACCACTGTTGATTCTGACATCTGTAACACAAGTGCTTAAGCTAATTACCACGGAGTCAGATCAATGTATGTGATGTTGATGTATATTTATTTATTTATATTATAACTTTTTCATGAAATACGACTCTTAGCTGCTGCCCCACTCCCCTTGTCCTGACGTGTACCGCTCCATGTTTATTCACCGGAGCCGACCGATATATTTATCGGTTTGCATCCTATCTACCCGAATTTACTATACAACACTACTCAAAATTTGTCTTACATTTTACAGCTGTATGCAGATCACATTTTCGGCAGCACGGCACGCGGTAACTCAGCCAGTTAACTGACTTCATATTCAAGCGTTTTCGATTTGTGTTTGCGTGGTACCTTTGCTTTGGTTTGAAATGTGAGCGGGGAGAATTGATTTTCGTAGCTGTTTGTACGTTGTTAGGTGTCGTTTGATCGTCGAATCAATGAAGGGTGTAGTAACGTGTTCAATACAAAAAGGTGGGTAACATCTTTACAGATAGTAGTCCTCCTAGCCAATTTCGACCAGGCGGCCAATTTCAACAGAGATCAGCCAACAGCGCAGGAGATATTATAGTGCACCAGTGTGAGCGCAATACACAGGTGCACTCACTGTTCCTACACTCTCAAATTTCGGTGAGAAGGCAATCACCGGCACCGACATGACCGGAGAGAGATCAGGCGCAGGACCAACGGCTTAATGTGCTTTCCGAGGCACGGGGTGTAACAACGCCAACTTCCCGACTCCGAATTGTTTTTGAGATATTCATATCATTGCAACCATGTTTTGAGCAAATAAATATTTCTATTTCTATTTCTAAAAAATCCCAGAAACAATTTTTGGCTCGACCTGGGATTCGAACCCGGGATCTCTCGGATGTAAGGCAAAAACTTTGCCACTACACCAACGAGATACAGATATGAAGTTAGAGAAACTTCTACACTATAACGTGATCTGAGCGCGCATTTATAACACAAAATCCAACTTTTACTCCATTCAGTGTTAACCTGATGGCTTGGTTTTAGGATTCAGTGCCATAAGAGGAAATCAGGACCTTATTACTGGGACTTTGCTGACAGTCTGTTTGTCGGTCAACAGGCTTAATAACATAAAGTATTGATGCTATAGCATAGATAGTTTTTTAAACTGAAAACTTCAGAAATATATCAATTTTTAAGTCTTATCAGTAAAAATTCTGTCGAGATTCAAAACTTATGCGACGATAATATCTCCTCTTTTAATTTGAAGTCAAATAAAAAACACCTCATGATCGTTACATTACACCTCATAAAATATTCTCCCGTATAATAACACAAAATATATAAATAGGGGTTCCCTCCAATACATCTTTGGCCTTATTGGAGGAGAAATGTGTTCGTCAATACAACTGAAAGAGGGTCTATAGTTTTTCGATAACCATTTCATTAGAATATAGCGGTGCGTAGGCCCAATACAATTTTCGTTTCATTCAGGTAAGATGAACTGGGAATATTTGATGAATGCTGGTACCTATATGGGGAGGCACGTTTGTTTTATTTATGAAACTGGCCAAGATCGAATCTAGCTGGGTCATTCGTTTTTTGGTAGTCATGTCATCTTGAGTATCGAGTCTTTTTTACTTTTAAAGAAATTTTTAATAGAGTCTGAGGTTGTTTTAAATTGCGCCAATTGACAAAACGGTAAAACAATTGACACGCGATCATTATTAAAAAGGCATTTTTTTGTATTTAGGTATTTAATACTCATAACATATTACAATTAATAATTCCTACGAACCCTACGACTAG
Source organism: Pyrausta despicata (assembly GCA_963921415.1). NCBI lineage: Eukaryota > Metazoa > Arthropoda > Insecta > Lepidoptera > Crambidae > Pyrausta > Pyrausta despicata. The sequence continues at coordinate 1,061,112 of OY992850.1, read as the reverse complement.
TCTTCCTGGCCGATTTCGACCACGGCGGCCAATGTCAACAGAGATCAACCAACTACGCAGGAGATATTATAGTGCATAAGTGTGAGCGCAAAACACAGGTGCACTCCGTGTTCCATCACTCTCAAAGTTCGGTAAAACGGTAATCTGACATGACCGGAGAGAGATCAGGCGCAGGACCAACGGCTTAACGTGCGCACACCGAGGCACGGGAGTGTAACACCGCCAACTTCCCGACTCCGAGCTGTTTTTGAGAAATTCATGACAGAAAATCTTAGAAACAATTTTAACAATACTACCGCATCCAACCACCCGATGCTTTCAGAACTATTCGAAGTATCTAGCCCAGCGATTGACGAGAGCGGCGCGGTGTTCGCTGTCCACGCGCGTCCGTGTAAACACGCCTCATTACTGCAACGGAGCACTGGCGAATGACGGCTTTATGACGCTACCTGGTGGCATGACACAATAATGTTGCCATGAACAACATTCTTGTATTGCTACTGATACGTAAATGTTATGAAGGCTCGATATGATTATGATTGTCAGTTTCTAACTCTCTACAGACGAACGAACTGCACGCATGGAATCAGTTAGGAAACAGGCAATTTGGAAATTTATGAAGGAGTTTTACTTTTTTAACACAGCTTTTTTACAACTGATTCCAATCACTCCGTAGCGTGCACAAAACAATTTGTTTAAAAATCTAGAAGCTCTCAATACTGGAATTGTTTTTAGGGAATGTATAAAACATCTCATAAAGATGGATAGACCATACCATAGAAGAGCAACCTACTTGAGTAGTTAGTTCACGGTTTAACTAACTTGTCATCGGCACGAATAAAACATTCAAACACTTAAAAAATGGATCTCTCATCATTCCCTCAACGAGTTTTTTTTCATATAAGTACTTAACTAGACATAAATTTTGGCCTTATTTTCAGCTGATGGTAAAGGTTGATGTGACCAAGGATGGATCATGTCTTCGTCATTCGTTATTATTCATATATTGTAAAAAAATAGTTACTCCAATAATTATTTTTATTATGTTTTATTTTAATTTTTAGTAGTAGCCTATTCACTCTTTTCTTGAAAAGATCCATGTTAAAATCGTAGGAAAACACTTCAACCGGCATCGAATTCCATTCCTCAGCTTAGCATATCAAACGTCTCACGCAGAAATCTGGAATCAATCGTTACGCCCCATCTCTATAAATCTGCGTAACGAAACGCCGGAGTGTATTGTTTTCCGATACGTCTAATAGGACAACTTGGAGCCGGCCCGACCTGAGCCGAGCGATACAACTTTGTGGTTTATGGGCAAAGACTGAGCTTGTCTGTGACGCACTACGGTTCGTCTATCGTTTTTGGGACTTAGAGCGGGTACACATTGGGCGCTCTGAGAACGCGCGTTTGACGAACGCTTGAACGAAAGCACGCGCTTGTAATATAAAACAACCATAACTACAGTTAAACAATATTAAAAGCGACTTAGTTTCATTCGTTTAAGGAATTTGAGGAGCATAATAAATAGTAACTTTACACGTTTTTTATTTCACGTATAATCTTTTTCTTGACTTTTATATAAAAACTAATTGCTGTTCGTTCGTTAGTCTCGCTAAAACTTGAGAATTGCTGAACCGATTTTAATAATTTGGAAGACCAGAGAAGGTTTGAAAGATCAGATTTTTTTTAAAAAGCAACGAGCAGGACAACGTCTTCCGGGTCTGCTAGTCATCTTTATAGATGCCTCTATAGTTAATGCAACTCGAAAAAGCTATAAGATAGATAGGCGCTAAAATTAATTTACTCTTACATAACCGTTTCTGATATAACAAAAAATCAACGAACAGCGCAACACAAGCAAAAAACTTAAAACCGTTAAGTTGTCAACTTACTTAACTACACCATCAACTTCGAACATGTTGATTGATAAATAAATAAACTAATCTTTTAACGGCCTTATCTTATAAAAGGGCAAAATGCTAAGCATCGAAGCCAGCCCTACACCGAACCGAAGCCGGTGTAATTGATAAATACCTGTAGAAACCAACGAAGAAAAACTCGTCTGGCAGAGGTGAATAAAAATAACGAAGGAATGTGGGAAACCGCATCATTTGTTGCAAAAATTAACATATTTTTTTTGTAATTTTAAACTATGAAACATAAGCCGTATGCATTTGCTACTCTGTTCTGCAAAGGTCTTATAATATCACTTACAAACATTTTAATGAGAAATTTATCTATATATATAAAAATTAAACCCGTTTTCCTTGGTCACGGCATCACGCGTGAATGGCTGGACCGATTTCACTAATTCTTTTTTGTTGTATTTGTTATTATTAGGAGAAGGTTCTTACGGAAAAAAAAAGTAAGAAAATCTCTCAGAAATATTGAAAAATATACATTTAATTTTGCATATTTTATAAAACGCGCGTAACTACTTTCAATGTCATTCGATGACATTGTTCAATCATTGCAACGCTAAGGCGGTACGAAGTTCGCCGGGTCGGCTAGTTAGTAATAATTCAACTTACATATTTTTAGAGTCAAACCAGTATGTATTTATGCAAAATTGATCTTAAGATCCTTGTCGCCGGGGCTTTAGGTGTTTAAAACCGAATTTACCAAGATTTTCTTTTAATCTTAAGATATTTGACCACAATCTCACCTGATGGTAAGTGACGATATGGCTAAGGATGAAACATGCTGAAAGTTGGCATCCTGGCAAAATAACTGTTATGGGAAATCATGTAATAGCCATGACAACAAAAAAAAACTATTGACAAAGAAAAATCTTGCTTCCAGTAAACCAAACCACGTAGAATTTGCGAAAGCCAGTAAGTAGGAACTGCAACAGATACCCCTGCGACCGCGCGTGCTCCCATGCGCGCGCGCATGACCGCGCATTCAGACGCGAACAGCTGATTGACGGGAAGCGTTACGCTAGTGTTGAGTATCGACAGTTATCGATAGACTGCCCGCAACTTTTGAATCTATCAAAATCCTTTCTAAGAGATACATGCATGCTAAATTTCGCCCGATCCGTCCATTAATATTTGAGTTTTATTAATTCAGATTAAATAATGATTAGATGAATATATTAGTGCTACTTACCACGGAATCAGATCAATGTATGTGATGTTGTTGTATATTTATTTATTATTGTTTATCTTTAAGTATAATAACGTCATATCAAATTAAGTTGATGAAGTAATTAATTAGTCAATTCCCACGAGCAACTCGTTATTGTGTAACCGAATTCAGTGGCTTTTGTCAAACGCTGAGTATCTCGACCGCCCGCTTAAATTTTTATTTATTTAAAACTTTATTGCACGAGAAATATACAAAGGGTGGACTTAATGGTAAAAGCATTTTCTGCCAGTCAACCTCAAGGTCATGCAGAAAGAAGTTAAATAGTTGAACAAAAAAGAAACAATGAAGTTTATGTCTAGATTTTCGTCACTTACGCGTAAACAAACACACAGCGCACACTAGTTTTGCAAGCCCCATAATATCTGTATTGCGTTGCATTGTTTGCCGTATACTTTACAGACAGACACACCGATTCTTCGCTTTGCGGAAGGTATTACTCATTTGTCAATGCGATTCAGTTCAACTGTAAAAGTTATTGGATCGATAAATTGCGAAATGTAATGAGTAGTGTACTAGATACTTGTGTTATATTAGTATCTGGCCGCATTATTTAATAGTCGACATTATGAAAAATTTGGTAAAAAGGAATACATTTTTCACCTCTGTCTCTTGTTAGTGTTTAATCTTATTTAGACTTAATAGCGTGATTTTTCTACTGCTGAAAAATTGTCCAGAGGCCGTTACGATCTTGCTTTCCATCTAATGGCAACATTCTTATTTAATAAATAAATAAATAAAAATAGAACAAAATCACCATAACAGCGCTATAGCAGAGCTTCTGTTGAGCTTAAACAAGAACGTAATAGGGCTGCAGGTCAAGTTACTAGCGGCCTCATTTCAGTTTCACCATTAAAAAGGACACGGTCAGTTCCTTCAGACAAATGAAATAAAATAAAACTTAGTTGCATAAATTTTAAAATTATTACTTATTTGATTTTTCAGGACGACCGTCTATGGCAAAACTTACAACGCAAATCGGCCTTACAAATAGATTATTCATGACCTGTCAACCACGTGACATGCGCCGGCGCAGGCGCGCCCGTTCTGCCGTGACGTTACTAACTACTTATTAATATTTAAATCAGCTATTTTTCCAACATTTGCGTGAGAGCATACACCCTTCCACAGCCACATATATACAGAACAATCATATAGCTTACGATTAGGGTTAAAATTGAATGTTTTGTGTTCTGGCCTGTATAATTGGTAATCAAAGAACACTGATCAATCACTGTCGCGCTGACGGACTGATTCTCATTGGAAATCACGTTTTAAGTATCGTGTTGGTACAACGAGTATTGTTAGTGATTTTACATGGATTTCCAAGACGATTATACCTTATTTCAAATCAACTTTTTCACAGAGTCGTTTGTAATTAAAAGAGCATCTTTTTCTGGTGCAATCGCTATGGTATAATGACCCACTGACTTTCTTATTTCTAAACTCCTGTTCAAATCATGTTACTGAACAATTTTAAGACGTAATTTAAGAAAATTTTAGTTCCGTGTTAACTTTGTAAAGAAACTATGCACACATGACCATTTAGACTTAAAGACGTAAAGTTGCATGTCTTAGATTAATAAGTATAAATAATCCAGTTAAAAGGCCCACACTGTCCACAGGATCATAATCAGACGTCGTTTGTGTATCGATGGTAATTCATGAATTCTGATATGAAGTCTGTAGGGTTGGCACTTAGCTCTTTCGCGCTCATCTTTTACAGTGGGCACTTGTGTACGTCTTGATAAATATGATACAGCTACTTTCCACTTCGGTACTCAAAATTTCTTAGCTGTGTTGTCTGGTAGGAAATGTGTCGAGTGTTTTGTTGGTATTGTGTTTCTAGGTAGATCTTCTGTGTCACGTTGTGAGTTGTAATGTATGTCCTGCGACTTTCAGCTCTAGTTTTCCGTACCTCAAAAGAAAAAAACGGAACCCTTATAAGATCACTTTATTGTCCGTCCGTCCGTCCGTCTGTCAAGACCGTTTTTCTCAGGAACGCGTGGAGGTTTCAAACTGAAATTTCTATATGATACTTAGGTCTACTGTCCCTGTAAGCTGTAGAAAAATCAATCTTCTAAGCCAACGCAATCAAAAGATACAGCCATTTAGGCCGCAAATTTCCGCAAATTTTCGAAACTAGCACGGGAATCAAAACCTACAGAGTACTTCCCGTAAACTTAGAATCTTGAAATTTAGTACGAAGTCACGTCTTATAGTACAGATATAGGGAAAATTACGAAAACTGTACATTTTCAGTTTCATCATATAAAAAAAAAAAAACACGGGTTGCACTCCGGGAGTGCCGGCAGAAGTGAAAACTTGATTATTAACGTTGTGCATTTTTGATTTATTTGAACCGTCTTACGGTTTTTCGATCAGCATCACGTGACCTGACGCGAGTTTCACAGTTTCTACCCATGTCACAAAAGTGCTCAACGCCGCTAAAGAAGTTTTCACTTCAAAAAAAATTTTTGTCAATTTTGAAAATTTCAAAGTTACTACTCCTTATCTCATGAACGCGTTGAGATATTAATTTTAAATTTATATTTAATACTTAAGTCTATAATACCGGTGAAGTTTTACTTAACCTACAGGTTTGTACGGAACCCTCGGTGCGCGAGTCCAACTCGCACTTGACCGGTTTTTTCAAGTGGTTACATTTGGATTTATTTGGTTTCTTGCTCTGGCGTCGTTTAGTGGAAATTTAAAGCAAAATATTTTTTTTCTCAACTTTAATGCACTAAATATCATAATACTCATAACTCTGAGCGATGAAAAAAAAAACAATTAAAAATCAGGCCCGTATTCTAAAACTGAGCTGAAACTGCTTGAGCGTCATGAATCCTTAGATTTGAGCGGAGATTTTATACAAGACCCGCACTTGAGTACCGATTCATTGATCACAGTTTTGACTTATTCCAAAACGTCAATCATGTCCAAAATTAGTGCTTGAGAGATTAGATTTGTTTTGCAAAAATGGATTCCCTGAATATTTTTGAACATATGCCACAAGAAGTGTATAAAATTATATTTTAAGACCAAAATATGTCGGAAACGGTCATTAGTACGGACGTAAAACGACGGAACGGCAGGACCGTCGCGTCACTTCGGAGTAACTCGGTAACTTCGTGCTGCGACAGAGCTTAGAATGGAAGGGATGTTGGACGGACGGAAAGTCTTCATATTGCCGTCTTAGAGATCGGACCGCCAGTGTAGGAACTGTTACGCGTTTCGTGTCTACTGTGTTGATTGTTAATCAAAGTTAATTTGGGTGCGTGATTATTGTTCAACCTGAATAAAAGTGATTAGATTGAGTGCACTGAGTTTCTTTGCTCGATTATCCCAACTACACGCCCACACGATGTTCGACGATACCACTGAAAATAATGACGCTCCGACAAATAAATACCACGACCTATCCCCAGAAGTGGCAACCCTGCTCATCGCCCGGTGTGGTCCGGGGCCGAACAGGTGCGACGCAAAGGTCACCGCGGCGCTTTTGATGTTCGGTACTTTTGTACTTAATTGTGCACTTTTATCGGTTTCATTAATAAATTGAAAAAAAAAAAACTTTTTTGCGAACGTGTTGATTGCTGAGCTAGATGAGATAGATGACCGCACCAGTTGACAAAGCAAACATTTTCGCATGTGACAGTCAGTATTTTGACAGCACTCCGAAGTATAAAATACAAAGTTAGAATACGTAATTCACATGTCAGTTAGATCAGTACCTATATTACTTTTTTAGAACTATATAGCTGACCTGGCAAACTTTGTTTTGCTTTATAAATTATTTTTCTTATACCTATGAAACATAGATGTTGGCCGATCCTTAGACCTACTCAATATGCTCACAAAATTTCATGAGAATTGGTCAAGTCGTTTCGGAGGAGTACGGGAACGAAAATTGTGACACAAGAATTATATAGAGATTGCACAAGATATTTACAAAGGGTGGACTTAATGCTTTGAGCATTTTCAATCAGAAAACCTCAAGGTTAGTTTTAGTTGCTGAGGTGGTAAATGAAACTCAAGAAACGACACTTAGGCCCGATCCCGAGTTCACCGACATGGAAACGAACGATTTAGACTTAATCAGCCTGTTAGTGTCACAGCTACACCGTATAAAAGTCTTGTCAAAACTGTTTTAACATTTTATAAATGCGAGATTAGGTTCTTTTCAATTTCAGGTTCATTATTTGCTTACTGTAAAATTAACATACAGATCTTATGCTCAATACATTTTTGATCTTGTAACTTAAATATTATTCTATTGAAGAACTTCCAGACATCATAATCAGCTTATTTATCTGTGACATTTTGGAATAATCTCTCGGCTTTTTACGTATAAGTACTTTAATTGTATCAAAGGACGTTGATAACCGTCCAAGTCATGCTTAGCCAGTTAAACACGGCCACACACATTTGCGGTGTGAAAAGCGCCGAAGAGCCACCGCTTCGCAGCTTTAATTGATTGCGATAAGCTGGCACTTTCACTACATCTTTTAAAAGTTTCATCATTGTTTCAAAAGCATAGATAAAGCTCGGATCCATATGAACAAATACGATTGTACGCCACTACTACGCTTGAATAGAAAAATGCGTATATTATTTTTTAATGTATAGTTAGTGGAATCAGGCGTTTCTTTGCGGAAATCCAGGACTAAAGCTGAAAAGGAGAATTAATTTGCTTAAATTTCCAATAAACGACGCCAGCGAATGAACTCAAATACATTCAACTGTAACCACTTGAAAAAACTAGAGCTGGAAGTCGCAAATCTTACAATACAACTCACAACGTGACACAGAAGATGCACCTGGAAACACAACAACACTGACACCAATAGAACAACAAAACACTAGACGCACAACAAAACTTTCGCCATTACACGTGGCATCCTCAGAAGATGTTGTCGCTTCGACAAATTACGAGCGATGAATGTATTTAGAGTTACACGATCGTACTTCCATTTGTATCCCTTTCATTGATCTACAACTAAGCACAACAATCAAAATCACATACAATTGGATTATATAGGTATGTTTTTTCACACTCTTTAATAGTTTTGGATGTACGTTTGAATGTTATGCCTGTTTCTGTGATTTTTTCTTATACCGCGTATCAGATATCGATCGTCACTAATTAACGATTATATAATTGTTAAATTCAACTCCAAGCGATTGAATAATTCGATAGTAGTCTTCATAAATAATTCATTATACTGTTTCTTCGTTAGCGAGACATAATTCAACACGTTAATTTATATCGATGGATATTATACAAATATTTGTATTACGTTTATTCAACGAATTTAAAGTATTTAATATCGTTGCGTTTATTACGAAACTTTTGATAAATATTAACAAAATATTTTATTGGTGTCTTGTCATATTTTGTCTATTATTGACATTATAATTGACTGTGATTGATGAAATATTTACCTTAATTATATAGTTAAAATATTTAGTAGTAGTAATAGAGATAGTTTGACAACCACTTTGGTGTAATGGTCAAGAAGTTGAACATTAACCAAGAGGTCGCTGGTTCAATCCCCGCACTGTACAAACATTTGTGTGCATGAACGTGTCTGTTTGTACTGGTCTGGGTGTATGTAATTATTTAAGTTTATTCACAATACCACTGTTGATTCTGATATCTGTAAAACAAGTGCTTAAGCTACTTACCACAGAGTCAGATCAATGTATGTGATGTTGTTGTATATTTATTATTATTTCAAAAAAATATACAAATACACACGCCAAAATATCAAGGTAAAAACTGTCGGCATGTCTTTTTAAAGTATCTTACTACTAGGTTCTCGTATAAGTGTTGATTTTAGACCAAAACATTAAAGTCTATCGTGCTTTTGACCTTCCAAAAAGACGGACATTCTGTATGACTTATTCATACAACTATGGAACATAAATACTAGATATGTAAGTGTAGATTTTAACAGTTATGTTACATCATAGAAGTTGGTTACACAGTTACGAGTTTCTATGGTGTCGTGTTGGCTCTCTTTCCTTCCCCGTAAAACACAAATGAAGCACTGGTATGGGTGTTTTCTATGTATACTCGTAATATGTATTTATTAACAAAAAAAAGTATTTAAGTATGTTATCCGTTGTCTAGTACCCATAACACAAGCCTCGTAGCTTAATTTGGGACTAGAGAATTGGTGTGGTTGTTGTGAAATATTTATTAATTATTATTATTTTATTTGTTAACTATTTTTTGCGTTCACAACGCTATTTTTGATTCCGAAAACACTTAAAAAATTATTTTCAGCTCCGGTCATCGGGGAGTAATAGAACCCCCGAGAGAAATATTTGTAAAAATATTTCTCTCGGGTGATTTGAGGGTGCCTTTCACAATCATTGATGAAACATACGCTGGCACGCTGGCTTAAAGCGTTAAAAAGCACTTACATAATTCAACGACTCCATTAAGGTTCTCGGTAGCTCAGTGGTCAGAGCATTGGACCGGACTTCCAAAGGTCGGGGGTTCGATTCCTCCCCGATGTCCGGAGCCGAAAAGATTTTTTTAAGTGTTACGTCTTTTATTATTATTTATTAAATATAAATCTTGGAAAATCCAATCGGACCAATATACATGACTGACTAAATAACACATAACACGAATACTAAGTTGACCTTAACAATAAATTCGTATAAACGTCGGGCGCGAGATGATTTGTGACGTCGCGTCGAAACCGACACATTTGCATAAATTATATATCAATTAATAATGCGACAGGATAAATAAACGGTTATTAGAATCGGTGTGACTATTTTTGGATGTTACGAACTTGGTTAGGTAAGGTTAGGTGATGATTTGAATACAATATTGTCATAGTTGATGGAATCAGGCGTTATTTTGAGGAAATTCATGACTATTTTGCTTTAAATTTCCACTAAACGACGCGAGTGTAGGACCCCAAATACATTCAATTGTAACCATCTCAAAAAAACTAGAGCTGGAAGTCGCAGGACTTACAATACAACTCACATCACAACGTGACAAAGAAGATGCATCTGGAATCACAACACTCACACCAAGAAAACCCAGCGTTTCGTTAAATTTAAAGCAAAATAATCCTCTTTTTCAGCTTAACAATATTGTCGTCGGGTTAAATATTTGTCAACTTTGAAAACGCAGGCAGCCTCTATATCTACATAGCGAACCTTTCAAAAACAATACATAAACATACAAACACGAGACAAGCTTCAAATGTCTCTTAAAGTGACACATAGCTGCTCATTTTTCACATTATTGCATAGCAACGGATGTTTCTATACAAGGATAAAGATTTAGGTAGCAATGTACTTAGCTGGTATAAGCATAAGCATACCATAAACATACCACTTTAAAAGTGAAGGGATTAAAGCTCTTTAAATATCGAATACTCCATACCGAATTCACTAGTTACGTTGATCCAAGAAAGAAGACTCAAAAAGAATGTACTGTACAAATGGGTAGTATTCGATGCGATACTTATTAATATAAACGGAATACAAATACACAAAAGAGGTCAGTTTCTAAATCTCATCAGAGCATAGAAAGATTATTCTATCTATCCTCTTGTAGTCTTCGAAAAAAGAACATAAAGGTGGTTTGATCAATTTCTATTTAGCTTTGTCTAAACTTACCAATATTGGGTAGTCAAATAAATAATGACAACAGTGACTAAGTTTCTTGCGCTGCTTCTTCTCAGCGCACTAGCCCAAATTGTAGGGTTAATTATGTTGGGACGTAAAAGTGCTCCTTACAAAATTAAATTGGTTTTATTGGTTTATTGGTTTTAAACCAGCTGAAGCTAATTCTAATCATCTGATCATCCTTTACCCGGTGCGTCGGTGCGGCGACCGGAATAAATTAAAATTATTAATCAAATGATTAGCCCTGCGCGCGCGCAGTCGAATCGATCAGGGGAACACCAGCCATTACTTTCTGCCAGCTTTCGCGCATAGGGAGGATAAATCAGCCAGTTGGCTTTAACACGATTTGCTTTCAAGGAGTCAGTTTATTTTGTTGACTTTTGGTCCACCATCTGGTAATAAACTCGTGCTTGTATATTTTGTCTTTTGATATTATAAAATTTTTTATGGTTTATTTCGCGATTTATTTACACTTTATTTTAACCAGACGTTTCGGACCCTCTTCAGCATACTTTTTAGTACCTACATGTATATCGTTGACCACGTAAAAAGTGTATTTTGAATGTCGAGTTTCAATATTTAGAAATACCGAAAAACTAAATAACATACCACGCAAGGCTTTTTTGTTACATAAGTCGTCACGAGAAATATTAATTTAACATTTTATGCCTTATAATGATTTAATACGCATTGTTAGAAAATAATATAGTTCTTTTTCATTTTAGCTACATTTAATTTTTTTTAAAAAAAACAGATTTCAAGAAGACGCTACGCAATTGGGTTGCACCTTTTCTTTTGCCTGTGGTCTAACTTCGTAACTTGTGGTCAGTAATTATATAGTTTAATTGGATAACGCTAGAAACAATTATAGGGAACGCTGCCGTCGTATCGCACGGACGCAGGCGCAGAAGGCCTCCTTAAAATCATTTATGTGCCGTTTAGTGTGGCGATTTAAAACCTCTAATAGGAGTCTACGGAAAACCACGTATTAACCTCAATTGATCACCTCTTTGACAGTATCTAGAAAGTTGAGAAAATTCTCAAGTCAAGCTTCAATTGCCAGTTTTATAATAGCCGACGTAACATCAAAGATGATGGGTATCTTGAAATTGACGTCAAGTTGACACGCAACTTCCTTCAATCAAATCTAATCAATCAAATGTTTATTTTTGCTATAACATGGTACATAAATGGTGTTACAATTATAAATAAGCCAGCACTGCCATTGATATTGTCAACATGCAAAATTTTAAAACATATTACTCGTAAGCGCAGTACTATCCTTTTAAGAAGAAATAATAATTTTAGTTTTTGAAGCATATAATGATTTTCACGAGCTTCTTATTGCTTTAAGTGATGACATTAGAAGCTCTTATCATTAGTATATTTTGAACGTAGGCAACCGTTACTATAGGTTAGTGACGGTTCCAATAAATTCATCTTATAGGGAAGTGGAATTTATCACTTGTGCTTAATTTTTAAGAGTAGTAACGAGCGCTTATCATTCAATGTAGTCTTCATGGAATTTTAATTTCATAAACCACATAAACTAACTAGCAATTACAATGTCAAGACCAATACGAGTAGGTGGCTACTCAAACCACACAGGTCAACCGTCAAAGATTAACTTGATAAACCACTTTGACGTCTCACTCGCGGGTCGCAGGACATTGGCAAATGTTGCTCATTTGACAGTGTCAATTTTAAAGTACCGTATACCGTCACGCATGCTCTTTAAGTACAGTGAATTTTAAGGACACGCGATGTTCATTTGTCAATATTATTTACATGTTTAGATTAGCGGTAAGTAGGTTTAACTGAAAATTCAACGCAAGCTATGAAAGATATATTTAATGTAACAACTATTATTTAATACACAAGTCTATTATCTTTATTTCTAAGATCTTTGTAGAATTGCAAATTTGTTGTATTCTTGCAAATAAACGATTTCTATCTCTATTTCTATTTTTATTTAAAAATGAGGTCAACTAGCTAGATAAATAGAAGACGAAAAGTTAATATTAGAGGATCAATGCTGAAAGTAGGTTGTTTTCAGCAATAGAAATCTTGCGTTTGGTTTTTGTTATGATGATACAAAAACTTCATCAAACCCGAATTATGCTGATTATTAAAGGTGAAATATCATCAAATTGTGTTTATTTCAATAGCAACTGAAAATAAGTGTCTCTTGAGTAGAAACGGTAAAAGGGCAAAGGGACCCGCTTTGGCTCTAGTATGTACCTATTTTCTAGTCTGCGCTTCACGTGTATAAAGTAGTTGTGCTACTTGCGGTCTAAAGTATTGCTTGCTAAGAATGAGGTTCACCTAACAACGAAGGCAACCAATCATCAGCTTGAAGTGGCAACAATCTGGCCATGTTCAGCTCGGTAATTGTATACCCGGGCCCTACTGTTACAGAAAAGCACACCAAACCTTCGATTTCGTTACAAAATCGCCCTAAATACAGGTGCATAAGACACCGCAGTGGTTAGCGTAATGTGCTGTGGAGTACGCGGGTAGTACAATAAAGCGTGGCGGTCTAGTTCGCGATAGCTCACACGCTCGGTACTTGCCTCCGCGCGCTCTCGGACGAGCTGCTGTCTGCGCTTGCGCAGGCACTGTGCCCATTGTGTCACGAGTTTTATCCGTTGACCTGAGGTGTCGGGTAAAAAATAGTATTTTGGTGACGTTGCCAATATCGTCCTCTTAGTCCTTAAGGTTAACTAGCTCTTACGAATGCTGTAAATACTTGAAAAAAAATCTCTTAGAGGGAAGAAGCGATGAGAGAAGAAGCTATGTTCAAACTTCTCCCCTCCGTGTTTTCTTTTGGCGTATAGCGTAATTACTTATTGACCTTTGAGTTCCATTGATGTAACTAAGTTTTTATTTATTTATAAATACGTCGCAAGGAAACTTGAAGTGGCAACGTTTAAGCCCTGTTAAGCTCGGTAATTGTACACCGTAACTCTACTGCGGGTAGGACGATAAAGCGTGTGTCTAGTTCGCTTAGCTCACGCTCCGTACCTGATTCCGCACGCTATCGGACGAGCTGCTGTCTGCGCTCGCGCAGGCACAGTGCCCATTGTGCCAAGAGATTAATTATCTAAGTAGGAATATTGTAGATCTATTTAAATCGACTAGAAAAGCGCATACTAGTGGGACGGACGTCATTCCAGAAGTGTGGAGATGGAATACCCAGAGAGAAATACATCTGGCCCATAACGGAAATGCCTGGAAAGCCTTGACGCGTGACGTGTAGTTGTGACCACCATAGTCACAGCCTTGAGGTCACGACGGAGAAGAATATAACATCAACCCATCAGGCAACGCTTCTTTTGAGCGAGCAAATGTTGCCAAAGGTATAGTTAGAACTTTGCAAATAAAGAAGAAATACCGAGGAAACCGGCCCTAGTACATAAGTTTGCTAGTGATTAAATTGTAGAATGAGAGAGATTCTCTAATTAATGAACATTTATAAGCTAAAATATTGATCAAGATACCGACGAATGGTCAACTGGAATGTGATCATAACTTGTAGGCACTATTCTCAGTTTTAAAGCTTTAAGACACAAATTGTAAGAAAATATAAAATTGTTTGGTCTTTAACAATGTGAACCCGTCCAAACAATGTCCACGGTATCAGATGACGAAGGATCTTATTTATGCGCGGCACCCACACCGGCACTTACGCGCGTCGACAGCGCGACTTATGCGCGCGCGCAGCGGACGTAACCAGTCGCTTTTTAACTAAACAGGGCAGATAATTGCTAGATTCTGCGGGATTTATAGTGAAGTGAGGGTGGACAAGGGTAGTGAATAATAGAGTATGATAAATTGTGAGATAATTTAACAAGTTTATGCAATTTTCAATATGGAGTGCTTCGCTCTTAATTTTCAATAATGATAGTCCTCCTGGCCGATTTCGACTGCGGCGGCCAATCTCAACAGAGATCAGCCAACAACGCAGGAGATATTATACTCGCAGAGCACAAGTGTGAGCGTAATACACAGCTGCACTCACTGTTCCATCACTCTCAAAGTTCGGTGAGACGGCAATCCGACATGACCGGAGAGAAATCAGGCGCATGACCAACGGCTTAATGGCTTTCTGAGGCACGGGGTAACACCGCCAGCTTCCTGACTGCGAGCTGTTTTTGAGAAACGCATGACAGAAAATCTCATAAACAATTTTGGCTCGACCTGGGATTCGAACCCAAGACCCTCTCGGATGTAAGGCAGAAACTTTGCCACTACATCAACGAGGCAACTACACTCGTACCGGTGGACAAATAGATACTTCCATAATTAGACGAGACAGTAGTTTTCCTATCAACATAAGAGGTACAGTAAAAAAATGTGTACAGCGAAACCATACCATAGCGAGAAGACAGGACAGGGACAGAAGGACGTGCAAAAAGGGGTTTTAAGGTCACAAAATAGTCTTGCTATTCTTGTCAGGACGGCCTCTGAGTTTGTACAACAGTTCATTTCAGTCATCATATCAATCATGTTCACTTTCTACCTGTGGTAACTTGAAGATACTTAGGGCCAGTTGTAAAAAATTAGTCATCCAGTAGATTAATTATCCAAACTTAAAACTTAAGGGACTTCATCCTCAGTGTTGGGCAAACATATTATTTCAGTCATTAGATTGGCAAAAAGCTGCATTCAGATTAATTACAATACAATATCTTTATCGGCCGATCGCGGACACGGTTACATTACAAGTGACAGTTCACTCAATAGGCGGAATGCGAACAACACTGGCTGGGGACAACTTTAATTCAGCTATCAAACAGGTTCGCTTTTATAGACCAGCGGTACACAACCTGTGGTCACTTAGAGATAGAAAACAAACCATCTGTTTCCTTATTTTATTCCAAACAACAAAGAAATTGACGATGTTTAAAAGTACTGTTGCGAAAGACTGATAAACACCTTGTACAGTGAGCGAAAATAAAATTAAACATAATGTTTCATAACTCAGAAAACAGAACTATGCCTACTTTGAGAGGTTTTAAATCGTCTCAAATGAGGCTTTCTCAAAAGTAAACTCAATGTGTTCTGTGAAATAAAAACACACTTAAAGAAAAATGGACTGCCACAGGCGGGACTCGAACCTGCACCTCTCGCAAACCAGGTTATTGCTTTTCCAACTGAGCTACCGTGACACTTACTCATCGGTCCGAATTTCTTTAAGTGCTCCTTAGGCTGCAGCCAGTCATAATTCATCACTGCTGTGGTAAGATACCCTATATTTTTCTTTTAGGGTGTTTTAATTTCACATTGTAAAGAAATTTGCATTGTCAATGCTAAAGAAATAAATAAACTCAATCAATCTCTCCTTATACCTTAGTATAATACGAGTATTAAACAACAACAACACAATTTTTTTTTAAATTTGGTATTTGTACTTGCGTATGTATTTTTATTTTGAGGTCTATGATTGTGATGTCCTAATCTAATAAACGCTTTCTTTCTTTCCACACATATACACCATATTTGTTTCTTCGGTTTACGCGAACAGTAGACATTGAAATGATACACTTTTTACGGAATATCCGCGATTTATTTACATTTTATTTTAACCTGACGTTTCGGAACCTTTTCAGCGTCCGTGGTCACGGGTAAACTAAGGTGTTAGTTAGCCTACCATCACTCAAAAATATGAAGTTACGTTCCTATCCACACAAAATGAGCTTACAGTTTCTTGAGGTCTTGCAGTGCGGGGTCTAGCTTGAGTCTCGGCTAAAACAGGATCCCAAGCTGGTGAAATTTTCTAACCATCTTCTCTATGAACATTAGGGTGTTAAAATTTTAAATAAATTGAGAAATAATCAGTAAAAAGTTTATCATTTCAATGTCTACACCTGAGGAAAGATAGTCCTGGACAGTGCCATTGAGGCAAAGCATGTACAAACAATTTTATCCAACTTCGTACGCACAACATGACCTAGTAAACGCATCGCTCGTCGAAAATCCGCATCGCTTTATCAAAGCTTGTTAAACAGCTACCGATCCCTGAGCTAAGCCTAAGCCTGCAGTTACTGTTGCAAAACCAAGTCAGCTGTACTGCCCAGTGGTCACGCAAACCCAGGCGGGCGGGTATCTCTTGGGGATTCGATAATTAATATGCTAATGGCCACTGTGCCCACCCGACAGACGTGACGCGCATACTGGGTTGGCACAGATTAGAGAATATACAGATGCACCATCCCTAATCCATATTCCCATCCCGGCTAGATGGACAGACGACCTGAAGAAGGCAGCTGGTAGTGACTGGATGCAAAGGGCGGGAGATCGTGCGCTGTGGCACTCCTTGGGGGAGGCCTATGTCCAGCTGTGGACTGCCACAGGCTGATATGATGAAGCCATCTTTAAGTGATGACTGATTAAAGATTACAGACGCACAACACCTTTGAAGTGACTAATTAATGTTCCTCATTAAGCTACTCATTTTCGTTGCAAAATCACCCTTATTACTTAAGTACAAGATACCGCAGTGATTAGCTTGACGCGAGGCCGTGCGTACCTAACTTGTTTGGTTTATCAAGAAGCAATTCCGACCGGTACACGCAGAGTTCAGTGTGGATTAAGAAATTGTCGTTTATTGCTCGATATAAGAAAAATAATCTCTAAAGTTTTGAA
Source organism: Pyrausta despicata (assembly GCA_963921415.1). Classification (NCBI taxonomy): domain Eukaryota; kingdom Metazoa; phylum Arthropoda; class Insecta; order Lepidoptera; family Crambidae; genus Pyrausta; species Pyrausta despicata. The sequence goes on along the minus strand of OY992850.1, from coordinate 1,043,649 downwards.
AATAATTAATGGAACATTTTTCGTTATGCCTCAGTAATCATTAATCGATTAAATACGATATTTTTAATTATATTTGATTGCAGTGGCAATGGTTTCAAACATATTAATGCTTGGTGCCACTAAAGTGACACGAAAGGTCATGTTTGTTCCGCAATTTAATGAAGTTATTCAAATCATAAATTGGAAATTTACTTGCGATAGTATTATTTGTCTGTCGCAGCGGGTGGCTTTAAACATTGCGAAATAATTTAGCAGTTATTTAGCTATTAGCGCTTGAAATAGACATGAGTTTGATATAATGTGTAATTTGATTACAATAAAGCCTAAAGAATAGATGCTGTTTGACATATACGAACGTAGGCTGAATATCTTATAAGCAGATACCTACGCGAGTTAAACAATACGTTGCCGTCAATTATTTTCATGGAATAGGTATAATATATTGACAACCACTTTGGTGTAATGGTCAAGAAGTTGTCTATTAACCTAGAGGTCGCGGGTTCGATCCCGGCACTGTACAAACATTTGTGTGCATGAACATGTCTATTTGTACTGGTTTGGGTGTTATATGTTTTTATTTAAGTTTATTTGTAATACCACTGTTGATTCTGATATCTGTAACACAAGTGCTTAAGTTACTTACCACGGAGTCAGATCAATAATAATAATAATAATAATAAATTTTCTTTATTCAGGTGCTAAGTCCCATTATACATCACAAATATATATGAAAAACATAAAATACAGTAAAAGTATGTAAATGGATAAAATAATACTAAATTAAAATTTGTATACAGTTATAAAATTAATAGAATTTAATTTAATTTAATTAATTAATATGCAATACTAATTCAACGTCGATTCGCCTTCCGGTGAATATCGAGCCAATGTCTGTAGATAGGACTACAATAGAGATCCTCGCTGACCGCCGCGAGTATACTGTTAGGGGAGCTGCGAAGTCTTTCCCAAAACGACGCAACCCTCCGTCGAATTACCGCAAAGAAGTCAGACACTCTCGCTTCGGCAAACATAGCAGAAGCACTACAATATCTCGGCAACTTCATGAGGATGCGGTAAGCATCATTGTACTGCACTCTCAAAGTGCCAAAAGATGATTGTTTGTACTTCACCCACAGCTGCGACGTATAGAAGCACCGACAATATGCCCTGAAAAGAGTTTTCTTAGCTTCCACACTGCAGCTGCTAAATCTTCGGGCAATCATGTTGCACCGAATCAAGAGCGCTCGTCTTTCGCGTTCAATATCGAGTTCGTCTTTCAAATCTTCTGTTAGGATATGGCCCAGATACTTGAATGAGGTGACAACCCGTACTGCTGAGCCATTTAATCGAACTTCAGGAACTTTCTCCGGACCTTTTCTAGACCTGAAAACTAGCATTACCGTCTTAAGAACGTTATACTTTAGTCCATGAGCCTTAACATAACGCTCACAAACTGAAAGAAGCCTTCTAAGTCCTCCAATCGATGGGCTGAGAAGCACCATGTTATCGGCATAACTCAAATTGTTGACACTTACACCTCCAAGATGACAGCCGACTCCGGTGCTCCTCAGCTCAGCGATCAGGTCATTCATATATATGTTAAAGAGGTCCGGGGACGTAAGCCCGCCTTGACGAACACCGCAATCTAATCGAAAATTATTAGATGTCGCGTCGCCCCATCTCACATTATTCGTTTGGTTTCCGTACCAGTACTCGAGCAGATTGATAACTTCTACCGAGACACCCGAAGCACGTAGTTTGCTCCAGAGAATATTATAATTCACCAGATCAAACGCGCTGCTCAGGTCTAAAAAGCAGGCGTAGACTGAAGTGTCCCTACCGAGATAGTAATTGACTGTGTGTTTTAGACTTAATATAGCTGAGTCAGTTGACAAACCTGGACGGAAACCAAACAGTGCCTCATCTAACTTAACTTCGCGCAGCAGTTCGGGCTGTAAAAGGCGCTCTAAAATTTTGCCTATCACCGTACCGAGGGATATTGGTCGGTAATTATTTGCTGCGTTTAGGTCTCCGGTTCTATTTTTAACGATGGGTACCATTACTGTTTTCATCAGAGATTCTGGTAAATAGCTGTATCTCAAACAAAGATTAAATAATGCGCACAGTTTATCGTATAGAACATCACCAGCACAGACTATGTGCTCAATACTTAATGCATCATGGCCAGGAGATTTTCCACGTTTTATTAATTTAATTTCTTTGGTAACTTGCCTGCAGGTAAAACGGACTTGAGAGTCTGAAAAATAGGTCTGATTTTCAGTCTCTCTATAAGCAGAATCTCTATTTACAGGCATCGGCTCGATCTTAAATCTACTCGCGAACAAATTTGCGATTTCTTTTTGCTGTGTGAGACCCTCCAAGGATACTGGCAAACTAGCTTTATTGTTACTTTTTTTTACATTGAACCAAAATTGCGGAAATTGTTTGTTTTTATGCAGTGAGGCTAACATGTCCATTTGAATCATTTCCTGATTTTTTTGACACCATTTGACCTTATTTTTGTATGTGATGTTGTTGTATAACTGTATATATCATAACGTACGTTACTTTTATAATGAGTTTCTTAATTGATTAAATAACGAATCTGTCAAAAGTGGGATTTTCATACGTCAAATGAAGCGACGCGGTAATGTTAATAAAAAAAGGAAAAATACTGAATGTCATTTTCTGTACTTTAGGCACATTAATGAGTTACTAAACGTTACTCTTTGTCCTTTGCGATTTGCGTGCGCGCGCGCAGTAAAGAGTTGTGATTTACGCGCGCAGCCCGCGTGTGACTGACACTTGCGCCTGCAATTGCTATTGACAGCAAAAAACACATCAACATAATCTACTTCTCCTTTGCGTGGACTATACTTGACCCTTATTAAGAATGAAGTACCAATGTCATAGTTAATTGGCACCTACCTCACATGCAGATGTGCAACAAAGCCGCTACTAAAGTTAGTAGAACTCTTTCAAAACTTACTGTTGTGTCGTTGCGTTGCTCACGTATGACAACGCCTTAGCCAGTACAGTCAAAAAAGTTTGTGCGTGGGATCACGCACGCTGTCACTACCTCTAATGTCACTACAGTGATTTAGTCTAATCGGGCTACGCGTATACCATCTAACACCTCCCAAAAAGAATTCTCTCAATATCAAAGACACCTCCGCTAGAGAAAGGTAACTTGACTTACTAGTAGAACAAAAGTTCGCATTTCTTGACGTTAAACGTAAGTAATACGCTCTCATTCGTAACGTTTAATGTTTCTTTGAAACCATGTCTATGTTTTGTACAAAACCAAACTATATATAAATAAATTAAAAATATACACATTTGCTCTGCTTTTTTCAATAGTCAGTTAACAAAAATATAGTTATAAATATAGTAATATATAGTCAGTTAACAAAATAGTCAGTTAACAAAATTTCAAGATGGTTGATTTTAAAAGTCGTCATTATAATCCCACCAAAAACATTTTCATGTAAAATGTTGCCAAGGCGAGCCCATATGACTCGCACTGTCAAAAAGTTATCAGATCTCATGTAGAGCCAAGCTTCTAACACTACACGCCCTAACTCTACAAGGCCTAACTTCAAAAACTCTACACCTTAGTCAAAATATGTGGCTTGGCCATTTCGCTACATTCACATCGGCGTAAGGTGAAAAATCAATTCACTGTTCATTACTTTTGTGTTATACAATAGTTCTTATATATTTTGACTAAGGTGTAGAGTTTGTGAAGTTAGGCCTTGTAGAGTTAGGGCGTGTAGTGTTAGAAGCTTGGCTCTACATGAGATCTGATAACTTTTTGACAGTGCGAGTCATATGGGCTCGCCTTGGCAACATTTTACATGAAAATGTTTTTGGTGGGATTTCATTTCTTTTTGTAAGTTATTTGTAATAAAAAAAATAATTAATTTTTTCTTCTTTTTGTGGGGTGTATTTCTTGCACATCAGAGACGCCTTTTTTATAGCCCACTCTCTCTCTATCTTTGCCTTTTTTGTTTTTAAATTGATACTTTGTCTCAGCCCCCTGGTCTCATACAAACTCCCATCCCCTAGTTTAAGGGGTTGGGGGATGAAAGTTACAAGTTTTATAATTTTTTTGTTGTTTGTGTGCTAATACTAGCTTACATACAAAATTTCAGCTTTCTAGGACATTAGGAAATACCTTAATAATTTTGATGATCATCAGTGAGTCAGTGACGAAATCAGCGTTTTTTAGATATAAATAAAATCTGAAGTGTAAAATCTAATGTAATTAAAACTTAATATGTTCAATAAGTCCGCTATTGACAATATATCCCGAAAATTTTGTTGATCTAGCATAATCCAAACCCAAGTTATGAGGGTTCAAAAAAACGACGAAGCGCTTCGAGAAAAGGTAGGTAGTGCCCGTGCGCTTCGCTTGGCTCGTCTTGGCGGGGGCACTACCGTGCCCCCAGATTCAAAACTAAAGTAAGCTTAAACTAGCCCGGTTCATATCTACCAGTCTTACTCGTATAACTATTTATCTGTCTATTGAAAAATCAGCCATGGCAGCCTGTAAGTAAGGCAGCACTCTAAAATGACCCCTAATGATCAGTGTATATCAATGTGTGGTGTACGCTTTGTTGGTAGTCCTTACTAAATAAATTAATAAAGTTGCATGATATCGGAAGGTGAATATAATAAAATATAGGCATAAGCCCTCTGAACTCGTAAGGAATATAACTTAGGATTAGTCTGATTTTGACAAATTATCAGTAACCGCACCGTGACAGAACTAATTATTCCGTTTTTATTCTCTAGTTTTTAAGTGTAGCGCGTTTGACTAGGGAGGCCAAATAGTAAGACTTAAGATACATTCGCAAAGACGGCTAATTCAAAATGAAAATTACACACACAAGATTACTTAATGATGACTTATAGTTTCTTTCAGCTCTTTTCAATGAAAAAATCTTAGAAGTTTCAAAATGACAATTTCCACGATTTAACCTTAAGACTAGGACTACGTAGAATACCATTGTAGGTTTCGGTATATTTTTTTTTCAAACTGTTATTATTGATAGATAAGCGAAACTCTAAAAACACGAAAGTACTTTTGAGTGGATTCAGTAATCAGCGAAAAGGTTAAAATGGTTTTACAATAACTTGTTGTTACGTTGTCTCTTTCAATTAAACTCATTTATTTCGCAGGTGTGAGTGGTTTACAAGATGTTCGAATATAATAGTACGAGTATTACGTACATTCATCACTTAGCCTAATGGCATGCAAAATGTTTGGCGGTTAAATATTATAATATGTATTATCTACAATGTCAATTCAATTTATATAATACAAATGTCATATAATTTAATGTGTCTTTTGTTAGATAAAAAGCTAGATACATATTTGATTAAATTTATATTAATAATTTAAAATTGCAATGAAATCCCTTGGAGATAACTTTAGTCACCCTACTTTCAGCACCGTAGTCTACACTAAGCCTTAAAATAATGACATATTAATATTAAAACACCTCATTTGCGCTTATATGGACCGGCGAGAATATATTTGCTTGCCCACATGCCATTCGCTAATAGTCCCGTGTAACGACGCCAGAACGAAGCGCAGGCGCAGCTGTCTATAAAACTGCACTTTTATTGCGGTTCTGGTAATGTTATATTTAATTACCATCGAAATTTTACGTTTTCTTGCTGCCGTTGAACACCTGATTCGGGTGAAATAAGATTTCTCTAAAGGTACATCATCGGAGAAATAAAATCTTCCCGACTTCGCTGGCTAGGACATGTGGAGAGGATGGGAGAGGATCGAGCCACAAAAAGAGCGTATCTTGGACCTCTTTCCAAGCGCCGGCCGGTGGGGCGTCCAAGATATCGCTGGAAGGACGAGGTCGCCAAAGACCTGAAAGAGCTAAAAGTGTCCGACTGGTCAGATTTGGCACAGAATAGGGAAGAGTGGCGCACTTTAATATCGAAGGCCAAGATCCACTTCGGGTCGCTGAGCCAGTGAAGTAAGTAAGGTACAGCTCGGTCCTTTAAAAACAATCTCAGGTGAAATAGGGTATGCCTTCTCGTCTTAGGTCCGATACCTTCTAAAAACAGACCTGGTGATTACAGGCCTTGTGCATAGATTTCAGTAAATTCTGCGATCCTAAGAGACAAATTTCGTTTTGGCCGGTGGGTGGAAGGAGACCCTACTATATACGCTTTCTATCAAATGTTCCTTAATAATAATCAAAACAACAAAATCATTTAGCGCTTTTGGAATAGCTCTGTAAGCCTTTGTGTCGAACTTTTCATGAAAAATATTTACAATACCGCAATCAATAATTATTTACATTAAATTTTCTTTTAATATCCACTGCGACATAAAAGTTATTAAATACCTATTTAATCCCATGTCTTAAACAGTAATAAAAATAATCAAAAAGAAAGAGAAGTTTTAAGTGCAATATAAATTATAAGCAGAGCTGTGCATTTGAGTGTCATGGTGTTTAAACATGTAAACCTCATTGATTGCAATTTGAGATGCGTTAGATAGATTGCATAGTATTTTATGCAGTTCAATCATGCATACATAAACTAAGAATTCATATGCTTAAAAAGGTTGAAATATATCTTATGTTTTAATATTGAGAAAAACGTTACGTTCATTTTTGAAATAATTAGTAGGTATGTAAAAAAGGTACACCAGTAAATTTACGTTCCTATTAATTCAATGTTTCTTTAACCGAAAGTTGTCTGGAAGAGATCGCTACAAGCGATAAGACCGCCTAAATTGTACATCTTGCTTTGTTAAACTTGTCTGTAATGTTTGTTTTGTGTTGTACAATACAATAAAGTGTTAATTTATCTATCTACCCTTCAATAATATTCATCGAGCTAAGATGTCATCAGTTTCTACATCTTTGAGCACAACAATTCATAGTAATTAATAATAGATCGTAGTAGTAAGTATGAATAAAGAAGCCGCAAAACGAAATCAAATAAAACTTTCTATCAGACCAGCGAAATATTTTGTATCGAACACTATTTAGAAGAGATTATTCTTTTTGATAAAACATTGAAAAAACTGAACAACGTAATTCATTCGTGAATATGTAAATTTGCAACTAACTTGCATGACCTTAAACTTTTTAACGCAATTAAATTCACTAACATATTAATTCTTGATTAGCTGATAACGTTATTATTACATAAACTCGCACATCTGTAAATTTTAATCGTTAAAAACACTGGCCGCAAAGCATAACAACGAATGAAAAACATGATTGAATTCTAAATTCGAAACCGAAATGTTGGGCGCGCGCTATCGACAGCGTCAATTCGCGCTGCGCCCGTCACGTTTGACAGGCGCGCCGTCAAAATCAGCTGACAGGGCCAGTCAAACGCCGGCGTGTTCTAAATTTAAATAAAGAGATTGACGTTGACGCGATATGGAACTGCCAGGCCTGTCATGCCGCTTTCAGCCGAGCGTCATATCGCCGGTTTATTTTCACGGAGATTGTTTTCGTTCAGCTCGTTATTTCACGTATTTTATTTATTTGCTGCTCGCTTTTAAAACAACATTATTTGATGTTACGCAATAACTAGTCTGCTCTTTTCATCCGTTCAAGTGATTGTTAACTTGTTTCGAATGTGTTCGTTAGTCTTACCTTTAGACCTTTTTCTTTTATTTCTTCTGATAAAGTTACCAATAGATATCATGTTGATAGAATCAGTGATTATCTGCTATTAAATGTTCAAGAATAGCAAAAAGCTACACACTTATCATATAATCTCAGAAACTACAAGTGCTGCAAGATTTAAATTTTGCATGGTTTTTTATTGGGAAGTAGGTGTTCATTAACACGGGATTTTACACAATATTTTTATTTGTTAAGTATTTTTCGCGTTTACAACGCTATTTTTTAATTTCGAAAAGACAACACTTAAAAAATTCTTTTCGTCTCCGGTCATCAGGGAGGAATCGAACCCCCAGACCTTTCGAAGTCCGGTCCAATGCTCTGACCACTGAGCTACCGAGAACCTTAATGGAGTCGTTGAATTTTGTAAGTGCTTTTTAACGCTTTGAGCCAGCGTATGTTTCATCAATGACTGTGGGAGACACCCTCAAATCACCCGAGAGAAATATTTAAAATAGCGTTGTAAACGCGAAAAATACTTAAAAAATAAAATTTTAGCCTGTTTCGTCTTAATCGATTGTTAAATATTTGTAAAAATATTTCTCTCGGGTGATTTGAGGGTGTCTCCCACAATCATTGATGAAACATACGCTGGCTCAAAGCGTTAAAAAGCACTTACAAAATTCAACGACAATAGGTATGTGGACTATTTTTGGTAGTGTTTAAAACTATACATAAGTGCAACAAATACCTTTAAAACAAGTTATTTAAATTTTTATTACAAACTAGCGGACCAGGCATACGTTTTCCTTTTCCACACGTTGTTTTTTTTTTAATTTTATGATCTTTTAAACCTTCCCTGGACTACCACGAATATTTCGAGACTAAAATTTGTCAAATCGGTTCAGCCGTTCTCGAGTTTTAGCGAGACTAACGAACAGCAATTCATTTTTATATATAAGAAGATTTCGCGCCAGAACGTGGATACCTGTAAAACTACCGCTGTGACGTCACTTGTTCCAAAACATTGTCGAAGTTGTATGTAATAGAAATTTATTTTGTGCATTGCAGATACTTTCTATAATTGGTCTAACTAATTAAATTGTCATCTATCTTCATTCCACGTAGCATTTCCCTTTGAGAGAGCTTTGCAGTTCTAGTCTTTATGCAAATCTGAAGTATCCGGCTCCCTAAAAAACCTAAACTTTTCATAGGACCAATAAATACATCTTATCTTTTACACATTTCATTTCATTATTACTTGATTCGAATAAAATAAAATTATAAGTACTTACTAAGCATTTTCTTTGTTTTCTATATCTCGCTTATTGTATCACATAATTATAACAAAAGCCACATTCCAGGCTTTTCATACAAAAACTCATTTTATTTTTACACAACCATCACTTAGTTGAAATCAAAAATAGTAGCCGCTGACGTATCAGCCCGCAAATCAGGTGCCTTTAAGGCTCGGAGCGAGGGGAGAGGGGGGTGGGGAACTTAAGTGAACGAGAACAAAACGAAGGGACAGTGTTGATGTAGAGTTACTGCGCGCTGTGCTCTACTGGACTGACCCGCCTAAAAATGTGTGGAGTCGTGTTTTTGGCTACAAAAAATAGTAAGCTTTATAAAACCTTGTCAATAACCAAGTTAAGAAATGTTACTGTTGTCAGTGATTTCGCTACTGTTACCGTGGCCAAAGAGCATTCAAAGAGTGGCCTTAATATATTAATTATTGATTTTTAAGGTGACGTACCTTAAAAGGAAAAATACTTAGGTCCACTGTCCCTGGAAGCTGTAGAAAAATCAACCTTCTAAGCCAACGCAATCAAAAGATACACCCATTTAAGCCGCAAATTCCGCAAATTTTCGAAACTCGCACGGTAATCAAAACCTACAGGGTACTTCCCGTAAACTTGGAATCTTGAAATTTAGTACGAAGTCACGTCTTATAGTACAGATATAGGAAAAATTACGAAAACCGTAAATTTTCAGTTTCATCATATAAAAAAAAAATTGAAAAATATTTTTGACAATTTTGAAATTTTCAAAGTTACTACTCCTTATCTACAGATTTGTACGGAACCCTCGGTGCGCGAGTCCAACTCGCACTTGACTGGTTTTTTCTAAATTGTTTCAACGAACATACCAATTACCTAGCCCCAAACTAGGCGTTAGCTTGTGCTATGATGGCTAGCATAACGGATAGAAATCCTTAAATATATGTATAAACACCCATGACTCAGGAAAAATGCTCATGCTCATCACACAAACATTCGCCCCTAGCAGGATTAGAACCCGCGACAGCTGGTTTTGTAGTCTGGACCTCAGACCACTAGACCAAAGCTGTCGTCAAATCAATTGATCAATCAAGTCGTCGTTGATTGATCAACTAAGCTTTTTCATAGGAGATTCAAATTTGTTTGCTAACTTATTTGTACAGAGACCAGCACATCAGGCTACCCAATATTGTAGCAAAATCGCCCGTATCACAATCATATAAGATACCGCAGTGTTTACGTGCTGGCCACCGTACTAGCTCACAGGTAACACACAACTTGTAACGATAAGTACCTATATCACAGAAACATTACTACAAATAAACAGATTTAAAATTGCGACATAAACAATTCAGGCGGTGTTATCGCGCATGGTGTATGTAAACCAAAAAAGAATTTCAGACTCGAACTATGATAACTGTCGAAAAAAAATATATTTTATATTGTCTAGCGTCTCCACTCCACCCCCTGTGCCATTATTTGAGACAGGATCGCGAGCGGCGATAGCGCGGCGGCAGACATTTTTTACCGCGTCTTTTTGCCGTGTTTCTGTTTCGTGTCCACATACGCTAATGCCGGATCGGATGGATCTAGGACGAGGTATCTTGCGGTATGGGAAGACCTTTAATTAACGTTTGTTTGGGCGCTGGCGCTGATGGAAGGGAGATTCTGGGTGATTTGTGATTGTTGAAACACGGAACGATAGTAATCCAACTATGTATTTGCCTATTTTTACGGATCCGCCAGACAGGTGATCAACGCAGTACCTCTTAGTAGGCTAAATGATATCAAATGCTGGGTTTTTACTTTGCCAAATGAAACTGTGTGTTTTAGTGTTTATAGTAGGTATTGTAAGTTTTAGTTGTAACTATTAAAAATATTTCATGTTGCAGTGCAGCAAGCGAATAACGCTCAAATGAACGAAACTAACTTCATGCTTTAAACGAAACCAGCAATGATCGTAATGTCATGTTCCTACCTCAGACCTCTTCAGCATTGGTCAATTTGGTCGTCTTGTGCTACCCGAGCATAATGCTAATTATTCGTAATGGACTGGTAACTTCACGCTGGTTCTACCTGCCAGTACCATTGACCTTCTAGGGCCCACGGTAACGTACGCCGTGCTGTTTTGACGGTTTTAACATAAGTAGGAAGGTTAAGAATTTTAAATTGGAAGGAAAGTAAATTTGTTTTAAAAATATTTGTGGTTGTTACTCAGTGCGGTTGTAGCACTCGAAATAGTCGCATTAAAAGATTGAAAGATCACAGAGCCTACCACCTACATCTAAGTAGATTGTGTAGTACAGCATAGCAAGACTAGTGTTATTAAAATGCTGTTGGCAAAAGTGGAGAAAGAGATCAAACTGACGAAGATATATAGAATGTAGGATGGAGACGATGAATACATGGAACGGAATGCAGAGGAATGAGTGAAAGGGAACGGAGTGAGTGAAGGAAGGACGTACGGCCATATATTTGAAGACGTAAGACGTTGCTTGTGTACGATTATTTTCTGTTTTCAAACCTGTTAAAAAAATTTTGGAAGAAAAGAATACCATCTTTAATTTCTACATGAATTATGGAGGGATTGACACGCACTATAGTGAGTCAGAGTTCAATTGAAGTTTTAATGACATTGCATAAGATAGGATGCATGTTGTATTGCTTTGTTAGCACATTAAGAAGGTACCATAACTTAAGCATAATTCGTTAATCGGAACTGAAAGTTCCTTAACATTAATTTATCAGTATTCGTGACTATAACGAACTATAACATCATTCTAATTCTGAAAATAAGTATCATTTTCCATACATAGAACAGCTTAAAAATTAACGTAAAAACGTGACATTATAAATTAATTACGTACTTCAATGGTCTGAAAGTTTAAGTAGATGCCATAAGAACGTAATTCGCCACACAGGACCAACGTTCAGGACAATAAATGTGGGTACCTAAGCGAGTCCACGATTCATTTGCACTTTGTTTTTATGTAGACAACCGCACCTCAAGTTAATACAAAATGAGCAATCCCCTTTTTCAACTTTAGACTTTAAAACCAGACAGAATAAAGATCGAAATCAATTCCACAAAAGCGATGTTGTGTACTAATTTGATGCGCGTTGTGTGTTCGATTCCCCGGCTAAGTAAATGGCATTGCTCCGGTCCGGCACCACTTGACTTCACATTAAACCTTTATCATTCCATAAAACTATATTGGTAATAAATTAAACAACCAACTGCTGCTCTTGCGCATTCAAAAATGCGATTCGATTCGTAGTTGGAACACACCTGGATGCATATAAAAATTCCTTAATTTCGCCAATATCTTTCACTATTAAGGGCCACTTATTTCAATGGCCACCGCATTGTGGGAGATTTAATCGCAGCCCAGCCAATACGGGGACCCGTCCGCTCCCGATGACAGATAGCGACGAAATGCGTTTAAAATTTTAAACTTGGAACGTGGCGGTGCGTGCGCGCATACGCTGAAATTCCGTAATGAGCAGGTGAGCGGTATCTCGACGGCGCTGTCAACTTAGCGTCGCAGAAATGTTAAAACACAAATAATTAGTGCTCAACTCCGACTCACAATGAAATAACAATTTCAATGTCATTGTTCGCTAGTTCTCTAACAAGTTGATAATTTTTTAACACCAGTTCCAAGCTGTTGATCGCTGGCAATTATTTGTGTCTTGTGAATCCAATGTTATAAAGAATGCGATGCGTCATCGCGCCTTTCATTGTGGACGGGTGAATGTGTCTAAGCGTAAGTTAATTTCCTTTAGCGATAAGAAAGTAGTTCGCCATTATGTTAACACCTTGATCGTCTATTATTTACAATGTTTTCATTAATTTAGACGTCAAAATATGGCTCCCTTTTATCATTCTACATTTTTGTTCTGCCTGTTTTATCTACAAAGGGATATCTTTCAGGCAGGCGTGTTGGTAAGTTGAAATAAATATTGTTTATAAAATAAAATTTTCAACTGAATATAAGGCCTCCTTAAATTAGCAATAAGAAATAAAATACCTGAGTGTTTTTGTTTAGTGAAAAAAACAAACAAAATCATCCAATACATTTCAGAGATGATCTAATAAAATAAACTAAAAATAAATAAAAATGTATTAATCAAAACCAACTCAGTCATCATCTCACTATACCGTAAACATGAATGACACGTAGACTCAGTCTTTGCCTCGTTGGGCTTAGTCTTGGGTCAAGAGCAAACCTATCCCAAATAAAATAAAAAATCAAGCAGACAAATCAATCTAAGAATTGCACTTCGTATTTTCTAAATCAGTGGTATCGATCGAACGAGTCGTGATCGATCGATCGATCGATTTGTCGACGGTGGATGTTGATCTCATATTTCAATGATAAATGATGCTGGGTTACTAGGTAAATTTTAAGGTATTTATATTGATGAAGTGATGACAGCAAAGCCAGCTAAGTATTGCGGCCAGAAGAACTGATTGAAAAATCTCAGAACCGAACTGAAGATACCTTTTCAGATTGCTGGCAATAGGCTATGACACCGCCAATCGTTGACATACTTTTTATTGTCTGTTAAAACGGTCTGCCTCCATAGATTTTGTATGGGAATACATGAACGTAACGTCACGGTCATGTATCAGAAATCGGACTCAATAGACCAAATATTTATTGAGTTTTGTGTGTTTAAAAAAAACAGCTACAGCTTTTTGGAAATATATTGGTTGTATTAAAGTTAATACATAGGGGCTATGTTTTTTAAACGACATGGTCTTGAAAATATTTAATATAGGTGTCGTCATGCCAATTGCTTGTCTTGGAACTACTTGTATGGAGAAGGGGAAAGCAGTTGACGTCATACGGTTCATGATGATGGTGATGCCGGGTATAGCTTTTGGATAACACAGTTATGAAAAGCCGATAGAAACTAAATCAAAAACAATATAGAGAAAAGCTTACATCAAAATTTGCAAGGAAACAGCCGGTAATTTCAAAAATACCTTAATAACTCCAAAATTGAAAAACAAACTTCCAAAATCAGTGTTGCCATAAAAATGCAACAACTACGCACTGCGAGGCGATTCATTAAAAGTTTGCCACTGATGACCCGCGTATTTATGCGGCTGGCCACACCAACGAGCCAAGTTAGATTGGGCTATAACAGCCCAATGCCGAGGTGGGGTCTTTTTGGCCAATGTTATTTGTTGCAAATGCTGTTAAATAACATTGAACGCGATGGAATTCTTCAGACGCAGAAAATAACTTTACTGTTGTAAATTCATTTTCCTTACGGAATATCATAGGTTGCGCTGATACAATCGTAGCAAAATCGTAATGAAATTGCCCATTATTTCATTTTGTATTTCATTTTTTTTAAATTAATTGAATCAATCAAAAATTTTTTGAGCATATGGTCTCCTCTTTTCCTGATCAGTTCACATGAAACAGAAATTTGTATCTACGTACGTAAAAATATAGCTTCATAGGTCCCAATGAATTTGCGATCCACTGTGACCCAATATGAAGTGATTCACTGATCCCTATTGGCCGTTATTGAATACATTTAAACGATACAAAAACTACGTATTATAATGACACCTACGTATTATGGTGAGTGCACCTGTGTATTGCGCTCACACTTGTGCACAATAATATCTCCTGCGCAGTTGGTTGATCTCTGTTGAGATTGGCCGCCGTGGTCGAAATCGGCCAGGAGGACTTTTATTATTACTATTATTATAATGACAAAACAACATTCTTGATCACATGATTGATGAAGTCATTAGATAGCGTATGACAAAATGAAAACTTTTCCAATAAACTTAGCAGTAATACAAATTTTTAAATGTCGTACACTTTTTTAATTTTACTACCGATCAGATTGCAAAACTGTGATTCTGATCCTTGAAAGTGCGACAACTACTAGTTGAGTAGGAGATGTGTATTAACGAGCGACGACGCGTTAATACGTGTGCGTGAGTGTAACACACATGGAGAAATTATGAATTTTCACACTGTACCCCGTGATCCAGCGTTCCCCACTCTCCCCTGCCCTTGTTTTTTTTCAGCAAGTATTCCGTGAACACCGGCAACACTACTACAAGTTAGATTGGGCGCCGGCGCGGGGTCATGTAATCAGTCGTAATGCGCATCCTGATCGAGCACGCGTGATGAGATCTTCAACAAATTTAATTTTTGCCGGCGAAAAATCCACGAAAATGTAGCAGGTAGGATTTTTGGGAGTTTTATAAAAAAAAATGTCTGAACTATACGCGTGGACAGCAACGGCTGACGTCTGTACACACAATATGTGTCTACTCTTTGCACTCTACTGGCCCAATCAAGAAAAATATGAATAAGGAGATAATTATTATGTAGGTCATAAATTGTAGTTAAGAAAACAAGTCAAAATCCCGGGAGGGGACGCTCCACGTGGGCTTGGGTGGGCCTGCGCAGGATGCGTCCAAGGCTGCGGGTGTGGGGGACAGTTTTGGCTGTCCCTCGCGGTCGGGTGCGGTCGCGGGAGGAGAGTCGTCTTGGTGTGTCGTTGCCGTGCGGCCTATCTCCCGCGACCAAACGGGGGCGCACCGTTGGATGGCGCTGCGGTGGGGCCGCAGAGGAAGAGGAGATGCGGTGTGTCGTTGCCGTCCTCCCTGTCCTCTGCGGCCGTGTGGGAGTTAGTTTTGGTGGCGGAGCCCAACACCTTGCTCCGCCGCCAAGGAGTTTGTGGCCCTCGGGCTATCCGCCGGGGTGCCGTGGTGAATGCTCACGCGACCCCATGGCACCCCCACAATGGCGGAGTGGTGGAAAGCGCTGTGGTTTTAGTGGGTATTACGGCCTTGCACACCAGCCGTTGAGTCCCACATACCCCCCTGCAGTTGTGTGGGGGGCATGCGTAAAAGCATTTCCACAGCGAAAAAAAAAAAAAAAAAAAAAAAAAGGGATTGCAACTTACAATTTGTTTTTGGCTAATTCAATCTTGTGGATTGCAATATTATGACGTTTTTCAGACGCTACAACCTGACTTGTATGGAGATTGCATGAAAATATTTTTGTTTTATTGATATTATCTTTCGCGCGGTTACGTATCATCAGGCTAAAACTGTGACTTTTGATTGACTGAAAATTTAGTTAGGTTGTGTGAAGTTACCTTTTAATCTTTGATCGTTAAATTCTTTATAGCCTACCTACTGTAATGGACACTATAAGATTAACTTTTTGTGGCCCCGAACGACATCGAGTGAGGAGAGTGCTGGCGCTCTGTATTAAAGGCCCTCAAGCCTAGTTCAGACTCCAGTTCTCTCACAATCAAACCAATTTCATCCATAAAATGTAATCTTTATGTACTGATGGTTGTGATATAAAAAATAAATATTTTATTATTAGTATTATAACCATGTCTGTCGCAGAACCGACGAGAGGTGGAGCAGGAAGGTTCTTGAATGACCACGTTTAGGTTAACGTAGTGTGGAACGCCCCGCGG
This sequence comes from Pyrausta despicata, assembly GCA_963921415.1. NCBI lineage: Eukaryota > Metazoa > Arthropoda > Insecta > Lepidoptera > Crambidae > Pyrausta > Pyrausta despicata. The sequence goes on along the minus strand of OY992850.1, from coordinate 1,027,277 downwards.
ATAGATGGACAGACGACCTGAAGAAGGCAGCTGGTAGTGACTGGATGCAAAGGGCGGGAGATCGTGAGCTGTGGCGCTCCTTGGAGGAGGCCTATGTCAGCAGTGTAACAGGCTGATATGATGATGATTATTATAATCAACGGCCTGTTGTATTTGAAAGATTAGGTTGGCTGTGAGCAGGCTTTACAAGCTGGTTCAGACATAAAAGCTTTACCAGAATCAAATATGATAGTGTTCAAAGCTTGTCTAAATACGAGTAAGAGAACATTTCCCACCAATACGAAATTTTTGTCTCCATTTAGCTTTTATAACAAGTTTTGTCAATCCTGATCTTCAAATAACCTAACTTAGCTCTCATATTTCGTTAAACTTTCAAGATTGTCCTATTAGCTATTGGTAAGTCAGGTGTCTGAAAGAGATATAATATTATTCTAGCACGTCTTTTGTGCGTAAATGCCTTAACAGATTCTTAATTTAATATGTTTTTTTTTTATATTATCCAAAGCCAATAAGTAGGTTTATTCATCTTTTAAGCTAATTATGAAGTGGTTATTTGGAACAGTGCAGAATTGCTTATAATAACAATGTACTCGTATCAAACTCATGAATACTCTTAGTTGTAAAAAAATTTGTAATATACAAAATGCAAGTACTTAACAAAGTACTCTGTAAAAAAAACATCTTAAACATCATAAAATAAACGCAAACATACTTAAATATCCATTTAACAATGTAAACCCATAATAAAGCAACTTTTACCGCAATATTAAAGTATCAAAAAGCTTTAAAAAGTTCGCTTTACTCAAAGTTTTCATTCAAAACAACAGCTTTGCGAAACGCCTAGCGCCATCTATGCAGCGACGTTGTCAACGCGGAGTTGAATGAAACAAGAAGGAAAACTGCATTCTAATTTCAAAATAAAACAAAATCTGGTCGCTAATAAGAAGGATTTATTCATCTTTAAATGAAAAAAAAGTTTATTAAACTCTTGGAATATCTGAAAGGTTACATTCCAGTCACAATAATGCCTATCAGCCAGAAGTCGATAGCCTTTATGATTTTGTTTTATTTGCGATGTTTAATTAAACGCATCGGAGTCTGGATGGGCATTGTCCGACTTACCTGCGCGCCGATTTAAATCCGCTGCCGACCGGTTAGGCCGCGTCATCCACCTTTTATTTTCAATAATTTATTTACTTCTCAAAATACACCACAAGCACGCATCATTCAATTCAAAATACGCTTACAAAATGTATTTTTACTTTTCCGCGAAACCACCACCGTCATTTTTGTTTACAAAACAATGTCGAATTGTCAGAAATCATTATTATATTTTTTAATTACCTCTTTTGGCAAAAGCATACCTACATACAGCCAGGAGTTTTAATTTAGGAATCGAGTTTCGAATTTGGAATCGTGCCGCTCGCATTCCGAGCGTTTGATTTTCGCGCCGCGCGTACAAAACATTCGATGCGTTTCGCGCGTCTGCCGCGATGTCCGTCAAATGCCGGGGGCGGACCCGAGGGCCGGGCCTCGACCGCGCTCGGCTGCGTTCGGGAACGCTCGCTCTGTAGTGCACAAGGCGAGTTGAGTCACAATCGTTTAGTGCTCTTGTTTTTTATTCAACATCCCATTTATTACGACTGGTAAGTTATTATTGCATTTTAATTCGATTATTACACTCAAATGGATTAGTTGACGAAGTGTGTTGTGCTGTTTTTCGTGTTATCGTCAACAAGGCGTCTGTACTTTCTTGTTTTGTTTTGATTTATAAAAAGTTCATTTTTTAATAAAATTATATGATAATTAGTCTTACGATAAATCTTCCTTGATTATTTCAGTAAAAGCAAGTCATCGTTTGACTTTAATTAAGTTTTATCTGTGATTGACAAAACATAACCTCAAAATATTTTTCTCTTGACAGGTGCTCCGGTTTTATCTACGCGGCGACAGATGGCGTTGCTCGAGAGGCGGAGTTTGTGAACTGCGGCCGCTAGACGTATGTCATTCGCGATAATTGAAGGTTAGTTTGGTATTGTCGAAAATTTTAGATAAAACGTTGTTTATTTTACGGCATCGAACCCCGAACCCGACGCTGCTCGTAAACACGCGGCGCGGTAATGGACTAGAGTTTTTGAAATCTCTCTTATTTATTGATTCATTTGTTTTGTTTGAGAGAGCACAATACAATAGACAGTTTATCATACCCAGTTGAAATACAACTCGATCTTATTTATGCTTCAAACTAAAAATGTAGTGCTGGTGATTTATTTTTGTTTGGATCTATTTTTTTATCATAGCAACCGAAGCCTAGCCATTGAGATAGTTAAAAACATGTTTATTGCACTTTTACCACACGGCGCCACAGCGCGCTCAAGACAACACGGTTTTAGAACTTTCGGAACATTTTAATTTTTTTTTCTGTACCTGCTAATGATTGGGCAAACAACATAGATGTTATGCAGTTGCCGTGTGAAAAATAAGTCAAATACCCCGACGTGTATCGCTTGAGAAATAACAAAGCTGAATTTGTAAGACCGATCTTGGTTTCCTTTTCGTATCTTCTGTTATGTCACAATGCAATATTTACGATGAATTTTTTATTAAAAATCTACTAAATTACAATAACTAGTAAGTATCAAGCTACAAAACATAACATAACATTGATATCTATGCTAACTTATGCTTTCTTTCAAACATTTTATAATTAGGCTCTAAGTATTGATAGTTTTAACACTCCGAACATCGTCACTGCGTTTGAAAAGTAAAAATCTATACGTACAAACCAACCACCTCGCGCGCGGACCAATGTTAGTTTCTCAGATCTGCTTTCTATGCATATATCTTATTCAGTTTAAAGAGTCCGCAGCAAGCAGTCATATTATCTGGCCAACATTAAAAAAAGATCACTCACTGATTTACCAATCGGATTGACCGAAAATCAACCAACACCCATTCTGGCCGCATTTCATCACATTAACACAAGGGTCATATCACCCGCCGTTACATCCAGCCTACAACTATAAGAACGAGAGTTATTCCCTCGGCACTCCTCAGTACATCGGCGGTCCCTCTTCGTCAGAAGTGCTCGCTGTTGATCCACTGCAACCTCCTTGGTAGCGTCAGCAGGAAAAGAACAAGACCTATTTACTGAGATTTGTAAAAATAGATTTCTTTTTTATTTACCTAGTAACTGAACAGCCTAAGAAATTTGGATTACCTGACGAATTTTCACGAAGCAGCCAAGAAGTTAATGAAATGTTCGAATTCATACAAGAAATATGAAATTATTTACTTTGCAAACTTAAAAAGTGAATGGAAGTACCATTCTACTGTTATCTTAATCTCGGATCATTTATGGGTTCTAAGTTTAAATAAATGTTTGCTTAGCTTTGTTAAGATAATGCTTACCGCAATCTAATTTTAGGTAAGCTTATTCTAAGCTCTCTTCTCTGTGTCTGGGTACTAAAAGGCATTTAATATATGTCGCACCGACAAATTTTAAATTTTACTTCGTTCATTTGATCTCTTTTCATCAACCATAACGCGTAGTTCTTTCCTCGACTTACAAACTTCAAAAAATTGGGAGATTTGTTTCTTCCCAACTGCCAGTGCACTCCAATCCCGGACATTTGTTGAAAGAAGCAAAAAATATAGATAGAAACTTAGAAAAAAAAACGTTGATGCGGTGCGGACGGTCCAAGTCGTCGCTGGGGGCCGCCTCTTGACAGATTTATTGCGTGCGTGGCCGTTACTCGTACGCACCGCCCCACCCCGCCCGTCTCGAATTAAAACGTTCCATTTTCAAAATTCTTCTAAATCCCGCACGATTGAATTTATTTTTATATTTATTACGCTCACCTGAGTTTTGTTGTTGACCGTACGTTTTTTGCGAGGCGATGTCCGATTCATTTAGATGTGTTTTCATATTTCCAAATATATTTTTTTGCCTTTTTTGCATGCGATTTGTTTTCAATTTCGCACACCTAAGACATCCAAATCAGATAGTAGCAACTTCGGAACGCAAAGTGGTTAGCAACAATGAAACAATGGACAAAGCACTAATTCCTCAAATGATATCCCATTATAAGTTTAAAAATTTATCGCCGCAGCAGAGCCGAAAACAATGCAACCCGCAACGGTACATTTTTAAGCGAAAAGAATTAAAATTTATGACTAAGTACAAACAATGAGGGTAATGCATCACTCGTCATAAAGGACAGATTTCGTCTGTCCCCCTTGACAGATTTACGGCGATTGCATAATAGACGCAACTGCACTGCACGCTGCTTCTATGCTCTATGGTCCCACAAAAACGGGATGGGAAAAAAACTTTCACTAAGCAGATCCATTTTTGAATACCTATTGCTATTGACGAGAGCGACGAGATAAAGAAACTGCTCAAAAGAGGTCATCGTTTGAAATTTTTAAATTTTGATGTAACTGTTTCTTAGAAAAAATATCACTTTTACAGTCGTCCAAATTAATTAAATTAAAAAAAATGTCTTTCAAATCATGAAACATATTTTAGTTACATGCTGGACAGAAAATTCAAATGATTTTATTTTCATTTGATTTAAAGCGTTAGGTATCATCGCATAAGTAAGTCGTTAGAATGCTCGATTCGTAACATCACAAAATACAGGTGGATTAGAATTTAGAATAAATTCGTTACAATAAATGCGGGCTAATTAATAATAAATCAAGTGTCCCCGGATTATCCGTGACGTGGCAGGACAAATGTTTCCGGCCGGGCGGCCATTTTGTTCATTTTATTATTTTTATTTAGGGAATAAAAATTTATGGGCTGAAATCGCCTTCGCGTAGATCGTCATAGACTCGCCATACTCCGATCTGGTTGAATTATGAACGGTTTTAATAGCTTGCGGTTCGCACGGCGAAAAAGGTCGAATAATATATCGACGTTTAAATGGCACGATTTAAATTCATGTTGTTGGGGAGACAAGTGGACATTCGGTCAGCTTGTTTATTATTTTTGTAACGATAAATGGGTTTCGACGGATTGAGATAGGGCCCAGCATTCCTCTGTGAGGAATCCATAACGTAATCATATTTTTCTGGCAACCCTTGGAATACTTTGTTTATAATACCACTTGTACCAATTATGTCAGTAAATTAGAACAGCAAATGTTGATATTGCTCTTTCAGCAGCAGAGGTCATTCAAATCAAAGCACCTACTATGAAAACACAAATACCTAAGTGCATCATGTTGTTTAGTTTAAATTTCGTTAAGTGACACCAACCACTGGTACCGAAACCAGTTTCCACCTAGATGGCACATCGCATCTACATTTCATTTAACGACTACATAAACTGCGCAAGAACTCCGCATCCGAGTCGCGCAGTGCGCGCGCGCAGCTCCGCGCACAATCGGCTTATTAACCAGAGAAAGAAACACTATCTCGCTCAATTTATCTGCACTTCTGCAGTTGCCTAGCGACGCGGACGCATACACAACCACAAACAATAACTTGTAATACAAGGCTGCGTACAAATTTAGTTATCCACCCACTCGGCCGGCTCGATTATTTATAATAAACTCTTTTTATACATTTTGTTTCCGATTCAACATAAATAAGATATGTTATTTAAAGCCAATATATCACTTGACAGGTGGTAGGCAGGTCTGCTTTTTCCGTCATGCCAGTTCCGACTCAATCATGCGAAGCTTAGGGATGTTATTCGGTCGTCTGCCGCGTTGGGTCGTCGGGTCGAAACGGACGTTTCATAAGATTTACACATACATCAAAGTAAGGCTTTGTGTGAATGTAGTGAGAGATTTTAATCAACGTCTGAACCGGCAATATGTTGGCCTGAATGCACCGTCCGTATCACGAATGTACTTGGAGTAATTAACTTTAAACGATTAATTAACGAGATCTGGTACCAATTCCAGGTATCGATCGATTCGGTACCATTTCGACAAATGCGACGATTAATTCGAGATGCCGAAGGAGGCGACGTGGCGAGAGATCACATTTCGCGTTCGTGGAATGAACCTGACTACTTAAAATGTCTATAAATTCTTTTAAAATGTACACCGAGAGACAAAAGGCCAGTTTTTAATTCAACACGGAATAATGCATGCATTTTGAATGTCGTTAAAAAGCACTCACTGAAATACGAAATGGCATTACTTAAATAAAATATTATTTTATTCGATATAAAATCCACCTTTGAATTGAAACTTTATATCAGACTGAGTGCAGTATGAAAAAATTGGTAGTCACAATATGTCCTTAAAAGGGCAAACAAAGTCGTCAGTTTATCTTCAATATCCCTCTACGTACATCTATATAGAAAAGCGAATAGAACTCCTAGACTAAGAAAACTTTACAGTAGTTGTATAGATAGTATTATCGATTGTTTTAGTGTAATTTTTTTGTTAATTTTTCTATCTTAATTCACGTAAAGCTTCCCCATCCACAGCTAACATTTCGTACAATTCCATTTCCTTTGTGTCTAAACAGCGTCAACTTCAAAGCCGCTGTAACTTTTATGGATCAGTATAGGACCGCTAGCGCCATCTAGCGGCGATTGGCAAAAACCTACAATGGGGGTGCCCGGCTGGCACTTTTTCGGCGACAATTACCACTGTTAATTGCTCGTGGGCCATCGTACAAGTGTTGTTTGTCGGCGAAGGCTGACGGCGGGCGTCGCGGCGTGCGTCGGCGTTGCGACGGCGAGCGGCTGTCGGCGTCGGCGAACGCTAATCGATGCGCGCCACTGCGCTGTCTTCCGACTGCGGCCATTACGCACCTTTATAGCCGCCCGACCCGCCCGCGCCCCTCCAAGGCGGCACATGACGAATCAATATGCCCGCTACCGACTCAACACTTATTTATTTCACACGATTTATTAGCCGAATGCCTGTAAACTTTTATGCGCCCCCCTCGACCCCATGCTTTATGATGGACACGATAAAATTCTATGTTTGCGCCCGCTCCGAATGCGAACAGATGTCTGCAGCCGCGAGTTATGCCCGTGGATGCCACGAAAAAACTTCTGAAACTTGCCCCCGACTTACCTGCGCGGCAATAACAGTTTCTTTTTACAATTCGCTCCATTAATTACAGTTTTATTTTGCGAGCGGTGCAATTAACGTTTGTTACTTTTTTGCGGGTCGCAGGCGCTCCTCTAGACAAAATGTCGGCCGGAAATGTGTAATTTTTTCACAAATATTGCGGAAGGAAGGCAGCGGCGACGCTTCCGGTCTGTTTAGGTGGTTTTTATGTTAATCGCGAGATTTGCTGGGTTTCTTGGCGATTATTCGCGCGCCGTTCGCCCTTACGAATTAGCGCTGTGGCCTGCCTCGGAATGGCGGGTAGTCGACTGCCTACCTCGTTCATACTGATGTGGCTCGCAACACAGCCTTGTCCCATTTAGTTGGGGTCGGGGATCTTATGAATAACAACGGCTGGTCCAAGGCTGTTGTCAGATCTTCTAGAGTTAACTGTGGAAACTCGTTTGAATATTCTTTGTTGAACATGTTTCAACTTTCGTCGGGTTGGTCTTAAATAGAATATGGTTCCATGATTGACATGAATACAAGAAAAAGGAAAACTTTAATCAATGAATTGTACTTATGATATTATTCAATCGTCACTATGCATCAGCCACACACGTCATGTATGAATTAAATATAACTCTGTCGGGCAAAGGTTGTGTATGTATGTAGTATCTAGTTGCAAAATCGTTGACTGATCAATTTTACTTAGAAATTAGGAATTATGTCTAAGAATGTTTCCTTAGAGACGGCTACAACTCGTGAACCCGGTGCGTTGGCCACTCGACAAAGGAGATCGACAATTAGGTAGTCATGATGATGCAAGGTGAGGGGTGCTACATTAACTTCGCACCCCTATCCTCCTGCCCATAACGCAAACATCTGCCCATTGCAATCCAAATCAAATCTTCCCAAAATGCCTTTCAAATCTTCCGGGCTTCCATCTCAAAATTGCGCCCCACAATATCTTGAGACGCATAACAGAGTACAGACAAACAGGCTAATCCGCTGTATCGTAAATTGTCAGTTTATGACGTGCGGAACGGAACGACGGGGAGTTTTCTAATTCCGACCCCCTCCCGCCCGCGCCCCGCTCTGATGCGCTAATTCGTGTAAGCAGTTTCTGAACGCGTTGTTTCGACTTCACTCCAATTTGCCAGTCACAACACTAGCTGTCACTACCCTATTGTCTAACCTACAAAGTCGGTATTCCTCTGTATAGAACGAAGAACACTTTGCGAGCTTATCGTCGGCCTTTACATAGAGTTGCGCAATTTACATATATTTGTTTGTTCGGTTTTTAAATTGGGAATTAACCGTGTTAATCGGGGCGCTAAACACTGAGTTTAATTAAAATTTTGAAAGTCGTGTCATTAGTTTTAGGAATATTGGGAAAAAGCTGGGAAATTGGGAAAATTTTCATAGCCAACATCAATGCAAGGCTAGCCAGTGTCCGTAGAACTATTCTTAGATTTGAATTGTAGAGTCAAAAACTAACTTAAGGCCTCTGTTTTGTGCGTTAACGACAATTAACGATGATTAGTGGCAACACAGACCACTTTTGATTAAACCTAGCTTCCCATTTAAGTTACGATGTAGGATGTTGATACAAAAATGTATATATAAATCTAACACTAACGAACGGAAACGCCAAAAGATACGTCTCTGTCATCGACACGACGGTTTTAAATAATCCGTAATTTACGCGTGGCGTGACGTTAAACCATTAATGAATTATTATTTATTTCGGTACGACAACATAAAATTTATATGGACATAATAAATTCATTGGATTCATCGAGGTTGTAGCGGAGCGGACGGACGGACAGATATTACGTTGCTAGAATCAAAGCCGAGACGGGATCGCCGCTGCGCCATGCCTGCGCGCGCGCATCAGCAATTAATACTCTTCATTTAATCGATTCCTTCAATTATTCCACCTTGATATATGTTAATCCTTTCGGCCGGCCTCCCGGGATATTGTTGGCTATAATTACGTGGGAGGCGTCTTCTATTGACAAGTATTGATGTTTTTAATCTGATGTTAGGATAAGACATTAGTATGCTCTCGTCCGCTTTGATTTGTGGCCGGTCGGCTCATTGGATCGTAATTATTGGATTTCGGCGCGATATTTATTGGCATTTCTTCTCAGTGTTGATTTATCATCGGGCCGTCGTGCCAGGAGATATATAGCGACGCCTCGACGCCTGCCCGTCGCCGGTGATCGTCTTTTTTCGTTTATTAACGCGAATCCCTGAGGTACACCCAATACGTCATATTTCAATACGTTACGCGCCAGGACATATGATCACCTCCATTAGGCGTTCCCGTAGGATTATCGCGTCACGGCGGAGTAATGAGATGGCGAAAAATATTGGAAATATAACAATAATAAGGGCACAGCTGCGCCGCTAGGGGCGCTGTCGGCGCGCGACACGAATGATTACAATCTATCGATTGCGACTGTTTACGTTATAATTAAATGTTAATGACGGCGTTTTTGTTTTCACGGCCATTAGTCATGGTGGCTCGTTAAAGTTTTTAATTCCATGCATTATTGCCGTTATCGGAGATTTGAGTGGTTATAACTTATAATTAGGTTGGTTGTTTGGTAAACCTACCTACTCATTTTGATGTAGGACTTAAATTTTTCATGTCGTCATCATCATGCAATATCTTTTTTTTTAAATAATATTCTCATGTTCCTACCATTACCTCATGTTAATTGTTACGATAGCCGGTATGCTCATTACTACCTTTATCTAATTGTTAAATTTAATTTGAAACGATGCTAGTAACATTTTTCCATTAATTATTTTATTCAAAGCCAAGTCTGCTTTAAAACGAAAAATTGATAAACTAAGGAATTTCAAAACTAAAATTTCCGTTAATGTCTGCGATTTACAACTAGTGGCGCCATCTGTTATCAGTTCCATACACTACACTTGACAAACAAGTTATAAATAAGTTTGTAAAAAGATAACTACCTAATAATTTCCCCACAGTTTTTACAACTTAAAGCACTTTGAATTGCGAAGTGAGTAAGGTAGGTACTTTAATTATAATTTTCTAGCGCTAACAATTTCCCGCCGAAATGATGGATTAACGTCGAACGAGTCGAGCGGTTTTAAAACGCAAACAGGAGCCGGCCAATATTGCGCTGCTAATACGAAGCTAGGGTTCATACGCCACACTATTCTAAAAAAAATCTATTATTATAATGAAATGTGTGGATAAGAACGAAACTTAATATTTTTGAGTGATAGTAGTTTAGAATTTTTTCAAAACTATGTTATGACAACTAACATCTAAGTCTACTTGTGACCAAAGAAGCTGAAAAGGGTCCGAAACGTCAGGTTAAAATAAAATGTGAATAAATCACGAAATAATACGTTACAAAGTGTATTACTTCAATGACAGAAAAATTCAACCTTTAGTCTATTTGTAACCACGGATGCTGAAAAGGGTCCGAAAGATCAGGTTGAAATAAAATGCAAATAAATCGCAAAAATTCTGTAAAAGTAGGTATATCATTTTATTCACACTATAATATTATAAATGTGAAAGTGTATAAGTCTGCATGTTTGTCCGTAATTGGGATGATGACACCTATCTTAAATATTGTCAAGAACATGGTGTTTAAAAAACATAGCCCATATGAAGTTAATACAACCAATATATTTCAAAAAAGCTGTAGAAACCAATTTTAAAACACACAAAACGCAAGAAATATTCGGTCAATTGACTCCGATTTCTGACACATGACCGTGACGTCACAATCATTTATTACCATACGAAATCTATGGAGACAGACCGTTTTGACAGATAATAAAAAGTATGTCAACGATTGGTGGTGTCGTCTAAACAATTCTCGCTGAAACCACTGAACGAATTTTTGATTAAATTTGGACTTTTTTACAATAATTGTATACCTATTGTATATACCTACAAACAGGGTATGAGCTGACTTGGTTGATAGGATACTTTTTATCCGGATTAATATTCCTGTTTTATCCTAAGGCAGCATCCCATGTGATGAAACAGGAATCTTGGCAAGTCTCTTTTTTTTCTAAAAACTACGAGTTGTTTGAATGTCAAAGGAAAAAAATAATTAAAACAAACACCTCTGTCACAATTGCTACTTTTTCAAGATATTAAATAAATACATTTTAGCAAGTAATAACTAAAAAATTTTGAAATATCATTTTCTGTGCAGTGTAAACTATTTTAATGCACGTTGTGTCACTTAAAGTGCCCCAACTCACTGTACCCTTTTCATTATCAGTTATAATATAACACATATAAAGTTTTTGACATAAACTTTATAAAAATACTATATTTTAACGGCGCCACCCCTGCCGTGCCAATCAGGTAGCTCAGTCAATTTTCAATGTTCTCCGTTAATAAGCGCGTCAACGCCGCGCTAGAACACTTTTCGCGTTTTTATTGCCGCAAGACGCCGGCTTTGCCCGATATTATTATGTCAACTTGACAATGCACACGGGTACACATGTGCCAATCTATAATATAAAAATGAATCGCAAAATGTTTTGGTAAGCGCATAACTCAAGCACGCCTGGACCAATTTGGCCAATTCTTTTTTTATGATATTCCTTAAAGTATGGGCAGAACAACGTCTGCGGGGTCCGCTAGTTTAATATAAGATAAAACGAACTTCTTGAAGTGAAGTTCGATCGATATTTTTTGACTCGCTTCAAACGAAAGATATGAATAAGTAAATATTACATTTATTTTGGTTTACATGTAGTACCCTTCTTAGGTACGCGGTAATGTCGCACAATGTATGAAAACTGTTAAAATTCAAAACTTACCACCACTTTCGGTCACCCAGAGATCTGACGGTCATAGAGAGTAACAAGATAAGTCCGGGTGGGGGTGACCGGAAGTGGTGCAAAATTTTAAATTTTAATAGTTTTCATACTCTTTAAACATTGTGCGACTCTGCCGGGTACCTAAAACATGTAAAACAAAATAAATATTATACTTATTCATTTATATCTGAGTATGTAGCGACGAAAAGTAATCATGGTTTTGAGTGTGAGGTGGAAAGTAATTTGGGAAATTAGATTCTCATTATTTTCCTGTTGAGTTGACAGAGCTACAGCCGCGACAGGCTTGGTTTGGCAGGTTTTTTAATTATTTACAAACTGATGCAATTGAACAATAGAATCTTAAAATATCGGTAACACGCGTATTTACAAAATGCTATCATTAGCTTTTTCCTGACTTTGTAAATTTTCAATTCATATACATTACTCAAATTCAATACAGAATATTGAAAGTAAAATCATAGGCTACTGATTGATTAATGAATAATGACACACACAACACTTTTATACATCACTGACCATTTACATCAGCGTATTCGACGCGTGTAGAACTAGAACGCTAATTTCGCTATTTCAGACACAAGCAGAGTGGCGCAGTGGAAGCGTGCTGGGCCCATAACCCAGAGGTCCGTAGATCGAAACTACGCTCTGCTATCATAAACGTCTATGACATCATTTTTGAGTTTTTTAGTTCAGTTTTTGTTTTGATTTACTTTTTTAAGTTTTTTCTGTTTTTTTTATCTAATAAAAAAATGCAAATATTTATTTACGACTTTCAGCGCCATCTAGTGATAGATGTATCAACTATCAATTGTGATTTTTGTTTTAAATAAACTTTTTTTATGTTCTGAAATAACATTTTAATTTTAAATAATTATAAATCGGAAATAATAAATAGATAGATTAACACTTTTTGAAAGAAAGATGTAACTTAGGCGGTCGTATCGCTTGTAGCGATTTTTTCGATAACAGCTAATTATAACATAATCTAATAACAACTTCATATAGCAAGAATCAATAAGCATCATTAATAAAGTTATTATTAGTTACGCTTTAATTAGAATTAAGTATCGTTTCCAATAACAAAACAAACAAGCATAAAGAGAACTCGACGACCGTTTGGTGCATAGGTCTACATGTCGGACTTTAAAACCAAGGGTCGCGGATTCGATCCCCGCTGAGTACAAGCATATGTGTGCATGAACATGTGTGTTTGTACTGGTCTGGGTGTTTTCTATGTATAATATGTATTTATTTACAAAAAAAAAGTATTTAAGTATGTTTATCCGTTGTCTAGTACCCATAACACAAGCCTCGTAGCTTAATTTGGGACTAGAGATTTGGTGTGATTGTTGTGAAATATTTATTATTATTATTATTATAACTTGGTATGACCAAAACTAACACACCAAATCTAATATTGGCATATTTGTATCTATAAATAGTTCGTGCATCATACAACACTAAGAACACGGCCAAGGCGAAGTTTTTTTTTAATTCGTCCGCTGTAATAGAGATAATAAATAATAGTAACCAAAACTCAGTAGTAATAACCGCGTATGTTCCCAGAGCGCGAGAGATTTATGTTTAATTGAAACCTTCGTGTTTGCTGCCTGCTGCAGGCATTGTGCGCAATAGGGTGTTCAACAAAGTGACTAGGCGAACGTACCTTTGGTTTGATTGTGTTTTGTGTTTAAATGGAATTAGCTTTTTTACAGCTCAGTAATGGCCATTAGCAAAGCGACAGACAATTTTTTTTAAGTGTATTTATTTATTTAAGCTTTATTGCACAACAATACTTTGTACAAAAGGTGGACTTAACGCCGTAGGGCATTCTCTACCAGTCATACCTTTGGGCTAAGCAGAAATGATTAATAATAAAGATAAAGATAATAATAAAGTAATGATAAAGTTGGCTCAATACTATGCGATGCGATAACATTACATTCCTATAAATATTTATTATACTTGTGTGTTTAAATTTAACAAAGACTAGACAATGATAATACTCTGAAAATTACTATACGGTAGTCAGCACGTCACGGTAAACACTGCACTATCGTATGCGCCTGTGATACGGGCGTTTTTCAACAAAAATGTGTAGCCTGATGTGCTGGCCATGTACACACGGCAACTCGTCAATTCATTCACTGCGGTATCTTATGCTTTGGTAAAAAGGGTGATTTTGCAACATAAATTAGTAGCTTAATGTGGAGCCGTGTGTGCCTATCATTTAATCAGTAACTATTTTCTAAATGTAAAGGGGATATATATTTTAGTGATACATATGACATAAGTTATAGGGATTTCAGTACAGCAGACCAAGCTGTCTACTCTGGAGTTTACTCCTTAAGAATCGATTTTCATATATGTAGGTATAAGGCCGGGGTATGAAAATATACGGGAGTAAAATCAAATTCCCGATGTTATCCGATGTCACGCGATGTTACACGATGTTACCCGAAGACGCATCGGTCATTTTCTGACACATTGAACCGAGTATTGTGTAGGTGTATTGTAGTAAGTATGTATTACGGAGACTACTATAGAAATATAAACATATTTCTATGTTTATGAAATATAAACATATTTCTATGGTTTTGTTATGTATTTTAACAGATTCATTGTATATGTAAAAGCAATGTATCATACATGCTTTAAGTATCATAAAAAATGCATTCATTTATCCTTATTCATTAATCTATTTACTTTTTATAACCGTTGTGAGATGACACACACACTTTTTTACGAATCATATGTAGTCTCATTTATTCCAGACAAAACAAATATTTTTTATTTAATAAATCTAAAAGAAATAATGATACTCAAACAAAAACTAGCGACATTACCTTAGCTACTTTAGGTATTATTAACACTTACGTATTTTTCATTCGTAGTGATCTCATAGCACACACCCGCAGCAGTTGGCGGATGCAAAAGCTGACACCAGAAACTTTTTCTAAATGTAACGGATATTATTACTACTTCCGTAGCATTTTATTGCACATTTTAGTACATATAATAATTTCTATTATATATGGCAGTCATTTCTTCCAAGCACAGAATTGTCTTTTTATTCCACGTTTTAGTACATATAATAATTTCTTATAGTTGATGGAATCAGGCGTTACTTCGCGAAAATCCATGACTAAAGCTGAAAAAAGGATTATTTTGCTTTAAATTTTCTCTAAACGACGCCAGCGCTGGAACCCAAATATATCCAACTGTACCTAACCACCTGAAAAAACTAGAGCTGGAAGTCGCAGTACTTACATTACAACTGAAAACGTGACACAGAAGCTGCACCTGGAATCACAACACTGACACCAACAAAATACTCAACGCGTTTCGCCACTACACGTGGCATCCTCAGGAGATGTTGTCGCTTCGACAGACTACGAACGAATAATTTATTTGCTAGTCATTTCTTCCAAGCTCAGTATAGTCACTCTACCTGCGACACGGCAAGTGTACCCGTGTCGCCGACGGCGTCTTGCAACAATCGACATTGTTTGATTATAACCGACCCACCTAGTGAGATGTTCCGATACAAATCAAACCTGCGCTGCGCCTGCGCTGATATTCAATGCATTCTTGCAGGATCACTTACTATGGAGATCAAAAATCCATTCGTTCCAGAACGAGAACTATGATTTGAAAGCGAAAATTCAAACTAGCAGTTCTGGCTGACTGTGTAGCTACTTAGTACTATTTTCTATTAGTCTTAATCATCATCATAAGATAAAGAAAAATACAATACAACACCATATACATTGATCTGACTCCGTGGTAAGTAGCTTAAGCACTTGTATTACAGATATCAGAATCAACAGTGGTATTACAAATGAACATAAATAAATACATATTATAACACCCAGACCAGAACAAACAGAACCCGCGACCTCTTGGTTAATAGTCAAATTCTTAACCATTACACCAAAGTGGGTGTCATTTATTTATTTATTTATTATACCAACATGGCATTAAACGTACTTTACTATTAAACTCCTAATATCATTCGAATCAGTAAGACTTCAAGCTTTTAAGAGTTGTTGTTAATTTGACTGTTGGCGTAGACAACTACTCAATAATAATAATGTTGGTAAGATTGTCTCTCGATCGAGCTTGGATCTACTTACTTATGTATAACTTATCGGACTATGTGCATTGCACGTAAATCAAGTAAAACATGACATCGTCATTCGCGAATCATAAAGTCCGCCACCTTGGATTTGTATATGTACCTACGTAAGCTTGAAACCCACATAAGTGTTACTCTCGAATTGACCTCGATCCTACCGGTGAGTTGGGTCATTTTCTTCAGCCCACACAAAAGTTGAACAAAGTTCAGCAATAGAGCTCTCACTCCGATTGCGATCATCTACGCGAAACACATAACAGCCAACAAACGGCTTACATACCTAACAATGGGTTCAAAGGTGGCGATCCGTCATTGGTTTAGTGCACAGCGTCATTAGTCTACGTCAGTGCACCACCGCGCACTCGCGCGCCGGCCAATCAGCGCGCGCGCCCCGTCGCGAGCCTGATCGCCTGCGCCCGCGCACATATCTCTCCCGTCAACGTTCAAAGGCCCCTCTACAAACGTATCTCTTATTCGTCATCGTTACGACACCAATAAGTACAAGAGCAGAGTTATTTATTAACAGTAGTGGTATGTCCTTTTTTATGCAACGGATTTGTGGAAATGGATGCGCTCGGGAGATGACCTGATCGTGTTGAAATACATTTTGGAGCTTAAACAGACAAATTTTAAAGTCAAATTTTGCTTGTCAAGAGATTGGGAGTGTTTATTTTTCTGTAATAAGAATGAACGCGTGTCTGAAGGTTTGATAATAATATTATTCATACGAGTTAATGAAAAGAAGACGTCGCGATATATTCTGTGGCGAGCGTGTCTCGGTTTATTTATTCATGAATTATGTTAAGATAAATATGTAGTAAGAATGGCTGTAGATAGAAGAGGAGCTGATTAAAGGGCGTTATTTATAAGTTTTGAGAACTCCGAGACTTGATTAAACTCTGTTTGAATGGAACCTAAAAGTTTAATCTTGGTTGTGGAATAGGTTCGTCGGATTACTTTATCTGAACGGCTACTTTTACAAGTTTTGCTGAAGAAGCCGTGTTATATTAACGATTTTTGTTCCAATAAAATCACGTACGACTGTTATAAAAATATTTGTTTTATTTTAAAACCAACTTAGCTAACTTGAGGGCAAGCTTCTAAAATAAAATATCGTTGTATTCATTTTGTTGTAATTAAGTGCACATCAGAAGTTTTGTACATAATTATACCTAGAATTACCAATGACTGTAAAACCTTGCAATACCTTCAAAAGGAAGCTTAAGCTCCACATTGAAGCGGGTACCGGCGAGTAAAATTTTATTTTAATGTATAATTGTTATACTTATCTCATTTTTTTAAAGTGTATTGTTGTATGCTTATGAGAATAAAGTTCTTTAAACCTAGATTTTCATTATTGTGTGAATTATATACAAAATATCATATCTACTTTGGTAGCTATTATTAATTCATCCATTTCTTAGTATCTGTTATATGAACAAGTATTTTGCGGCGCAAAGCTGATCCAAAATGTGACAAATAATTTTCCCGATACTGCCTCAGTATCAGACGTTGTGAAACTTTGTCATTATTTCACCGAACACCGACTGACCGGGTAACGGATGGCGATCCTCAGAGGGCTGCCGGCCAAGACTGATGGCGCCTATTCGCGCATTATAATTGATGAAGCACACAAGTTCGCTTGGACAACCCTAATTATGTCGTTGTAGGGTGATACGGTCAGAAGTTACTTTGGGCAACGAGTTTATAGGTTTAGAGGAAATTGTTAGAAACTCAAAATTTATCAATTTTATATATTAAGTATCACATATGAGACTGTTTTCCACATAGACCGATCACAAGCTGTCTGATCGATCACAATCGGTCTATGTGGAAAACTGTGGGGAAGGCCTATGTTCAGCAGTGGACGTCCCTTGGCTGATAATGATGATGATATGAGACTGCCTCTTTGTTGTAGTAGCAAAGTTTCTTCCTTAAATCCGAGAGGTCCTGGGTTCGAATTCCAGGTCGAGCCAAAATTGTTTCTGATATTTTCTGTCATGAATTTCTCAAATACAGCTGTAGTTGTCGGTCGTGTGCAGTCGGGAAGTTGGCGGTGTTACACCTCCGTGCCCCGGAAAGCACGTTAAGCCGTTGGTCCTGCGCCTGATCTCTCTCCGGTCATGTCGGATTGCCGTCTCACCGAAATTTGAGAGTGATGGAACAGTGAGTGCACCTGTGAGCTGAGTTGCACTCACACTTGGGCACTATAATATCTATTTATTAATTTATTTAAGCTTTATTGCACAACAAAACTATGTACAAAAGGTGGACTTAATGCCGTAGGGCATTCTCTATGGGCTAAGCAGAAACGATTAGATGGCGGTGCGACAAAATAAATAAGAGAGAAATCAAAAAAAAATTACCAATAATATTACACGAGATGAAATATAAAATATATAATAAATTTAAACAAGAATACATATTTATAAATACACATAATATTTATTAATATACACTTAATAAATAAATAAATACGACGAACTGTTAAAGAAAGATCTATAATGACGGTTGCGATAAAGTAAGAAAGTGGGTGCGAATGAGTCTCTTGAATGATAATTTGCTGGGAGCCTGTTTTATATTTTCGGGAAGAGCATTCCAGAGCCTAATAGCCTGAATTTGAAAAGAGTTGGATTTATAATTGGTACGGTGAAATGGAAAGGCCAAGGTCAATTCATCAGAATATCTCCTGCGTAGTTGGCTAATCTCTGTTATGATTGGCCGACGTGGTCGAAATTGGCCAGGAAGACTATTGTTATCACACATGAACAGAAATAAATTAATCTTCTGACCAACTGTGCAAGCATATCATTATTGTGGAACCAACGGCAGATCCAATGGCAGTTTCTAACGTCGAATCTACTATTTACGAGTATTTAGATATTTTTGAAGTTTGTCGTTGTAGTTAGTAGTTAGTCATTCCTGAACGTGGCCCGAAAACGCTCAAATTATCGCTCCTCTACTGCTTTCATCCCAAGAACCTCAAAGACCTCTAGATCTTTACCAGACCTTCAACATTAAAACTCTTTTGAAACCTATCTCTTTCCCAGCCAGTAACTTCAATTCCACCGACTAGTAACAGTCGGCCAACAATTTAATTCCGACATTACTATCAGCCGTACGTCGGTTGGGTGGAAATCAATTATAATTCCCATTAGGGCAGGGCGGGCCGGTTGATTTATGCGCAAAAATCGCCTCGTGCGCGCGCGCAGCTCCACCTGGCGCATTCCGATGCGCGGTGACGACTGTATTTGGATTAGTATTATGCAGTCTAACGATTATGCAAGTTTGCCAAAGGGAATATGGAGATATTAAATTAGCCTTTTAGTACTAGCCTATAACAAAACATCGGGTCGATGTGGAAAACTGTGGGGAAGGCCTATGTTCAGCAGTGGACGTCCTTTGGCTGATAATGATGATGATGATGAGAACAAAACAGGCATATTGACAGTTTGATACAAAGCAAGGAACAGCCGTTTTAAACACACAAGGCTAAAGCAAAATTAACCCCATTTGCCATTAGATAATCGCACAAATCAAACTTAGAATCAATGCTGATTTCTAGATCCATTCATAGGGCGATGATTTTTGTTATCATCGTTAAAAATCATCACGTCAGAAAAAAATACAAAAATCAACAAATACAGGAAGATTTACAATTTAGGCTGTCTTATCGCTAAAAGAGATCTCTTCCAGACAACCTTCGAGTTCTTCAAAACAATTTATTTCATATAGACCACATTGACAAACCAAGGTATTTTTTTTTCTTAGATCCTTGACCTCTCGCCTTTGTCTAGGTTCCATTTCAACAAAGTCAGAGATTTGACGAATCTAATAGGTATAGCTTTGATGCTTCATAAAAAATACATTTTCTTCGATATGACAACCCCTTTGGTGTAATGGTCAAGCCGTTGACTATTAACCAAGAGGTCGCGGGTTCGATCCCCGCAATGAACAAACATTTGTGTGCATGAACATGTCTGTTTGTACTGGTCTGGGTGTTATATGTATTTATTTAAGTTTATTTGTAATACTAGTGTTGATTCAGATATCTGTAACACAAGTGCTAAGACTACGAGCACGCGGAGTCAGATCAATGTCATGATCATGTTGTTGTATATTTATTATTTAAAAAAATGACATCATCATTTCAAAGATACTGCGAAATATATTTCTATGATTTGTGACCATATACAACGAAATCAACGATTTTGGTAATACAGGGTGTAAAAAAAACCTTAACGAAGCCGAATACCACATATTCTACCAATTGCTACGATCATTTTTTTCCTTTACACCATACCTGGGAAGTTAACGGTTACTGAGATATTGATGGTTAAAGTTTGAAAAAAAAATGATGATTTTTATAGAAACGTCTTCTGTCCGTTATAACTGAACTTTTTTCCAAAGAAACATGATAAAAATTTTCACTAGTTCTTTCATAAAAAGCCTTTAAATGGCACACTCCGCAATGAACAGCGCACACTCGAACCGGTTTTTTTACACCATGTTTAACGTATCTGTATCTGTTTTGAATCCTTGTATTACAATTTATATATATATATATATATATATATATATATATATATATATATATATATATATTGTGTATTTACAACAGGCCTTTCTTTCCATTTGGCATTAAGACATAAAATATGGCACTAAAAATACGATCTTCCTCAGCACTATAAGTTCATCAGCCCTTATTTGCTCAAATCCGACCACTATGGTGTAATGGTTAGAAAGTGAACTTCTAGAACAAGAGGTCGCGGGTTCGATCCCAGCACTTTACTAATATTTGTGTACGTGAACACTTCTGCTTGTACGGTCTGGGTGTTATACTCGTATGTAGTAATTCAAGTTTATTTGTAACTAGCGGACCCCGCAGACGTTGTCCTGCCCGTTGCCTTTTTTATTTTATTTTTTTTGTTTTTATGAACCATCCCCGTACTTTAAGGAATATCATAAAAAAAAAGATATAATCAAATCGGTCCAGGCGTTTTTGAGTTATGCGTTTACCAACACAATTTGCAAATTTTTTCATATTTATTTATTTATCATATAAAAACACTACAAACATATATGAAAACTAGCGGACCCCGCAGGCGTTGTCCTGCTGACGGTGGACAACCCTTATCACTAAGGGGTATGAAACATAGATGTTGGCCGATTCTCAGACCTACTCAATATGCTCACAAAATTTCATGAGAATCGGTCAAGCCGTTTCGGAGGAGTACGGGAACAAACATTGTGACACGAGAATTTTATATATAAGAAGATAAAGATAGCAACTAAAACCACTAAGGTTTGTATTTGTGCTATCGGAGCTTATAATTTACAAATAGTACAATAAATTACTCTGAAGCGAAATACCTACTTATCTTTCTATTACATATTCAAAGAATAGGTACAATTCAAAACAATATTAATAACAAAAAATAATTTTAGGCTACAACGTTCCGAGAAAATATTCTTTGAACTTAATTTTAATATTTTCTGTGTGACATTCACTAGCTTGGTAGGAGGAATGTTATTGATAAGTCTAGGTATGAGGTATCCAGTTGTTCGCTCGCCGTACGCATTGTTTGCGCGCGGCGTGCAAAGCCTGCTAGCAGACGTTGCTCGAGTGCATACAGGGTGGCTAATAGGGACTTTTAACGATTCATTAAATAAATTTTCCTTTAGCAAACTGTCTTGCACCTGCAAATGTATTGCAATTCATTTATGTATTGACTAGGACCCCGCAGACGTTGTGGTGTCCTGTGCTTTTTTTACTATTTTTTTCGTAAGAAAAATCCCCTTACTTGAATCGCGAAATCAACGCACCAACACTTTTAGCGATTCATTTTATATAATAGATGAAATTAAATGAAATGAAAAATCTTTATTCGTTACAAAGACATAATTATAAAAATATTAGATGTGACTCTTTCTAACACTGTCGATTCAATTTTTTTGTAACACAGGTGCTTAAGCTTACCACGTAGTCAGATCATGTATGGGATGTGATGTAGTTGTTAAAATTAATCAAAGCATCCAAAACGCAACGCCATCGCCCAAAGCGCGCTATACAGTACGTGTAACTTTTTAAAGTTTTTTTAAACACTTCAATCGGAGGTGACGACGGGCAGCGGGGTGCGCCGATCGATCGCGACGTCGTTATTCGGGCGACAGCCTTTGACGACGCTGGGTACACTCCGCAGTGTGCCTTTCTGGTGGATGCAACATTTTTTCAGGTTTGGTTGAATTTTTTTTTTGTTGAGTAGACCTGCGATCAGTCGCTAGACTATAATCAGGTTAGATGTATGAGGTAGGCGTTTGGCGAGTCGGAGCCACTGTTCTATCTCCCCTTATTAATTCAGCGTCGGCTCTCTTGAGTCTTTTAATCGGTCGGTATGTCTTACAAAGTAGACTGGATTAAATATATTGACATAGAACATTGCAAATGGCAAACAAAATGGATGGACCATGGACATTGCTTACAGCAGCTGTAGCAATCAGAAAATTATTCTATCGATTTATAACGGTACCAATCAAAAAATCCCAACTACATGTAGCCACTAGTTTATTTAGTTTGAGCAACTTTTTTTTTCTTTTTCACTGTTATCTGCTATTGCTTTCTTACTGCTTTACCTAAAGGCTTGATTGGAGAAAAATGCGTTGAGCGTTAAGTACATAACAGGGTACTGTTTTCATGAGGTTTCGTTCTTGTTTAAAACAATGAGCCTGTAAATATTTAATCACAAAAATAAATGTATTAAAACTTTCGTCGCAAGACTGTAAAATCTTCGCCAAAGCTCTTTATTTTGGAGTATATTAAGGTGTCCTAAGTGGAACGTAGCAGTTCGGACGACGAGTGACAGACCCGTCAAGGAGTTCACCGCGATGCATACACCGCGAGACGTGGCGATTTACGAACAGGGTACGAAACAATCCGATTTCTATCCCCCGACGAAAAAGAGGAGTATTATTCGTTGGAGTATATTAAGGTGTCCCAAGTTGAACGTAGCAGTTCGGACGACGAATGACAGACGCGTCAAGGAGTTCACCGCGATGCATACACGGCTAGGCGTGGCGATTTACGAACAGGGAACAAAAAAATCTGATTACTAACCCCCGACGAAAAAAAGAGGCGTTGTAAGTTTGACCCCTATGTCTTTGTGTTTGTTTTTGTGTGTGTCTGTGGCATCGTAGCTTCCGAACGGATGAACCGATTTCAAAGCAGTTTTTTTATTCAAAAGATGATTTAATAACGGTGGTAATTAGCTGTGGGCATGGCCGCTGAAAATCAGTCCAGCCGTCGAGCTTTAGCTGTTTTACTGGCTCATTCAGGGGTTTTTTTTAACTGGATATTTAGTTTTTTTTATAATAGAAATCATGATTTCATTCATTCATTTCATTAATTCACATTTGCATACTAGGTGTATTTACACTATATAAATTACAAACTGAATGGGTTACTAAGTTATAAGTGCAATTGTCTAGCATAAGACCTGTTATAAACGTATGTATGTAACACTTAGTTGGCAAATAAAAGAATATAAAATAATAAATAAATATTTCACAACAATCACACCAATTCTCTAGTCTCAAATTAAGCTACGAGGCTTGTGTTATTACTTAAATACTTTTTTTTTGTAAATAAATAAAATTCAATAAAAATTCAATAAAATTCATTTATTTCTGTAAGTAGGCTAAGAACTAGCACTTTTACACGTCCCAACATATAAATTAACCCTACCACCGCTTCGGGACAATTTGGGCCAGTGCTGAGAAGAAGCGGCGCAAGAAACTCAGTCACTATTGTCATTGCCTCTTTTCAAAATTGGTTTACAATAATTGTAATTGTTTGCATTTAAACATTTCCATATATCTTTGTCATTTATATAATCATCAATTTTATAATATCCTTTCGACATTAATACATCTTTTACAACTGTTTTAAATTTATCTAAAGGCAATGAAATTAAATTTTCAGGTAATTTATTAAAAAATAATACACATCTACCCATAAATGAGTGACCAACCTTATGAAGCCTAAAATGTGGAACGGCAAGCCTATTTTTTTGTCTTGTGTTGAAGTTATGCAAATCGCTATTTTTAGGAAATAAGTGTAAGTTTTTTCGAACGTAAATTAGGTTTTCGTAAATATATTGCGAGTAAACTGTAAGTATTTTAACTTCTTTAAACAATTCTGTATGGTTACATACACTATAGGTTGAGTTGAGTTGAAGTTGATGAGCACGCACAATAGAAAAGATCACCGTAGTTAAGAAAGGTTAAGTTTAATAAAGTAGTTAAAGTTACAGTTAAAGTTATGGTGGCAAATCTTTCCTTGAGTTGTATATAGTTTGAAAGTTATTCACGTACTGGCTAATTAAAGTAAAAATATCATGCGAGTGATCGCGCGCCTAAAGTAGGGCGAAACGTAAGCGCAAAATAAAGTTGAATGTACGATGGCCTTGCCCGTACATATTGGCGACTCGAAAAGAGAAAAAGGAAAATTATAGAAATAGAGTTAAATTAAAATTACTTGTGATACAATCAAGATAAAGAAATGCCAGTACAAAGCAAAGAATTGTAAACGTTAGTCGTCGAAACTGAAAGTTAGGTTGTCCTTCGCTTGCGTGGTAGTGCACTGCTGGCGTGACAGCGCGCGCGGCTGTGCTGTCGGCGCCTGGCCTAATGCTTCTCTGGAGTGATCCTTCATTTCTTCCAGTTCAATAGTTTCAGTCACTTCAGTCTTCGACCTTTTGTTAGAGCAGTAATGGCTTACTCGTTTTTTAACAAGCCATATGGTGATGATAACAGCAATTCGAAGAAGAAAGTAGCAAATGGAATACTGATGTATGTCATGGCTTGAAATTGATGAGGGCAGGACCTCATTTTCTTGTTGTGAATGTATTCGTCTGCCGATGTCTTTTATCTCATCATCGTGGGTTTCAAGCAGAGCGTTCCATGACAAGTTGTGACGTGACATGGTGATGATTTTGTTTACCGTCGAGTTAAGAGTTGGGACGTTTACATAGAAGTCATCCATGTTCATCTTAGAGTTGTACTCATTTTGTGAGTGAATGGTGAAGTCTTTAGACTGTAGTACACATCCTTGCACCAGTGTCACTATGCCAGATGACGTAATAGTATGTGACGTCAAGTCGTTGTTGCAAATTGTTCGCAAAGTGCAAGCTTCGCAACAAACGGCCAACCAGCTGTTCGGTGTGTGTAACGCGATCCATGCGTCACTGCACGCTGTCCTTCTGACGTCACAAGGAGTTCCCGAGCGATGACTCAATAGTTTTGCTTCACATGGAGCGTTGTTATTGTGTAAGTTGAAGACTTGTAAGTTTTTGTTACATATCAGAGTGTCTTCTTTTAATTGCGTGCATACCATGAGGTCCACTTCGGCGATAGAGATGTAGGTGTTCTTGTGAAAGTTAACGGCAATATATTCCGATTGCAGCTGCATTGTTGCGATTCCCTTCTCAGTCTTCACAGGCAATGCGATAGGTTTATAAAGAAGAAAATCGTCGTCCGAAGTAAATGGAATGTGAACTTCGAATAGAAAGTAATCGGCAGTAACTCGAGCTTTTGCATAAAGTATTTTGTAAAGATTTTTAATGTCCTTCCTTATGTCGTCAACTGGTAAGGTCAATGATTTAGGTAGTTTTCCCGAGATTTCGTTTAGTTGGGCAATTAAGTTTACAGGAGTGAGTAGATGCACATCCATGTGCCCCTTGTAAATATCAGTTAGTGAGTTGTAAAGCATTTCCTGCATTGTTCTCATGTTTTTCAGGAGTAAATATGTTGTGAGAGAAGCGGAGTTGAAGTAGTTAGTGGCCATCATGGCTTCCACAGCAGATTCTACTTTGGCTAAGCTCATGTCAGTCTCGTTCATATAGCCTTCAATCATGTTAAATTGTCGGTTGATGTTATCTTCAGTTTTCTTCAGCACTCTATTCTCTAGTTCCACAATAGAAGTTTGCTTCTTTACGAGGTTAAGCAAGTGATTTTCATTAGTTTGTATTGCTTCAATGTCTTTCTGGTATTTTTCTGCAAACTGCTGGTCTAGCACGCCAAACAGAGTGTTAGCAATGCTGCCGACGCCGTTGATTAAACCTCGTTTTCTTCGCTCATACAGGTGTTTGTTTGGAGTCAGTAGAATCATGTTGTAGTAGTTAAGTATTTCTTTCTCGTGTGATAATTGAGATAAGGTAGTTTTACAATATCTAGGATCTGTCTGATCACATAGCTCGTTGAGACCTTGAAGATAGTTTTCAATTCGTTTTATTCCACTCCAGTAGTTAGTTAAGTTATAATACATAAGTAGTGTCCATTCATCATGAATCATTTGCAGTTTGCCAACGGTGTCATAATATATAGGTCGATCTAGTTCAAGCGCCGTAATGTGAGCGCCTGACGTCACAGCTCCATATGATGCAGATATGAAAGTAAACAATGCAAGTATCATTGTAAGCAATGACGAATACATCTTTGTTTTCTTCGGTCTCATTGATCGTTTGGAGGACGTATCTTGCAGATGGTTTTCAGATGTTTTCATAGTAGATGATTCTCCACAGTTTTCAGTTTGAAGTGGGAGTGGAGACAGTTTCGTTACAGGTCGCTTGATTATGCCAGTTTGCGTTTTCAAGGTTATAACTCGCACATAACCGTCGGCACCGGGATGAGTTTCGAGCACACGACCCATGGCCCATTTTCCTGGTGGCATGTTGTTATCCTTGATCAGCACGATATCATCTTTCTGGATGTTTTTAGTTGGTTTGTTCCATTTACTGCGGCCTTGTAGTTGAGTAAGGTATTCTTAGACCAGTTCTTCCAAAAGTGTTGTAGCATGTTCTCAGTTAGTTGCCTCAAGTTGTGGAACTCATCCAGATCTTCAGTTAGAGGGCAGAGAGGTCTAGAGTTCATGCAGGCTTCAATTTGTAAGAGTAAAGTCTGGAACTCTTCATAAGTTAGTTTTTGATCTCCCAATACACGGCGTAGATGGTACTTCATCGACTTAACAGCAGCCTCCCACAGACCGCCAGCGGTTGGCCACCCGGGGGCGTTGAAGTGCCACACCACCTCCAGATTTTCAATGTAATCGAAAAATTCAGGTGAAAGTTGTTGTTTGAACTCTTCGTATTCGTTGCGTAACATTTTTGAAGCGCCGATGAAGTTAGTTCCGCAGTCAGAATAAACGTGTTTAGGGGTTCCGCGACGAGCACACATCCTTTGGAAGGCAGCGATGAAAGTTTCTGTGCTGAGATCAGATACAAGTTCTATATGCACGGCCTTTGTCGCCATACATACAAAAATAGCGATGTATCCTTTTGAAGTTTTGACCCCGCGGCCTTTGTTGAGTTTAACCTCCACGTGGCCGGTGAAATCGACTCCTGTATGTGTGAATGGTCGAGATGGAGTTATTCTTTGTTGAGGTAGGTCAGCCATAATCTGTTGATTTTCAGTGGCCTTGTGACGATGACACCGCACACAGAGTCGAATTTTTGCTTTAACAGCTCTATTTCCACCGATGATCCAATATCGCTGTCGTATGTAGGCCAATGTAAGCCTGGCGCCACCGTGGAGTGTTGAAGAGTGGGCTTGCTCGATGAGTAGCTGAGTGAAGCGTCCCTGTCGAGGTATGATGCTGGGGTGTTTCGCCTCGAACGACAGGTTTGAGTTGTTAATGCGACCGCCGACTCGCATTATTCCCTTCTCGTCTAGATAAGGGTTAAGTTTGTAGATCACGCTTCTAGTTGAAATAGTTTCTTTTTTCTTCAATTGTTTATATTCGTTGTCGAATTCTGTTCTTTGAACGAATTTTATAAGTTGTTGTTTTGCAGTTGTGATTTCCGCAGAAGTGAGGTATGCGGTGTCGTATTTTTTGTTGCCACGCAGATTTGCAATAAAGCGCAGTATCCATGCCGTGACTCTTGTTACACGCGTTAATGAACTGCATTTATTCAATAAGTCTTCAATGAAATTGTTTTCATTTGACCTAGTTAGGGCTTGCACCTTCTTGGTTTTGAGTTCGATGTTAGTCGTGTAACATGTGAAATTCTTGTTATCTTTGTTTTCAGTTAATGTTTTCAGGAACTCTGGACCTTCCCACCATAGGTTGTAGTTAACGAGTTTGCTGGGGTCCAGACCTCGCGTAGCGCAGTCAGCTGGATTTTGTTCTGAAGGAATGTACTGCCAGTTTTCTGAAGGAGTTGCTTGTTTGATTTTCGCAACCCTGTTGGCTACGTATCTCTCCCACTTAGTAAGATCACCTTGCAGCCAGGCTAGCACGATTTGTGAGTCACACCATGCTCGAACCTGGAGGTCATATCCTTTGAAAGCTTGCTTAATTTTTTCAATTAGTTGTGAGAGTAGTAGTGCGCCACATAGTTCCATTCTAGGCAATGTTGTTTTTTGTGTCAGCGGGGCAACCCTAGTCTTGGCAGCAAGTAAGTTTATAGCAGCCGGGCTGTCCTTTTTCGTGACGTAGCTGTAGATGACGCACGCGTACGCCTTCTCGCTTGCGTCACAGAATCCAAGTAGTTCGATGTTGGACTGTTGTCCGCCGAGCCATCTCGAGAGTTTGATATCTTTCACTAGTGAGAGCTCGCTTCTTAGCTTCAGCCAGTCTTTCTCGATATCAGTTGGTACAGGTTCATTCCATTCGACCTTGGCTGTCCACACACGTTGAAAGATTAGTTTGGCAGTGATGGTGACGGGCGACAACCAGCCTAGTGGATCGTAGAGTTTTGAGATCTCAGACAGTAGTACCCTCTTGGTTAGGTTTGAGTTAGGTTTGTCGTCTAGATCCCAGTTGATTGAAAATGTGTCACTGTTAGGACTCCATCCAAGGCCAAGTGTTTTCATCGATTCTTCATGTTTGAAGTCAAAGTTGTTGTTAGTGGAGATTTGGTGTTCAGGCAAGTTTTGAAGTAAAGCGTTGTCATTTGCTGACCACTTTCGCAGATTCATGCCTCCGCCTCGTAACAGCTCTATTAGTGATGTTTGTAGTTCGATAGCTGCACTTATCGAGTTATGTCCGCTAACAAGGTCATCGACGTAGAACTCGTCTTGAAGTTTGAGAGCGGCCTCCGGGTACTTATCACCGTCATCCATCGCCAGCTGCTTCAGAGTTCTCATCGCCAGCCATGGGGCACATTTCATTCCATATGTTACAGTGCAGAGCTCGTATTCTTGAAGTTGCTCGGAGGGTGAGTTTCGCCAGATGATTTTCTGCAGTTTTTGTTGATCTTGAGTGACCTCAATGCAGCGGTACATTTTCTCGATATCGGCGGTGTATGCGTATTTGTATGATCTCCACTTGATGATGAGAGTTTGGATGTCTTTTTGTAAGTTGGGGCCTTTCTCTTGTAGTTGGTTGAGACTAAGGCCGCTAGTAGTTTTCTGAGAGGCGTTAAAAACTACTCTCAATTTAGTTGTAGTTGATTGTTCACGTAGCACGCCGTGATGAGGTAAATAACATTGAGGTACGTAGGTAGCAATCGGAGACGCCGGTTTCATGTGGCCTAGTTTTAAGTATTCTTCGATAAAGTCTCGGTACATCAATGCGAGTTTGTTATTTCTCTCAAGGCGTTTTTCAAGTTGAAGGAATTGAGATATGGCAGTAGATCTCGAGCTTCCCAGTTTTTCTTCATAATCAGCACAGAAAGGCATCTTTACGATGTATCTTCCGTTAGTTGCCCGTTGAACGGTTGTAGAGTAATGTTTTTCGCAGTAATCTATCTCTGATAAGTCGTTGTCGTTTTGAACAATGTCTTCGCTCTCCCAGTACTTAGAAATTTCGTTGAGATCAGTAAGTGTTACATGGCAGGCCAAGGTCGAGTTTGTGTTCAGTTTGCCGAACAGTATCCACCCCAGTTGTGTTTGTTGCGCAATTGGAGATTGTTGGCTTCCTTTTCGTACTCCATCTAGTAAGATGTCTGAGTACACGTCAGCTCCCAAAAGTAGGTCAATAGGGCGTGACATGTAGAAGTCTGGATCTGCTAGCTCTAAGTTCTTGAGGTGCGGCCAGTTAGCTCGTTCAAACGATGAGTTAGGTAAGTTGTAAGTAAGCTTCTTCATTATGAGGACTTTAGTTTTAAATGAATAGTCAGAGATAATTGACTTGCAAGATAGTTGAAGGCAGCCTCTGCAGTCTCCAGAGACAGTTCCTACTCCAGTGATAGTTGCGTTCAGTTTTTCCCTGGGTAGGCGTAGCAGTTGAGCAGCCCTTTCATTTATAAGGTTTACTTGAGAACCTTGGTCTAGTAAAGCTCGAAGTTTTACATAAGTTCCGTTCACAGTCTTCACTAGTAGTTGCACAGTTGGTAGTAAGATTTCTAGCTCGTCGATGGATAGATGATTAGATGATGGTTGCGTAGAAGTTGAAGGTCGTGAAGTTAAGTTAGTTTCGTTCAGTTTGACTCCGAATGTAGTTTTCTTCGTAGGGTTATGCAATAATGTATGGTGCTTCATATTACATTCCTTGCATGTTTTCGACGAAGTGCATTTGTCATTACCGTGGCTAAACAGACAGTTTTCGCACACGTGCAGTTTTGCGACACAGTTACTCCGCTGCGTAGCGTTCATGTTGACGAACTTTGGACATTTCATAAGCACGTGATTTCCGTTGCAGTTAGGGCACTGACCGTAGGTCGTGTGATATGTTTTCTTTGTTTCGTAGTAATTCTTCATAGGAAATGGTTTTGATTTGTGGAAAATGGGCTTCTGGCTCACAGATGTGGGAGTTTCTTTCTTCAAGTTTTTCATAGTTTCGTATGCCATGAATTTGCTCTCGAGGAAATATAAAAAATCGCTCAAGACTTGTAGCTCTCTATGATCTTGCAGTTCTTTCATGTATTCAGTGTAGGTAGTTTTGTCTAGTTTCTGCGACATTAGATGCACGATGAGTGGATCCCAGGTGGCGGTGTCAATACCGATGTTCGCAAGTCCATTTAAACATTCAGTAATGACGTCGTGCATCTTCTTAAGGTTGTAGTTATCAGGTTGTTGTATAGTTGGCAGGTTGAGCATGGTGTTGATGAATGATGTAAATTGTAGTCGTCGGTTTTCATAGCGTTGAGTTAGGATGTCCCAGCACGAGTTATAGTTGTCGGCACTGATGCTAAGATGCTGCACTAGCCGTTCGGCTTCACCTCTCAGCTTAGATTTGAGATGCTGCATTTTTTGTGCCTTGTTGATCATAGGGTTGTTGTGTATAGTCTCCACGAAGAGGTCTTTGAAAGAGATCCATTGAGTGTAGTGGCCAGTAAACTCAGGTATCTCCACCTTTGGTGCGGATGTTTCAAAATGCACGGTTGACCAAATCTTGGAGTTTAAGTTACGCCTCATATCATCGTACCTGTCCTCCATGCCGGTGAACATATCGTAGTACTTAGTGTTAGAACCTTTGAGTTTGGCTTCTAACTCCCAGTGCAGTTTGTCGATCACATCCCACTTAGCTTTTAGTGTAGAGAGATGATCTTGAAGTTCCCACTTTTCACGTATGGTGTTGAGGTTTACCTTCGACATAGCACGATCGAGGGCCTTGAAGTTACACAGTTGTTTTTCCAGTAGTGAATTCGTTGATGAAGACTCACTCGTTGCGATGTCCTCCAGCATTCCAGTTAGTCCAGTTAGGTCGAATTCCACAGGTTTTTTATCACGTAGCTGTCGCAAAAGTCCTAGCATGTCGTTCTTCGTAGCTTCATAAAGTTGTTTGGTGTTTTCGTAGATGTTCTCAGTGAAGTAGTTGATGGTTTTGTCTTCATAAGTTTCGAGTAACTGTTGGTGACGTTCTTCGAAGTCGTTCCATTGAGCTTCGAGTGACTCTAGTCGTTTAGTTAAATAGTCTTCATTTTTTCTAGTTGGACTATCCTTTTTGTAGTTAGCACAAAGAGTTTTGATGTTGTTGAAGCACTGTTGTTGTAGTTCCAGCATGCTGATAGTTTTCGTAGAAGTTAGTTATCCTTCGATTAGTTGACTCGTTGAATCTAGTTGGCTCGTCGATCTGGCACGTAGTTGACGGTGGCAGATGAAGAGCTTGGTGTTGATCCCGTTGATCCGGCTCGAAGTAATGTATGGTTACATACACTATAGGTTGAGTTGAGTTGAAGTTGATGAGCACGCACAATAGAAAAGATCACCGTAGTTAAGAAAGGTTAAGTTTAATAAAGTAGTTAAAGTTACAGTTAAAGTTATGGTGGCAAATCTTTCCTTGAGTTGTATATAGTTTGAAAGTTATTCACGTACTGGCTAATTAAAGTAAAAATATCATGCGAGTGATCGCGCGCCTAAAGTAGGGCGCAACGTAAGCGCAAAATAAAGTTGAATGTACGATGGCCTTGCCCGTACAAATTCTCTAAGTGTTTCATTTGATTTAAGTTTATAAATAGCCCGCACGGCTCGTTTCTGCAATACGAAAATTGTCTCTATATCTGCAGCTGAGCCCCATAGTAAGATGCCGTATGACATGATACTGTGAAAATAACTAAAATAAACTAGTCTTGCCGTTTCAACATCAGTCAGAAACCTTATCTTTCTTACAGCGTATGCAGCGGAGCTTAGTCTCTTTGATAGGGTCATGATATGAGGACCCCACTGCAGCTTATCATCTAAAGTAATTCCCAAAAAAGTTGCAGTATTTTAAGTAACTAGTTGTTCATCCTTAACAACAACCTTTGTTGAAACTTGTCGGACATTGGGCATTGTAAACTTAATGCATTTAGTTTTGGTCGCGTTAAGCAATAAATTGTTAACGGTGAACCAATGAAGTACTCGCGAGAGAGTACCATTTACATCGTCAAACGATTCTTTACCCCTTGGAGTTTTAAAAAGTAGTGAAGTATCATCAGCAAATAACACTATCTCACAAGCACCGTCGACAAAGTATGGAAGGTCATTAATATATATCAGAAACAGTAACGGTCCCAATATCGAACCCTGGGGCACACCCATAGTGAGAGGTGCTCCAGGAGACTCTGCTCCATTGATAGAAACCTTTTGTGTTCTCTCAGTGAGATATGAATTAAATAAGTTACATGCATCAGTTGATACACCATAATGGCGTAGTTTTCTCAACAGGGTCTCATGGTCAACACAATCAAACGCTTTAGAGAGGTCACAAAAAATTCCCACAGCATCATGCTTACTATCATAGGCATCAAATATATGTTTCAACAGAGCGACTCCAGCATCAGCAGTACTGCGACCCTTTGTAAAACCAAATTGTTTATTATGCAATAAATTGTTTGATGTGAAGTGAAATAGTAGCTGATTGAATATAATCTTTTTCAAAATTTTACTTAGAACCGGTAAGATAGATATTGGTCGAAAATTTGAGGGGTTATTTTTGTCACCAGATTTAAATAACGGTACTATTTTACTAAATTTCATTAAATTTGGGAATTTTCCTTCATCAATACATTTGTTAAAAATGATCGCTAAAAGAGGTGCTATGAATTCAATAATAGTTTTAATGATACATACGGATATTCCCCAAAGATCCTCGGTTTTTTTCATATTTATTTCATTGAATGCGTTCATAATTACATCGGTGCTTACGTATCTAAAGTATAGTGGTGAATCACACTCATCATGTTGGATTTGAGAATGGATTCAGACAGTTCTGCAGAAGAGTTAAGTTCTTTAGTAGTAGATGGTGCTATATTAGCAAAGAACTTTTCAAAAATATTAGCTACTTCTGCATGAGATTTAACTAGTTTACCTCCGTCTTTAAATGAATATGAACGATCTTTTGTTTTATCTTTACCGGTTTCTTTGTTTATGATATTCCAGGTAGCTTTGGCTTTATTTTTTGAACCTGAAACTATCCTACGAAGATGATTCGTCTTTGCTTGGGCACAAACTTTTTTAAAGATTTTTGAATATTTTTTAACATATTCTATAATATGTGGGTCCTGAGAATGTTCTCTAATACTATACAGATCATATAACTTATTCCTGCTTTTATAAATACCTGGTGTAGCCCATTCATTAAACTTACTTGTAAACCGATTAGACTTAACCTTTTTTTTTGTGAAAATTGATGCGAATTTTAATTAAGTTAAAAAGATCTTCGTATGAGTTGTCTACGTTACTACTACTGTTTGGAATTAATGTTTTCACACCATCAAAAATCCTATCCTTAAATCTATTTATCCTGTTTGCAGTGACTGGTCTATAAACTATATCTACTACGCTCAAGGCCGGACCAGACGGAAATGTGACCTTTTGTCCTCTATGGTCGGAGCTTAGACATTGTAAAATAGATTTATTTGTTATTTTGACATCACAAAAAATATTATCTATGCAAGTAGCCGTTGTTGGAGTCACTCTGGTAGGTTCTTCAAAAACATTATCTAAGTTATACGATTCAAAGAGATTAAGAAATCTCATAGAAATTTGTGTTTTTTTTAATATGTCTATATTAAAATCACCGCATACTACTAAATTCTTTTTTGATTTTGATGCTTTTGATAAGACTTTATCCATAGTGTCTTCAAAAAGTTGGTAATTAGCGTCTGGCGGGCTATATACGCTTATGACAATATATTGATCTAGTTCAACACATGCAAGTTCAATAGTTCGCTCAATGGAGAGAGATACAATATCTTTTCGTTCTTTACAGTTAAATTGATTTTTCAACAGAATAAGTGACCCACCTCTAGTTGTAGTCTCCCTTGTGAACGAACTACCGACCTTATAATTGTCAATACTTAACATTAATTCATAGTCCCTATACCAGTGCTCAGTCACACACATTACATGGGCATTTAAATCTTGCAAAACTAATGATAATTCTAATTCTTTGCCAGCTAGGCCTTGTATGTTTTGATGTACAACAATAAAACTAGACCCAGCCTTTGTCTTCCCCCTTAGTTTAAAGTGTCAGAGGTTGTCAAGTTAATAATATCTAAATTAGTACTATTACTAATATGTTGACAACCATGTGATATGGTTGAGTTTAAAATACAATTAATATTATAAGTTAACAGAGTAGCTATTCGTTTTTTAATTTTAATAGGCAAGTGTAAAGAGCTGCCAGTCAAAGAAAATGAATTATTAATGAATTTATTTGTGTCAAAAAACACAAATTTGTCACTGTGACGCTGAGATAAATTGAATAATAAAGTATTCAGCATATGAATACTGTTATTTTGTGTTGCTGTATAATATTTTGAAAATGGTAGGGAACAGAGGATAATTTTTTTGACATTTAAATTTGTCAAAATGTTCCAACTCTTTATAATATTTTTCTTACTAATGTTTTGACTGTTCCCTAACATTAATACAATAATCGAGTTTGAATTGAAAGAGCTGTTTCGTATACTATTTACAATTTGATCCAGTGATGTGTCTGGCATACAGTTATTAATAATTTTGCAGCTCAATGACCTATTCAATACATATTATACATAGAAAACACCCAGACCAGTACAAACACACATGTTCATGCACACTTATGCTTGTACTGTGCGGGGATCGAACCCGCGACCCTTGGTTTAAGAAGTCCGACATGTGGACCACTGCACCAAGCGGTCGTCAAATATGAACATGAATTAATTATTAAATTACATTATTTAATTTACATCGTGATAAATATCGATCGATTTATACCGTCGCACTCTTTAGTGCGAATAAATCCGATTTTTAATAACAAAAATGATGGTTGTATTATTATTTATATCTAAAGATATAAATACTCGCACCCCATTTACAACACTTATTTAGGATAGGTTTTTCCTTACCCAAGACTTAGCCCAACGAGGCAAAGACTTAGTCTACGATGAAGCGAGCTCACCTAGAAGATGCCTGTTCACTCGAGCTTTGAAAATTTCTTATAGCTAAAATAGCAATATCTGCAACGCCCAATTGGAACAATTTTAGCTTAATTTGGACAAGAGAATTGGTGTGATTGTGGTGAAATATTTATTTATTTATTTAATTTAAATAAAAAGCTACTAAGCTAAAACACAAATTATAGACAGACGTAGGAAAACCTATGACATTCAGCGGTATTTTTAAAGTATTTTTTTACTGTTAAATTGAAAAAAAAAACATGATGAATCGAAAGTGGCTGACGTATTAGTTGATAAAAAATGCAAGTAATATGAATACCGATCATTATATCACCTAGACATCTATTACAACTTAAATATGTCCTCTTTGTCGGCCCTTGGTGAATGGATACCAAGGGAAAAGCTTAGAAGATTGTATAATAAATTTATTGAATAAAAGGTACGTAGTTACTAACACGCTATACAAGTCTTTTTTCAACGAAAGTTTACAAAATTGCGAGTTTCAGAAGGCATATAAGCATTATATTTAAACTGTATTGCACCGATAGGTATACAATTAGCGGACTTAATGCCAAAAGGCGTTCTCTACCAATCAACCGCGTAGAAATGCAGATAGATAATTGGTGGCGGACACAAAATAAAAGAGGAAATAAATAAATATGTTCAGACCTAATACGTTGACGACCACTTTGGTGCAATGGTTCAAAAGTTGACTATTAACCAAGAGGTCGCGGGTTCGATCCCCGCACTGTACAAACATTTGTGTGCATGAACATGTCTGTTTATACTGGTCTGGGTGTTATGTACTTATTTAAGTTTTTTTTTTGTAAGACCACTGTTAATTCTGATATTTGAAACACAAGTGCTTTAGCTACTTACCACCGAGTCAGTCAGATGTTGTTGTATATTTATATTTTATTTTATAATACTTTTCTAGGAGTTTTATAATACTTTGAGGAGCGTTCTATAGCTATCAGCAGTTTCTTTTTGATAAAGCTCTGAGCTAGCTAATCTAACAATAGATAATTGTGTTAGTTATCGGCTGTTCAATTTTTTCCCTTCACCGCTTTACAACAAACATCGATATGTCACACACAACCCTGACGAAACGAAAAACGTAGAAATAATTAAAGAGTACCACGAAGCGATGACGGTAACGACGCCGCTATTTGTCAGCGTCGTCATGTGTCATGTCATGGCACCCACAATTGTGTCAGGCGCCGACGATGGACACGTGTCACCAACGGACGAGAACTCGAATACAACTCGAACGGTTACCACCGTGTTTCCACGAAACGCACAGTAGAAAAAAATAGTAATAGTCCTCCTGGCCGATTTCGACCACGGCGACCAATCTCAACAGATATCAGCCAACTACGCAGAAGATATTATAGTACACAAGTGTGAGCGAAATTCACAGGTGCACTAATGTTTACATCACTCTCAAAGTTCGGTGAGACGGCAATCCGACATTACGGGAGAGAGATCAGGCGCAGGACCAACGGCTTAACGTGCGCAACGAGGCACGGGGGTGTAACACCACCAACTTCTCGTCCCGAATCCGAGCTGTTTTTGAGAAATTCATGACAGAAAATCTCAGAAACTATTTTGGTTTGACCTGGGATTCGAACCCAGGACCTCTCAGATGTAAGGCTGAAACTTTGCCACTACACCAACGAGGCAGTCAAGTCAAGTCAAGCACAGTAGAAAATTTTAGTAGACCTATTACGAAGGTAAACTAAAAACCTATGAGTGTAAATTTGACATATGAGAACGTACATAGGGGTGATTTAGACACCCTTCAACAAGAGAGAATTAAAAAAGTTTTTTGACGACACCGCTCTGGTCAAATATTGAATAACTAAAAAGTCGTATGTCTATGAGACGTATACGTCAATATATATAAATGTAAAACGATCTGTAGTTTTTATTTAATAATCTTAACAATATAAAAAATAAGACCTCTAATGGCATATCAGTAACCAATCATCATTAATAATGCGTTTTACAATAATTTGCTTAAAGTAAACTTTTTAGAAAAAAAAAACTTCGAATAAAAAAAAACGAATCTTTTTTTTAATATGGAAGTCGCCCTCTTTATATTGCAAGTCATATAGTCGGACAGAATTTTAATATTTAAAATTGATAATACATATCACACTTTTTGTAAGCTTGTTCGTCGTTAATTAAGATATTTTTTCACTTTCCAAAATTCATACTGCTCAAATTATTAAGATAGTATGCCATCATCAGTCACTAAGTTCTTTTCTAGTAAATCTTTTTATAATTCTCCTTTAGAAACACTATGTTGGGACGAAATCTAATGTGACATATAAACCAAATATTAAGTGGTCTACAGAAAGTTTACGAATCTAATCAAGTTCTATGATTAATTAGCAATCCCTTGCCTCGCCCACCCTTTCCTTGCGATCAAAATTGAATGGCAAATATATTTTTTCAGTTTGTCTTAGGTTGCTAATCATGAATAGCCCACCTTTCCCCTTGCGATCAGAATTGAATGGTAAAGCTTTTATTTTCAGTTTGTCTTATTTTTTAAATTAAAATAGTCTAGCTGTTACCCGCGGCTTCGCTCTTGTAGTAAATGTGAAAAAACTGCGCATAGCCCTCAAAACTTAATCGAGTAGCGTCATCTATCGGCAAGCTATGAGTTGATTTTTCATTTTTTACATAGGATTGAGATGTTTTGTCGCAGAAGAAAGTAGCCTATGTCACTCTCCAGCCTACCTCCACAAGAAAAAACTTATTATAACATTACTAGGTAGCGTCGTGAAAGAAGGACAAACAAACAAATAAACTGACTTTCATTCTTATAATATTAGTAGGTAAGTAGGGGTTGGTAGGGATTTTCAGAAGTTGCAATTTGAAAAAGTGGCCACGTTTCTTAGTTGTGAAAACCATGGCGTTTTCTGCTCTACCTAAACCATGAACTAAAGTACAAAACTATTGTTTCAAAACTACAGAACACGTATCCATCACTTGCGTCATTACGCTCACAGTTGGTCATAAAACAAACGCTATGAACACTGATGTAAATAATATTGCGAAGATACGTAACGTCCTTACTGTTGGAGATTGGGGTAGCAAGTGTTGGACGAGAAGATTGTTTGTTAACGTTTAAAACTCACGTTTAATAAAATGTTTTACAAAATGTTAATATTAAATTGTTAAAATGTTATAAGTACGCGCCCGTTCGCGATGGCTCCGCGTGTCGCACTAATTAGGTGAATTAGGTAAAATAAATGCATCGCAAACGGATGCGCTGACGTCACGTGTTTTCGGTAATATTAGAAGAAGAAGAAGAAAACATTTTTATTCAGTATCACATATTTACCAAATATAAAAACATACACAAGATACTGAAACGGGGGCCAATCAGCATGAGTCGTAGCATCTCAGGAATGCCATGACGCTGGTCTTCCGTGGACGTCAGAAACATGGCACTACTTTGCACAACAATTGCTATATTCAAAATAGGTACTTATACAGTATAATTCATTTATCATCTTAATATATTTATTTATTTTCCTATTTTCCTAGCAAAAAAAATACATATATATATATATATATATTACACCGAACACTTACAAAGGCATTCAAATATTGGTCGCAAACGACGAAAGTGATATAATAATAATTGAAGCTCCTATTCTCTAAGGCTTGTTGCTGTTTCGGATTTAGCCATCCCTGTTACTCTTACAAACTTGACCATGCGAACGAACGTGCTGGCTTGGCCGAAAATACGAACGAAACTTTACGAAGTACGGTTTCTGGTGGTAAGCAAGCATGAAGACTCATCATCGCTTGGTCAGGCAGAGGATAGACAATCACTGTTTTTTTCGACCCAGTTTCAAGAGCTATTACTCATATATTTTTTATAGTAAGATTTACTTTTTGTGCCCCCGAACGACATCCTGTATTACAGGCCCCCAAGCCTAGTCAGACTCCAGTTCTCTCACAATCAAATCAATTTCATCCATAAAATATAATCTTAATGTACTGATGGTTGTGATAGAAGAAATAAATATTTTATTATTATTATTATACCCTTCTTATATTTTATTTTAATCAAAGGCGAGGAACTCATTTTGTAGGTCATGGCAGCGCACCAGACCTAGACTTGTTATTGGGGTGATAATCCACCACGCTTCGTAAATAACAGTTTTACTCGTATTTGGAGCACGAGAAACACTATGGTAAATCAACTGTATGAGATGATCCGAGTGAATAATGGCATTTATCCGACTATCATTATGAAGGCTAAGTGTGAACGTGTAGCATGTTTTCAGAGATCATGTAATCAAATACACATAGTTGAGCTTTAAAAAAGTTTAACACATGTTACGTAATAGCTACTCGCTTTTACAGATCAGCACATTCATTGACCTGTTTTTAAACTGAATTTAATTATGAACGATATATATACGAAACGAATGCATAGGCATTTTTTATGCACCGAGATTGATATAAAGTCTTACTCCTAAAGTGATTAAATCTATTCTTTTGTTCTTCAGTAGTTTTTACGAAATAGCTAAATTACACTGCAGTCTATTAACTCAACTATTCCTAACACAAAACAAAGAAAACCAATAAATTGCCGTTAATAGAGTGATAGATCGCTCCATGCAAATATTCTGCAATCGGAACTTAGCCGTAATGAGCCGTGGCGCATGCATTATCGATCATCACGAAACAACTAGGTATGCCGCAGTTAAATAATTCGAAGCGTATTTATTGCCCTAGTTCGCTGATGGCGACGTCACGGCTTATGGCTCTGAGCCACGCGATTAGCGTGCCCACGATGTCACCGCCACCGACACCATCCGTCTTATCTGCCAATTTACACCATAAATAATAATAGTCCTCCTGGCCGATTTCGACCACGGCGGCCAATCTCAACGGAAATCAGCCAACTACGCAGGAGATATTATAGTGCACAAGTGTGAGCGCAATACACAGGTGCACTCACTGTTCCATCACTCTCAAAGTTCGGTGAGACGGCAATCCGACATGACCGGAGAGAGAGGAGGCGCAGGACCAACGGCTTAACGTGCTTTCCGAAGCACGGGGGTGTAACACCGCCAACTTCCCGACCCGAGCTGTTGCAGAGAAATTTATGAAAGAAAATCTCTGAAACAATTTTAGCTCCATCTGGGATTCGAACCCAGGACCTCTCAGATGTAAAGCAGAAACTTTCACACTATTCCAACGAGGCAGTCATTTACACCATACTCACAATATTTATCGCATCAATTTCTCATTTAACTTCCAGATGCTGTCCCCACGAGACGACGAGGACGATGACAACCATCTCTGCATCAAGTGCAACGCTACCATCGTCGGCCTTGACAACTACGTCAAGCACAGAAAAGAGAGATGCGGCAAAAATACTAAGACTTCCACCATGAAATCAGAACTGCCCAGCATCGACACTTTGGATCCAACCTACAGTCTGGGCGCAGATGTCTTTTTCCAGTCGTTGGAACTCCAAAGCAGTGTCAAAAAGACTTCTTTATCACGCCTAACACCACCTATATCTAAAGCTGTGTTAGACACAAAAACAACCCTCTCTGAAGCGTCCACGTCCAGAGACATCCCACGCATGAGCCCTTTGACCAACTTAAGAGAAGTAGACTGGATTGGAGAACCTAGTTTAAGAATAAACAGCAATGAAGACAACCAAACAAAACTTATTAACGCAGTCGCCAGCATTAGTGGAACTGTCAAAAAAGCGCCAACGTCCACGTATAGTATCGCAAACTTTAATGACTACAAAGTAGATTTTGACGAATCCGAAGACACGGAGGATGATGATGAAGAAGAAGTTAATAACACTAATGAGAAATGGAAGCCACCCCCAAATTATACAGGTGGAAAATGGCGACCGGCATCCCCAGATCACGAAGATTGGGACATGAGAGATGAACAAGAACACACGGGGGGTAAATGGAAGCCCATTATGACAGAGTCACATGACCGAGACGATGATTATGACGTTCCACCTCCAGGGCACACGAAAGGCAAATGGGTGCCGGGACATGAGAAGACACAAATCATGCAAACGACCATACAAAACAAAGGATCCGTTCAGTATTGGTGCGGACCTTGCAATCGACGATTAGGATCTCGGGCAATATACGAGAAGCATCTTATGTCCAGTCTGCATATGAGAAAAGTACTTCCCGAACATGAATTGGAATTCTCTGGTCATCTTGACCCAATCCGTCCAGTCGACAAACGACCGTTGCGTCCCTCACGGTTCACTAATGATACCATTTACGCACAAAAGAAAAAAGCGAAGACGCCAAAAACTAAATTAGGTGCAAAAATTGAAAAGAAGAAAAGAAAGAGAAAGCCAATATACGTGCACTGCTCCGGGTGCAAATCGCGAGTGAAGCTGCACCTCATGGGAAAACATTTAATATCGCATTACCATTTCAGGAAAGCGACTGACATTAAAAGCGAAGCGTATCAACAGCTGATTCTTGACAACATTGATGCCATTGTCCATCAAGCGCCATTCCAATGTAGCCCATGTAAATTCTATACGAATTGGCTTTCAAACTTTATGCAGCACTGGTATTCAGAGGAGCATGAAATAAAAACCGCTTCTCTAGACGGAAGATATTGGTGTTCCTTCTGCAAGTACGAATGTGACACTTCTCAGGGAATGCTAGAACACATGTCAGGATCGGACCACAGTGAAGTCGTGGCAGTCATAAACAGGTCCATGCCAATCGTCATTCGAAGAAGAACGATATTTAAATGTGAGACTTGTAACGAAGAGTTTCGGTACAACATTGAACTGAAACGACACAGTTTAAAAACTGGCCATGCACTACCATACACTGCCACTGATGATTATCAGGAACTACATAAGTGCCAATTCTGTAAAGCCAAATTTAAATCATCTCTAACCCTTGCGGCTCATTTAAAATTCAAGCACAAACAGAAGGAATTCCTCTGTTTGGTGTGTTCCAAGATGTTCAAAACCTCTGCAGAAGCGAAACATCATCGTTACACCCTCGAGCATAGGATAAGGAAACAGGAAATTATCAAAGAGAAGGGATTGTCTTCTAAAGATTTAAGTAAAAAATGTCCTTACTGCACTGATGTTACATATTTGAAAAATGTTTTGGAATTGAAAGAGCACATTCGAGTTGAGCATCCAAATATAAAAAAGAAGTAAGTACCTACCGTATTTTTGAAAGGTATTCATTTAGGTCTAAATTGCGCATTAGTATGGCCGTTTCTTGGTAAGAGATTCCGATGTAGTTATGTTATTTTGCTCCTGTGACTAAACTGCTTTTTTGTTATAGCTGTCCAAAATGTGGCATGTCCTTCATCTTCTCCCAAGAAGTGAGCCGTCACATCAAAAGCAACGCTTGCCAGTTTCCGAGCACAAGTGCCCTCAACTCCTCAATAGTGTGGAACTGCAGTCAGTGCCTCTTCGCCACGGACTCTCAGGCTGAATGCTACTTCCACGAGACCCTGCATGGAGAGGGCGTCAAGGAGATTCGCAGGGTCGGTGACAAGGATAAAGTTGTCCTTAAATATACTTGTCCATTGTGTCCAAAGGTAAGTCTTCGGTAGAAAACGATTGTTTATCTTTAAAAGGAGATTGTATGTAAATAGTTACTGCGTTTATTGCACTTCTTCTTGTACAAGAACTACCACCAGACCACAAGACGTGTCCCGAAACAATTAATTAATTATACTCTACAGGTAGTCGGAAAAGCAATCTTAAGCGGCATCTCTTCCGCTCTATCTTTGGACAGGACTTCCATTCGAAGTTGCTTTTTGGAACACCCTCATTAAGTGGATAACGGGACCCTGTGTTTGTACTATGCATAAATAAATTGTTTTTTTTTTCAAGGTCTTCAAGAAGCAGTCGCTCCGTGCTCACTTGAAACTTCACACCTACGAAAGACCGTTCGTCTGCACGATCTGTGGAGCGAACTTTTCCCGACAGTCAAGCCTGGCCAGCCACACCAAGACGATACACGGGGATGGAGCCAAGGTGGCCAAGGTCAAGAAGGTCGTGATTCCGGTGCCGCAGTCGCTAAAGGACACCTGGAGCTGCTCGAAGTGCACGAAGATTTTTAGCAACCGGTACGTAGCAAGTGTTTCAGTTTATCATATCAGCCGTTCGACGCCCACTACTGAGCATAGACTGCCTCGTTGGTGTAGTGGCAATGTAGAGAGGGTTGTTTTTGTGTCTAACACAGCTTTAGATATAGGTGAAAGAAGTCTTTTTGACACTGCTTTGGAGTTCCAACGACTGGAAAAAGACATCTGCGCCCAGACTGTAAGTTGGATCCAAAGTTTCGATGCTGGGCAGTTCTGATTTCAAGGTGGAAGTCTTAGTATTTTTGCCGCATCTCTCTTTTCTGTGCTTAACGTAGTTGTCAAGGCCGACGATGGTAGCGTTGCACTTGA
The DNA here is from genome assembly GCA_963921415.1 of Pyrausta despicata. Lineage (NCBI taxonomy): Eukaryota > Metazoa > Arthropoda > Insecta > Lepidoptera > Crambidae > Pyrausta > Pyrausta despicata. The sequence goes on along the minus strand of OY992850.1, from coordinate 983,001 downwards.
TGCAGAGATGGTTGTCATCGTCCTCGTCGTCTCGTAGGGACAGCATCTGGAAGTTAAATGAGAAATTGATGCGATAAATATTGTGAGTATGGTGTAAACAACTGCCTCGTTGGAATAGTGTGAAAGTTTCTGCTTTACATCTGAGAGGTCCTGGGTTCGAATCCCAGATCGAGCTAAAATTGTTTCAGAGATTTTATTTCATAAATTTCTCTGCAACAGCTCGGAGTCGGGAAGTTGGCGGTGTTACACCCCCGTGCCTCGGAAAGCACGTTAAGCCGTTGGTCCTGCGCCTCCTCTTTCTCCGGTCATGTCGGATTGCCGTCTCACCGAACTTTGAGAGTGATGGAACAGTGAGTGCACCTGTGTATTGCGCTCACACTTGTGCACTATAATATCTCCTGCGTAGTTGGCTGATCTCTGTTGAGATTGGCCGCCGTGGTCGAAATCGGCCACGGGCAAAACCGATTGCCATCAAATTCCAATTTGTACAGTCTCCGCTCTCAATGATCCAAGTCGGAAGTCCATCGATTATTTATACCGCACGCATCAGGCCGGCGGATGCGACCGTGTCACATGTCACACAACTCGCGCAAACGTCGGGAAACATTCATAACTTGACGCTTTGATGCGCGCGCGCACCCTGCGCCGCGGCGACGTTTTTATACGACAAGCCCGTAAATTGTCGCGGGTATGTATACAGGGTAGATAAAGTTTGTCGGATTTTTTTGGAAAGTCCAAAAACTGACTAACTGGATGGATGGGTAAGATCTCTTCCAGCATTTTTTTTTTCATTTATGGGTATATCATTTTTTAATAAATTACCTGAAAATTTAATTTCATTGCCTTTAGATAAATTAAAAACAGTTGTAAAAGATGTATTAATGTCGAAAGGATATTATAAAATTGATGATTATATAAATTACAAAGATATATGGAAATGTTTGAATGTAAACAATTACAATTATTATAAATCAAATTTGAAAAGAGGCAATGACAATAGTGACTGAGTTTCTTGCGCTGCTTCTTCTCAGCACTGGCCCAAATTGTCCCGAAGCGTTGGTAGGGTTAATTTATATGTTGGGACGTGTAACATTGCTACTTGTTAGCCTTCTTACAAAAAATATATTGATTTTATTTCTTATAAGAAAATACTTAATTGTTCAAAATGTTAATATTCTTACCGAAACCGTTATGAACATCGATATATTCAAAAACTGCCACTCCGTTTGTCTGCTTTACTTAGAGGTGTAAGTCTTACACCTCTAAGTAAAGCAGACAAACGGCTGAGTCAGAAATAGTCTTACATACCTAAGTACATTTTCTATCGACGCATCTCCACGTCTGTGTGACATATAGAGATGGATATGGAAGAAATACCTACACAATGAATACGCTTTTCTATTATGCCCATCGAATTTATAAATACGGCAATAAGAAGTCAGTTCTTTTGGACATCCTGTACATGTAGATCAAAATATTAGCGGATCCAGATTTTATTGCACACACGTGCGCCTGCGCTGGATTCGCGAATTGACGCGTTAGATACGGTGTTCCCGGGACATTTTCGCTTTTCCACGTTTATGTGTATGTTCGTAAATATGTCACGGATTCGGATCAATTAAATAGCGACAAGAAACCACGCTGTGACTGATAAACGATGGACTGACGGATGCACAGATGTGATATTTCGGTGTTGAATGAACTGAAACTACTGAAAAATGAACTTGAAATGACTGTCTGTCTTTTGTTGCAATGACATGCGTTATATATTATTATATTATATATATTTGTATGATGTGATGATATAATATATATTTGTGTAAGTGATCAGTAGGTATGTATGTGTGATATGTAGGACGACCGCTTGGTGCAGTGGTCCACAGGTCGGACTTCTAAAAAAAAACCAAGGGTCGCGGGTTCGATCCCCGCACAGTACAAGCATAAGTGTGCATGAACATGTGTGTTTGTACTGGTCTGGGTGTTTTCTATGTATAATATATATTTGTTTACAAAAAAAAAGTATTTAAGTATGTTTATCCGTTGTCTAAGTACCCATACCACAAGCCTCGTAGCTTAATTTGGGACTAGAGAATTGTTGTGATTGTCGTGAAATATTTATTTATTATTTTAATTAAATGTTATTTTTATTTTATTTAGAAAGTATATAACCATTTTTACTTGCATTTTCATTTTTTCTCTGTATGTGCACCGCCTGTATGTTCTCTGCTTGGACTTGTGGTTGACTGGTATAGAGGTCTCTGAGCGCCCAACCAATCTGTGTACCTGCACTAAGTGTGATGATAACTGTCTGATTTTTTACTCAAACCAATCTTTATACTGGAAGATAACACTCAGTTGATTGGTAGAGAACGCCAACTAGCTACCAGTCAACCGAGTGTTTATTATTATTGTACTGTTTATTCGAAACCACTGTACAAATCAAGAGATTTAAGTGTTTACTGACTCTTTTAATAAGTAACCTAATTAATACTTACAAATTCACAACGCCCTAAAATTCATCAGTTACATCATCACACTTATAAAAAAAAGTTTTAAAAAAATTCCCCGACTTTAGAATATTTTCTAATAAAATGAGTTACATCTAAAATGAGACACTTTTTACGGATTATTTCGCGATGTATTTACATTTAGTTTTAACCTGACGTTTCGCACCCTTTTCAGCGTCCGAGGTCACAGATAGACTCCAGTGACCAGTCTACCTGTTCATATATCTTTTCAGTGTCTACTGTTCGCGTTAACCGAAGAAACAAATATGAGTTAAACATCTACTCACTGACTGACAGTAGGTACCTACAGTTCGCAACAAAGACCATTCCCACCATCATTAACTAGTTCATTAAGCGCTAATGCAGCCAACTCTATCATAAAATGGACTTTGCCATTCAGCGAAGTTGCCGTAACTATGCATGTGGAAGCCTCAAAACTGTGGGCGAGACCATTAGAATAATATCAAATCCCATACGGCAACACCAAATGACTGGCCGGGTGCGCGTGTTAGGTGCTAATCCTGTGAATGTTAAGCTAAGCTATGCTGTCAGTAAATTATAGTTTCATCTTTTACACTATAACGAATTGATTTTAACGATAAATCGCAGCGATCGGTCAGGTCTAAGCATATTTTAAAAAAAAACAATCGCTTAAAATTCAACTTACTTTCTGAGTTACTGGAATGAAAACTGTCAATTTCCTAATCCTCCCTGATGACCGGAGCCGAAAAGATTTTTGAAGTGTTATGTCTTTTCGAATTTCCTAACACGCAAGAATTTTATAACTTGCTTATAAAACTAAATTATATTTTAAAGCGAAATATAGAAACAGAAACAGTACATAACACCTTTAAGGCAGTAATGACTTTGTGAGCATACATCGCCGATTTTTAAATTATTCATCAATATTATCCATCATCATCAGATGGCGTTATCGTCGCTATGGACGGAAACAAAAGCATAGAATAACATTGAGATCAGAATCAGAATCTTTATTGCAAGTCACATGAGTAAAAGGTGTTACAAATAATGTCAAAGTACAGTGATGCCCAGCAATCTTAGAAAGGCAAACATTGCCTTTTCACTTAAAAACTTAGGAAAAATATTTAAATAACATTAGAAATTTCAATTATAATAACAATTAACACTATGGGCACCCTAAATAAAATAAAGTCACTGATGGAAAAGTAATATGTGCTTACAATAATGTGCAATGCTCAAGTATTCGCTAATGCTGTAGAATCTGTGATCCTCGACCTCATGCATGTCTTCTGGAATCTAATGCAAAAAAGACTAGCATTTGGCACGCTTTCGCGGACTTGTTGATAGATTCGAAATCTTTTTATCGCTCGTAGTCTGTCGAAGTGACAACATCTACTGAGGATGCCACGTGCAGTGGCGAAACGCATCCGAGTGTTTTGTTGGTGACAGTGTTGTGATTCCAGGCGCATCTTCTGTGTCACGTTGTGAGTTTTATTGTAAGTCCTACGATTTCTAGCTCTAGTTTTTTCAGGTGGTTACAGCTGGATGTATTTGGGTTCTTTCACCTGGCGTCGTTTAGTGGAAATTTAAAGCAAAATAATCCTCTTATCGCCAGCTTATCGCAACAATAGCAGTGTACACCGACCCTTAACCCAGCAATACGCCTAAGATATCGTCGAAGTTGGCCCATCGCGGTGTTAAACGGCGACCGCCGACGCCGTCTACAAGGCGCGATTGTCTAGCTTTTAGAATAATCTAGAATCTAGATACAGAACTTCTAATGCGCGGTCTGCGAATGGGCTCGGTTGCAGTATCTTAAGATGCATTCTTCTTAAGCCTGATGAGTTTTCACACAGAGCGTACTGATTACCGTCTATGTGATCTGACTTATGTACATTCGCTAGGTAATTTCTTTATATCAATGTGTTTTATTCTACTCTAGCGGACCCCGCAGACGTTGTCCTGGCCTTTGTTTTTTTCTTCGTAAGAACCATCCCCATACTTTAAGGAATATCATTAAAAAACTGGCCAAATTGGTCCAGGCGTTCTTGAGTTATGCGCTTACCAACACATTTTGTGATTCATTTTTATATAGACTAGAAAGATGCAAGTTGCAATTTTCGAGCTAGATACTACATAAAAAGCACAATAATCACGTGCTCTTATTATTACTGATTCAGTTATAAGTGGATTCCGCAGACGTTGACCTGCCCATAGTTTTTCATTTTAATTTTTCTTCGTAAGAACCATCCATAGGGAAAATAACAAGAATTGGCCAAATTGGTCCAGGCGTTCTTGACTTATGCGCTTACAAACACATTTCGTGATTCATTTTTAGGGTTCCGTACCTCAAAAGAAAAAAACGGAACCCTTATAGGATCACTTTGTTGTCCGTCCGTTTGTCAAGACCGTTTTTCTCAGGAACGCATGGAGGTATCAAACTGAAATTTCTATATGATACTAAGGTCTACTGTCCCTGGAAGCTGTAGCAATATCAACCTTCTAAGCCAACGCAATCAAAAGATACAGCCATTTAGGCCGCAAATTTCCGCAAATTTTCGAAACCGCACAAGAATCAAAACCTACAGGGTACTTCCCTTAAACTTAGAATCTTGAAATTTAGTACGAAGTCACGTCTTATAGTACAGATATAGGAAAAATTACGAAAAGCGTAAATTTTCAGTTACATCATATAAAAAACAATATTTTTGACAATTTTGAAAATTTCAAAGTTACTACTCCTTATCTACAGGTTTGTACGGAACCCTTGGTGCGCGAGTCCAACTCGCACTTGACCGGTTTTTTATATTATAGACTAGGAAGATGCAAGTTGCAATTTATGAGCTAGGAACTACAGAAAAAGCACAATAATCATGTGCTCTTATTATTACAGATCAGTTATATAGGCACATGTGGAAGGACCATTAGCCGTAAGATGTCAAATACGATTTGTTTCTTTTTCTTACAATAAGCAATCGTAAAATCTTTTTTACTTACCCCGAAGAATCTTTTCACTTACCCCTATCACTTTTGTTAAATAGAATCCTACCACTACATTAAATGATCTTCAAAAATTCAATTGGAATGAAACAAGCATTATGTACTTGAAAATATAGCGTATTCCTACATTTATTTTAAAATAGTGGCCCCCCGCGACTTCGTCCGCGTGGAAATCCTTTGTTTTCAAAATCGCGGTAGAACGGGATAAAAAGTATCCTATGTCCGTTTCCTGGTTCTAAGCTACCTCTCCACCAATTTTCTGCCAAATCGGTTCATCCGTTCTTGAGTTATAAATAGTGTAACTAACACCACTTTCTTTTATATATATAGATAACAAAAATGAGACCAATGTTCCTGGTACCAATGGTAGCTCAAAGAGAATAAAACAGTACCTAAAAATAAAAAGACTGATGCCAGCACTAAGATTATAAAAACTACTTATTTATAAACGTGTAATTAGTAAATAATAAATGTATGTTCATGGATTGAACAGTCATGCAATCGCAAACACTGAAATAAATAAATAAATATTTCACAACAATTACACCAATTCCCTAGTCCCAAATTAAGCTACGAGGCTTGTGTTATGGGTACTATACAACGGATAAACATACATAAATACTTTTTTTTGTAAATAAATACATATTATACATAGAAAACACCCAGACCAGTACAAACACACATTTTCATGCACACATATGCTTGTACTGTGCGGGGATCGAACCCGCGACCCTTGGTTATAAAGTCCGACATGTAGACATTTGCACCAAATGGTCGTTAAAAATAGTTAACAATTCGCAGTTCTGCACTGTGTACGGTTTGTAAACGCAAGCAAGGGTCACCGAGTGCGTCTCGGCGGCGATGCTCGTTGCGGCGTCGCCGAAAGAAACATTGTGTCTGTCAGCCATTGCTACACCAACGAGCTTAGTCTTGCATCGCTCGACTTCCTTCTAAAAATATTTATAAATTAAAACTGGAGGAGAACATCTTAAACAAAAGACGGCGTCCTCATTCTTTATCTTATACACATAGTAGGTACCTGAGGCCGTACTTCGTAAGGTACCTAATCGTTCGTATTTTCCGGTTTAGCCAGCGCTTTCGCTCGCGCGGTCATGCTTGTTAGAGTGACAGGGATTGGCTGCATTCGAAACTACGAACAACGCCTTAGAGAGTAGGGGCTGACCTATCTATAGTCTATATAATATATAATAAATGCCTAGTCATGAAGAGTCTCTTCCCGGTGCTCAAAATAACTAACTCGTTAACCAGGAGATCAGAGATCAGAGATCGCTATCGACTCAAACGTCAAATAAGAGTAGAATACATATTTATGTTGCCGTCCTGACGCCATTGTAACGCCATTGGTTCGTAGAATACCGTAATGTATCAATAGCGGCTGGGTAGCCGCTATCCAACGTCCAAAACAAGAGCAGAATACCATTAGTGTCATTTTTAGGGTTCCGTACCTCAAAAGAAAAAAACGGAACCCTTATAAGATCACTTTGTTGTCCGTCCGTCCGTCCGTCCGTCCGTCTGTCAAGACCGTTTTTCTCAGGAACGCGTGGAGGTATCAAACTGAAATTTATATATGATACTAAGGTCTACTGTCCTTAGAAGCTGTAGAAAAATCAACTTTGTAAGCCAACGCTATCAAAAGATACAGCCATTTAGGCCGCAAATTTCCGCAAATTTTCGAAACTCGCACGGGAATCAAAACCTACAGGGTACTTCCCGTAAACTTAGAATCTTGAAATTTACCTACGAAGTCACGTCTTATAGTACAGATATAGGAAAAATTACGAAAACCGTAAATTTTCAGTTTCATCATATTAAAAAAAATATTTTTGACAATTTTGAAAATTTCAAAGTTACTACTCCTTATCTACAGGTTTGTACGGAACCCTCGGTGCGCGAGTCCAACTCGCACTTGACCGGTTTTTTAGCAATTGCCAGGCTGACGACGTGCAAGTGGACTACATTGTATTTAGTAGAATTGAGGCCCAGCTGACGTGTTTAACTTGTCATTTCAGCAGAATTTACATTTAACTAATTTAAGGACTTTAACCGCTAATTGGGATTATTATGCCGCCATAACTTAACCACTGTTACTTGTTATTATAGCCAATGTTTACTTCCAGCAGAACTTTGTTTTGTTAATCAGGTACTAGGTTAGGTACTATATAGGTTAGGAGGAATACTAAAATTATCTACCGTTCTCCGAATACCGGCCCTAAACACACAAATGCATGCAGTGCGAATATCTTGGCCGGTGTCCCCCGGACTTATGTAATTACTGGCCGTACGCGGCGACTTGTTTATCGCGCTTAAATATTAGCCACTTTTCCGTTTTATGCCCGCGATAATGGTGCTAAATGTGTGACACTGCGTCTGATCATTTAGGGAATTTAAGCCGATGGGAGCTCGCTAGCCAGGTTATTGTACATATTTTGTGGAGGAGACGTGGTTGAATCACAAACTGTGGTCGGAGTAAGGGATGGGCGTTTCGACCACCCGTGTAGCCTGTTTAGATATATAGGTGGATAGAAATACTTTTACTGTAAGTACATTTTACACGGAAAACAATACAAGAAAATTTTATAAAATATTTGTATCGATAAAGTAGCTTTATTGCTTAAAGCAATTTCTTTCAGACAACCTTTAGGTTAAGAACAGAATCGGTATTAAGAATGGGACGGTAGTGAAAACTAGTAATTAGTAGGTACTGAAATGAAAAAATATATCCCAAGATACTTTTCCACAATGGTGTTTAAGACTGTCTCTGGTTTGTTTTAGTGTTTCAAGTTTGTCCCAGAAGTCAGTAAATAAAACAAGGCATATAAAAAAACAAAAGTCTAGCATGAATAATACATTTACGAAGTTTATTTGTAATTTTTCAGGAGCGCGCTTAGTCGACACGAATGTGATGCTGGTGAACGTAGCTGTCCTCACGAACGTTGCACTTACGTCGCCACAACCCCTGCTCATTTAGTCAGGTACATACAACATTTTTTTTTATTAGTAGTCTTTTTGTATGACAAATTTGAAAAAAATATGATTTAGACAGCAACAAAAACAAGATTTTCAAAAATGTAGAACAGCGGCATCTATTACAATTTTTAATAAGCACAACTAATATAATAATAAATAAATAATACACAGACAGCCAAGTGGTTGAAAAATGTTCCGCTTAAAGTCAAAAGATGGCGCTAAACGAGAATTTCAATTTAATCTCTTTACATAATAAATCGATAGATGTCACTAGCGGTTCTGAAAATGGATTTATTTCAATTTCAGGCACAGAAGAAGTCATGGTGAGAAGGTGAAATATCATGAATGCAGCGTGTGCCCTTTCAAGACGGACCAGGCCAGTCATCTGAAGCGGCATATGATCTGCCACGAAGGCCGGAAGCCGTACTTCTGTCCACATTGTGATTTCACTTGTGGTAGTTTGGTGAGAATTACCTTTTACTAACCAATAACCAATCTTTTACTAACTAAGTTCCTTTAGCGACAGCTTATCTATCTATTATTGGTCAGTTATACAATGTAACACTACACCGTTTATGTTTCCCAGTCATATATATAGAAGGTTTAAGCTTACAGCACTGCGTGCTCTGCTGTACCTTCGGCCTGGATAAATGGAATGGATGTAGTTATGCTACAACGTTCCAATCCACACGCAGGTCGAACTAAGTAAATCGCTTTTTTGTAATTTTGTGGTACACTTTTTTTTGGTAGCGAGTAGAACTATGTAGTATGTATCACTTCAACTAAATTAATAAACATTATTTTATTATATATTTATCATTAAAATTTAATTAATATTTCTCATAAAAAAAAAATGCACTTGGAACGTTTTTGAAAAAAGGCTTTTTGTATGAAAGTAGCTTTTAACATAATTTGCAAAAACGTTCCAATGTCTGAAAAGTGGTATATTTTGGTAGTTAGTTATTATATATTTTTTCTAGAACATAAGTGTAACAATGAAACAACATTATTAAAAGAATATTTATTAAGAATTAGTGGTAGCAAAGCAAGAAAAAGCATCACAATTTATTCATCATCTAGATCGAAATTTTATAATGTTCCAAGTTGATTGAATCATTATTTTTATTTTTTTCAGTCCAAAACGAATTAAAATAGTACCATTCAAATGGAATGTCACATTTTAAGATTAAAAATTAGTTATTTTTAAAACGTTTCAAGATGATTGGATTCTTATTTCTATTACATTCAGTCCAAAACGAATTAAAATAGTACGATCCAAATGGAATGTCACATAAATTAGATCTCTTGGTTCGTTTTATCATTTAGACCGCTTAATTATTTCAATAGTTACAGTCGTAAAAGAGTCGGTGTCTTCAGCACTAGATAGGGCGATCAAAAATACCTAGCTTGAGCTCAAAAACTCAATTTTGACCTGCGTGTGGATTGGAACGTTGTAGCATAACTACATCCAAATGTGGAATGTAATAAATGTGTTTCTTATACAACTAACAATACAATTTATGTCTTCACAGGAGAACCTACGAAAGCATGCCATGCGAAAGCACTCAGGCGCGCTACTCTACAACTGTAATATTTGCGCATTTCACTCCAATTTGGCCACAGAGCTGCGCAAGCACCTTGTGGGGGACCACGACGATAAATACGACAAGAAAACTGCAACGCAAGCCGTTACGAAGTGGCTTATGAAAAAGGAATAAAGATTAAAACTAATTTGAGCAATCAGTACACGAAACGCCTAAGTATTTTTCGATAGCAATTTTAATGATCTGCGTGCCTTGCCTTCCTAGGATATTCATACTAATATTCATTAGAATACAAATCTTGGATTTTTATTTTTAAAATTGAGACTGAAATTGGAAATAAAAAACAACACTTAGCACCTGTTACTCACTTACCTAGATAGTCCATTTCCTATCTTTCCTCGTCCGTGCATACTTTTCTATGAAAAAAATTTGTAATCTTTGTGGTTTTGAGGTGCTTGTGGCACAGTGGATGCAGCGCTTTGGTAGTGATACCAAAAGGTAAGCAACCTAAAACGTCATCCAAAACCATTTTGACCATTTAAGTGACGTCTATATACAAGCATCTCGGTGAGTCGGAAGATTGGTCCCGGTTAATATCGATAGATATAAGTCGTTAAGCCTAACTACTAATATCTATCTATCGATATTGATTCGGGCGGTTTAATAACATCCCGACAGTAAGGTTGGTCACTAACCTTACAAACAACCATCCACCAATCTGCACTGAGACCTCTTCGTTGAAGTGAGGCCTGTGCTCAGCGGTTGGACGTATAAAGTCTTATTCTTCTTCTTTCGTGTCGGCAAGACGGGCTAAATCTTACTTGCCCAGAAAGCGGCTACCGTGGTAAAGTAAAGTAACGTCCGTAAAGTCTTATGAGATGTGATGTGATCTTACTTAACCTCACTTAAGCTAATTTAAGATGTCACTAAAAATATCTTAGGTATTTTAAATAAGCGTTAATTTGACATTCACACACAAAGGGTGATAATAAGTTGAGGACACAGATTAATAATATGTAGCAAGTTGAGGAACTGGTGCACTGGTGGTAGATGAACCGCACGCCACGCCACGCACACACTAAGCTGTGCGTGGCGCTTCCTCTACTCTCTTCTAGATGGCGCTTAGTGTCGCTCCGATACATAACAATTCCAGGGTCCGTACGTACATTACCAATATAATAAGCTTAAAATACTTACGTACCTGCTGTTCTTCTCAATCAGTTATTAATATTAAACAATCTATTACCGAAATTACCGAATCGTACTCGTAGTAGAAAAATATCAATTAGTATGGCAACATTTTGCCCGCTTCCGGATGTCAAAACGCCGGCCAATGCGAGCGAGGGAAAAAAAAAATATTCGAGCAAGCGCGGCAGCCGCGAGTGGGTCACGGTTCGGTGTTCGATTTTTTACCAACTGATTCTCGAAATCTAAATACGTTTTAGATCATCTTCCCTCGCAATACCGGAAAATACTATCGTTAAAACGTTACTTATTTATCGTACTGTTACGTAACGGACTGTATGTACAAATTCTGAGTGATATATTCGCAAAATCATTGTTATTGTTGTGAAGTGCAAAATTTAAAATTCATTCAGAAATAATGACAGTTTAGTTTCACGTGGTGTAAATCGATTTAGCTTACTGAAAATGTCTCTGAAGGTATGTGATTTTAGTTTACTTATTTTACGTTCTTACCTTTTTGACAAAAACAAATGATTGAGTATTTTTTTGCTTTTTTCAACGATTAATGTTGGCAAATTCTGTGCATGAATTTTTAATTTTCAACCCTGTAGTTTGGTATAAGTATCTTTCTACTGTGTTGATTTTAAGTAAATGAAGAAACTGTTAATGCATTTTTAATTATTCATTTCTATTTACCTGTTATGTGCCAGGTTGTACAAACAGCATTTAAATGATAAAACAAATCAGTTGAAATATAAATTTTTCGGTTACTTAGTAGTTCAGTCATATAAAGTATCTTTTATATTCAATTTAATTTTTAAATTAAAATTTAAGCACCTTATAAATAATAAATAAATAAATAAATATTTCACAACAATCACACCAATTCTCTAGTCCCAAATTAAGCTACGAGGCTTGTGTTATGGGTACTAGACAACGGATAAACATACTTAAATACTTTTTTTTTTTTTGTAAATAAATACGTATTATACATAGAAAACACCCAGACCAGTACAAACACACGTGTTCATGCACACTTATGCTTGTACTGTGCGGGGATCGAACCCGCGACCCTTGGTTTTAGAAGTCCGACATATGGACAACTGCACCAACAGGTCGTCAACCAAAGCATGAAAATACAGCACACTTAAATTATATAAATTTCAATAACTATTTGAGTAATCATCACTTCTTAGGACTTATTGCAACAAATTAGTGATTTTAATTGCAAATACAATGAAGATGATAATGTCTATTCATTGCATTTATAAATAAAATAGATCTCCAAGATGAACAATCTGTATATAATAATTAATTAAGAAGAATGAGATTTTAACTAATGCTTGATTTGATTTGATTTGATTAGTTATTTATCCAGCTCCAATATTTTTGCCTATGATACAGATTGATTTAAATTTATCCCAGTCTTAATAATTAACAATAATACTATACAGATGTTTTAACTCTAATTACAATTACCTACCTACACTGAAGTAATATTAAATGAATGAACTACTAGCGTGCACCAGTGACTTCGAATAAAGATAGTAAGACTGGGACTTAGAATGAACAAACAAATATATGTGCTTATGTGAGACCCAGAAACAAAAGCTTATACAGACAAACTATAAATTTACTAATTGTATTGTTAGCATCATTATTTATAGCTAATCACCCCCTGATAGTTATTTTGGAAATATATTTCATGTACAGAATTGACCTCTGTACAGATTTATTATAAGTATAGAAGACAAGTAAAATAACTAATAAATTAAAAACTTTGATTTTCTCAATCTTAGTCCAAAAAAAATAATTTGCACAGAAAATGAGAAATAATAAATAATAGTCTCAATCCATCCCTCCCGATTTTTCCCTTTAAAATTGTAGTGTCGAAATTAACAGAAATAAGAAAAGTCATTCAAACAAATTGAATACCTCAACAGATTGCTTGGATAGGGGTGGTCACCCGTTGCCATTTCAAACATCTAGAAATGTACTCAACATTTCTTTGTAGCCCTACAAAATATTGTAATTGGGTTATTTTACTCATTAGCTTATCAAAAAACTGGCAAATAAATATAGACGCATGGAGACGCATATAAATCTTCACAAGACATAATTTAATTTTGACCACTTTGGTGTAATAGTCAAAAAGTTGACTTTAAACCAAGAGGAAAAAAACTTAACAACTATGAGGATATTTTTATAATAAACTCAACGATATTAAATTCGTTGAATAAACTAGCTGACCCGGCAACCGTTGTTTTGCCATTTAATTTTATCACTTAGAGGTATGAAAAATAGATGTTGGCCTATTCTCAGACCTACTCAATATGCTCACAAAATTTCATGAGAATCGGTCAAGCCGTTTCGGAGGAGTATGGCAACGAAAACTGTGACACGAGAATTTTATATATTAGATTAATAACTTTGTCAAACTTGCTATTAATTTCCCAATGGTAGAAAAAAGCTTGATGTTCGTTTTTCTGCATTAAAAAAGCAGACAGCACGTTTTGCCGTCAGACGCGTGGGTAGGCGTGCTATAATTTCGAACCACTTAAGGCTTCTTACGGCTAATTTATTCGCAGTACGCATGCACCTATCCTTGTATGTAATGCAGTATACACAGGAGCTGCCTTTCTCGTGTATTTTACTTTAAACAAATAGTAAAGTAAAGTAAATCCGTTTCCCCAATTTTGGTTTTCATCCTCTCTTGTTTACAAATTTAAAAAAATCCTGTTCCGCAAAATTTTTTGAGAGGGCAGCTGCTAACTTACACACCTACCTATCATTGACATTGAGGTGCTTGTGGCGCAGTGGTTGCAGCGCTCTGGTAGTGATACCAAAAGTTAAGCAACCTACGGCGCGGTCATGTTTGGGATGGGTGACCATTCTGACCATTAAAGTGACGTCTATTTACAAGCATCTCCGTGCTTCGGAAGGCACGTTAAGCTGTTGGTCCCGGTTAATATCGATAGATATTAATCGTTAAGCCTGGTCGGAGGCCCTCGGGCGGCTTAATAACATCTGACAGTAAGGTTGGTCACTTACCTTACACACACCCCTCCACCAATCCGCACTGAGCCCGCGTGGTGGAATATGGCTCGCACCACCTCAAAGATGAGGTGAGGCCTGTGCCCAGCAGTGGGACGTACATATAGGCTGATAATAATAATAATACTTTTAATAAAAAGACAGAAAGACGCATTTCTTTGGCATCTCTTATTGCAGCCCATTAAATTTACTATACGAAGCACCAGCAAGGCCGGTTTCGCGAATTCGTCGCATCAGACCTGCGTGGGTGTGTCCGATCCTGCGCATCTCTCGCGGCGCACGCGCAGCGAACCGGTCGCGCTGAAGTATAAAGCTGGAGCTACAGTATTATCGCCTACTGGTCGTTAATTCTACTAATATTATAAAAGCGAAAGTTTGTCTTAATGTGTTTTTGTCATGCCAAAACTACTTTTTGATTTGGCTGAAATTGAGAACATCGATAGATTATAACCTGGAATGACACATTGGGTACTTTTGCTCCCGTAAAACTTCACGGTTCTTGTGTGATATGTAGAAAACGTGTTATATGCGGGTGCAAACGCAGGTCAAAGCAAGAAAAATATATAAATATATGTATATTTTTCTTTTTTATCTATTAGTCCTTAACCATGCTGTGTATACAATTCGTGGATTAAAGTTCCGTTAATTTAATTAAGATTGTATGTTGAACAAGAACTATAATCTGTATGTATACTTTAAATAAATAATAATAATAAAATCTAAATTTTTCACGCAATCTAAGCCTGCAAAATAGGCCTCGGTTGCAGCTATCACCTCTTCATTGGATGAAAATCTTTGCCCAGCAAGCCATTTCTTCATGTTTGGGAAGAGAAAGAAGTCACAGGGGGCTAAATCTGGTGAATATGGAGGGTGCGGCAATAATTCGTATCCTAATTCGACAAGTTTTGAAGTCGCGACTGCAGACGAGTGGGTCAGAGCATTATCCTGATGAAATAGAACTTTTTTCTTTGCTAGATGCGGTCGTTTCTTCATCAACTCTTCATTAAATCTTTCCAGCAATGCAGCATAGTAAGCACCGGTTATTGTCTTGCCTTTCTCCAAGAAATCGATGAAAATAACCCCTTGACTGTCCCAAAATACTGTTGCCATCACTTTACCAGCCGAACATACCGTTTTTGCCTTCTTTAGTGCACGTTCGCCGGTAGAAGTCCACTGCTTTGACTGTTGTTTAGTCTCTGGCGTATAATGGTGGACCCACGTTTCATCCACGGTTACGTACCGACGCAAAAATTCACTTGGATTGCGATTATACATAGCCAGACATGCCTCAGAAGTAGTCACGCGTTTTCGCTTTTGGTCGACTGTCAGTAAGCGCGGCACCCATCTTGCAGAAAGTTTTTTCATTCCCAAAATATCGTGCAAAATATGAAAAACTCGTTCAGTTGAGATGTGCACAGCCTCAGCTAACTCGCGTATCTTTACTCGACGGTCAGCCAAAACAATATCGTGGATTTTGTTAACAATGTCCTCAGTGGTTACCTCAATCGGCCTTCCTGGGCGCTCGGCATCATTGGTTGTAATACGTCCACAACGAAACTCAGTAAACCATTTATGTACCATTCCATGAGACGGCGCTGAATCCCCGTAATATTTTTTCAACTTGTCTTCGGTCTGCTTAATGGTTTTCCCGCGTAAAAAATTTAATCAAGACTCGAAACTCGGATTTCTCCATTTTCACAGCCGCCAAACTTCTTTTGTTATTAAATATTGTTTTCGCGCCATATTTGAAAATAGAATTATTTTAGGTTCGCAAAAATATTACTTTTAAGAAAATATCATTAAAAATAAAAAAAGTTTCTATTCAGCCTGAAAGTCATGGAGTTATCAAAACGCCCTAGTATAACTAAAGTAACACCAAGTACGTACTGGTTATCGGGTCTAAACGCGATCTATTTTAATGAGTATAATGTACTCGCTTCTCGACGTTTCGGCTGGATTGCACACAGCCGTAATCACGAGCTGACAACCATCTCGTGACCGATACCGAGTAGTAAGTGTTAAAATGCAACGCGAAAATTTAAAATCACACAAGTAAAGTGCTTGCTACTTGTCAGACCAATTTCATCAAGTCGTGTGTTTCAATCAGGTTTCAATGCTCCATCAATCAAACCTTGCCTAGTAGGTATATGCTTTACAATGTTCTGACGACCGCTTGGTGCGGTGGTCCACATGTCGGACTTCTAAAACCAAGGGTCGCGGGTTCGATCACCGCACAGTACAAGCATAAGTGTGCATGAACATGTGTGTTTGTATTGGTCTGGGTGTTTTCTATGTATAATATGTATTATTTACAAAAAAAAGTATTTAAGTATGTTTATCCGTTGTCTAGTACCCATAACACAAGCCTCGTAGCTTAATTTGGGATTAGAGAATTAGTATGTTTGTTGTGAAATATTGATTTAATATTGATTATTGATTTATTGAATGTGAAATATAAAATACACTTAAAGAAAAATTGACTGCCCACCTTTGGCATTTTCCTTTAAGTGTGTTTTAGTTTCACATTGTAAATAAATTCGCATTTTTAATGCTAAAAAATAAAGTAACTTACTATTATCACATATCGTGTACTTATATTGTAAACCTACCTTTTATGCTACCTTTGCTAAACTGTTGTTGATAACAAGAATGTTAATAGTGTAGGGGCCTGTGTCACCATCGACAAATAAGCGTCAACTCGACTCAAATATTTCATTCGTTTCGTATGATAAATTTAATTTTGTTTTCGATTAATTAAGTTTGGACGGATGACGCTGACCAGACTTATTGCGACTTGTGAAACAGGCTGTTACAGTGTGCTGCATCAAATCTATTATAAATATAGGATAAGTCGTAAGTTAACCTGTAAGCCTAACCTTAAACTATAACCTAAACCTAATCGTAGCTTAACTAAATACTTAATAACTAAATAATTATAATTATAATGTAAGTAACATAATGTTAGTATTGTCCACGAGAGCTCTGCCGACAAACTGTTGCACAGTTTGGCAGAATAGTGCAAATGAATAATTGTCATGTTACTTTTGAAAAATAAACTAAAAAAAAAATATTCTTACTTAACCGGTTATATGGGTCCATCAGCTTAAAATAACTTTTGCCTTTCCACGCAGAATATAATGTAGATTGTGTGTAACCTAGTTCGATCATGAGATCAGTGGCGCGGAATAGCGCCTTCGATCCAATCTGCTCAGAGCCCCATAAACAAATGTTAATAGGTTAGCAACTTATAATGACATTTTGTAACATAAAAGCTTGTCGACGTGAGGGAAATGTTGTTAGTATGTCGATTGATATTGTTACGTTCTAGGGGTGTGGGATCTAGATTGAAATGCACTTCTAAACCGATGAAGTAGAGTAGGATTTATTGTACACACTTTACGTTACAACACTTAGTACACAAACACTTATATCGCACTCCAAAATCTTCTTGTCGTAGTTTTCGCTTCGATGTTTACTCGTCGCTTTCCCAAATTAAACTCCAACTCGGTCGCATTCCCGGGCTCCTTATATACCGGCCGTCAAGGACTCCCGAATATTCGGTAGGTACCTACTACCCAGTACGAGACTGTTCGGGATCCTTCCAAATGCCGTCTTGCCTAGCCTAGACCTTTCTCGAATGTTCGGCATCATAGTGCTATCCTTGTCTTGTGCTGTCTCTGTCACACCTTTCTGGAATGTTCTTAGTATAGCTGCCTCTCTCTAATCGTGCTATCTCTTTCACTCCTACTGAAAATTACGTCATATACTGAAGTGGGCTTCAAAGGCCCATAAGGGGTCCTGAAAACGCCTGAAAACTGGTTTTCAGGTTATGGCGTCATCTGATAGAGGGTGGCCTGAAACGGACTGAAAACATGTTTCAGGCGCCTGAAAACAACGGCAACTTGGGTGAAATTTCGATAAACTAGTATGTGTTAGAGCACTCTCTGAAACGGCCTGAAATGGTATTTCAGCCTGCTGAAAACGCCTCCAAGGCACGGAAAAACACGATCAAAGTTTTAGCACTAGCCCACCGGCGTAACACTACCCCCTCCTTAGACATGCTCGTCCCGAGCATCATTCGTTCCATGGTACTTGGCCAACCGATCAACATGAACAATCTTACAGGGGCTACGTGCGTTGCGCTGAATCCGATAAGTGACGTCGTTGATCCTTGTGACTACTTTGTGCGGCCCTTCCCAACTCGGCGACAATTTCGTTGACTTTCCTTTTCGACGCATAGGGTTATGTAGCCACACGAATGATCCTTCCTCAAACCTCGTCTGGTTAGACTTCCGGTCGTATCTGGTCTTCACCGTTCGGTCCGAGTCCCGTTGCCTCCAAGATCTTTTTGGGCAGCTTGATTGTATGTGTCCTCTTTCCCCGCAGTTGTAGCATCGAGGCCCAGTTTCTCGAGGTGGAGCAATCGGCTCCCTGGCCGCAACTTCGCGCACCCTAAAGGATTTTGTTGAGTCTTGGCGTACAGCTTCCACCTCCAGGGCATGGGCGAGCGCATCCTTCAAGGTCCCATGGTGTCCCAGCCGTACAGCAGCCCTCAGTTCAAAGTCCCGAATCCCATCTATGAATGCCTGTACAAGCGTTCCATCGATGAAAGTCGCTGCGGAACCTTGGTACGCCTTCCGGACGAGCTTCTCTATCTCAAGTGCCCACTTTTGTAACGACTCATTATGCCCCTGAGTCCTATTCTTCAGCTGAGCTCTGTAAACGTGCTCTAGATGGCTGTCACCGAAGCGTGCCTCTAAAGCTTCAAGAAGACGGTCGTATGTCTTCTCCTTTCCTAACGCTTCCAGAACAGTGAGAGCTTCGTCCCGCAGCGCCAAACTCAGTGCCGTTTTAGCATAGTCCTTGCTCCAGCCATTCGCTTCGGCAACCATCTCGAATTGGAGCTTGTATGCGGCCCACGAAGAGGTACCATCGAATGGAGGTACCTTTAACTTTTCTCCTCCTGTGGCTGGTGCACCTGATACACTGGTGGTGCCGTTGGCCACTCTGATCTCCAACTTCTGGAGGCGATTCTCCTGGTCCTCCACTTTTTCGTTCAGTCCATTGAGGCGCTTCTCGTGGTTTTCAACTTTAATTTCAACGCCCACAATTTTGTCTTGCACCTCAGCCATCTCCTTTTTCCATTCTGCAGCTACTTCGTGTACCTCACGGAGGACTTCTTTCAGGTCCCGTAGCTCTTGCTGCAAAATTTTGGCTTGTTCCTCGTGCCACCTAGCCTGTTCCTCCTGCCTTCTGGTCTGTTCCTCCTGCTGAACCCGTAGCTCTTGTTGCAGGATTTTGGCTTGTTCCTCCTGCCTTCTAGCCTGTTCCTCCTGCTGAACCCGTAGCTCTTGTTGCAGGATTTTGACTTGTTCCTCCTGCCTTCTAGCCTGTTCCTCCTGCCTTCTGGTCTGTTCCTCCTGCCTTCTAGCCTGTTCTTTCAGGAGGATCAGAATGGCGTTGACGTCTATCTCCGGCGTCCTTGAAGCTGGTACCGCTGTGTCTGACGTTCCGGCGGTACCCGCAGAGTCTCCAGCAGCGGTGCGGCTTCGGGTCTGCATCCCCTCCTTCTCTTCTTCTCGCGGAGTAATCGGCATTTTCAATCCCACTTCTGACACCAAAATGTTACGTTCTAGGGGTGTGGGATCTAGATTGAAATGCACTTCTAAACCGATGAAGTAGAGTAGGATTTATTGTACACACTTTACGTTACAACACTTAGTACACAAACACTTATATCGCACTCCAAAATCTTCTTGTCGTAGTTTTCGCTTCGATGTTTACTCGTCGCTTTCCCAAATTAAACTCCAACTCGGTCGCATTCCCGGGCTCCTTATATACCGGCCGTCAAGGACTCCCGAATATTCGGTAGGTACCTACTACCCAGTACGAGACTGTTCGGGATCCTTCCAAATGCCGTCTTGCCTAGCCTAGACCTTTCTCGAATGTTCGGCATCATAGTGCTATCCTTGTCTTGTGCTGTCTCTGTCACACCTTTCTGGAATGTTCTTAGTATAGCTGCCTCTCTCTAATCGTGCTATCTCTTTCACTCCTACTGAAAATTACGTCATATACTGAAGTGGGCTTCAAAGGCCCATAAGGGGTCCTGAAAACGCCTGAAAACGGGTTTTCAGGTTATGGCGTCATCTGATAGAGGGTGGCCTGAAACGGACTGAAAACATGTTTCAGGCGCCTGAAAACAACGGCAACTTGGGTGAAATTTCGATAAACTAGTATGTGTTAGAGCACTCTCTGAAACGGCCTGAAATGGTATTTCAGCCTGCTGAAAACGCCTCCAAGGCACGGAAAAACACGATCAAAGTTTTAGCACTAGCCCACCGGCGTAACAATATGGTACTTTAACTACCCAAATGTCAAATGGTTTCGGTCAATAACAACATCCAACATGATCCAAATCAGTACGTAGTATATTGAGATCGAATCCATCAAGTGTATTGTCGCGTTTTTGCATACCTAACTTGTCTCTACTACTGACTTTGACAAAGGTGCTATTAATGAAATCTTAATCTAACTTAATGATATCGCAGATTCACAATATAAAAAACGCGTCTTTTTGTTTTATCTAATATCCTCCATACATCGAAGACCTTTACTCTGGTCAAACGTCACATAGCTCACTCTTAGTATTCTTACTTGCGTTCAACCTTTATGAATGCTTCAAGTCTCGTTTTACCCGTTCTATTCCCGTTTAGGTCATCTATAAATATACACTGGTACTGCTCGTCTGCCCACGTCCGTCTGTCTGGATTCAGGTCTAGACTTCGGATTAGCACAGATTTCGCATTACAAGCCGAGATTTGCATTTACGAGTATGGTATTGGTTGCTTGACATTTATCTTTATGTCCGTTGGTGCTTTTGTGTTGTATTCATATATTGCAAAGTTTACTCGTCAGATTTTGAAATACTCTTACTAAGAATTCAACGGCAAAGCAAGGGAGGTCAGTCCAAATCTTCTGAATTCTAAAGCTATGCAAATATTGTTGCAACTTCTAAAAACAAAACGATGTCACTTAGGTCAAGCAGGGTACTTAGTATTCTAATGCCACGGTAGTTCCCATTACCTTCAACAGAAACACTATAAACTCTAGATGGTTGACTAGAGACAATAGCTTTGAAATTTACTGAATTTAATCAATTCATTCACACATAGTCACTTGCATCCGACGCAATCCTGTAAAACCATCGGGTGCACACGACACAGGAATTTGCTAGTGTGGGGCCCACAGTTAATTGCTAAATGTATTGTTGTTGGCATGATTTGCATTGTGTAAGTAATATATTCTATAGTATAATATCTTCTGTACCTAATATATGTATGATAACAATAATCTTGTTGGCAATAATAATATCATTTGTATTACTGCAGAAATGCAGATACCTTATGCTTCCGCAGAAATTACTCTCGTAGACATGCGATTTAACTACAAATGGACAGGTTCTTTCTCCTCGTGATTAATTGATGTCATTTATTGCTAATCGATCAGTTCTCGATATGTTAATACATTTAAATGGGCACGATCCACGTTTCATTGCAGAGAAAATGGATTCTCGAAAGCCCGTCGCCTTCCGAGTTAATAGAATCGCTCTTTCTACATTCCCTTCTAACGACGCGAGATGGATTTGTCTAGATGTTGGTATTTACGACAAAATTGCACTGAACTGCCGATCAGCATACCAAATGCAATTGCAGTTATGCATGGCTTTCACAGTCCAATAAGTCTTGATGGACTGGACTCTTGAATAAGGCATCTAAAGTATACTTGTTTGTGTCACTCAAGAATCTGGAACGGTGAGCTGCATGCGGGCAAGTTTTGCAAGGTAGTTGCATAAAAAGCAGACATTTTAATTTTAATGTGATTGACGATTTAATGTGCTTTACTTGATTTATTTGAGGGGATTAGATATTGGATAACTCTTGCGAAATCCTAGCATTTGCCAATTGACTGTTTTGAAAACTGTGCTTGCGGACATTCATAAATGTCCCTCTAAAGCTAAAAAAATGTTACAGTCATACAGTGCCTGTACTTTTGCAGTACTTTCTGAGGATTAAATAAATATTCTTAAGATAATAATATTTGCTACGTATATTAAGCACTCTAAAGGTTCATTTCTTCATTCGTACCGTAAATGTGTTCCATATTTTCTGACCACAAAATTGGGGGATTTTTTTTCTTTATATATTTTATGGTGTGCACTGAAGAGTTATCTATCTATCTATTACAGAAGCTATGTACAAAACCAAAATGGTTCAACTAGCCATACACCAGCGCCCTACTTCTAAGTGTGAAGGAAGCTAGTGCTAATTGCTTGCGACACCCAGACGTTAGTTCTAATTAAAACTGCCCTTAATTGCGTCTTCTTGACTGCTATTGCGTAAGTATAGTTGTAACAGAGTTTTATGTCAACCTCGTAAAAACTTACTACGTTGGTTATTTTATTTATCACTGTATTAAAGCAATGTAACTTTTACTAAATCAGGCCATCATCAGTTTCAGTAACGTATAATTTCTAGATTTCTGACGTGCTGTGTTTAGCTGCTTGGTCACAAAATGCAGTTTTCTTATCAACATCTGCATTCAGAACTATACGCTAGAATTTAATTAAGTTTAAAACAGTTTGTTTTAATTGGCCTTGCAGTAAAAATGCTGATAAGAGCTCTATTTTAAAGTTGAGCTAACACTGCAATCGCTGATAACAGCTGTTTGTATTAGTGTTGCCTTATGACCTCAGTATGTCTCGTGACGTGACATTGCGGATTCACGACGCAATGTTTGTATGTCTAGGTCATTTCCTTAAAAATGTTCATTCCATATGATAGAAGGTAGCAATCTAATTCGTATTATATTGTTCGATCCCCGCACTGTACAAACATTTGTGTTCATGAACATGTCTGTTTGTACTGGTCTGGGTGTTATGTATTTTAAGTTTATTTGTAATACCACTGTTGATTCTAATATCTGTAACAGAAGTGCTTAGGCTACTTACCACGGAGTCAGATCAATGTATGTGATGTTGTTGTACATTTAATAATATTTATTTATTTATGAATTATAAGCATATTTATAGTCACCATGGGCGTAGGAAAGGTCTTGCAAACCTTAAAAATTGAGTGCCCTACAAATCCGCCATTGTTATCTCATTAAGTACTAAGTAGTACTAAAGTGGTATTAAAAATCAATGACATCGCGTCGGTCGTTGGTATATTTTATTAAGAAATAATGAGAATCCAACAGCTGTTCGTTTGTAATTTATGTAGTTTAAAACTAACTGAAATGTTATAAAATCGGAAATCTTTCGCCTAAATCGTCACGTTAAACATTACTACATTTCTGTTTGCTAACAAGACAAGCTCAACACAAATATAGAATCATTAGTTAGCGTTCTGTTTAGACGCATGACGCCAGCGCTTTATGTAATCCGCGTAATACGCTTGACCCTGTCCCCTATTCGTTCACACTTGTTCTTATATTGTGGAATATTCTCATAATAACACATTTAGTAAGACGCAGCAAGTCAATTTGTCTGTCTGAACCAACAATCAGAGTGTGAACTTTAGTAAAGTTTGTCGACAGCCAAAAATCTATATATATTTAAGAAAGTGATGTTAGTTACACTATATAACCCAAGAACGGATGAACCGATTTGGCTAAAAATTGGTGGAGAGGTAGCTTAGAACCAGGAAACTGACATAGGATACTTTTTTTATCCCGTACGACCGCGATTTCGAAAAAAAAAGGGATTCCACGCGGACGAAGTCGCGGGACGTAGTTTAATGATAAAACAGTTACGTATATATACATATTGGCACAGGCTTTTGGGTTTTCCCTGTGACTTTTAGGAGAGTATTTTTTTGTGTCGTCGTAATTTTCTTAGAAAAGCTGTGATTTCCAGTTCCGCAAGAAATGAAGAGTATTACGTAGTAACTATTTAGTAATCTGTGGTAGAGCGTCATGTCATGATAGTGAGAACATAGGTATAACACATAGTACACGAAGGTTAATAATAAAATAAATATAAATAAAATAATTTTATTCCGGAAGATGACCTGAAGAAGGCAGCTGGCAGTGACTGGATGCAAAGGGTGGGAGATCGTGCGCTCTGGCGCTCCTTGAGGGAGGCCTATGTCCAGCAGTGGACTGTAACAGGCTAAAATAATGATTCCGGAAAAAGACCTTGATCCATTTTTCTTTTGTATTTGACGGGGTATTGCCGAAATATATACTAGCATTGCTTGACGATCAGTATCAAACGAGCAAGAATTACTTTTCACAGGATTGCCCCTTTGCCTTCAAATAAATAAACCTTCCTTCTAGATTCCTTCTCAAGATAGTGCGCTACTGTAACCGGTTGACCTTTAAAGCGTTAGAATAAGTGCTATTATGACTTGTGTCATTAAAATAAATGGCTAGCCTTGGGGAATTTCGGTAATTAGGCTCTGGTGTGTGCTTGTGAAATGCTGGGTAATGAATCTCATTAGAATTGACCGCGACGAAAATTATCCATTATGGAAAAGTTGCAGGAAATACATTAGTAAACAGCTTAATTGGTTTACTTTTAGTTAGTGTTTCAGATTAGTTCATTTATTAACCCTTATTATAAGACTAGCAGAAGCAGAGCGTCGAATATCCGAACGTCGGTCAACTGAATGACCGCTTCACCGAACTTACATATCGAGTACCAAATATACCAGTGTAGCAAAATTTTTGACTTCATCTCTATATATATAAAATTCTCGTGTAACAATGTTCGCTCCGAAAAGGCTTCACTGATTTTAATAAAATTTTGTGAGCATATTGAGAATCGGCCAACATCTATTTGTCATATCCCTTAGTGACAAGGGTTGTCCACAATAATTTATATGGCAAAACGACGTTTGCCGGGTCAGCTAGTAACGGATAAAAACAAAAATTAAATTATAATTGGTGCTTGACAAAACTTGCTTAAATATTGCCTTCCTTAGCAGCCTGTGACGGCGTAGAAATCAGTAAAAATTGTATTTATTTACTTGCATGGATAAATATGTAAAATTCTATATGTGAAATTCGACTATCCGAAGACATCGGTCTTAGGAACACCAATGTCCCTCATTTACTTCGAATAATTGACGCTCTACTGAATTTGTTCTAGAACTAATCTTTAGCGGAACGTATACTATAATTAAAACATACCAAATTCATCACCTTGATCAAAGTCATCATTTATTTTTTTACCTATAGTTGATGGAATCAGGCGTTACTTTGCGGAAATCCATGACTAAAGCTGAAAAAGATTATTATTTTGCTTTAAATTTCCACGAAAACAGCGCCAACGCAGGAACCAAAATACATCCAACTGTAATCACCTGAAAAGGTAGAACGGAAAGTCGCAGGAGTTACAATATCTACAACTCACAACGTGACACAGAAGAGGCACTGGAATCACAACACTGACACCAACAAACACTCCGTTCTACCTTTTCAGGTGATTACAGTTGGATGTATTTTGGTTCCTGCGTTGGCGCTGTTTTCGTGGAAATTTAAAGCAAAATAATCATCTTTTTCAGCTTTTTTTACCTAATTTGTGTGTCATCATCATCATCAGCCAAAGGACGTCCACTGCTTAACATAGGCATTTCCCGACAGTTTTCCACATCGATCGATCACAAGCCATCTGCATCCAGTGTGATTCTGCGATCTTTACAAGGTCGTCTGTCCATCTTGTCGGTGGACGTCCTACGCTGCGAAGGGTCTCCAATCCAGAACTTTTCTGCCCCAACGGCCATCAGTTCTTCGCGCTATGTGCCCTGCCCATTGCCACTTGAGCTTACTGATTCCCGGCTATGTCGGTTACCTTAGTTCTTCTACGTATCTCCTCATTTCTGATTCGATCTCGTAGAGTAATACCGAGCATAACCCTCTCCATCGCTCGTTGTGTTATCTTGAGCTTTTTTATAATTTGTGTGTACTTACAACGAATATTTATTTGTTATTGTGTTGTAGTTGTAGTTGTATATTTATGTGTTATATTTGATTTCTTATGTTATTATTGACCTGTAAGCGTTTTGGACTTGATCTGTAAGCTTGCACGTGTTTTTAATAAATAAATACATAAAGGGCGGTTCATTCATTGGTAGAACTAGAAAGCTAGCTTAGCCGCAGTACGATACAAAAAGCCCCACGCTTTTCAGCCGCTTTGCGTTTCAGAAAAGGCTGAAGCTTTTGCATTTCAGCCGCTTGGCGCCCGGCCAAGTCTCCGCGAAAAGCGCTCCTCACCCCGCGCCGGTTTGCACTATTCAAGCGGTGATACCAAAGCGTACGTTAGGGTGACTATTATTTTAAAATAAATTGACTATTAACTGAAACTATTTTTTGACGACCACTTTGGTGTAAAGTTGACTATCAACCAAAAGGTCGCGGGTTCGATCCCCGCACAACCATCACATCCCTGTACAAACATATGTGTGCATGAACATGTCTGTTTGTACTGGGCTGGGTGGTATATGTATTTATATAAGTTTATTTGTAATGCCACTGTTGATTCTGATATCTGTAACACAAGTGCTTAAGCTACTTACCACGGAGTCAGACCAATGTATTTTTTTTTTATATGAATAACTAGACATTTTGCCGCGATCTCACCTGATGGTAAGCGACGATGCGACCGAAGATGGATCATGTCTGGCTATTAACAGCCTATTCACTCCTTTCTTGAAAGCGTCCAAATCATAAAGTTCCGGAAATATTTTAGGCGGCAGCGAATTCCACTCCCTAGTCGCACTCATAAGGAACGTAGATGCAAAACGTTTGGTACGTGATGTAGGCTTATGTCGTAGACATACGTCTACGACATAAGGGTGGAGACCTCGACTGCGTCTTGTGTCCCGGTAGTGAAAAGGGGCTGGTGGAATTAATTCGTGTAATTCCTTCGCACACTCCCCGAAATGTAGCCTGTAGAACACCGTAAGACACGCCACTTTACGCCTGTGTTCAAGGCTTTGCAGCTTGCGTTCACAGAGTTCAGCGTCTCCAATAATTCTAATTGCTCTCTTCTTTATCGATTCTAAAGCAGCCAGCTGATATTTGGCAGATCCATCCCAAAGGTGGCAGCAGTACTCCATGCAACATCGGACCTGAGCTTGATAGAGTTGTAGAAGCTGCACCGGCGTGAAGTACCGCCTGACCTTTGAGAGAACTCCAAGCTTTCTAGCTGCAGTTTGGGCTATTGATTCGATGTACTGGTCGAAATTTAAATTGGATGATAGCTGGACCCCTAGAAGCCGCAAGTTATCGGTGACGGGAACAGGTACACCCCGGAGGGTAGGAGCCAGATCAAAATGACACCGTTTTGTGGAGAACAAACACGCTTGTGTTTTGGAGGCGTTAAACGTCACTAGATTGGCATCACCCCAATCGGAGATAGCCTGAAGAGTGGCGTTCAAGCGCTCTACCATACTCTACCATACTCTCGGCAAGACCGGATCTCCTCACTGCTGGCTCCCGGCCTGGAAAAATATCTATCGACAACTGTGCTATCGTCTGCATACCCAACGATACCGGGCACTAGCGATACGAGTTGCCGATAGAACTGACCCCTGAGGAACACCGGCATCAATGGCATGAAGATCCGACGAGTATCCTTCTAGGACTATTCGTATTGATCGTTCACTCAGAAAATCTGAAATCCATTTGCAGAGGCCAGTAGGAATATCATAGGAGGGAAGCTTGCTTATAAGGCTTGCGTGCCAAACCCTGTCAAAGGCCATCGAGATATCGACACAGCTACAGCCTCACCATGCCTCTCAATGGCATCACTCCAATAGTGTGAGGCATACACTAGAAGGTCCCCAGTAGACCGGCCCCGGCGAAACCCATACTGTCGGTCACTGAGGAAATCGTTACCTTCAAGGTGGGCCAGGAGTTTGTGATGTTCTTGCATATTTATTTATTTATTATCTGATCTGGTTCAAGTTTTTTTTACCTCTGACAAAAAAAGGGCTGTTATAAGTTTAACCCCTATGTTTGTTTGTGTGTGTAAATGTGTTTGTGTTTTCTGTGTGTTTGTCTGTGGCATCGTAGCTCCAGAACGGATGAACCGATTTCAAAAAGTTTTTTTTTTTTAATTTAAAAGATAATTTAATCACGGTGGTTCATAGCTAGGGTTGGTCAAAATCCGTTCAGTGTCATAAACTGTTTTCCAGGCTCATTCGAAGGTTTTTTTAATGGAAAGTTATCCATCATACGAGTAGCTTCCTAATTTTACAGCGGTACAATTTCGAGATTTGGGAAAGTAAATTTGATTAAGTATCTTTAGTCTCTTTCAGCTTCTGAGATTTATGTTTATATATAGCACCACCCCAAGCTACATACATAGTATGCTTATTTGATTTAATAGATAAATTTTCATTTTCATACAAGTTAGAGTTATTTTTGCTAGAATGTGTTTACAGTTGTGGTCACCTTAGTGGCCTGGCCATCGGTGTGCGAAGCGTATCAACCGGTGTATATTACAGCTAGTGCGAAAAATACAATGATTTACGATTTTATTTGTTAAGTATTTTTCGCGTTTACAACGCTATTTTTTAATTTCGAAAAGACAACACTTAAAAAACCCGATGACCGGAGCCGAAAATATTTTTTTAAGTGTTGTCTTTTCGAAATGATTTACGATGTTTAAATTATTCCATACCGCACAATGAAACCGAGGAACTAGAAAATAATTAAGTGCTTTTTTTGAAATTGCTTTATTTGCATAAAAACATGTGTTTTATTTTGCGTTCACAACGATATTTTTTAAATTCGAAAAGATATAATATATACATATAACACTTAAAAAAATCTTTTCGGGACCCGACCCGACCCGTCCGGAACCAAAAATATTTTTTAAGGTTGTGTGTTGCTAAAAAGACCTACTGGCAAGACATAAGAGATCCGTCTTCCCCGAGGATTTGGGCTGTCCGATAGTTGTTTGCTTGGTGTCCTAAATAAAGAACATCCCCGAATACTAAATAATCAATACTCGAGGCGATTCGAAGGATTAGGCGACAAATTGCACGGGAACATTATATTGGATGATGGATAAGGCTTCTTTTAACACGACACTTATTGTATTAAGTGCATTTATCCACTTACATGCCCTATTTATTTAAAACTTTATTGCACAAGAAATGTACAAAGGGTGGACTTAATGCTTAAAGCATTATTTGTCAGTCGACCTCAAGGTCATGCAGAAAGAAGGCGATGGGTGCAGTGAAAATTATATGAGAAAGGTAAATTGTTGTTAATAACACAATAATAAATAAACATAATACATAGACATAATATCAATAAATACAGTTAAATATTAAAGTGTATCATCATAATATACAAAAAAATATATATTAATTAATTAATTAATATATGTAGATAATAAAAATATGTAAATATGCAATTTATTTATTTAGAAATTTTCGAAATTCTTGAACGACAGCTTCGAGTCTGATCTTTAGCCAGAAAAAGCTACGAAAAAAAAAGTAAAACTTCTAATTCCGTTTGAATTATGTCCGTTAACAGAAAAAAAAACATAGTGGCCTAATGGCCGTCTTAAGTACCTACAGTCGAATGTCTTATGTTTTACGAGAGGAAACGTTTAGGCAATTTCCTCATTAGCTTGTGGAGACTATTTCCAAATATCCTGCTGGAAACATTCGTTGGTATTTGTGACATTCTAGAAGTTTCCAATAATAAATCCAACAGGATTGATGAGATCGGATTAATATCACCGTTTTGTAACGTTATTTTTATACGAAAAATTGTTGGATCGACCAACAACCAAAATACTTTTTCAATAGTTTTTATAGCTCTCTCAAATCCTTGAACTACAGAATAAATAAATATACAACAACATCACATATCTGACTCCGTGGTAAAAAGCTTAAGCACTTGTGTTACAGATATCAGAATCAACAGTGGTATTACAAATAAACTTTAAATAAATACATATAACACCCAGACCAGTACAAACAGTTATGTTCATGCACACAAATGTTTGTACAGTGCGGGGATCAAACCCGCGACCTCTTGGTTAGTAGGCAACTTCTTTACCATCACACCAAAGTGGTCGTCAAGTGGTCGTCAGAATAGGAACGGATAATATCGTAACATGTTTTTTTCGGCGGAGTAATGAATGTCAGACGCGCGGAGGTTTCGAGTAATGCAAAAGCTGCTACCACGGCGTTTCGACCTAGCCTGCTGAATGTGGCTTAATTTGGCGTACCCATCTGAAACAGAGTTGTTAATCTTATTGAATTTGTTGCTACATTTCTTTATAATTATATATATTCAGTAGCTGACCCGGCAAAAATTTTTTGCCATGTAAATTATTGTGGACAACCCTTATCACTAAGGGATATGAAAAATAGATGTTGGCCGATTCTCAGACCTACTCAATATTCGCACAAAATTTCATAAGAATCAGTCAAGTCGTTTCATAGGAGTACGCGAACGAACATTGTGACACGAGAATTTTATATAGAGACTAGCTGTCCCGGCAAACGTTGTTTTGCCCTATAAATGTAAAGTGTGGACTACCCCTAACATTTAGGGGGATGCAAAATAGATGTTGGCCGATTCTCAGACCTACTCAATATGCGCACAAAATTTCATGAGAATCGGTCAAGCCGTTTCGGAGGAGTATGGCAACGAAAACTGTGACACGAGAATTTTATATAATAGATTGAATTTATCACACCGCACGGTTACGTGTGCGTACACCTAATTTGCTAGAAAAATCATGTGAGCACTTAAAAAAAATTAACCATTATTGTGCTGATTGTATTTACCAAAACAGTTACATATATATTTGTGCTACTATTTGGTATGCTATGTCGGTCGTTCGGATCAGTCGAATGAATTGCGTTTTTTTTGTTTGTTTGTTTTTCCATGTTTTTTATATAGCATCTTGTGAACCCAACATTTATTCGTAAATAAAGTAAACGTGACCTTGTCTGGCCCAAGAAATATTTCACCCGCATTCTGGCACGGTTGCCAAGAACCAGGCTGTCTGAATGTCAAGGTTTCCAACTAAACACAACACACTGTTGGCCCTTATCTACTTTTGTAGAACATTATGTCAGTAATCGTTTTGTTTGCCTGTTAATCACCGCTTTCGTTCGCAGCGTCTGCTGTGAAGTCTCGGAGTATCACTTACTTTTTAGGAAAACATATCCATTTGCAAGGATACGTTTTACATATTCTGTAGAGTTAATATAAGTTTAGTTAGGTATCTTGTATTAAGCTGAGACTGCCTCGTTGGTGTAGTGGCAAAGTTTCTGCCTTACATCCGAGAGGTCCTGGGTTCGAATCCCAGGTTGAGCCAAAATTGTTTCTGAGATTTTCTGTCATGAATTTCTCAAAAACAGCTCGGAGTCTGAAGTGGGCGGTGTTACACCTCCGTGCCTCGGAAAGCACGTTAAGCCGTTGGTCCTGCGCCTGATCTCTCTCCGGTCATGTCGGATGCCGTCTCACCTAACTTTGAGAGTGATAGAACAGTGAGTGCACCTGTGTATTGCGCTCATACTTGTGCACTATAATATCTCCTGCGTAGTTGGCTCATCTCTGTTGAGATTGGCCGCCGTGGTCGAAATCGGCCAGGAGGACTATTATTATAAAGCTGAGAAAATCTAGAAGGTATCTATTTGAAAATAAAAAAAATAGCAGGACGCTAATAAACATGAATAGCGTGCGAAAAATATCACATGCGTTCAATATTTGTTAAAGCAGCTGAAAGTATGAAACTAAACCCAAGGCCTGTTATCATTATCATACAATGTTATGTACCTACTATGCATTCTTATACAGAAGTAATAATCATTTGTTAAAGATTGGCTATTACAACAACAATAGTTACACAACAGCAAATTTACGTTGCAACAAGCGACTGTCACAAAAAGAAAACAATTGTTCAATTAACTTTGGTTGTTATTGTCAAGTTGGAGACAAGTGTGCATTTAGAAAATTTCTCGACTTTTGGTCGTCTGTTAATGTAAATAGCTACAGCGAACACCAAAAATATACCCTTTGACATCTTCCGATTAGAAGATTTTTCTTAAAAGATGTTTGCCTTGTCATCAGATAAAATCTTATCTAAAAAATGGTAGCAGAAACGCAAAGATTTTAACTTTTAGTTTCGTTTGTAATTATTAATGCCGTCGAATACCCGAAAGGGTATTTTAAATTAAAACACTGGTTTAAAAAAAACAGTGTTTTAGTGTAATAATGCAACAGGAAAGAAACGGTATTTTTAATGTTGATGAACGCTAGATAAAGTGCGTGATTCTCTCCAGTATTTGCATTTAAAACTGATCGGAAGTCGATCATCTAATTTCGCAGGCTGCTGCCTGCGGTTTTTCGCGACAGTTCGATGAATACATTAGGCGTAATCAGTCGACATTCAATTGTTTTTTTTGCATATCGAGTGACTAGAGGTCAAGGATCGACAAATAAACTGGTTACCAGGATATTTTACTTTCAAAATTATTTTCAGTACTACGATTCCAAATCCTACAAATGTGTTGTCGTTTAAATACATTAAAATAACATTGCATCGTCGACGATTTGATGTAAAATCTATTTAGTTTTCGAATCTCCCGGTATTTTGTATAATTCTTAAACTTCAAACGGATTTCGGTTCTGCTAAATTTTAGATCGAATTTCTGACATAAAGATTTACCCCTGTTTTATGTTTATAATACTAGCAAATGTTGGTCACTGCATCGAGGCCTGTTTGAGTGTAGCTACACAAATGCATTGTCAAGGCCGCCAATTCGTTCTGTCTTGCGCTTGCTTTTTTTATTCAAATCGCTGACGCATTGCGGCCTAGGTATCCTAGGCGTAGAATATTCTAGAAAAAAAACTTACCATATCCTGTATTTCTGTCTGACTTATTAATATTCTGCCAAATTATTGTACCCTGGTCACGATCTTCTGGCGCCGTTTGGCAAAAATCGTTCAAATTCATCATTTCCAGGTCATATATAAAATAAAATCCTATAAAATCCATTTATTCCTGTAAGTAGGCTAACAACTAGCACTTTTACACGTCCCAACATATAAATTAACCCTACCACCGCTTCGGGACAATTTGGGCCAGTGCTGAGAAGAAGCGGCGCAAGAAACTCAGTCACTATTGTCATCGCCTCTTTTCAAAATTGATTTACAATAATTGTAATTGTTTGCATTTAAACATTTCCATATATCTTTGTCATTTATATAATCATCAATTTTATAATATCCTTTCGACATTAATACATCTTTTACAACTGTTTTAAATTTATCTAAAGGCAATGAAATTGAATTTTCAGTTAATTTATTAAAAAATGATACACATCTACCCATAAATGAGTGACCAACTTTATGAAGTCTAAAATGTGGAACGGCAAGCCTATTTTTTTGTCTTGTGTTGAAGTTATGCAAATCGCTATTTTTAGGAAATAGGTGTAAGTTTTTTCGAACGTAAATTAGGTTTTCGTAAATGTATTGCGAGTAAACTGTAAGTATTTTAACTTCTTTAAACAATTCTGTAAGTGTTTCATTTGATTTAAGTTTATAAATAGCCCGCACGGCTCGTTTCTGCAATACGAAAATTGTCTCTATATCTGCAGCTGAGCCCCATAGTAAGATGCCGTATGACATGATACTGTGAAAATAACTAAAATAAACTAGTCTCAACATCAGTCAGAAACCTTATCTTTCTTACAGCGTATGCAGCGGAGCTTAGTCTCTTTGATAAGGTCATGATATGAGGACCCCACTGGAGCTTATCATCCAAAGTCATTCTCAAAAAAGTTGCAGTATTTGAAGTAACTAGTTGTTCATCCTTAACAACAACTTTTGTTGGAACTTGTCGGACATTGGGCATTGTAAACTTTGCATTTAGTTTTGGTCGCGTTAAGCAATAAATTGTTAACGGTGAACCAATGAAGTACTCGCGAGAGAGTACCATTTACATCGTCAAACGATTCTTTACCCCTTGGAGTTTTAAAAAGTAGTGAAGTATCATCAGATTCATCAGCAAATAACACTATCTCACAAGCACCGTCGACAAAGTATGTAAATTGCCCATTACTATTTAGTAATCTGTGCCATTACTATTGTCTGAAAACAACTGCTATATTACCTTATTTGGTTTTTTATACAGACTGTAGCATGTTCGTTTAGGTACTTGAGTGTGTAATGATTGAGTCGGCTAAATCATCCATGTAATAGGGGGAAATCCTTTATTCTGTTTTGCCGGTGTGTGGGGAGAATTTAGATTACCTTTTGTGTGGACCTGTTTTTGAAATGGCAACAATCATGCGTAGTTTTGTATAGATGCATTGGTAATATATTTTTCTTCGTAGCCGGACATTTAGCTACAACCTCACTCTTCTTCCCTTGATTTGGACATCAAAGGTAAGTCTGGCTGACCTACTATTCTAATTGTGTAGAAATAATTGGTTTGTTTTTATTTTGTTGTTTCTTAATGTTTTTTTTATATATTTTTATTTCCTTCCTTGCTGTGTTTACAGTGACAGAGTATTTTTTGTTAAATTGATTGCCTTAATAAATAAATAAATAAATAAATATTTTACAACAATCACACCAATTCTCTAGTCCCAAATTAAACTACGAGGCTTGTGTTATGGGTACTAGACAACGGATAAACATACTTAAATACTTTTTTTTGTAAATAAATACATATCATACATAGAAAACACCCAGACCAGTACAAACACACATGTTCATGCACACATATGCTTGTACTGTGCGGGGATCGAACCCGCGACCCTTGGTTTTAGAAGTCCGACATGTAGACCACTGCACCAAACGGTCGTCATTATGCCTTAAGTGTATTAACTCTCATTTCGGTTCTGTGTTTGTAATGTCTCAAATTAATAAACGCTTCATTATATCTCTATAATATATATAAAATTCTCGTGTCACAATGTTTGTTCCCATACTCCTCCGAAACGGCTTGACCGATTCTAATGAAATTTTGTGAGCATATTCAGTAGGTCTGAGAATCGGCTAACATCTATTTTTCATACCCCTTAGTGATAAGGGTTGTCTACCCTTAACATTTGAATGGCGAAACAACGTTTGCCGGGACAGCTAGTATCTTTCTATATATGACTATCCTCTTTTAGCCAAGCACTAAACTCAGTTTTGTCTCAACATGCGTCAGCAGTTCAGCACTTACACTGAGCCCATGTAATAATTTGAAGTAATACTCAACCTACTTACAAAAGTTACAATAATAAGATGCTATTTGATTGCTGTTCCAATTGCACTGTGTAATGATACGATCATATCTGTCATTATCACGACGGTCCATCAATCGAATCCACATTGCATAACGCTTACTTGATGTGTTCTCCAAAATCGCTTTGTCATCTTTGTAGTATTTCGTAACACAAGTGTGAGCGCAATACACAGGTGCACTCACTGTTCCATCACTCTCAAAGTGCGGTGAGACGGTAAGCAAGGCCAACGGCTTAACGTGCTTTCCGAGACACGGGGGTGTAGCACCGCCAACTTCCAGACTCAGAGCTGTTTTTGAGAAATTCATGACAAAAACATTTTTGGCTCGACCTGGGGTTCGAACCCAGGACCTGGCGAATGTAAGGCAGAAACTTTGCCACTACACCAACGAGGCAGTCAAACTAAGTTGTGTGCTATAATATATCCTGCGTAGTTGGCTGATCTCTGTTGAGATTGGCCGCCATGGTCGAAATATATTTTTCATCTTACCTATTACGCTATACTAGGATACTTCATACATGCACTGCAAATAACATATTAACCAAATGACCATTTACGTGACGTTTATTTATAAGCATCTCCGTGCTTCGGAAGGCACGTTAAGCTATTGCTCCCGGTTAATATCGATAGATAGGTATTAGTCGTTAGGCCTAGTCCGAGGCGCTCGGGTGGCTTAATTACAACTCACAGTAAGGTTGGTCACTTACAAATACCTCACCACCAATGCGTATTGAGCCCACGTAGTGGAGTATGGCTCGGACCACCTCATAGCTGAGATGAGGTCTGTGCCCAGCTGTGGGACGTATATAGGCTGATGAGATGAGATGAACCATTATGCAAGTCTACAATGTACACTGTGCATCACCAAAATCGAACCACCTGATTTTCGTGGTAAGTACATTTCCATCTCTAACAAAAATGATTAAAATTCACTACCGAATACTAGGCGCGTACGCCGTCTAGTACGTTGCCCTTTGCATCGAAGCGAGGGCTCGGCTGCAATGAACTGCATCTGCCAGACCTTGAACCAGGGCAGTTGTGTTATAATAAAGCCTTTGTTCACAGTTGTGTTGTAATAAAGCCTTTGTTCAATGCACCAACACAACACGGCAATGAATTGTTGAGAAACAAGATTTTTGCGAGTACGTCTATAACACGGTAATATTATCTATACAGTATTCCATCTTCATATAAACGGACGACGCGCGAGCTATACCTACGCGCCCGGATCTTGGCATGCGCTTGGCATGCTACAGTCGCGAGTGCGCGCAGTGACGAACGGACGGTGTGCTGGTTTTTAATCAGGAACCGCCCGAATTTTAACTAGAAATAAGTGCAAGAGCTATTTAACATGACAAGAAGAATATATTGTGCTGTTTTTGGATTGTGGATTTTTTATACACTCAAATATAATAATAAAGCATTTCGTTCATACGAGAATAATATTAGTAATACAATCAATGTGCAAATATTTTTCGGTCGCAAATTTATTAGCCCGATTTGTTATAAAGTCACATAATCATGGGTTTTATTTAAATCTA
Source organism: Pyrausta despicata (assembly GCA_963921415.1). Lineage (NCBI taxonomy): Eukaryota > Metazoa > Arthropoda > Insecta > Lepidoptera > Crambidae > Pyrausta > Pyrausta despicata. The sequence goes on along the minus strand of OY992850.1, from coordinate 945,924 downwards.
TCAATCAATAAAACAACTTGCATTTTAATTGAACACTTTCTATTCAATTCATAAAGTATTTTATGTAATCATATAAATATTTTATATTGTTTCTAAATATCTGTGCTTATAAATAAAAAGTAACAAATTTACAATCTCAAAACTAGATAGAAACTCAAAGTAGGCAGATGCAATTAAAACGCTGTAGGTAGGCGACAGTACAGCGACAGCCCTATCTCATGCTTACGTACCACGCGGCGGTAGGTACTTATTGTTACGTTCTAGGGGTGTGGGATCTAGATTGAAATGCACTTCTAAACCGATGAAGTAGAGTAGGATTTATTGTACACACTTTACGTTACAACACTTAGTACACAAACACTTATTTCGCACTCCAAAATCTTCTTGTCGCAGTTTTCGCTTCGATGTTTACTCGTCGCTTTCCCAAATTAAACTCCAACTCGGTCGCATTCCCGGGCTCCTTATATACCGGCCGTCAAGGACTCCCGAATATTCGGTAGGTACCTACTACCCAGTACGAGACTGTTCGGGATCCTTCCAAATGCCGTCTTGCCTAGCCTAGACCTTTCTCGAATATTCGGCATCATAGTGCTATCCTTGTCTTGTGCTGTCTCTGTCACACCTTTCTGGAATGTTCTTAGTATAGCTGCCTCTCTCTAATCGTGCTATCTCTTTCACTCCTACTGAAAATTACGTCATATACTGAAGTGGGCTTCAAAGGCCCATAAGGGGTCCTGAAAACGCCTGAAAACGGGTTTTCAGGTTATGGCGTCATCTGATAGAGGGTGGCCTGAAACGGACTGAAAACATGTTTCAGGCGCCTGAAAACAACGGCAACTTGGGTGAAATTTCGATAAACTAGTATGTGTTAGAGCACTCTCTGAAACGGCCTGAAATGGTATTTCAGCCTGCTGAAAACGCCTCCAAGGCACGGAAAAACACGATCAAAGTTTTAGCACTAGCCCACCGGCGTAACACTACCCCCTCCTTAGACATGCTCGTCCCGAGCATCATTCGTTCCATGGTACTTGGCCAACCGATCAACATGAACAATCTTACAGGGGCTACGTGCGTTGCGCTGTATCCGATAAGTGACGTCGTTGATCCTTGTGACTACTTTGTACGGCCCTTCCCAACTCGGCGACAATTTCGGTGACTTTCCTTTTCGACGCATAGGGTTATGTAGCCACACGAATGATCCTTCCTCAAACCTCGTCTGGTTAGACTTCCGGTCGTATCTGGTCTTCACCGTTCGGTCCGAGTCCCGTTGCCTCCAAGATCTTTTTGGGCAGCTTGATTGTATGTGTCCTCTTTCCCCGCAGTTGTAGCATCGAGGCCCAGTTTCTCGAGGTGGAGCAATCGGCTCCCTGGTCGCAACATTGCGCACCCTAAAGGATTTTGTTGAGTCTTGGCGTACAGCTTCCACCTCCAGGGCATGGGCGAGCGCATCCTTCAAGGTCCCATGGTGTCCCAGCCGTACAGCAGCCCTCACTTCAAAGTCCCGAATCCCATCTATGAATGCCTGTACAAGCGTTCCATCGATGAAAGTCGCTGCGGAACCTTGGTACGCCTTCCGGACGAGCTTCTCTATCTCAAGTGCCCACTTTTGTAACGACTCATTATGCCCCTGAGTCCTATTCTTCAGCTGAGCTCTGTAAACGTGCTCTAGATGGCTGTCACCGAAGCGTGCCTCTAAAGCTTCAAGAAGACGGTCGTATGTCTTCTCCTTTCCTAACGCTTCCAGAACAGTGAGAGCTTCGTCCCGCAGCGCCAAACTCAGTGCCGTTTTAGCATAGTCCTTGCTCCAGCCATTCGCTTCGGCAACCATCTCGAATTGGAGCTTGTATGCGGTCCACGAAGAGGTACCATCGAATGGAGGTACCTTTAACTTTTCTCCTCCTGTGGCTGGTGCACCTGATACACTGGTGGTGCCGTTGGCCACTTTGATCTCCAACTTCTGGAGGCGATTCTCCTGGCCGTCCACTTTTTCGTTCAGTCCATTGAGGCGCTTCTCGTGGCTTTCAACTTTAATTTCAACGCCCACAATTTTGTCTTGCACCTCAGCCATCTCCTTTTTCCATTCTGCAGCTACTTCGTGTACCTCACGCAGGACTTCTTTCAGGTCCCGTAGCTCTTGCTGCAAAATTTTGGCTTGTTCCTCGTGCCATCTAGCCTGTTCCTCCTGCCTTCTGGACTGTTCCTCCTGCCTTCTGGTCTGTTCCTCCTGCTGAACCCGTAGCTCTTGTTGCAGGATTTTGGCTTGTTCCTCCTGCCTTCTAGCCTGTTCCTCCTGCCTTCTAGCCTGTTCTTTCAGGAGGATCAGAATGGCGTTGACGTCTATCTCCGGCGTCCTTGAAGCTGGTACCGCTGTGTCTGACGTTCCGGCGGTGCCCGCAGAGTCTCCAGCAGCGGTGCGGCTTCGGGTCTGCATCCCCTCCTTCTCTTCTTCTCGCGGAGTAATCGGCATTTTCAATCCCACTTCTGACACCAAATGTTACGTTCTAGGGGTGTGGGATCTAGATTGAAATGCACTTCTAAACCGATGAAGTAGAGTAGGATTTATTGTACACACTTTACGTTACAACACTTAGTACACAAACACTTATTTCGCACTCCAAAATCTTCTTGTCGCAGTTTTCGCTTCGATGTTTACTCGTCGCTTTCCCAAATTAAACTCCAACTCCTTTCTCGAATATTCGGCATCATAGTGCTATCCTTGTCTTGTGCTGTCTCTGTCACACCTTTCTGGAATGTTCTTAGTATAGCTGCCTCTCTCTAATCGTGCTATCTCTTTCACTCCTACTGAAAATTACGTCATATACTGAAGTGGGCTTCAAAGGCCCATAAGGGGTCCTGAAAACGCCTGAAAACGGGTTTTCAGGTTATGGCGTCATCTGATAGAGGGTGGCCTGAAACGGACTGAAAACATGTTTCAGGCGCCTAAAAACAACGGCAACTTGGGTGAAATTTCGATAAACTAGTATGTGTTAGAGCACTCTCTGAAACGGCCTGAAATGGTATTTCAGCCTGCTGAAAACGCCTCCAAGGCACGGAAAAACACGATCAAAGTTTTAGCACTAGCCCACCGGCGTAACATTATTTTAAAAACACGGCCGAGTTGGAATACTGTATGGATAATATTACCGTGTCTATAATCTGCTCTGCAAAAATCTTTTGTTCTAATTATACTGGGCGTACGGTGGCTAGCATATCAGGTTACTCTTTTTTGTTGCAATAGCGACCGTATCACAAGCGCATAAGATACCGCAGTGTGTACCTTGGCGAGCTGTCGTCTGTACATACCAAAAAATCAAAAATTTCACGTCTGACTGATTCAATCTTCAAGCCAGCGCACATCTGAGGCATACGTCGCCGCGAATCGTGATTGTCAACTATTTAACCGCGATGATTTGTTGATCGGCTTTTGCTCTCACATTAGTCGCAAATAGGCATGATGACACCTATCCTAAATATTTTCAAGACCATGGCGTTTAAGAAACATAGCCCCTATGTTAAGTTAGTAAATTAATACAACCAGTATATTTCCAAAAAGCTGTAGAAACCAATTTTTATACACACAAAATTTTAAAAATATTCGGTCGATTGATTCCGATTTCTGACACATGACCGTGACGTCACGTTTTTGTATTCCCATACAAAATCTATGGAGGCAGACCGTTTTGACAGATAATAAAATGTATGTCAACGATTGGTGGTGTCATCTAGCCTGTAGCGGTCATGTTCGCTGGCGTGTTTTGGCCTGGGACATTTTTAAGTTACTACTAAATAAATAAATTGTTTCAACGTACACACCAATTACCTAGCCACAAACTAAGCGTTAACTTGTGCTATGGTGACTAGAATGACGGATAGAAATACTTCAAAACATTTCTTTTTAATGTGTACGTAGGTAAATAGTCTTTATCCGGAGATTGGCTATTTGCGGCTGCTATCGACTTCGATTACTTATTGTGCCCATAATGATCGCCTAATGCCATTCATCCATTCAATCCCCAGGTCCAAAGCCGCGTGATTGATGCCCTATTATCGGCACGCGATTCGCTGCGCTCGCGCACGTCCTGCTCACTTTCGCCGCTGACTCATTGATGACCCGACCTCATGCCATTATGCACTCTTGTGAGGTTTTGGTTCGCGAATATTGTGTGCACTAGACTATGCTGGCTATGTTAACTTTCTAACCATGTTTGGATAGGAGTTATCACGGTTGAGAGATCGTGTTTAGACTGCAGAAAAGCTTGAAATAGTTTTTTTATTAAATTAGCAAAATTACATGTAAAGGCTAACCAAGAAAGGGTGAATAACTTTTCAAGGTATATCTCTATTAATTATTTGTGTAAGAGCATTTTTTTCCCACCAGCCTGAGTTGCGGAGCTAGGGCCTAAAAATATGATTCAGGTACCGTTTTAAAGATCTCGGCGAGTAGAATGAGTCATAACTCTAACATTTGTTCGAACTTCAACGCGGACGAAGTCGCGGTCTGCTGCCAGTATAGGTATTATTGCTAAAAGATCAAAGACCTATTGTCACGGCTAGCGTCGCGATGCTAGGCTCTAAATAATGGTTTAAGAACCGTTGGAAAGGTCTCGGCGAGTGATCGTCGCCAAAAATCACAAGTTAGAATTTTAACAAGTTTATGCGGACGAATTCGCGGGCGGGCCGCTAGTAGATATTAAATAGTCAGTTATTATGACGACCTTTGCAATAGAGGTATAAAGTCCTTCCACTTGGCAATAATTATTGGATATCTAATTAAAAACTTTAATTAAAATTTAAAAAAAATTGAGGGTGACTACCCAAACGAAGATGAAGATGTGTAAATCGTTACCATGACAATTAATTAAAACACAGCATAGTAACAAAAAATGCTTTTGGTAGAAACCATATAAACACATTTAAAAGAAGAGGACGTTAAGGACGCAGACATCCGTAAGTTGAAACAGAAAGTGTATCAAACAAGTTAAGCTAGTTATTTTTGGAGGCGGACAACATGTCTGCTATGAAGCTGTGATTGATGCTGCACCAAATGATCTCTGACACTCACAACTTGACGACTTAATAAATCGCTCTTACAAAAACACCGTTATGTCAGATGGTTTCTCAGTCTATCAGATGACCATTTCAATCAACTGTGGGAATCTTGCATGTCTACTAGGGTTAAACAATCATTTTGTCTCTCAATCATACACATTCAATCTAGTTTTAATGTAAATAAAATCATCAATGTAACGACTGTCTCCGTGTAGTGGCCTTGATTAGATACCATTAAAGCAATATGTGGCCTATAAAAGCATAAATAATGTCATTAACTTGAAACTTTTTATGACGCTCCAGTCATTAGCATGGATGACAAGCAAAATCGTGAAGCGTTCCACATTTTTTTTAAGTTTATTTGTAATACCACTGTTGATTCTGATATCTGTAACAAACAAGCGCTTAAGCTACTTACCACGGAGTCAGATCAATGTATGTGAGGTTGTTGTATATTTATTATTTATAATCCTCAGCCTAAACGGTTATGATTAAACGTGACCGCATAATATATGCTTTATATTCATACTTCCAACTGTTTACATATTGCCTTGAACTTAAAGTGATATCGTCCTCGCCTCTAGAAAGTTTTGGGATGCTAACGGTTCCTGCCGTATTTGTGTCGTTGTTCGAGATTAGCTTATTTGGACTCTTAATCAGCCTAGAACACTTATCCAACCGTAACATAATGCAATATACTTAGATGATAATATACTTAGTAGATCTACTCTTTGTTTACTTTTCGCAACTTTGCTTTTCCGCATTCCGTGCGTTCCTGTTTAGTGGATAATCATTATTTTAGTAAATCATAATTTGTAACAACCTGTAGCTACACCACTTTCTATATCAAACAATTTGAATTTTGAATTTATAATTATTTCTCCGACATACTTCTATTCTTTTTTTGATTTGTTTTAGACCTGTTTGTTCGGTTCGGTAATATTTTCATCTACCTTGTCTACCTAAATCTAAGCTGTTTATAGCAGTCCTGCTTTTGAACTTACTTTTTTATTTGACACTACATGTAAGATTCTCGAAGCTATATCAGTAACGGTTAACTTTCCAACAAATTGATGGGCTGATTGACGCAGGCATGTCAACCTGTCCTTGTCAAGTGTCGCCGATAGAAAGTCGCCCGATTAGGGTCCCTGAGGGTCGCCTGTTTGTCATGAACACGTTCTAGGGCTTCTTGAACTACTTTATACAGAAGTGAATCGCAAATTCTACATCTTTATTCTACACGCCATTTTTGTGGTTGATTCAGGTCCTTCTTCCCGTAAAACCACGATAATATTAATAACTCGTTCTCCGATAAACATAAGTATTGGTTCTTTTAAAAGTAATTGTTCATGTAGAGCTAGGGTAGAGCTTATTTTTTTTAATAATTTGTTTATATTTGTTTTACATAATAACTTATAGCAATATGTACAAAATATTCAAAGTGTTTTCTTTGTTATTACAAAAAATAACACACCATCTTGCTGTTCGTAGTAAATTATAGTTTTTATTCTCTAAAAAAAGCGACGCCTTATCGATAACGGTGCAGCACGTTATCTGCTTGTAGAAAGGTGGTGTAATGTCTAATTAGTTATATTGCTCATGATGTAAATCTTCCACGATGAATTATTAGCCGTTTGCGACACGACACTTATCTATAATCTAGACGGCAAACACGCTCAGTCGCTTTCGCTGTGACCTAAGAATTTTTAAACAACCCGTTATAATATCTGCTAGGAAAATTTTAAACAGTTGAGCATTTGAAACTCGTTTTTCAACAACCTTAATATATGAAATGGAGAGATTCGTATAACATGGAATAAAAACAATACATCTACAAATGAATTACCTGCTATGTAACTTGTTCTTTCTTCAAATTGTTAAAATTTTGACTGTTACGGTGATAATTTGCCTGAATCACGAATACACGGAAAGCCTATTAAATAATGTGCCTCAGTAGAAACTAACTATCGCCATAAAGATAATTGTTATGACAGTGGCAATTGTCCACATTTTATATGTGTAGTATAATGAAACCAAATTGCTAACTTCTGTAAAAAGTGAAAAATATTTATTGCGTTACAAAAAATATATATATTCTACGGTGCTCCTTCAACAATACTTTGATATTATTGACTTCCGTGAATATTAATTTCTCTTCTGTCTCTGCCACATCTGAGAGGTCCTGGGTTCGAATCCCAGGTCGAGCTAAAATTGTTTCTGAGATTTACTGTCATGAATTTCTCAAAAACATCTCGGAGGTGGTAAGTTGGCGGTGTTACATCTACGTGCCTCGGAAAGCACGTTAAGCCGTTGGTCCTGCGCCTGATCTCTCTCCGTTCATGTCGGATTGCCGCACGCCGAACTTTGAGAGTTATTGAACAGTGAGTGCACCTATGTATTGCGCTCACACTTGTGCACTATAATATCTCCTGCGTAGTTGGCTGATCTCTGTTGAGATTGGCCGCCGTGGTCGAAAACGGCTAGGAAGAGACTACTAGCTGAATTTCCCGTTATCTGTTTTCTGCATTTTTCCATCATTACACTTGCTTTCTTTGTCACATTATGTGGTCACGGTGGTTTCTCGAGGTGTAAAGTCATCAGCGCATGTTTGCTGCATCAAATCGCGTCATTTGGGGTAATAAGTGTGTGTGAAATCCGCACACTGCCATGCCATGTCCGTTATGCTATGCTTGCTGGGATATATGATGTCGTCGTGCTGTGTGCAAGACGAATTGGTTTAATGTCTTACTCCTTTTGGTCACGGTATTCATCTTTCGAAGATGTGAGTGTCTGTTATTTTGTAATTTCAATTTTAATCTTTCCTTCGGCACCCTCTGATTTATATCCCCATATTTTGTTATTTCGAAGGGCTCTTAAACTTCGAGCTTCCTTCCTTGGATTGGTCGTCTTAGAAATTCGAAATTTACAATATCATACCTAACAATGGCAAATGTCGGGGGATCTTTTCATGGAGGGATAAGAAATGGGGTTGTAACTGGAAAATGAAAACGCGTCGTGGGTGGGTAAAATTAAAAATTGATATAAAATTGAATTTTTTTTTAAAACTGAATCATTGTTAAAATTAGTTTGGGTTTAAAGTAATCGAGTTAATATACTTATTAGGTTATTCAGATTAGGTTACTCAGAATATAGTTATATAGAATTAGGTAACCATGCAAACTTTACAATACGAAATTATATTATCCAATATACTTTCCAAATGTTCGATCGCTATCATATTTAGACTGCTTTTAAATGCAGTGAATAATACTAATATATAACAATAATAATTTTAGGGTAGTCTAGCTTTCGTATCTGTTTCCATTTCAAACACCTATTCTTCAACTGTATTCTACACAAAAGCCGCCGAGTAATCAACATTTGTGCAATCCGCCAGTCATTTTCACAGACTGTCGTTCCATTTACGAAAACAAGAATGCAGTGAGTGCACTTCTTATCCTCATTGCAAAGGGAGGGGTCGTTGGGAACCGCTGACCTGCGACATGAGAGGTTTTTCGTGATGGAGTGCGAGGGCTCATTTCGCACTAAAAGTTTACGCTTTTGAGTACTCTTTTCAAGATGTTTTTTGGGTCACAGAACTTTAAATTCACCCCTTTAATTGCTAAAATGTTGAGCACGCTCTTAAAACCCCACGCATAAGGGAGTACTACTGTTAAACCTTACATCGATGTTGGAAGAGACTCAATCATGTAATGTTACCATTTAGAAACCTTTTGAAGATACCACGACCACTTTACTAACCAAGAGGTCGCGGGATCGATTTCCGCACTGTACAAACATTAGTGTGCATGAACATGTCTGTTTGTACTGGTCTGGGTGTCATATGTATTTAAGTTTATTTGCAATACTACCGTTGATTTTGATATCTGCAAAACAAAACAAGTGCTTAAGCTACTTACCACGGAGTCAGATCAATGTATGTGATGTTGTTGTATATTTATTTATTATTATTTATTTATTTATACCATTACCTACGGTATCAAATAGAATTTGCGGGTTTTGTGTCGTGTGATTGCGTTAATCTTCTAAGTAATTATAAAACCTTTTTCTTCACACTTGTCTGCTAAACTTAGCTCTCATTACTTCACGTCTTACCGCCTGCCATTAACCCATTATTCATTGTTCCATCGATCCACAGAGCCCGCGGGCGGCGTCCGACGAAATAGAGAGTTGTTTACATCCGGCCGCGTTTTTGTCCATGGCAAAAAGTTTTGTCGGTCACTGACACAGCACAATGCCTCGAGTATTGCTCTCTTGCGTCACAACACCATGAGTCCGTGGCTTGTGAAGTAACACTTCAGTACACTCGCTACTCCATCAGTTAAAACCCTTTAATAATGGGACCCTAACTTGCTTAAATGGAGACCTCAATCGACAATGTAATTAGAATAAGTTATAAACGAAATAAATTTATTATTATTATTATTACCCTTCGGAAAGCCGGTGCTGCGGAATATGGAGTTCTTAAGTCGGTGAGAAATGTTAGAAAAATGATGAGGTCCTTCTAGACACAGTACAAGAAATAGTCGAAAGCATAAGAGCCCCAATGTCAAATTTGCGGTAATTGGAAACAGTCACTTTTTATTTTCTTTCGGAAAGAACTTTGCATAATTTCTTAAAAGAACAAGGCAGTTTTATCGGGCTTTGTCGGAATTCACAACAATTGTAGAAAATAACCAAGTAACCATTCCCCTGAACCAACTATGCCCGTAACATTTATGTACAAAGCTTCATAATTATCGCTCGGACTGACGAACTTGTGGGAAAATTGTGTAGAGAGTTTGTAGTGCCGAACAAAAATGTTAACAGCTAAGTAATTAGAACTATTAAATTTTCAACTATCTGTTTTATCTATCCTACTACTATTATAAAGGCGAAAGTTTGTAAGTATGGATGTATGGATGTTTGTTACTCTTTCACGTAAAAACTACTGAATGGATTTGAATGAAACTTTACCACAATATAGCTTATACATCAGAATAACATATAGGCTACAATTCATAAAGAATTTTTAAGATAAAGGCTTTCCACGCGGACGAAGTCGCGGGCGGCCACTAGTTAGTTATATTATAGAGACGTAAGTTCTTGTTCCCGTACAAAATTGGTGGTCACTGCGTTTAGTGCAAGCGTGTAGGCAAGGCAGATTTCATTTTTAAATATTATCAATTTTTACAGAGAGCTATTTATTTTTTCTTCATTTTTGCTCTGAAGATATGCATACTACTTAACATAGTAACAGCGTTGTAAGCAGGTTTCTAAAGATACTGATCATGAATATTTAGTAACTTTACATAGGATAGAATCATCTATTTTAATATTAACCGCGATTAGAAGCCGCCCGCGACCGCCATGGCGTGACCAATCTAAATTCTTCAACATGGTCACAGCTTGTTAACTTTATTATTCCATTTCGCAATTTTACTTTGAAATCCCTTACTTGTAATGAGATATTAACTCCGCATCGCCCGCTCCGGGCGTTTTGTCATAAACAACATTGTCAGCTACGCTCTAATAATTGCATCTTCTGTGGTCGTTATCATTGATCTTGTGATTTTTAAAAACTTCACGAGGTACAAATTTCTTCTGATACATCAGTTGTTTTTTAACTCCCGACGAAGGGTTAAAAGGGGTGTTACAAGTGACCCTTTTGTCTGTTTGTGTGTTTATGTTTCTGTTTTTGTGTGTGCGTGTGTGTATGTTTCTGTTTTTGTGTGTGTATGAGGCAACGTAGCTCCCGAACGGTTGGATTGTATCCGAAATTAGTTAGTCAAACTTGTTTTATGTTTGTTTAGCAATATTCGCATGCGTTAAGAGCTTTTTATATGTGTATGCCAGATATGTCTAATGTGTAAATATATATATAAATAAACCAAAGCAATCAAACAATAGCCTCCCACGAAGGACGTCACGCTATTAATAAAGTCAATGTAAGCAAAGGACAGTGTCAAGGTATAATTTCGCTAGTTTGGATGATAATAAATGAATACGTACATTCAAGATAGGTACATAGTTTGTATACATATAAATACATCTGCAAAAGCTTAACCCATGAATTTTTAAGCTCTAGAATCGGGGCAAGCAGATATTTTTACTGTTACACAAGGATTTAAATTTGTAGGTGCCCAAACAATATTTAAGAAATAAATTAATGCTGCACGTCTACTATACGCCAATGTCAATTATTCTAAGTTTACTTAAGCGTTCGAAACCATCATCTTTTAAAACTCTTTTTACTGATCCTGAAATCGGCGCAGATAACGTGTCTTCGCATCATTATAACATAGATTGCACGTTACTGTTGCGAGCTACCCGCTAACTGCGCGCGCGCACCGCGGAAGCCGCTATGCGCCGCCAACGCCGGCCGGTGTTTAGCGATCATTGAGCCACGGCGTTCGTCGCTTGCGCATTCTATTTGCACTGGAATGTGAATCGATTCTCGATGTTAATAACCTATTATTTTTTGTCTGATAGTTACGTAAATGAATGACAGTCATAAGAAACTTTATGCGACCTTGTTAAAATCTCAAGACCGAATTAGATGAACTGGAACTGGTAGCTGCTAGTGTTCAGCAGTGCACGTCTTATTTGACACGTAGGTCCAAAAGAGTTTGATAAGAGTTCGAACCTTCTTTTGATATGATATTTTGATTGGTTCGCCAATTCCATACAGCAATACTTGCGCCAACGCTTTCTCGCCTACCTACCGGACTGCCTTCTGTAAATTGTCAGCTAATTGTACAGCTCTATAAATTCCGGTTGTAATTACCATCTAGTTCTGAACACTACGTTCAAATTAACGGCTAATATATAACGCCACGTAATGCGCAAGCGTCGGCTGCAAATTACTGAAAATTATGGTCCAGCGATCAATCATGTGTCCAGCAATCTGGCACTTCGCTTTCGTTGTTTTCGTTATGTCTAGCACACCGGTAGTTGTCTGCCACTGTGTTAACTCATTTAGAACCACGTGACATGTTGTGCGCTAACGCCTCGCTAATGACTTCTGGCGTTCATCATTATTGAGAACTCATTGATGTCTTATTTGTTAACTTGTAATATCAAGTTAATGTGATTACTAAAACCATATGAAGTTTTTTGGTTGTTCGGACCAGTAGGTCAAAATTACGCTATTCAAAGCGTATTGTCAGGGTCTGTACATGGGCGGTCTGTGGATTGGGTATGCCAAAAAATGGCTAAACACCCTGCGTGTCCAGTACAACAACGTGTTCAGAATGATGTTTGCACTTCCCCGTTAATGCAGTGCCTCTGAAATGATTGCTTAGACCCGAACTGACGGCTTTCATACCTTGATCCGAAAAAAAAGTTGCGTTGCTGATGGGAAGGGTACGGAGAAGTGACAACAGCAACCTGAGAACGGTGGCAGAGGATCCGCATGCACCTATTGTGACGACAGCACAAAATGCCTCTTAGGTACATGACCGATTAAAGTGCAAATTTATTATACTTTTATTATTTATTACTCATAATACTAACACCTTGTTTTTAAAATAAGTGTTATACTAACACATGGATCTCTGTTGTCCGAAATAACTGAAATTTGAATTTAAATTTAAAACACACTTGAAAAAACGGACTGCTAATAATATAAACTATTATTATACGCATATTAACTATAAATTGGTGTAGTTGGTGCAGTGCTTCGGTAGTGATACCAAAGTTAAGCAACCTTAGATGCGGTCGTGTTTGGGATGGGTGACCATTCCGATCATTTAAGTGACGACTATTTGCAAGCATCTCCGTGCTTCGGAAGGCACGTTAAGCTGCTGGTCCTGGTTAATATCGATAGATATTAATCGTTTAGCCTGGTCAGAAGCCCTCGGGCGGCTTTATAACATCTGATAGTAAGCTTGGTCACTATCCTTAAAAACAACCCCTTCACCAATCCGCAATGAGCCCGCGTGGTGGTGTATGGCTCGTACCACCTCATAGTTGAGGTGAGGCCTGTGCCCAGCAGTGGGACTTATATTGGCTAAAAAGATAATTATTATGTTAATGTCTAGGTGTCAGAGTGGCTCAGATTGGCCGGATACCCGATAGACGCAGTTTCGATTCTTGCCTAAAACTGTTTTTTTTCTACTGCATAAACATTTTCTTATTTAAGAACCATTAATTTTTAACATTTTCTTATTTAAGGACAAATTTGTATTTACATAATTCAAATAAACATTAAAGATTAAATCCATTTCAAACACAAAGTTACTAAATTAAAACTAAGTGAACGATAACGTTCAAGGTTGACGCTAACCGTGGCACGGCTTTGATAGCCACTAAAATACACGCTAATGACCATGAACTTGTGTTAAACTGAGGATAAGCAAACAAACACCAGCGTAACAAGGACATCTTCGTATATCAATTAACTTGCTTGACTGCCTCCATTCCACTTCCGTGACAAAATTATTGCTCCATTTCGAATATATTTAATAATAAAAAATACCTTATGAAATTCTTTTATTAGTATTATTATTAGTTATTATTTAAAACTTTATTGCACAAAAAATGTACAGAGGGTGGACATAATACTAAAAGCATTTTCTGCCAGTCAACCTCAAGGTCATGCAGAAAGAAGGCAATGGGTGCAGTGAAAATTAAATGAGAAAGGTAAATTGTGGTTAATAACGAAAAAAACATATCTATCTATCTTATACATAAAGAATAAATTGTCTCGCTAAAACTCGAAAACGGCTGAACCAATTTCAATAATTTTAGTCTCTAAATATTCGTGGAAGCCCAGGGAAGGTTTAAAAGGTCAGTAAATTAAAAAACTGACTGCCTCATTGGTGTAGTTGGAAAGTTTCTGCCTTACATCTGAGAGGTCCTGGGTTCGAATCCCAGGTCGAGCCAAAATTGTTTCTGAGATTTTCTGTCATGAATTTCTTAAAAACAGCTCGGAGTCGGGAAATTGGCGGTGTTACACCCCCGTGCCTCGGAAAGCACGTTAAGCCGTTCGTCCTGCGCCTGATCTCTCTCCGGTCATGTCGGATTGCCGTCTCACCGAACTTTGAGAGTGATGGAACAGTGAGTGCCCCTGTGTATTGCGCTCACACTTCTGCACTATAATATCTCCTGCGCAGTTGGCTGATCTCTGTTGAGATTGGCCGCCGTGGTCGAAATCGGCCAGGAGGACTATTACTATTAAATTAAAAAAACGGGCAGGACAACCACTGCCAGTTATATTATAGATATAATATCATGATATCAATAAATAAAAGTAAATATAAAATTATAGTACAATGTATAAAAAATAAATATCAATCAGTTCATTACTATGAATCATAAAAATATATAAATATAATGTGCATAATTGATTACAGAATGATTATCAATAAACTTGATGCACACAAGTAAAAGCCAATTTGTTGCAACAAATAGCATATCCTGTATGTAATGTTGGCAATTTAGCAAGTTAATGCCATTTTGATTGCATATTATTAAAAGTTATAGATTTGTCTCAGCGCTAATGTGCTTGCAGGTCTACCTTATTAACTAGGTAAGTACTGGTAAGCCTAAACAAATGTATCTGGTAGAAAAAGGGATTACTTTGTGCGGATGCTAAATTAAAGATATTTTGTGAGGTGGATTCTATGGTAATAACCATACCCTCAATAATAGGATGTCTACGCACGAACGATCATTCCAAATATGCAAATTACATTTTATGGGAGATGAAAGATTCAGATAGTGGGAATTCAGAAACGCAATTTAATCACACCCGACGGCTATAGTCACAACCACACTCTATTAAACTGACTGATATAAAGATCAACATGAGTACCTACATGACCCTCAATTACTTGACTACAACATATACTAGTAGATGACATCATGATACAACAAGTTATGAGTGAAATAAGCATTGAGGCAATATACTCTTTAGGTTATAAACATGACGGTAAGTAGTGGAATATAACAGTTTATTCACAAACTATATTGGAAAAAGGAGTACCTAGGTCTCTGATTTTATATTTATGAAAAACAAATACGTGATTCATCTAGGTCAGCTCATTTCAACTTACAGTTACATCTAGGGTACGAAAATTAAACATTTGCACAGATGGAGCAACCGGCCTCGTCTGTGTATTAGTATTCAACTTGAGTTCATCCTTTGTCTTGTCACATAAATTGCTGCAAAACACGCTTTTATTTTCCCTCTTATGCACACATATTCTTAAATCCGTAGGTACTGGGCGTTTCACTGGCCACTTCTGTAATCTTTTTACACGCTGAGATTTTTTTATTACCATACCTGAATTGACTACGCATAGTAGCTGCATTAATTCTTATCATTCGCTTTTAATAATTTAGTCCCGTTCTTCTTGCCTTTCATCACAGCTACCGCGCCGTTTACAAGACTATTTTATGGTGTCTAAACTCTGCAAATTGTCTTTTCATTACAACCTTTACATCCCACAATGTTTAAACTGTCTTTGTGGAATTAGAAACGACTGTTTAAAATGCAGATGATAAAGTCAATAAATAATTCTCGGTCGAGGATAGTACTGACACCGAACAGGTTCCCTTTTATGGTGCTGAAAATAGCTCACCTTTAAAGGGTGCGATGTGTTCAATTGAAGGTGAAATCGGGTGCGAATGGGAAACACCAAATGCGAAGCTATTAATCTCTTCGGTATCTGGATTTGCTGATTCGATTCGATTTACTGATTTCCTTTTTACGGCTTGAATAATAGCAGGTTGTGATAAAACGTTTTTTGGAATCGTCTGTGATTCTACCTCTCTAATAAAAGCGATTTCGATCATTCTTCTTTTCTGTATCCCATAGATTCTCGTAGGCTTTCTCGATCGTCTAGTGAACTAGCTTTCGATGAAACAAAAGCAGTTTGAACAAACAAAGCCAGCTAGTCCGCTCAGCATGTCGGCAGTAAATTCCGATACATCACGCGCTATTCGATGCGAACTGATACCGTAATCGCAGACCGCAAAAGAAACCCAATATGCGACGGAGAAAATTGTTAAGTAGGGCTGTGCACGGTACATTGCTTTCTCGACTAAACTTCTGTTTGCTCATGTAGCTGTTATAGGTGATCGAATTTCTCGGCTTTTGGGTTCGGTTATATTAAGGTTTCTGTAATTGTTTTGCATCATTTTCCATCGTTTTATCATTCCGTTGTCGTCAATGGCTAAGAACTTTCGTGGTTGTGGTTTAGGCAGAATGCGGGCTGAAGTGATCTCACTTGGCAGTCACTTAGCGTATTTCGATGTTTTTCCTTTTGTATTGTTCTCCACAACCCTTGAATACGGTGTCCATAGCGTATCGCGAAAATGGCCGTATCGCGTTTCCTTAATACATTAGCTTCGACCTGGTACACGATTGACTGCCCCAAAGAGCCACGGTTAACTCGATACATTTCTTTTGTCAACTGGTTCCCGATGCGACCGTGTTATAACGAATTTAACTTAATTTATTCAATATCACGATTCATCTGATACAGTGCGGACAACTTTGGTCTCTATATTAGGTCCTTACCTATGAAATTGGCGTTTTGTATGGGAGGAACAAAAAGTCGAAATTTTTTTATATAGCATATTTATTTAATCAAAGTATGAGCCATTGTAATCTATGCACTTTTGCCATCTCATAGGTAGTTCATTGATCCCTTTACTAAAAAAACCATTCGAACGGGAATCAATAAAATCTTTGAAGGCGACTTGGACTGCCCCATCTGAGTTGAACTTTTTCCCTTGCAAGAAGTTATCCAAATTTCGAAAAAAATGGTAATCTGTTGGAGCAAGGTCCGGGGAGTACGGTGGATGCCTTAGAGATTCCAATTGAAGTTCTTCTAATTTGCTAGCCGTCTGTTGTGCAGTGTGTGGTCTAGCGTTGTCGTGAAGCAGCAGTGGCGTAGAGCGATTGACCAGCCTTGGTTGTTTAGCAACTAGCTTTTCCATCATGGTTTGCAATTGCTGACAATAGATATCTGCCGTAATCGTCTGGCCAGATTTGAGAAAACTGTAATGAACGACACCGGCGCTAGTCCACCAAACGCTTACAAGTAACTTTTTATTGGTCAATTTTCGCTTGGAGCAGGCTTTGGCTGGCTTGCCAGGGTCCAGCCATAGCGCTTCCGATTATCGTAGAGAATCCACTTTTCATCACAGGTAATGATTCGATTTAAAATCCCTTCGTTATTGTGCCGGTCAAGTAATGTAACGCAGCAGTTGACGCGCGTTTGCCGGTTTGCTTCACTCAATTCGTGAGGAACCCACCTTTCAAGTTTTTTAATCTTCCCAATTTGCTTCAAGTGGATTAAAACATTTTTATCACTAACGCCAAAGCCTGCAGCTAACTCGGACGTGGTTTGCGATGGATCCGCTTCCACAATAGCCTTCAATTCTTCATTATCAACTTGGGTCTCCGGCCGTCCACGGGGCTTGTTTTGCAGATCGAAATTTCCAGGAAGAAAACGTTGGAACCAAAAACGCACTGTGTTTTCTTTTGCGACACAACCGCCATACACATCATTAACCCTTCGAGCCGTTTCCGCAGCACTGGTGCCACGGTGGAACTCGTACTCGTAAATAACGCGATATTTCAAATTTTCCATTTTGTAAATTGAGCGATGCAAACAGAAAAAAGATAAGTAAAAAAACAAATGAATGACGGTTTACGAAACACAACTACATGTGGAAATAGCTGTATAAATTTGAATTTCGAATTCCTAACCAAATAGGAAAAATTTGTGATCAAAGTGGCCAGTACGACAAAACGCCAATTTCATATGTAAGGACCTAATATTAATATTCGTTTATTGATTTGCCGTAGATGTGCTGTGAAATTAACAAAAGTACTAGTCTTTGTTTCGAAATCCAAATCCAAAACAAAAAAAAAGAAGTTTTCATAAGTTTACCAGCAGCCGTCCGTGACTTCGTACACGCGGACTTTAGTTTACTTTAGGAACTGCGCATAACCCTCAAAACTTTACTAGTTGGCGCCACATATCGGTGATGGATGAGTTGATTTTTCGCAGATATGATGTAGTCGCTGAAAAAAATTGCTTATGTCACGCTCAAGCCTCCTACCTACCTCATAAAAACATATCATAAATTTGCTCTGTCGCGTCGTTAAAGAAGGACAAACAAACTGACTTTCCCATTAATAATATTAAGTAGGGATATACAAAGACAGCCGATTACTTTGACTCCATCCAATTTGGGAGAAACTTATGCCTGTATGTATTAAATACAATTTCTTGTATTTTGCCTAATAATGACACAAGTTACGAAGCTCGAAATAATTTTCTCCGACACGTGAATTAAAAATCTACGTTTTGGCTGTAAAAATAACGCGTATTTTTCTTTCAATTCCGATATGGACGTGATTGGAAATGTAGGTTTTAGATCATGAAGTGATGCATAGGTCCTGAGCACCTTTTTTTTATTATTATTATTCAACGTACACACCAATTACATAGCTCCAAACTAAGCGTTAGCTTGTGCTATGGTGACTAGAATAACGGATAGAAATACTCAAATACATATTTTATAAACACCCATGACTCAAGTACAAATGCTCTTGATCATCACACAAACATTTGACCCTAGTAGGATTCGAACCCGCGACAGACGGTTTTGTTGTCTGGACCTCAGACCACTAGTGATTAGACCAAAGCTGTCGTCAAATAAATGTGTGATCATAATATGCTCTGCTTAATTTTTTTTTGGGTTTGCGTGTGTGAAATGGCGTTGGTCATTATGTTCACACTAAAAGCTTTATTATCAAACAGATTTCCGAGATAGCTGCGTTTGTGGCCAATATCGTTTTTTCTGCCGCTATTTGTTCAACACTTAATTATCGCATTTTCCGTGTTCACTAGTTAATTGCTTACTTTTAATGGATACTCATTTGCATTGGCGAAGTTTACCAGAAGTTTCTAATTTTTTGCAAACAATCGTGTGTGCATTTTGCGTACATGGTTGAAGTGTTTCGGTTTTTTAGATACATAAGTTTTGTTTACCGTCGTCAACTTCCTTACACTGACTTGTTTATTGAAGCTGGCATCTGAATAAGGCAACGCAATGTATATTTCTCCAAACTTCACTTTTTCTTGTCCACAGAAAGAATCTCGTACAGACGTGCAGTTCCACTTGGCCGCGCTTCGCGGGGACTGCGAGCGGCTGCGGCAGCTGCTGGACACGGGCAAGGTGCACATCGACTCCAGGGATCGGGTGAGTTTTCCAGCTGTGAGATGGCAAACATCCAAGTAGAAGTAACACATATGTGAAACACACGGGTAAAGCCGGCTCCACACGTTGGATGAAAAGTTGGCCAGATTTCTAACGCTATTGGCCAGTAGAAAAAAGCACAACACCAATAAACGTGGAGGGCATCGCTTTTTTCGATCGAAATCTTCTCATTGGGTGATAGGTTTTAAGGCCAATAGTGGCATGATATTGTAAACCCGGGGTGAGATGCAGATGGACTCGAGGGACAGGGCTTACCAGCTGTGAGATGGCTAGCAGTAAAGCAGTAGCGAGGATCAACAAATTGATACAAAATACACCGGCAAGGTGCACATCGATTCGACGGACGGACCGGGTAAGTTGGAACTGGCAAGAAAATTTAAAAATTGTATTGTCACAAAATTCAATGAAGTTATAGCTAGAAACCAAATCGCAGCATCGATGGCCGAACCCGTATAAAAAGATCAGTCTGGAAGCAGGCCGCTACGCAAGTAGTCACTAAACCTGAAATTCTATGGTACAGGCCTATTCTTGCAGACGTCTTGTACATTAATTAGATCATGGTAATAATAAAATGAAGAACAAAATGAAATTTATCCAAACAAGACACGGCTAGAAAATAGTTGAGGTGTTTTTTTGTCCGTTCGCATAGTCAACATAAACAGGGCCGGACCTCATAATCGTAGGCTGTTATGTAGAAGTAAGGATGTCTTATTCATTTGTCTGAAAATACATAGATCAAAGATTGGTAAAAACATTTTTTTTCTTTACCATCCAAAATGTAGTTCCCGATCAAATAACCACTTTCGATAATGTATTTATCGATGATTGCAATTTCGCCAAGGCCTCGGGTAGGTTTGTAAGGGTGAACGTTCCTTTAATAATTGAACGCGTGCGTGACTTGTTGATAACCTCTCGTTCGCACCTGAGGCCCTCGATGTGAGGGAGAAATGTTTTCTCCTATATTCAATGAGGCTATAGATAAAGTAGTGTAGTAGTGTACATTTGGGAAAAAAATCCTTTACTGCAGTAGAACCGTCGATGTTGTATGTTGATGTAGAACGTCGAAATGGAACGCCGTGTTTTACTCATTTCCTGAAACTTGGGATACCTTGACCTAGATTCCCTCAACTTTCCATCGTTCTTTTATTCAAAGCAACAACGAAAATCTGATAATGATTCATAATAGGCAGGTACTATCTTGATGCTTTCCTTCCTGGTTTCTATAGCAATAACGTTTTAAATTGCATTACCGCGTTGTTGATGACTACCGCGCACTCAATAAACAATTCAGCTTTCATAGGTACAAAAATAAAACGTGCCCTACTTTTGGCCGTTTGCTAGTCTATAAAACAACTGGTGTAAGTTATAAACTGGAGTACGATTGTCTTGAAAACTTTTCTGTTGAATTTGAACTGACATGTATTTTTGTTATGGTATCATAGGTTTTCAATCAATGACTATCGAATATTAGGTGCCTGACCTATCACCTAATACTCATAAATGTTCGACAGTAATAACAGGTGTTGCGTGACCCTTACTCTTACAAGGAGATCTTTAATATAGCTAAGTGTTAAAGTAGCTTCTGATTAAACTTTTTCCACCGCTTCTGTCTTATACCATTGTCAAAAACCCGCACTTGATAGTTCGCTAGATTTATTGTTCTCGCGGTCCTACGTGGTTGCGTAACCCTTTGATGAGGTTTCGCCGTCACAATATTTTGGCCTATTGCGCAATGGTGCTGGGATCGGTGAGCGGTGCATTGTCTTATTGCAGACATTAGCGACGGAGTTTGTAACGCTTGGATATTGGCACACTCTTACTTTGGTAATGATGGACGTTACCGAAAAGATAAAACCATGTTTTGTTTAAACACTAACTGTGGATTAAGGATAGGGTCTAGTGAGTCCCAATATCTAATTAGAATATCACTGATTAATTATAAAAACCCTAAGCTTGTCCATTCGTGCGTCGAGACGAGCAAGCAATAAACAGAAGAAATCAATCATGCAGGGGAAGCTAAGATTGTTAGACCATAACATAAAATTCGTTTCTATAACATCGGCAAAGCAGGAGGCTAATTCCGCTGATCAATCGTAACAAAATCGTAACTGAATTGTCAGATTTTGACATTTCGTCCGATACTGGACCGTCAAAAACGGGCGATTCATTTAATTCAATTTTGTTACTATTGATTAGCGGAATTGGTCCCCAGACAAATCGATCGCTCCCGAGTAAATCCAGTAGCTGTTATTGACCGATGCGCGCGCGCAAGTGGAGCGCAAGCGCACGCGGCCGACCGGTTCTACAGTTAGTGCGCTTTATTGCGTGTTTATTGCAGCGCACTCGTTGTCCTGAGATAAATATAGATCGATCCATCATTTCTATTAAGTACAGAGTTTGGTTGTTAATCTAGAGCAGCAAGAAATAAGGTGAATGATTCTGCTAACGCTTGAATAAATTCTGTTAACCTTTAAAAGCTATGCTGTGCGCCGAAAAGCTTTCAAAAATACATTCAAACTTTTTTTTAAAGTATGCTGTCACTCATCTAAACACAAATTAGGTTAGGGTTAGGTTCTAAATAAAAAGTCCACGTTCTTATCAAAAAGGATCGGTTCGCAAGTAGTATAGGTTCATTACAACCAAAACAGGAATTCAAAATTAAGATTCAAGATTCATACATCATTCCCTATAAGCATCCGACACTCTGGCTAAACTCGGAAAGCCATTTGCTAATTAATCAGATGCTCTACCGGCTACAGTTGCCAGAAACGATACTTTACTAAAGTATAGCAACTCACAAGAGGCATTTGAGAATATCATATCTAGGTAGGATTACACCTAGTTTGCTAATTACATATCCCTGTAGCTGCACAGCTGCCGGCTTGCCGGCTATCTCAGGGCTCATATGCAGTTCATGACTAAGGTCCCTTCCATTTATCACTCGAGATTCTCCTAAGAGTACCGCAGGGATCAAACTTAGGTCCACAATTTAAAGTACTGTACACAAGTAAGATTATGATGTTCGTTTGCATATGAATTATGTAAAATGTCTTATGTTTCAGGATGGCACGACACCACTGATACTGTCTGCCGCGATGGGGCATACGGAGTGTGTTAGAGAATTGTTGGCGCAAGGAGCGGACCCAGCTTGCTGCAGAACGGTACGTTGGAACTTGAGTTATAATAATCCAGATTTATTGACTTGCTTGAAAAATAGTACATATTGTAGTAGTTAGTAGTATTGTAGATTTAATATTTATGCATTGCCAATGACATGAATTGGTAAGACGATAGTAAATTAAAGTAAACCCATGTCTGAATATGATTGTCTGTTAGAATGGAGAAAAATAAACACCACACCGTTGACACAATTTTTATTTGTATTTTTGTTGATAAAATTGTTAACATTTTTAAATCTTAACGGGCCAGAAACCGGTGAGCGTGTGTACGCTCACCGGAACGAGTGTGTACTCGTTCTACATATATAGTAAATGCACACTGAATTATATGCACTAGCAAATGAACGTCTTTAATGACGGTGCCCTTAAGCAATAAATTACTAGGTTCTGATCATGATTTTTTTATTTTTTTGAGAATTCAGTCTTGTTAGTAGTTAGTTAGTTAGTTCTACAGGGCTTTTTCCGCACTTAGCCTCACGATTGGGCCATTGTGCGTGTTTGACTCTATTCCAACCAACCCAAGCTCTCCCAGAAGGCTAGCAGCCTGCCTAGGCCACTGAAGATTTCCTGGAATGAGTTGGGTTTTTTAGAATGTCTGCTCGCTGTTTTTCCACGCTTGTGCACTCCATGAGTACATGCTGTGGCGTTTCCTCTTCCTCGAGGCATCCTCTGCATCGAGGGTTGTTTGTTACACCTATATTGAATAGGTGCTTGTTTAGGAGACAATGGCCTGTTATTATCCCTATAACTCTGCGTAGATTGTCGCGCGTTAGTTTGGCGAGGTTGCGAGCAAGTTTTTTAGATGGCATCTGAACTGCATTTTTAGTTTGCCTGCAGCCTTCACTGTTTGTCCATTCTAGCAGATGGTTTTTTGCGGTGTCTTCTCGCAGCCATATTTTTATTTGGGCCTGCGGTATAGGTAGTAGCGGTTCCGGGCCAAACACTGTTGTCGCGGATCCCTTTTTCGCGAGTTCATCGGCTGCGTCGTTGCCGAGAGAGTTGCTGTGTCCCTTGATCCACTGCAAGGTTATCTTATTTTTCCTTGCAATGTGTTGGAGTGCGTTGTGGCATTCCAATATGAGGGCAGAGGTTATGGTGTTGTTTTGTAGAGCTTGAAGCACGGATGCACTGTCCGAGACAATTTTGATGTTGAGATCTCCGACGTCTCTGGCTGCAACCGCCTGTGCTGCTCTGGTAATTCCGATACATTCTGCTTGGAAAATTGTGTTTAGTTTGTCCAGGGTGGTTGATATGTTGATGTTTAAGTCGTACGAGAACACTCCGGCTCCAGTTCCTTGTGAGGTTTTGGAGCCGTCTGTGTATATCCTAACTTCTCTGACGCCAGAGTTGTCTTTCCGTTCTTCGGTTAGTTGGATAATGTATTCTCGATCAAAGATGTAGTGGCATGGTATCCTGTCCATGGGTGCATCTAGAAGGGGTCTTTCCTTCGTGATGTCCTCCATGATTTTGGAGTGCGTTGTCATAGTGTTTTGTTTCCATAGCCCATTTGCTCTCAGTCTTAAGGCGGCTGCCTTTGCTTCTTCCTGTATGACCAGATGAAGAGGTCTAAGGTTCAATAGGAACTCTAGGGCGGCTGATGGAGTGGTTCTCATTCACATCCTGTAGCTGCTACGCTCGCTAGGCGCTGCAAGCTTTGTAGATTGGATTTGATAGTGGACAGTTGCGTTCTGGGCCACCATACAACTGATCCGTAGGTTAAGGAGGGTCTGATAACTGACGTGTATAGCCAAAGTGTGATTTTTGGATTAAGACCCCATTTTCTGCCAAGGAGTCTTTTACACTGATAGAATGCTATACAGGCCTTCTTAATTTTGTTGTCGATGTGATTTCCCCAGTTCAACTTGCTATCGAGAGTAATGCCCAGATATTTTACTTGAGTTGATAGGGTTAATTCGGTGTTAAATAATTTTGGTAGTTTTAGATTTGGTAGCTTCCTTTTGTTAGTGAAAAGGATGAGCTCTGTTTTTTTGGGGTTGACTGACAGCTGGTGTTCCTCACACCATTTTCCTACAATCTGAAGAGCCGCACGCATTACATCACAGAGGATGTTCTCTGCGTTCCCATTTATCAGAATTGCTAGGTCGTCTGCATAACCAATGGTAGTGTAGCCTCTTTCGTTCAGTGTCCTCAAGAGGCTGTCTACTACTATGTTCCATAGGAGTGGTGACAGAATGCCCCCTTGGGGGCACCCCCTGACCACCCTTGCACGGGTGATCGTTTTTACCGCAATTTGGACCGCCCTTTTACTGACCAGCACATTTATCCATTCCGTTATGACTGGTTCTACTTTCAGTTTTTGTAGGGCGTGGTTGATGCTGTTGTGCATTGTTTTGTCAAATGCCCCTTCTGTATCAATAAAAGCGGCAAGTGTTGATGCTTTGTTGTTAATGGCCGATTCTATTTTATGCACTACCATGTGTAGTGCTGAGTCTGTTGATCTGCCTTTCCTGTAGGCATGTTGCTGTGGGTGAAGAGATCTGGTTTTTAACACATCGTCTCTTAGGTGTCTATCTACTAGTTTTTCTAGTGTTTTCAGGAGAAATGAGGTTAGGCTGATAGGCCTGAAGGATTTGGCTAGGGTGTAGTCTTCTTTGCCTGCTTTAGGCAGGAAGACTATTTTTGCCTCCCTCCATTACTTCGGTACGTATTTGAAAGCTATGCAGGCTCTATAAATTTGTAGTAGGTGATGAGTGATTTGGTTCGAATGCCATTGTAGAAGCGCTGGAAATATGCCGTCCAGTCCAGCGGATTTAAATGGTTGGAAGCTTCTCAGGGCCCAGCCAATTTTATCCGTGGTTACGATTCTACTTGCAGTTTCCCATTCTTGGATAGTTGGTGCTTTTTTGTGTTCATCTTGCCATTCGGAGTCTGATGCAATCTGACTTCCGGGAAAGTGGGTCTCTAGGAGTAATTTGCAGGTTTCGTGGTCTGTATTTGTGTAAGTGCCGTTTTCTCTTTTGAGAGAGCCCAGAAGATTAATTGCCCCTTTGAACAGTATTTTCTTGACTCTCGCGGCTTGGTTTGTTGAGTTTATGCTGCTACAGAATTTGTGCCAGGCTTCCGTCCTCCTGAATCTGTTACGTTTCTTGTAGTGTTACTGTGCTGTTTTGTATTTGTCCCAGGCTTCAGTGGTCCTGGTATTTTTTGCCTGATTGAACAGTGCCTTCCTGAGCCGTTCAAGCTCTGGCCCCCACCATCGACTTTTGTCCGAATCTATAGGTATGACGGCGGGACAGGCTTCTTCATAACTGCTCGTTAAGGCAGCGGTCAGGAACTGTACATTGGTTTCTATGTTGTCTGTGCTGAGTGTCACGTCAGAGGGTTCAGTCATTTAGTTTTTTGGTTAGTGTGCGTGTGTATTTTGTTGTATCTGTCTTACGGGGGTTACGATATGGGGTGGGGTTTGGTGGTTTTATGTTTATTTGGAAGCAGATGCGTCTGTGGTCTGCGAAGGACGGCTCGTTGGATACTTGCCATCTTTCGATGAGATCTGCCGCCAAGTGTGTTGCCAGAGTGATGTCGATAGTGGTTTGGCATCTGGACGTTACAAAGGTGGGCTCTGTGCCTCTGTTTATAATGTTCAGATTGGTTTGGAATAGATATTCAGTTAGTTGCTCACCCCTTTTGTTTGTATCCTTACTTCCCCACAGAGTGTGATGTGCGTTGCAGTCTGCTGCAATGATGATGTCCCAGTTCCTGGCTTCGCAGTGTTGTACCAGCTCGGCTAGTTCCTTTGCGGGAATTTCGCCTTCGCCTGGCATATACACCGAAGCAAGCACCAGGGTTGTTTGGTCCTCTGTAGGGTTGATTTTAACGGCTGTAAGGTCTCTAGAACAGAAAGGGTTAATTAAGGTGGCATTCATGGTTTTGGGTATGACAATACACGTTCTTGGTTTTTCTGCTGGTGTGTATAGTAGTGACTTACCACTGATGTTGTTCAAGCCGAGTATATTGTTGTTTCTGATCCAGGGTTCCTGGATCAGTGCGACGGTTTGGTTGTCTTCCTCCAGCACTCTGCGTAAAGTGACCGCCGCAGTTTGTTTGTGCTGGAGGTTGGTTTGGATGACGGTGAGGGAGCTAAGGGCTTGGGCTACGTAGCACGTCATCTTCGTCGCTAGTATCCCCCGCGCTTATCAGCGGCGAGCTCGCCTCCATCCTGCTCGGACCCGGTTGGGGAGCGGAGGTGGAAGGCCCTGGAGTTGCCGTCGTGTCGTTATTCACCGTCGTTTGGTCAGTTACGGCCGTGGTCGCCTCTACTGAAGGGAAGAAGCGAATGTACCCACTTCCCGTCATGTGGGCTACCCGGCGGTCTCGATCCATGATGGTTTGCCTCTGGTCTTCGGGGATTCCCAGAACGAGGTGAACCACCTTCTCCCTGGAACCAGCCTCGCCAGGTTGGTCGGTTACTGACATGTCGTAGCACTGCCAGGAGTCGACTTTGTACCAGGGGTTCTGGGCACAAAGGACTTTCTGCAGTGTTGCGGAGTCGGTGATGCGGGTGTGTATCAGGAGGCCTGCTCTGAGCCTCTTTTTTAAGTCTGACTGTCTGATGACAGCCAGAGTGGTTCCGGGTATAGGTGATGCGATGTTCTGGACTTCCCTCTCGAGCCAAGATAGAGCGTTCGCGTTCTCACACCACATCGCGAGCACCCCATCCATGAGGAAGGGGCGCCCCCGGAATGATGGAGCCTGCGCGCTCGGAGACGGCGGGGACAGTACCGCTTGCAGGATTCTATCATCGATAGTTTCCCTGAGCTGGTCTGCCTGCTCCTGCGAGAGGTCGCGTGGGGGGACGGTGATAACCGCTACTCTCAGATGCGACTGGCTCGCGTCTGCGTAGCTCACCGTCCGCCTCTGCCTCGTGTCGGTTCTCGGGCGCTTGGCTTCTCCCCTGGGAGTCCGGGTTTCGTCCGGCCGAGCTCGCTTCGAGGAAGCACGCTCGTCCGGGCCATTCCCGGCCCCAGTTTGCTCCCCTGCGGGAGCAGTGGAAGCCACCGCCTCGATACTTCGACCTCGGCCGCCTCTCGGTTTCCGTCTCCTCTTCGGCTGATTCGGTGGTCCGTGATGTGATGGCGGTGACTCCGTTCTGTGCCGAGCCACTCCTGCGGAGGTCACCCCCGTGGAGGTAGATGGCACAGGTTCGCGCTGCGTTTCCGCTGCTGCGGTCGGTGTCACTCCTGTTGTTGCAGGCTGTTGGGCCTCCCTGCTCGCGCGCCCCGTGGGGTGACTGCGTTCTGGTTGGCTTGCCAGTACGATGTTGTGCGTGGATGTTGACGCGGGTTGTTGCGCTTCCCTTCTCGCGCGCCCTATAGGGCGACTGCGTTCCGGTCGGTCCGCCAACTCGTCGTTGTGTGAGGGTGTTGTTGGTTGTTGAGCTTCCCTTCTCGCGCGCCCCGTGGGGCGACTGCGTTCTGGTCGGCTTGGCAACCTTTGGTTTGTTATGGTTAGTGTCTCGGGCTGTTGGGACTCCCTCGTCTCGAGCGCCGTGGGGCGACTGCGTTCTGAGTGTCCTGCCGGTCCTTGTTTGTTTGGGGTTGGTTTAGCGGCCCCTTTGCAGGGGCGCTTGTGGTGGGCTACTACCGTCCACTCTGACACTCTGGTGGTGTCGGTGGTCGAAGTTGACGGCAGCAATGTTATGGCCTCTGCGAGGCCTGATAAGTCCAGGCTTGGGCCTGGTGTTGAGCGCAAGTTGTCCCCCCCAGTATACGTGGGACAGACCGAGTTAGACTCGGTGAGGGATTCTCCACTGTGCGTGGTACCCTCCTGGGGTATAATTTTCTTTTCTTGTGCTGACATTGTTTTTTGGTTGGGCGAAGAGGATGCACACTACCTGCCCATGGTGAGTGTGGTACAACATTTTGGGGGTATTTAGTTCCCCAAGGCTGTGTGAGCCTGGAGTGTGGATAGGCGCCGCCACAGGTTCGGCTATGCGGGATTGGACTAGGAGAAGGATGGGTTATAGGGGAGGAAATAATGGGGGGTCGGCCAGAGGTTTCGGTTACGCCAATTGCTTAAGGTAATTGGCCAATAACAGGCGGCAACCTCGAGAAGGATAGTCCACTGGCCTTGTTTAGGGGATCTTAGCGACCTGCGCTCCTCCCTGAACCATTCGCCAGACCCAGCATCGGACAGATGCTGGGAGTGGGGGAGACGTCAAGCAAGAAAGCAAAAGCAGGAAGCAAGCAAGATGGTTATTTTAAGTTGTTTGGCGTTGCCCCCGCCCAATTCAGTCTTGTTACGTACTTATAAAATGATAACGTGTATCTCCCGCTAGACAGGAACGAGCGCGCTGTTCTTCGCGGCGCAGGGCGGCTTCCTCGACATCGCGCGCCTACTGCTCGACGCGGGCGCAGCCATCGACGCGCCCAGCACGGTGAGATATTACTTAGATAAATTGTTTCTCCCACTAGACCAGGAATCGGCACACTTACCAATCAGATGAGCTAAATATCCAGATCGTATATTTTTCCATACTTTCAAAGAGCCGCCGGACATGCCGGGCGACAGTGCTGATGCTTATCGATTGCTCATTTTTACATTTGTTCTTTGCTTGCTTGCCAGATTTTGAAGCGTTTTTTTAATGCTATTTTATATCCAGTAAAAAAAAAACTTGATTTCCTTGCCGTCCCCCCGTCCCCCGTCTTCTAATAGGCACAGGCCTCAACCCAACTATGAGTCGGTCAGTGCGGTGCGGTAGAGAGGTCGCTTGTTAGGAAGTGACCAACATTACTGTCAGAAGTTATTAAGGCGATATCCTTCATGTCAGAAGTTATTAAGGCGATATCCTTCATCCAACGGTTCACCTACCGTACTCACCTAGTAAACCGGTCTCACAACTGACACCTGTGATTTTGTGCAGGACGGCGGCACGCCTCTGTTCGTGGCGTGCCAGTGCGGGCACCTGCCGGTGGTTGAAGAGCTCATCCGCCGCGGCGCTGACGTCAACGCCTGCATGAAGGTATGTCAGTCAGGCCTCAGTGTTTTTGAAACGCCTAAAGCTGGCTGCAAATGTTGGACGTACAGTTGGCCACGACAACTAACGCCATGGCCATTAGAATAAGTCAAAACAAAGTTGGTTTTTTCTAGCTTCATTAATTGGTTGATAGATTTTTCGGCGAACTTTTCGCTTAACGTCTGGTTCTGTGGTAACGGACGGTGGTAGATAACGCCTGATCGATATATCATAGTAATCACACAGTTACGCGGTGTTTCAAAGGTTGTTAGTGAGTTTTTTGAAGTTCATTTCGCTATGGAATATGATAATAAAGAGGTAATATTCTGACAAGTTAGTAAAATAGCACAACGGCAACCATTCGTTGTTTATTTTTCAATGTTACCTTGACAAGACATGGATTCAACTCGAGTGAGGAATAATGTACCGACGGCGCCACGTCGAGCTACTCATGTCAATTGCGAAAAAAGTTTTTTTCTAGCGAAGGGAATAAGGGCGGTGTCAAGGTCAAAGTGTTGTGACCCTGATGTGCTGTACATTTATTCGTTTATTCCAGGACAAAGCGAGCCCCCTCTTCATAGCAGCCCAGAACGGGCACGAGGACGTGTGCCAGGCGCTGCTGCAGCGCGGCGCGCGCGTTGATGCGGCGCGCGCGGACGGCGCCAGCGCGCTGTGGATCGCGGCGCAGTGCGGGCACGACCACGTCGCGCGCACGCTGCTGGCGCACGGCGCGCCCGTCGACCAGCTCCGGCAGGTGCGCACTAACACTAGCGCTGTGGCTCGCGGCGCAGTGCGGGCACGACCACGTCGCGCGCACGCTGCTGGCGCACGGCGCGCCCGTCGACCAGCTCCGGCAGGTGCGCACTAACACTAGCGCTGTGGCTCGCGGCGCAGTGCGGGCACGACCACGTCGCGCGCACGCTGCTGGCGCACGGCGCGCCCGTCGACCAGCTCCGGCAGGTGCGCACTAACACTAGCGCTGTGGCTCGCGGCGCAGTGCGGGCACGACCACGTCGCGCGCACGCTGCTGGCGCACGGCGCGCCCGTCGACCAGCTCCGGCAGGTGCGCACTAACACTAGCGCTGTGGCTCGCGGCGCAGTGCGGGCACGACCACGTCGCGCGCACGCTGCTGGCGCACGGCGCGCCCGTCGACCAGCTCCGGCAGGTGCGCACTAACACTAGCGCTGTGGCTCGCGGCGCAGTGCGGGCACGACCACGTCGCGCGCACGCTGCTGGCGCACGGCGCGCCCGTCGACCAGCTCCGGCAGGTGCGCACTAACACTAGCGCTGTGGCTCGCGGCGCAGTGCGGGCACGACCACGTCGCGCGCACGCTGCTGGCGCACGGCGCGCCCGTCGACCAGCTCCGGCAGGTGCGCACTAACACTAGCGCTGTGGCTCGCGGCGCAGTGCGGGCACGACCACGTCGCGCGCACGCTGCTGGCGCACGGCGCGCCCGTCGACCAGCTCCGGCAGGTGCGCACTAACACTAGCGCTGTGGCTCGCGGCGCAGTGCGGGCACGACCACGTCGCGCGCACGCTGCTGGCGCACGGCGCGCCCGTCGACCAGCTCCGGCAGGTGCGCACTAACACTAGCGCTGTGGCTCGCGGCGCAGTGCGGGCACGACCACGTCGCGCGCACGCTGCTGGCGCACGGCGCGCCCGTCGACCAGCTCCGGCAGGTGCGCACTAACACTAGCGCTGTGGCTCGCGGCGCAGTGCGGGCACGACCACGTCGCGCGCACGCTACTGGCGCACGGCGCGCCCGTCGACCAGCTCCGGCAGGTGCGCACTAACACTAGCGCTGTGGATCGCGGCGCAGTGCGGGCACGACCACGTCGCGCGCACGCTGCTGGCGCACGGCGCGCCCGTCGACCAGCTCCGGCAGGTGCGCACTAACACTAGCGCTGTGGCTCGCGGCGCAGTGCGGGCACGACCACGTCGCGCGCACGCTGCTGGCGCACGGCGCGCCCGTCGACCAGCTCCGGCAGGTGCGCACTAACACTAGCGCTGTGGCTCGCGGCGCAGTGCGGGCACGACCACGTCGCGCGCACGCTGCTGGCGCACGGCGCGCCCGTCGACCAGCTCCGGTTTTAATAGCTGTATATATGTGTAGTGTGTGGCTCACCTCACCCTGAAGTTGTAAGTAGAGATGGGCCGAGTAGTGGTTCCACCGAGTACCGAGTATTACTCGGTTTAATGCTTGCCGAGTACCGAGTACTCGGTCGAGTTACTCGGTTTTATTTGAGGTCCTAAAACAAAATCAAACAGGACCGCAACGCGCTGCCAGCAATACCTACTCACCGTAATTTTTTATCGTTCAGGTTCATAATGTCCCTTTCCCAAAATGTCCACTTCCCTAAAAGTACCTTTCTCGAAATGTCCCTTTCCCAAAATATCCCTTTCTCATAATGTCCCTTCCCAAAAAATGCCTCTTTCCCAAAATGTCCCTTTCTCTAAATTGCCAAAATGATATTTTCATACAACAGATAGATTGCATTGATTACACATGAAATATGGATAAAAGAAAATAAAACCAAAATGGTCAATATTTTTTTTACAAATAAAACAAAACAGCATAGAACCTTCAAATACCAGATAACGGCGTGTGATATTGATTAGTATCATTAAAAACTTTATTTTTTTTAAAAATCAGGTTATTTAAATAAATATTTTTTTTTTTAAATTAGCCCACTGTTATTTGTTTTGTTTGTAGGTTCTGTTAATGTTTGTTATAATAATAATAATAATAAATTTCATTTATTCAGACACAACGATCCATTTTTGTTAGTAACAATTAATGTTAGTAGTAACAAACTATGTTAGTATTGAGGTTATGGATTGAGGTTAATTTGACCTCTTCTGATGAGTGTGCAAAACTGCGGGCCAGCATATTCCCTCTTACTGCCAACGCCCTGCGCTTTCTTCCAATATCAAGTTCGTCTTTCAAATCAGCAGTGACCACATGACCTAAGTACTTAAAACTAGGCACAACATTCAAAGTGACCCCATTACGTTGAATTATTGGCATTGATTCACGGATGATCTCTGGGCTTTGAACACCACTACCTCGCTCTTCGTACAGTTGTACTTGAGTCCATGTTTACACGCGTACGGCTCACACACGTTCGACATCCTCTGCAACGAGCCGACTGACGGGCTCAGCAGCGCCATGTCATCCGCGTAACTAATATTACTTATCCTTTTCCCATCCACGGAACATCCGACGGGCAATCAACTGAGCTCGACAATCAGCTCCTTAATATACAAGCAGAAAAGTTCAGGGGATGTTAAGCTGCCCTGCCTCACACCACATTCCTAGCTGTAAACAAGTAAGTATCTGAATACTTCACTAGCCCATTTAATATGATTGTCTTGGTGATCATATCAGTAACGATGTTTACAAATTCTCTAGGCAGTCCTGTCTCATGCAGTTTGTCCTATAGTACCTGATATGAAACCATATCAAAGACTTTTGATAGATCTAGAAAGCAGCCGTATACATATGTTTTCCTTAGCGTGTAGTACCTAGCAGTCTCCTTAAGGGAAATAATAAATAAAAAGGGAAATAATAAATAAATAAATATTAAACAACAATCACACCAATTCTCTAGTCCCAAATTAAGCTACGAGGCTTGTGTTGAGGGTACTAGACAACGGATAAACAAACTTATTACATATTATAGAAAACACCCAGACCAGTACAAACACACATGTTCATGCACACAAATGCTGATTTGGCATTTTTATTACTGAATTTTTAAGACTTTCTTTATTTAAATCACTTGATTAAAAAAAAAGTTTTTTGCCATAGTCTTTTTGTTTTGAAATTAAAATAATGTTACTAATCAATATCACACGCCATTGTCTGGTATATTGGAAGGTTCTATGCTGTTTTGTTTAATTCATTAAAATTTTATTGACCATTTTGGTTTTATTTTCTTTTATCCATATTTAATGTGTAATCAATGCAATCTATCTGTTGTATTAAAATATCATTTTGGCAATTTAGAGAAAGGGTCATTTTGGGAAAGAGTCTTTTTTGGGAAGGGACATTATGAGAAAGGGACATTTTGGGAAGTGGACATTTTGGAAAAGGACGTTTTGAAGCCGAGTTTTTTCTAGAGATTTCTTCCAGTTGGCCACTAGCAAACTTATTTCAGACATGCTGTTTATTAAGTTTACATAACCGAGTACTCGTCACTTGAACCGAGTTATTCGGCCGAGTACGAGTATTATAAAACCACAAAGTACGCCGAGTACTCGGCCCATCCCTAGTTATAAGTAACATATAAGTATTAGCGCATGGGCGCACAATAAACTAAGCACTCAGCGGAGATCTGTTTTTTCAATAACACGCGCCTGACCCCATCACTGCATATGTAACGGAATTTTATTTTTAACACGCTTTAATTAGCTCGGGATGTATGTATGTATATATGTAACGGTATCATTGAGCTCAATTTTCACCAACTTCCAGAAATCGGATTAATTTGAAATTTTGCACACGTACCGAGTACCGATGACAGTGCAATAATTTGATAAGAGTTTTCCATTATCCTTATTAACTTAAAACTGACTGCTTTTTTGGTATAGTGGAAAAATTTCTGCCTTACATCTGAGAGATCCTGGGTTCAAATCCCAGGTCGAGCCAAAATTGTTTCTGAGATTGTCATGAATTTCTCTGCAACACCCCTGTGCCTCGGAGCGCACGTTAAGCCGTTGGTCCTGCGCCTGCTCTCTCTCCGGTCATGTCGGATTGCCCTCTCACCGAACTCTGAGAGTGATGGAACAGTGAGTGCACCTGTGTATTGCGCTCACACTTGTGCACTATAATATCTCCTGCGCAGTTGGCTGATCTTTGATGGAATCAGGTGTTACTTTGCGGAAATCCATGACTAAAGCTGAAAAAGAGGATTATTTTGCTTTAAATTTCCACTAAGCGACGCCAGCGCAGGAACCAAAATATTAGGTCCTTACCTATGAAATTGGCGTTTTGTATGGGAGGAACAAAAAGTCGAAATTTTTTTATATAGCATATTTATTTAATCAAAGTATGAGCCATTGTAATCTATGCACTTTTGCCATCTCATAGGTAGTTCATTGATCCCTTTACTAAAAAAACCATTCGAACGGGAATCAATAAAATCTTTGAAGGCGACTTGGACTGCCCCATCTGAGTTGAACTTTTTCCCTTGCAAGAAGTTATCCAAATTTCGAAAAAAATGGTAATCTGTTGGAGCAAGGTCCGGGGAGTACGGTGGATGCCTTAGAGATTCCAATTGAAGTTCTTCTAATTTGCTAGCCGTCTGTTGTGCAGTGTGTGGTCTAGCGTTGTCGTGAAGCAGCAGTGGCGTAGAGCGATTGACCAGCCTTGGTTGTTTAGCAACTAGCTTTTCCATCATGGTTTGCAATTGCTGACAATAGATATCTGCCGTAATCGTCTGGCCAGATTTGAGAAAACTGTAATGAACGACACCGGCGCTAGTCCACCAAACGCTTACAAGTAACTTTTTATTGGTCAATTTTCGCTTGGAGCAGGCTTTGGCTGGCTTGCCAGGGTCCAGCCATTGCGATGAGCGCTTCCGATTATCGTAGAGAATCCACTTTTCATCACAGGTAATGATTCGATTTAAAATCCCTTCGTTATTGTGCCGGTCAAGTAATGTAACGCAGCAGTTGACGCGCGTTTGCCGGTTTGCTTCACTCAATTCGTGAGGAACCCACCTTTCAAGTTTTTTAATCTTCCCAATTTGCTTCAAGTGGATTAAAACAGTTTTATCACTAACGCCAAAGCCTGCAGCTAACTCGGACGTGGTTTGCGATGGATCCGCTTCCACAATAGCCTTCAATTCTTCATTATCAACTTGGGTCTCCGGCCGTCCACGGGGCTTGTTTTGCAGGTCGAAATTTCCAGAACGAAAACGTTGGAACCAAAAACGCACTGTGTTTTCTTTTGCGACACAACCGCCATACACATCATTAACCCTTCGAGCCGTTTCCGCAGCACTGGTGCCACGGTGGAACTCGTACTCGTAAATAACGCGATATTTCAAATTTTCCATTTTGTAAATTGAGCGATGCAAACAGAAAAAAGATAAGTAAAAAAACAAATGAATGACGGTTTACGAAACACAACTACATGTGGAAATAGCTGTATAAATTTGAATTTCGAATTCCTAACCAAATAGGAAAAATTTGTGATCAAAGTGGCCAGTACGACAAAACGCCAATTTCATATGTAAGGACCTAATACATCCAACTGTAATCACCTGAAAAAGCTAGAGCTGGAAGTCGCAGGACTTACAATACCTACAACTCACAACGTGACACAGAAGATGCACAACACTGTCACCAACTCACCAACTCGACGCGTTTCGCTACTACACGTGGCATTCTCAGGAGATGTCTCCTGAGGATGCCTCTAGCTTTTTCAGGCGACTACAGTTGGATGTATTTTGGTTCCTGCGCTGGCTTCGTTTAGTGGAAATTTAAAGCAAAGTAATCCTCTTTTTCAGCTTTTGCCTGATCTCTGTTGAGATTGGCCGGCGTGGTCGAAGTCAGCCAGGAGGACTGGTACTAATTTATCTTGTACCGGCATTTCAGGACGGCGCGACGCCGCTGTTCAAGGCGGCGCACAAGGGGCACGCGGCCGTCGTCGCCGCGCTGCTGCAGCACCGGCCCAACCTCGGCCTCCTGCCCGTCAGTACTCACCAATATTACTAACTAGCTGCGCCCTGCGCTTTCACCCGCATAGAGCGGTTCCTGTAGGATATGTGGAAAACGGTTTTTTTACATATCCCACAGAAACCGTGAAGTTTTAAGGGGTAAAAAGTATCTTATATGTTATTTTAGGTTGTTATCCATCTGTGTTCCAAATTTCAATCTAATCGGTCCAGTAGTTTTGGCGTGAAAGAGTAACAAACATCGTTGCAAATTTTTGTGTTTACAATATTAGTAAAATGGGACTATTTTATCAAAAAACTTAGATAAGTTAAGTAACTTCCCCAACCTTGCCACTACCATATTTAAGATATTTGATTCAAAATGATACTAACTCTAGTTATACAAGTCACAGTCGAGGGAATGATAGATCGCTTTGCTTTATTAAAAGCCAACTTTGCTGACAACTGTATATTGTGTCGATAGATAGCCAAAATACGGTACGGTAAATGTCTTATATATTATCTTAAGCTAAAACGTCGTGAGCTAACTACGACCAGCGCCATCTTTTGGCACATTTTAGAACCAATTTTTGACGTAATATTGTTATTGATCGTACACAAAATATAAATAATTTTATAAATAATTAACTTATAATCGAACCTTTGTCAAATTTAAGATGATATTTTTTTCAGAGAAAATCAATCTACCTTAAAATTTTGAATGCAGTATTATTTTTCTATAATATTAAATAAGTATCTATTATAATTATATTATAAACATATTTTTATAATTATATTATACATCTATTCTATTCTAGTAATTTTTATAATTTTAGAACGGGCAGTCGGCCCTGCACGGCGCGGCCATGTTCGGGCAGCTGTCGTGCGTGCGGCTGCTGGCGCGCCGCAGCGACCTGCGCCTGCGCAGCGCCG
The DNA here is from genome assembly GCA_963921415.1 of Pyrausta despicata. Lineage (NCBI taxonomy): Eukaryota > Metazoa > Arthropoda > Insecta > Lepidoptera > Crambidae > Pyrausta > Pyrausta despicata. The sequence continues at coordinate 908,882 of OY992850.1, read as the reverse complement.
CCGGCCTCACGCCCGCGCAGGCCGCGCTCGCCGCGCGCAAGCCGGACGTGCTCGCCTACCTCAGGAGCCTGGAGCCGCGCACCTGATACGTGCGTGAGGCGCCGACACGCACCGTTTCAAAACCAACAGCCTCATACTTTGATGTAAACTTTAAACCGGATGCACATTCAAAAAAAACTAAGAGGCGAATTTCACAGCTATCCGGAAGGCCCGTCCGGTCTCCGTCCATCCGGGCGCCCGGGGCGGGAGCACATATGAGACGCTAGTACACAGTTTCACAGCGACGCGGATTGGCGCGCACGCGACCCGCTCCGGGTAGAGCACTGAGCACTAAGCTTCCTGAACGCAGGTTTCCCAGCAGTGCGGGCGTGAGCCGTACGAGTCTCCCGGTTAGCTATGAAATCAGCCTTATACAATCGTAAATATCTTGACCTCCGACGCACCACCAGGAAAACTGATGTAATAGTGTATTTCAAGACGCTGGAGCAGCACACCAGATATCTAGGCGTTAAATGCGCCATATTTCATCATGTAAAAAAGGATGCATATACAGGGTGGAAAAAAAAACCTTAACGAAGCCGAATACCACATATTCTACCAATTGTTACGATCATTTTTTTCCTTCACACCATACCTGGGAAGTTAATGGTTACTGAGATATTGATGGTTAAAGTTCGAAAAAAAAATTGATGATTTTTACAGAAATGACTTCTGACCGTTATAACTTAACTTTTTTACAAAGAAACATGATACAAATTTTCACTAGTTCTATCATAACAAGCCTCTAAATGGCACACTCCGCAATGAACAGTGCACACTTGAACCGAACCGCGTCGCGGCGGGCGTAAAGCAACACGCCCCGCGGTGACTTTTCCGCGTGCGCGCTGTACATTGCGGGTTAGAATTAAATTATTTTTTTTGATGTCAAAAAATAAAAGTCGTTTCCCAGCCAAAATTTATTTTTCATACGATTTGGTTTGATGTACCGAAAGCGTGGTTGACGGCTTCGTTAAGGTTTTTTACACCCTGTATACACTTCCTAAAATTACAAACTGTAGCCCAATCGTACAAAGCTTTGCCCCCGAGGTACTTAAACTTTCGCATGTAATATTTCGTCAAAACAAACCGCTTTTATATTCTCAGAATTATGTTTGTAAATACCAAAACATATAAATCTAATTTTATACAATTACACACAAGCTCATACATAATGAATCTCTATGTATGTAAGACTATTTCCCTTTCCACAAGCCTGTATCGCGGTGATAGGACCTAAAAATATGATTGAAGTACCGTTTCAAAGATCTCACCGAGTAAACTAGGCCAAAACTCGTAACATTGTTCGAACTTGAAGGCGGACGAAGTCGCGGGCGACCGCAAGTTTCATATGATCCGTCTGTCACATCATAAAATCATTATTTTCGATATCATAGTAATCGCAATGCAACTATCACATAAAATGTTATTAAGTACACAGTAAAGACACACAAAAACCACAAGATATAATAAACAAAATTGTATACTATTTTTATATTAAACACCTTCATAGCGATATCGTCAGCTTTAGCCACTCGCCTTATGCATAAATACCTCACACAGTATATTATCTACTATTTATCATAACAAATATGGCGGTATAAAAGCCAGTAAATGTAATTATGTACCTTCCAAATAGTTGATCATATATTTGATTAAAATAAGTATGAATATGAAACCACTTATAGTATATGACTTCGTTATTATGTATACTTTATTGTCCTCATTATAACTAAATTCCAACTTAGGCCATCATGGCTATATATAAATATAGGTATTTAAGCAATTAAATACTTTTATCAAAATGTATAAGTGCTGTAAATTATATTTACTTTCTTGTAGTTTGCAGTGTTATGTTACATGTACAATCACAGATATAAGCGCATAATAATCTCTTCTATGAATCTTAAGAGCGTTAAGTTGTGGTGCTGTAGAATTTCGTTTGACTAGTCAACACTTTATGTTACATATACTACATATAATACAGAGTGCTTAACAAGTCTTGTAGGGTAATCAAGATCCAGATTGTTTACAATGTGAAATTAAAACACACTTAAAGAAAAATGGACTGCCACATGCGGGACTCGAACCCGCATCTCTCGCGAACCGGGCGATTGCTCTCCCAATTGAGCTACAGTGACATTTACTCATCGGTCCGAATTTCTTTAAGTGCTGCTTAGGCTGCAGACAGCCATGATTCTTCAATGTTGTGGTATGATACCTACAACATCCGAAAGAAACACCTTTTCAGCTGTTTTTCAATCGGTTAAGATGAATCAGCTAATTTATTAAGTTACTTTATTTGTTTTAAGTTTGTTGATCACGCTCCCGTTATTGACAGTAAGTCAATGCTGCTATTTTACTCGACTTGGTATTTGCCGTGTATCTGTATATACATATATATGACTTTTATTATTTTACACTTATGGATAAGTTTTAATTATCATTTTTTATTAGTGCTAATTTTTTATTCAATTAGAACTACTTCACGTGTTCTCAGGTCATCGACTTGTCGACTGCTGTTGAATATTTGTAAAAAAATATATTAATTAGGTATGTACTAACCTTTACACATTATTGTATTTTCATACAACCACTGAATTGTTGCATAAACTAGCTTTTAAGGATAATGTGAAAACTGTTGTATAGATATTTTAATCAGTGTAGTTTTAATATATAATATAAGGTTTATTTATCTTGATCGAATATTAAGGAAATAATAGGTAACTTGAAACAAGTGAAAAATACTTGAATCATACAATGTTTACCCAATAACTCATTTAAAAGCGGCTAAGCGCTCAATTAGTGTAATATTTATGTATGAAAAAGATTTACATAGGGTGTTATGTTCGCTGAAATTAATTCGAAAAACATGAACTTTCTATGTCAGTCATACCAATGTAAATGTTGAAATCTCTTGTTTTATAAAGGAATCTCACTCAAATACATTTGTTTGCAATGAAAATCTGGCCAACAATTCTTGATGGTAAAAAATCTCATTAAAATAAAATCCAGATTGGGTTATATAAAATTTTATTTTAAGCAACCGGCATTTTACTGTGTTATACTGTATCAGCCCAGCGAGGGTTCAGTTATATTTTATACAAACTGTAAGTCGCAATTTGCGACATCGTAGCATAATCGTAATAAAAAATGCCTATTTTTATATCTATGAAGCAACAAGTCACATTTATGGAATAATTAATTTATAGCAGCAATAAAAGGACGCTATTGCAGTCTGCCTCATGATGTTTACATTACAGTACATACAATGCAATGGATATGAATGTATTTCTAATATATCTTAGAATATTATATGGACAGGGGTTGTTGAGTTTTTATTTATGTTACTAAATATAGTTGTTTTTAAACATAAATGTATTTTTATTACAAACTCGCTGCTTATTGTATTCTAGCTTTGTTTATTTACATCTTAATTTCCATTATGTTCATAAAAGTTATTACATTTGTAATAAACTTATTGTCAAATAATCTTATTCTACTGTACACCATGCATTTGTATTGTTAATTGTATAAGTCATAGTCAATTGCCATAATGGCGAGAACAACTCATGAAACAAATTATGATAATATGTGACATTTCGTCAAATTTAGTTAATTATTTAGTTACAAATAAGTGTTTCAAAATATCATATTTTATTTCTTAAGTCCTTGTTTGCTCACTTCAAGAAATTTTTGTTAGGCTGTTGCACACCCCAGTAGAAAAATGGTCAAATCTCCTCTTTTGGATCAAAGACAAGACGCTTTTCGTCCACCACGTCCACTACAATTGGACTGTTTTGGGCTTACTCTCTCTGATTCTAGGTCGCACTTTCTACTTTCATAATCGCTGATGGTTTGGGGTTGAACCATATTAATATTTGCAGGACAACCTTTAGGGTGTGCCGTTGACGCACGTTTTTCTATTCTAACCATTGTTACAAAGCAATTTAACTAAAGTTACACTGATATTAAAAAAAAACGAATCATTTGATAATACGCTACTTAGACCGCACGTGTGTTTTGTATGTTCACATAAAAACTTGGATTTTTCTTCATGTTTGATATTTCACGACCGCGCCCGCGAGTCCACCTAAAAAACCAAGCACCACCATCACTAGCATGTGTCCAAATGCAGGCTATCTCCGCTCAGGCTGGGCGAGCATGTCCAGTGCAGCCGCGGCGACGTGCGCGGCGCGGGGGCGGGCGCCGGGCGCGCTCTCCGTGCAGCAGTAGAAGAGAGCGAGCGGCCCCGCGTACACTGTCTCCGATATGTTGGCAGGCACTGGCGGTCGGGTGCCTGGAATTGTTGTTGGTGGTGTTAGTTTTGCTGTAAAGAGGATCTTAAGAACATTCTACATTCAACATTCGAGAATGTTTTGGTGATGCTAAATTTATCAAAATGAAAGTGGCTTCATGATATAGGTATTAATAAAAAATTGCCTGCTTGAGGTATTTTTTTGAAATTTATAGCTAATACATTTTTTTTCTGTAAAAATATTAATTGTAAAGCAAACCCATTTGTAGAAGAACTAAGGTAGTGGACAAAGCCTTGAGAATCAGTAATCTCAAGTGGCAATGAGCAGGGCACATAGCGCGAACTGATGGCCGTTGGGGCAGAAAAGTTCTGGATTGGAGACCCTTCGACCAAAAGCGCAGCGTAGGACGTCTACCGGCAAGATGGACAAACGACCTTGTGAAGATTGCAGAATCACACTGGATGCAGACCACTTGTGATCGATCGATGTGGAAAAATGTGGGGAAGGCCTATGTTCAGCAGTAGACGTCCTTTGGCTGACAATGATGATGATTACGAAAACCATTGGCGTATGGCTGTTAGTGGCAGTATCATTAATAGAATTAATAATGCAAAAAAATGAAGGCAAAAAGAAACTTATCAAAAATTTAGTAAGCATCTTTGGTAAGAGACTAGTTGTAATGTAGGTATCTTGCAAACGACGATTTGTATTATTCATATGTTGAGGGTATTCATGTATTAAATTGTAACGTCCAGTTGGAATAAATGCCGCTACTGTTCACACGTCTCTGCGTCTATCTTTTACCCCGAAACATTACATTGGCTAACGAGGCTGGTGATTTCGCGTGCAAGGACACATTTAGTGCTAAGATTAACCTGTGCAGTGCAGAACCGAAACGAGACAATGTCAGTGGGAAAAGTGAGTGAGTTCGATGTCGCGAACGGGGTGTGGTCGTGCTACGTGGACCGCCTAGAAATGTACTTTCTTGTAAATAAAATACCCGACGAACTTAAATTACCAACGTTAATATCCGTTATGGGTGATAACGCGTACGAACTGTTGGTGAATTTATCGAGCCCGAAAAAACCGTCCGAATCGACTTATCAGGCAGCGGTCGAGATATTACGTGGCCATTTAGAAGCGACGCCATCATCACTCGCCGAACGTTACCGATTCCGACAGCGCAGACAGCTCAGCGGAGAAAGCATCGCTAACTACGTCGCTGAACTGAAGAAGTTAGCTCGGAACTGCAAATTTGAACAAAATCTTAACGAAAACCTTCGCGACCAATTTGTTTGCGGATTACGCAGCGAGGTCATTCGGCAAAGATTATTCGCAGAAGACGATTCGCTGACCTACGCAGAGGCTATAAAGTTGGCGTCATCCTTGGAGGCGGCGGAACGCGATGCCGCGGCAGTGGAAGTACGCGGGAGCGATACGGCTGGGGCCGGAGAAGCACCGGTGCATTCGGTGCAGGCAGCGTACGGCGGCAGCGGCGGCGGAGGCGCCAGGGCGCGCGGGCCGCGGGGCGCACGCCGCGGCGCGAGCAGAGCGCGAGCCGGGAGCGCGGGTGCGGCGCGGGGCGCCGGCGCCGGGGCGCGCGGACCTGAGCAAGGCGGGCGACATTGCGGAGCTTGTGGAGCAACAAACCATGGCTACACTGAGTGCCGGTTCCGGAGCTACGAGTGTAGCCGGTGCGGCCGTGTCGGTCATTTGCGTCGCGTTTGTGCAAACAACGGAGAAAGTTCGAGTTCACGAAGTAGACCAGGGAACTCGGATCGGGGGTTCCATTACAACGAAACGCAGGAACGGAGTGAGGAAGATGAAGGAGGATCTCATGAAGAAAATTTTCATCAACTGTGTTTGAATAACTACAGAGCGGTGAGTTTGCCGGTTAAAATAGACAATCGTATTATTCGAATGGAAGTAGATACAGGATCTGCAATATCGTGTATTAGTAAACAGACCTACGATATGTACTTTAAACATTTTACAATTAAAAATAGTAATATTGTATTGAATTTTTATGATGGGTCAAAAATTAAACCACTAGGCACTATCAAACCGAATGTATCGTATTGTGGCCTTAGTAAACCTTTAGAATTGTTTATAATCAACGGGGGTACAACCGGTTTATTAGGCAGACAATGGCTGACCGAGCTAAACATTAGAATCCCGGCGTTTACAAAATGTCATTATTTACACCATGATACCGTTAAAATGTCACAAGAAATAAATGTTTTAATTGACAGATATAAAGAACTGTTCAGCGGGGGTTTGGGTCATTACACGGGCGGGAAGGCGACCCTGCGACTCCGAGAGGGCGCGCAGCCGGTGTTCCACCGCGCGCGGCCGGTGCCATTCGCACTGCGCGAGCGCATCGATGCCGAGCTCGACGCAATGCTGCGCGACGGCATCATCGAGCCCGTCGACTGCTCGGACTGGGCCTCTCCGCTTGTACCGGTAAACAAAGCTGACGGATCTCTGAGAATTTGTGCTGACTATAAAGCTACTGTAAATCCTGCCTTACTGATTGACCGTTACCCCTTACCCAAAATAGATGACCTTATGGTTAGCCTTAGTGGGGCTCAATATTTTTCAAAAATTGATCTTTCGCAGGCCTACAATCAAATTGAACTAGATGATACGAAAGAAATAACAGTAATTAACACCCACAGGGGTTTGTATAGGTACAATAGATTGGTTTATGGGCTATCTTCGAGCCCGGGAATATTCCAAAGAATAATGTGTAATTTGTTAAAGGATATCCCCAATGTGGAGGTGTTTCTTGATGACGTCATTATCGGTGGTTGTAGTAAGGCTGACCATTTGTTAGCCTTGGAGACAGTTTTTAAACGTTTGCATAAATTTGGTTTAAAATTAAAAAGTAACAAATGTGTGTTTCTTGTCAACGAAGTGCGTTACTTAGGCTACATCATAAGTAAAGAAGGTATTAAAACTGACCCCTCAAAAATCGAGGCGATACAGAAAATAAAAAGCCCTACCAGCGTCAAGGAACTTAGATCCTTTTTAGGTATTATAAATTTTTACGGTAAATTTGTGAAAGATATGAGCAGTAAATTAATGCCATTGTATAGGTTGTTACAAAAGGGACAACAATGGTATTGGTCGTCCGAATGTGAAAAGGTATTTCAAGAAATAAAATGTGCATTGTCAGGCGCAGAAGTGTTAGCTCATTACGATCCAAAAAAACCGTTAGTTGTTACTTGTGACGCGAGCCCGTATGGGGTGGGGGCGGTGCTGAGCCAGTGCGGCGCGGGCGGCCGCGGCCAGCGCCCGGTGGCCTATGCGTCACGCGCGCTCACCGAAGCCGAAAGAAACTATTCACAGATACACAAAGAAGCGCTCGCTATCATATTCGCTGTCAACAAGTTCCATCAATATTTGTACGGACGTCGTTTCACTTTGAAAACAGACCATAAGCCGTTAGTCTCAATTTTTGGTCCTAATACAGGTATACCGACTATGATAGCCAGTCGCATGCAGAGGTGGGCGATCATTCTATCCGCGTATACATTTGACATAGAATACGTACGAACGGATGATAATATTGCGGACGGTTTCTCTCGTTTGCCTGTGGGTGATAAAGGGATTTGTAAACAAAGCACACCAGAGCAAACATATTTACATTTTGTCCAAGATGCCTTGATGTTAGATTACCATGAAATTAAGAGAGAATCTTCACGTGATCCGTTATTATCAAAAATACTTAGCTATATACGAGACGGTTGGCCACCTCAATGTGAGATTAAAAATTTGCAACCATTTTATAATAGAAAACATGAACTATACGAAGAACTGGGGTGCATCATGTGGGGGTATAGGCTAGTGGTTCCCGAAAAATGTAGAAAAAGGGTAGTCACTATGATTCACGAACCACATATGGGAATCGTCAAATCTAAAGCGTTGGCTCGTAGCTACGTGTGGTGGCCCGGCGTCGATGAGGCCGTGGAGCAGGCGTGCCGGGCGTGCGCGACGTGCGCGGCGCAGGCGGACTCGCCGCCGAGGCAGGCCCCGCGCCTGTGGCGCTGGCCCCAACAACCTTGGACCAGACTACACCTTGACTTCTTAGGTCCCATAGGAGGAAGTTCGTATCTGGTGGTCGTGGATGCCATGTCTAAGTGGATTGAGGTATTTAAAGCAAACAGTACTAGCTCATTAGCAGTGATAGACAAACTTAGTGAGTTATTCAGTAAATGGGGACTTCCGAAACAAATCGTTAGCGACAACGGCCCACAATTCGCATCTAAAGAATTCCAGGAATATACTAAAATTAACGGAATTGAACACATCTTTACCGCTCCTTATCATCCAGCTTCTAACGGATTGGCAGAAAACGCAGTGCGAACATTGAAACGGGTTATTAAAAAAGCTTTGGCAGAGGGACTTAAAGTTGATAGGGCATTGTGGTCATTTTTAACTTATTATAGGAATGTTGAACATTCTACCACGGGGGAGAGCCCTGCTATGTTGCTGCTAGGACGTCGCATTCGCACACGATTGGATATAATTAAGCCGGATAGGGAAAGACAGGTACTTCACTCTCAGCAGCGACAGCAGGCAGCAGCAGCAGGGCAGAGCCGCGCTGTCGACGCGGGGACAGATGTATGGTACAGGCAATACTTAAAGGGGGAGAAATGGGCCCCGGGGCGAGTTATAGACTCGGTAGGATCGTGTAATTACAGAGTGTTAGGTAAGGACGGGGAAATGGTGCACAGACACATTGATCAATTACGCAAGCGCCCTAGTACGACCCGTGCATCACTTATATGCGCACCTAATATTATTAGTGATCAGCCCAGCACAAGCTCTCAGATATTCGACGGTTTTGTTTCTGGAGACAGTTCGTTGGAAGGCCAGTCAGAGATGTCGACACAGCCAGTAACCCCTGATGTTTTGATTGATAGTCGGGATAAGTCAGATAGTTTCGAGGAAATTTCGGCTCCTCTTCCGCCAGAGGAAGGTTCGCCTCCACCGACCGCGTCATCACCCAAATCTCGGCCTGTCAGACAATGTCGTATTAATAAGCCACCTAGGTATAAGTTTTAGATGATAGTAATGAATTGTTTAGTTATAAGGGTGATGGTTAGATTTAAGTTAAATAAATAATATAAATGAAATATATGTTATCGACTTATTGGAGTAAGCATTAGTTAAGCGTAGAGGGATGTAATGTAGGTATCTTGCAAACGACGATTTGTATTATTCATATGTTGAGGGTATTCATGTATTAAATTGTAACGTCCAGTTGGAATAAATGCCGCTACTGTTCACACGTCTCTGCGTCTATCTTTTACCCCGAAACATTACACTAGTAGATCTACATTGCAGAGAGATTCTACTCTTAAATAAGTAATAACAGTGTAATTTTAAATAAAATCTAGACCTTTGTATTTCTTAAATTACTCTTGTATCTCTTGAGGTGTTTGAAGAAAAGTAGTTTCTTAGGATATAAGATCAAGTCAGCAGTATAAAAACGCTCTACCATCTACCACGAAGTAAGTACCTTGTCCTATATATATTACAACTCGCACAGACAAGTTTTAAAAACATTTTAACAACTTGGATAATCCAGAACAAAACTCACCATATTTGTCTGAAAAGAAGTCTTCCTCCATGCTAGCATCTGCATCACTGTTGTTAAGAGCATTCACACTCTCGTCCAAGGTGTCGTCAGGCTGTGAGTGCGGGGGCATCAGTGCCATCATCTCCCACATTGTCAGCCCCAGAGGCCAGATGTCCGACTTGGTGGTTATCTGGCCCCCATTGATCACTTCAGGGGCACTCCATGCTTCTGTGCCTGAAAGTGGAAATAATAAAATATTAAATGGGCAACATCACATACATTGATCTGACTCTGTTGTAAGTAGCTAAAGCACTTGTGTTACAGATATCAGAATCAACAGTGGTATTACAAATAAACTTAAATAACACATAATACCCAAACAGACATGTTCATGCACACAAATGTTTGTACAGTGCAGGGATCAAACCTGCAACCTCTTGGTTAATAGTCTACTTCTAGACCAGTACACCAAAGTGGTGATAAGTGATAGATTTTGGATAACATTTAATCAAACTAAAGATTATTGATTTAAGCCCTTTTAACTTAAAGAAAACTGAATAGAACAGTTTTGAACTATTATTACTTGATTTTCTACTAATCATAAAAAGATCATACCATAATAGACAACTTTCTTCCCAGCTTTTTTCTTGTCAAACACACCATTTTCGTCTATCGGCACTGTAACTCCGAAGTCACAAAGCTTGCAGATGACAAAATCTCCATTGACAAGGATGTTGTATGATTTAATATCACCATGCAAGATCTGTATCGTTGTGTGGAGGTAGTCTAGTGCACTAGCTATATCTGCAGCTACCTAAAAATTTACATTATATTAAACTGACTGCTGTCACGTTAAGCCGTTGGTCCTGTGTAGTTGGCTGATCTCTGTTGAGATTGGCCGCTGTGGTAAAAAACAGCCAGGAGGATGTATTATTGTTATTTAACTATATTATACAGAAATCTTAGACCTTTGGACAGGACATTATGACCAGTAGGCTGCATATAACAAATACAATTTACACACCTTAAGAATTTGTTTAGGAACAAATGGTTCTCCATCATCCTCCACTCGATTCTCAATCATATCTCCAAGCGACAGATCACACGCCTCCATGCCCAGATACAGAATCTTGTCTTTACTAAATGCTCGAAACCCAACTATGTTCGGGTGGGACATTCGCTGCAGCAGCTCTGCTTCCGCTTTTATGCGGTCCGAATACACTTTGCAAGGCTTTACGCGCTTGTTTAGCATCTTCAAAGCCCATGGAGAGCGCATTTGCCCGGCCCGTGGGGACCTTACAAGTTGCATTACATTCACGCCTGGAACAGTCAATAAGTTGGGTAATCATAAGCTGTTTCTTGTCAGGCAGAAATGTAAATAGCTTGATTGAAACACCAGTTGAAACACAAATTAATACCTGTGCCATAACCAAGCCTGCTCAAAAAAGGTGAAGGAGGAATGGTCACAACTTCAGACTCCGCTACAGTGTTTTTCTTCACAGGCGTTACAAACTCAGCCATTATGAAGTGTGCTTATTCTATTTACTGTGTTGTGCTACAAATTGAGATCACAGATATCTTCGCTTAGATTTAAGAAATACTTAAATTGAACGATTTATATTTTTGGTGTTAGTTAACACAACACACAACGTACAAATTTGAATTTTTGAATTCTGTCTGTTTGTTTGGTTTGGCATTGACGTTTGTGCCTATGCACTAGTGGTGGGCAATCATAAGTTAAAAAAGAAATATCGACAAACCTTTGAATTCATCGTCCCTTTTTAACTAAAGCTTACTCAATAAAATTACAGATAAAGATAAGTAACACTACTTTTTGATTTTTTATTGTATTATCTTGACATTATTGTAGGAACACACTGGTCGCGGAAGAACTGTAACGAAAACTTTGTCAAATAAGAGAGATTTGAGATTGCCTATTTGAGATTTACTCAAATAGACTTTCTGGCAACATTTTTAGAGTTTAATATACAATGAGTCCGGTTACAAATATCCGGCCTTTTAGGGTGACAGTGGATGTAAATGTGGTAAATTCCATTTGCTATCAAATTAAAAATGGCGTGGCAAAATAAACGATATCGTTGGCACAAAAAAAATATTTTCGCCGGACACACTGTATAATATTTACATATTTAAACTTATTAAATTGTAAAAGTATGAAATGATATTATTTTAAAATTAAAGGATTTCCTTCATATCGCTCAAACTCAATGGGAGTCCACGACAATAATGGAGGTCCTCTATTATTGTCGTGGACTCCCATTGAGTTTCCTGTGGAACCCTGGGGTCCACCCGGACTAAACCATTTTAATCATAAATATGATAAATATCGATAGCCTCATCGATTTGTAGCACACATCCCTAATCTGAGAGCTGTCAGAACAGTCAGTGTCATTAAAAGCCCTTCGTTCGAAAACCTGTAAAAAAATTTTTGATGAGCTTCTTCCACTTGCTTCTGTGGAAAAAGCAAAGGTTAATACTATACAGCCTAGACTTTACTAAAACTCTTCTAATTAGTTAATTCTTAAAACTAGTTTCTTACAACTACTACTTACAAACTAACCTAACCTAAGCCATAAACTAACTCATTGAATTGCGAGGATGGTTAAAATTTCAACGTTCAAGAAATTGAGTTTTACGCGGGAATATCCATCGAATCAGTACCTACGGAGCACCTTACTCTATTTCTGACATTTACTCCATTGTTTTCCTTCAGTAACACATTATGATGATAAATCCAAATCCATAAAACGCCATGAAAAATCAATTTTTAAAGAAACAGAGCCCATTTTTTTCGTATACTGCGTAAAAACTCAAAACCTTTTTAAGCTAAAACGTATTTCTAAACGTTTTTTGGTATGATATAAATTAAACATTGGGTTCTGTCTGTAAAATAAAATGATAAAATGCCTGAAAATTGGGGACGACATTTTAAACATAACGCAAAACATTACTAAGTTGAACTTACACAAGCTGTCACCCTAGTACGGAATAACGAAACCTTGACCTATATTTATTTTTTGGTGAAACCAATGTTAATGGAAAGCCATTATCATTCATTCCATTATCTATGGTGAAACTAAACATGTGGGTAGATAGAATCAGACTAATATTGTCAAAATTTCGTGAATGTGGATTGGCAGTGGCACAGTTCTCAGTAGAGAGTAGGTAGTACTACTCTGTGTAAAAAGTATCGGGAATATGTCTATGGGAATATGTCAATAAAAAGACCCGCTTAAAAGAGGTCGTTCTAATTTTTACTGCATATTGGTAGCACCTTAAACAATGTTTAAGGGTAGCACTGTACTGACTAAGCGCGCAAAATTTGAGCGGGATCTGTCATTTAATTTGTTTTAAACTACACTTTTTGTTGGTGATAGTTTTGAGTCCTCGGCAATTTTTACAATGGAAAATATTGTTGAACAAAGAGGGTGCCTTAAATTTTATGTTTCGAATGATATTTCATGTGGTGAATCACAAAAAAAAAAAAAATGTTGCGAAATACCTACAGCGAATCGTGTATATCGAAAACAAAGGCTTATGAATGGTATACGGCTTTTAAAGAAGGCCGAGAAGTAATTTAAAAAATATTACCTTAGCACATTGGATACATAAATATTACTTTAAATAACTTTAAATGAGACTCACTTGATCCTACAGACAAACTGTGTAAATAGTTTTTATAAAAATGTTACATGTTGTTTTCATAAAAAATAATAAAAAAAATAAGTAGTAGTAGATTTGCCTCGTTCTGGTAGACCTTCAACCGCTACGACCAAAGAAAACATCGACAGAATCAAGAAGCTAGTGCTCGAAAATCGACGTAGAATCTGAGAGAGGCTAGTGAGGTGAACATATCTTTTAAGTCCGTTCACAATTTATTCATTGACATTTTAGGCATGAAACGCGTCGCCGCTCAACTAGTTCCAAAAGAGCTTAATTTTGTTCAAAAAGCGCAGCGAAAGCATGTCGCTGAAGACATGGTTTCCCGAGCTTCTACGGAGCCGACCTTTATGAAACGTATAATAACTGGCGACGAGACATGGGTTTATGACTACGACATGCAAACAAGCCAACAGTCTTCAGATTGGTGCGATGGCGTCTCGAAAACGAGCCGAAACCGAAAAAACCGCGGCAAAGTCGCTCCAAAATCAAGGTGATACTGACAGTTTTTTTGACTACCGTGGTGTGGTTCGCTCCGAATTCCTTCCAGAGGGAGAAACATTAAATAAGGAATATAATTTAGGCGTCATGAAGCGTTTGCGTGAGAGTATCCGCCGAAAACGTCCAGATTTGTGGCAACAAAACTCATGGATGTTGCACCATGATAATGCACCATCACACACAGTGTAGTAGTGAGAGTTTTTAGCGAAAAATTCAACAAAAGTTCTTGACCAAGCACCGTATTCACCTGATATGGCTCTTTCTGGCTTTTTTTTATTTCCCAAGTTAAAATTACCACTTCGAGGAAAACGTTTTGAATCGATAGAAGCCATAAAAGAAAATTCGCTGAATGAGCTAAAGGCAAATAGACTATGAAAAATGTATGGAAGACTGGGTGAAGCGGTGGAGATGTATTGCAAGCGATGGGGCCTACTTTGAAGGCGATAAAATAAATTTTGATGAATATTTTGTATTATTTATTGTTTTATTGTCAAATTCCCAATACTAAGTACACAGAATGTATATTTTTTGGTTCTCAATAACCCGTGTAGTATCTTTTTAGTCGTACATAAAAAGTATAGACTTGAAAGCATTTTATACAATGCAAAATGCAAATCAATTTCATGGAGTTATGTGCATCGTCAAATGGAAAGGAAAGTTGTGAGATCTTAGGAAAGTTTATTGGTAAGTAACAATGCATTTCTATTTCTCTTTATGTGCTATAAATGGTGTTTGGGTTAATTATTCCTATCATGTACCTACACGCAGTGAAGTATTGATACTCGTTTGTCAGCTCTTGTATTAATATTTATACAAAAAACAGCTTTACTTTGTTGCTTTACTCGTAAGCACGAATCAAAAAGGGGAAACTGCCTTACATAGGTTATAGGAGAATCTGGGCCAGTTACTAGCAAATTGCCTAGAGATGGTAAGTTCCCCCGACCTGCCTTACTAATGTTTGTTACTGCTGCACAAACACGCATCGATCTTCATTTGAATTTTGATCGATCGCCGTTACACTATCATTACGCGTCGGAGGAACCAGAAAAAGGTGCATACATTAGAATCATTATGGCTAAATCCGAGCAATCATTCTGTAACAAATTACGAATTAGCCGTTTTAAACTGTGTGTGAAGTGTTTGAAAATGAAACGAAGGCCGGGGAACTAGGGTGCTGGAGTTAATGGGTGAAGACTGAGATGTCCTTAGCGGTTGGTCAATGGAAGGAAGCTCGGTGCGCGCGCGCAGTGAATAGTCGGAGCGCGCGAGTGACGGGCGTCGAGTCGGTGTTTAACGCGAGCGCCGCAAGATGTCGTCGTACACTTACAGGTGAGCTGCGCAGGGGTGGCGCCCGACGATCCCGTGGGGTGTTTGTGGTGTGCGGTTTTTTAAATTAAACTGTGTGATTGTGTTTTGTAGTAAAATGTTAACGGTCTCCGCAGGTACGAGTAGATTTATGTGACATTTTTGTTTAATGTTAAAAGATTTAAAAACAAAACGATTTATTTCAGTTTTTTTGCCGGCAGACAAATAAAATAAAAACTCGAATAAATTACACTTAAACGTACCTGTTCAACTTTGAAATCATTAATTCGTAAAAAGTAATTAGGGCTCGTGGGCTTGTGGGTATATAAATCTTTCAAGGTACTAGAAGATTCTAAGGGTCAAGTATTACCTATCTCAACGGACTCGTTAAGTTTTAAAATTTCAAATAAATTAAAAGAAAATGCCTAATGCTTAGTTCAGCTTTTAATAAATGTAGATGCAATCGGTATGGAGTCAATGTTTCTCAACAAATAAAATCGCACGCAATTCAACTTAATCCGAACGTCACGCGTATGTAACAAGGCATTTAGTCGTATTTATTGCGTTTTTTTCTCATCGCTCAGTGGGTTCTGGTTTCCGTCGGTTTCAAGAATATTACGAGTGGCAGGACCCGTCGGTTACGTGCGATACCTACGCAGCAGTGTGACCGTTTTTGGTATTTTTAGTACTAAATTGGTATATTTGAAGCTCCGAAGGATGACGATAGTATATTTTTAGTATATTAATAAATATCGGTATATTATTGGTACAATTTCAACTGTCATGGTATTTTTTTGGTATATTCACCTAGCAACCCTGAAAAGGATAAGTCAAAGTCAAGATCGTTTGATAATTACGCTGTCTTTGTCACGCACTGAGTCTTTGTAGCAATCTTTCTCTTTCACACACTCAGCGAGTGAATGTTTGTAAAGAACAATGGCAGACTTCCATACATTCTAAGGATTCCCGACGGTAATAATGTTGAATTGGATTGTGTATGCTGTCCGAAGATTTTTGCCATAATTGGTTGGTATTTGTCTTTCGATTACTGCGGTCGGTGTTAATGGCGGTTGTTTCATTATGAAGCACAAATATGAACCAAAATATCTCTATATTGGGACAAATCAATTTATGGGAACAAAACCCGGAATTCTCTTCTTGGTTGACCAAAGATGAATATAGTGAAAATGCTATGTGTAAAGCCTGTGGAGTGACGTTTTTAAATAGAATCGCCACAATAAAGTCGCACGCCGAGACTGAAAAACAGTAGTATTTTGGTATAATTGAATTCTCATTTTAGTATTTTTTAGTTGATTTCAGATATCCCGTTGGTAGGTTTATAAATTTTGACACGGTCACACTGCTACGCAGCTACGCCAGACGCGCCGGCGCGTGCGACCATTACCCGCACAGCGGATTAATGATACGTATTTATTTAGATACAATATTGATGCCCAGTGATTATTTTTGCAGCCACAAGGTTCTGTAGCTTGCAAACTTAATCTACTAAGGTATTAGTTCCTTAATAGTAATAATAGTCCTCCTGGCCGATTTCGACCACGGCGGCCAATCTCAACAGAGATCAGCCAACTGCGCAGGAGATATTATAGTGCACAAGTGTGAGCGCAATACACAGGTGCACTCACTGTTCCATCACTCTCAAAGTTCGGTGAGACGGCAATCCGACATGACCGGAGAGAGATCAGGCGCAGGACCAACGGCTTAACGTGCTTTCCGAGGCACGGGGGTTTAACACCGCCAACTTCCCGACTCCGAGCTGTTTTTGAGAAATTCATGACAGAAAATCTCAGAAACAATTTTGGCTCGACCTGGGATTCGAACCCAGGACCTCTCGGGTGTAAGGCAGAAACTTGCCACTACACCAACGAGGCAGTCCTTACTGCTTACTCGTCGCATGTAGAACTCTCATTACTCCTGGAGTGCTGCATTTCAAATTTATTCTTATGTTTCAACGTGATCTTTGCGAAAGTTGGATTTGAATCTTATTTTCGAAAATGATAATTTTCTCTCAGTCATAATCACACAAATTCTTTGACCTTTCTTATAAATAGATTAAGACTGTGGATCTTATCCTTGCGTCCTACTATCCTACTAAGGGACGTGGGTACGTACCTATGTACATAATATGTACATACATACCTATATGTGTGGCTATCTTTAGAAGTTAGTATGTCTAAGTAAGTAAGTAGTAGGGTCAACTTTTTGATAAATTACACTCTAACGTAGTTCTAGCCCGCTCAATGAAACCCCTATTTATTGCGATATAGTAAAACTTAGCAAGTGCATTTATGTACCTTAGTATCCATATTTAAACAATCATGATTGTTGATAGTACTTCTATGTAATATTGATACGTTCTTGTTCTTCATTATATTATGTCAACACGTGCGCGCCGCTCATTTGGAAAACTAAACACAACGAAGTCAGATTTTTTGACAAATATTATTCTTATCATGAAAATATTGAGATTTTTATCCAATTGTCGGATCGTGATTGTGGCTCGACACCTATGATCACTTATTATATAAAATCTGAATGAAGCCAGTAAATTGCTTATCTTGACGCTCAGATAGGGCAGTCACAGCAACCCTAGGGCAATAATGGCAATTAAATAGGTCGGTATCACTGTTTTATTACAAGTGTGCATTACCATATTGACATTCCTTGGCCCATCAATAGCAAATACTAAATATTCGGGGTTGCAGCACCTTGCCAAATGGTTAGGAATTAGAGCAATATGGAAATGTTGGAAATGCGTGAACTTTACGCCTGAGCGGCGCGCGCGCAACGGCTCGACGCGAATGATTACAATCATTTGCGCCTGATCAAATGAGACAATTACTTGAGCTGGTTGATTTGAAAAGTATTATTATAATGCCTATTTAGCACGTTATAAATTATTTATAACATCTTTGTACTTAACTGGCTGGTTTCTTGTAGTAAATGCTATCTATGGCTATGGCTTCTGGCTATGCTGACTGCCTGCAGGTTTTTGATGAATACTGGGGCATATATTATTGTTTTTATACCTTTTTTGACCTGTGAAATTATTTAAAATCATTGACTGTACTTTTTACATGTCGCTCGCTGTCGCTGGTATAAATATATTTTTTCTAAAAACTTCTTAATATCCGTTTTTCCCCATTATCGTCAACGGCTGTTCTTTAAAGTAAACCGAAATTTTACACCAACAGTTTATAGTAGGTATACCGTGGGTAGTAACATCTTCTCAGGGAGGATTCTTTCAAACTCTATTTTTAACCCTCGATCAACTATCAAAGCTATCATAATGGGCAGCCAAAGGCAATTGAATAAGCTTGATTTGACATCCTTGCCGCCTATTGTCTTTGACGATGTGGTGGTAGACTATTCCCCTTTCGCCAAAAACCTTGGCCTCTACATGGATGGCACTTTGAGTTGGGGTAAACATGTTACGGAAATTAGCAGACGGGTATCAGGCACCTTGCGTGCACTTTATCGTTTTAAACATTTTCTACCTCCCAGCACTAAGATTTTGCTTGTGCAGTCTCTGGTTTTACCGATAATCGATTACGGCGATGTTTGCTGCTCAAATATCTCCCAAGATCTTCTCAACAAGTTGGATCGGCTTTTTAACAACTGCCTTCGATTTGTTTTCGGTCTCCGCAAATATGACCACGTCTCCCAGTTTCGTAACCAGCTCGGCTGGCTTCCAATCCGGCAGCGTCGAAATGTTCGTACTTTAGGCCAATTATTTTCCATCGTTTTCGATCCTAACACTCTTTCGTATCTTAAAGAAAAAAATTCATACCTCCATACTGCTCATGACAGGTCCCTTCGCTCCAGTAACACCCTTCAACTCTCCATCCCCCGTCACACTTCTAGCTTTATGTCTAATTCTTTCACTCTCACTGCTACTCGACTTTGGAACGGACTAAGGAAATCCAGCGGTCGACGTCGAAATTATCATTTAAAAAGTCACTGCAGTCCCACTACAGGAATGAACTGTCTCTCCTGTCTCAGTGACACTGTGTTCTTACCATGTGTACCATCCTTATTATGTATACGTAACAATGTATGTCTATGATTTTTTATGTATTTTTATTTCATTTTATGTAAGTAATTAGTATGTATGTTTATAATTTTATTTTGTACTTAAATAACTTCAGTTAACTTTTTACTTTACTTTTTACTTTATGTGCACCGCCTGAATTTTCTCTGCTTGACCCTATGGTTGACTGGTAGAGAATGCCTTCGGCATTAAGTCCACCATTGTACACATGTTTGTGCAGAACTTAAATAAATAAATAAAATCAACTCTACAGTTGAATTTTCGAGTTACTAGAAAAATAAAACTAATAGAAATAAATCGCTTTTGGTCAAATCGGCCCGTAGTAACTTACTGAAGATTTTGTTATTATTATTATTACCGTAAAGCAGACTTATCGTCAAATCACAATTCATGACCTCCAATTTTTATATGACGAATATTGCTAAAACTTTGACGAATTAATTCGGTTACGCCAGTTTCGAGTATCTTATTAACAACTTGCTTTGTATTATTAAACCAAACTCGCAGCTTACAAGTTGATTTAAATTAAAAGCTGCTTACTGCTCGATAACTAAACGACAGCCAAACGTAGAACCAAGATCAATTTGCTAGCTTAGTTGACGATTATGGAAGTGAATTCCACTTTTCTCTTGGCCAATATGCAAACAACAAAGTTTCGGATGAACAGCCATGCGGAGTGACGCAACGCACGCAATTATTGTCAAACGCGTGTCATCTTGTTTCTTCACATGCGATTCGAAACTACAGTCGGCTATCGTATCGATCGGTCTAGAAATCTAGCGATTGCATGTGAAATTCAAAAAATTAGGACACTGTCCATTCGGTTCATTAAAAGTAAGCTTATCGTTCAGACCTTTAACCGTGGTTAATAGATTTGTCTTTGCCCTTTTTCGGCTTTATTTCGTTCCGTTCCAGATCAATATTTCGATGTTGCAGGTATTTGAGTACCGTACCGATCTCTATTTCAAAAAACAATTTATTGACCGGTGGTCTTGTAACTAAGGTAAAGGAACTGGGCCACACCGGGTAAGACATTTTTGATCACTTTAGAGGATTCGTGTAAGCCAAAATGTTAGGCTTGATATTCGATTTCAACTAAACAGGTTTCTTACGAAGCTATTCCTGATTATTTATGTAGGTACTTACACTGAAAGCACAGAAAATATAGCAACCACCAACAATACCTGTTGACTGCCGTTCGTCAAAAATCTACACTATGTCTGTGCACGTAACCATTTATTATCTAAGAGACATTGACCCGAATCCTCTAAGACGGTAATAGAAACACAAAGCACAGCTCCCAGGGCGAGATAAATCTGCCATCAGGAACTGTGTGTGGGAATCGAAGCCGTGACCCTCGCGGGCGGCGCGGCTGCCGCACAAGCACGCATTGTCTCATTTTTACACTATTCTAAGCCTCGCCCATTATGTAACTAAACAGTAGCTAGTGCGTAACCCGAAGAACAATGACTGTCCAACAATCCGCCTCATTGCGGATTGAATCATAGTTTGCAAAGAAATTGATAAAACGAACACGACTGCAGTGGGTTTCAATGTTGCGTTAATTGAAATAGCTTGGTAACGAATTGAAATTACTCGTAGTAAATGAAAGATCTATTAGCAGTGTGACCTTTTTTCACTCGATTCTGCGGCAGAATGTTTTAACAGCTTATTTAAAGGGATACCCTTTTAAAGGCTTTCCATATGATACAGTTAGTCGATCGAAAGGGTTACAAAGCGATAGGGGGTTTTTATACAATAAAAATATTCAATCCTATCATTAGGCGCTAAAAACCCGCGTCATGGAAAGCGCTTCCTGTCCCTAATTCTGCCACTACCTAACAGTTATTTTCACATTCCTATAAGTAAATAAAACATCAACTTTCAACTTATTACAGGGTCTCTATCTTAGTGCAACTAAGTTGGTTGCTCGTTAGATTTCATAACGAAATTGAAAAGGTACAAAGATTGTCGTAATCGTAACATGTAACACCTTTGAGCCCTTTATTTAATGCTCAACGAAAGATTAAACTGAGTGGGAAAAAGTTTGTCAATTTACAAATCATTAGTTGTAGAGCTGTTTGGTTTTGGTAACGCAAGTGCGTATAACTAACCCAAACAGACAAAACATTTATTTTTTCGAGGATGCACTGCATCCTGCTGTAATTGGAGACCAGAATAGTTCGGGATGTAATTAATCAGTCCAATATCCTCGGCTGGTATTTTCCACTTTTCCCGATTCGGCATCCGGCACGCGACGCCTTCAGATTTTGCGTTGCAGCGCAAGAATGAAGTTTAACTTTGCGTGATCAATACTCGTATTAGCGGGAAACAGATGTTTTTTTCACATAGGTACATCCAATTTGGCAAATGCCAGTTTGGCAATGATGCCACAGTATATACTGTGATAATGCTTTGAAAAACTTTACCTCCTAATACTACAACTGCGATGTTTTTTGTTCCGCTGCATATTGTTTTCGAACATCTCATCCATTCATTTAAGGAATAAGCTCATTAACTTCTTAAATCTAATGTATGTCTCGATGTCTTTTCAATTTCTTTCATCACTACTTTTTAGGAGTATGGAAGTAACTGACCTCAGTTTGTATAACATAGTAGTTGTACTCGACTCCAAGAAAGAACTTAAAACCTACTCTGGAATCTTGATGTTGGCGCTAGACTAAGCGTATCCTGACAAGAATGGCGAAAATAAAATTCGGAGTCTAAAAAAAAGTAAATGAAATATCTGAAATTGATCGTGTATCAAAAGCGAATCATTAACCTTCGATAGTACATAGAATCCGCTAATTAGAGATAACCATCATAAAACTATTAGCTTCAGGTGCATCCTTTGCTCGACACTAGACTGATTAGATTTTCAAACGGCCGATTTAACTTACCTACCTATAACTGCTAGTTCATTTATTGCTAATAATATCGTATAGAATTTATTATAAAAGTACTCCTAGGTGAGCTAGCATCTTTGAATTTGTACACAAATGTAAAATTAAACGTGTTTACGAAGGCCAAAAACCATTGTCATCAGCCAATCATGAAATTGTCTCCCAATGCCAAAGGAACCATGGCGAAATTGACGAAGCTGGCATCTTTGAGCTCGGAGTTCTTAAAAATAACTAGATTATGTGTTGAAGCAACCCTCACTCTGTAGTAGAAAAGTAGGTGCTGGGATATCATTAAATTATTAATTTGCAATTAGTTGCACCAACTAAGTAGTCAGTGTTTTAATTAATACGTCGTATACAATAGCACAAATTGTTTAAATGTAAGAATGCAACAATGGCGCTAGTCATAGTTTAATAAACAGCTGTGAATTGAGATAAAACTTATATAATAACATTACGGGCCCGCAAGTGCGTATTGTGTTTGATAACAAGCCATTGTCTGCCCGTCTGTGGATGACGATGCCAGTAGAAAAACACTGCGAAGTATAATAATGTAATGTTATAATTTGGCTCCAGTGACCTAAGATCTCATTTTGTCTGTAAACGTGAAACGAAAATGTTTGACCGGCCGCCGCGCGTCCTCGAATAATGCATGAATCGCAAAAAAGTACGTTCCCCTGTTTGTCTCCTGTGTCTGTCATTATGTGCATTAAAACCTCGGCAAAACAAAAAATTTAAACATCAGCAACCTCGACGAATATTTGTTAGCTATCAATTTAACCTTTTATTCAGTAAACGTGGTCATTCTTTTCTGTCTTAATAACAGCGCAGTTTCTCATGATTTATAAACTCAATCAAAAGTACGCTATTAAAAGCACCAACATCCCAACAGTCGTCTATATACGTCCCACTGCTGGGCACAGGCCTCTCCTCAACTATGTGGTGGTGGTGCGAGCCATACTCCACCACGCGGGCTCAGTGCGGTGCGGTGGAGGGGTGTGTGTAAGGTAAATGACCAACCTTACTGTCAGATGTTATTTAGCCGCCCGAGGGCCTCCGACCAGGCTTAACGACTAATATCTATCGATATGAACCGGGACCAACAGCTTAACGTGCCTTCCGAAGCACGGAGATGCTTGTAAATAGACGTCACTTGTATAGTCAGAATGGTCACCCATCCCAAACTTGACCGCGCCGTAGGTTGCTTAACTTTTGGTATCACTACCAAAGCGCTGCAACCACTGCGCCACAAGCACATCCCAACAGTAATTAACGTTAATGTATTTCATTACAGGTCATTCGCGATTTACTTGCTAATCGTGATACTAACACCTGAATCATTGGTAAGTGCCTTTACTTACGGGAGAGGGAGAACTACAACCCTCAAGGCCGCAGATCCAGACCTTACTGCAGAGGGAAGCGCCTTACTGGAGGTCAAGAGCGTCCTGTCCAAGCTAGACAATGAAAAGGATATCGTAAAATTTGGCACTAGGAAAGCTCCGCTAAGAAGTTCTGCAAACGTTTTAGCAGCAGAAAAAAAATTCGCTTCTGGTGGTCCCAACACCGTTATTCAATCGACCACCGTTAAGCTTCCGACCGAAAATGAGGATATCACAAAGCTATCGGAAAACGAAACGACAAGAACAGAGAAAGAGACAACAAGTCTTCCTTTTGGTAGAGGACAAACATTCAAGAGCAGAACTGAATCCACTACCAATAGTTTTAGAAGAGAAGTCATTTCAAGTCCAAAACCGTCCCAACAAAATAACATGACCGCAGAAGCAACTATTTCCGCAATTAATGAAATGAAGGAAACGAAAGGTTATGGAGACAATTCTTCAGAAAATGGTTACGACAGTGAGCATTCCGTAACGAGCACTGAATTTCCAGATATCTCTAATACAGATGAAAAACAGACTACCGATTTTAGATTTCTAACGTCAATTAGGCCAGCAAAAGAAACAGTTTTCACTGAAAACGACAACTCCACGGAAGAAACAGAGATGACGAAAAAAAAGGCCATTGTTCACCAAAGTACCAAAAATTTTTCCACATCGCCAACAATACCAATAGATACGACCAATTATCAAACAGACACAACACTGAACAACTCTGAAGAAGACTCTATTGCCACAGACTCTACAGCGCTAACAGAGACAATGGTAGGTGAATCTTCCAGTTCAACAAGCCAAGATTCATCTTGGAAAAAATACACCACTATTGAAAGAAAGCACACTGACCCCACAACTGAGCCTGATAGCGTCACTACGGAGATGGCGGAAGAATTGGCGAAAGCAGAATCTGTTTCTTCAAATGTGACTGTATTAAACACTGCAAGTACCTCACCGCAAGAACATCAGGATCTCGTATCTAGGTCAACTACCTCAGACACAGGAGACTCAATCTTGTCATCAACTTTACCAGCACTTACAGCACCTGAAACAGAAAATGAGCGGTTACCATCGACGCGGCCGACAAGTGCAGAGACAACTACAGAAGTTAAAAGTCGTGAATTCGTGGCTTCAAGAAGAGCCGGATATTTAGATTTATCCGCAAAACAGGATTATGCAACCACTACTGAAATTTCTGAAGAAGTAAATTTCAATGAAACAGAATTAATTGGTTCTATGTTTGAAGTTGAATCACAAGACAACGAAGGACCAGAACTCAAGAATTCCTCAATGGTGGAATCGCAAAGTCAGCTGGTAAGAGTAAATTTTTTTTTTCACATATATTTAGTAAAGCAGTATGTAATGAATATCCCGTTTAAAACCTCATTTTCTTTTTTCAGGCTGATGATGCGATTAAAGAAGAGCTTATGAAGGAAGCTGTGATGAGTGACCACGAGGAGAACTCTAAAAGATACAGCGACGAAAAGCACGATTTGAACAAAGTCAAGCCCCTTGAATCAAATTCGGATGAATCGCTTAGCGTCAAGCCGATAGGTAAGGGTGCTATATACACATCACGGTCAAACTACAAGCCCATGAAGAAGATAGATGTGCAGCCTTTGAAACCCTTCGTAAGGGACCCCGACGACAACAGCTGGAGAAATGAAAGCCTAAGCTACCTAGGAATCGTGTTCAAAGCCAAAAACGCTTCCAAGCCTTTCACCCAAGTACTGAAAAATAAAACAGAGGCAGAACTTAACAATTGGACAGAAAGAGAAGCAAAAAATGAAGTCCCAGACTTAAGAGAGAGGCTAGAAAAATTTTCCGAAGTAAGAAAATCAAAGAAAAAGAAGATGAATCAATTTGGGGAAATGGTCTACAGTGACTACGAAGCAGAAAACTCGGGCGAGACGTCCAGCACACAAAAGCCTGTAATGGATGAAGGACTAGCTTTCTTCAATAGCCCTCCGACGTCTTCAGTAAGAACAGACTACACTGCGTCTACCCAGAGCACTACCACGCCCGGGGTGTACATGTACAAAGAGGAAACTGTAACCACGACCAAGAAACCGAAGAAGTTCCCGGAGTACTACGACACTACCGACGAGGAGGACGCTGACTATTTGAGCCTCTCCAAAATCGACTTGAAGAAGTTCACCACTCGCCTCTTCGGCATGGACGCCGTGACCACCGCCCCATCTACGACCACGTTCATGAGGCCGATGACAACCATGTTGCCGGAGCGCAAGCCCACGGTGCAGTACTTCCCGCCGCGCCGAGAGCCGCAGAAGGTCAACGTTAATGACTACGACAACGACTTCAAGAACAAAGTGAACATGTTCGCGTACAGCGAACCGCCCAAGCCTACGCAGAGAGCCTCCGCGACGATGCCGCCCGCCACCATGGAGTACAGAACTACGCAATACCTCAAGGAGACCAGTGCGACGCCGCCCACCCCGCGTCCATACAGACCCGGCAATTTGGCGAAGAACGTCTACGATACGTTTCCGCCACGCGCCGCTGAGCACAGTAATAGGTACCCGAGCAATGACGAAAGCTTCAACCGGGCGTCGTACGTCATCAAGCATTTTAAGGACCTGATCGACGAAGCGGTCAAAGACGATTACGACAAGAGCGCGGAGTTCATGCCGTACACGGAGCCGCCGCTGGTGGGCGGGACCGTGAAGGAGACACCCCCGAAAATGCACATGGACGTAGATTACGACTACGAGGCGAACGTTCGCAAGGACATCCTGAACAGGTTCGTGGATAACTTCAATCAGAATAGTGAGCGTTTTAAGGTGGATTTTCCGATTTTGTACAACAGCAGCGTGGTGCATATGCAGTCGGACGACAGCGGGCGGGTGGTAGCGTCGTCGAGCGCGTTCCTGAAGCGGCAGTACGGCGCGGCGCCGGCGCAGGCGCGGCCGTGCTGCGACACCAGGGTGGAGCTGTCGCCGGCATACGAGCTGCACTACTACGTGCCCGAACAGGAAGAGAAAGAAGAAGCAGAGAAGCCCGCCACCATGCCCTTCAGCTACAGGTTATAACATGATCAGCTCACAAATATACTGCCATAACTAATCTCGTCGGCTGAGTAGAAACCGACTGATGCGACTTTCCATTGGTTATTTTATTCGTTTTAAGTAATGAATTTTCATGGTTTAGTAATTAACGTGTGCCTTATAAGTTATGACGATTAGCTTTAGGTACTTGTAAGGTAAATTAAGAATGTATTGTAGGCTACACTAAGTTTATTAATCTGTAACTTGGGCGGCAATTTAACCAATCCAGGAATAGGCAATGCTAACTTAGCGTTCTTACAAAAATAATATGTTTTTATTCACCAATAACAGAACCATTTACTTAGCGACGTATTTAATTTGTTTGCTTATTAGTTCGGATCCAACCAACATCTCAAGTTAACTGGATTATCAGACAAACCAAGGTCCTTCTCTATTAAGATTTTTCTGTTTATGATAAATCCCTGTGTTAATTGAATCCCGACAAAAAAAAAAACGATTTCACTTGTACTGTAAACTATATTTTATCGTGCATTGTGAGCCAAGAATATGTTTTAATTTAAATTAAAGTTAACATACAAAAGTTGATGTAATAGTCTTGATAGTATGTGTAGTAGACTGAAGTTGTTTTATGTAAGTATTTGCCAAAGACACACTGACTTAAATATGTTTTAGCCAAGATCATTCCTTGTAAATAATCACACCTTTAATATGTTGTCAGTGTCGGCGACTTTTAGGTATTTATTTATTAAAGTTGTACTTAAATTTAAAAAAATTAGTTTATCATACTTATGTAAAACTACTCATTATGTAGTTTTGATAACAGGTATTATGTATGAATGTTCCGAATGTTACCTGTATTCTCTGACCGTGTTTGTAAGAGTGATAATAAATATTCATGTTTGTAAGTAGTAGATTACTATTTATTGAATTTTAATCTGCTTTGCGTTCTGGCAATGTTTGTCATTAAATTATATTATAAATTTACTGTTGACAAGTTTACGTATATGGTCAAACTCGGTTATAGTTATTACTGTACAGACAATAGAAACACAAACACGAAAATATTGTGAAAAAATACTAATTATTTTAAATTCGAACCTTGTAATGTACTGTAGTAGTCGCAAGTTAGACCACTTGCAGCGAATTTCCAAACTTATAGGTCAAAGATAGCCGTTAGGGAGTCTCAAGAAAACACAAGCTCGTTTTTAAAATACAATTTTATTGACATTTTCATTTTAGAATAGTATGCAAACATCACTCGATCATTAGATCACTTGCAACGGGTTATACGTCATTTTGAGCATAATAATAATAACTTACAGTTACATATTACAGCTAAAACATACTCTGCGATTCGCTCACGACCGGAAAATGCATTTCTGGATCCAATAAATAAATTATGTTACAATCTCAATGCATAAAAATAATATAAAACAAAAAAATGACAATTTTAAAATGAACACATCCTCTTTGGACAAAATAAAAAAGAAACACCACAACACTGATTATTATTTACAACGAATTCGAAAAATAAAATCTCGTCAATGTGTCCATTTTTTTTTTATTGTAAAATAAAAACGTAATGACAAAAAGCATGGAACATTCCATAAACAACTTGTTTTAACAAGACATAGGAACAAAGAAGGCGAGAAATATCTTATTTTGCAAAAGCAAATCGAATAAGGTAACATTATATTTGGATAAGTAAACATTTTGTCTAGAGTTGAAGCTAAAGTAACAATAAAGTGGAAACGTAGATGGGAACGACAGTGTTCGTGTTGCGTAGGATTTGTATCCTTCAATGTTTTAGATCTAGGCTTTATGTGTTAGGTCTAGGCTAGGAAGCACTTCGGTTATCCAAAAACCATTTGTGATTCTGAGCCACCCTTGTGTTATTTTATTGAATATAATATTTTAATAAATCGATTGTTGTGTATTTTGTCATTACTTTAATTTATTATCTGCTGCGTGATATTACACATTTACTTAGTGGAGCATAGACACACGCAAGACTAAGTCAGTTACACGTTAGAAATAAACTAACAGAATATGACTGAAAAAAACTAACAAAGATTTGTAATACAATAAAGAATAAATAAAGCGAGAACGTTACGTGTCGCGTGGGTAGACACTAAAGTGAACTCTGGATACGCAGTAGGTACATAGTTCAGTAACGATAGTTATTATTTATAATATTTATACTAGAAGCGATTATTTACAGGGACACGCCACTCTATTAGCTAGATACCTGCCTCTCGGCTCTGCCTCGTGACTTTCCACTGCCTGAATATATTTTTCTAATATTTTGTGACGAAAAACAATTTCAATAAAAAATTAAGATGAATTTGATGATAAAAAAATAGAAGCCCTTATTTTTTTTTATGTAACTCCAGATAAAATAAACAAAACTATAAATGCTATCCGAAAGTATTGAAGACGAATAAAACTACAGGCAATGAAGTCAGCGAGGCTTCGCCACCCGCATACTCTACTCGTTACATTAGCCAGTCTTTCGTTTACAATTACACTACACGCCCCCGCGAACGCTCGCTCTACGCTGGAACGCTCACGTGAACGCTCGTGAAAACGCTTACGCTTATGCGAACGCTCATGCTCACGCCATCTATCTGCGAGCGTTCGAGACGCGCTACACACCGCACGCGCTGCTCGACCTTTTCTGTCACTTTGACAGCTGTCAATGTCACGCCTTTAGTTAATCAAAGATTGTGTTAAATGGTGAAAAACGCAAGCAAAAATAAAATGTACTGATAAAGTTATCGTTATTGATAGGGGCCTAGAACCTTTGGCGAAAAAAGTTCTTTTGAGAAAATCGTCAAGTTTAGATAAAAATCATAAAATTGTATTTTCAGGAAGGTAAGATAAAGATCGTGCAACGCGGATTTCAATCTTAGAACAAACCAAACAAAACAAGATACGGTACGTACTTACAATCGTTAACTTAGGTCCACGCACCTAACTACTGCGGGTACTGTGTACCCGCGCACATGTAATCAACTCGCAGTGCTGACGACGAAGGAGCGAAACATGTTCATCAGACTCGATTTAGTAGGACCACGCGCGACTAGCTCATACCGTACCTGCCTTTTATGCTTTGATCTGAGATTTTAACAGCAAAAGAATAATAATTTCGCGATACCTAAAAACTATTCATAAACTATATCCACAGATAGCGAGACCGTGTCCTCGAGACAGCGGGACGGAACAACTCATTTGTATAAACCTAATATCGGCCTGAAAATTTATACAATTTTTCAGAACTAATGTTTTCTCTAGATTTAACTTTGGGACTGACATCAATGTAAAAAAAGTTTGACTAAAATTTACCTTTATTAATTTATCTAGTGCAGAGCGGTGGAGCTACAAAATATATTTTTATGCTTAATTTTTAATAAGAGTAATTGTGTCTAGAAATGAAAAGTGAACATTTACATATATAATGAGTAAGTATTGATGAAGTCTAAGTTACTTTCTTCTTGGCTTTGATAACATGCATTCAATTAAATTGCACAAACGTGTCATATGATAAAAGCAAACAAACAAAGCATAAATTAGCGATATCTTACGGCACCTTTATGGAACATAGGAATCACCGTCACCATTGTGTTGGCACCTCTTATATTTGGCACCACTAGCATAACCGAAAGGAGAATTTCAAATAAACTATACAAAAAACAATAAAATTTGAAATAAATTCGGAATCAGCACCGACACAAACGCAAGCTAGGAACGTGGCGTCCAATCTGGAACCTAATTCTACTATTTTGTAACTAAACGTAACCTTAGAATGTTTTATTTAGTTGCTCTTTGACTAAAATTATACCGTTTATTTATTTTTCGTTTAGTTCATTGTGGCAGAATGAGCCTCCTGTCTATAGATTTGAATACAATATTAACTACGATCAACAAAACACAATCTACTATCTTAAATATGTTTAAAAAATAACTATGTAATGTTTAATTTAGTTTTATATTGTGCAAAGAGTAAACAAACCTAGCTCTAAAAATAAATACATGTGAAACGGAATTTTAACAACCATAATGAAAGAAAAGATCTTTTATTGTTTATGTTTATGTACATGATCATAAACAATAATAGATCTATAATAATAGATATCAAATATGAACACAGATTTGTTATTGTTGATCGCAGACTGCTCAATATCGACTTAGAAATTTTGAACCGTACAATGTAGCACCTATTAGTAACGCAGTAACCAGACGTCCCAACGAAATGTATGTTTATTTATATAATTAAATGCAGAAATTTTTCGCTATCATTATGACAAACATCACACGAACTACAATTGACTTTATCCGACTACGTAAAACGTTGATAGAGCTCCGAATGTTCAAGCGCCTAGTTGTAAACGTTCATATGAAATAATTGCATATTTCTTGAAAAAAAGAACATTCCAGAATTTAAAATGGTACTGCTAGTATGATGGCTTATGAAAATTAAAACATAATTTTTCACCTAAACGTTTATTATACAGTCGATGTCAGCGGTAAAACCAATGAACACTTGTTACCCTTATTACTTAAGCTATAAGGGAAAAAAATACCACGTTGTACCACTGCATCCTGCGCAGGCAGCACCGGAGCCCCGAGCGAACAAATCGCCATAGTGAGTATGTTCATTTTCCGTGTACTTATAACCTCATCCGTAATAAAGCTCTAGGAGGAAGCCTCACTATACATACATAATTAAAGTAATCGTTCAATTAAATATATTTTTTTAAATATCATTTGTAACATTTACACAATCATACAAACCCTAAATCACTAAAGCGTTATCGATGTCCAAACTGACCCTCCGATTCTTAACTTTACAATTTACATTACAATTTATCTAGAGCGATGACAATTTTTACAGTTTTTCTTCGAAATCACATGATCACAACGATCCCGCTGCTTGGATTTAGATTTAGATTCACTCTCGACTAGTAGTTGGTTTGGGCGAACGCTCAACGAATCACAAAATCATCCATAGTATAGTATAATACATAGTATAGGATAATCATCCATATCCATATACAGGGTGTAAAAAAAACCTTAACGAAGCCGTCAACCACGCGTTCAGTACATCAAACCAAATCGTATGAAAAATAAATTTTGGCTGGGAAACAACTTTTATTTTTTCACATCAAAAAAAATAATTTAATTCTAACCCGCAATGTACAGCGCGCACGCGGAAAAGTCACCGCGGGGCGTGTTGCTTTACGCCGCCGCGACGCGGTTCGGTTCGAATGTGCGCTGTTCAATGCGGAGTGTGCCATTTAGAGGCTTTTTATGAAAGAACTAGTGAAAATTTGTATCATGTTTTTTTTGGAAAAAAGTTAAGTTATAATGGACAGAAGTCATTTCTGTAAAAATCATCAATTTTTTTTTCAAACTTTAACCATCAATATCTCAGTAACCGTTAACTTCCCAGGTATGGTGTAAAGGAAAAAAATGATCGTAACAATTGGTAGAATATGTGGTATTCGGCTTCGTTAAGGTTTTTTATACACCCTGTATACCTTCAAAATATTAAAGCATAAGCAAGAAGAGTTGACGTAATATATTTAGTTTCTAGAGATGCTATCGAAACCATCGATGAGCGTCGCTAAGGAACATGTGTCCAGCATCTGAATACTGATCATCAATAATAGGCATGATGACACCAATCTTATATATTTTCAAGACCATGGCGATTAAAAAACATAGCCCCTATGAAGTTAATACAACCAGTTTATTTCCAAAAAAGTTGTAGGAACCAATTTATAAACACACAAAATTCAATAAATATTCGGTCAATTGGCTCCGATTACTGATACATGATCTATGGAGGCAGACCGTTTTGACAGATAATAAAGAGTATGTCAACGATTGGTGGTGTCATCTAGCCTATTTGCCGAATGCTCGCCGTTGGTCGTCTTGCGATTAAAATGATATTTGTCTCGCTATATAAAAGCTAGCCGAACAATTCGTTTAGTATTTCAATCTTGGACGAGTCACACAGACGATTGCTACCGGATAGCGTTACAAAATATTTTCATCCAAACGCGGTCTGTCAAACCTTTCGTATGCAAAAATACCATATTCGGCGATACAAAATCTCTTCATAAGACCCTTTTCTAAGTATAAATATGAATTAAATCTAAACTAACCTAAGCCGGTCGCGGATTTGGACCTAATGTTATCTTTATTTTGTATTTTTAAAGAAATGCAAGATTTATCGTTAGGTTCAAACTCGCGCACGCGTCTAGTTGACTAAGATAAAACCTTGTTAAATATCAATAAAAGCTAGTGCTTCGGAAGTAAATCACTAAGTAAGCTAACGTTACACGGCGCGCCGGCCCACTGATGTATGTTAGGATTTTGATAAAGCTACTGGCAGAGTCACTCGCGAACTGGTGAAGTGGATTTAAAGCTGAATATCGACCGATTAAACGACTCCATTCATGATAGAAAAGCTGAATATCGACCTATTACACGACTCCATTCATGATGGAACTCGCTTTCGCAGTATTAAGCGGTGGAATAAGCCGAGAGTCACGCAGGGTACAGTTTCGAGTCCGCTTTTAAATATTGACAATAATTTCAAATCCGACGGATTTATTTATGCACGCATTGCAATATTACAATTTAATCATTTTTATGCTACTTTCTGATTGCTTCTGATTTTTACTTCCAGTTAAGCTACTAAAATTGTCATTAAAATAAAGAGCAGCACCTCATCAAATATACATACAGCGTTTTGGCGTTTGGTCTCTGTTGCATCTGCGGCAACGGGAGATCATCTAGCGGGGAGGGGGGTGGTGGGAGGGGGACAGGTATGTGCGGTAACGTACGAGCTCGTCTAAAGCACGCCCTTCTGTTCACTAGCGGGGATGTATCCGAATCTACAGCGCACGACAAGTCCTGTTCGGATCTATTAGTTTTACCTTGACTCGGTAATCGACGCGGTAACGTCCGAGTAAGTTTTGAGTTTCTCTTATCGATGTGCGATAAATGCCGGGATGAATCGAGCGAATCGTCGGCGGGTGTGATTCGTATTAGGGGTAATTGTGATGTGGTGGTGCAGGACCTTTGTAGTTTATGTTCTTTTGTGGGTAGATCGGAGAATGTGTCGTCATCTTGGGATCGCATCTTCGGATGAGTTACTGCCCTTATGTGCGCTATGTCTTTCGCTATGCGTCGCGGATTCATATATGTACTGTCTTTCGTACACTGGATCGGACGCGTGTTGGGATGAATCACGTCTTTAATATCGCGTAGCGGACGATTTGTTACCGGCTTGGGTGGCGTCTGGATACATTGAAGCGACCCCGTACGTTTTATGCTCAGCGGGTGTGCTCGGGTCTGCCTGACACTTTGACTATGCTGCGATGAACCTACATTTGTACTGGAGCGGTTTGAAGTATCATCGGTGATTAAACTAGCGTTTCGGAGGTCCTTGAGCGAGCCAGAGTTAGCGCTCTGTGCCTTGATGCGATTCGCGATTGCGTTCGATTGCTCACGACGGGGAGAACTTTTTTGCGGTGCTACTGATTTACTAAGGTTATTGATATCGATAAGTGGGGGGGATTGGACGCTTTTTAAATCTTTACCAGGGAGAAGCGGAGACGAAACTGCATTTCGAATATCACGCAACGACTCGGTGCTCGGGGGTTCCCCGCGGGGCGATGTTTTATGCCGTCGTTTCGATGTGTTCAGCAACGAACTGGCCCGGCCCGCACTCTGATGCGACTTAATTTTGCTAAGTTTCGACTGCGAGTCCGTCGCGGGATTTTTCGTTACTCTAGAAGTTTTTCTATCTCCTACTTCAGATGGTTGGTAGTTTTTGAAGTTTGAACTATCGGTATCCTCTTCGATACAGGCGGAAAGTATACTAGAGTCGGTACCTTGCGCAGCGTGCGTGGGGTTCCGCACGCTCGCTACGTGCGCGGCGGGGGGCGCGGGGGCCGCGGGCGCGGGGCGCGCGGGGCGGCACTAGCTGGCGACGTGCGCGGGGGGCGCGGCGGGCGCGGGCGGCGCGCCGAACCCGCCGCGCAGGGAGTCCTCCATCAGCCGGCACAGTTTGTCGCGGTCCGCCTGCAATGTGGAAGCACTACTTAGTACTGTCTTCGTTAAAACGTAGCGACAGTCTATCTGAGAAAGTAAAAATTACTAATAATGTACGGTGTTCCATACAGCTTTAAAATGATATATGATAAATTGATTAAAATGTTTAATGATAACTGATTATACAAATGAGTACACACGCGACGAAAGCTTATTGTGAACTAAAAATATTGCTTACAACACAAAAGTATAAAATTACGCTTCATTTGGGGAAATGCTGATAGTGCGCAATGTTCGGTCATACACCGTACATCTTCCGGGACAGGAGATGAAGAGATACAGAGAATATTCAAGATATTTTGGATGGTGCTTAAGTAACATGAATGTCTTAAATATTACAACTTAAATATTTCAACTTAAATATTTCACACTATATTTTTTTGATAAAATGATTAGGGAAACTTGGAGACGTAGCCTTGTGGGCGATACGAGCGTATCTTAAATCTGCCATTTCCATGTCGTTGTCTGATGAGGTGGCCAATAGTTGCGCGGGTCGCGCGCGGCCCGTGGCGCGCGGGGGCTGCGGCTGCGGAGGGGGCGACGGCGCTGGTGCTGCTTCGGCAGGGGCCGGGGCGCCTGTCGCGCTGACGATGTGCTGCCTGCATCGGCCGCGTATCCTACGCCAGGCTAGTGCGACACCAGCCACGATGATGATTCCAAACATAAAATTGATAAGCACATACTGTGTGATATCATGAGCGGAGGTATTTGTCGGTCCTATTTCTGTGTCAGTACTTTTGAGCTGTTGTATCAGTTCCTCTATCTTGTTAGATTCAATGTGAAACTGAGCGTGGCTGATATCTTGTTCCTGTTCCGTGGCGGAAGTGACGTTGTTCATGGGAATCTTGAGGTCTATGATGTGATTTATCGACGGAATATTAATTTTTAATATGTCTGCTTTAATATGGAGGCTGTTTGCCCGTTGTTTATGTGAATAAATCACAAACTGATCGCTTTTGATGATACAGTTTGCTCCAAGATTTATTATTCCACTTGCATTTAATAGCTCTGATGAAACTTGATTCTCACATATTATGCGAACTGCGCACTGTCCACAGCACGAAAATAAATAGGTATTAACTTCTTGTAATTCCAGCCACCTTGATTTGCACGCTTGAATATTAGTGACGCACTGTTCTGTTTCGTCACTTCTGACACAGAGACTCTTATCTGTCGTCATTTGATATATCGGTCTTTGTATAAAGCATAGGTTAGTGTTTTCATCGTATTGATTGCATCTTTGAACATCTGATTGAGTCATAGGTAGGTATGAATCTTTTTGAGTATTCAAAGCAATAAATTCTGCTACTGGCTTTATGCTGATCATGCTACTTCGGTTTCCGTGTTGGATAGGTATGAGCCGATATAGGTAATCGAATTTCAAATATGAAATAATCTTTTGTCACTCTCGCCTTGACCTTTAACAGATGATATAATTTAGGCAATTCCCCCAACACGTTATTGATTGGAAGGAATAAGTCTTTGGAGAGTTGTCCTGATACGATATTTAATTCATTGCGCAATTGCTCCGGTGTTATTAAATGCATATCAAATGATCCATGATGAAGGTCGGCAATGGTGTCTAGTAAGTACTCTTGAATGTTTCGGAGATTCAACAACACATTGTTTACTATGAGGGCTGATAACGCAAACTCGTTGCTGTTCATGATGTCTTGAATCTTTTCATTCATTGAGTTTGTGGCCTTTTCTAGTCTGTTAATATGTTGATTAATGATTTTGTGTTGTTTAGTCATCGTGATCTCAACTCTTTGCAATAAATTGTGTTCTGCTTCTACAATCGAAGTCTGATTTTTCCAAAGCACAGCGAGGTGTTTCTGATTTAATCGGATTAGCTCGATGTCTCTCTGATATTGCTCGGCAAATTGTTCATCAAGTACCCCGAAGAGTGAGCGTGCGATACTTCCGACTCCGTTGATAAGACCGCGCCGCGCGCGAGACTTTGTAGTAGCCACCGTGGCGCCTTCAAACTGCTGACCAAGTAACAGGTGATTGTAGTGATTCAGTTCACCATAGCCGTGTTGTAATTGGGTCATGATTGCTTCGCAAAGAGGTTGTTTTTGACTGGCACAGAATGTTTCCAAATTGTTTATGTATTTTCTTAATATATCGGAGCCCTCCCAATATGGGTCCATATCATAATACACAATAAGTTTCCACTCATCTCTTGCTAGGTGCATATCAGATATCTTGTCAAAATAAATAGCTTGAATTTGTTTCAAAGCAGCTATATTATATGCACATTGTGTTGGCAATATAAGCATCATTGTAAGTAGGGTGACAATCATTGTTTTGATGCTAGGACCTCTTTTAAGGACAGATTGTTTTGATGTGGTTTTTGATGTAGCCGTGTTTTGAAGTTGCTGAGACGGCTCTTCTTGATTGCTTATTGGCAAAGTTGATAGCTTGATGATTGGTCTCTGAATGATGCCGTTCTTTGTTTTGACACTCACAACTCGTACGAGTCCATCCTTGCCAGGGTGGAGCTCAATGACTCTTCCTATGTTCCATTTTCCAGGTGGCAAGTTGTCATCGCGGATGATGACTATGTCACCGACCTTTTGATTTTGTTGTGGCTGTTGCCACTTGCTCCGACTTGATAATTGGCACAGGTATTCGTTCTGCCACCGCTTCCATAAATCGTTAAAGATTTTCTGTGTTAACTGCCATCTCGTCCTCTCGTCCCGTTCTGTCTCGATTATGCTTAGCGTGGGACCACTGGCTAAGAAGTGGGACGGGGTGAGAAAATCTAGATCTTCAGGATCTTCTGTGATGGCACATAGCGGCCTTGTGTTCAAGACTGCTTCTATTTGTGCTAGTAACGTGGAATACTCTTCGTAGGTGAGTTTCTGCTCGCCTAGCACTCTACGAAGATGGTGCTTCAAACTTTTCACTGCCGCTTCCCAGAGTCCACCCGCACTGGGCCATGATGGTGCGTTGAAATGAAAATCTATTTTCATGGTGGTAACTTGAGAATAAAATTCTTCATCCAATATTTGTTGCAAATTTAGATATTCGTGCTGTAGAATACGATTCGCTCCCACGAAGTTGGTGCCGTTGTCGCAATAGATGTGACGCGGTGTTCCACGCCTGGCTGCCAAACGTCGGAGCGCTGCTAAAAACGCTGATGATGATAAATCCGAGACAAGCTCCAGATGCACCGCCTTCGTAACCATACAAACGAATACGGCGATGTATCCCTTTGTCGTCTTCACTCCGCGACCCTTATTTGTCTTCACATCAACGTAGCCTGTAAAGTCGACGCCACAGTTGAAGAAAGGTCGAGTAGGATTGCTTCGAGCGGCCGGTAAATCACCCATAAGTTGACTTTGCTTATCCGGGTTGTGCCTTCTGCAGACGACGCATGAGCGTATGTGCTTTTTTACTGCTCTGTTCCCCCCAATCACCCAATATTGCTGTCTCAGATGTGAAAGAGTTAGCCTTGCGCCTCCATGAAAAGTGTTTTTATGGGCTTGGTCTATGAGTAACTGCGTCAGATGACCATCATGGGGTATGATCAAGGGATATTTCATATCCTCTGTAATTTGTGCATGCTTGATCCTGCCACCTACTCTTAACAATCCTTCTTTGTCTAAGAAAGGATTTAAGGTGGCAATTTTGCTCTTAGAGTTAATCTTTTCTTGATTTTGAAGGCTTATAATTTCTTCACTAAACTCCCGATATTGATAATGTTTTATTATTTTGTTTGTTGCTTCTGATAGTTCATTAACTGTTAAATACGGCTGTTTTCTTGATAATTGTTGGTCACGCGATATCGCACGTAGTACCCAAGCTAGTACTCGTGTTACATGAATGAAATTGCTGTGTTTACTTGTGATATCGTAAATTATATTGTTATGATTTGATGTAGCGACATTTGATTGTTTCAGTGCTGATTTCTTTACTTCGTCATTGTTGATGTAGGTCGGGCATTTTTCATGATTTTCAGGACTATAAGATGCTAGCCATTCAGGCCCACTCCACCATAAGGTATGCTCTTGTAGGGTTTTGACAGATATTACCTCTGCTAGCGCAATCTGCGGGATTCTCAGAGGACTTTACGTAGCGCCAACATTCGGAAGGCATTGTTTTCTTTATTTGCTCGACTCTGTTTGCTATAAACGCTTTCCATCTGTCAGAGTCACCTTGAATCCACCCCAAGGCTGCAGTAGAGTCGGTCCACCCGAACATTTTGATGTTATGGTATTTCAAACTGCTTGCAACTTTATCCATGAGTTTTGATAAAATGTGACATGACATTAATTCGAGCCGTGGAAGTGTGATTTCTTTCTTGACAGGTACAAGTTTTGCTTTGGCTGCTGCTATTAAAATATATGATTTTTCCGTGTTGCTTTGTGTCTTGCTTTTCACCTTGTAATAGATTACGCAGGCGTAAGCTTTCGTAGATGAGTCACAAAAGCCGTGTAATTCGATATCATCGTGTTTGTGACTTTGTAACCATCTTGCTACTTTGATATTGTTGATGCCTTCTAGATCTTCTTTGATCTCTGCCCAGTCAATGTTGATCTCACTGTTCCATTCCAGGTCTTGAAGCCAAAGTGTTTGAAAAATTAGTTTTAGTTTTGTGGTTACAGGTGACAACCAACCAAGCGGGTCGAATATTTTTGAAATTTCAGACAGGAAAATGCGCTTCGTTAGTTTTGATGGTATCGGTTCGAGCTTCAGTTGGAATGTAAAAACATCTTCTTGAGGTCTCCAGCTGAGTCCCAGTGTTTTTGTAGATTCGGCGTATTTGAAGTTGAAAGTTTGTTGATTACTTTCAGATGCTGTTTCTTCCGTTGCGAGTCTTAATTCAGGTTTGTTTGATGACCATTTTCTGAGATTAAAACCGCCTGATTTCAGTAATGATATCAAATCTGCTTGTAACTGCTTTGCTTGACTTATGCTGTGGGTTCCACTTAATATATCGTCCATGTAGAAGTCTTGTTCTAATGCTTGTTTTGCTGTCGACAGGTATTTGTGACCTTCGTCGTTTGCTAGCTGCTTCAAGGTCATCATGGCGAGGAATGGTGCAGCTTTGGTGCCGTAAGTAACCGTCGCTAAGTTATATTCTCGCAATGATTCTTGCTTACTATCTCTCCAAATGATTTTTTGCAGGTTTTGATCTTCACTATGTACTAATATCTGCCTGAACATCTTCTCAATGTCGGCTGTGAATGCTACTTGATATTGCCTCCACTTTAAAATAAGTGATAGCAGGTCCTGCTGTAGATTTGGCCCGCTATACATGAAGTCATTAAGGCTGAAGCCCGATGACGTAGGCGATGACGCGTTAAATACGACGCGTAATGCCGTCGTCGTCGATTCTGCTCGGATTACGCAATGATGTGGTAAGTAGTAATTAGGAGTGTTAATAGTATCGGTGCTGTAAGATTCTTTCATATGTTCCAGATTGATATATTCGTGTATAAATGATTTGTAATCTTGTGATAAGGCTTCGTTTTTTGTAAACTTCTTTTCTAGCTGAAGGAATTGTGCTATTGCTCTCTGCTTAGAATCGCCAAGTTTTTCGATGTAGTTCGGTTTCATCGGCAATCTAACAACGTAACGACCGTCTGCTTGACGTGTTGTTTGCTCTTTATATTGCTGAACGCAATGATGATCTTCGGACGACATGATTTGCTGATCAGTGTTGCTGATATCTTCAATGGTCCAAAACCGTTGAATATCTTCAATGTTATTTAATATCACATTGCAATGATAGTGAGTAGTTTTTACGTTTCCGCATAGCAACCATCCAAGTAGGGTTTGTTGGGCTATAGGTTGTGATTCACTCTCGCCTCTAATGATTCCTCCTTGAATGATCATCGAATAAATATCGGCCCCGAAAAGTAGGTCAACAGGTCTGCTGATGTTAAACTCGGGATCTGCTAACGTGATATGTTCAATGTGTGGCCATGATGGTTTGGAGAATGTTTGATTAGGTAAGTTGTTGATCAGATTATTCATGATAATAGCGGTGGTGTTAAACGTGAAATCTCCATGAACGGCACTTGCTGTAATTTCGATTGATCCCTTGCTCTTGTTTGTTTGTGCTCCCAATCCGAATACTGCTCCACTGCAGTGACGTCGAGGCAGTCGAAGTTTCTGAGCTGCGTTCTCAGTGATGAGCGAAATTTGAGAACCTTGATCGATGAGTGCTCTCAAGGTGTGAGGAGTGCCATCTGCGGCGAAAACCTTGACGAGTGCCGTTGCCAACAGGATCTCTGATGATCCGTTCTGCGAGACATTGACATTGTCCTTGAATCTGTTTGATGTATTTCCAAGTGACTTGTTAAATGCATCATGCAGCAGAGTATTATGAGGTTTGTTACATTTACTGCATGCCTTTTTCGAAATGCATATGTTACCATTGTGATCATACAAACAGTTAACACATAGGTTTAATTTATTAACTGTTTTTAATTTCATATCGTTTGTCATTTGAAGGAAGTCATTACAGTTGAAAATGCCATGTTTTTCTTTGCAATGAGGACATCGATGTGCTGATGATGCGTAAAATGATTTCGGAATCGGCTTGCTTTGAACGGTGTTGTTTGTAGAGAATGTATTGAAGTTATTATGTTGAAATGATTTTTTCGTAAATGATGAAATTTGAAACGTCGGCTTGTTATTGCTATCCTTGTCTTGCTTCCGTTTCGATGCTTCAAGTGACGTAAATTTGTTTTCGAGAAACTCGAGGAATTCGGCTAATATTGGTAGACCACGGGGATTTTGTAGAGATTCAATGTAGTCCTTGTGGGTCTCATTGTCCAGTTTTTGAGATAAAATATGCACGATGAGGGGGTCCCAGGTGGAGATATCCACCCCCAACGCGTTGATTGCGTTTAGACATTCTTTAGAAGTGTCGTGAATCTTCTTGATAAGTGGTGCTGATTGCTGTTGCATAGATGGCAAAGACATAATAATGTTGATATGAGAACTGAATATCAATTTTTCGTTATTATATCTGTGATTTAAGATATCCCAACACACTTGATAGTTGTCGGAACTGATGTTTAAATGACTTATTAATTTTTCTGCTTCTCCCTTGACTTTGTTTTTGAGAAATTGCATTTTTTGCGCATTTGACATTGAAAAATTGCTGTGTATTGCTTCTGTAAACAGATCCTTGAATGATATCCATCTATGATAATCACCGTTGAAGGTGGGAATGTCCAAGGTCGGTGTTGATTGTGTTTTGTAGGATGCTGACCACTTTTTCTGATTTAAAATCTGTTTAATTTCATTGTACTCCTTTTCATATGCATTGTAATTTCGGGTATTGTCTGTATCGTCCTCATAGAGCTCGCTGTCTATCTCCCAATGTAATGAGTCAATAGCAGCCCATCGTGACTCCACGCCCTTCAGGACATCTTCGAATTGCCACTTTTCAGTCAAATTGTTTAAGTCTATGTTAGTTATCGTACGCGAAAAGGCTTTATAATTACTTATTTGCTTGCGAAGCATTTCGTCTAATTTGCTACTAGTACCTCTGCTCTTCTTGTCATCATGATGTACCTGCATCGGTTCCAACGTATGCTGCAGGGACCGAGCCTGCGGGGCTGGCGGCTGAGTGTCAGCAGAGGTGGTGGCTGCGACAGCGGGCGGCGGGGCTGTTGCCTCCCGCCGTGCGGCCGGCGCCGCCACCTCTGGTGCGCTGACCTCGAGTTTGCTAGTTGCTGTTGGTTGTGGTTGCACTTCGACGAAAAGCTTCTCCATATGAGGTTTTGCTGGTTTTTCGTACGACTCTGGACGCTCTTTATACATAGAGTACATCTGTAGATATTCTGCTAATCGTTCGGAGTAAGTCATTGTTCTCTGATAAAAGTTTTTCTTGAAATATTCATGTTCTGTATTTTGAAAATCGATGAGTTGTGTATGATTACTGTGAAAATCATTCCAATACGTTTCTAATGTTGACAAACGTCTTTGTATGTTGGAATAGGTCTTGCGTTCGGGCCCATCCTTGCTAAAGTTGATAAAGATGCTTTCGATGCTTTGCATAAGCTGATACTGTGTGGTGATAATGTCTTCCATTTTTGCTTAGAAGATGATGATAAGTTGATGATGATAAGCTGCTGGGTCAGTTTTATGTTCTTGGAATCCTTGTGGATATTGTGCGCCTTCTCAATCGAGTCGGTGATTCTCGCTTCTGAGAGGCCGTTCGACCGATTCGCTATCACACAAGAAAACACAAAAACACTAAACTGATATGCTAATGATATAATGAAAACTGCTTCACTACTTATTAGTGTTGGAGTTAAGTTTTCACACACGAAATGTTCTACGTGTCACTGTAACAGTTTTTGCTGATTTTGCTTAGTTCGTTTCACCTCACATATGACGAAATAACCCGAATTGTTATTTGAAGTTAAAACGCACACGCGAGGCCCTTTCGAAGGACCATAAAGTTGTACGGTGTTCCATACAGCTTTAAAATGATATATGATAAATTGATTAAAATGTTTAATGATAACTGATTATACAAATGAGTACACACGCGACGAAAGCTTATTGTGAACTAAAAATATTGCTTACAACACAAAAGTATAAAATTACGCTTCATTTGGGGAAATGCTGATAGTGCGCAATGTTCGGTCATACACCGTACAAATAATTATAGTCCCCCTGGCCGATTTCGACCACGGCGGCCAATCTCAACAGAGATCAGCCAGCTACGCAGGAGATATTATAGTGCACAAGTGTGTGCGCAATACACAGGTGCACTCACTGTTCCATCACTCTCAAAGTTCGGTGAGACGGCAATCCGACATGACCGGAGAGAGATCAGGCGCCTGACCAACGGCTTAACGTGCTTTCCGAGGCACGGGGGTGTCACACCGCCAATTTCCCGACTCCGAGCAGTTTTTGAGAAATTCATGACAGAAAATCTCAGAAACAATTTTGGCTCAACCTAGGATTCGACCCCAGGATCCCTCGTATGTAAGGTA
Source organism: Pyrausta despicata (assembly GCA_963921415.1). Taxonomy (NCBI): domain Eukaryota; kingdom Metazoa; phylum Arthropoda; class Insecta; order Lepidoptera; family Crambidae; genus Pyrausta; species Pyrausta despicata. The sequence continues at coordinate 865,022 of OY992850.1, read as the reverse complement.
GAAACTTTGCCAGTACACCAACGAGGCAGTCATGTACAGCCGTAAGCATGTAGACGCTGCACGTAGGCCACTGACCTCGTGTATGAAGCCCAGCTGCACCAGCTCGCCGGCCAGCGCGTGCGCGGAGTCGCGGCGCGACACGGCGCACGTGAGCTGCCGGTTCATCGCGTCGTCCATGCGCAGAAGGATCGTCATCTGAAAACGTATACACATAAAAAACAAAAAATATACCAATCGACTAGAAAACCCAGAACTCTACTATGCCTCAGTACTCTACCTGAATTGGCTAGACGACACCACCAATCGTTGACATAGTTTTTATTATCTGTCAAAACGGTCTGCCTCCATAGATTTTGTATGGGAATACATGATCGTGACGTCACGGTCATATATCAGAAATCGGAGTCAATTGACCGAATATTTATTGCGTTTTGTGCGTTTAAAATTTGGTTTCTACAGCTTTTTAGAAATATATTGGTTGTATTGACTTCATAGGGGCTATGTTTTTTAAACGCCATGATCTTGAAAATATTTAAGATAGGTGTCATCCAATTAGTTTAATGTGTACAAATCCCAAAAATATCTTGAATGGTTGATAAATGAAACCACTGTTTATCAAGATGATATATCCAAATTGTAAGTTATTAAACTTCGCTCAGCAACTTAAGTAACAGTAAACACAAGATAATATCGCAATGTAACACGGCCAACGCCATCTAGTAAAACAATTACGAACCAATATATTTGTTACTATCTTTAATAAGAGGTTTAAACATAATGTATCGTTTCATTTAATTCGTAGAATCTACTTGTGGAGTTGCGAGTTTTGTTTTGGGGTTTACACTACGAAGATGTTAGCCTAGTTTTACAGCTATCCAGAAAAATTGTACGGTCTATACATCCAGACGCTCGGAGCGGGGGCAAATATGCTAGAACTTTATTTCACAGTAACGTGGATCAATCAAATCAAAACTTAACACCAAGTTTCATAGCAGTGCGAGTGTGACTCGAATGAATCTTCTGCGCGCTGACTAATCGTAATGGCCTCCCGGATAGCTGTGGAACCCGACTTATGATTTGAGATTAACAATGTGAAAAACACACTTATAGAAATATATTGGAAGAGCAATCGTCTGACTTGTGAAAGAAGCGAGTTCGAGTCCTGCTTGTAGCAATCCAGGAGAGGCTGCGCGCGCGCACCCGCGGCCCACACCGCGGTACTGAGCAGGTAGTTACCAGCAAGTCGGGGTCGGGCGCGTGGTGGTGCGGCGCGGGCTTGAGGCTGCACATCATGTTGACGACGCGGCGCGTCTCGAGGTCGCGCGGCGGCGGCGACGCGGCGGGCGCGGCGGGCGCGGCGCGCTCCAGCGGCGAGGCTGCGCGCGCGCACCCCGCGCCCCCCCCCACGCCGCACCCGTACGCCGTCAGCGGGTAGATGCCGTATCTGCAACGTGCGCAGTGCTAACTTGTGTGTTGTGTATCAAAACTAACAGGAGTAACAAATAAAAAAGGACTTTCATGTTTACGACGTGACACATCTGATTGTAAGACGTCAATGTGAGCAGATCAGTGGAGAAACCATGCAGGGAGCTTAAAATCAGGGCAAGACGGCCCCGCCCGCATCAGGATGCGGAAAAATACACCACCTGGCTCATGTTAGACCTAGCAGGTAGGACTGAGTGACCTATCGAGACTCAGGCGTAAGGCTGATTAAAGACCTTTAATCACGGGTTCCTAGACCTTTTTCTGAGACATTTTACTTTTGATGTTACCTTGGAAAGCGTATCTTTGCATTTCCTAAACCAAACTAAGCAAACCGTTTGAGATTTTGACGTGACAAGTCTTATAATTCGACGGAGCCGGCTGCACGCACCAAAAAACATGACGCATGCGGAGCTACTTCGCTCTGAGGCGTTCCATTCAAGGATTGAAGTGCAAGCGAGAGCGCGTAACGAGCGACAAAGAGGCAACGTGACAAAGACGTTGTCACGTTCAAGTATCGTCAGTAAACCGACTTTACAGACAGCCGATTTTTGTTGGTATCTAAAGTATACAATGACACTCACTTGACGTCCTCGACGAACTTCTCGAGCTTCTCGGCGTGCGGCTGCAGGTCCTTGGCGCTGAGCTCGAGCCGCTCGCCGGCGCGCACGCACCACGCCAGCGCCTCGCCGCTCGCGCCGCCCGCCACCTCGTCCGTTATCGTCTCCGATATGTTCGCTACAAATGTCGGTCGATCGTGTTTATTGACAACTCTTAGGCGCTTTGCAGACGTGGCAAGTTTAGTTTAGAAAACTGGCAACTTGGTTGAAACAATTGTCTTTTTTTTAAGTTACCAGTTGCAACAACTAGAACATCTTCAATTGATGCAACTGATAACCAGTTGCAGCAGCCAACAAATAGTCTCTGCAATTTAACGGCAATCTACTACGTCAGTACGATACGTTAAACTGCTCGCAGCGCGCCTGCCGTTTGCGGGGGTGTGTGTTACAAGCAGGCGGAAGGCAGTTGCGATTGCCAGTTTAGAAATTTAACCATCTTGCCAGTTGCTAGTTGCTGCAATTAGAAACAAACGCTGTGCAACTGCCAGTTGGTGAAATCTGCAACTTTACCAAACTCCCTAGTTGATAGTTTCTGCAAGTTGAAACTTACTCCAAACTCAAGTTACTGTGTACGCAATTCCATTGGAATATAATGTACAGCGAGTTGTCAGTTGGCGGTTGCCGCAACAAGGCGCATGAAGTTGCTACGTCTGCAAAACGCCTTAGACCTATTAATTTATTAAAGTACAGCGAAACAAAAGATCGAAGAAACATTAACCAACCGCCTTATCGCGTTGACCAAAAGAACAGGAGCAGATATTTCGTGCAAGTAATCAGTCGCTCGTAGTCTGTCGAAGCGACAACACCTCCTGAGGATGCCACGTGTAGTGGCAAAACGCGCCGAGTGTTTTGTTGGTGTCAGTGTTGTGATTCCAGGTGCATCCTCTGTGTCACGTTGTGATTTGTAGGTAAGTCCTGCGACTTCCAGCTCTACCTTTTTCAGGTCATTACAGTTGGATGTATTTTGGTTCCTGCGCTGGCGTCGTTTAGTGGAAATTTAAAGCAAAATAATAATCGTTTTCAGCTTTAGTCATGGATTTCCGCAAAGTTCGCCTGATTCCATCAACTAAATCTTCGTTTCGTCACCCCGCTCTGGTTTAGAGATAACCTAACAGCCTAGCTTAAATACTGGAGCCCCATGGCTATATTACTTTCTGCTTCACAACGACGCTGCTATTAAGAAAATATAAATACAAGTAGCAACTCTACTGGTGATCGAAATGTGCTTCCTCATTCAAAAATTAAAGAGTCAGCTAGTCAAGCCTTCGTCTTATTGAATAATAATAATAATAAATCATTTATTCAGTTCCAATGAACAAAAGTTAATACATTAGAGCTTAAAATTACACCGAGATAGAAGACTTCCTTTGCCTGAACTAGGTTAAACCTGTATCTCAGGCTAGAAATAGCTTGTATTTCTTGTTTTTGAGTAATGAATGGAGCATGATAGTGACATGTCATATGGTATTTATATAAAAAACTACCATGTTGACATTACCATGCTGACATATCGGTTCCCAAGAGTGGAAAACTGGTTCAAAAGTTTTAGTCGAAGGGGATCAAAGGACTGGGCACTTTAAAGGGTTAAACTTTGGTAACATATAGGCAAAGTCCTATTTCTTTAACAAACTTAACGCATTCACAGACACTAAACGCATTCACGGACACTGCATGCCTATAGACGATATCAAAATTAAACTTCTATCGCGTCTAGCAGACAGTCAGTGAGTGTGTTAAACACGTTGCAGTGAAAATATTATCACAGTAAACTGTATTTTATAATGTGACTAGCGATCGGTAGTGACTTCATCTGCTAAAACTTTGAACCCTAAAAAGGCACTCTCAAGGGTTAAATTTCACATAATCCCGTAGTAGTTGCCACTTCAGACTTATAAAGAATCCGTACGCAAGATTCGAACCCCCTTATCACTAGTAGTAAAGAAGTTACGAACAAAACCAACTTGTGTTAGATTCAATTTCTAAATTCTCTAAAATAAACATTGGTGATATTGGTAAAGTTAATGAAATCTAAAAATTGGAAATAGAAATAGATAAAAACTTGAAGTAAATCTCACCCGTGGTGTTGACGAGCGTGTGCGCAGCCAACAGCTTCAAGGAGTGCACTTCGAAGAGCAGCGGGTGGAAGAGTAGCTCGCGCGCCGTGGGCCGCGCCGCCGGGTCCTTGTTAATGCACCTGCGAACACGCGCCGCGTTACACCCCGCCGTACACCCAAACACATAATGTACACCGACTTAAGCTCTTACTCTCTAAGACATTGTCCGTAGTTTCGGATGCAGCCAACACAGTAGTCTAGGTAGGTCTACAACGCGAGCCGACGGAGGACGTGGAAATATGAAACGGACCTTTACGCCAATACTGAATACGAGATGGCGAGAGGCCGACGAAACACGATTTGAGGCAGTCGTCATCTTGCATTCAGCATGGTATGATATGGACCCACGCATACAAGTTTGACGGTGCGAGGCGAAAGCGCCGGCTAGACCCGAAAACACGAACAAAACTTTAGGGAGAACGGCATCAGTACCACTCACCTCGGCACAGGCTCAACTAAAACTCAAAATCCCCCGCTGAAACAGTACCTGTATATGAAATCCTTCTGCCTCGGCTCCTCCAGCGACTCGACCGTACGCGCGATGTGCTCGTCCGTGACGTGGCTGCCCGAATCGCCGTTCCCCTGAATCTCTAGAGCGGCCGTCTCCAGAGCGCACATGCCGAACGAGTAGATATCCATCGCTGGCGTCACCATTTGCGATGCTGATTCGGGGGAAACAAAATTGGAATAAATACAATAAAGTGAGTGTTTCTTCTACTAAGATCCTGGTATGCAACTCTAGCTTTTTTCGCGCTAGACCACAAATTGAAGTTTTAAAATCGGAAAAAAAACTAGAGGTGATGCTAGAATCCAAGCAGAGGAAACCGTAAGTTTTAAAGTCCCGCCATATAAAAAGAACGCTGGATGACAGAGCTCTGCGCACGGGTGCGCGAAATGCCTGCTCCTCCCCAATTCGTACCACCAATCAGACGCGCACAGCGTCGTCAGCGCTCTCTTTATATGGCGCGACTATACCGAGTTGACACTTCAATGTACTTACATCCGTATTCGGGGGCGATGAGGTGCATGTTGCGCATGTTCTCGCGGCAGGTCTTGACGTGGTGGTGGATGGCGTCGGGCGCGACGGAGCCAATCTTCACGAGCCCGTTGTGCTGGATGAAGATGGTGTCGCAGGTCAGGTTGCCGTGCACGATCGGTGGCACGCAGCCGTGGAGGTAGCTGGAGAGATATGTCACGGTTGAGACAATCAGAAATAGGCGTGACCTACTAGAGTTGCAATTGTTTAAGTTTTAAAATGACAGCAAACTACTTCAGTAAAGTTCAGTTTTGAATACAGAGGTTCAAAAAACAGCTCTTGAACAATTAACACACTAACCTTTAAGAACCATTAACATGGAGGTTTAAGTCAAAACGCAGGCATATAAATTCAGGAATCTATCAAAATCTGAATCACACAAATGACAAATAAAGTATGCGGTCAACATGAAGTTAAAATTTTGGATTAGAGAAGATTGATATATTGGGTAAATCACAGAGCACAACTCACGCTAGGCACATTGTTCGGTGCATCGCAACCGAACACCTACTCGGCTCACGTGCCGGCAATTAGGTAGCTCGCTGCGGCAGTCGAACCATATTTTTTAATAATTAGTGCATTTTTGGACGCCTAATCGTGCGGTCGCGCTCAAAACTCATATCATCATAACTCTCGCAGTCGCAACTAGGATGAGTACATTAGTCTCTTATAATTAAGTATCGTTTGTGGAACTGTTAATATAACTCTTCCTTCTCATAAACTCTATTTTTACTCGACCAACACGTCCCCCAAGCTCAGGCCACGACACACATAGTATTAGTGTTTATAGCGTTTTTAGAACATATCTCTCATATTATCCGCGATTCTCACCTGAGAGCGGACAGGATCTGCGTGCACCAGCGCTTCCACGCCTGCAGCGGCAGCCGCTTCACGTTGCGCTTCGTGCGCTTCAGGAACTGCTTCAGCGAGCCGCACGACATGTACTCCGTTATGAATATCACCTGGAACAATGTACGTAACAACATTATGGAGATTTGAATTGTAACAGTAGAAATACTGTTCGGAAATGTAACTTCTTAATAATATAATATAACACTACAAAACATAAAGGTAACTGACTGATATTGTGATCTATCAACATACAGCCCAAACCACTGGACAGATCTGAAAGCTAAAATTTTGCATGCAGGTAAATATTATGACATAGACATCCGCTAAGAAAGTTTTCGTACAAATTCTGCTCCCAAAGGGATAAAATATTGATGAAAATTTGTATGCAATTTTGTCAATTTTAAACCGATCGGACTGAGAATTTGCATGCATATAGCTATTATGACGTAGGCATTCCCTAATAAAGGATTTTGATAAATTCTACCCCTAGGGGTTGCAAGTTTGTGGCAAAAATAGTCCACGCGGAAGAAGTCGTGGGCGGCCGCTAGTGGTAATATATTAGGTCCTTACCTATGAAATTGGCGTTTTGTATGGGAGGAACAAAAAGTCGAAATTTTTTTATATAGCATATTTATTTAATCAAATTATGAGCCATTGTAATCTATGCACTTTTGCCATCTCATAGGTAGTTCATTGATCCCTTTACTAAAAAAACCATTCGAACGGGAATCAATAAAATCTTTGAAGGCGACTTGGACTGCCCCATCTGAGTTGAACTTTTTCCCTTGCAAGAAGTTATCCAAATTTCGAAAAAAATGGTAATCTGTTGGAGCAAGGTCCGGGGAGTACGGTGGATGCCTTAGAGATTCCAATTGAAGTTCTTCTAATTTGCTAGCCGTCTGTTGTGCAGTGTGTGGTCTAGCGTTGTCGTGAAGCAGCAGTGGCGTAGAGCGATTGACCAGCCTTGGTTGTTTAGCAACTTGCTTTTCCATCATGGTTTGCAATTGCTGACAATAGATATCTGCCGTAATCGTCTGGCCAGATTTGAGAAAACTGTAATGAACGACACCGGCGCTAGTCCACCAAACGCTTACAAGTAACTTTTTATTGGTCAATTTTCGCTTGGAGCAGGCTTTGGCTGGCTTGCCAGGGTCCAGCCATTGCGATGAGCGCTTCCGATTATCGTAGAGAATCCACTTTTCATCACAGGTAATGATTCGATTTAAAATCCCTTCGTTATTGTGCCGGTCAAGTAATGTAACGCAGCAGTTGACGCGCGTTTGCCGGTTTGCTTCACTCAATTCGTGAGGAACCCACCTTTCAAGTTTTTTAATCTTCCCAATTTGCTTCAAGTGGATTAAAACAGTTTTATCACTAACGCCAAAGCCTGCAGCTAACTCGGACGTGGTTTGCGATGGATCCGCTTCCACAATAGCCTTCAATTCTTCATTATCAACTTGGGTCTCCGGCCGTCCACGGGGCTTGTTTTGCAGGTCGAAATTTCCAGAACGAAAACGTTGGAACCAAAAACGCACTGTGTTTTCTTTTGCGACACAACCGCCATACACATCATTAACCCTTCGAGCCGTTTCCGCAGCACTGGTGCCACGGTGGAACTCGTACTCGTAAATAACGCGATATTTCAAATTTTCCATTTTGTAAATTGAGCGATGCAAACAGAAAAAAGATAAGTAAAAAAACAAATGAATGACGGTTTACGAAACACAACTACATGTGGAAATAGCTGTATAAATTTGAATTTCGAATTCCTAACCAAATAGGAAAAATTTGTGATCAAAGTGGCCAGTACGACAAAACGCCAATTTCATATGTAAGGACCTAATAATTCAGCATAACAAAGATCTCCAAATCAAACAATTGTCATTGCGACCTTGAGTGCCGTATTACAATCATGCTTTCTGCTATATGGCAGCGTTCTTTTTTCCAAAAAAATATGATAAACAGCGCAATCGCAGAGCTTCTGTTGAGCCTAAACAAGATCGTTATAGTGCCCTGGCCGCAATTAAAATTAATTGTACTTGGGAAAACCTAACACTCACACAAAAATCCACCATCCACCATACTCGTATTAGCATTCATACGCCTTCAGACAGCAAGACCATCACCAATCCACTCACCCTCGGCTTATCGTTGTGCGTGTCCGTCCAGTACCGGTGGAACTTGACGATGTTGGGGTGTTCGAGCCTCGTGAGGTTGTCGAACACCATCTGTATCTTGTCCTCCTGCGCCTTGAAGTTCTTCCGCTCGGAGAACTGCACCTCGTTCCACACCACCTCGACGCCCTCCTCCGTGTCCATGGCGAGGTGCGCGCAGTCGATGCCGGGCACATCGCGCTGTTCCACCTGGGGGAAAGAGACAAGTAACTATGAGTGTCATATTTGTTTCTTCGGTTAACGTAAACAGTAGACATTGAAATGAGACACTTTTTACGGATTATTTCGCGATTTTTACATTTTGTTTTACCCTGACGTTACGGACCCTTTTCAGCGTCCGAGGTCACAGGTAGACTGAGGTGTTAGTTGTCGTTACATAGTTTAAAAAAAATTGTAAACTACCAACACTCAAAAATATTAAGTTACGTTCCTATCCACACAAAATAAGCTAACAGTATCTTGAGGTCTTGCAGTGCGGGGTCGAGCTGAGTCTTGGCTAAAACAGGATCTCAAGCTGGTGGAATGTAAATAAATCGTGAAATAATCCGTAAAAAGTTTTTTGGAAAACATTTCAATTCGAGTGACATGTTAAATACAACATTTAATATTAATATATGATGAGCCAGGAACACAGCTGCTGAGCTTCAACGGCTCCACGAATTATGACCAGCCATAGCAAGGAAACACCTTGATTAAACTATCTTTGGAATAAAAGAAATCGCACTGAAATAGGACCCTCCAGTCGGGTGCTTCAGGGCTAAAGACAGACACACACAAAAACACCTCCCTTTTTCATCGGGGGTAAAAAAGAAAAGAAATTATAAAAATAAAAAATAAAATACTTTTATTTCAGACAAAGTCCATAGAGCAATAATCACAAATACATTTTATACAAATTCCAATTACAATAGATTATAATTAAATTAAAATACATAAGATAAATTAAATTAAGATAATTATAAAACTACAAAAAAAATGGACATGAAATTATTGTTAAATAATTAAATTAGTATTAATTAAGATATCTGTCAGGATTTCGGGCACCGGTTACACGTATAGTTCTTTCAAATCACGAAGTCGAGCAGAATTTACTTGTGGTAAATATGTGTCCGTATATGTGTCGATGTGTGCGTGAAAACGAAAGCGGGTATGGTTAGCATAAAAATAATACCAATATTTTTGTATGTTCAATTGATAATAAAATAAAACAACAAAACTTTTAAACTAAAATGTTTATTATTTAAAATAAATAATAAATAAGGGAATGTATTAAAATAAAATTATGTTCTTCTACATTTGGGTTTAAGTTTTAATTTAAGCGAAACATAAGACTTAAATAAGGATATACAATTGAACTCAAGATATGGCAAAATTATGAAAATAAGGCTAGGCTGGAACTATTTAATAACAAATTTCTATCTATTTTTACGTATGTGAAAAATGTGTCGCCTTAATCTTCTTCGGAAAAACTGTTGCTTTCGTTAGTTTCAAAGTCAGTCGTGCTGCTATCACTTGATTCACCCACATTAATTACAAATTCAAAGTCATAATCAAAATATTTCATATACTCCTTTTCAATTTTTTCGACATGCTTGCATGTATTAAGCCAGATGTTGTTATCGATACTGTTTAAACCTTCAGCTATTAAATTTTGAACTTCTGTCATATTTTGACCAATATTTTTCGAGGCAATCTTATTTTTCAGAATACCCCAGATGTTTTCAATGGCATTTAATTCGGGGTGATATGGTGGCAGTCGTAGTATTTCGAAACCTTTGCTTTTTATTATCTCGTCAATTCTATATGAAATAAAACGCTGCTTATTTCTGATTATTAAATCATACAATTCTACATTGCGGGACAGTGCATTGAAAGGAATACCGTGTTCCGTCAGCCACTTTTGCATGTCGCTCTTGCGCGAATTTGACGTAGGTATACTACTACTTCGAGTATTATGGTAGGATGCGTTGTCCATCACTATAACAGATTTATCTGGTAAATTTGGCAGCAGCTTTTCATTCAGCCATTTGCTATAATTATTGAAATTCATATTTGAGTGATAGTCTCCAGTTGTGGATGATGCTTTGTATATTAACGAAGCATCTTTAATAAATCCACTACTGCTACCCGCATGCACTATAATAAAACGAGCACCGGTACTCAATTTTTTTAAAAATGACTTGTCTTTTGTCTTAGTATCTAGTTTTTTTAAATTCCACGTGTTTTGACGTACGTGCGAAGTTAGCACATATGTTTCGTCTGTATATATAATGGGACGGCCTTCTTCACGGTATTCATGAATTTTTTTCAAAAAATTAAATCTCCACAATTGTATTTCATGCCTTTCTTGTAAAGATTTACGATTGTTTTCAATTTTGTTCCATTCGTAGCCCATTTTTATAAGCAACGAACGTAATGTGCTCAAACATCCGTCAAAACCAATTTTTTCTCTTAATGCTGACTGAAGTTTTGCCAAAGTTGGAAGTTCATTGTGTTCTATATGAAAATTTTGAATTGTAGTTCGAATAATTTCTCGATTCATATTATCTAAATTAAATTTACCGTCTCTTTTTCGTCGCTTTTTCATGGGTGAAGTAAACTTGGTTGATGAAGATGGCAACTCTTTCTCTTCTTTTAAAATCCTACTTACTGTGCGTTCACTGACGCCTGTTGCTTGGGCAGTTCGTTCTAATATGTTTGCTAATGGACTTAGGTCACATCCATCAGTGTTATTTGCTTTCATAAAATTATATTCATCTTTTAGAAAGTGAAAGACTTTAGCAATGATTGCTCGACCCTAAAAACAATAAAATATACAATTGAATAAGTATCAAAAGTCAAAACTAAACTATTACTTAAATTAAAAAATAATCATTTTTATTTAATGTCAAAACTAGAAAAAAAATATTTACCTCGCTATGGATAACTTTGCGCTTTGACATGCTGACAGTACTTCACGGCAATTAGCGTCCGGAAACAATAAACACAACTAACCTGAGCGACAGCGCGCTCGCGACTGACCGCGTCGTCATACACGCACACTATTGCATTATGCATGTACACGTTTAAAAACAAATAAAGACTACTCGCCTTCGTGAAATGCAAGAACTGTACTTGTGTTTGCACCCAGTGCCGCAGAACGGGGCAGTTTATAATTATGAGTGACAAGGTGAAAATTCAAATTTCAAATTTTTCAAAGTTCAAATTATTGACATCTGATGATTCGAGCCTTCGCACATCATTTTTTTTCGGTTTCCGTGAAATGTATTAAAAACATATTGTGAACCTTAGTGCTTGTTGACATACGACTCGCAGGCGCGGGCGCGAAATATCCAACATATTAGTGATATCCAAGTTTTCACGTACTAAATGCGCGTGCTGTCTTAGAAGCGAGCTCGCGCCCGCGCGTTCCTATGTGAACAAGCACTTACAGTTAAGTAATCGGAAAATCAATTAAATCCAAAACTTGCTCTCATAAAAGTCCCACAATCACATATCACAAAGAATCCTACACAAATGAAGTAAATAATTAATTAGTGTTTTAGAAGCACTTACGTGCTCAAGATCTGAAAATTAGGACAAGCAGTTATGACGTGCAGAGTGAATAGAAAATGAAAGCAAATTTCTATAACCCTTATTTACTTAGGTACTAACGAACCCTAATCACTGGAAACCATTTCTTTTCGTTCGTTAGTTTAGTTAATTTTCTTCGTTCGTTTCAACTATTAACGTTATCTAACCGTTCAATCTTTTCGTTTCAAACACGAAAGCAAACACGGGCGCTGATTGTGATGCAAATATAACTCATGACTTGGGGCAAATATCCTTGACTGAATTCCAATTAAATATAATTTATGCACGGATTCATCAGGCCCCGAACTGCACACGTGCCCATGAGGCGTCAGAATAGTTTCATAACTTAATTAATTACGATAACGAGCTACACTTCGCACATTGTTTCCCACCAGGCACTTTGTAATTAAGCAACACACCTGAAACCTATTAAGATACAGGTAGGTGCGTCTCAGAACGATGAACGGGTATATCGGTACATATGTTCCTTCAAGTTTGAAACTTAACAATTTGAAGTGTGCGAGTTGAGAAGTTTCTCTTGGGAGCAAAACCTTCCCACTTTCTTTAACTCTTCACATTTTATCAGTGCGCCATGTCAAGATGAAAGATTTCAAATAGAGGTGTACAACTCAATTTGTTGCAAATAAAGTCTAGCGCAGATGCCAAAAATCTAAATTAATATATTGCAAACTACAAGCCCTATTTTATAAGTCAATACGACTATCGTTTGACTATCTATTCAGAAGCTAAGGTTCTACTCGTATTCAATCATCTACATTCTACAATACATCTGTGATGTAGATAGTTGAATGGTTAACCGATCTGTTCCGTAAAAATAAATCTAGAACGAAGAGTATACGGTTAGTTGAGCCAGTGCATTTTGTCATACTTCCAGCCGTTTTCGTCCCGAAACATTCCCTGCACGTTTCCCAAACTGCGCCCACTCTGTAACTGTATTTCCATACAAACAGGAGGTGGTAGTTTGCACACAATGACGGCAATCGCGGCAAATTGCCTGGCGACGACAATCAACCAATTGGCGACGGGAGCTGGATTGTTTATTGAAAGTCAAGAGCACAGGGCACGGAAATATAGTGTACGTGATGATATAGAGAAAAGATGCTGCAGAACATGAGCCGCAGAGCACAGGCGAGCCTCTCGGATTATAATAAGACTGTGTTGTGCGTTAGCTCCAACGGTTTAGAGTGGCTAGATCAAAATGAAGTTGGAGCAGATGATTAGCTATATTATATATATATAGATAGATAGATATATATATAGATATATATAGATATTATAGATGATTATTAGATTAGCAGATGATGGTTAGCTGGAAGAGATCTCGCCAGGGATAAGCTCGCCCTTGCTCATCAATGTATTTCTGTTATGTTTAAATGTATTTTCTTATTGCAATAAAGAGTTTATACAATACAATGATTTTACTAAAAACCATATAGACATGTTGATCTCTCTTGAGACCGCGCATAATTCTCCAAGGACATTTAATCGCAGTAGTTACGAATTAAATATTCTATTGTAAAATTTTTATGACACATAACTCTTAGCAATATCGATTACCAGTCTTAACTAGTCGTAAATAAAAGCACGAACAAAGTTAGTCCTTTCTTTTTACAATAACAATCTAAAGCGTTTCATATAAACCCACATTTTGAAAAACCTCACGTGAGTTTGGGGGATGGGGGTGGCGGTTGAACAAAATCACACCATATATAAAATTTAAAAAAAAAACACTTCACGTAATTTATGGAAGCTCTCTATTTAGTTATACATAGAAGTACAATTACTTCTAAGTTGGTTAAGACCAACGTTATGGGTATAGAAGTAGTCAGTCAAAGAGCAAAAATCAGCAAGAATGGTTTTCTATACAATATTGACCAAATCGATATCGTTGTTTAATAGGCTCCATTCCTTTTAATTCTTACCTCCTACTGTCAATATGTAGTGAACACGAGCAAAAACCGATAAAGTAAGGTTAGTTGCAAACATACCTATAGTCCCTAGCTAGCTAGAGACTTCTGTGAATCACAACAATAGTTTGTACTGAAGTGTACAAAACACAAAAATAAAGTTGGTATTATTATTGGCGAGGTGGTTGAACGATAGCCGCTATCGGTTGCATTGCGTTGCGAATAGGCGGCGCGCGCGCATCGGAAACAGAACACACATTATTGTTGCACACAGACCCAGTTGTAAGTATTCTCACAACCAAGAGATACCTTTATATCTAGAATAGAATAGAATATCTGGTGTGGGATACCCATTTGGCTGGTAAAACATCCCGAAGCTCTCCAACAATAAAATATTCTCAGCAATAATGGTTAACAATTTTAGGAGTTTCTCTCTCTACTTCCACATTTTAATTATTATTTTTAAATCCAACAATTATTACAGTTCTTACTATAAGCAGCTGACTTGGTCGCAGCATTACTAGGTTTGTAGTGCTCTCAATAATCTAAATCAAAACGGTTATCTACTGGCTCCGTTGAAGCTTAAAAAGATTTTTGCTATCTTGTCGTTGATAAGTTAATCAGTAGAATATTACATAAATATTGGTTACATAATTGGGATAACAATACAGTGTAGTGCGCCGTTACTACCCCGCGTTAGGCTTGTCGAAGCTTATTATCATCTTATTAGGTTTTAACTGTATCCACTTCTCTTCTGTCACGAGTACAGAATGGGATCTCCACTGCTTTTGTTTAAAATAATTGAGAAAAAAACCCCAGCACTAAACCTTATAATACATTGTAACATCTCAATCATGATTCTTATCAAAGGTTTGCACACACATATTTAAACCGTGATTGCATCGGTTTTTTATTATGATTCGCATTCCATTAATTTAAACGTTATTGAATTTAATCAGGAAATATCATGTATATCAATTTATTTATTTATAACTGGTTTACGTTGTACTGTGAAACTAGTTACTTTTTGGTGAACATAGAAACCGGGAGTAGTACAGTGACATCAGGCTACCCATTTTTGTTGCAAAATCGCCCGTATCACAAACGCATAAGATACTGCAGTGTACACCGTGATGTGCTGATCACCGTACATTTCCAATCCAACATACGTAGGAGTAACTAATTTTATCTTTGGAGTTAGAAAATAAAATGAACTCTTCAAAACGGTCTTTAATTAAATGTTGATCTTTCAATCCTGATGTGTACAATGATGATGTTGTTGTTATGACGGCGTCGAAACATGATCCCGTCCAAAGAACAAGGGTTCTTTGCACGAAATATCCGTTTTAGGGACAACATAAATGGTCCCGACGATGCTCATGATGATGTACAGTGCTCCGTATTATTTATCTGTTTTGTTTAGGGAGTTTAATTTTTTCATTTGTGTTTGGGGAAAATTCCCAAAATTTTAGGGTATTTGGGGTCAAACTCAAAATCAAGCTGGGAATGTCGATAACCCTGAAGCCGTCAGTTCCAGTTCCACTTGGTGGTTTCCGTGAATTCACCAAAGAAGAAAATATCTTGAACACTGCACATACTTACTTCAATAAGAAAGACTATAATTTTAAAGGTAATTTCGATGTGAACGAAGATAGCTCACAACCAAATTGCTATGCAACACACTGACCGCGAACAGTGACAGCCGTGTCGCGGTGCTAATCGCTTTAGTTAGCATATCATTAATGATTAATTGCCGGGATGCGATACAACATCTTTATTCATGTGCTCAGTTCATCTTTTTCCGAGTACAAAATTATCTTTGAGTAACTATCAGAAGATAAAATGATTTCTGTTGGAAATTTAGATTATGTGGATGTATTGAAAATTAACTAGGATACAAAAATATACAGTATGTACTAATGATTAATACACCTCTCAAAAACTAATTTAAGTAGAAAGTAATATCTAGGAAACAAATAACCATTAACGACAGACGATTCGTGTCTAGTAACAATATTAAGATAAATAGAGATCATAAATGAATACCTACTTTTCTACAACTGACTGAAAAACTCAAAGGAAACATATTGTAGCAAGTTAAAACTTTCTTTATTTATAACCTGGTATTCCCGGGAATAACAAAAACTATTTCGCGCCACGTGTAACCGTAAACAGAGGACGTCCATAATTCGGCTATCTCTTGCTCTGAAATTCGTGACTTTTTCGGTAATAAAGTTTGACGGCAAAACATCTCGGCAAGAAAAAACTAAAACGCCGAGGGAGTCACCGAGATGGTTTTGTGCAGATATATTTACACGTGAAATTGAATTATTTATCCAAGGCCCCCATTACAGGTCTTGCCCTTACTAACTTGGTCAATCAATTCCAAGAAGTTGGCAATTGATTCCTATGGGTACGGTACTAACGTTTTCGCAGGGCGTATTTTGTATTAAAAATTCATTTTGAACAGTTATAAACAAGATACGCTCTGCGGAAATTGACCAGTATTTTAGTAATATTTCACGATTAGATAAGTATGATTGTGGCGTCTTCTACCATTCGCCATCACAAGCGCATGCCTAACGGTGGCGTTCGCACGAGAGCGAGCGCTGATAGGCTCCATAGGCTAGATGGCGCTGTTAGCCTAGTACCGGCTAAATGGTACCGGCCTAGTACCGCACATGAACCGCGGTATATAAGATTTAGATCCAGAATAAGACAAATCAAGATGATGTCTATCGGACCTAGGTCCTCGACCATAACACCCGGTCGATAGGGAGCGCTTCCCTTTAGCTTCCTAACTCGAAATCTGTTGCGCCAAACGATGAATGAGGAAATAATAGCAACCACTGATTGCTTGTGATCTCGATAAACTACATCTTTGCTGACCGAGCCAGCAAGCATAAAATCAATCTGTAAGATAAGTTCTAGATAATGATTTAGGTAGGTTAGGTATGATACGTATTGCGCAGTGCATTGCACAGTGCAACACATTTTACCTACCCATTTTTGTTGCTAAATCGCCCGTATCACAAGCGCATAAGATACCTCATTGTTTACTGTGACGTGCTGGCTATTGTACTTAGATATTGCTATCAACTTATTATCTGCGCCTGCGCAGACTGGAGTTCGTTCACTGCAGCCCAGCCTTGGACCACTAATACCCGGGACTCGCGTACAAATGTAAACAATGATTTAATTTACTACATTAGTTCGTTCGTAATAAACTAGATGACACCACCAATCGTTGACATACTCTTTATCATGTGTCAAAATGATCTGCCTCCATAGATTTTGTATGGGAACACTCAAATTTGACGTCATAATATAGTAGCAGAAATCAATTGACTGAATATTTATTTAATTCCTTGTAAATAAAATAAAAAAAATTTGCTTTTTTGGAAATAAATTGATTTCACTAGCTTCAAAAGGTTATGTTTTTATAACACCATGGTCTTGAAAATATTTACTATAGGTGTCATCATGCCTATTACATATATTTTTTATTGGAATTTGATTGATTTGAACAAACTGAAATGGATAACATCATCCTTTCTTTAAAGACGGCTCTAAAATGATGAAACGCGGACGGGCAGTGATATTATTCCTACAGCTAGTTTAATCGATAGCGAATTCGCAATTTGTTTTGTTTATTCACAGCGAGGAACGTAGTTACGACTGTATTTACAACCGCAGTCGCACGTTACTGTTTGAGTTATCTGTCTAAAAATAGCCGCACGTACGTAGAGCGGTGTATGTGTTTGCGATCGCGAGCGCTGCGAATTTATGCAACATTGCAGGATGTACGGGATATTGGAGACTGATGTTATTCTTCTAATATTATAAACGTGTTTTTTTTAATTAGGGATGTTTGTTACGCTGTCACGGTAAAACTACTGTATGGATTTTAATTAAAAGTTACCAGAATATAACTTAAACATCAGTATAACACATAGGCTACAATTTATAAAGAATTATGAAGATACAGGGTTTCCATGCTGACAAAGTCGCGGGCGGCTACTAGTTCTGGCATAAAGATTTAACAGCTTGATAATTTTTAGTCAGCATAATTTTATTAGATAAGGGTAAAGGTAGTGACTTTGAAATTTTCAATATGTCAAAAATATTTTTTTTTATATGATGAAACTGAAAATTTACGGTTTTCGTAATTTTTCCTATATCGGGAAGTACCCTGTAGGTTTTGATTCCCGTGCGAGTTTCGAAAATTTGCGGCCTAAATGGCTGTATCTTTTGATTGCGTTGGCTTAGAAGGTTGATTTTTCTACAGCTTCCAGGGACAGTAGACCTAAGTATCATATACCTCCACGCGTTCCTGAGAAAAACGGTCTTGACAGACGGACGGACGGACGGACGGACAACAAAGTGATCTTATAAGGGTTCCGTTTTTTTCTTCTGAGGTACGGAACCCTAAAAAGAAGATAATTAAGATCTCATAAGAGAAGTCGTTTATCGAAATAATTTTAATTCATAAAACGAACAAAGGTCTAATGAAATGTTTGGTTCATTTAAACGTTTTGCAACCGATGTTGCAAGTCTTCATCTACTTGATTAAACATATAAACTTACAAGCATCACCGAGACAACGCTATTAGTTCTGATGAGGAATCGTAAACATTCACACGTTCGGTTATACATCAATCAGTAGCACCTTAAGTTAGTCCGTAAGTCCGTAACAGACTTTACCCACAAATTACACGTGTAATTCATTTCAATCAGAGCTGACGCGCGTAGACACCTACACGGGACTGAGGACAAGGATTCTAACAGCGAATCCAAGAATAGTCAATATCAATGGCAACGCGCTGAGATGCAGATAGATCCAAGTTTTGAACGGCAGTAGCTAATTTACCAGTTTACTAAGTTGTCAAAGTTTAACATCACGATTTTCTTTGTCTAGATCCCGTCTGCAGCGTCCAGTCGGCCGGTACTTATCTTATGTATAAGGAAAACATGATGCCAAATGAACAACAGCATGGAGTGCAATAGGGTTCCATTTTGGTTAAAATGATCCCTTTGGAAAAATACGTTTATAACAAGGGAGTTGTTACTACCGAATCCTCCGTCTGTAACATGGAAAAATATGTAATTTTCAAAAGTAGGTATCATTTTCTTTAGTAGATATCTGGCTGGAGTCGATCAGATCGGGTCGAAATTGCGTGTAATCTGACGATGTACGCCGCTGCAGCGATGCGTTCCCGGAATAGCGCGTCTCCATTAGCAACGAGCGGAGGTGAACATCGATGACATCGAGTGGAATTTTCCTCTGAATCTTTTTTTGTTGAACTACAACTCTAGCTTCAAATATAATCCCAGGCGCCGCCTTACCGTGGCTACAAATGCACACTGATCCTATCCAGTATGCCAATACGGTAGTTGACACCACCAATCGTTGACGTACTTTTTATCAACTGTCAAAACGCTTTTCTTCATAGAGCTTGTATGGGAATAACACACTTTGACGTCAACGCGTGCAATGCCGACTGAGTGACTAATTATCATTTGAATTCCAATTAAAAATCAAATAATACGAACTGCAGAAAAATATTAGTGTAAAGGCATCTGAAATTATGAATTATTTTAGAGAAAATCAGTTTTTGAATATTTCTTTCATAGTGGAAACAAGCCTATTGTCAATGTGTGGTTGAAGTGACATAAAAGTATATATTACACGAAGTGACATAAGTGTATTCCGGGACAGATAAACTGTCGAGGCATACACAGACATCACCAGCCGGAAATTGTACTTAGCTGTGAACGTTGAAATCGTCCTTTTACCGATAAGTGGCAACGTTCGAAATGTAAAACTTTTGTGCTGACTAGACACGCAGACGATAGGGCAAATGTGTTGTTAAATGCCGATTACACTCGTAACAATGCAAAACACTTCGAGGTTTTCTACAAATAAAAAACCCGGTCAATTGCGAGTTGGACTCGCGCATCGAGGGTTCCGTACAAACCTGTAGGTATAAACTCTTATATAGTAACTTTGAAATTTTCAAAATTGTCAAAAATATTTTTTTTTATATGATGAAACTGAAAATTTACGGTTTTCGTAATTTTTCCTATATCTGTACTATAAGACGTGACTTCGTACTAAATTTCAAGATTCTAAGTTTACGGGAAGTACCCTGTAGGTTTTGATTCCTGTGCGAGTTTCGAGAATTTGCGGAAATTTGCGGCCTAAATGGCTGTATCTTCTGATTGCGTTGGCTTAAAAAGGTTGATTTTTCTACAGCTTCCAGGGACAGTAGACCTAAGTATCATATAGAAATTTCACCTTGATACCTCCACGCGTTCCTGAGAAAAACGGTCTTGATAGACGGACGGACGGACAACAAAGTGATCTTATAAGGGTTCCGTTTTTTTCTTTTGAGGTGCGGAACCCTAAAAATAGCGAATCTGTACCAAAAATAAGGTTTTGAATATAATCGTACGTGGTATGATAGAGCTCAAAAGATACAGTGATTCAGTAGATCAATAAGATGGTCCGGATCAAATCAATTCAATATTCGCTTGCGGTTTCATGAACTTGAATGGCTGAGGGTTATTTGCGTTCCGGAATACAGACGAAGACAGAGAATTCGCAGACAATTCAACCTTATTGCGATCATCGCGTGACCTTTAGCTAATAATCCACGACCGTTTGCCAGTAACGAGGAATTCTCGGATCCATGAAATGCGCTTTACTAATGAAAGAAGCAAGGTCACGGGCCGCAACAATTGAGTCAGCCAATTAATCAATGTAGGTAATAAATCCTAAAGTCATGAAACGAATGAAGTTCTAGGTCGCGACATTGAGCCTGAAATAATACTATAACGCGACACCGTTTTCGAGCAAATTGAATACGCAAAACACAACAGTCACAAATTGTGGAACAGACAGATCATGAACATGTGGTGTATCTTTAGTTATAAGTATATACAACCCAACCAGTATAAACAATTTGCCATTTTAAACTACTGACTGTATTTCAAAATGGTAAATTTTTCAGCCATACTCCACCACGCGGGCTCAGTGCGGATTGGTGGACCACCTCATAGTTGAGGTGAGGCCTGTGCCCAGCAGTGGGACGTATATAGGCTGATAACAATAACAAAAAAACTATCAGAATTTTTTGGACTTTTTTACTCAATCATTTAATCAAATAATTAAATTTAATTAATTAAAGTACTTAATCATTTAATTTTTGAAGAAACTTTTATCTCCACAACTGTAAACAGTTTTGTGCTAATAAATAAAATAAAATAAAAATTGAATATACTCGTAGAAAGCTATTCGTTAAAAAAATTGTATACAACCTAACATTCAATCGTACCTATCAACATTTACTAGACACAATAATGTTAGTCACGCGCGAAAATCTGTTTCCTCATGACCGTCTCCCTATTACCTGCAAACCCGAAGAGATAAAATTGATAAGGCGAATCTATAAATAGGCGGCTGAAAGTCAAGGGCGCGGCGCGGCGCGGCTAGGGTTGCCACCCGTACTTTATAATAAAGTATTGTACGTTATTTCAGGCAATTGTACTTTATGATAACAATACAAAACACTTTATTTCACATGATTTGGTTTCTTTGTGATTTTGAAGTTTAAGTTTAGTATAGTACCTACTTTGAAAGTATAATTATTTGTCGAATATGTTTTTAAATATAATAATAAAGAAAAATAAGGTTTTTTTGTACCTATATTAATCAATGTACTTTATTTGCAAAAAAAAGGTGGCAACCCTAGGGGCGGCTGATCCGGGGCACGCAACGCCGCGGGCGGGGCAATGTCAAGAGACGGCTATTTCTGCCTCGGGTGGGTACAGTTTAATACCTTATGAAAAACAAACGTTTCATAAGGTATTAAACAGTTTAAGGATTTGGTCGTGGCATTATACGTAGCAAAAGAAATTTGTATCATTGATATTTATTCATAGATAGGTATTGGTTTCTTGATTAATCGATCTTAAATGTTTATTAGACTAATTTGCCAAACGACCTGAAGGAGTGTGAGAATTTTAATATTTTTAAAAATAAACTTAAGTTACAGATAGCAGCTGCATGTACCGATGCGTAACAAATAGTAAGAAGTAATATAATTTATTTATTTATATTTATTAATTTAATAAGTAATATAATCACATTCTAAGTGAAATGTTAAATTCCTTATGGGAAATAAAGTTCTATAAACCTAAATAAAATATGATTCCAAGAATCTTTGGAGAGCTTTGTATTTGGAAGATAATTCAATAGTGATTTTTTAAAAGCTCTATTTTAAATGCTAATCAGGCTTTAAAAATACAAAAAAGAATGTAATTCTAGAAATACATACATAGTATTCACATTTCATTTGGAATTTTTTAACACTGACTATTAAGTCCTTATTCCATTTAGCTATTTTTATAATAACATTAAATATTAATAACCGGGAAAAACATAACAAAAGAACCGAAATGCGTCACCACAATACCCGATGTGGGCTATACTCCCCCGGCATACGGCGTATCAGATTAACAGTTTAATAATACGCGTGTCGTGTCCATGACGTATGACCTACGTCACCGTCGTCATGCCTGGTTGATATCAGCCACAAAATCTTGGCCGCAGTGACCGTCTAAAACAGTACAGTGAATTATGCGATCATCGCTGACACACTGCATTTCGTGTGGTGCAATAAATCACAGAAATGTGCGATATTAACGGTCTATTCGTGTCGTGTAGTGAGCAAATTACATCCATCATCGTGATCAAACTATATCTGGTGTTATCAAATCCCTTGCCAAATTGAAGTTAGTTATTAAATTCAAATGGCTTTATCAAATAATCTGATGCTGTTTTACTCATTTTCAATTGAGAATAACGAGAAAATAGACGATTTGCTATATTTGAAGATGCTCAAAACGAATAATGAATTTGATATTAAGCACATATTTCATGCTAACGAGCACTCAGCCTCTATTAGAAGGCGATCGATGACCACAAATCTATCACAATCATTTACACATCATTGCTCGTGTAGGAAGAAATCACCAGAAAATTGCTCTGGGCCTTTTCTAAGTAGTAGTTAGTAGGTAGTAGTAGTAGTTAGTCAGTAAGTGTCGTAGCTTCTCTAGGTTCGTGATATGTACTTGTAGTATCAAAAACAGATGTACCTATTTACGAATGCATCTATAACGCTCACGAGACGTCACGCCATTGTGACAGTATTAACAGACGCCGTACATCACCGAAATCTCTCCTATAAATAAATGTGCTACCAATTTTAAATCACAACAACTCGATTACCGATTGCCTCGCGTCCGTCACCCGGTGCGATATTCATTTCTGTCATTGCATCTCGTTAGCAGATCCTAGGGGAGGTGATGAGATGGTTAGTGTCCAAGTCAAAAGGAATACAAATAAATGGCTGTACTGTCAGACTGTCAGAATAATTAATGATTAAACGAACTTACCTGTACGTGAAGTTCTATCATAATTATACGAGTGTTTTCGTCCGAAGAGATTGGCATAACACTATGTAGTACCGCCCAGGATTCGCCACTTGCGCACACTTTTGAGAAGGTTTTTTTTTTTTTTTTTTTAATACTGGTATCACTGAACTTACTAGCTACGAACCGCTCCGACCGATCTTCATTACGTTTAGAGACTAGCCACAGCATAAATTTGCGGGAGGATGGGAGGGATGCCAATCTCTTCGGACGAAAACACTCGTATAATTATGATAGAACTTCACGTACAGGTAAGTTCGTTTAATCATTAATTATACTTATGTTTTCGTCCTCAAGATTGGCATAACACTATGTAGACATTGAGAGAAGGTAAGCATATTAATAGGCAAATTTATGAAGACCATGATAAAGACTTTATTTTGTTCAAGCAAAGATGAATAGACAATTTCAGTAAATCAAAATATGGCTTAATATGCAATTTATTAATTTAGGAATACATTTATTGTTCAAATAATCATGTATAATTAATAACAAATAATTGTTCAAATAATCATGTATAATTAATAATTATAATGTGCTTGTACAATTGTAATTAATTAATCAGGTAATATCTGTATCATTATTAGCTGAACTGGACAAAATCAAAATACCAAATTCATTATTATTATTTGGCTCGTTGTCTACCGTAACCCTATTATAAAATCTTCCGAAGACCTGTGAGCTGCCAGACCACCCAGCAGTCTTTCTTATGAGATCTAAGTTAGCCCCAAGTTTACGAGCCTTTGACGTGGCAGCATGCCGCGTACTGTGAGCCGTAAAAATTGAGACATCTATACCGCATTGCTTTAACACAGATTTAGTCCATCGGCTTAGCGTTTGTGGACCAACCACGCAGTAGGGTTTTCTAAAACTAATGAAAAGTTTGCTTTGATTGCCGCGTAGATTTTTAGATCGTTCTATATAATCAGTCAAGGTTTTGCATGGACATAAGGCCGGGTTTTGGTTAAAAAATGGTAACGTAAGGGTTGGCTGTAAGGAACCATTCCGAGAGGTCTTTATAAATTCTGGAATTTTAATTACAATGTTAACAGTATGTATCTCAATGTTAAATATATCAATCTTGGAGAAAGTTTGCATTCTATGTGCTGTAACTAAAGCCAACAATGTAATTAGTTTTTTGGTTAGGTTCTCGAATGATATTTCAGTATTTGGATACCAATTACCAAGAAAACTTAACACAGTAGATGTATCCCATGTATTATTATATTTGGGGAGTGCCGGACGCAATCTATAAACACCTTTAAAAAAGCGCTTAATGCGATCATCATTACCTATCTGGTTTCCTGAAATTAGTGATAATGCAGACCTGCAACTATTTAGAGTGCCAAACTGAGCGCCGTCATTAAATAACTGTGTTAGAAACAAAATTACGTTCGGAATAGATATTTCAAATAAATCAATATTATTATGATTGCAATAGTTAAACCACTTTTTGAAACAAGAATCATACTGACGCAATGAATTTTCAGACAATGAAGCCATCATTATATTTAGAGAAGAAGGTGGGATTCTTCTCCTCAGTAATGCCGTGCGGATAATAAAGCGGCAACCAGGGTAGTCTGTTGGTGAACGAGTCGATTGCTGGAATGAGATAAAATTAAATTCTCGCTTTGTGATAACACAATTTTATGACCAACTATTAAGCTATTAAATAAAGGATACCACGGTTGTGTGGGCCATAGTGGAACTACAAGAATACCGGACGCTTTTTCTGCTATAATCTTTCTGATGGTTTTTAATATAATAGAAAACGGAGGGAACGCATAAAAGAAGTAGTCAGACCAGGATATCGTGAATGCATTAATTGCATATGCGTCAGGGTCTTTGTGCCACGAAACATATTTTACGCATTTTTTATTAACACGGCTAGCAAACAGATCTATCTCGGGCTGCCCAAAACGCAGTACAATATCCTGAAAAGCATAATCAGCTAGCTCCCACTCTATGTCTGGGTGTACCCGGCGCGACTCAGCGTCGGCCACACAGTTGTCCGCCGAGCGGATGTAAGATGCGAACACGTAAATTGCCCTATCTTCACACCACTGCCATAGGTCTTTTGTTATCCGTGTCAGATGTGGAAATTGCACACCACCCATCCTGTTTATATATGAAATAGCAGTGGTATTATCAATACGCAGAAGGATATCACAATTGCGTTTATCCTTTGCATATATTTTTAAACCCAAAAAAGCTGCCAGTATCTCTAAATAATTTATGTGATTTTGTTGTTCCATTATGCTCCACAATCCACTGGCTTTGTCACTACCGCACGCGGCTCCCCAACCAGTCGTTGAGGCATCGGAAAATATCTCTAAGCAGTAACAATCTGTCCTAATTTTACTGCCTCTATTGCGTATGACCGCTGCATACCACCACTTGAGGTCGCTAGATATAGATTCAGGCAAGTTCATATACTTCTCATAATCATCGTCGTTTAACAAATTTAAGTATTTAACGCGTTCAAGCTCTTTTGTATACAATCGCCCATATTCAATAGCATTACAAGCAGAATTTAATAAGCCAACCAAATGAGCAAAGTCCCTTATTTTGCAAAACTTTAAGCTTTGAAATTTTAACAGTACGTTTTTTATTTTTGTAATTTTGTCCTCTGGGAGATAAATACGTAGTTTTATGGAATCAATAATGAAACCTAAAAATTTGCAAACGTTTTTGGGTTGGAGAATGCTTTTTTCTTTATTAATTATAAATCCCAAAGCTTCAAGGATGCGACTTGTGTCAAAAATATTGTCCATACATGTTTCATAACCTAATGCAACTAAAAAATAGTCATCTAAGTATAACGTGGATAAGTGACCCCTACATCTTAACAATTTTATGACCGGTTTCATAATTTTGGTAAAAACAAATGGTGCTGTACATAATCCGAAGGGTAATACATTGAATTCATATAATTCATTATTATATATAAAACGTAAATACTTTTTGGACTCTGGATGTATTTTGACCAAAAAGTAGGCGTCTTTTAGGTCAATTGTACTCATAAAACAACCTTTTGAAATTAATTTCAATGCAGTCCTAAGATCTTCAATCTTAAAATGAGCAGTATCTATAAATTTATTTAATTTTTTCAAGTTTAACACAAAGCGATCTTTGCCATTAGGCTTCGGGACCAAAAAATAACTTGATAAAAATTGACTATTACAAGGAACGCATTTTGATATAGCACCAATTGAAATAAGTTTATTAATGGCCTCAGTCATTCTTAGCTGTTCATTACTAGATAAAACAATATTTTTAGGAACAGATGGTTGGGCTACAGGTTCAGAAAAAGTAATTTTATAACCCTGAATCCATGATAACACTTGTGCGTCATCAGTAATTTTTTGCCATTTTGGGTAAAATGCAGAAAGCCTACCGGCATATTTTACCTCCTCTAGCGCCAACTCCGACCTTGGCTCTGCTGCGACGACTTCTTCGATGGTCCGGCGGGCTGACTCCTGTGAGTAGCAGGCTCCTTCGTCCTCTGAGTCCCCATTGACCTGCGACCCGGGGGAGGAGCCTTCCAGTTTAAATGCTGGGACATTGATGGAAAAGTCTTTTTGGGTGGTCCAGAAGGACCTGGCTTCTTCACTTGTGGTACAGTCTTTGGCGCGTTAGGCTTAAGTTCTGCTCCCGACTTTGTAATTGCTTTCGCCGTCTTTAAATTGTCGGCGAAATTGTGCCCAAAAAGATAGCTATCTACTTTCGTGCCTTGGATTTGGTCCTTTAAATCCTTTTTTAAGTTGTTCAATAAAAGGCCTCTTCTAATTGATGTATGTTTATATTGAATGTCGCAAAACATGCGAACCGCGTCCATCAATAACTGCAGTTGACTCGGGTTATTGTTGTTATTTGACATCAAGGGCGATATAGCCTCGGTCAGACAGGAAATAGCTATCGCTAGTTGCTTTTGCTTGCCTTCGATACTCTGATCTCGCTTTAGAACAGATTCAGTAATGGCTGCTTTCACCTCGGGGTTCAGAGTTGGAGCCCCGATAAGGGGACAGTTTTTTGGCACTGCGTATTTATTTAACAGCTCTTTTCTCTTCTCGCTAGTCAATCCAGAAGTTGCAATGTGCTCTAATCTTACTGCTAGGGCAGGTAATATTTCCTTACCCATCACTTTTGGCATAGTTGGGTCCTCGCCCAGAATATCAAGAATAGCGCTATGGAGTTGTGGCTCCGATGATTGCGCATCTGTACTAGACGGCCCTGGTACTGGATCAGGTGCTGAAAGGGACGTTAGGGTAGACGCCGGCTCGAGCGCCGACTCGGGCACCGGGTCAGGCACCAGTATCGGGGAAGGTTCATTCACCGGTTCATGCGTACGTTCAGGTACCACTATTGCAGATCTCGGTGTGGAATACGGTTGTAATTCATCGTCACTAATTACTTCGGGGTCTACCGTGAATTCTGAAAAATGCCGTTATAAATAAGGTAAACAAACTGTTAAAGTTTGTCTTGTATTCATTTATGTCACTAGATAGGTTTAAATACACATGTAGGTACCTAAAATTCAACAAAAGCACACCATTTTTATTGTTACTTTTATAAATGCACATTTAAATAGACTGCCTACCCCAAAAGGGAAACAGACTGTGTATGTTTATTGCATACTTGTGCATAAAACCATTTATTATAACGAACCTAGATAAGTTATAAATAACCTCTTACGATAAAGGTCAACAGTCCCTACGCCTGTTGAAAAAACGCCACTTTGTTAAAAGTGGGTCATCGCGATCATCGACAGAGTGACAGTCCTTCCACAACTGCCCGCATCTTCGATATCACGAATAAGAGGATAGTAAATTGTAGGTATCTAAGTACCGCGTACCTTTGTTATTTGCATTCTCGTGAGCAAGGTCATACGAAGATCTCGACGAACTAGAAGACCGATGTTCTCTGCGCCGAGCCTTTTTCAGTTTACGTTCAATTTTACGTAGTTTCCTTGCAAGGTTTTCATAGTCATCCTTATCACTGTTTTTTCGTTTCGGCATTATTAACACCACACTGCACTAATCACTTCAAAAACTAACTATCACCAAAATACTAGCGGAGCAACGAAGTGGCGAAACACTGGAACGCGAATGAAGATCGGTCGGAGCGGTTCGTAGCTAGTAAGTTCAGTGATACCAGTATTAAAAAAAAAAAAAAAAAAACCCTCTCAAAAGTGTGCGCAAGTGGCGAATCCTGGGCGGTACTACATAGTGTTATGCCAATCTTGAGGACGAAAACATAAGTATAATTTACATTTTTATTGACCTTCATCAGTTTGGTACCCGGCTGTTCTATTGCGTTCTTTGTAATTACCATAAGACTATTTCAGTTGTATGTTTTTTGACTGCCTCGTTGGTGTAGTTGCAAAGTTTCTGCCTTACATCCGAGAGGTCCTGGGTTCAAATCCCAGGTCGAGCCAAAATTGTTTCTGAGATTTTCTGTCATGAATTTCTCTGCAACAGCTCGGAGTCGCGAAGTTGGCGGTGTTACACCCCCGTGCCTCGGAAAGCACGTTAATCCATTGGTCCTGCGCCTGATCTCTCTCCGGTCATGTCGGATTGCCGTCTCACCGAACTTTGAGAGTGATGGAACAGATAGTGCACCTGTGTATTGCGCTCACACTTGTGCACTATAATATCTCCTGCGTAGTTGGCTGATCTTCTTTTAGAGATTGGCCGCCGTGGTCGAAATCGACCAGGAGGACTTTTTTTTGTATGTCTTTTCGTAGTATCTTGTCACCTTCTACTATTTCAGACCTCTATAAGTGGCCAACAAAGTGTAATAGGAAATTTGGCGATCGAAAAATTATATCCAGCGCTCGGCTTCCTGCCTGACCGACGTATCGTTTCCAGAACGTCTTGAAGTCAGCCGAGTCGTCGACCGAGCAGGCAGTGGCGTCCCGCGGGAACTATTCGCGACAATGCGCTGGCTGCGCTCCAAGCGCCGGGCGACGGTGCATCGCTGCACATGTGGCAGCACTATAAAGCCCGCGCATGTATGTAGGCAAGAAAGAACAGCATAGTCAGTCAGGTAAATTGTTAATCCGAGCAATGGTAACACGAGCAATTATGATAATTATGATCTTCTCGAAGACGGCAAAGTCGTCCTGTGAAAACTATCTATACGAGTACTATGCCCTGGTAGAACTCCCATGTCCGCGCATGCAAGTTAGAGATGGAAAATAGCTTGGAGTCTCGAGAATAGTAGGATCAATAGGTCCCGGACTGGGTTTATTATTGCTTATGAACCGACAACCGATGAAGTCAAAACAATAACAGTATGCAAAAAATTAAAACGGGTGCACACGTGCTACAACGGGTGGTGCAATGAATGATTTGATAAACCAAACAGTGAATCATTTAATGCGACCAAACCAACACGTAATAATACGACTCATCACTATCAAGTCAAACTTATTATGTCAGTAAGTACAGCTACGTAATTTGCCAGGGTGCTTGTAGGACATTAGAAGTCTCACTGGAGTATATTTCGGCGGTGCGTAATAGCGTGTGGGTGGAAATTCACTGTCGCAATCACACTAATGTCATCCATGTTGTTGTCCCAGAACATCATAATGGTAATGTTTGTGACGACAGTTTTCTTATCCTCTTAAATTTAGTATACTGAGTCTGTTGGGCTATAACGCTATTTAGCGCTTACGCAAACTCATTACGACCCATTAGAATATCATCTCTAACGCCCACATGTGACGGTGCATCGTGTTATTATTTTGTCCCAGAACATAACTTCTGTGTCAGATTAGCGGTAACGCCTGGGCCATCCGACTGCTCTTTGATGTCCGTCGTCGAGAAAGCAATAAAGGATGTCGTTATATTACAAACTTCGCGCGTGCAACTGATACAGTCGACGGCAATGAGTGAGACTTTACTGCTAAGGAAATCCAGGAGACGCACAGGCTTGGCAACGACTGAACGCTATTTGACGTTTTCGCAATTGAGATGTCTGAAGATCTTGCCACCGTCAGTAACGCATCTAGGCAAAATAAGAAGATAAACTCATCGCGCTCCCGAGGGATATCGAATTGTATCTTATTGATACCTACTATCTTTGATCTGCACCGGGAAACTTTTTTGCCAGCTGAAGAAAATTGAAACGCGACGTCAGAATGACGTTTGCGTTTGCGTAACAACGTGATATCATGGAAATTCTTGCCAAAATACGTGACGTTATCAAACTATGACTGCGATTTATACGGTGGACACTAAAAATAGTATTGTTCGTGTAAACACGAATGAATGTTTTAAAATTTAGCAAAATTGCATTGCATTTAAATTTTATGTAGTTGGTATTATTTATTTAGTGTTATTGGTTGGTTGTTAGGTAGTATAGTCTGTCTGGATTGCAAGTCGTTGTACATTTAGACGCAAAATAGTCCCATTATGTTATTGTATCCTCTCGGAAATGTTCGTCTCCTTGAAGAACAAGGAAATCCGAGTACAGGGGACTGGGGACTATTAAATGTACGAACAAAGCTGTTCCCGGATTCCAAGAACGTCCTTTGGGACTATCATGTCAATTTGCATCCAAGGAAGTGTAAAATCTGAGGTTCTCCTTGATTTAGTGCATTTTATCATGTTTAAAACTAGATTTTAAGTTGGAGCGTATGAAACGTTCAAACGTTTAGGGAAATTTTATACTTACAAAAACTAAGTCTTCCAGGAAATAAAAGGCATTTTTGGACTCATTGGGCCATGGCATTGATCAAATTATCCAAATTCGTCAAACAGCCTCAATTTCACTTTTCCACTGTTATACAGATACTATTAATGGGGTATTAGTTCGATCGCCTCTCCCTAATCTGAGGTGAAGGTTTTGGGGCTGCTAAATATGTCGTTCGTCGTCAAATTACTTTTTCCGCAACAAGGATTAGGTAATACCTAAACCTTACCATATTTGGCAACAACGAAATACTGGGATAAGTACCGAAAAATATTTATTGCCTGCCTCGCTTGTGAAGTTTTCTCCTTTCGGGTGACGGTGGCATCTTTTAGAATATGCCAAAAAAGGTGCACGATTACCAAGACTTGAAAGTAATAAAAATTGTTAACAGGAAATTCTAAGGAAGGCTTGGGGCGTCTTAAGGCGCCCCAATTAAACAATAGTTTGTTTCTAAGTATGTACGTTATATTATTGTTGATACAATGAACACAGAATACAGAACACAGAACACACTATGTTGAATATAATAGCACTCAATTAATAAAAAAATATAACAAGGCATGGTTGGGCACCTTATTATGTGACCCAAATTAACTTTAAATATTTATTTCTACTAGACCTAAGTAATGGGTATTTTCTTTATCAATAATTAATTTCTTTTCAAATGGTTTCTATAAGTTAGTATCTGAAACTATTTGGTCTGCGCGCCATTAGGACCGCGCTTTTGGATTCGCTGAACTAGGCGACACCAGCGCCATAGTTTTGGCTTCCACACACCGATCGCCGACCAATCGGCGTCTTTCAAAAACTTTTCGAAATCACGGGCGCGTGTTTTTCACGTAATTTTGGTGAAAAGTGCATAATTTTCCCCGGGATGGACATATAAAGTTAAAGAAACTACCCAGCAGTGATTACCTACTGTGTCTCGTGCGTGGAAGTGTTTCACGACGGGAGCTGAGTGAGGACAGTGACTTGGTGAGGCGTTCCTGAGCTGGTCTGAAGGTAAGTGGGCCAATAGTTTTCGGGTCTAACGGCGAAACCATTTTTTCTAACTCTCACAGGGTGGGTTTCTTAGGAATCATCAACATAATTTTTCATAATTGAGCTCCCCGCGTGTAGTCGGCTATTTACACGCCGCTTCACCATTTCTAATGGTCCTTCATAGCACGGATATAGTACTAGCATACTATATTTTCCTTCTTAATACTTATTATAAGTATTATTTTCCATATAAATTCTTGGATGTTCGCAGATTTACGTAATTTTTTGGTAAATTCTCGAAGTACCTACAACGTACCGCCATTGTGCACCGGTTACGCCATTTGCAAATTCCACATATTTTTACGTCATTTAAAATAATTTCACTCGAAATAATTATTTTCAATTTTTCTCATATTCGTTGTGAATTAATTACTTAAAAATGTATACGAATAAAGACAATGCGTCTAGTGATTCGATTGATACGCAGTTCGTCCTTTTAACTGCTAAAAAAGAACGACTTTTTTCGCGGATGAATGATTTGTTTAATCTTTCAACAAACATTTCTAATTACGCGTCTAGAAGTAATGAATCTTTCATGGCCAAGTCTGAATCGATTGATGAGATGCGTAGGCAGTTCGAAACGATAATTGACGATTTAAATAGCCACCAGTTATCACTTGATTCGACATTTAAGCCAGATTACAAGCCGTTGGATGCGTTTGACGATTTATACCTTCGAGTAAAGCACACCCGAAATAATATTGTTCAGGCGTTGCAATCAGACAAATCATCGTCGCGAAATGACTCGTCTAATTCTAATGTTAAATGCCACGTAAAGTTACCACCAATAGAATTGCCAAGTTTTGATGGCAAAACACAAAATTGGCCTAAGTTTTACGAAAGTTTTAAATCTAATATTCATAATAATAGTCAGCTGACTGACTCGCAGCGCGTGCAGTATTTAGTAGGTAAACTTACGCACGACGCACTCAAGTTCACGGCAGGCATTGTGCCTACGGGTGAAACCTATAATATTATATGGGAAAGTTTAGTAAGAAAGTTTCAGGATAAACGTGCATTAGGCACGCATTATTTAAATAATATTCTTGACTCTAAAGGTTGCATAAATACGGCTTATAGTCTTGATACATTTATTGGTATGTATACCTCTTCCGTGGCGGCATTGAAACAATTAGGTATAGAGGATTTGACCGATTTTATCTTATTTCATTGCGCACTTAGGAAAATCGATTCACAAACGGTACAAGCGTTTGAGTTAGCGTTTCGTAATAAAGAAATTCCGTCTTATAATGACTTGGTATCTTTCATACAAGATCAAGCAAAAATATTGCAACGTTCGAACAATAACTCGACGCGGACATCGAACAGTGGCGCAAGCAAGCCGTCCACTAATCGGTCGACCCGGCCTCATACCTACAAGTCGTTCGTCGCGAGTAATGAGAGTGTGCCTACTACTTCGCCGACTAAACTGTGCGAATTTTGTAACAAAACTGATCATTTAATTTACGCTTGTTCTCAGTTCAAGAACTTAAGTTCACCGTACGCGCGTTTTGAATTTATTAAATCAAAACACGGTTGTGTTAATTGTTTAAGTGGGTCTCACACAGTTACGTCTTGTAAATCTACACATGTTTGCGATATATGCAATAAAAAACATCACACTTATTTACACTTTGATAAAAAAGATCATAATATTAGATCAAATAATTACGTTCAAGTGTCTCAACTCCCTACCGGTCAAGGGTCATTGACATCACCTGTGGTTCCGTCGCGCGCTTCGTCCGGAATCGACGTAAACACAGATTCGCGCGTTATGAAAAAATGCTTAGGTAGCTGATAATAGCGCACCTGTCTCGCCTGCGTTGCGCATCGATAACTCGAATCATAGTGTTGATGTTTCCTCCGGTATTCCTTCGCTGTCATTAAGTGCAGAAATTAGACCTACTTCTTCTATCTTACTCTCAACCGCGCAAGTTTATGCGAAATCTCAGAATGGTAATAAAAAATTAATACGATGCCTTATTGATAATGGCTCTCAAAATAACTTAATAACCGTTGATTGTTGCAAGGCGCTTAATTTAGTTATAATTCCTTTGAGTAATTCTTTTGTCAAGGGAATTGGCTCAGCGTCTCGGCCGATATTAGGGTACGTTAATTTAGACATTGAGTCTCGCGTATACCCAAATAATAAATACACGATACATGCACTCGTCGTTGACTGTATAACAGATCAGCTGCCTACTCACTATATAACCAAGGGTGATGTCGGCTACTTAGAGGGATTGCCCCTTGCTGATTTGACGTGGAATATCCCCGGGAACGTGGACGTCGTTCTAGGCGCGCAATTGTTTCCGTATATTTACTTAGGTAATAAAGTGGAGTCTGGCACTAGTGCGCCCCCCGCTTTATTGACCGCGTTCGGATTCGTGTTGATGGGTGACTATCCCTGTAATGCGTCTCAAAATAAAATAAATAAGACTTCTTTTTCTGCACTCGCACTTAATGA
The DNA here is from genome assembly GCA_963921415.1 of Pyrausta despicata. Classification (NCBI taxonomy): domain Eukaryota; kingdom Metazoa; phylum Arthropoda; class Insecta; order Lepidoptera; family Crambidae; genus Pyrausta; species Pyrausta despicata. The sequence continues at coordinate 830,542 of OY992850.1, read as the reverse complement.
TTTAGTTCAGAAATTCTGGCAGCTGGAAGAAATACCTAATATGCAATTTTTAAGTCCGGAAGAGACTGAATGTGAGAACTTGTTTACTTCCTCGATCACTCGCGCTGAAGATGGGCGGTATTCTGTCGCGTTACCTTTTTCTAAGGACCCGAGTGCACTGGGTAATTCTCGCACTGCTGCTCATCGTCGACTGATGGCCTTGGAACGCAAGTTCAAACAATCTCCTGACTTACAAGAAAATTATAATTACGTATTGAATGAGTACGTCGATAAGGGTTACTTGTCACAAGTCGCCGAGTCCGATATTACTGACGAGGGATACTACATCCCGCATCACGCTGTTACCCGTCCGGATAAGCCGATGCCTCGGATTGTACTTGATGCCAGTGCCGCAACTCACACCGGATTGTCATTAAACGACGTGTTATACCTATACCGGTCCTAATTTGCAGGCAGATTTATTCTTGCTATTGCTTGATTTTCGTCTTTTCCCTGTCGCTATGACTGCGGATATAAAGCAAATGTATTTGCAGATTGAAGTCCCTCATGACCATCGTAAATATTTAAGAATCTTATATAGATTCAGTCATAATGATTTAATACGAACCTTCCAATTTAATCGAGTCCCGTTTGGACTCAAGTCAAGCCCGTATTTGGCCATGCGGACCGTCCGCCAATTAGCCCAGGATATGAGACCACATTTTCTGGGTGCTGCCACTGTGGCAGAGTCTAAACTTTATATGGACGATTTGGTTCATTCTATTGCAGATGAATCCAGCGCCATTCTTCTTTCACGAGAACTGATCTCGTTGTTCAAGTCCGGTGCCTTTGATTTAGTAAAGTGGACGAGTAATTCTCAAGTGCTACTTGATAACCTTCCGGATTCGCATCGCACTACGGTAGACTTTTGTGATGGTTCTTCTAGTAATGTTTCAAAGGTATTAGGCCTTTCATGGGCACCAGTCGATGACAGCTTTTTCTTCACGACTCATAATGTAGAAGAGAAGTGCACTAAACGGAGCATACTGTCGGTAGTCGCCCGTTTATTTGATGTCCTCGGCTTAGTAGCCCCTATAATTTTATATGCCAAACTGCTTATCAAAGAGCTGTGGCTGTCTAATATTGGATGGGATGACACTCCTCCCGACAGCATTATTAAAAAGTTTTCGGCGTTCATACAAGAATTTCCGTTAATTTCATCTCTGAAAATTCCTCGGCATGTAGGCGTCTTGCGTGATAGCACTGTGCTGATCGTTGCCTTTTGTGACGCTAGTATGAATGGGTATGGATGTGTCATATACCTACACACTACTGATCCTGCTGGGAATATCACAGTGAGATTATTGTGTGCGAAATCAAAGGTTTCCTCTACCAAAGTGACTACACTTGCTCGCTTGGAACTTTGCGCTGCGGTTCTTATGTCCAAGCTGATACGTACAGTTCATGAAACTTATCGTGCGCGTCTTCCTATTGCAGGAACATACGCGTTCTCGGATTCTACCATCGCTCTTTCATGGATACATTCTTCACCGCATCGGTGGTCTGTATTTGTTAGCAATCGCGTTGCCCAGTGTCAGGAGAATTTGTCTCCTGAAAATTACTATCACGTCGCCGGGTTTGAAAATCCGAGCGATTGTCTTTCGCGTGGTATGTTGCCTTCGCAGCTCATGTCACATGACTTGTGGTGGAACGGCCCGTCGTGGATTCGGAACCCACCTTCGGAGTGGCCCGTAAAACCCTTTACTCCTTCCAATGCAGGTCAATTGCCTGAACTCAGGGCGAAGGTACTTACGGCGACAGTTCAATGTGAACCATTGATCCTTAATGAATTAGCTCAGCGTATATCCTCTTGGGATAGGCTTCTTAGGATTGTCGTTTATATCCTTCGTTTTATAAAGAAGGTTCCCCCTTCTTCTGGCATTGTCAATAATCTTATGACTGCAGAAAAAGCTGTGATTCGTTCTGTTCAAAGATTTCACTTTGCAGAAGATATCAAAGCTCTTAATAAAAATAAACTACCTTCCAAAAAGCTGCAAAGCTTATTCGTGTTCCTTGACGAAGATGGGCTGTTGCGCATAGGAGGTAGGCTTTCTAATTCGGACTTGCCATTTGAGGCTAAACATCCTCTTTTACTCCCTAAGCATGACCCTGTGGTGGATCTTTTAATTGATCATTTTCATGTTATGAATTGTCATACAGGCCCAGGTCTGCTTATTTCCATTTTGCGCCAACGTTTCTGGATATTGAACGCCAGGACTGTTGTTAGGGCTAGAATACGGAAATGCAACTACTGCTTCCGAGTGAATCCATCACACTCCACGCCCATGATGGCAGATCTGCCGTCATATCGTATGTCAGAAGCGAAAGCCTTTGTTCACACAGGCGTTGATTACGCAGGCCCTCTACGAATAACGCTTACTCGAAGAAGAGGACAGCATTCGCAGAGGGCATATATCTGCCTATTTGTTTGCCTTGTAACTAAGGCCATCCATATCGAGTTAGTCTCGGAGCTAACTTCGGATGCCTCTTTAGCTGCATTTAAGCGGTTTATTTCTCGGCGTGGCCCTGTCTCATGCCTATACTCCGATAATGGCACCAATTTTGTGGGTGCAAAGGCACAATTGGACAATATCTTTCAAATGCTGATTGACTCCGAATTTCAATCTGCTCTAAAGCAGGAGCTTAGTAAACGCCGAATAGAGTGGAAAATGATCCCACCTCGAAGCCCACACTTCGGTGGGATTTGGGAAGGTAATATTAAAAGCTTAAAAACTCACCTTCACCGTGTGATAGGAAACCAGCTTCTCACTTACGAGGAGTTGCAGACAGTATTGGTACAGATAGAGTGCATTATGAACTCTCGTCCTCTTACTGTTGTGTCTTCTGATCCTTCACCAGAAGTTATAACCCCTGCGCATTTTTTAATGTCAAGCCCACTGCAGTATTTGCCTGCCGTGGATTTAAAAGACGTGCGTATTAATCTTACTCAACGCAAGCAATTGCTAGATAGCATGGTTCAGTCTTACTGGAGAAAGTGGCGTTTGGAATATCTGCACACGCTGCAAGTTAGGCAGAAGTGGACTTCTCCTGACCGTCCCATAGAAACCGGAACTGTCGTACTTGTTGGACAGGATGATTGCCCTCCTTTAAGTTGGCCATTAGGCGTAATCACGGAGATTCATCCCGGTTCGGATAAAGTCGTTCGTGTCGCGACGGTTAAAACTAAATGTGGAGTTTTCAAGCGTCCGGTTGTAAAACTGTATCCCATACCAACTCAATAAAAACGTTATCTTGACTCATAAACATTTAGTCATAATTTTATTAATTTAATAAACATAATTCTAATTCCATACTCATTCAATTTCTCTTCTTTTGAAAGTTCTGCGAACTTCCAAGGCGGGCAGCATGGTTGGGCACCTTATTATGTGACCCAAATTAACTTTAAATATTTATTTCTACTAGACCTAAGTAATGGGTATTTTCTTTATCAATAATTAATTTCTTTTCAAATGGTTTCTATAAGTTAGTATCTGAAACTATTTGGTCTGCGCGCCATTAGGACCGCGCTTTTGGATTCGCTGAACTAGGCGACACCAGCGCCATAGTTTTGGCTTCCACACACCGATCGCCGACCAATCGGCGTCTTTCAAAAACTTTTCGAAATCACGGGCGCGTGTTTTTCACGTAATTTTGGTGAAAAGTGCATAATTTTCCCCGGGATGGACATATAAAGTTAAAGAAACTACCCAGCAGTGATTACCTACTGTGTCTCGTGCGTGGAAGTGTTTCACGACGGGAGCTGAGTGAGGACAGTGACTTGGTGAGGCGTTCCTGAGCTGGTCTGAAGGTAAGTGGGCCAATAGTTTTCGGGTCTAACGGCGAAACCATTTTTTCTAACTCTCACAGGGTGGGTTTCTTAGGAATCATCAACATAATTTTTCATAATTGAGCTCCCCGCGTGTAGTCGGCTATTTACACGCCGCTTCACCAAGGCATGTCCCTTTTTGCTAGGTCCGCCATTCAGAGCTTCGCATCTCCTATTTTTCTGTTGGCTACTGTCAATGGTGCCAATCTCAAATAACACTAACATTTTCACCGAGACGTTCGGCATTGGCACCAAAACATTTGCCACAAAGGTAATTTAATTTAATTTCCAGTCAAAATATGGCAAGAGTAAAATAAAGTAATAATAATAAAAAATGGAGTGGTATTTTCAGTACATTATAATCGCGTCGAATAAAAAAGAACAGCTTCATGTGCCAATAAAAGCATATAGATATATCACCAAGCACTAAGAACGACATCAGCATGTGTAAGAAATGCATTACAGTAATGCCCCTCTACTCACATACATAAGTCGTAGTCCGTAGTTTCGGATGTTGCCATTCCTGTCACTCTTAAAGCTTGACCGTGCGTGCGAACAAGCTAGCTATATCCGAGAATACAGATAAAATGTTTGAGGAGTAAAATCAATTTATTTCTGCAAGTAGACTAACAAGTAGCACTTTTACACGTCACAGATAAAATGTTTGAGGAGTAAAATCAATTTATTTCTGCAAGTAGACTAACAAGTAGCACTTTTACACGTCACAGATAAAATGTTTGAGGAGTAAAATCAATTTATTTCTGCAAGTAGACTAACAAGTAGCACTTTTACACGTCCCAACATATAAATTTACCCTACCACCCCGCTTCGGGACAAATTGGGCCAGTGCTGAGAAGAAGCGGCGCAAGAAACTCAGTCACTATTGTCATTGCCTCTTTTCAAATTTGATTTACAATAATTATATTGTTTACATTCAAACATTTCCATATATCTTTGTCATTTATATAATCATCAATTTTATAATATCCTTTCGACATTAATACATCTTTCACAACTGTTTTAAATTTATCTAAAAGCAATGAAATTAAATTTTAAGGTAATTTATTAAAAAAATTATATACATCTACCCATAAATGAGTGACTAACTTTATGAAGCCTAAAATGTGGAACGGTGCCTACGTTTTCCGTCGCGGCGCCACGCTCTAGCGCTCCGGTGACAAATATTGCGAACCGTCGTTTTTGCTCGAGAGAAGAGTTATATCCGTTTTCGATGCGCCTATTAGCTATTTGTATTTAAAACACAAAAGCGTTGATTAAATTCGTTCCGTGCTATGCGCGGCGAGACCAGTAAATATTTCACGTGTCTACGTGGCATCTCACGAGGGCAAGCATGCACTGTGTCAGTCTTAAAACATTTACAGAGCGATGCTAGCTTAATACACTTTAAGTGTATGGTCGCAAAAAGAACGAGTCAAGCGATCTTAGTAATGGGAATCGAGCTAAAGGTATAAAAAAATTGTTTAAAAAAAATACGCTTTTATTGCTAACTAAAAAAGAGAAAATAATTTCTGAATACACGGAATTTATATTAAAGTAGACTAAAAGCGTGGGGTGCACTTTATGACGTTTTTATACTTCTCTTTTTATAGTTGCCAATAATAAGATGGTATTCATATACTACTATACCAAGCGTTTTACTCTACTGTAATATAAATTCCGTGTACTCAGAAATTATTTTCTCTTTTTTAGTTAGCAATAAAAGCGTGTTTTTTTAGTTTATGAAACTATTTTTCTTTTTCTTTTTTAGTTAATATAAGGATAATGGAAAACTCTTATCACATAACTGCATTGTCATCGGCACTTAAAACGTCCGCAAAGTTTCAAATTAATCTGATTTCTGGAAGTTGGTGAAAATTGAGCTCAAAAATTCCTTTACACATTCATACATACGAGGGTGAATCAAAAAATTCTTGGAATCAATAAAAAATGCAAAGATTTATCTCCCTCCAATGCAATGCATTTAGAATAACGCGTTTCTAACTTCCTTATTCCTTGTGAAAAAAAAATATTTTCTTGACTCTCGAAAAAGTTCCCTACGGCAGCTATAACCGCGTCATTATCGTGAAATTTTGTTCCACGAATTTCCTCTTTTAATTTTGGAAATAAGTGAAAATCACTTGGGGCTAAGTCCGGAGAATATGGTGGGTGGTCAAGGAGATTGAAGCCAGCACAGCGGATTGCGTTGAGCGCAACTTCCGATCGATGAGCAGAAGCGTTATCTTGAAAGAACAACACTCCCAACGACAGTTTTCCACGACGTTTTTCTTTAATCGCTTCACGCACTTTCGGGATTAAATTTGCATAATAGGGTCCAGTAATCGTCTGGCCTTTTGGCATGTAATCAATAAAAAGGATTCCTTCACTATCCCAGAACACAGAGGCCATAACTTTGCCAGCGGTAGGAGCAACTCGAAATTTCTTAATGGATGGAGAGGATGGTCGTTTCCAAGACATGCTTTGTCTTTTAGTTGCAGGATCAAAATGGTGGACCCACATTTCATCCATGGTGAAGGACAACGGCAAAAATTATCCGAATCACGCTGGAACATTTCGAGATTACGCTTGGAAATTTCCAAACGTCGCTTTTTGTTTTCGTCGGTTAACATTCGTGGCACCCATCTTGCAGACACTTTTTTGAACCCCAGTGAATCAATAGAAATTGAATATATATATTGATTGAACGCTACCAAAAGATATCTTTAGGATCTCAGCTATATGTTTTATAGTCATTCTTCTGTCTTCCAAAACCAGATTCTCAACCTTTTTGACATTTTCTTCTGTAACGGAGGTTGAAGGCCGCCCAGAACGCGGGTCATCTTTACAGCTTGATCTACCTCTTTTAAATTCAGCCACCCAGTACGCAACCGTAGAATAGGGTACAGCATCACCCCCTAATGTCTGCTGAATGTCCAAAAAAAAATCCTTCGTAGACATTTTTTTCAAACTGAGATATTTTATATTTTCACTTTTATCCATAATTTTGACTTTTTAGCAACTCGTTGCACAAAAAAATTTATTACATGCGAACGAACTGACAAAAACAAGTGACAGTCTGCATAAATATAGTGTGATAGACACTCTTTAATTTGAATATCGAACTTGATCCAAAAAGGTTATGCACTTCTAAGAACTTTTTGATTCACCCTCGTACATACATACCCCGATCTAATAAAAGCGTGTTAAAAAAGAGAGCAGAATGAGACATCGACTTGACTCACTTGTGATTCAATCATTTAAACACATCCTATTTGCTCTCATTCGTGTTCAATGACGGGTGCTCCCTAAAATAACTGGAAACTAGTTGGATAATCTTGTTGACTCTCCTTACCTTTTAGCTAACATTTTTTTCATCCCATCTATTCGAAAAAGACGATTTTGGTCGCCTTTAAGTGCGCCCAAAGGTGATGCTTCTAAGCGACATAAGTACTATTACTCTACTCTTTGCCACAGACTGTCCAGCGGGCAGAAATGAGATTTTGGTCCTCTTTATTGAAATAAGTGCGACCAAAAATTCTTTTGCTCGCACTTATTGAATTTGGAACATCTTAGAGTTTCCCGCCGAACGCAAGAGACTGGCTGGTTAGACGGCACGTCCGTCGACCAGCATCGCCCCGCCGCCGCCGCTGGCAACTGAGTAAAAAAAAAAAACGCGCGAACTACGGCCCGCGTTTTTATAAATTTTCACATTCAAGTTCTTGGTTTTGATAAATTATATAAAAATGAGTTCGTCAAGTGACAGTGATATGGAATTAACTCCTGAAAGTATAAGAACCGACGCAAAAAATGTGATGGAGCCGCTTTTTATTTTCTCATAGAGGGTGATGAAAAGTAGAGTGTATCATTTGGACGCAAATATATTTTTGGCTCGGGCGACGTACTTTGAATCCCTCGCTTCGTTCAGGATTCTACTTTAGAATCCCTCGCTACGCTCGGGATTCTACTCTAGAATCCCTCACTTCGCTCTGGATTCAAAAAAGCGCCCTCGCCGTAAAAATATTATTTTGCTTCCTCATGATACAATCTACTATATTAGTTGTCCCCGTTTAAGTACCCGTCATCAGTGTCTTTTTCATGTGCCACTTTATAGGACTGTATGCTGGTAACTCTTTTTTGCCTTGTGCGTGTCATAAGTATAATAATTTTTCAGTCAGTTGAAATTTTTGCGTCAACTTTTGTTAAGTTAGAAAAATAAATTCATAAATTGCCCCAATAATAAGTAATTGTTTTTTTGGCATTATGTCATCTTTTTATAATTTTATAGTTTCACATATTTTAATGTTTTCAACAACATTTTTATTGGTTTACCTACTCTATGTATTATTTAAGCTTAGGAAACTTATTTGGTTTATGTGTTATTTTAATTACCTATTTTGTTATGTTATGTTAAAACTGTATTTTTCCCTAGAATTTATCAAAAAAATGATATAACAGAAGATTGAAACAAGAGAAATACTATGATATGGTGATTCACATCATGTACGAGTAGAAACGTATTGAAATTCCGAATGGATAGCAAATGAACTGTAAATGGGTTTTTGTTGATTTAAGCACGATGGAAGTCATTGATTATAATGTTACGCGAAGCTTGCGTGTTCCCCAAAATTTTGTTGGCAGCAAAACGGCAATTTCGTTGAACAACTTATGTACTAGACATGTATAAAAATAGCTCCTCTTTGAAAATGGTGCTGTAATACTATTAAAATGTAAACATATAAAATTGATTTATGCTTTTTATACTGATAGATTAGAAGGCCATAATTTATAGAACACTACGAATATAACGAACGAGGACATACGACATAAGACTAAGGTAAATGATGTTGTCCAAAAATGTAGCAAGCTAAAGTGGCAGTGGGCTGGCCATGTCTGTCGCAGAACAGACGAGAGGTGGAGCAGGAAGGTTTTCGAATGGAGACCACGCTCAGGTAAACGTAGTGTGGGAAGCCCCCCGGCTAGATAGACAGACGACCTGAAGAAGGCAGCTGGGATGCAAAGGGCGGAAGATCGTGCGCTGTGGCGCTCCTTGGGGGAGGCCTATGTCCAGCAGTGGACTGCAACAGGCTGATATGATGATGAATATAAAGGCAATGGAGAAGAGTGTGTAAAAAACGCTATGCACATAATATCTACAAAAACTAACAAGTATTTTCTAAGAAGTCATTGGGATTTTTATGTAGCAAACAGGTATGGGGAATCTGTTTTAGATTTTAAACAGTTTTCTGCGAAACTCATCCGCCGTTGTGATGTTGAGTAAATACACACCTTGCTGACTTATGTGTCTTCAAAACGCTTTTAAAAAGGTTTATAATAATGTATAATAATTATGATATAATGAGTAATTTATAAGTTTACTACAAAAGAACTTGGGGAGTTTTGAACGCTTGGTTAATTAATATATAAATAAACTAAAACGTATGACTCCTTAAGATAACGTCATCTTTGATACCATTTACTTTGAATTGATAGTTTTATACTTGAATAAGCGTTTAATAATAATAATAATAACTTTTATTTCAGGCAACGAATTTTAACAAAATTATGGCCCATATCATAAATACCTTAAAGTCTAACATACATATTCTTATAAAACATAAAACTGCCGAATTCTTTTATAGTAAGTTGACTAATGTTAGCTTATACATGTCGCAGGCAAATTGTATAATTACGCCGTTTACATAATGCGTCGTCCCTTTACAAACGCTCGCAGTTTTGTAAAATGCCTGAGGCAAATTGAAAACTCGTTCAATTGTTATTATTTCGACGTTGGTTGTAGTATTAGGGTGACCATGATAAAACACAGTTTGGACAAAACAGATTTTTATTTCAGGAATCAGGTACTAATAAAGAGTTCAAGTAAGACTAACTAAAGTACATATTTGATATGATAAACATACCAAATATGTACTCGTAACAAAACGACATTAAAATTAAGAAACATAAATTCTCATTATTTCCCTTTATTACCAAACTAGCTGTGCCCGCGACTTCGTCCGCGTGGAGTTGTAATTTTGGGCATAGACATGTACTGTCACAGACAGTTTTTTAGATCATTTCAAGAGGAATAATTCTTTCATATTTATATTTTTGGTATCTTGAACCGTTTTCGTAGCGTACGCAACTCAAGGATGGTTTAGTAGATTCTGAGATTCAATTTCCTGCCTGCCCCCTAAGTTCATCGGCGTGATTATTTATATCCCAGTTTACTCTCCAGGTGATACTGAGTCAAATAAAAAAAGTCCCGTCAAAATCGGTCCAGTAGATTCTAAGATTAGCCCGGACAAACAGACAGACAGACAGACAAAATTTTTAAAAATTGTTGTTTTGGCTTCTATTACGGTAATTAAGACCCCCTGTAACAATTTTTCATAAAAATCTTCAATGTACAGAAATCGATCTTTTACAGTCTTATTATATGTATAGATAAACATTGGAATAGTAAACAGCGGAATTGCTCCATGTACCTTTTTATTTTTAATTTATTTTACGCCATGATTACGGAGTAAATTACAGTGTTTTGTTACCAGTCACTCCGTGATCATAACGCTTGCAATAGTGCCAAATGTATCCGATATGCTTAATAATAAAAAAGTACATGGTAGCAATTAAGTAGTTAACTATTGTTTTGTAAGTAACCATATATGTTTAAAACAATAAACAAACAAAAATTAAAAAAACAAATAAAAATTACTTCTTAAAAAGTGATACAAAAACGTAATGACCAATAATATTCGGCAGGTGTCCGCCGGGAACCTGATTCTATGGACACCCTAGCACTTTTGAGGTGCCGGATATCCTCAACAATCTTTATATTTGTCCACGGCTTTTTTACTGTCCCCGTTTGCGAATCGTACCACTTTTTTAATTCACTTTAATAACTGTCTTTGAAATCACAATTCTGGTTCGAAAAATCGCTAGCACTTGTAATATTTCCACTGCTTTCAATCATTTTTTGCGAGTTCACTACTTGACGCCATTTTTCTTGTTGTGATCAGCAGCGCGGCGCGTGTCTAGAACCGGAACTAAATTCTTCAATTTGCCGCGGCATTTTGTATACGGCGTTTGAACTATTGATGAAATGTTGCGGCATATTATAAAATGACACGGCAATATACATTTTGCCTTAGGCATTATATAAAACTGCGAGCGTTTGCAAAGGGACGACGCGTTATGTAAACGGCGGATTTATACAATTTGCCTGCGACATACACATTACTTTGCCCAGATTTGTCAGTGTAAATATTTTTATTCTATTGAGGATGTCTCAAGCAATTTACAATTGAAAACCAATTGGTAAGTGTCAGATCGCAAACGGCGCAGAATATTGAGGGTAAATATTTGGCACTGTGTCATACACTTCGTAAGTATCCTAGTCCATAGCGAAAATACATAAGTGATTGTTTATAAGGATACTTATCAAATATCGTAATGGAGAATGTCTATCTTATTATCAATATGATACTGATTCAATTGACGAAGATTTGGTTTGCAGAGTTCTTCTCAAGTAATCTAACTACACAAGGTTATAAGATCCCAAAACTAAACCATTTGAGGAATTAATTTCATTACTCATAGAGAGTGATAAAACTAATTCCTCAAATGGCCAATTCTGGTTTATAAAGTTATCCTTTGACAGAGTCCTCGCGACGTAACTCAATCGAATTCACTACGTAAATCGGATGATTACGGTGATTCGATAGCTATCATTGACGGTAAGTGGTGGAGATCTATTGCTTTCTTGGAATAATCCTTGGTCTGGATGGTATCTTTGAGTTACTGTTATATTATTGTGCCTATACATAGTTTTCAACTCTCTAATACAACCTCTTTCGAGTTCATTTAATTGTAATGGATTCATGATTATCACTGACTAGCGAGCCCGGCAGACGCAGTACTGCCCGCTGTTAACGCAAATAAAATAAAAAATCTAACCGTTCAAACCTGCCCTGAACTTCCACAAATAATGCATACCCAAAAGTATCGAAATCGAGACAGCCGTTCTCAAGTTTTAGCGATAGTTAAGTATTATTAAATTGTATTAATTCATTAAGTAGTATAAAAAAAAATGGTTGCCTGTAAAGTCGGTATACGGGCGAAAGTTTTACGTGACAACGACTTTGAGTGGTAAAATAATTTTAATGTGAATATTCATTCGTATAACATGAACCGGTGTGTATGCCTATCTCTCTCACTCTCTCTCTCTCGCTCTGTCTCTCTCGCTCTTAGGCGGGTTAACTGTGCTCGAGTGGAAGGGACGCGTGCCTTTCACTTTTTATGTCTGTCTCACTCGCTCTTAGGCGTGCTAACCATGCCCGAGTCGAAGGGACGCGTGCCTCTCACTCGCTCTCATTGTGAGCGGAGCGTAACGCAGTTTCTTGAAGTGTCACCCGGCAAACCAATTTATAAGACGTTGTCACGTCAAAAAGTTAAATTGTCGAACATAAATTGATAGGCAATAAGTTATATTTTTAAATTTATCCCTTAAGTATTCGCCGGTAATATGATTGCTTACATTAAATACGTTGCGTGACCATGTAGTAGCAAGTGCCTCATCAATTTGGTCGAGTGTTTAAATTTAATGACTATCATTTATAAAAGGTAAATTGGTAACAAAATATATCTTGGTACAGGAACAAAGAGCGTTAAAATTGGAATTTTCCCCTAAACATAAAACGCGTCGTAACGACGGAAACTGTCAATAACCAATATCTGATAATGTATTTTCGTGATACACCAGGCCACTAAAATGGAACACCCAGCCGCCTCCAGACAGGGGAAAGCCACTGGAGCTTTCGAGTGATAAATCATGTTTAACAGACCACCTGAGAGGTGAAAGGCCTGTGTGTAGGACGCGAAATGTACAGATCTAGAGACTTATCTGAAACTGGTGTTGTACTGGAGACCTTATTTTATCATTTATTCCTTGATGAGGAAATTTTGCGTTAAACAAAATCAATATAATCTTTCATTTAGATATAATACGAGGGCCACACCGAAAAGATCGGGAATAGAAAAAAGTACAAAGATAATACAATAAGTTTTATTTTTATTGTTTTTCAAAGTATTCTCCCTGACAATCTATGCATTTTTGCATTTGACCGAACCAATTGTTATAACAGTAATTCCAGTCTGAAGTGGACATAGTCGAAACGGCCGATTTATAAGCTTCGACTGCCTCTTCTGAGCCTTGAAACCGTCGACCACGTAACATATCTTTGATTCTTGGGAATGTAAAATAATCATTGGGGCTTAGGTCAGGGCTGTACGGAGGATCACGCTGGAGGTCTGCCCAGCTTGGGCAAACGAGCGCGAGACGCTCATCGCCGTGATCGGGCGCGACCTCTCGCTGCCTTCCGTGGTTTCTTCCATGGTGGCGAGCGCGAGCTCGTGGGATGCGGTGCTCTCCTTCTGCGACGCCGTCGTGTCGCAGAAGGAGAGCGCCGAGCGCCAGCGCGAGCTGGACAATCCCGCCCGACGTAGGAGGCGACGCCGCCGGGGTGACGGTGCCTAACCCCGGAGGTTCCCTGCGGTTAGGGGAGTAGAATACTGCCGAGGTATCCCTGCCTGTCGTAAGAGGCGACTACAAGGGCCCTTGGGGTCGCGAGGCGCACGCGGGGGGGCCTGCTTGTGCTTCGGTTTGCGATCCCGAGGAAGACGGTAACGCGTGTCTTCGGACACAGTGGTCTGTGTTATCGTGCACTGGAGTTGAGCTTTGCTCCTCCCGAGGCTGGCTGCGAGGCGGCCTTGCGCATGGAAGGGTCCCGTGAAGAGTCCCTTGTCGGGGATCCCGGTTCCCTTCCATACTGCGCCGAAGATGACCACCGTCAGGTTTTAGTGGGTAGGGGTCTCTGTTTTCCCAAGAGTTCCGAGTCCCACATATCCCAGGTGTCCCGAACCCAGGGCCTTGGGAATGCGTAACTGCATTTCCTGACGCAAAAAAAAAAAAAAAAAAAAAAAAAAGGGCTGTACGGAGGATGGTCCATCAACTCCACGTTTTCCTGATTTAAAAACGCAATCGTTTTGCCAGCGGTATGTGAGCTCGCATTATCGTGGTGAAGGATTATGCGACGGTTCGGATTATTTTTACGTAGTTCGTTTATGACTTCCGGCAAACAAACTGTTGTGTACCAATCTGCAGTAACCGTTCTTTGTTCCTGTAAACTTTACATTTCTTCCCTTTCCCTAGCACGTGGCTACGATCCTTTTACAGTGTAAAGGGATCGTAGCCACGTGCCCAGTTTTCGATACAAAAGTGGCGACCATTTTTTTTGATACGCTACGCGAGCGAACAACTTTTGTCGGCTTGACCTCACCTTTGAAGACCCTAACAGCCGATTGGTGTTTCCTTTCTGGCTCATATGAATAAATCCATGATTCGTCACCAGAAACGATGTTGTACACTGCATTTGAGCTCCCTTCGTTGAACCGTCGTAGAGCAGACCGACACCAATCAACACGAGCCGACTTCTGTTCCTCGGTCAAACGATGGGGCACCCAACGGGAAACTAACTTTTTGACACCCAGTTCTTCGTGCAAAATGTTTTGAATGGCTGTCATACCAATGCTGATAGAAGCGCGAATCTGCTCGTATGTCACATGTCTATCTTCCATTATTAGTTGACGAACAGCATCGATGTTTTCTTGTGTTACTGCTGTTTTTGGCCGACCAGTAGAAGGAACTGTGGTGAGAGAGGAACGTCCACGACGAAACTCAGAATAGCAACGATATATAGTCGTTTCACTAGGTGCTTCAAGTTTATAAATAGCAACAAGCTCGGCAAGACATTGTTCTTGAGATAAACCTCGACGAAAGTTGTGAAAAATTATCGCACGAAAATGTTCCCGCGTAAGCTCCATTTTCCTCACCGACTTATCAAATTAAAATGACAACTACTCTTTTGTTTTTTACTTTTTTAAATTTCAAAATTGGAATTGTGTTAAGAATTACATTACGTTTAGGGTTAAAGAATATTTATTCTCAAAAGAAATAATTACATTTCACTTACATGAGAACTTAATAATACGACATTGAAGGGTATAATAATAATTAAATAACAATTTCGAGAGGCGCGAACTACTTAAACTAAGACGGTTAAAGTAAAGCATGCAGAATTTAATTTAGAATTGCAGAATAGACGTTTCATACACCAAAGAGGTTTTAATCTAATTTATTCCTGAGTATTCCATTCCCGATCTTTTCGGTGTGGCCCTCGTATATATTTCTCGGTTTTCCTTCCTGACGCTATAAGTACAGGACGGGTTAACCGATTTGAATAATTTTAGTCTCGAAATATTCGTGGAAGTCTAGAGAAGGTTTAAAAGATCAGAAAATTAAAAAAAAGCAATTGGCAGGACAAAGTCTGCCGGGCCCACTAGTTTCGTATAAAAATTAGAATAGAAATTAAATATAATAAGAATGTTTAAATAATATATTTTTCAAATGACTAGGTACAATTATTGAAGTGCCAACAAGGTCCCCGACTTAACATACATCGTGGCAGCTTGAAGCTTACCACCACACTTGTTTTCAGCGAGCTAAGTGACGCTTAGCTAATTATATGCTACTCATCCCATTCCCGTCCTGGACTTTTTCGCGAAATGATCTCATCATTATAATGAAGTAGGTTTTGGAAAATTTTAAATCTGACAATTTTTCAACATGTCATCGAGTAGATAGAATAGTTTATCAGCCTTACCACAGATGAATAGAGTAGTGTTTAAAAGAGATCTTATTAAAAGTCGCGTATATATCGAGCGAATTTGCATGGACATCTATGACATATATATTTCCATTAATTTAATGCAACTTTGAAAACGTGCCAATGCACCAATACACTGACTGTTCTATTTTAGAAAAATAAATTTTCATTACATTTTCGGCATCGTTTACTCAAAAAAATACAACGGAATTGTGTAATTCAGTCACGAACCTGTTCAAAAAAGTTTGTTTTAGGTTAGGAAGTTGTCCGTCACTCTGGTGATTAAACGATTAGCGAATCTACTGATTTATATTTGCTGGTATTGTTGACTGAGTGTGTAATCGCGGGAAATGTGGAAATTTTCTGTTGTTACGTTCGTTGGGTCGGCTCGACTGGGACCGATAAGATATAGAAAATGGTTTTTACACCAAGATCCAAGCTAGCACTTTTCAAAACTTTTTTGCACTCTTGCTAATTTTAAGTTTCATTTCAAAATCAATAAAATATTATTAAAAGTACTTACTTCAGTATTAACTTCTTGGGGAAATTCGGTGTCTGCTATTGTGTAAATTTCATCAATCTAAACATAGACCAGACTTACTCGCTTCTTAGAACTCAATTGGCGTATTCATTTTCTCGAACCTATAAACGCGAGCATTCCAGAAATTCTGCGCATGGTTGTGCAGAAATTGTGAGAATCGTATAAAGCTGTAAGTTGAAACAACTTTTATTTGTAAATAGTGTTGAGAACCATATCTTAATCATCGATTTTGACAGCTTGGTTTTCAAAAGACACATCGAAAATCAGACGCCGCTATAAAGTAGATATTTGTAACTACAAACATATAAAGTACTCTATGGCGTAAAAACATTGTCAATGTACAGACAGATCGATGCACCAAACTGAATTATCCTTCCGTTTTCGGCATAAAAACTGGTTAGCTGACAAAATTTGTGTAACTATTTTTTGCAAGGTTAGGAAAGACCTTAAAGGGAATCACAATTTCGAATTCTTCGCCGTGTAGAGATCAATTTGAAAATAGCTTCTCATAAAAAGCTCTGTATTATATAATATAAGGAATAAACAACACTAACATGTATTGTATATGCAAATACATTGATTAATTAGCGAGATTTTTGAACACGACGTGGCTGACGTGGTTACCGTACCGTGAATCAATTACTTTTTGCCATAATTACCTACCTCTGAAGTACTAATTTAACGCCATTTGATATGGAAGTGGTAATTGAATACTCACTGACACTTAAACAAACAGAACAAGATAGGCGCACATGGTTGCACTAACAACAGCTTCACCTGATGACATAGTTAAAAAAAAAAATGAAATTGGCGAAATTCTCAACTGAAAATTATTGAAAAATACAGTGATGGATGAATGCGTATACAAAGAGATTATTCCACTAGGGATGAAACAGTTGAAACAGTAAATATAACTTATCGAAAAATTAAATCCATATAAATACGAAAGTACCTAACACTGTTTGTCTGATTTATTTAATCACGCATAAACTACTAAACCAATTTGCATGACATTGGGTATGGTGATATTTTTAACCCGAGAAAGAACATAGGCTCCTTTTTACCAAAGAAAATTCAGGTGGGCCGAACTATTTTTTAAATATAAAAATGAATGGCTGTTCGTTAGTCTCACTAAAACTCGAGAACGGCTCAACCGATTTCAATAATATTAGTCTTGAAATACTCGTGGAAGTCCTGGGAAGGTGTCAACGATGAGAAAATATTAATAGATTGCGAAAACAGCGGGAAAGGCAGTGTCTGCCGGGGTCACTGTATCGAAATAAAGAGCAAGTGGAAAAAATTGTGAAGCTACTGGATCTACTTTTATACAAATAATGATGACGCGTTATAAACTATTCAATTCACCAATATATCAGCTTATCTGCGTCACGTGCGTTTGTTATTCTGATAACCAAGTACCAACACAAACGCTGAGTCACGATAAGATAGCGGTGCTGCGTCGGCGATATAGAATGCGCTGAATGCGCGGATATTATTAATAGAATGCTCTACTCTACATGTTCGATTCACTCGATGTTTATATATATTTTTTTATAAATATTTACAAATAGATATTTTTTCTTTCTTTCTTTCACCCAGGATTTACTTTTCTCACCACTCGGAGCCGAGCTAAATTGCGCAGCCCCGCTTCTGTGAGCCGTGACAGAAAATAAAAAGGAGTTTTGCTCCTCCTTTGAAGTTTTAAGTTATCCACAGTAATAATTAATTAATAAATTAAAACTATCTGTATAGTGCGTTTTGAGTTTTTTGACTCGACGGTAGACTAGAATGGAATACCGTCTTCTTCAAAAGTTTGCGCGACTTTTACGGAATGTTAAGTGAACCTAGAAAATTTTAGCAGTCGTTACTACCGTGTAACGACTTAAACGGTTTTTTTATAAAACAACGTATTCCGGCTTTGATGAAATTGGCATTAAACAAAATTATCATGAATAGTCAAGGTTTGTTTCAAATGGCACATAAAACTGTCCCCTCTGACCTGTGACATCATCATCATAAAATGGAGATACAGTACAATACTGGTTTGTATCTGGTTTAATAATTACTTAAGTAAATATAATAATGTACATTGTAAAACACTGGATTTAGGTTGAGACTATTCTTATGACTAGCATTTAATTTGGTTAAGTTACCTGTTGCATTTGTTGGAATATCATCAGTCATGAAAACTTCCAAAAATGTAACCGAATAGAGATTGGATGCAGACAAAATGCGTGATGAAACAGATACCGGAACATACCTGGAACAAAAAAAATAAAACAAAATAAGTAGGTACATGAAACATTTTAAACAAACGTCCGTGACCTATGCTCTTCATACGTAATATCGAGTATTGTGTGTTCCGATCTACGTACATTTCGCAAATCAAATTAATTACCAGCTGAATACCAGTGGCGCTGGAGGCTTGCATGCACAAGCTGAATTTCAATGAAAATCCCGCGTGTGGGCACGTGTTCAAAATACTGCAATTAGTGATATCCCCGAAAGTCCCAAATCAAATGCAAACATGGAATGACTGTACGACTAACAAATAATGACCGTATCGCAGCCTGACTAGTAACTATTTTGACATTGGTGGCCTTGACTCCTTGGTTGGCTATCTAAATCTAACGGGGGACCATTGTCAGGTTGTATTGTGCTCAATTTCGAATGGGTTTACGGACTCATAAGGTCAGCACTTCCCGAAATAAAGGCTTCTGTGTGTGAGTAGAAGTAAAACGAATTCTTAATATGCAATTGGGAAATGAAATTCATTCTGATCCGTCATATGTGTTGCATACAGTTTTGTCCATTTCGTTTTTAGACCAAATATCTTGACTTGCTTTAAATTTGCGTATGCTTATCCAAAAGAACATTTTTCTCGTAATGAAAATCAAATGTTTTCTGAAAATATTGGTCCAGAGCAGGATCAACATCAAAAGATACATTAAGTAATATAAAGCTATCAATTCAAAAAGTTTCGGTTAATTGTACACATAATATCACCTATTGAAGTATCGTGACAAGTGGAGACGATCAGAAGGCCAGGTAGATAAGTGCTAACGTAACTGAATCCTTCGGGACGACCGCGGCCGCGCCCGCAACCGCAAACTGCGGGCTACAATAGGTTTTGTGTTACGATACCTACTGCCATCGGGGTCTTCAGGCTGCCACCGAGTCGAGAACAAAGCGTTTATAGTCTACGGTTTGTATGTTGTGTTTCTAGCTAGACGACTCAATGGTTTTTGCTCGAAGGAAATATATAAATAGATTAATTAACACTTTAACACTAACTATATTATTATCGGGTCTAAACGCGATCTTTTTTAAATGAGTATTTAAGGTACTCACTGACTGAGCAGTCAGCTCGTGACCACGGCTGTGTGCAATCCAGCCGAAACGTCGATCAGTGAGTACCTAAATACTCATTAAATAGTTCGCGTTTAGACTCGATAAATCAATAGTTAGTGTTACAATGCAACGCCGAAGTTTAAAATCATATATTAACACTTTATTGTACAACACGAAACGAAATTACAGACAAGTTTAACAAAGAAAGATGTACAATTTAGGCGGTCTTATCGCTTTTAGCGATCTCTTCCAGACAACCTTCAGTTAAAGGAACATTTAACTAACAGGAAGGAGAAATTTGAGCAAAATATATATATTCATAGTAACAGAAGTACGGAGAAGCAGATATTTTCACAAAAAACCAGGGCCGATTATAATAAACCTAATCTTAATACACAGTCCCAAGAACGTTATGTACTTACATTGCGAAGATAACAAATGAACCTATACTTTAACGAACGAATAAAGTTATTACTATGATTTTTTTGCAATTGTTACGGTCAGTCTCTGTATTGCTTTGTATTGCTTACTACTTAGATTAAATACACATTGCATTTACAAAAGTACATAAAGATATTAATGAAAGCAAGTAAGAAAGTTGTGAATTGATCGTGATTGGCGCTAGTGCAATACCTTGAGGTCAAGGCTAGATACTTGCTTAAAATAAGTTACTTGAGCCAAGCTGCTGGAAAGCTTTCTGAACATCTCCGCAAACTCGACTAAGTTAGTCAACGTTTCATATGTCGGTCTTGACAGGGCCGAAGCAAGTTACATTAGCGATTCGTTTGCGTTAGAAATAACCACATGTATTTAGCCGTTTAGGCATCCTGGAATATTTCGGCACTGGCGGGATAATCAAGTGTAATTTATTAGAAACTCTGTCCGTCAGGGAGGGATATAGTACACGGATACATATATAATATTTTGATGTTAGGTATACAGTATAACTGAGGTGTATGATAATGATTATATCCTGTTATCCCTCATAAGGGACATATGGCTCTCAGAAGACTTCTCCACTATATTCGATGCTGGGCGGCAGCCTCTAACTCCTTTCAGCCAAGCCCAGTGGATGCAGCCTCCTTGTCCTACCGGGCCTTCTATTGCCAGAGGACTGCCAGACGAAACCTTGTTCGGTTGTATGTTGTATTGCTTTCGGGCTTTCTAAGCACATACCTAATCTATATGGCGCTGCCATTTCCGCAATCGGATATTTTTCTCGATTGGTTCAGTTCCCACAGTTTGCTGTTGCTAATGGTTCGTGGACAGTGTACTCAGAGTATGCGTCTCAAACACTTATATATTGTGAAGACCTGAAGCCAATTATTGGTGATGTAATTTATGACGAGCCATGTCCATACAGGAGAACCGACTTAACGTTAGTTAAAATCAAAGTTTCAAACAATAAAATGTCCTGTCAGAAACAACTTTTGGTCGTAGGATCAGTTCGAATAATCAATTTCGGCGGGTTGAAAAGTAAATGCTAATGCTATTCCGCAGCATTTGCCGGTGTAAGTACCTCGATCTAGCTTCGGGAAAGGCGAAGTCGACGAGTTTCCAATTTCGGCAACGTAAATCTTGTACTGCACCGTACGTTGCCAGGTAATAAATTAATGAAAAGGGAGCCAAGCATAGCTCTAGACTTTCTTAAAGCCAGAAGATCTAAGAACGTCACCCAATCGTTATGCAATATAGAATCGATATGGACTTAAACAATTTTATGATCAAACGAAGTAAGGTATAAAATAAGAACCCATTACTAAGCTACAAGGAAAATAATTTCAGTGTCTTGCAAATCTAAATTCTTATACGTCGTTTCCTCAATGCCAAGGATCGTAAGCACATAAAACGTTCCTTCATCCATTCCGGTCGTAAGAGGCATGGACTGCCCTGTATAGACTGCCATCCACTGCTGATCCGATGGCGTCAGATCATCTGGTTGGCGCCCGTCCCCTAGCGCGTTTTCCCTCCACTTGACCGAGTATGATAGACTTCTTCAGATAATGCTTGGAAGACTGCATAATGTGACCGAAGAAGCCTAGTATCTTCATGTTACATGTGTTCCTGTGAATGCAGGTGGATGCTATGACGTAGACATCTGCTATGAAAGGCTTTTAATAAATTCCACCCCTGAGGGTTTAAAATAGGGGTTGCAAGTTTGTGTGAAACTCGGTGGCAAAAAACTCCACGCGGACAAAGTAGCAGGCAGCCGCTGATTTTGCAAAATAAACGGATTATGTTTTCCTTCCATCCAACACTCAGCGATAACCGACCTGCCGATATGTTCCCCCATATTAAATTGTGGTTTATCGTTATCATGATTGGAATGTCTTTTCGCAGCCAACTGTATTTTTAAGCACCCAGCGACAGACTTGGCTTGCGCGTTAATAGGATAGGTCAGTTAGCCTGGCCCATCAAATTGAACCTTGCCCTTCGTTGACGTGCGATTATGCGATTGGCGACCATTTTACAACAATTTAATTATATATTGCGACAATAGACAATGTAAGGCAAACATATTTAACTTTAGCGTGCATAATACTAACAAATAACTTTATAAATCTTTAAATACATTTTCTACGCAGCAATTTTCCAAAACATTTTGATTGGTTGGATTGATATTATAAGTCCATAAGTAAGGTATGTGTGTTTTAAAACATAGCTAGTTTGGTAACAGTTTCAGATAACAATTGTCAAAACAAGTAATGCAGTGTCCAGACTCCTGTTTTGTAGTTTTCAGTAAGTAGGTAACTGCCGCACTATCTTTTAACTAGAGATGGGCCGAGTACTCGGTTACTACTCGGTACTCAGCGTACTCGGTGATTTATTGTTGAGAATTACAGGACAGCCAGACCGCTGCGGATCGTCAACTTATGCTAGACAAACTGTATGTAGTTAGAACTACATATTATGTGGTTTCGTAAAGTTATGATTGATCAATCCAAAATTACAGGAAAAAGGAAAAAAAATAATCCAGTACAGGTGCGCCTCAATGAACCGAGTAACTCGGCCGAGTACTCGTTATGGCCAGCATTAAACCGAGTAATACTCGGTACTTGTTTACCCGGTAAATCCACTACTCAGCCCATCTCTACTTTTAACCAATGATTTGGTTCGATATAACGATTCAAACAAGACTTACAGCGTGTGACAGTGTGTTGTAGCTCCATAATTTTCGTTGAAGCACGAACTAGAGTGACATATCAGCCAGTTCGTTAATTGTTAATTAGTTCATGCAAACGGGCCGTTTACAATCCACAGGTGGACGACAGACGAACCTATTTGTGTTATCTAATCTGCTACCTATTATGCTGTCACCAGTCAGCTTGTCTGATTATCCACAAACTACCTATTTAAACAACGTTATAGTTGTTTATACTAAAACTTTAACATTCGCAAGTTGTCAACTTGTTAACATTTTTACATAAATATTTGAATGAATCAACAGTTGTGGTCACGGAAGTTCGTAATGTAAAATAGATATGCACAAATATTTTTAATAATTTCTCTCTTTATGTACTAGGTGCTTCCCAATTATACATGTTAATGATGAGGTTATCATCCACATAGCAACAGTTGACCAAACATAACTCAGCGAGTGCACGGCTCGTTAGGCTTTACACCTGACGACCGCGTTCCATTCATTAATGCGGCTAATTAAAAAGATTCGGCCACATTATTACACACATTGTGTTGATGGCGGCATATTTAAACATATTCAAAGTAATGTCGTTAACAGCAAGAGTAAAACTTTTTGTAATAGGTTGGGTTTATACACATACAAACCACCGGGTTTTTTTGTTTAAAAAAATTATCAGAAGAAAAAATACACGTAAGACACAAATTAAAAGGATTTTATACTTGCGCTGTAAGCGTACAGTCTACTAGTTAATTTTAGCAGATATCGAGGACCAGATCTCTTTTCTGCCTCATAACTTCTGCCTTCCACAATTAAAAAAAACCTTAAATGTTTTTCTTTACATTAGAACGGTCTCTGACATTTGTTTCAACATATCGTTCGTCAATGAAAAACTAAGCTAGGACGATTTTATTTCATTAGCATAATTTGAGCACATTTATTTCTCTAAACCATAAGAAGTCTACAAAGTTAACAATCGTGCGCGTTTTGTATGCGCAAGTGGCGGCCATGACGTCGGCAATTGTCGCCGACTTGTCATAAATAGTGCTAATTTGTTTTGCTTTGGCATAATTTGAATAAAAGCGCTTATGCACTTATGCAGACCACTGGCTGCCGCGCCGCACACCGCGCTGACAAAGCGTAATTTTACCGTTCAACGATACTGTGGCAAACATTGCTGATTAGTTTAGTGCTTGGTGTCACGTGCGATCTCCGTAATCAACAATGTGTATGAAACAGTAACATGCGGCAGTAAATTCGCTTCGACAGCACGGCAGCGGTGCGGCGGTGGCGCGGCAGCGATGCGGCGAAGAGAGCGGCGAGACTCGTGTGAAAAGTGTAGCGGTGCGGCGGCGGAGCGGTGGCGGCATCGTGTGCACGAACCCTTAGCGGAATAGCGTAATATGGATGACGAATGGTCACTATCTTATCTAGTTATGATGGTGTCTCAAATTATTCTGATTTGGTAAAGAACAAACAAATAAAGCTTCAAGGGAGAAACACGGAAAATGGCAAGAAAAAATAAATACGAGGTGGAGATGTGGAAACACAGAACTTGACGATTTCATATGCTAGCAACGATTTTGATACGACCGTCGTCAATCAATCGATTCATTGTTTTAATTTCCAATTATGGAGCACATATGTTTCAAACCAGTAAACAAAGGTGTCATCATCGCATCCTCGTTTGCATTCCGCGCTAGTCCCGAGCGGACCCACGCGGTTCGATCCCATCGCGATGGTAATCCGATTACAATGGCCGCCGTAATCCGAGGGGATTACAATTTCACGACTGACCGACACGGACCGATGAACGGTTTTGTACGTTCGCGTTTTTGAGTAAAGTATAGCGGTCTAGAGGCTCAATTCAGCAATTTGCTGATTGCCGGATTGCAAGGCGACAAAGAAAAGCATAGAACTGGATCAGAAGCAGTAATGGCAGCTGACTGGCCTTCTCCTGGGTCACTGTATTGGTATGACCGTGTGGTGAGCGGGCTGGCTGGCACCGGAAATACGGACTAAGCTATTGCAAATTCACCGTTCTTTCAACGAATAAAAGAGTTATATATAATACTAGCTGACCCGGCAAACGTTGTTTTGCCATATAAATGTTAAGGGTGGACTACCCTTATCACTAAGGGGTATGAAAAATAGATGGTGGCCGATTCTCAGACCTACAAACTTTCATGAGAATCGGTCAAGCCGTTTCGGAGGAGTACGGAAACGAACACTGTGACACGAGAATTTTATATATATAGAGATATTACCTTTATGTGATCTCCTGAGTTCATTATTGATAGAGACAAATCAGTAAATAGACGATCGCGCAAGATAAAAGCAGGGCTTAAGTCCAGCACTGCAAACTAATTGATAGCTCTATTCATACCTGTTAGTCAATACATGCTGCCTCTGTGTGCCAAGGTGTGGTGTGGCTGGTTATTGTGGGGAATGTATCCCGTTCAATATTAATTAAAATGACAATATCTAGCGCAATTGTATTCGAGGTATGAGGGACAGCAAGTCTACAATAGCAACCACATAAATGAATTTACTTCAATTCAATATGCATTGTAGCAAGGTATTGAAAATAATTTACTAGAATAACATGTGGTAATTGTCAACAATTGGACATACGAGCTATATAGTTAAAAGCGTTCGTTGGCAACGTAAGACATGCTTCAAATGTTGACGGAGGTACTCAGTTATAATATAATAATTGATGCGCACATAGTGTGCAATTATAATGTCAAATTGCATTAGCACTTGTTGTCGCTTGTCACGGTGCAGTGGTTCTATCAGGGATGTCAAAGACTACAAATCTAAGATGACAGTCTTCGATGATATAGTCTTCCCCGCCAGACAGTTCTACTGCAAAAATATTACACGTAAATGCTTACACGATAAATCATAAAACGACAGCTTCGATTCTAAAAGCTTTATCAAGCACCAAAATGTTTCTGCGATTTTCCAACAAAAAATCGGTTGTCTGTAAAGTCGGTTTACTGGCGATAGTTGAACGTGACAACGTCTCTTTTACGTTGCCTCTTTGTCGCTCGTTCCGCGCTCTCGCTTGCACTTCAAGCCTTGAATGGAACGCCTCAGAGCGAGGTAACGCCGCATGTGTCATGTTTTTTGGTGCGTGCAGCCGGCTCCATCATATTATAAGATGTTGTCACGTCAAAAAAATTAGCACTAGTACACAATATTAGCTTGTTGATGGCAATCGACAACTCTACTCACGGCGACAATATTGCCCATCGTGGGAACTGATGGCGAAAGAGCCAAGTTCAGTCGCAATGGCGAGGAGACACCACACAGGACAGGTTATGTAGTATGTATACACATCGTGTTACATTCGCGGAAGTCGATCGGTTCGGTGAATAATCCATACTCATATTATTAATGCGAAAGTAACTCTGTCTGTCTGTGTGTGACTCGATCACGCCTAAACTACTGAACAGATTAAAAATGAAATTTGGTAAGGAGATAGTTTGAAACTTTAGAAAGGACATGAGTTATTTTGGACCGCGGGAAAAAAACGCATTCCCGTGGGAAAAAAGTATACCAAATATTTGAAATATATTTCGATAAAATTGGTATTACGGGATAACAACGCATACCAATAAAATTGCCCAACGCGGACGAAGTCGCGGGTAAAAGTTCGACCTAATACGTATAGTAAATTGACATTGGCATTGCTTCCTGTGCAGTAGGCCAAGAAAAGTCAAGGGTAATAAGCACAGGTGTACAAACTCATGAATGCACATGTGATGTTGACAGGAAAAAGGAATTGAAATATGGTCACTTTCTAATTCACACATGAGACAGGATAAGATGAATTGATTAATTGAAGGTAGCTACTTCAATCGGACAAATTCGGACATTTTAGTAAGTGTTACCCAACCTGAAGTTACTAAAGACAAGATTATACTGTATATTTATTTAACCATACTGAAAGAAGTAATTAATTCCTGACATTAATGAGATGGCTGTAAGGCACATCACATGACGGTTTCTTTACAATATACCTTAAATGACGTTAATAGCTTGAGTATATGACGTGAATACGAAAACAAAAGGTCGTGATTATCACTAGGTAGAATGGATATATAAATACGTTATCTAATTATATTGATTCATGAAGAATGTACCTTGACTAAATAATTATAAAAACTTTTTAAGTCATTTGGAGATTGCATTATCGTCAATTGAGTTTATATTAGTTCATAAATACTCTGGTTCAGGTATCAATTAATCCGTAGAGTGAGTAACTAACTGTATTACCTCACTTTCAAACTTGTTGATCGACAAAAAGTTAGCAACTATTTACAGGCAATGGGGGGTTTGATCGATTTGCCGATTCGCTAACTTCATCAGCGAATCGGCAAATCGATCAAAACCTCTAGTTTCATGCCAATAGAACCAAAAATTGACTTAAGTTTTTCAGCAAGTTATTTGATTTTAACAGCATCTATAACTCCCGAATCACTAAAACTTTGAATGTGACATCACAAATATGGATCGTATAAAATTATAAATATAATGCAAAGTGATTTCCGGCGTCTGTCCCTATGTCTGTATGATTGAAGAGGGAGGTTTACAACAGCGTGCAGGACAACGTCTGCCGTGTTCGCGGGTTTATGATAAATGCACAATTTCTCGTTTATTCGTTTATATAGCAAGGTACACTTTAGAAAAACCGTGACAAAAATCCAATAACTGAATTTTCGGTGCTATAACAAAAGTTATCTTATCGCACGTTGACGCAAGCGCCGCTTAGAAACTGCAAATTGAAAGTAATTGGACACTTCAGGGGAATGACGCAGAGACAAGGGTTCGTCGGCTTGACATCCATTTGATTGGTATTACGTTTGACATCGAACATTCTTATATATGGCTAACCTAAAAGAGATCTGTAACCAAGGAAATGAAAAGTTACTGGTTTAAAACTTCAAATATATCTCTTTATATAAAATACTCGTGTCACAATGTTCGTTCTTTTACTCCTCCGAACCGAAACGGCTTGACTGATTCTTATGAAATTTTGTGGGCATTTTGAGTAGGTCTGGGAATCGGTCAACATCTATTATTCATATCCCTTAGTGATAAGGGTTGTCCACAATAATTTATATGGCAAAACAACGTTTGCCGGGTCAGCTAGTCAGACTATAATATGTATGTCAGTTCATAGCGCAGAAAATTCCTCATTAAACGAAAAGGCACCGAAATATATTAAAATTTCAAAGCATCCCTGCCTGACCAAATTTTATATTTTACCCAAGGGGTTTTTTTTTTCAACTTTCATCGCGCACGCTCGCCGAGTCACGTAAGCCGGGTCCAAAGCCCTAACTCCTAGTATACAAGCCAATGTTCATTATTTTACATGTTCCCATCCTTATCACTCATGCTAGATTGACAGTGCGAGCGAAAAGGATGGCTCGATTCGAAGATACGGACTTGCGGAGTAGGGCGGCTGCTACCAGACACCAGTCATTTGTCACCATCAACTCTGAGCCGCTGTTCATTGTAACGGGATTAGGGGAAAACTAAAAAAACATTTTTAAAGTGGTCCGTTTTAGCCCGTTTAAAAACATCCACACTAAGGGCGTTTGAGTCGACAACACGGTGATTATGAGAATTTTTCAATTTCATTTTAGCATTGAGGGGAAAACTACATAGCAGTATATTCGTATTATAAAATCTCTACGACGTACTAACACAATAATATGATTTAGAATGGGAGTTATGTAAAATATTACTATGCACATTCCTAGAGAATGAGTAGCACTGCTTTTCATTTCAACATTTTTAAAAAGAGTATCAAACTTGAATCGGAATTCTCCAACAACATAGTAGGCACAAAGTACAAGAACATTAACCTAACGGCATTCCGCAAAATACCACCGACGTTCCGTTGTACGCTCGTTAAACATCGATTATGACAAATGAGTCATGTCAACTTGTGTAATGGAACGTTTCCTCGGCTTCTTGGGCGGAGCGTGCGCCGGCGCCGCGATCATGGCGCTCGTGTTTTTGCGCAACTTGCTATGTGCGCAGTAAAAAATAGAATACGCTAGACAAAAGATCAAACAAAAACGTTAATACCTCTTTAATTTCTGATCACGCTATCATTTTGCTGGCGAAACGCCAATTTCCAATTTATTACGTGCACGAACAAACTGTCCCCCAATAGGTGGTGCTCATTTATTTGATGGAACTATTGCTTGCGAGATTTAATGTTATACAAACGTTTTGTGCAGCTAATAGTTGAATTGGCTGTATAAATAGCAACGTAATTATAACAGCTTTTGTTAGCACGCAACATTGAAACAAATGGCTGTTCTGATGATAGTCTTAGGGCAAGAGGTCTTAGTTATGTCCCAAAATGTGTCTCACTCATGTTTATTTGGAAATCTTTCAGTACAAAAAAAGTTGTTTCTACACCTTCCAGAACCTCCTCAGGTTGAAACGGGCTCATTTAATATACGGTTATTCGCGTGAGTCACTCCGCAAGGCGCGTGCCGTGGGTGAATCATGGCTTAACATTGTCCTTATGGAAAAACTAATGAGCGAACACACGAGGAAATAAGCTGATCTAAACGCTGCTAATTTGAAAACTTATCTCATTGCAGACAAAAACGATATTTAAGTTCGGCGCAAATAGGTAGCCTAAATCGGAAAAACAAAGGTATTAAGGAAACTACTTACTTAGTAGAAACTTGTATGATACACTTTTAACACAATCAAGGATCCTTTCACTCCCTGCCTGTAATAGGTTATTAATACTCTTCCATGTAACAGGCGTCTTGTGAATATTTACACGCCGATTACTCGTTTGGCATTCAAGTTTCGTTCCGTCTTCTGATAGGCTTAACGTCTAAGTATTCGGACGTGTGAAATAAAACAATGCAAGTCTGGTTCCAGAGATTATCAGTATCTTATTTGATGGACGATGCACATTATATTATCTAGTAACTTTATGGGAACCTTTTTAAAAGTAAACAATACACTAAAGCCCTAAAATTAAAAGGAACACTTCAACATTATGCAAGCGATTGTCACAATATCGCTCAGCTCGAAGCAGGGCTGGGCCCAAACACCCATAGTTTAATCAAGGAAGCTTTGACAAGGTATCTTCAAACTCCACAAAAGGCATTGTTTACGGGCGAGTGCAGTTCTTGTAATGCATAATATAGATTTATGATTTTTTTAGCTGCGAAGAACTACGAATAACATTACACTATTACATTATCATATTATTCGTCCGACAAGACGTCCACATGTGAACTAGAATTGCCTATATTATTGTTCAGCAGTGGAAGTCTTGGTGGCTCAATACATGGGGTATTGCCAGGTAGAGCGATTACAAACTACCTCCATTAATTTCTAGAATTCAATTGGCATGATGACACCTATTCTAAACAATTTCAAGACCATGGCGTTAAAAAAATATAGCCCCTATGAAGTTAATACAACCAGTTTATTTCCAAAAATCTGTAGAAAAAATTTTAAATACACAAAATTCAATAAATATTCGGTTAACTGACTTCGATTTCTTATATATGACCGTGACGTCACGTTCATGTATTCCCATATAAAATCTATGGAGGCAGACCGTTTTGACAGATAATAAAAAGTATGTCAACGATTGGTGGTGTCGTCTAGCCCATTTTTGAATTTGTTAGGATCTTAGGAACTTGAATCTTAGGAAAATGGATTTCATATTGCGAAAACTGGTCAAGGGCTACAGTTTTGTAAAGCCAGAACCGGCTCTAAGCAAGCGGGCAACAAATCACCTGTTGTACTTAATTAGGAAATCTCACTCGCTGCTCTCACTAAATCACACTCCAAACGTCCCACTGACACTCCTTTGGTTACTTTGCGATTGTGAATTCGCATAAATAAGGATTTATGACTCGTAAAACGTTTGAGAGGAATCATAACAAACATAACGTTCTCTTTGGCCTTTGAATTCCTTCATTGTAATAACCAATTAATTTGTTGAAGTTACCATCTGAAACCGGTTTAAATAATTTCTAGCATCTTGCTTGGTTAATATTTTGCTTTTTATGACTAAGCGGTCTTGTAAGTCTTGCTTTGATAGATGATTTAGTTGGATTTGTAAAAATCCCTTTTGAACTTTCTCTTTGCATTATTTGTAAAAATGCTAGCTATTTCCCAGTAACCTACGACAACAATAATAACGATTTAAATATCTACATGGAAATTTCTATAGATCCATTCAATTACCATTATTTGCACCCAATAAAGAAGGCAGGAGCGCTCGATAAATTGTAATAAACCACCGACATAGATCCCAGCGCTGGCCCCTACTCTCTAAGTCGTTTTCCGCAGTTTCGGATGTGGCCATCTCTGTCACTTTTCTAAGCTTGACCTCGAAAACGAACACGCAAGCTAAACCAGATAATACGAACGCAACGTATCAAATCAAATCAATCATTTATTTGCCAGAATACACAAAAGTATGCAAGTTACAAACTGCAGATCTTAAAAATAGGTTGTTGTGTATTTCAGCCTGCATGCAGGCGTGCAAATATTAATAAAAAAAAAAATAACAAATCAATAAATAGGTCCGTTTATAATGGATAATCAAATAATGTCAAAATTATAATAATAATGTCGTAAGGGTACTCCCTTAGTATAGCCTCGGCAGCTCTGACGCCGTACTCTCCAACGATTCGTTCTTATTTACGAGTTTAGCCGGCGCGTTCGGTCGCACAATCACGCTTGTAAGAGTGACAAGGATGGCTATATCCGAAACTACGGACAACAGCTCCGTTAGAGAGTAGGGGGTCTGAATAGATGTCGAACAAAAGCAACGTGGGCGCGGCGACCGCGATACCAATGGGAACTTTGACTCGCTCTGGCAATAACTTACGAGAAACTTATCGAACGACCATTTAATTGCAAGACTACAATAATGCAAGCATTAAATCACACACACGATCGAAGCAATAAATCTAGAGACTTAGTCCTAAAGGACATGATTTACGACGCAACGAAATCAAATACAACTTTAATGGAGACCGAGAGTCAAACGGCGCCGTTTCATACGTTAGTGGCCAACAAGGACAGACAAAATGTTTCTTAAAGATATATAAAAGATTATTTCTATTTATCTGATTCCAATGCGACGTGTGTGTACTCTTTGTTTCAAGACATCACTTCTCATAAAGATTAACTATAAAATATAATCAGTTGACGAAACGTAATACCATCTTTCATAGAGATAAATAATGTTTAATGTATAGTATTTTGCAATCGAAAATGATTGTATTCACCACCAAAACCACCATTAAACGAGAACGTAGTAGGTAGCCGTTAATTTATAAACAAATTATATCAAACTTATTAAATACGTAGGTAGTTATTTGGTTTTTCTTTAAGCATGATGCTAATGACGCGTAAAATTGACTTGTTTATGACAATTTAACAAAATTACACGCAATCCTTCGACGACGAAACAGGTACTTATTCAGTAAAGAATCTTGTTTAAGATCAACGCAAGTAATAATCATTCGCAGTGTTTCATAGCTTGGCTCAAAGATATTTGAGGGAGAAGCACTTTTGCGATTTTTAAACCGATCTATCAGCTGGCCCGCGACTGAGCGCCGAATAAGGACATTTTCTATGTACCCCCTAGTTTAAGCATTATTTTACGTTTGCTCATCTAAAGCGATGGCTCTTTACATGTGTGTCCAACTATGTTTCTCAGTAAGTGAATTGATAATTCTTTTGAGAAATAACGATCTTTAACCGTGAATCTACCGACTTATTCGGTCATGTTATATATCTTGCAGCAAGCAGCACCACACACGTAAGTTTTGCGTAGTGTGTTTTCTGCATCACTACCCTGACTGACTTTCAGTTGTAACAGAAGAATGATTGCCTTTATTGGACAGTTTCTTTTAGGTTCAAATAAAGTGATCAAAACCATCATACATCTAAATCTTTATTCGCTCATATTCCGTACCTTGCAGCACACTGAAAAGTACCCAACACCTGTAGTTAATAGGCTGGATGATACTACTAATCGTTGACATTCTCTTTATTATCTGTCAAAATGGTCGGCCACCATAGATTTTGTATGGAAATAGAAAAACGTGACGTCACAGTAGTATGTCAGAAATCGGGAGTCAACAGCTTTTTGGAAATATACTGGTTGTATTAACTTCATAGGGGCTATGATTTTTAAACGCTTTGTTCTTGAAAATATTTAATATATGTGTCATCATGCCTATTCATCCATCACCGATTTGACTTAAATCTTAATCGGCTATCTGATGATCACTGCCGGCTGTTTGCTTGGTTTTAGTTTTTGATGACTTAAATAAATAATTAAATAGACAACAACATCACATACATTGATCTGACTCCGTGGTAAGTATCCTTAAGCACTTGTGTTACAAATATCAGAATCAACAGTGGTATTACAAATAACCTTAAATAAATACATATAACACCCAGACCAGTACAAACAGACATGTTCATGCACACAAATGTTTGTACAATGCGGGGATCGGACCCACGACCTCTTGGTTAATAGTCAACTTCTTGACCATTACCTACACCAAAGTGGTCGTACTGAGATTGGAACATCTCCCATCTCTCAATTTACCATGTTTTGAGCAAATAAACATATTCTATTCTATTCTTTTCCCTAGTCGCTCATCTCTTGTGCAATGGAGCACTGCTTCACCCCGCAGCGCAGCTATTGCGCAGCCTACGCAGCAATTTGCAGGCAGCTGCTGCGAATTTATGGCCGCCTTCAACTTGATCTGCGGTCGTGTTCTTGCTCCAATGTTGTTCCAGAGTGTTGCCTGTACTTTTTCTATTTGTTTTATTTTTTGGTGTATACGCAAGACTGTTTCAAAAAGATGTTCTTAAGCGATGTAAATTTTAGGTGTACGTTATAAAACTAGCGTTTGTTAACGCTTGTTAATCTGCACATTTATATAAACTTTCACACCAAATCATGATCAAAACTTGCTATTTAATCAGCGAAACCATTGCTGGCTTAATGATGCTAGGTTTTTAGGTAATAACTGTTATAAAAGATTTAGTACATCCGGCGAAGCCATGTCACGGGCCATTGGTTTCATTCAATGCAACTATATCTAGCCACATAACCAGCTGAGCCTAGAGTGAATTCAAAGCTTTGGCGAAAGACTGTTTATCGTCGCATTTTTAACATCATCGATTTATTACTTTATCGTCATCGTTTACCTATACTCCTCCGAAAGTGCTTGACCGATTCGCATGGAATTTTGTGAGCATATTGAGTAGGTCTGAGAATCAGCCAACATCGATTTTTCATACCCCTTAGTAATAAGGTTGTCCACTCTTAACATTTATATGGCAAAACAACGTTTGCTGGGTCGGCTAGTAATATATATATATATTGTGTTATTTTCATGGGTATTGTTTGCAACCGATCGGGCTGGTTGTATTGTTCGTGCTGTTGCAAATCGTAATGGTGCTAAATATAGACTAGACAAGACGCATACACTCGCATAACCCCTCGGAGTCGCCTGCATTGGCATTCCGACTGGTACGTAGATAGTCACGCGCCTTATTAGCACTTGGGCCCTGTATTTTATTATTGCGTGTTTTCTTTGAATAAAGGGATCACAATACATAAACAAATAGTAGAACAGCCATATTGATCAGTCGATACCAAAACATTGTAAACACATCGCAGGGTATTTTCCAAGTCTTGGCAAATAACAGAAAATAAGGATCGCTTATTGATTCCAATACTTATAATAACGACAAGTGAGCTTCCTATTTAATTTTCTAATGTAGACACAAATGTTGTCAGACAATCATCTCAATGCGACTCTACATAAGATGAATTTCCATTTTGATTTGACGATTTTGGACTTCGGCGATATAATTGTGTATGAACTTATCTATGGGCCATTTGAAGACACTCGTTTTGTGAAAATAACGGTACGTTCTGTGCATGGCTTTTCAATCGACTAAGGAACAAAAGTGTTCTAACCGCACAGCTCTATTGTTAAACTATTATCAGCTATAACCAGGGGCGGATTGTCACTTTGTGGGGGGCCCTGGGCTAGTAGGTTTTACCTTAGGGTAATACCCTATTATCTCATATAATGTTGGGTTGTTAGTATATAAAATCACTTAAAACTAAGGTTAGTAAACAAACAAATGATAATTAGAAATATAAATTAAAGATTCGTGTGAGAGACCACCCACTTTTGGATGAGTGGTGACTCCCACCGATCCACAAATACCTTTACGATACTGTTGGAGACAAAATCTCGGCTAATAAAATTTTTAATAAATGAAGACAAATATTAACATAAGAAATGTTGATTTATAAATCAATGTTTCTGCATTTTTGTGCAACAAATGCCTTAGACCCTCGTGACCTCTTTGACTTGTCCTAATACCGAAAAAACTTGTACAAATACGTTGTACTATCAAAGGGTGTGTAATACACACGCTCGCTATAAAATACACCGACTACATAGACAAGCTAAGCAGCAGACGAATTCTTGGTTTCGTTTGACAGTCGGCAAACGGAGTGATCGAATTGAATTGCCAAAAAAACGACTGTTTATTTTTCGTTACACGTAACGCCCGAATTACGATTCATTCATGGCCCCCTTGTATGCACGGGGCCCTGAGCTGAAGCCCAAAAAGCACTCAGGTAGATCCGCCCCTGGCTATAACCGAGTGACGTAACCCAAAAGGCCTCAGATCATTGCACCCACCGGCACCGCAGCCTCGCTGACTCACGGCCTTTCTCCCGTCTGCCGGCCGTCTGGCCTCGCCGCACGACTAACGAACAGACGGTTTAAGTCGCAACGCTAGTTCCTGCATAGCGTTGAAACTTGGCAATCGACCTCCTTCAGTGTTCTAGCCAAGAACAAGGCTTGGAATGGAATGCAAGGCGAATGTTAAGTCATGAAAGCGAAAATAGTGTCATGTCATCAGAGCACATAGAGGAAACCAAGGCGATTTTAATCTAAGCGATTTTAATCTATCCTGGACGTTGCAAACATCTGGTTCCTGGCGATTCTTCGAAGGCTGAATAAATTAGCACCGCAGGCGGTCTACCTACAGACAGCTATATGGCGCCATAACGGCTGACATTTCGGGCTGGTCGCAATGGCGCAGGCAACGAGCGAATTTTACGGTCCACTGTCATTTTATTCAGGTGCTAATAACTAAAGAATGTAGGTATTGTGTTGCTACACAATTTTCGTCACAGGTGAGGTGAAGACTACGGAAAAAAACTGACCTATTTTAAATAAAGCACGAGAACGTTGTCTTCAGAGCTTTATTGGCTTTTAAAGGTAATTTTAATTTTGTTTGCGTTTCTCCGTACTTTATTTATTTAGTGGTCGTTTGGAAAAAACCGTGTACTAATTTTGCGGGTCAAGAAACCGATTGAGCAGAGAGACAGTGGAGGATCGCGTTCTACGGCGCTTCCCAACTCATTTGTGTTCATTTACATAGCGATAGCTACATTTACATCAGTAGGACGAATTTTTGGAATAAAATTTACACTTCAATTACGGTTTTTCTCAATTTTGATGTCACCTCAAAGTTGTGCCAAAGAAAAGAGTATTGAAGGAGTCACATGCACAAAGATAATAAATAATGCTTTGGCATTTCAATCATACTTGCACTAGATCTTAAGATCGTCTTAAAAGAAGAAAAATATTCCCAGAAGCGAACAAAAGAGTCGGATCCGTCGTGAAAATGACAGCAGAGTCCATTAGACACAAGTAGGCCACTGATGGCTTGCGGACAGCCTCGAGACAATAACGCAAATTGCGAACTCTTAGCTTCGGCCTAAGAAGATATTACACTGTCGACAAACACGTAGTTTGCAAATTTTACGAATGGGGAAGATGGGATGCATCGCATTAAATTAACGATCAAATATTATGTTATAGCTTTGATTGAAAACTAAGCTTATAATCTAGACAGAAAGGACCAAAGCGAAGCAAATCCATGTCGTGATAACTAAATAAATAAATAAATATTTCACAACAATCACACCAATTCTCTGGTGCCTAATTAAGCTACGAGGCTTGTGTTTTGGGTACTAGACAACGGAAAAACATACTTAAATACTTTTTTGTAAATAAATACATATTATACATAGAAAACACTCAGACCAGTACAAACACACATGACATGAAATATTGAGCGGGGATCGAACCCGCGACCCTTGATATTAGAAGTCCGACATGAAGACAACTGCACCAATCGGTCGTCCAACTACTTTATAACTTTTATTAATATGGCTTTGATGTTAAATAAAGACATATACGCTGTCTCGGTAGACGTTCACAGTTCGGACACTAATGGATTCATGCGGTCGATCCACCTGGCACTAATTCCGAATGGCCTGGGCCGTTCCTTGTTTGACAGGCTAATGGGCGGTGTTCGAAGACCTATTGTGACCTGTGTTATAAACACATAAAAGACCTTAGACATAGGTCGTTTACGCTGCTCATGGAAACAACATAAGGGTGTTCGATAAAAGTTACAATAACTGGGAAAGGTGAGAGGAAGATGACATTCACAAATCAACGAAAGTAATGACGAATTCGGTGTGACATGTTTTAAAACTCAGACTTTAAACAGAATGAAAAATGCATAAAAGACTTTGAGCTACTTTCTTTTCTGTCAAATTATTACTTGCAAGCGTAATTAAGTACAAAAATAATTTGAAACAAAATAATACGTATTGATAATGTTCGCAATATGTGCTTTCCAAAGGTCGCAAAACATAATGAATAATACTTTCACTAGGTACTGCAAAACCAGAAATGGCGCAAAAACTGCGAACAACTTTCAACCAATAGCACTACACCAGATATGTGGAGTATTTTCACTTTTATACAAAAAACTCAATAGACCAAACTGTGTCAGTGACCTTACGATGAAAGTGTGTTAGAAGAAACTAATTTACGAATTTGAAATAATAGCCTCTACATCGATATCAATAAGAGCTAGTTAGGCGAAAATCAAAAGATTGCGCGATAAAAAATGATTGGTACCAAAAATAGAGACAGATAATAATAACTTTATGATGATTATTGATGATGAATGACTGAATGAGTGGCTTTAGAATCAGTAAGTGAAAGATTAGTTAGAAAAGAGCTGATACGAAAGATTTCGAAACGGTAATTTGTTCTCTTCATTATTAGAAACTTTTATGTTAAATCTGTGTTCTGTTCTGTCTAACCTTAGAACATAGAATATATGTTTAGCAGAACAGAGTACCTTTGTTTTATTATGATGACCACTTTGGTGTAATGGTCAAGAAGTTGGCCATTAACCAAGAGGTCGCGAGTTCGATCCCCGCACTGTACAAACATTTGTGTGCATAAACATGTCTGTTTGTACTGGTCTGGGTGTTTATATGTATATTTAAGTTTATTTGTAATACTACTGTTGATTCTGATATCTGTAACACAAGTGCATTAGCTACTTGTACCACG
The DNA here is from genome assembly GCA_963921415.1 of Pyrausta despicata. NCBI lineage: Eukaryota > Metazoa > Arthropoda > Insecta > Lepidoptera > Crambidae > Pyrausta > Pyrausta despicata. The sequence continues at coordinate 792,417 of OY992850.1, read as the reverse complement.
GTGTCAAATCAATGTACCTAACTATGTGATGTTGTTGTAAATTTAATTTATTGATTGAGTCATGATGGTCGATACGACAGGGAAATTGGAAAGAAAAGTAAACAGCTGATATGATTAACAATAATTTAAGTAGGTACCTTGGTAACTTGGATGATGAACTAGTTTTCACTCAGTCAATATGTATTTTCTCTAGGTTAACAATCATTGCAGTTGCTGAAACATGTGGCCTTTGAAAAGGCGAGGCCACAGTGGCTGACGGACAGGAATACAGTGGATACAAATAAATCGGTTTTAATGTCGTGCTACTGACGAAAATAAAAAGTAACAACAAAGATTTTAAATAATTAGGTTCGAGTCATCTTCGTGAGAGTTGTCTGCACCAGTTTTCCATAGCCAATCTACATACGGCACGTCTTAAATGTCTAAAATCTAAAATTGAGTTAACCACGCCATTTACTTTTATTGCTTAAAGATCGTTTTTTATATATTTTTTATAAATAATAAATAAATATTTCACAACAATCACACCAATTCTCTAGTCCCCAATTAAGCTACTAGGTTTGTGCTATGAGTACTAGACAACGGATAAACATACTTAAATACTTTTTTTTTGTAAATAAATACATATTATACATATAAAACACCCAGACCAGTACAAACACACATGTTCATGCACACATATGCTTGTACTGTGCGGGGATCGAACCCGCGACCCTTGGTTTTAAAGTCCGACATGTAGACCACTGCACCAAACGGTCGTCGATTTTTGACATTTACATTTTTTGACATTTATGACTTTAAAGAACTAGATGTGCGATAAGTTTACAAGGTCTGATTAAAAAAATACTTAGTTACATACCTTATGAGCAAAGAAACATGTTTCTGTTGCTTTAAGAGTTAACACTATAATAACTATTTATACAGTGGCGTAGTACTACTAATGTCTATTTTGTCTTAAGGTGCATATTGCGCAGTTATCAAACTATGAAGGTACTTGTGAATGAGGTAATCTCATATTGCGTCGAAACGTCCTATTAAGCTAGTTCTTAAACAAACGAATTAAGGGCACTGCGTCTGCTCGGCTAATTAACCGCACGCCCTTGGACTTTATTTGTTATTTAAGTACCTAAGTACGATACAGGGGCAAAAATGATCGACTTCTCATTGACATTTCGTTTTGTATTGTTGTCAGTACAGGTTCAACTAAACACTAAATATTCTAATGTAGGTATATTAGGTTGGTTGGTTGGTTTAATTAATTAATAAAAAAAACGCGAAAATAAAAATGAGATTCTACTAGATTCTAGACTAGATTCGCAACTAATGTCTCTTTTAAAATTAATAGGGACGTTAATTGCGAATCTAGTTTTGATGGCCAAATATACTTCAGTAATTTCTGAAATGCTTCAATATTCTGCATAGATTAGATATCATGAAATTATCGTTCAATAGTGGGTGGAGGAAATGTAGCAATCCATTATCCCATTTCAACAGAACACTGTTTGACATTTGTGCGTGAATTTGTCCCCATCCTGAATAGCGAGCGTGCAACTTGACACCCCATTGTTTCACTTTGTCCACCATTTTTTTCCTCTGTCTATCAACAATCACGTCTCGTGACGTCACGCACACTATCGTTTTTGCGGTTCATCAATATAACAAAGGTTCGCCATTTCAGCGGTTTTATGTTTGTGGAATAGCTATTTATAGCCGCTCATGTAACAGATTACACTTCGTTTTTGACAGACAAATAAAATTAGATTTTTGTGGGTATGCATTATCATGCATACCCACAAAAATCTAATTTTATTTGTCCTAGCTGTTTGGAGGATTCAATCGTCTAGCATTACTTTCGCAAGTTTTTAAAACATTACTAGCTGACCCGGGAAACGTTGTTTTGCTATATAAATTATTTCTCTCACCACTAAGGGAGTAAGGGGTATGAAAATAGATGATGGCCGATTCTCAGGCCTACTCAATATGCATACCAAATTTCATAAGAATCGGTCAAGCCGTTTCGGAGGAGTACGGGAACGAACATTGTGACACGAGAATTTTATATGTACATATACAGAAGATTGTTCAGATAACTTCCTTTTGAAAGGTTCTTTGGCAACTTTCGTATAGACTGACATCAATGAGTTTAGGCCTAGAAAGCGATAGTGATTTAGTTGCGCAAGATTCGAATCTCAGGCGGTCGTTGACCGGCGCGTCGCGGGGAAAGTGTAAGTACTTAGCATGTACCTAGCCCACTTGCGCGCAATTACCTCCCGTGTGGACTGGGCCGATAGTCTGCTTGTTTGCCAGCACAAGGCTTCATCTCTCCTGGTCCTTGACCAAGTACAGTCAACGTCAATAATATTGTGGCACTTTAGTACCATGTCATAATAATATTTAGAGCATTCTCCTTGTCAACCTGCGGAATTCTGTCAAAGTTATTTTAACATGAACCTAATATAGTGTTACTATATTTTTGACGCTGACTGTACCTATGTACGGCAGGTATCGCAAAAAATCATAATGTCTACTGTTTAGCTTGGCTTGACCAGAATAAGGTCTACCAAGTTAACACACATGATAAATCAATGACGAAATTCCTTGTTTTGAAACAAATAGATTCCCTACATTTCCTATCAAATAAGTTGGTAAGTTTGATAACTTTAAAGGAAGGAAGTACTCAAACAGCCAGTGAAAAACTGACCATCACAAAAAAATCATTGTTATTTGCAAAATAATTAGAAAAGATGATGGTACTTCTACCATCTAGCCAGATGGAGTGAGAATATGTCATTCATCCAATTAAACCAAGTGCAATAAGTAGATGCCCCGTTGGTGTAGTGGCAAAAGTTTCTGCCTTACATCCCAGTGGTCCTGGGTTCGAATCCCAGGTCGAGCCAAAATTGTTTCTGAGATGTGATTTCTCTGTTGAGATTGGCCGCCGTGGTCGAAATTGGCCAGGAGGACTATTATTATTATTATAAGTAGATGCCCCCACTGAAAATTGAACCAAAAATCTCTGGGTTTTAACTCGGTGCTGAGAACATGGAGTTTCTGACTGCGTAAAGTTTCATGTGAAGTTAAAAAATTATAGTATAACTGTATGTAAATAAACAATCAAGTTTTAAATAGAAGCTTCCTGTAGTAGGTTCATTTTAAATGAAATCAACAAAATCTTATTTAGCAAATTAAACCCTAAGAAGACTTATCATCAATTTGACATTATATTCATTAAGTGAAATTCATAAGCTTAACACCTACTACTTATGTGCTCATAAGTAGTTTTCAAATATCAGCAAAAAAGGATAAGATTATCAAATTTATCAGAATTAAGTCCTTAGTCAAATTTTTGTTTATGAGGCCCTAAAATCCTCTGTGATAGTTAAATTCCTCAAATCAAATCATATTTATTTCAAAATTGCCAATATTTCAACACAGAAGATATCACAGTGTTTTCCATGCCGAGCTGGTCGTCTGTTGGTAAAATGAATGAATATCATAAAAGTAATAAAAATTTTACTTTCACAAATCAAAATAGATTTGTGCTGATACAAATTTTTTTTAGCTATTTCAATTACATGTAGAAATAAAGCACAACAGATTTTATTGTTGACATTAAACAAACTCAACTTAAAACTCCTAACAAACTTCCTACTGAATCATGCCATAAAAATTGAATTTAGTTAACAAAACCAACTATTATTATAAATATTAAACTCTGAATGTGACCACAGCATGATTCTTCCAATTCCAACAAAATAAACTCGCTCTAGAGGGAAATTACAAGAAAAAGTGCAGATCAGGCAGTGGGGAACTACATTTGGAATTCAGAAGCTTAATATTTTAAAATAGGTGAGCACTGCTAATAACATAAACATCCTATGAATGCATTAAGAAATCAGCTAAAAACTTATACAGGCTATGCATCTCGTTTGATACATTGAAGGATCCAAAAATTAATTGTTTTATTGCAATGTGATGTATAATCAGATTCTGAAATAGTATTCGATAACTATGGAATTTCACATTTAAGAAATAGGTTGTGGTCTAATAACAAGTTTCTAAGATCAAGCACTGACTGTGATTTGATTAAAAACAAAAACAGGCATATTATTATCTGTTTTCGTAGCATGTCTGGAACTTGAAAGACACTTACAAGTTAGTAAAAAACCTTTGTAAATCAGCTGACATCGGTCAAGTATCACACAATCACAGTTGGGATTGCACTGCGGTGCACTAAATTACAAAACAAGGGCAAAATCACTAACCTCTTCCCGCCGCTTCAGCCACCTGCCGCAAGGACTTTCCTCCAGGATTTCACTTTCATCCTCAGAGTCTTCCCCGCTTTCCCGAGGAGACTTTCGCTCCTTGTCGATGCTACGACCACCAGACATAACACCGATTTCACCAACACTTCCACGAACAATGCCACCACACAGTCAACTAATATCTCACAGACGTTTTCAACCAGAAAACACTGGATATTTTTCAAAATACACTTTTTCTCGTAACCATAATACCCAAGGTTGTATTACTTGTAACGCGAGACGTCACTAGGGTTCCATCCCAAACCATTATACGAAAAACTGCACTCGTTTGGAAACTAGCACTGGTTGAACAATAATGTATGAGATTCACTCTATATTAAGCGAGAACGCACAGCCACTGCAGCGAGCACACTCATAATAATTGAAATAAATTGTTCACCGGCGCAACTTTCGACGTATTTCAGTTCGTTCGACACAAATAGAACCATAGACTAAGCTAAGAGATGTCATTTTTTTTTCTCGATAATTTCCATAGACAATATCTTGGCTATAGACTGCAGACAAAATACATGTAACAAATTAATAAATTTGATTTTAGGAACGAAAAATTTTTGTTTTATATAACAACGAAAATCATTTAAAATAAATATTTAATTTTCGCGCTGCGATAATAGTTTGCGGTCAAAGCACAGGACTACAACGCCATCTATGAAAATTTGTACCTACCACAAAGATGCTTTCCGCTCGCTCGAGCGTTAAAAAAAGTATGTGTCGTCGCATCGCATCGCAGAATTCGTAGAACAAAATACATTGAAGTTATGATTGAAGTTTAACCAACACTTCTGAAGTTCTATTAAATACCAACAGATGGCACAACGCTACTTCGGCATTGGGTATTTCGCCGTTTTTCCGGAAACGGAATTAAGTGTGCTAAGTAATGGTTTTTTAAAGTTATTTTCTTTAGCGCGAAAACCGTATCTCATCTGTGCCGAAAACTTTTCCCACTTAGTCTATGCCATTGCATTTTTAAAATTAAATTGTGTATTAATATTTTATTTTAAATATGTGATATCATTTTATTTTATAGCGATAAAATAAAAAGGAACTGTGTGCGTGTTCTAAGTGAAAGTCTTAAAAGTGATTTGGCAAATTACTTCCTATTTGTCATTTGGACGACCACTTTGGTGTAATGGATACGAAGTTGACTATTAACCAAGAGATCGAGGGTTCGATCCCCCCGCACTGTACAAAAATTTGTTTGCATGAACATGTCTGTTTGTACTGGTCTGGAATATGAATTTATTTAAGTTTATTTGTAATACTACTGTTGATTCTGATATAAATTTGTGACACAAGTGCTTAAGCTACTTACCACAAAGTCAGGTCAATGTATGTGATGTTGTTGTATGATTATATTTTTTATTTATATATCTACCTGCCGTTGAATGTGAAAATCCACAGGAAAGTTTGTTCGCACCTAGGTTCGCAGTTCATATTTTTATTAAGAATGAGAGAGAAAGGGTTTTTGACCTGACGTCATCAGTGAATAAATGAATTTAAATGAGATGGTTGAATTTGTAGGTTTACGTAGTTATTAGGTACCTAAGTACTTAGTGATAAACCAAAAACCAATCAAGCAACTATGCCAACACAACTTTGATAAATCTCGGATTGCGTGCTTTTATGTTATTTTCAATGTTTATTAATTTGATTTTGTAGCAAAATAAAAATTCACTTTTATATGTATTTACAGATCATCTAAGGTTGTCTCGTAAAAAATCGGACGTTGACACAATATTCAACATTCTGAGGGTCGCATGGATTGCGTCATTTTCAGAATCCAGTCTTTTTGTAGTTTGGAAAACAAATAAATAATTTGCTTAAGATATGTTTTTTTTTCTTTATGGCTTTGTGTATCGTAGCCATTATCAAGTAAAACTTATGATATTTTCTAAGTTGATCTTGCATCAAAGCGTTATTATTTTTATCTATGTTTCGGCGTTTTTACGTAGCCTTATGCAAAATAGCTTAGTGGTAAATAAGTCAGTTAAGTTATGAAAACCAGCAGAATGTATTTAGTTTTATGATACACAGTACTTTTTAAAAGACTAATAGCCTAATGCTGAATAAGGCACTTAAGTAAGGAAAGCCAGCATAATGTATTTAGCTGTCTGATACACTGATTAACAGGAAGGTACTGAAACTAAATGTAAGTTTGTATGTAGTTCTAGATTGGTAGGACCAAACTTGGTCATGAACTCATGTGGGAGCTTATTTGCTTAACAAACTAGGGTGCTCTGTTCCGAACTAGGTAGCCAGCGTCGGCGTATTACGGCTTATTCCTCATTCTGTTGTAACTTTGTAAGGGCTGAGGCTGAGGTCCTGTTGAGTATCTAGCTAGTTTCTTTATTGTTTGGTAAAAAAATGTTGCTGAACAAAAATATAGATTATAAAATTTTTAATAGGTGTACCTACGTGTACTCTTTCCATACATTATCCAAGTTCAACGTTTTAAGGAAACATGTGTTTTTTTTATTTGGGATAGGTTTGCTCTTGACCTAAACTAAGCCTAAAGAAGCAATGACTGAGTCTACGATGGAGCGAGCTCACCTAGAAGATGCCTGTTCACTCTAGCTTTGAAAATTTCTTAGTTTGTAATTGCAGGGAAACACTGACGCAGTTAGTTTATTTACTATAAATTAACGACACTTCCTTTATATGGCGCCACGACTTTACAACATGCTAATCCTATTAAATAATGATATCACTCGAGTTACTTCCAGGACATTTAAATAACTTGCAATGAAATGGCTCGATCAATTCACATACGACAGCTTAGAAAAAATATCTACTCAATTACCGGACATTCCTAAAATACAAATGTAATCACAAATAAAAACACACACACACACACGCATAATGTGCTGAATAGGCTGGTTTAGCCTATGTAATTCGCATACACACAAACACTAAATAAAAATGAAATTACTAATAAAGCGTTTGAGGAGGAGCCTGACAACACTGACTCGCATAGCACAGGGAAACCTTATACGAGAGCAGATCTAATATTGTATGCTTCATATGTGTGTTCTTAAATAAATAACATTTGCATATACACTAACTAAGGTTTGCAAATGACGATCCTTGCGTATTAATACGACAGATCTGTGTCAACCTTGAGTTGCTTTTGCATGAGCTTCCTATTTAATATTGCGGAAGGCGGAAGCGAATCCCCTGCTTCCTCTATGTTGGCTTAATAACACTGTTTACTGTTATTTAATCCACATAAGACACACTGAAACGTACAAACTCTTTGTTTCTACACAAAATGAGATAATATTGAGTTGTGAGAAACAGCAAGGCAAATCAAGATCAAAGGCAAAGTGTATCTTGGTAATTAAGTGATCGCGAATCTCATAGCTTAGTACTGCGCTTTGATTAGAGTGTCACAGAAACGAATTAAGGTTTAACCTAAGCTCAATCCAAAATGTTGCTACTGACTGATCAAATAATCACTCTTGTTGTTTGAACTAACAACTGGTTATCATGTCTAAACGCGATCTATTTTAATGAGTATAAAGTACTCACTACTCGACGTTTCGGCTGGATTGCATACAAGAGCCGTGGTTACGAGCTGTCAGTCAGCTCTACTCATTAATATAGATCGCGTTTAGACCCGATAACCAGTAGTTAGTGTTAAAATGCAACGCGAAAGTTTAAAATCATATCTTGTCGTTTGGATTCAACAGCCACTTTGATTAGTTTAGATTAACCATTTATTGAAATGGATAGGTAGCATAGCATCCAAGAAAAACAAATTATCTTGATGAATAATTCTCTAAAACTGTTAGTTTTGATACAAAAGCCAGTGATTCATGTACTTACTAATACAGCCACTGTTTCGGACTTTGATAAAACATTAAATATGTGAGAAACAACACTACAACTTCTGTCTAGTCACTAGCTAGACTTTAGTGTATGTAATTAATTTATGAACTACTATAGAATCATAATGCAGTGCTTTACTTACTCGTACATCATTCTTATTGTGCAATTTATATTATAAAGTTAATCAAAATATATATTTTTAAGTAATAATGTTATTTTCAAAAGTTCATCAAAAACACACCTCCTTTCAAAACTTAATGTAGCTAATCATCATTGAACAGTTTCCAGTATCGTGATTATAAGTCAGTTTGGTGTAATGGTCAAGAAGTTGACTATTAACCAAGAAATCGTGGGTTCGATCCCCATACTGTACAAACATTTGTGTGCATGAACATGCCTTTTTTTTTTTTTTTTTTTTCTCGCTGGAAAATTCTTTACGCATACCTACCGCCCTCGGGGGAGGGCAGTAGGTTATGTGGGACTCTCCCCGATTGGGGCATACCCACTAAAAACCAGCGGCGTTCTCGGGAGCCATGAGTTCGGGGCCACGGGTCAGCGCCATAAGCACTCATCCGCGGCCCTTCACTGACTAGACCGACACACGGTCTCACCCGGTCTGGAGAGGGCACAATACCCTCCGAAGGAGGGTATCCTCCGGCTTGTTGTCCCGATGATGCGTAGAACGCATTACACACCATCGCGCCTCTTAGTGGGAAGCGGACGCCCCGCGTCCGCGACCCGAGGCACAGGGAGGGGCATGTGCAGGAGGTGGCGGTTCCTCCTGCGCCCAGTGCGCCTACGGCGCATGAGGAGTGCGTCAGCCGCAGCCTCTCGCTCTCGCTCCGCGCTCTCCTTCTCAGCGAGCACCCGCTCACAAAATGCGGCCATGGCTCGCCAAGCCTCCCTGTCTCCGACCATACGCCGGACTATGGAGCCCAGGCTGAGGTCAGTCCCCACGTGTGCTCGGAGGGCACGGCGGTCGGCGACCCACGCTGGGCACACCTCAAGGGTGTGCTGTGCCGTATCCTCCGGAGCATCGCAGTGCCAGCATCGGGCGGAGGGTTCCCTGCCAATGCGGCAGAGGTATGACCCAAAACACCCGTGGCCTGTAAACACCTGCGACATCCGGTATGTCACTTGGCCGTGTGGACGCTCAACCCATTCTGTGAGAACGGGGAGCACGGCTTCAGTGACCCGGACGCCAAAGTGGCTACTGGCCAGTCTACGGCGCCACTGCTCGTGGGCTAGCTCCAAGAGCTGTCTCCTTTCCGTTTCCACCTCCGTCGGTGCAGGCCTATTGCCCTGAGATCTTTGATCTCCCCGCCACTGGAATAACGCGGCGAGGACCAGGGAGTCGAGATCCCAGGGGAGGCTGCCGGCCAGGACTAGCGCAGCATCGGTGGAGGTGGTGCGGTAGGCTCGCGCTAAACGCAAGGCCAATATCCTTTGAGCCTTCCGCAAGACTGTCACATTCAAGGACGAGAGGGCGTCATGCCAGACCGGGGCACCGTAAAGTGCCATTGAGCGGACCACCCCTAGGTAAAGTCGTCGAGGAGCCGTCGACGGACCACCCAGGTTTGGCAGTAACCGACTCAAAGCACCCGCGGTGGCATTGAGCTTGGTAGCGAGCTGACGGAAATGGGCCTGAAACCGCCACCTTCCGTCAAGCACAAGCCCAAGGTACCGGATGGTGGACGAAACGGGGATCAGAACCCCATCCACCATCAACCCAGAACCCGCAGGCGGCGCACGCCGGTGCCCGTGAAAACACAGGGCCTCGGACTTCTCAAGCGCAACCCGTAGCCCCAAAAGGCCGATTCGGTGAACCATCATCGCGACCCCAGCAGTCGCACGACGTGCAGCCTCGGCAAAGGAATCCCCGCGAGCTGTCAGCAGGGTATCGTCGGCGTAACAAGTCATTGAACAGTTTCCAGTATCGTGATTATAAGTCAGTTTGGTGTAATGGTCAAGAAGTTGACTATTAACCAAGAAATCGTGGGTTCGATCCCCATACTGTACAAACATTTGTGTGCATGAACATGCCTGTACTGGTCTGGGTGTTATAATTATGTATTTATTTAAGTATATTCGTAATACCACCGTGGATTCTGATATCTGTAACGCAAGTGCTTAAGCTACTTATCGCGGAGTCAGATCAATGTATGTGATGTTGTTGTATATATTTAAAAAATATATATTTTTTACACGTGTTTTTTATGTTACAATTTACAATAAAATAATGGTACAACCACGTCGAGTGACCCGCGTCAGAGCGCCGCGCACAAAGGAGCATTGAACAAAAGAAACAGTTCCCCTTAAAATTAAAATATGAAAGTGTAAAAGAATTTTGCTCGTAGCGTCCATTTTTAAACTGCGTTCTAAATTGTAGGATAACATGGGCAACAACTTTATTGCAGAGATAAAAATGAAAAATATTTTGGTGTTATTTCATTTGCGTAGTTTCTTCCACTGCCTGAAACATAATCTATTAACAATAATAGTTGTTTTCTTACTGATTAAACATCTGTTACGTGAACAGTTACGTTCTTATTTCGTGCTCGTACGAATAGAATAGAATAGGAAAGGAAGAGAACACAATATTTAAATAGAATGTAATGTATTTTTATGGGTACTAAACACATACAATAATAAAACAAAAATATTTTAAAACAGTGCCAACATAAATAAATAAAAAAAGATAAAATTCATTTATTTCGGGTCACTGAGACCCATAATAATAACCACATAAAGATTGGATTAAAATATAAAAAATAGCATAAGTCGTGGCAGCTAGATCCAACCACGATAATGGTTTTCAGCTTGAATCTTGGAGGGTTAAAAAATTAAAAAAAAACACACCACAGATAACTGTATTGACGCACTTTAGCAACTACATACTCTATTCAGTGGTATTATTGACGATCTATGCTTAAACCTATCATAATAGAATGTTAGCTGCTGTCCCAATATATAGAATAGTTTTGTGTAGCCTTTTTTAATAATAATAATAATAAATCCTTAATTTCAGGCAACAGATTTCAAAAAATACAGGCCCATATTATACGAGTAAATACCTTACGGACTTTTTATATTGCTCAAACAATTTAACAGATTTTACCTCTATACGTAAGCTATAAAACAATAATAATTATAATAATAGTCCTCCTGGCCGATTTCGACCACGGCGGCTCATCTCAACAGAGATCAGCCAACTACGCAGGAGATATTATAGTGCACAAGTGTGAGCGCAATACACAGGTGCACTCACTGTTCTATCACTCTCAAAGTTCGGTGAGACGGGAATCCGACATGACCGGAGAGAGATCAGGCGCAGGACCAACGGCTTAACGTGCTTTCCGAGTACGGGGGTGCAACACCGCCAACTTCCTAACTCCGAGCTGTTTTTGAGAAATTCATGACAGAAAATCTCAGAAACAATTTTGGCTCGATCTGGGACTCGAACCCAGGACCTCTCAGATGTAAGGCAGAAACTTTGCCACTACACCAACGAGGCAAAAATAGTAAAGTAATTGAATACAACTTTAAGCGCGTTGGCATGTTGCACAGACGAAACGGAACAAAAGCAAGAAACGCCTCGACATTAAGTAGTTTTTCACGCGACGAGGCTTAAACGCGGACTTAGCCCGGCCATATTTTACACGGAGCAAGTCTAGGGTTGGCTATAGTTGTTTTCAGAGTGTAATATTTAGTTTTTTTGCATAGGGTATGTAAATTTATAGCGATTAGCGTCATATTATGTAACTTTAATTGCTCAGTTGATAACACTGGTCGGAAGTGTTGGTTCGGTTGCTATATTTAAGCCTATCCTGCGTTTGAACAACATAAAAAAAATTAAAAAAAACATACAACAACATCACATACATTGATTTGACTTCCTGGTAAGTAGCTTAAGAAATCGCTACAAGCAATAAGACCGCCTAAATTGTACATCTTCACTGAATCAACAGTGGTATTACAATTAAATTAAATAAATACATACAACACCCAGATCAGTACAAACAGATATGTTCATGCACACAAATGTTTTTACATGTGCCAGAATCGAACCCGCGACCTCTTGGTTAATAGTCAACTTCTTGACCATTACACCAAATTAATGTTTTTACGCATGAGAAAAAAACATTTAAGTTGGTGTGAAATTAATGAATAAATAAATATGGATTTTCTGTTATATATCTATTAAAATCAAGCAAAGCGTCAGAATGTTTCATAACACTTAACACTTTGACAACAGCTTTGGTCTAGTGGTCTGAGGTGCAGACAGCGAAACAGGCTTTTGCGGGTTCGAACCCTTTTTTTTTTTTCTCGCTGTGGAAATGCTTTTACGCATGCCCCCCACACATCTGCAGGGGGGTATGTGGGACTCAACGGCTGGTGTGCAAGGCCGTAATACCCATTAAAACCATGGGGGGTGCCATGGGGTCGCGTGAGCATTCACCACGGCACCCCGGCGGATAGCCCGAGGGCCACAAACTCCTTGGCGGCGGAGCAAGGTGTTGGGCTCCGCCACCTCCCGGCCGCAGAGGATAGGGAGGACGGCAACGACACACCGCATCTCCTCTTCCTCTGCGGCCCCACCGCAGCGCCATCCAACGATGCGCCCCCGTTTGGTCGCGGGAGATAGGACGCACGGCAACGACACACCGATACGTCTCTCCTCCCGCGACTGCACCCGACTGCGAGAGACAGACAAAACTGTCTCCCACACCCGCACCCCTGGACGCATCCTGCGCAGGCCACCCCAAGCCCACGTGGAGCGTCCCCTCCTTGGATCCCGCTTAGCTTCACCGTGGGTGGCAAAGCCACGGTTACTGAGCCCCCCCACCACAACAAGGTGGAGATCCCTCAGGGGGGTGCGGGTTCGAACCCTGCTAGGGGCAAATGTTTGTGTGATGAGCACGTGCATTTGTACCTAAGTCATGGGTGTTTATAAATGTATTTAAGTATTTCTATCCGTTATCCTAGTCACAAGCTAATGCTTAGTTGGGGATATGTAATTGGTGTGTTCGTTAAAACAATTTATTATTATTATAACTTAAGTTTTTAAATAAAGAGTCTGGGGATATTCTCATGATCTTCTTTTCTGGCACTCCTGGTCCCGTGATAATAACCTACTTGAATAGCTGGCGGCAATGTAACAACGAACTGAAACAAAGGCCGAGTGACGAAGAATATCCAAGACCTATTGTGTCAAGTTAGGCCATGCAAAGTAGAGAATTAATTAGTTTTGAGCCCACTTAACCACGTCCGTGGATTCCAGAGCTATACTGATGGACTTTAGGACTTTATTCTCTTTGTGTAAGGTTTACTTTTTGACACAGTATCGTTACTGAAAGGAAACGTGTAAGTAAGAATAGAAATAGAAATACACTGCTCAACAAAGTCTAGGGAACAAGCCAACTATATGACTTTATTTGTAAAATCTTCTTTAAAAAAGTACTGATCTCTTTGAGGTAAACAGGTAGGCTGAATGTTTATCAAACGTTAATCGAATTTATAAAAAAAAATTAGAAACAAAAGAATTTTCTAAAAGGCGGGAATCTTTCACTTTGATTGCTGTGTAGTGATACTGTATGAGAATTTTAAAGATAAAAATTTGTTTTATTGTTTTATGATTTTATTGAAAAACAAAATTAACTGTTGTTATTCGTAACTTTTGCGACTACGGCCATTATGTCACGACGTCATTTAACGCGGGAAGAAATGATTCGAGCTGTAGGAATGTTGGAAGCTGGGCTACCCCAACGCGAAGTTGCAGCTGCTCTGAATTCTCACGCGAGCGTTATCTGCAGACTGTGGGCACGTTACAGACTTACTGGCCATGTAGCCGAAAGGCACAGAGGCAGGTATAGGGTTACTACGGAAAGGCAAGACCGTTTTTTGCAAAATGTCGCAAGGAGGCAACCCACCATTACGGCTCGTCAGTTGGTAGAAGACCTCCAGTCGCAGCACCAGGTTGCTATCAGTGACCAGACTGCTCGGAGGAGACTCCATGAAGCTAATCTTCGTGCTCGCAGACCACTAAGAGTGCCCGCGCTGCGTCATGGAAATCGAGGACGTCGATTATTGTGGGCACGTGAACATTTGCAGTGGACCGTAGATCAGTGGGCACATGTACTGTTCTCCGATGAATCTCGCTTCGGATTTCATCCAGATTCAAGAAGAGTGCGTGTTTGGCGGATTCCTGGTCGGCAGAGTCCGCTTCAAAACCCACAGGAGGTGCATCCCTACCAAGGTGGTACAATCATGGTGTGGGCTGGAATCCGCCTGGGTGGACGGACGGGTCTCGTTTTGATCAGGGGAAATTTAAATGCAGAGCGATACTGCGAACAGGTAGTCCAATCCGTGGTTATCCCGCACCGACAAAATCTGGGCGCAGATTTTATTTTTATGCAAGATAATGCACGACCACATACTGCGAGTCAGGTGATGGATGTGTTCCGCGAGTACAACATCGAAGTGCTGGAGTGGCCTGGTCAGTCCGCGGACCTCAATCCCATTGAACACGCGTGGGATTTACTAAAGAGAAGTGCTTTTAGAAATCTCCCTCAAAATTTGAACACAGCAGATGAACTTTTTTCACATATCTCCAGAGAATGGAGTCTTCTTCCACAAGAGACAATCGATAGTCTCATAATCAGTATGCCACGACGATGTCAAGCTGTTGTTAATGCCTTAGGGGGTCCAACTGATTATTAAAAAAGTCCCCGCATATTTGTTCTTAACTGTAATGTTTTAATTTTTAAGAAATTTTATTAAATTAAATTTCTTTGTTTAGTTCTGTAATACACTTTCTTTGTTTTTCATTAAAATTACCTCGTAATTCAAAAACTGAATCCTTTATTTATATACGCAACTAATTAAGCATTAAATTGCGCATCGATTGGTATATAAACTTTAAAACAAAAATATATAAAAATAAAAATATTCCCTAAAAACCTCCTGTTCCCTAGCCTTTGTTGAGCAGTGTATTTACTTACATAAATAGGGTACGACTAACATTGGATTTGTTGGTCATCTTACAATAGTACTTAAACCTATTTAGCCGTGTCAAACAGCATGAAAATTAAAAAAAAAGGTCCAATATAAATTAATTTAAATGCCATTTTTGTTAATAGTCAAATAAAATGACATTAATTTTACCTTATAGTAGGAACACCAAGCTATTTCATGGTAGATACATGCTAAACGACATTATTACGATTTAGACTTACTGCCGACGGACACATATACATTCGTCAGTGACTCTCACGGTAGTCGGCGCTGGCTTGACCACTGTGTCGTGACAAGCGCGGCAAGGGATAGTGTGTTAAGTGCAGCCGTGATTCATGACTCGTATTGGTCAGATCATTATCCTATGATATTAGAGTGTAATATTGATTTGATAAGACCTAAGGTTAGATTGACGAACCCACACCGAAATGGTATTATTTGGGGGGAAAGAAACACTTCTCAAATTGATAAATACAAAGAGTTCTGCCATTATAGACTGAGAGAGTTACATTTCCCCTTTGAGTGTACCAAATGTGCTGCATAATATCTGTCGCGAAAAGAATCATTTGTGTGTAATAGATAAGTTGTATAAAAACATTATAGATATACTGAGTAATGGTGCATTGTTTTGCCACAACGTTCCAAGTAGGAAAAAACGTAAACAGGTTGCTGGATGGAATAGACATGTCAGGGACGCTCACAGGAATGCTCGCCTTAGTCTCCAAATTTGGCAATATTACGGTAGTCCACATACTGGGCCCTTTTACGAAAATATGGTTGAATCCAGGAGAATTTTTAAGTCTAAACTGAGATGGTGCCAAAACAATCAACAGCAAATCAAAATGGATATAATTGCTCAACACCATCTCAGCAAGGACTTTAGACAATTCTAGAAGTCAACAAATAAGTTAAACCCTAAGCCGAACCTGCCTGTGAGCGTGGCTGGAGTTGATAATCCAGTTGGCATAGCTGAGATTCTTAAAAACAATTTTAAGGTGAAATCGCCACTCGGTCCTGCGGCTATGATGCTTGATGACAATAAACTCTCCCCACACCACCGTAATATTAGATTTACCGCTAAAGATGTGGCGCGTGTAATAAAAGAGATGGTTCATGGCAAGTCCCCGGGGCATGACAATCTGAGCGTCGAGCATCTACGCTGTGCAGGAGTCCATCTACCGAGGGTGCTATCCCTGCTCTTTAATTTATGTATGAGTCATTGTTACTTGCCTGAGGACCTTATGCGAACAATAATAGTACCTGTGATTAAAAACAAAACTGGCGATGCTTCGGACTTGTCGAACTACAGGCCGATATCATTGGCGACTGTAGTGTCAAAGGTGCAGGACCGCTTGCTTGATCAACACCTGGCTAAGCACATAAAACTAAATGATGCACAGTTTGGTTTTCGGCCAGATTTGTCTACTGAAAGCGCTGTGCTGTACCTCAAGCAAACGGTCCAGTACTACACATCCAGAAAGACGCCAGTTTACGCCTGTTTTTTGGACTTGTCCAAAGCATTCGACCTAGTGTCATATGATGTACTATGGGAAAAATTGAAAAATGAGACTACTGTACCTTATGAAGTTGTATCAATGCTCCGATACTGGTACAACCACCAAAATAATAGTGTGAGGTGGGCCGGCGCCTACTCAGACGTGTATAGGCTGGAGTGTGGAGTGAGGCAGGGGGGTCTCTCATCTCCTAGGCTCTTCAACCTATACATGAATGCGCTGATCGGGGAGCTCAGTAGCACTAATGTCGGCTGTCATATAGACGGCGTGTGTGTGAATAATATTAGTTACGCGGATGACATGGTGCTGCTGAGTCCCTCGATCGGGGCGTTGCGTAAATTACTACGCATTTGTGAGTCCTATGCTGTAACCCATGGACTCAGGTACAACGTGGTTAAGAGTGAGTTTATGGTGTTCAAGGCTTTTAAGAAGTGCCCCCTTACAGTATCTTCTATTACACTCAACGGGTCTCCTCTAAACCGCGTGTCACATTTCAAGTATCTGGGGCACTGGGTCACAAAGGATCTATGTGACAATATGGACATAGAGAGGGAGCGCAGGGCGCTGGCCGTCCGCTGCAATATGGTGGCTCGTAGGTTTGCTCGCTGTACTCGGCATGTTAAGACGACTCTTTTCAAGTCATACTGCCAGTCCTTTTATACGAGTAGCCTATGGGTAGGATATACGCAGCGGGCGTACAGTGCGCTGCGTGTACAATATAATAACGGGTTTAGGATGCTGATGGGGTTGCCGCGGTATTGTAGTGCGTCCGGCATGTTCGCCGAGTCACATACTGATAGCTTCCATGCCATCATCAGAAAGCGGTGCGCATAGCTTTTACATCGTCTTCGTGAAAGCACCAACAATATCCTAAATGTTTTTGCGGATAGGTGGGACTCTCCGCTGCTGAAGCACTGGATTAGCCTCCAAACGTTTGTGAGGTAGGCTCAATTACACTCAGTATCGGACAGTACTTCCGCCAAACTTTTGTGTTTTTTTTAGATAGTGTTAGATACTTAACTTACTAACTTCTAATTATTTTTATATTTTACTAACAAAAGTATGGGTCTGTATACTTTTCTGTGTCTGTTACCTGAAATAAATGATTTATTATTATTATTATTATTAAAATAAGGAATGATAATGAGGACATCAAGCCATTACTTTAAGTGACTGGAAAAAAAAGAAGCTTTCATAGGTATAATGACCAATGAAATTATTATTTTTACTACGTGAAACTAGTTTTACGTAAAAAAAAGTATTGCTTGCCATAAACTTATTACTTTAAACTAGCTGTGCCCTGCGGTTTCACCCGCATAGAACCCGTTTTCTTCGTATCGTACAGGAACCGTAAAGTGTTACAGGAACCGTGAAGTGTTACGCAATAAAATGAACCTATGTGTTATTCCAGGTTATAATCTATCTATGATCCAAATTTCAGCGAAATCGGTCGAGTAGTTTTGGCGTGAAAGAGTAACAAATATCCATACACACAATCTTTCGCATTTTTAATATTGTAGGATGTGTTGAAACATTACACGTACCAATGTGATGCATGAACACATCACCTAAAGTGTTTACAAGACCCAGTCATTTTATTTATTTATTCATGTATACATTAGTGAGTTACATTATTCGATTTAATGGTAAACTGCCAAACTGCTGATCAGTTAGTCGGCAGACGTTCTCGTGATCATCTTTTGATTTAAATGTAACATTATTTCAAACATAAACAGGTATACTAACTTATAGTTATCATTATCATCATCAGCCCAATTTTGTCTTGGACGTAGGCCTCCTCCATTTTCTGCCATGACTGGCGGTCTTGTGCCCGTGTCATCCAGCCATGTCCTGCGTGTCGTCGGATATCATCAGACCATCTCTGGGGCGGTCGTCCTTTTCCTCTCTTGTTGTTACGAGGTCTCCATTCCAGGACTCTTTTTGGCCAACGGTCGTTTGCCATTCGGGCTATATGTCCAGCCCAAGCCCATTTCTTCTTCGCTATTGTTGCAACTATATCTCTTAACTTAGTTTTCTGGCGTATCCACTCATTGCGCTTCCGGTCTCGGAGACTGATTCCGAGCATTACCCTCTCCATTCCTCTTTGCGCAACTCGAAACTTTTCCGCGGACTTTTTGGTAAGAGACATAGTTCCAGTGCCGTAAGTGAAGACTGGTGATATGCACTGCTCGAATACTTCCGACTTGAGCTGGAGTGGCAGCTTGCTCTTAAAGACCCTTTTGTTGGCTCCGAAGGCTGACCAGGCCTGCGAGATTCTTATAGTTACTTATAGTTAACTATCCTATAAATGCCATAGTGCTATGTAGCCAATATGTATTACAGTATTGTATTATATTATAGTCATGCACGTCTGTATGCACGACTCTCCAAATATCTTATCTGCATGCTTAGAGAACTTAAGATTCAGCTTCAACTTCATAGAAAAGTGAACTTACTGACGCTTTCCCCTCAAATTTGGGGGAAAGTGTGCTGATAACGGCGTGGCATTACGGCAGGGGTGGAATATATGGCGGCGTCGTAAAGGTTTGCAGATTAAATGAAGGGAATAATTAAAATCACACGAGCCATCGTCGTTCAGTGCGGTCAAGTGGCCGAGGACCGAGTTTGGTTAGTGCAGGAATGTTTGGTAAAGTACGGATCTAAGTATCATTTTGTATTTTATTGGGATAGATTTGCTCTGGACCCAAGACTAAGCTCAACGAGGCAAAGACTGAGTCTGCGATGGAGCGAGCACACCTAGAAGATGCCTGTTCACTCTAGCTTTGAAGATTTTATCATTTTTACCGACTTCAAATGCGACTCAGATCCCGTTATGTTTTTTTAACACACTTTTATTAGATCGGGGTGTATGTATGTATGTATGTATGAATGTATGTAACGGAATTTTTAAGCTCAATTTTCACCAACTTCCAGAAATCGGATTAATTTGAAACTTTGCACGCGTATTACTCGTAAGTACCGATGACAATGCAATAATTTGATAAGAGTTTTTCATTATCCTTATTAACTAAAAAAATAATAAATAGTTTAAAATACTAAAAGTAGCACGCTTTTATTGCTAACTAAAAAAGGGAAGTATGAAAACGTCATAAAGTGCACCCCACGCTTTTTACTCTACTGTAATATAAATTCCGTGTACTCAGAAATTATTTTCTCTTTTTTAGTTAGCAATAAAGGCGTGTCTTTTTAAAGTTTTTTAAACTATTATTTTTTAATAAATAAATATTACAACAACATCACATACATTGATCTGACTCCGTGGTTAGTAGCTTAGGTTTAGGTACTTGTGTTACAGATATCAGAATCAACAGTGGTATAACAAATAAACATAAATAAATACATATTACACACAGACCGGTACAAACAGACATGTTCATGCAAACAAATGTTTGTACAGTGCGTATCGGACCCGCGTCCTCTTGGTTAATAGTCAACTTCTTGACCATTACACCAAAGTGGTCGTTATTCGGTGCGATATTGCAACAGGTTTCTATTGAGCTGGCACTAAAATAATAACTCCAAAAGTAAGGTTTGTTTTAGCAGTTTTGTTATTTTAAACTTTAAAGAAAGCAGTAGCTGGTTGAGCTAACCAAATACGCCATTGTATACTTTAAGAGTTAGTGTAACGGCAACCGTGTAATAGAAAAAAACCTATCGTGTCAATAAAATATATGAGTTGTATACACTTGGTTTTCCAGGAGATCTGTCTGGAGTTCACCTCACACACTAATCACAGTCAGATTAAAAGTTAGGTCTTAGATTAGATTCTGTGTAACCTATTTCACATTCTGAAACACGTGTCTGTAAATTGGTTAGCGATTTCTCTGAATCAAAATGGAAAATCAAATCAAAACAGTCAGATCGAGTAGTGTGTGCGAGTGTGTCAGTCATGGAATCGTATGTGTGATTTGCATTTTCATTTATGGGAATTAGCTAATAATATTCGAGGTAATATTTGCGCTTGAATACTTATTCGGTTGTAATATATCGTAAACTCGTACGTTATTCGAAGTTACAGGTTCTTGGAATGTAACCCTAAGTCAAACTTATCACATAAGTATTTAGAGAAGCGTGACTACTGACTACGGCGTAGCACCGTAGTAAGCCGACTTATCTATAATATAAAAATGAATCGCAAAATGTGTTGGTAAGCGCATAACTCAAGAACGCCTGGAACAACATGGCCAATTCTTTTTTTATGATATTCCTTAAGTACGGGGATGGTTCTTACGGAGAAAAAATTAAAAAAAAAACGTTTTTTAATTTTTTCATCGTTTTACGTGACAACGACTTTGAGTGGTAAAATAATTTTAATGTGAATATTCATTCGTATAACATGAACCGGTGTGTATGCCTATCTCTCTCACTCTCTCCCTCTCGCTCTGTCTCTCTCGCTCTTAGGCGGGCTAACTGTGCTCGAGTGGAAGGGACGCGTGCCTTTCACTTTTTATGTCTGTCTCACTCGCTCTTAGGCGGGCTAACCATGCCCGAGTCGAAGGGACGCGTGCCTCTCACTCGCTCTCATTGTGAGCGCGGAACGTGAGCGGAGCAGCGTCACGCAGTTTCTTGAAGTGTCACCCGGCAAACCAATTTATAAGACGTTGTCACGTCAAAAACCACGGGCAGGACATCTCCTGCGGAGTCCGCTAGTAATAAATAAATATACAACAACATCACATACATTGATCTGACTCCGTGGTAAGTAGTTTAAGCACTTGTATTTCAGTTATGGGAATCATTACATATAAACTTAACTGAATACACATAACACCCAGACCAGTTACACCAGACATGTTCATGCACACAAATGTTTGTACAGTGCGGGGATGGAACCCGCGACTCGTGGCTAATAGTCAACTTCTTGACCATTACACCAAAGTGGTCGTCTAATTTAATTTAAACTATCATGTAGGTAGGATATCCTCCTTCCCATTGATGTTACAGAGTGAAGAAACATCAAGTTCCACTTGATTTACACTAATGAAATTTCGTAGTCACAAAAAGGTGTGACCAAACATTTGGTTACTTTAAAAGATACGGTAAGTTGTCGTAGCTAGCTCCTTCGGTTTGTTTTTTGCCGTCTTTTTATGAACGCGAGCAGTTTCTGGCGTCAAACGAAACTACTCAATCTTTTTTGTGTCGGCCTAAAGCCCATATTCGCATGGCTAAGACGTTGAACTTGGGTATGTTAATATTGGATTTATGTGTCTGGGACGGTCGACCTGAATCCCATATTATTTTAATAAGTTGTATCGTACGCGTTTTGTCACAATATTAAAGTGGCTAGCGGAATACTAAGCGGCAGGAGTTAGGGGTTCCGTGACGAAAATTCGGAACACAGTCTTTTTTGAGGGCGTAGTTTAAAGATTTGCATTGAATAAACATATATTAAAAACAAAACAGAAAAGTAGACAGAACAATAAATAATATGCAATGGAATAAAAGTTCTTTCAGTATGATTCGTTGAAATTTAAAGTATTTATCAATGATACATGAAGTACCTAAAATCTATATACGTCCATGCAAGTTGGTTTATCGACGGATCGCCTACACCACACTAGTTTGAACCCCGGAGTTTGCAACTTCAATACTATGTAGTTCGCAATTAGCTCACCGTGGAGTTGGGCGCGAACTTAAATGGGTTATTCAAGTGTGAACATGATAACATTTAATATGTGTGATACGTAGCTAATAAGAGTAATTAAAAAACAAACATTATTATTTATTAGCTGACTACGGTGAAGCAAAAATAGGGTTACAATTTTGTTTCATGTATCATGACTATTCAGAGAAACTAACATTTTTATTCCATGTGGATATCATAAGAAGAAAAAATCATTGGACTCATGGAGCTAACCTTCGCATGATATGAAGGTTTAAAGGGTCGAAAATGCTTTTATAAAGTACGCCTTTGTACAGTTTTTTGTATGATTTTACTTTTTCAGTCTTCATTTATAATGTTACGCCGGTGGGCTAGTGCTAAAACTTTGATCGTGTTTTTCCGTGCCTTGGAGGCGTTTTCAGCAGGCTGAAATACCATTTCAGGCCGTTTCAGAGAGTGCTCTAACGCATACTAGTTTATCGAAATTTCACCCAAGTTGCCGTTGTTTTCAGGCGCCTGAAACATGTTTTCAGTCCGTTTCGGGCCACCCTCTATCAGATGACGCCATAACCTGAAAACCCGTTTTCAGGCGTTTTCAGGACCCCTTATGGGCCTTTGAAGCCCACTTCAGTATATGACGTAATTTTTAGTAGGAGTGAAAGAGATAGCACGATTAGAGAGAGACAGCTATACTGAGAACATTCCAGAAAGGTGTGACAGAGACAGCACAAGACAGGGATAGCACTATGATGCCGAACATTCGAGAAAGGTATAGGCTAGGCAAGACGGCATTTGGAAGGATCCCGAACAGTCTCGTACTGGGTAGTAGGTACCTACCGAATATTCGAGAGTCCTTGACGGCCGGTATATAAGGAGCCCGGGAATGCGTCCGAGTTGGAGTTTAATTTGGGAAAGCGACGAGTAAACATCGAAGCGAAAACTGCGACAAGAAGATTTTTGAGTGCGATATAAGTGTTTGTGTACTAAGTGTTGTAACGTAAAGTGTGAACAATAAATCCTACTCTACTTCATCGGTTTAGAAGTGCATTTCAATCTAGATCCCACACCCCTAGAACGTAACATTTGGTGTCAGAAGTGGGATTGAAAATGCCGATTACTCCGCGAGAAGAAGAGAAGGAGGGGATGCAGACCCGAAGCCGCACCGCTGCTGGAGACTCTGCGGGCACCGCCGGAATGTCAGACACAGCGGTACCAGCTTCAAGGACGCCGGAGATAGACGTCAACGCCATTCTGATCCTCCTGAAAGAACAGGCTAGAAGGCAGGAGGAACAGACCAGAAGGCAGGAGGAACTGGCTAGAAGGCAGGAGGAACAAGCCAAAATCCTGCAACAAGAGCTACGGGTTCAGCAGGAGGAACAAGCCAAAATCTTGCAGCAAGAGCTACGGGACCAGAAAGAAGTCCTCCGTGAGGTACACGAAGTAGCTGCAGAGTGGAAAAAGGAGATGGCTGAGGTGCAAGACAAAATTGTGGGCGTTGAAATTAAAGTTGAAAACCACGAGAAGCGCCTCAATGGACTGAACGAAAAAGTGGAGGGCCAGGAGAATCGCCTCCAGAAGTTGGAGATCAAAGTGGCCAACGGCACCACCAGTGTATCAGGTGCACCAGCCACAGGAGGTGAAAAGTTAAAGGTACCTCTATTCGATGGTACCTCTTCGTGGGCCGCATACAAGCTCCAATTCGAGATGGTTGCCGAAGCGAATGGCTGGAGCAAGGACTATGCTAAAACGGCACTAAGTTTGGCGCTGCGGGACGAAGCTCTAACTGTTCTGGAAGCGTTAGGAAAGGAGAAGACATACGACCGTCTTCTTGAAGCTTTAGAGGCACGCTTCGGTGACAGCCATCTAGAGCACGTTTACAGAGCTCAGCTGAAGAATAGGACTCAGGGGCATAATGAGTCGTTACAAAAGTGGGCACTTGAGATAGAGAAGCTCGTCCGGAAGGCGTACCAAGGTTCCGCAGCGACTTTCATCGATGGAACGCTAGTACAGGCATTCATAGATGGGATTCGGGACTTTGAAGTGAGGGCTGCTGTACGGCTGGGACATCATGGGACCTTGAAGGATGCGCTCGCCCATGCCCTGGAGGTGGAAGCTGTACGCCAAGACTCAACAAAATCCTTTAGGGTGCGCGAAGTTGCGGCCAGGGAGCCGATTGCTCCACCTCGAGAAACTGGGCCTCGATGCTACAACTGCGGGGAAAGAGGACACATACAATCAGGCTGCCCAAAAAGATCTTGGAGGCAACGGGACTCGGACCGAACGGAGAGGCCAGCAAGCTCTGATAGTTCAGAGCGGCAGCAGCAGGGAAACGAGTAAAAGCCAGGACTGAGGGACGAGTGCTGGCTGGTGGTCAAAATGTCCCAGTTTTGATCTCGCAGGCGAACGACGGGAACAGTCTGGCTGTCAAAGGAGAAATTGGTGGAGTACCATGTCACCTTACTATTGACACCGGAGCTTCTCGGACCGTGATCAGTTCTCGACTGCTGAAACACCTATCCAGGGATCATCTAGTCCGACCAATGCATCTTCAGCTGCAAACGGCTACCGGCCAGTACATCTCCGTCCAGGGGGAGCAGGAAGTGTCAGTGAAGATTGGAGAAAAGAAGTACTGGCACAAAGTCATCATTGCTAACATCGTAGATGACTGCATTATTGGTCTTGACTTCATGAGGAAGTACGAGTGTAAGATCGACATGAAAGGAGGCGTGCTGAAATTTGGGGCTTATGAAGTTCCTATGGAAGGTGGAGTGAGTGGACATGTCTTCTGCGCTAGAACGACTACACTTCAACCGAGATCGCAAGCCCTAGTTCCGGTGACATTGCCGCACGGTGCGAGACAAGGATCTCATTCCTGCGTGTTAATAGAGAAAATGGACGGCAGTAAACCATGGATGCCAGCTCGCACAGTGGTAACGACGTCATCTGCAGCATTTATAAGGGTGCTAAATCTAAGTGGCACTCAACACGTCATAAGTAAAGGAACCCTTATGGGAACATGCGAGGCAATCTCTTGGATACGGAGTTGCCATGGGTCGAAGGAGAACAAGTTACAAGAAGAAGTTGTGGAAATTGGAAAGTTATTGGAAAACTGCCAAAATGATCTCACAAAGGAAGAACTTCTTAAGGCACGTAATTTGCTAAAGCGCTATAGGAGCGTCTTCTCTGCACATGACAGTGATATCGGGAGAACTGGAGTAGTGCAGCACGAGATCGACACCGGAGATGTCATGCCTATTCGACAACGACCGCGGCGAGTTCCAGTAGCTCGAGAGAAGGAAGTGGAAGACATGATCGAGGAAATGAGGAGAGATAAAGTGATAGAACCGTCGACAAGTCCTTGGTGTTCTCCAGTAGTCTTGGTGAAAAAGAAGGATGGAACCATGAGATTTTGCGTAGACTATCGTCGACTCAACGATGTGACTAAGAAAGACAGTTATCCATTGCCTAGGATAGATGACACTTTGGACACTCTGCATGGAATGAAATGGTTTTCCACGTTGGATTTGAAAAGTGGCTATTGGCAAGTGGAAATAAAAGACAAGGACAAAGAGAAAACAGCCTTTTCAACCGGTAAAGGACTTTGGCAGTTTAATGTAATGCCGTTTGGATTGTGCAACGCACCAGCAACGTTTGAGCGGTTGATGGAGCAAATACTGACTGGTCTCCTGGGTGATACGTGCCTAGTGTATTTGGATGACATCATAATTGTAGGCAAAGATTTTGATGACCACCTCAAGAAGCTGGAACAAGTTTTGTCCAAGTTGCGCGATGCTAACTTAAAACTAAGTCCGAAGAAATGCTCATTCTTCAAGCGCAAGGTTAACTACTTGGGACATGTGATTTCATCAGATGGCATCCAGACAGACCCTGAGAAGATAAGTGCAGTTAAGGACTGGCCGACACCGAAAGACAAGACAGCAGTACGTCCCTTCTTGGGACTTTGCTCGTACTACCGACGATTTGTAAAGAACTTCTCAGATATAGCAAAGCCTTTGCACCAGCTGACAGAAGAGAAAAGACAATTCAACTGGGATGATCAGTGTGCAGCAGCTTTCTCAGACCTCAAACAGAGACTTTGTGAAACACCGATTTTGGGATATCCAGACCCAGAGAACGAGTTTGTTGTTGACACTGATGCAAGCAATACTGGCATTGGAGGAGTCTTGTCACAGAAGAAGGGTGATCAGGAAGTTGTGATCGCCTATTTTAGCAAGTCGCTATCGAAGCCGGAGAGAAACTACTGCGTCACTAGGAGAGAATTGCTGGCAGTCGTCAAAACTCTGCAGCATTTTAGTAAATACCTGCTTGGACGCAAGTTCCGAATAAGAACTGACCACGCTGCTCTAAAGTGGTTGTTAGAGTTTAAGAACCCTGAGGGTCAGGTGGCACGCTGGATCGAACAACTGCAGGAATATGACTTTGTCATCGAACATCGCAGTGGAAAGTCACATGGCAACGCAGATGCACTCTCTCGAAGACCTTGTCCTGATGATTGCAAACACTGTTTAAGGCAAGAGGTTAAGGACTGCGTGAAGATGTTGAGGACAGACACTGTTAGCGAAGAATGGAGTGATGAAGCAATGCAAAAAGCACAACAGGAAGATTGCGATGTAAAGCCCATTTACGATTGGATCAACGCTGGGGCGCCCAAACCAAGGTGGTGTGAGGTAGCTCCGATGAGTACGGTGACAAAGAGCTACTGGGCGCAATGGGAAAGTCTGGTTATGCACAATGGCGTACTGTGCAGGAAATGGGAGTCAGAAAACGGAAAGGATGCTCATCTTCAAGTGGTTGTACCAAGAAAGAGAGTCAGCGATGTTTTAAGATCCTTTCACGACGGCGCTTCCGGTGGACACCTAGGAGTAAAAAGAACTCTGATGAAGATTCGGCAACGTTTTTACTGGATAAACTGTCGGGACGACGTGGAAGACTGGTGTAGGAAATGTACTAGCTGTTCGTCAGTTAAGGGACCACATACACGCAGTAGAGGTGCGCTTAAAGTTTACAACGTGGGAGCACCTTGGGAAAGAATTGCTTTAGACGTCGCAGGCCCGTTCCCGACCTCTGACCGTGGAAACAAGTACATCCTGGTGGTCATGGACTATTTCACCAAATGGCCTGAGGTATTTGCCATTCCGAATCAAGAGGCAGTCACAGTAGCGGAAACTGTAGTGTCTGAAGTGTTTTGTCGGTATGGTGTGCCTCTTGAGATCCACAGTGATCAGGGAAGAAATTTTGAGTCTCTGGTGTTTCAGGAGACTTGCCGAGTCATGGGAATTCATAAAACTCGGACTACGGCCTATCACCCACAGTCAGACGGAATGGTTGAGAGATTCAATCAGACTCTGGAACGACATTTGGCCAAAGTAGTTGACAACCATCAAAAGGATTGGGACAGGCATATTCCGCTCTTTTTAATGGCATATCGGACAGCAGTTCATGAAAGCACGGCCGTAACTCCTGCGTGTGCTAATTTTGGAAGAGAACTACGTTTACCTGCAGATCTTCTGACCGGACGTCCTCCAGATGCACCAAAGACGGTTTCGGAGTATGCAAGTGAACTGCGAAACCGGCTTGATGATGTTCACAGGCATGTTCGTGAACATGGATTGCAGGCCAGTGAGAAGGTGAAGACCAGATACGACCGGAAGTCTAACCAGACGAGGTTTGAGGAAGGATCATTCGTGTGGCTACATAACCCTATGCGTCGAAAAGGAAAGTCACCGAAATTGTCGCCGAGTTGGGAAGGGCCGTACAAAGTAGTCACAAGGATCAACGACGTCACTTATCGGATACAGCGCAACGCACGTAGCCCCTGTAAGATTGTTCATGTGGATCGGTTGGCCAAGTACCATGGAACGAATGATGCTCGGGACGAGCATGTCTAAGGAGGGGGTAGTGTTACGCCGGTGGGCTAGTGCTAAAACTTTGATCGTGTTTTTCCGTGCCTTGGAGGCGTTTTCAGCAGGCTGAAATACCATTTCAGGCCGTTTCAGAGAGTGCTCTAACGCATACTAGTTTATCGAAATTTCACCCAAGTTGCCGTTGTTTTCAGGCGCCTGAAACATGTTTTCAGTCCGTTTCAGGCCACCCTCTATCAGATGACGCCATAACCTGAAAACCCGTTTTCAGGCGTTTTCAGGACCCCTTATGGGCCTTTGAAGCCCACTTCAGTATATGACGTAATTTTTAGTAGGAGTGAAAGAGATAGCACGATTAGAGAGAGACAGCTATACTGAGAACATTCCAGAAAGGTGTGACAGAGACAGCACAAGACAGGGATAGCACTATGATGCCGAACATTCGAGAAAGGTATAGGCTAGGCAAGACGGCATTTGGAAGGATCCCGAACAGTCTCGTACTGGGTAGTAGGTACCTACCGAATATTCGAGAGTCCTTGACGGCCGGTATATAAGGAGCCCGGGAATGCGTCCGAGTTGGAGTTTAATTTGGGAAAGCGACGAGTAAACATCGAAGCGAAAACTGCGACAAGAAGATTTTTGAGTGCGATATAAGTGTTTGTGTACTAAGTGTTGTAACGTAAAGTGTGAACAATAAATCCTACTCTACTTCATCGGTTTAGAAGTGCATTTCAATCTAGATCCCACACCCCTAGAACGTAACAATAAAAATAGTAAGACAGTGGGTTTCATATTAATTAAATCATACGAATTTGTAACGCCAAGCCTCAGCCACCATAGCCAATCATAGCCAATCATAGCCAATCCTAGCCAAGCCAGCCAATCCTAGCCAAGCCAGCTAATAGGAAGCCACCGCCAAGCCAGCCAATAGCAAGCCACCGCCAAGCCAGTTGACGCTCCCCACTACAACTTCCGCCAGCCGTGCGCCCTTGGGTGGGAGCAAGCCCTTATAACGGCCAGACAGCTCAGTCTAGCCACTTTTGCCCTCTTAGCCACTGAATAGGCCGAAACTCTGCCAATTTGTATTTTGATAGTTGATTATAGCCTAATCTGTGTGCTTATCGTTTCGCCTGGTTTTTTATTTATGCCACTCATTACAAATTATTAAATTAAAGAGTTTGCCATTGAGAAGGTTTAAAAGCTCACTACGGCAATGGCTAATAGAAAATGCATTTTACTCTGTAGAGGAATTCCGGAGTCATAGTAATAATAAATGATGTAGTTAAGCTCCCACTGATACAGTAAATGGTAGATCCATGGATACAGTTCTTTCGAAATATTAGTTTTAAGACATACTATATTTGCATGCTGTAGTTGTACGGTTAAATATGTATTAGTGAGAGGTCCTGGGTTCGAATCCCAGATCGAGCCAAAATAGTTTCTGAGATTTCCTGTCATGAATTTCTCAAAAACAGCTCGGAGTCGGGAAGTTGGCGGTGTTACACCCCAGTGCCTCGGAAAGCACGTTAAGCCGTTGGTCCTGCGCCTGATCTCTCTCCGGTCATGTCGGATTGCCGTCTCACCGAACTTTGAGAGTGATGGAACAGTGAGTGCACCTGTGTATTGCGCGCACACTTGTGCACTATAATATCTCCTGCGTAGTTGGCTGATCTCTGTTGAGATTGGCCGCCGTGGTCGAAATCGGCCAGGAGGACTATGGTGACTGAAATGAAATGACCAACTTTGTAAAACTCTATTTATCGCAAATAAACATGATTGATTGATTGATTTAAAAAAAAAACTAAGTCTAATGAAACGAAGATGCCATTAATTTTATTAAGGATCCTTTTGAAGGTTCGTAAGAAAGAGACAGCTGTGTCCTTAACACAGATCAAACATAAATACACCATGCTCAGATACAACTCGTATCGGAGCTTTCTCATTAATTGATGACGTGCTCCAATCAAATAAAAGTCTTCCCACAAATTGGAGGTATAAAATGGCTATAAAATGTGCCAATGACAAGTTTACTCAATACATCACGGGAACAGTGTTCAAAAAAGAGATAAATAGTAATGGGACTCGAATAATAAATTTGCATTAGAATCATTCGAGTCATCTCACTTAGATTAAGATTCGAACAAAGGTTATGTTTTTTAAATCACTAGGTACAAATCAGTTTCTAAATTTAATAATTGTAAATATATTGCTTCGGAAACTTTTGCTAACAATGGATCCATCTCAATACAAATAAATACTCGTACTAGGCCTATGGAGGTAATAAATAGTCCTCCTGGCCGATTTCGACCACGGCGGCTAATCTCAACAGAGATCAGCCAACTGCGCAGGAGATATTATAGTGCACAAGGGTGAGCGCAATACACAGGTGCACTCACTGTTCCATCACTCTCAAAGTTCGGTGAGACGACAATCCGACATGACCGGGGAGAGATCAGGCGCAGGACCAACGGCTTAACGCGCTTTCTGAGGCACGGGGATGTAACACCGCCAACTTCCCGACTCCGAGCTATTTTTGAGAAATTCATGACAGAAAATCTCAGAAACAATTTTGGATGAGCCTATGGAGGACTACGAGTACAACACTATTTTTTATTTAATTGTTTTAATTAAAACTGATTAAATAAATGTTCGTTAACCGAAGGTTGCAAGAAAGAGATCACTACAAACTATAAGACCGCCTAAATTGTACATCTTTCTTTGTTAAACTTGTCTGTATTATCTTTTGTGTTGTACAATAAAGTGTTAATCTATCTTTCTATCTAATTAGGTAGTTTTCGTCCCTGACTTGCATTAACAATCAAATTAATTTTGAAACATCCTCACGCAATAATTCAAGTTGGCATTCTCAATTGGGTTCGTCTATTTATATCGTGATTGGTACTTGACGCCAATTAAAATTGTAAAACAGGAGCCAAGTTTAGGAGTTGGTGAACGAGGAAGGGGGAGGGGTGGGCAACCGAGACCCCTTCAACCGGCAGAACGATTTCACGAGATTAGATGTTAATTTAAATGGAACTCTAACCGTCTTATGTTTTAAGATGTTATCTCGAATCCTATTAAGAGCTGTTTCATGTTGAGGATGGTACAGCAAATTTGGAACAGACATTCCAGTTCTTTGCCGACTGAACTAAAGTTATTTACACGTAACTAGTTGGTAGCGCAACAGAAACATCTTCTTGAACAAATAAGTTGACGATTTCTCATATGACCTGGACAAATTTTAGGCAATCTTTACAATGTTAAGTCCATATCTGTCATAACTATATATAGCTATATAAAAGAAAGTGGTGTTAGTTACACTATTTCTAACTCAAGAACGGATGAACTGATTTGGCTGAAAATTGATGGAGAGGTAGCTTAGAACCAGGAAACGGATATAGGATACGTTTTATCCCGTTCGACCGCGATTTCGAAAACAAAAGGATTCCACGCGGACGAAGTCACGTGGGGCCACTAGTAGTAAGATAAATCACAGGGTATGTGATCAAAACGCTGATGGTTTCTCCTCTGTGCTTTAACCTTCACTACTCATAGTCCAGAGAGTTAGTCATCTAGCATTCTGGACGTTTATCTAGATTTATATAGATTTGGGAGGACGGCCGGCACACAGTGGCAAACCACTTGTAGTACATTTCATTAAATGATGTGACTTAGCACCAGAATAAAGAAATTTATTATTATTATTATTATATATTATGTGATTATTATTATTACGTTTCCATTTTTGGGACCACGGGGTCCCGGACCTTTGGAAGGCGTACATGCGGCCGAAGCCAACACGCAGAGGCCCGTTAGACACTTTAATCTAAAGGAAATTAGACACCAATATATTATTATTATTAAGAGTAGCCTAGAAGGCGCTACTGCTTCCCTCTCGGCACTTAAAGGATACAGATCATTAGCATTAGCTTTCTGATCTAAGACCTTCATTACTCATAGCTCATACCTCACCTATCTGGAAGTGTCTGGTCGGTAGGGTAATTTAATTTCGAAAAGACAACACTTAAAAAATTCTTTTCGGCTCCGGTCATCGGGGAGGAATCGAACCCCCGACCTTTGGAAGTCCGGTCCAATGCTCTGACCACTGAGCTACCGAGAACCTTAATGGAATCGTTGAATTTTGTAAGTGCTTTTTAACGCTTTGAGCCAGCTTTGATTCCTCCCCGATGACCGGAGCCGAAAAGAATTTTTTAAGTGTTGTCTTTTCGAAATTAAAAAATAGCGTTGTAAACGCGAAAAATACTTAACAAATAAAAAGGGTAATTTAATTATGTATTGGAATTTCATTTGTGACTGTAAATTTTAATTGCGATTTTAATTTTAACTCAGTTTGTATTTTAATTTTTGATTTGTGATGGCAACTTTAACTTTATATTAATTTTCATGTTCATTTTGCCTTTAATTTTGGTATTAATTTTAATTTTGTGTTTGATTTTAATTTTGATTTTAATCTATACATATAATAAGACTGTAAAAGATCGATTTCTGTACATTGAAGATTTTTATGAAAAATTGTTACAGGGGGTCTTAATTACCGTAATAGAAGCCAAAACAACAATTTTTAAAATTTTTGTCTGTCTGTCTGTCTGTCTGTCTGTCTGTCTGTCTGTCTGTTTGTCCGGGCTAATCTCAGAATCTACTGGACCGATTTTGACGGGACTTTTTTTATTTGACTCAGTATCACCTGGAGAGTAAACTGGGATATAAATAATCACGCCGATGAACTTAGGGGGCAGGCAGGAAATTGAATCTCAGAATCTACTAAACCGATTTTAATGGGACTTTTTTTTATTTGACTCAACATTACTTGGAAGGTAAAGAAGGATAGAAATAATATTACATATTGATAAATTCTGCCCCCAAAGGGATAAAATAGGGGTTGCGAATTTGTATGAAGCCCGGTCGCAAGAAACTAACATCCACGCGGACGAAGTCGCGGGCGGCCGCTAGTTTAATAATATTTGAATAATTAAGAACCGACATTAGCTTTTTCTCATTTACTAACCATACTTCAAGCTTCAAGTTGCTCGTAATAAACCAATTTTTTTTTATTATTTTTTTTATAGTCCAGTGAAAAGGTCATCTAACAAGACCCCGTACCTCAAGTATCGGAAGACGGCACACATCGACAAAAAACTTTTACGTTTGTTAAGAGTAGCCAAGAAGGCGCTACTGCTTCTCTCTCAACACTTAAAAGATACAGATCATTACTTAAACTTTGTGATTTAATTTGCTCCCCCACTCGCCAGGTGGCGCTTAAACAAACTAGGCTTAATTGCAGCGCTGCTGGAGTGCGACCCGATCCACTCGCAGCGGGATTAAACGTGAAATGTTAACGGCGACCGGGTTACTAACTTTGATTAAAATTAAATACGGAAGATGTGCCACCTAGGGCTTTAACTTGTGCAGAAAAATGAAGTGGTTGTTCCTAACTAAGCGTAGTAGTAAAGTGAGTAAATAGTATACGATTAACATTTGATTTAAAATGCTTAAACCTATTAGGCCGTGTACAACAGTACGCAAATTTACAAAAGTATGTTTTTATATTATTTAGCCTATATCATCCCACTGCTGGGCAGCGGCCTCCCCCAAATCTCTCCACCTGTCCCTGTCCATTGCCAACGTTTCCCAGTCCCGTGTTGTATTAAGCAAGTCGTCACACCATCGTTTCATGAATTATCCAATATAAATTAATTTGAATTTCGATTTTGATTAAAGTCAAATAAAATATCATTAATTACATATACCTAACATTACAATGATTACACCATTAGACCGCCGCGCCCGTGAGCTTCGTCTCGCAATCTCCTAGCATTATTATATATCTATATTTCATTGTTTGCGACCACTTTTTCAATGTTTATTCCATTTCAAAGATAAAACAATCTTCCTATTTTATTTAAATCAAAGATTTAACGTATAATATCAACGGTGTCCGTGTCCCAAGTTGTTTGTGCAATGGTTACTGATTCTTACAGCACTTAGCTTCCGTAAATTGCAGCAAACCTGATTTCCAGTGTTCTCTCTTTAAAATTATAATCTGGTTATTCATCTGTTGGGTTTTTAAATCGTTGACTTATCTTTAAATAGTAGTAAGATTCTACATAAAGTCCTGAAAATCAGTACGTGTTTGGACATATTATGTAGCAAGCTTATGGAATCTAAACGTTATCATTTTGAATATTTTGACTACGTGCTTACGTTGTTGTCTGATCAGTTATGTTGCTGCCTTATGACTCAAATGTATAAAAATAATTTTATTTTTATTTATTTTATTTTTATTTCATACATACATCTATCTTTACAGAATAAATTCTTTTTTTTTTTTTTTTTTTCTCTTTATTTGAGGACTTTTATACACATGTACATGCCAGTCCAATAAATGCTTATCAATTCACAAACTTAGATATTTTAATTACTACTAGGCCTATAATTATTGCTTGATCTTAGTTTAATACAATTAATAACAAACTGCAGTAGATACTCCGCAGACTGGGATGTAGGTTCAGATAAGATCTGGTGGAATAAGCCGACGTCCAACACATTTAAGCCTAGCCTAGCCACCAGCTCCAGTCTATTTTGTCTGTACTGGACACACTCCAATAAAATATGTTGTACGTCTTCCACTTGATTACATATTACACAATTTGGAGAGTCAATTATTTTCATTAAATGTGCAAATTTATTTAAAGGCATGTGTCCAGATCTCAGTCTTAGTGCAGTTACAACAAATGCTCTTTTCATCTTTCGCTTAGTAAACCATGGGATACGGGGAGGCTGACATTGGATCGTTTTATACCAAATTCCCTTTTCGAGCGAACGTTCGTCAAAATATTCTTTAAAGATGTTATGTATTCTAACTTTATATTTGGGTAAAATTTCGGAATAAATTGGCTTTACACACACAATAGATCCATCGCTAGCTGCAGCTCTTGCCAATCGATCAGCCTCCTCGTTGCCATGCAGACCAATATGTGACGGTATCCACTGGATTTTTATAACAATTTTCTTTTGTTGACATTCAACAATTTTCCTTAAAATGGAATATGCTAAAGATGTGCTTTGATTACCAGAAGCACAGCCAGCAATATGTTGAATGGCGCTTTTACTATCGGTTAATATAACAACTTTAGTATCTATTAAATTATTCAATATGTATTTTAAAGCTTCTAAAATCGCCACCAGTTCTACGGACATAATACATATCGTACCATCGACTTTAATACACTTGCCATACTTTCTATTAGAATCATAGTAGGCGGCCCCTATGCCAACTTTACTTTTAGACCCATCAGTAAAAATTGTGTTCCAGTGAAAATATTTGTGGTATATTTCTTCTAGTATTTTAGTTTTAAGTAAATTTGGATTATAATTTTTCTTTGACAGTAATACACAATTAAGGATAGGTTCAACAATATTGAGGATATCTATTTTCGTTGTCCATATGTTTAGAGTGAACATTTCCAGAACTTCGGTTGAATGTACAATTTCTTCCTTTGTATCCTCATATATGATCATTTGAAGTGGTTTTTTCTTATTGTGCCAGTATCTTTGGTAACAAAAGTTTGTCATTTCCGATAATAGTGATATTATAACATTGTTTTGCCTCGATCTAGCCTTAAGGATATATTTATACATAAGGTATTTACGCCTTATATGTAGAGGAGGGATGCACATCTCGCTTTCCATGACATGGATTGGCGATGATTTTATAAAACCACCCGCTGTTCTCAAAGCCTGATTTTGGACTTTATCTAGTTTGGCTAGATGAGTCTTTGCACTGATGTCGTATAAAAAACTACCATAGTCAATTCTACTTCTAATTAAAGATATATATAACCTGCGTAAGTGTATTGGATGAACTCCCCAAGAGGGCCCTGCTAGAACTTTTAATATATTAACATATTTCGTAACTTTTACATTGATTTCATTAATGTGTTTAGACCAGCGCAAAGGCTTATCCAGCCACATACCCAGGTATTTAATATTATTTACTACTTCTAGCTGAGAGCTGTAAACTTTCAAAGAAACTTGATGTCTTTTATAGCCTCTAGAGAAAATGCATAAATTAGACTTATTTGGCTGTAGTTCTAATCCTAAAGTTTCTAGTATGCCAGTCAAGGTGTCTAAGGCTGGTTGCATTTTGTTTACACTATCGGTTATAAGCTTATTAGAAGCATATAAAACAAAATCATCGGCATATTGCGAAATATTCACTGTCTCAATACGTTTGCAGATTTCTAGTGTTGTGATATTAAAGAGTAAAGGCGACAATGGGTCGCCTTGAGCCAAGCCCCTATTGGTCCATCTAGATGTAATTATTTTCTGATTTTCGTCTAAAGTTATATTCAGATGCCTCTCGCTTAAGAAACCCCATAGATAACTGCATATTTTTTTCCCAATCTTAATATTGTCTAGTATAGCTACTACTTATATGCACTATTTATATCTAAAAAACAAGCTAGAGTTGATATTCCTTGTGAAAATCCCAATTGAATGTGTGTTACTAAATTGGTTAGGTTATCTAGAGTGGATTGTCCTCTTCTAAATCCAGTTGTTTTGGGTGATAATATTTTATTCGATTCCACAAACCATTCAATCCGTTTACCAATCAATAAATGAAATAATTTACAAATACATGAAATAAGCGAAATAGGCCTTAATTTGGTTTCATGGTTACGGTTTACTTTAGGTATCGGTATTATGCGAATACTGCGCCATTGGCGAGGAATGTGTCCTGATCCGAAAATCTCGTTGAATATGTGTAGCAGATAAAGCTTTCCGGTCTTGGGCAAATTAAAAATCATTGAATATGTTATTTTATCATCTCCTGGAGCCGTATCCTTTTTCGTTTTGATACAATTTATAAGTTCTTGGTATGTAAAGTTGCTTTCTAATAGGGGGTTTTTTGAAACAAAGCTAGGTGGCAGGCTAGGAACATAATCCGGTGTAAGCGAACATAATAATTCTTCTTTTTTGTCAGCTGAAACTGAAAAACCATTTTGCCGTATGCCTTTGTACCATCGCATCCGTCTCCACATGTCAGACGTGGAGGTGGCCTCATTTATAGAATCACAAAATTGTTGCCAACTTTTAAATTTAGCTTTCCTTATAAGTTTTTTAACTTCTAAAATTTTATCCTGCCATGTGCTGTAGTTTGAAGGCGTAGGATTTCTACGAAAGTTTTTTAAAGTCAATCTTCGTTCCGCAACAGCTTTTGAAAGTAGAGGAGACCAATATGGCTTGGGCTCGAACTTTCTCGTAGGATCATTGCAGATTTTAACATTAGGAATACAGGTATTGGCGGCAGTATTGAGACATGTTTCAAAATTATCGTATAAAAATTGTACATTATGGGAAGAGTTTAAGTCGGACAAGTCCAGCTGACTTTCTATAAAAAGCTGATATTTTAGCCAGTCGGCTTTTTTAAAATTGCGATTTTGTACATAACTAAATTTATTTGCCATATTTACGCTGTATTTGATAATTACATGATCACTGCCTAGACTTTCTGAAGTTGTCTGCCAATTGAACTGGATAGCGATATCAGAAGAGACAAAAGTAATGTCTGGAGAGGTTTTTTGAAGATTATTGTTTACTAATTTGATTCTTGTAGGAGCGCCATTGTTGATAGAAATATACCCATTATCTAAGCAGGAGTCTAATTCATATGAGGAGTTCATATGATGAGTTCTAAATTCATATCTTGATTTATAAACTGCTAGTAATAAGCTTTTGTGTAATGTTAGAAGACAATAAATAATTAATAAACTGATTTGAACTCGTTTACCGGTTGAAACATTCGCCGCCATTTCTACGTATGTGCGTCAGCGGATGTTTCAATTGGAAACGAATAAAAAAATATCTTAGGGCTAAACATTGCTTCTAAAAACGATTGTTGAATTTCGATATTTATTTGGTTATTTAAAAAAATCTATTAACAAAGTTATTCTGTTTAAAAACGGTGTTCTGAGAACACCTTACTTCCGCCCAAAAACGCCATGTTTGATTTGTGTTCGGTGAAGTTTTTGGAGTGGTAAAATCGCGGCATTATTGGTCGAGCCTTGGAAAAGGTAAGACAGTGATCGAGGACGGTAATAGGAGCCTTGTGAGTACCTACCCAAAGTTATTGTTAATTAGTTAATAATTAACACCTTCTTATAAGTTTGCTAAATTGTGTGTAGGAATTTAAATAGAGTGTTTTCCAATATTGTTGTGCGTTATCATTTGCTATGAACGAGGCTAAAAACCCTGCTGGTCAAAACGCTTCGTTATATACATTCATACATTACATTAAAAAACAATTGATGAACAGGACGAACTACAAACGATAACATATTATGTTTTAATGTCAATTCTGCGAACTCAGCCCTTGAACAATAAAACAGATCTATGCTAGCGGCAGGCAGGGTTATCTCTAAAATTCTCGTGTCACAATGTTCGTTCCCATACTCCTCCGAAACGGCTTGACAAATTCTCATGAAATTTTTTGAGTAGGTCTGAGAATCAGCCAACATCTATTTTTCATACCCTTTAGAGATAAGGACTGACAAAGCAACGTTTGCCGGGTCAGCTAGTCAATTATAAGTTTTTAGTAAAGAAACAGTAAGCGCCCTTTTCTCACACTTAAGCTACATATCTTTTCGATCTGGCTGGGTTATCACTGTTTGAATTGGCTTCAACGTCCATTTACTTAATTCAAAAAAGTGAGAATTTCTTTTGCTCGTCTTATAGACCAGCCTTCACTGCAACAAGTCAATCCTTCAGTTGTCACAACCAGCGACTCGTGTTCGCTATTGCCATAGATAATAGCGCTCGGTGCGCCTGAGACGCCTGACAGCCGGACAGCTGACGGCCTGTCACTTGCACAAGCCAAGGTAGTAGGACTAATAGGCAGGTGTACTATGCAGGTATTATGATGTGGTAACTTGTGTAGGAAGCTGTTGTTATTGTGTCGGTAACTGGAAGAACTATTCGAATCTGTTGCCGGTTTAAATATTCTCCTCTACCTGTGACTGAAGGTTAGATTTAGATCAGTGTTATAGAGAAGGCTTAAACTTCAGATAGCTTTTAGTATGAAACTGACAGTTATGATACTTGATAAGATAGATAAAATTTTGAAATGAAACGTGCCTAAGTGCTAAAGTCGACAATATCGGTTGAGCTTACTATGCTTACAGTGATACAAGTACTTGTGGATGCTTAGATCAATGACTGTCATTGAATTTTTATAACAAGTTTATATAATATAATAATATATAACATCATATACATTGATAATCTGACTCTGTGGTAAGTAGCTTAAGCACTTGTGTTACAGATATCAGAATCAACAGTGGTATTATAAATAAACTTAAATAAATACATACAACACCCAGACCAGTACAAACAGACATGTTCATGCACACAAATGTGTACAGTGCGGGGATCGAACCCGCGACCTCTTGGTTAATAGTCAAATTAGTATTAACATTGAAAAATTACTTAGCTTTAGATTTCCGCTCAGTTACGCCGGCATAAGTACCCAACTACACTACCTGTGACCACCGACTATGTTAGAGAACAAGCACATGCAAAAAGCACCGCCCGCCCTCCCACAAATCGCATGCAAAACAGATAATGCAATAATTAGTACCAACACCGACGTGCAAAAAAACCTCAACGCGTTTCGCCGCCTCACGCGGCATCTTCAGGAGGAGATGTTGTCGCCTCGGCTGCGCTCCGACGACTAACCTGTGAACGCTGGTGAGCAGGCCTTTTATACTTTTCCCCCACTATTGTTGTGACGTACTAGCGACCGATCCGGTCCTATTATTACTAATGATATTATTACTATTTTGACGGTTAGAAAAATTTGAAAAAATATTTAATAGTGGGGACGTTGTGTAACTGACCTGCTCATTCAGCAGTGTAAGCGAATTATCTTTATTATGTTTAATTATTTCTAATTGTTCCAAAACGGATAGTTTTAAACTTTTTTCGCATGTGTGTAAAATTGAAAATGTGTGATTATCAGGAATTCTATGTCCTGTGTCTAAAAGGTGTTTCGCGAAATGGGATTTTTCGGGATGGTTATTTCGATACGCGGATATATGTTCTTTATAACGTGTGTTGAAACTACGGCCGGTCTGCCCTACATATGTGGAGTTACATTCATTACAATTAAGTTTATAAACACCAGATTTCTGGTGTTTATCAAGCTTATCCTTACCATTACATAACATTCGTAATGAGTTATTTGTGTTAAAAGCTGCGTGCATATCGTGATTTTTTAGTAACTTAGAAATTCGTTCCGACACCGGTCCTAAATAAATCAAACTAGAATTATACCTGTTATCCTTTTTATCAGGAACAGCGTATAATAAACTAGTTATGATTTTGTTAATTTTATTTTTTATTAAACTGTCAATAATGCATCTCTTGTATCCGTTTGAAGTGGCGATGTGGTAAAGAATATTTAATTCTTTTTTGTAATTAATTTCACTTAATGGTATTGTAAGAAGGCGATGTACATATGAGTTAAACGCGGCCATTTTATGTTGCCACGGATGACAAGAAGATGCATGAATGACAGTGTCAGTGTGGGTTGGTTTACGATATATTTGGAATTCATGCTTACCCTGCACCTTTGTTATTGTTAAATCTAAGAAATTAATACTATCATTCTGTTCTAATTCTAATTTAAATTTAATTTTGGGGTGAATTTTATTTATTTTATTAAGAAATAGATCCAACTGACGGTTTGTTCCGGTCCAACAAATCAATATATCATCTACGTATCTATAATAATAAAGAATATTCCTATCATGTATTAAGTATTTATTTTCAAAATTATCCATGAAAATATCTGCCATTAATGGACTTAAAGGAGAACCCATCGCTAAGCCCTCCTTTTGTCTATAATATTGATTGTTGAACCGGAAATAATTTTGTTTCATACATAATGTAGTTAATAATATGAGATCGTCTATCTCCCCCGGATGCAATCGTTGTTTTTCTAAATGGTACTTTAAAATAGTTAGAGATTCTTGGTAGGGTACATTGGTAAATAAACTATCGACATCTAATGATAACAACTTTGCAAACAGACTGGATTTTTCTCTCCCTCGGAATGCAAAGTTGTTATCATTAGATGTCGATAGTTTATTTACCAATGTACCCTACCAAGAATCTCTAACTATTTTAAAGTACCATTTAGAAAAACAACGATTGCATCCGGGGGAGATAGACGATCTCATATTATTAACTACATTATGTATGAAACAAAATTATTTCCGGTTCAACAATCAATATTATAGACAAAAGGAGGGCTTAGCGATGGGTTCTCCTTTAAGTCCATTAATGGCAGATATTTTCATGGATAATTTTGAAAATAAATACTTAATACATGATAGGAATATTCTTTATTATTATAGATACGTAGATGATATATTGATTTGTTGGACCGGAACAAACCGTCAGTTGGATCTATTTCTTAATAAAATAAATAAAATTCACCCCAAAATTAAATTTAAATTAGAATTAGAACAGAATGATAGTATTAATTTCTTAGATTTAACAATAACAAAGGTGCAGGGTAAGCATGAATTCCAAATATATCGTAAACCAACCCACACTGACACTGTCATTCATGCATCTTCTTGTCATCCGTGGCAACATAAAATGGCCGCGTTTAACTCATATGTACATCGCCTTCTTACAATACCATTAAGTGAAATTAATTACAAAAAAGAATTAAATATTCTTTACCACATCGCCACTTCAAACGGATACAAGAGATGCATTATTGACAGTTTAATAAAAAATAAAATTAACAAAATCATAACTAGTTTATTATACGCTGTTCCTGATAAAAAGGATAACAGGTATAATTCTAGTTTGATTTATTTAGGACCGGTGTCGGAACGAATTTCTAAGTTACTAAAAAATCACGATATGCACGCAGCTTTTAACACAAATAACTCATTACGAATGTTATGTAATGGTAAGGATAAGCTTGATAAACACCAGAAATCTGGTGTTTATAAACTTAATTGTAATGAATGTAACTCCACATATGTAGGGCAGACCGGCCGTAGTTTCAACACACGTTATAAAGAACATGTATCCGCGTATCGAAATAACCATCCCGAAAAATCCCATTTCGCGAAACACCTTTTAGACACAGGACATAGAATTCCTGATAATCACACATTTTCAATTTTACACACATGCGAAAAAAGTTTAAAACTATCCGTTTTGGAACAATTAGAAATAATTAAACATAATAAAGATAATTCGCTTACACTGCTGAATGAGCAGGTCAGTTACACAACGTCCCCACTATTAAATATTTTTTCAAATTTTTCTAACCGTCAAAATAGTAATAATATCATTAGTAATAATAGGACCGGATCGGTC
This sequence comes from Pyrausta despicata, assembly GCA_963921415.1. Taxonomy (NCBI): domain Eukaryota; kingdom Metazoa; phylum Arthropoda; class Insecta; order Lepidoptera; family Crambidae; genus Pyrausta; species Pyrausta despicata. The sequence goes on along the minus strand of OY992850.1, from coordinate 749,810 downwards.
GCTAGTACGTCACAACAATAGTGGGGGAAAAGTATAAAAGGCCTGCTCACCAGCGTTCACAGGTTAGTCGTCGGAGCGCAGCCGAGGCGACAACATCTCCTCCTGAAGATGCCGCGTGAGGCGGCGAAACGCGTTGAGGTTTTTTTGCACGTCGGTGTTGGTACTAATTATTGCATTATCTGTTTTGCATGCGATTTGTGGGAGGGCGGGCGGTGCTTTTTGCATGTGCTTGTTCTCTAACATAGTCGGTGGTCACAGGTAGTGTAGTTGGGTACTTATGCCGGCGTAACTGAGCGGAAATCTAAAGCTAAGTAATTTTTCAATGTTAATACTAATTATGGATTTCCGCAAAGTAACGCCTGATACTATTAATTATAATAGTCAAATTCTTAACCATTGCACCAAAGATAATGCTAATAATATAATGCTAACAATATATAGAGAGTGGTGATTAGTTGTTCATTTCGTGCACTTACTGTAAGAGTATCCCGCTCACGCAAAGTGCATATCAACGTAAACCTCTTTAATGTTTAAATCGAATTAAATATTACAATAAATAGATACTGAAGCCTTTGCTGAAAATGTGCAAATTCTTTCGAACTTTTTATTTTCTTTAAATAAATTATATTTAAAATCATGGCGGTCATATTGGTGACTTGTGACAGTCACTTGCTATTATTAGGTTTAGGTATAAAGACATAAGTACATTAATATCATTTACATGAGAATATGAGCGAACAGAAGTAAACCAAATTAATTTCAGTTGTGTACTTGGATAGATAATATAATGTAGTATAGTTACTACATTACCGTTTACAACGCTAGTGCGTTGTAAACGGATTTACTTTATGATCAAGGTTTTCCGATTAAAATGAAACGATTCAAAAAACAATACCTTGTGAAATTCTTTTCACGGGCAAACTTCCAAGAACAATCCCGTATTCATTATACTAATTAATCAAATTATCCGCCGCTCTGTCTACTGTGGCGTCGTGGCGCGTCGCTCGAATCATTCATCAGGAATGAGGAAAACAAGTATTAAAAGGGACAATCTACCTGATTCGTGAAGTTTGCAACTTTGACAAACAACTATATTCTGATTAGAAATTATTTCAAAATTCATCTTACTCTCTGTACTGTTTATGTTAGGCTTTTTATTCGTATTTAAATTTAATCTTTTTTTTTTTCATGTCGACGCGCTTACTTTTTGGACGTGACAACGTCTTATAAATTGGTTTGCCGGGTGACACTTCAAGAAACTGCGTTACGCTGCTCCGCTCACGTTCCGCGCGAGAGAGACAGAGCGAGAGAGAGAGAGAGAGAGAGAGATAGGCATACACACCGGTTCATGTTATACGAATGAATATTCACATTAAAATTATTTTACCACTCAAAGTCGTTGTCACGTAAAACTTTCGCGCGTATACCGACTTTACAGGCAACCAATTTTTTAATTCATCCATGCATGAAGGTAGACAGAAAATGGTTAAGCATCCATTGTCGCGCTGCCATAATTCTGTTACGTCTCTTAACCTCTCAAAACATTATTTGTATAACAAGGTGTGCGAATGAATTGTTGACTTTGGCTGTGGCACTTTTGAAAAGTGGTGTTTTCTTTCAAACATCGTAAAACAAACTTTAGGGTAGTGCCCACCATAAAAAGTTTGGTGCCAGAGAAGTTAAAAAGTAAAAAAAGAATTGTGAACACAAAAGATTTTTCCACCTCCGCGGCTATAACATTCGCAATCGCAATAAATAACTTACCGGTGTCTATTCTTAAAGAATTAAAGCGTTTTTTTTGGTAATTTTTTTCGATTCTTCATAGACATACAGTGCCCCCACTGAATGTCATACACATTTAAAAAAATGTATTTTCATCATACACATTAAATAAATAATGTATTTTCGGAAGACATGTTGTATTTTGTTGTTTTACTATATTTTAAATATGATGCACAGACAGAAACATATAACATATAGAAATTTCAGTTTGATACCTCCACGCGTTCCTGAGCAAAACGGTCTTGACAGACGGACGGACGGACGGACGGACGGACAACAAAGTGTCTTATAAGGGTTCCGTTTTTTTCTTTTGAGGTACGGAACCCTAAAAATCAGGTTGGTTGGTACACCCTGCATTGAAAGCAGGCAAAGCGCATTTAATTTAATTTCCTCTTCATTTAAGGAAATTTGCGATTCTTTTATTAAACGTGTTATTCTCGTTTCGTTTAGTTAAACTACCTAGTTCTGTTTTTGCAGACTCTATTCCAAAGGAGTCCTCTCTATGTCGCTTTGTCGAAGAATACCGGAATAATGTTTTTATTTGCATTTTCTAAATATATTTCCTCTTTACTTTAATTGTTTATTGGACAAATCACCAACTTGTTCTTGAAAACAGAGTAATAAGTGAAATTAGAATGTTATTTAGTATTAAATACAAAATATTTGTGTCATGTACTTCAAGTTGAATAGGAAATAAGTCAATTGGTATTACCACATTAAGTTAGGTAAAACTTCTACTACTACTACTAGCTGACCCAGCGAACTCTGTTCCGAGTTATAGGCAAAAAATAAGCAGAATTTGAATTTTATTAAATTAAATTTTTTTTTCGAACACGATAAAAAGTATCCTATGTCCGTTTCCTGGTTCTAAGCTACCTCTCCACCAATTTTCAGCCAAATCGGTTCATCCGTTCTTGAGTTATAAATAGTGTAACTAACATTTTCTTTTATATTATATTGTTTTTCCTGAATTTTTTGTCTAGCTATCACCCTAGCTATATTTAATACAAACAACTATACAACTTTATTATCCATTGGTTTATGTCCATGGTTTTTCAGACTCGTAACTTTAAAGGCACAAACAAAAACATAATTTAAGCACTTTACCGCCGAATGCAGATTGCCTGAGTGCGGCTTGAGTGTCGTTGTATTCGGAAAACGTAGTAAAATCTACAATGTACGAGTTATTTGCAAAACATTGTCGTCGAACAATATCAATCTGGCTTCTTTGTGTCGGACCAACTTGCAAAGGTTGTATTTAGCTACAATGTTTGTTAGTTTTACAAAACGCATTTTAACCTAACAACCTTGTTGTATCTCTCGCTTGGTTATCTTATAATTTCTGTAGAAGTAAATAGGTGAAAAATAAATTCGTTTTTTTAATCTAAGTTCAATGGGTAAGCTTGGCCATGTCTGTCGTAGAACCGACGAGAGGTGGAGCAGGAAGGTTCTCGAATGGAGACCACTCTTAGGTAAACGTAGTGTGGGACGCTCCTCGGCTAGATGGACAGATGGCCTGAAGAAGGCAGCTGGTAGTGACTGGATGCAGAGGGCGGGAGATCGTGCGTTGTGGCGCTCCTTGGGGAAGGCCTATGTCCAGCAGTGGACTGCAACAGGCTGATATGATGATGGGTAAGCGCTGAGCCCTCATCACATTTGACGTTAGGAGTGAAGTTTAAGGAAATCAAGAGTGATAAGGCTAAAAGAGGAAGCACACTACGTCTGGAAATATCAGTCAGAGGCACTAGTTAGGTTATCTTGTCTCTAACTGCATCTTTTGCTAGCTTTCTTTAAAGTTGATCACAATTGCCATTGTAAGTATAAGGTATGCATTTGTCGTTCTGTAGAAGTGGCACTTTACAAAAATCCCCACATTCACTTGGTAGACTAGGAAATCTCGGGAAACTAGATTTGTGCTCAAATCGGATAACTGAGTAGATATGAAGCAGACCCACTCGTCGTGTGGTGTAAATATAACTTATTTAGTATAACTCATTTAATTTAGTATATAAGGGACACGTTTATCCGGGTTAACTTCTTCTTTGCGTGTCGATGGAACACAATAAATTATACCGTGGCAGCCCAGAATTCAGCCACTTGTATTGCGGATCGACTGCAGTTCATTAAATCCGCTGGCGTGCAGGTGTTGGGGCACGCCGGGCCCGATAGTAAGTGTGCCGTAATTTGCACTGCGCCGCAAACACAGTCCACATCGGAGCTTGCCGAAAACCCATGGAAAAAACGATGGAACCCACAAATCCTGGTTATTGTGAAATCAATTACTTATGCTATCTTTGGACGCCAGGAAGTCGCAGACCTCAAACCTAAAGATGATGATAATAAACATCAGCACTTATTGTTACCTCACATACGAGTATAGTATTTAAGAACTAACTTCAAGTTAAACAGCTCCCGAATGAGCCAGGTAAACCGCTGGTTAGCTTTAACGGTTCGATGGAGTTTGACCAGCTAAGCCAAGAACCACGGTGATTAAATTATCTTTCAAATAAAACAAAACTGCTTTGAAATCGGTTCATCCGTTCAGGAGGTATATATCACTTACAAATACATACAAACACACGAACAGACATAGGGGTCAAACTAATAACACACCTCTTTCTCGTCGGAATATAAAAAAAACCTAAAATAGGCGCTGTTAGAAGTATGTAATAAATAAAATAAATAAATAAATATTTCACAACAATCACACCAATACTCTAGTCCCAAATTAAGCTGCGAGGCTTGTGTTATGGGTACTAGATAACGGATAAACATACTTAAAAACTTTTTTTGTAAATCAATACATATTTATTTATTTATTTATTTAACATATTTATTGCAAATATACATATCATAGAAAACACCCAGACCAGTACAAACACACATGTTCATGCACACTTATGCTTGTACTGTGCGTGGATCGAACCCGCGACCCTTGGTTTAGGATTCCGACCTGTAGACCACTGCACCAAGCGGTCGAAACGAAGCTTACTGCCCATTCCCCTCCACTGCATCGCCATTAAATTAGATAACACACGACACGTCTCGTAAAACCAACTCACAACACTAAGTAACTGCGAAATCTGTTTCCTAGAAAATTCCGTATTCTCCAGCTAAAATCCGAAGACTAATTTGTACACGACGCGGTTTACACGTGCGGCGGGGCCGAGGGGCCGGGGGCACGTGGCCCCCCGGCCAGTAATTAAAGTTGTCAACACCTGCCCACAATGCAAGCTGTTCGGCCCTGTATACGTGTTTGTGTTCGACCAATTAAAATGCAAACGGTGGTTTTGGACCAGATGAGCTGGGTTTTTGTAGAGGTTTAGTCTGGTCACTTAGGGACGTAGTTTGGGTTTTGAATTAAAGAAAATAAAAACTATAATAGGAAATAAACGATATTACATCTCTGATTAGTATCGTATTTAAGAAAATAACTAAACAATACGGCAAATACCAATACCTCAGTGGTTTTATACTAAGTTAACACCTAGATGTTTAATAAGATTTTTATTTGTTACTAAATGGAAAAAAAGACGACCACTTTGGTGTAATGGTTAAGATGTTGACTATTAACCAAGAGGTCGCGGGTTTGATCCCCGCACTGTACAAATATTTGTGTGCATGAACATGTTTGCTTGTACTGATCTGGGTGTTATATGTATCTATTTAAGTTTACTGTTGATTCTGGTATTTGTAACACAAGTGCTTAAGCTACTTACCACGAAGTCAGATCGATGTATGTGATGTTGTTGTATATTTGATTGTTTATTTAATAGCATCTTAAAGAACGGCATGTGCTCTACAGTATATTTTATCAAGTCCTGCAGAATTTACTTATTTATTGCACAAAAATCTGCATAAACATACCTTTATTATGCAAACTCAAGTCAAGTAGAAGAAGGAAAGAAAAATGGATCGCTAATCTATACTTACGTAAAAAAACTGAAAGTACTACCAGCAGCAAATCACGCAGCACACAGAACAGTTGTGAATACATAATTTGAAAAGTTGACAATTTATATTGGTGCACATTCGCCTGCAAACTGTACAGCTAAACTTGTTCCATATCCGATACGGTAAGAAGGCGAATTCCGGTGCAATAGCAATAGGACCGCGCAGGTTTGGATAACGGCGTCCCTGGCGGCGGGCGGCGGAAACTTGCCGGCGGATTTTAGCGTTTCGTGCATTCGATTAGGATCGGGGTTGATACTTGAAACTTGATCTTGGTGTTTATGAAAATAAAAAACAATTAAATTTTCGTTACACATAATTACATATCAAACTAGTTCTAAAATAATGTAGCTGTGACTATGTATGTTAATAAACCCTTTTTTTTTATCTTCTCGCTTAAGAGGTAGCTCTTTATATTTCGGCTCGTTTACTTAATTTGTACAAGTTGTGAAAACCTATGAACACTTCGATTAACATAAGCTCTGTATCATAAATGAAATGTATTGTGTGGTTGGTTATCCAGTAAGTGAAATAAAATAAAACAAAAAATTATATTCGCCTGCCCAGAGTGAACTTTAGAATAATCATTTAGTCCTAAGAGTACTCTAAGCAAGCGTACATGATGATTGCTAAAGCTCAAATATGCTCATTGCTGTACATAGGACACTTAATGTGATTGTGAATATAAATAAATAAATATACAACAACATCACATACATTGATTTGACTCTGTGGTAAGTAGTTTAAGCATTTGTGTTACAAATATCATAATTAACAGTGGCATTACAAATAAACTTCAATAAATACATATAACACCCAGACCAGTACAAACAGACATGTTCATGCACACAAATGTTTGTACGGTGCGGGGATCGAACCCGCGACCTCTTGGTTAATAGTCAACTTCTTTACCATTACACCAAAGTGGTCGTCAAATAACAAAGATGCATCCTTAAAACATTGCTTTTTTTTGTTGCCAGGTTAATGTGACCTTTTTTGCTTCATTGACAGCCCTGCGAAACTAAATCTCGTTTTAAAACTAGTGCAGTTGTACAGTTAACAAAACAGTCCGGCCAGTATTGTTGCCGACCGTCCACGCTCCGTGCAAGCACGCGAATTAAACTACTGTTTACTTTTCTGTACTGAACTGTTCTGTACACTGTTTTAACTCATAATTTCGTAAGTCCTTAGTAATTGTCGTATAGCATCGAAATAGCATTTCATTCGTCGCACCCTACAGCGATGCTGGTTTTCGCTTTAAAGAAGTGCTTCTTATCCTAATTTTGTTCAATTTTATTGTGATAGCATCACGGACATTGAGCAGAAAGCACCAGCGCAAACTGATCACTATAAAGCGTCTGTTGGTAGGCTTGTGTATCTAGTCCGCAAACTAAAACGCAGCTCATTAACTTTTAAATTGTATCTTTATCATCAGTACCGAGTACCGAGTATTACTCGGTTTAAAGCTTGCCGAGTACCGAGTACTCGGCCGAGTGACTCGGTTTAATTTGAGGACTAAAACAAGATCAAACATGACCGCAACGCGCTGCCAGCAATATCTACTCACTGTAATTTTGAATCAATAAATCATGACTTCACTAATCGATATAATATGTATTGGATTTTTTGATATATCGCTTGAACTACAGTTTGTCGATCCGCAACGGCCTGGCTGTCCTATAATTGACCAATAGGAATTGACAAACGCTGGTCGAGGGGCTTGTTCATTGACTTAAGTATGTGGTCATTTAGGTACATGGTATACTTTAATTCCTCCAGTTGGCCACTAGCATACTTATTCCTGACATGATGTTTATTAAATTTACATAACCGAGTACTCAACACTTGAACCGAGTTATTAGGCCGAGGACGAGTATTAGAAAAACCACCAAGTACGCCGAGTACCGAGTACGCCGAGTACCGAGTACGCCGAGTACCGAGTACTAACCGAGTGCTCGGCCCATCTCTAGTTGTTATAAATAAAAAAGTATAGACTGTAAAGAGGTACGTAATTTAGATAGAGAAGCGCTGATTGCCGAAATACATGATCTATATAGCCTTTAAAGGGGGGAGCCCGGAAGTTTTTGCAACCGAGGCTTTTGTGTATGTTAATTAGTTTTTTCCAATTCATTCTAAGCTTATGTACACACTATGTATCTGATCTCTTATGGCAATTAAATTAAAGGTTTTATTATTATTTATGTGGACGAACGAACTATCCTTTATGAGTCCTTCAAATTAGTAATTTAGATCAATTTAATAATCACTAATCCTATATCGATACCTACGAGATCGCAAGAGCACAGAAACGACGAATCTCAACATCGCGACCGAACGAATGAATGAGTGTGTGAGCGGTTAAAAATATGGCAGACGCGAGCGCGACGATAAATGAACGATGATCGAACTAGGAAGAGAATGATCATTTAAGAAGACTTAATTCTCATCGCATTGAGGCTTGTAAGCGCGCAGCTCCAAAGCTTGGCTCATCGCCGCAGAGTCGCCTGCTTGTCGATCTTTTACGTGCTTTACTTCGGCGAGTGTGGTCATGATCTACACCAGCTCATTCCGCCGGCACTTTTTACCATCGGACCACCAGACGTACCGCGGGATACCATCCGTACCGTGTCGATGTTCCACTGATACGAACCAAGCGCGTCTCATCTAAATTCCTGATGCGCACTGTTAAAGAGTGGAACTCACTACTTGCGTCTGTGTTTCCCGGCAATGACAACCTAGGAATCTTCAAAGCTAGAGTGAACAGGCATCTTATAGGTGAGCTCGCTCCATCGTAGACTCGGTCTTTGCCTCGTTGGGCTTAGTCTTGGGTCAAGAGCAAACTTATCCCAAAAAAATATGAAGTCTTAATTCTAATTGCAAAAAGTTCTAGTTTTTTTTTACCCGCGAATGAAAATGAACTATTTAAACTAGAATCCCAAACTAGTTCACTATACTAGAGGTACAAGGTAGCAAGAACAAGCCTAGCTGTTGGTTTTTCGACAGCTATGTATAGTGATTTGATTATGTTTTGCTTGAGAAAAATACTGACCATTTTTCGATTAACGACCAACGAAGGCATGGCATATGATAGCAAATCAGTGTGTGGGATTCGCTGTAGTGTAAGATAAAAGACGAAAGTCCTAGTTTAGAACACAGAAGTTCTTAACATTTTAGTACCTAATTATTACGTGTACCAAATAACGTAAGCCTTTATATAAAAATAAAATATTAATTTTATTTATTTATTAATCCTTTTCACTTTTCATTTTATAGTTTCTCGATATAATATCACTAGTGTTGCCCGACTGCAAAACTAAAAGGCAGCTAAGTGACGTTTATCCCTGTTGGCACAGGCACGGCGCACCCGTACTAATGAAACTATCTAATGCATTTCAGATAACGCACCCGACACGCCCAGTGCATACTGCAATCACATGGCATTTGATCTAAAAACTACTTTAGAACTAGTGTAACAAAATATGTATATTTTACCATAATGTCGCACATAAGTATCTTCCTCTTGTTTCTCAAGACATGAAATAAACGGAAAAAAATAATAATTTAAAAATAGAAAACAGCTAGTGAGCTTTAAAGGCTGGACGGATTTTCAGCAACCATAGCTACGAACCGTGATATAAAAAATCCGCACTGAAACACTCCAAGCCTGTTACGTTACCATCTTGTAGCTTTCGAATGGTAGGTAAAAGTGTTTTTAATCGGTCCAGTGGTTTCGGAGCCTATTCAATTCAAACAAACCATCAAATCTTTCCTCTTTAAATATTAGTGTAGATTACTCAAACTTTAATGTCATTATAGTAGAATCGATAATCCTAACAACGAACAGTAACCACCAAAATTGCTCAACCCCAAAAAGTACAATGTGAATATCAAATCAAATTAAATGGAACTTCCTCTTTGCAAATATTTTGAAAAATAATATATTTTGACATGCCATCATTGGTATTCCCATACTTTTGATGGTGACTGTACTATCAACAGCCGTCAAAAAATGTCAAAACTGTTTTTTTTTCACTGGCCAGTTTGCGCGACTGCCAAATGAGGTGACGTTCGCTACTTATTAGACCCCACTTTCTTAAAATTATCAATGGCTCTCTAATATATAAAGCATATTATTATGCATATAACCTTCCTCGTGAATCTCTCTATCTGTTAAAAAAACCTCATCAAAATCCGTTGAGTAGTTTTAAAGTTTTAAGCATACAGACATATACGCTGCCCACTGCTGGGCACAGGCCTCACCTCAACTATGAGGTGGTGCGATCCATACTCCACCACGCGGGCTCAGTGCGGATTGGTGGAGGGGTGTGTGTAAGGTAAGTGACCAACCTTACTGTCAGCTGTTATTAAGCCGCCCGAGGGCGTCCGACCAGGCTTAACAACTAATATCTACCGATTTAACCGGGACCAACAGCTTAACTTCCCTTTAAATGGGTAGCGTGCTTGTAAATGGGCATCACTTAAATGGTCAGAATGGTCACCCATCCCAAACATGACCGCGTCGTAGGTTGCTTAACTTTTGGTATCACTACCAAAGTGCTGCAACCACTGCGCCACAAGCACCTATCCTTTATACTATAGTGATAATACGTTTGGCCGAACATTTCATTTCATAAAGATGGAATATAAGCGCGTTTCGAAGCGGCACGATGCTCCATTAGCTGGGTAAACTAATAAGTCTGAAAGCTAGCCAAGGCGGGACGCAATAGAATTATACTCATCCACGGAGAAATAATCCCTCCAACAATAATGTAATGTACTTCGTTTAAGTGGCCTTTGGTTATTTCATGGACAAGCTTTTCAAGGACTAATCGAATTTAGAAAACTTTATTTTTTCATGAGTGTACCTAAGTATTCAATAAAATATCGATGAATGATACAACATCGATGACACATTATGCTGGGGTATCGTATTTATAAAGAAATAAGTAATAATTTACCCAAAGTTCTCGAATTCATTCTTGCAGGACTTAAGCCCGCACGCAATACCACCACAACAACCATGGTGTAATGGTCAAGAAGTTGACTATTAACATTTGTGTGCATAAACATATCTGTTTGTACTGGTCTGGTTGTTATACGTATTTATTTAAGTTTTATTTGTAATACCACTGTTGATTCTGATTTCTGTAACACAAGGGCTTAAGCTTCTTACCACAGAGTCAGATCAATGTACTCGTATGTGACGTTGTGTATATTATTATTATTATATCGAGGAATCAAATGATACAGCATTGATAACCATTTTAAATATCATTGATTGATAATCCATTATGCTGAAAGTAAGTAATTATTAACCCAAAATTCTAGCACTCATAACGAAAACATTCGTCCTTGCAGGACTTAAGCCCGCAATATTGTAGTCTCAAGTGCAAATCACTACACTACGAATGAAGTTTTAATTACTTGCTCAATTAGAAACTACTCTGCAAGTCGTTCTTGTATTATTCTTCAATTCATATCTGTTCGGTTTTAATTCAAAGTGCGGAACAATGCGGCTGGTGTAGCGCGACCGCGAATGTTGGTCCTGGCATTGTCCACCTCACAATGAATCGCGCATTACTTGATACTTGATGGTTTCCATTGATGTGGAACACGGAGCGCGCTCCAACTAGCGCTGTAAGTTTGCTCGTTTAATGAATTAATCTCAAACGTTGTTGAAGGTATGAATTTGTGGCGACCTCTAGCATTCGCCATCACAAGCGCATGCCTAACGGTGGCAAGCACGGCAGCGAGCGCTGATACGGCTTCATAGGCTAGATGGCGCTGTTAGCCTAGTACCGGCTTAGTACCGCACATGAACCGCGGTATATAAGATTTAGCTTCAGAAGAAAAGCGCTTTCCTTTAGCTTCCTAACTCTAAATCTGTTGCGCCAAAAATTGAGCGAGTTGTTGAAACTTTTTTCTGTGAAACAGCTTTGAAGTTGGGTAGGAGAACTAGTTTGCCCTTTCTCTTAATCAATGAATCTGCTAAAACTTTCAAGTACCAAGTTCATTAGGTTCAAGGATTTTAATTTCAAAAAAATCTTTAGTTAATGTAACAATGTCTTCCTTGAAATGGCAAAGCCAAGATGTCTCGATCATATTATTTCCGTTTCGTTGCCACAGCCAGTATAGAATTTTGTAGCGAAAGGCGGTTTAGTTTTCAACACGTTTTCACATTTCTATTGCAATTTCATAACACGCTCAAACAGATGGCAGAAAAAGATATTAAACCCTAGCTAGCTCGTATTTATTTCACCAAGTTTTGCACAATCCCGTCAGAGGAAAGTCAAATATTCAATATTCCTTTCTAGTTATACCGCTTTAGAGATAGAATTGTCATAATGCATTTTGTTCCTAAACGGATTCTATACTTTAAATGGTTAGAAATAAACCAGTTGTAAGAACATCAGTGATAGTCATTATATAATAGTGTTAGTATTTGAAATGTCCTGTTTTATTTAATTTCTAGATTTAAAAATACAAAGTAGAAAAAAGTGATGAATTTTACGAACTTACTCCCGTTATTAATTTATTTTGGTAACGAGTGGGGATTAAGTAATTAAACTAATTGTAGCATCTGCTAATCAACAATATTCCGTCTTAATATGACCTACAAAAAATAAAAATAAATTTATTTTCTTACTGGATTTTAAAAACTTACTTTTCGACATTTTCATGTGTGTTTTTGTGATGGATCTCATTATCTAGTTTGGAATCAATTAAAATAAGAGACGCCAAAAGCATTTTTGACGTGTCACAGTAATATTGTATGCATTTTCCCAGTCCGTCTGTTGAATTTTTCTCGTCTTCAGTGAGTGCGAACTAAAGTATGCGCGGCGGCAGCAAACTGAGTCCCGTGGTCCCAGCGAGGTACCTGCGCATAAATATGTCACGCTCCTTAGAAACTGTTCACTTTTCACATTCCACTGAATAGGGTTCACACAGCTTAGTAAATGTTTAAAGAAAAGCTTGTTGACTGCCTTTGTTAAGTGGCGGTTATTTAACATTATAAGATTGTAAGTGCAAGTAAGGTTTACCAATCTGCTATTTTCATAACTTTGCTATTTCTGTCAGTGAGATTTTCTACACTCCCGTGCCTCGGAAAGCACGTTAAGCCGTTAGTTTTGCGCTTGATCTCTCCTCGGTTATGTCGGATTGCCGTCTCACCGAACTTTGGAAGTGAGTTTTATATAATCAATCAGATTTCGTTATTCCAAATACATCAACTCTTGTCTCCTCTATTCTCCGATTTGGAGGAAACCGGGCCTTAAAATTCGCCGCCGTATTCAAAATCGGCTAGAAGGAACTTTTTACTTTACTTTACTTCTGTCAGACTTATAATTCCACCAAAAACATCCTGTTATATTTTTTTTAATCGTCAAGGAAATGCTATTATGCATACCTACTGCGCTCCTTCGCCCAGGCCGGGCAAGACATGAAGGTGCGCTGCGCAGTGTCAGTGCAACTTGGGCAATGGTGACACTTTACCGTCGGCTCGCGACCGATCATCCAAAAGGTACCACCCGAAGCAGCCGTGGTCCGAGAGCATCTGGGTCAGCCTGAATGTCAGGCGATCGTTCTGCCGCTGCACCCACTCCGCGAGGACCGGGGCGATGGCCCCCGGGGTGCTGCTACCGAAGCGGCTCTCGGTCAAGCGCTGTCTCCACTGGATCTTGTTAAACCCTGCCTCCAGTTAAAAGTAATCAAATCCACAAGCAAAGCCAAGCCAAATCTATTTATATTGCTATATTATTATCACAGAACGCTTTATGTGACCGGCTTTGGAAAAGTCTTTATGTAAATTAATTTGTTCGTCGACACATTCAAGTAACGTCATAATGAATATTCACGATGGTCAACCCTGTTTTGCAGAGGTATTGCAGGTTCTAAGTATTTCGAAGCAAGAAAAATCTCCCGAGAGCGCGAAATGGAGCACTCTGTATTTTGGCATCTGAATCCCGCTTTAAGCTGTATTTCACTTTCACTGCTTCGGATTTTACGCCCACTAGCCGTGTACGACATACCTTAAATACCTCACACTACGAGTATAATTCTAAAACACCTAAAAGCTTGCGCAGACGTGAGATTTTTGTATTCAGACAGACACAAAAAACTAAAATCTCGTCTTTAACTGTACTCGTATTTAGTGAAAAATAATACCAAATATAAGGTATGTTTTCCTTTAAGTCCAAAGATGATTGAGTGAGAACCTTCTTAAATTCTTCTTTTTGGACTTTACCACAATTGGTAAAAATGCTCCAGGATTGAAATTAGATTAGGGTCTTTCTTTCCACCCGTCACAATAATCTTGTTTATCTTTAGTGTATGTACAAATAATGGTTTTACAAATCAAAGAGGTGTGTTTAAATGTAATTCAATTAATTTTTCTGAATTAAATTCCAATAAATAAGACCTGAATAGCATATTGATGGGATAATTAAGTAGCATTAGTGGGGTGAGCACGAAAATTTTCGTAACGTATTCGTGTCGTTCAAACGTCAGAAACTCGACAGTTTGCCCATACAAATTGACAAGTTAACGATAGGTAAACGCTACGAATGTAGCGCTAGAGGTAGCCCCAGATCAATGCCAAATATCATCACTTATCTTACTAGAAACTGTAGTAAATAGATTAGTATTTGTATTTATCATTGTTTTATGGCACGGCCAGATCATAATCATAATCTACGTACAACATAACATTATCAATGAGTATTTATGCGCGCAAGCATCCAGATGGGCTAGATTGGCTCCACTCCAGGTCGGCTGGCTCAGGCTTACCGCCTGATTTGTGTCGGCTTATGGCGGAATTATGGACCTGCACTGCATGTGTCGTCGATTCATTTAAAAGGAAAGACATAACACTTAAAGAAATATTTTCGGCTCCGGTCATCGGGGAAGAATATTTTTTAAGTGTTATTGTCTTTTCGAAATTAAAAATAGCGTTGTGAATACAAAAAATACTTAACAATTAAAATCATTTAAAAGAAACCATGCAGCGTCTGCAGTGACGGGTTACGAAGGTCCTAAAGATGATCGCTTCTAAGGTGTGAAAATATCTCAGTTTGACCATTTTGTCTATAATTTAAGGCCAAGAAGTCACGCTGATTTCTATCGTATGGTTCGCCCCCTGCTGGCGTTTTTTCACTTAACTTACACTCTATTAATTGATGTTTTGTTCACAGGCTTCTTCTGAAGTGTGCAAGTAAATCAAGAGCAAAAAAGACTATCCAATAACAACAATAATGAAAAAACATCAGCCTGTTTTTTAAAATATATACATACATATGGTGGTGTGGCACTGTTATGGCGTAAAAGTATCTTCAAAAATGTGTCGCTGGTGCAATGCGTGAGTGCACGGTTAACGGGAAGTGAGAGGGGTGATAAAGAGCATGACTCGTGGAAAATCACCTGGTCACGACTCGCTTAGTATCGAGCACTTACAACACGCAGGTGTCCACATTTCCAGAGTACTGGCCATGTTCTTCAATTTCTGTGTCAATCACGCCTACTTACCCGAGCAGATGATAAGGACTCTGGTTGTCCCTATAATTAAAAACCGTACAGGTGATGCTTCAGTTAGAAATAACTACAGACCTATATCACTTGCCACAATTGTAGCCAAGGTGATGGACAGTATGCTTGACAATCAGCTTGCCAGGCATGTTACTCTCAATGATGCACAGTTCGGTTTCAGGACGGGACTGTCTACAGAGACGGCAATACTGTGTCTCAAGCATACTGTTCGTTATTACACGGACAGAAAAACACCGGTCTACGCTTGCTTTTTAGACCTATCAAAGGCATTTGATCTGGTGTCATACAGCAAACTGTGGGAAAAACTGTATAGGGAGACGACAATGCCAGGAGAGCTCATAGAACTGCTCAAGTACTGGTACAGCCACCAGAGTAATATGGTAAGGTGGACATGGTCACTATCCGATTCGTATAGGTTGCAGTGCGGGGTGAGGCAGGGGGGGCTATCCTCGCCCAGGCTCTTCAGCCTGTACGTTAATCGGCTGATTGAGGAACTCAGCAGCACCATGGTAGGCTGTTCTATAGATGGCACTTTTGTAAAAAACATCAGCTACGCTGATGATATGGTGCTGCTGAGTCCGTCGGTTAGCGCCCTCAGACAGCTTCTGCGTGTTTGTGAAGGCTATGCGGACACTCACGGTCCCAGGTATAAAGTCAGTAAAAGTGAGCTGTTAGTGTTCAGGGCAGGTAAAAAACACTATCCCACAATACCTCCTGTTACTTTAGGTGGTACGCCACTAAAACTAGTGGCAGAGTTCAAATACCTGGGACACTGAGTCACTGCCGGCCAGCACGACGACATGGACGTGGAGAGGGAACGTAGGGCGCTGGCGGTCAGAAGCAATATGCTGATCCGCAGGTTTGCCAAATGTACTAAAGAAGTGAAAGTGACGCTATTCAGAGCCTTCTGCCAGTCATTCTATACATGCAGCCTGTGGGTCGAGTATACAAAAAAGGCCTACAGCGTCCTACGAGTCCAGTATAATAATGCCTTTAGAGCGCTGATGGGGTTGCCGCGCCACTGCAGTGCATCTGGAATGTTCGCAGAAGCAAGCACTGATGACTTTTACGCACTGATGCGCAAACGAGTGGCATCTTTATGGCGACGGGTGCGCGCCAGCCCCAACAGCATCTTACGAACTGTTGCAGATAGGTGTGATGGGCCGTTCGTGAGACACTGGATGACAGTTCACGTTATGCCGTCAAACCTAGCTGCAAAGTAAATAGAATGTAATAACTATTATTGAATTATTATTAGTATTTAATTATTATTATTATTTAATTGTTACTAACATAATTTTAAGTAAAAATTGTTACTCACAATGATATGCACTCACAAGCAAAATATTCGAAAGTTCAAGCAAGCGAAGGATTTGTATACAAGATCAACACGAAATGTTAATAGATTAGTATTGGAGGTAGTCCCGAAAACGAAGAGATTTCAGAATAACTCATATGCAATGTGCAGAACTATTTACAATAAAATACCAATGAGAATGAAAGAACTTGAACTAAATGCTTTTAAAACCTCATTACGTAAATGGTTGTTAGATAATGCTTATTATAGTGTTGATGAGTTTTTGAACCACAAAGGAGTATAATGGAACTGTTGACATTGTTGCTGCTTATTGATAAATAATAATAAAAAAAAAACATGTAAAACTAATATTAATAATTGCCTGAATATTTGCATGCTGTTTTATATGGCTAAGTAGGTCACTGCACAGTTTCTCTGACATAAGACCACATTTTTCATGTATTGTACCCTACTTAATGGCAAATAAATATATTTGTATTTGTATTTGTATTTGTATGGAAATGTAATTTAAATTTAAATGATTATTTTCCGAAATAAATGAATTGTTATTATTATTAAAAAGATTTTCATTTGGAAGTAATTTAAATTATTTTAGCGAAAAGCTGCAAATTTTGAATGTACGTAGTTAGTAGAATAAAAACAATCCCCCAATTTACTTTTGTACAATGCACTCAATCCAAGTATCATTTTTCATCCGTTGCCACACGTCGAAAATACAGCGGAATTTTGCAAAATTTAAACTGTATTGAAATGTTTTTATGCTGGGCCAATATTTCGGCTTTGGTCGTAAAAAAATATAGTTCGGCGAAATACTGGCTATTACTCGGGTTTATGTCTCTAATCTCTGTGTTTCCGCGGGAAGGCCCGAGTGGACAATCTGTGTCATTCCAGCTTAATCTATGACATAAATAAATATTGAATGTTTCACGGATAAAGATTTGCCAAAAAGCCGGGACAGTGTACGGGTGTCCAATATTGGCAGCATAAACAATACTACAATAGGAAGTTATGTTTTTACCGGATACTAGGAAAAATATGTGAAAATATACCAGAAGTGCAAAACGTGAGCGGGAACGAATTCAGCTTTATACCATTTTTAGTTCTGAAATTTTTGAATTCACCAGCCATACACACAATAAAAAGTTGATGGAACGTTCACACTTGTATTTATCTCTAGAGACCAATCAATCTGGCAGCCAGACAGAGTTAGTGACTCTTGCATTTTAATGTCAGTTGGCTTATTCCGAAAGTTGATAGGTAATAACGTGAGTTCACATCGCAAGTCGTTTCGTAGAACAACTAGCGTCGTTACGGCTGACGAACTGACGCTCACGGGTGTAGTATTTTATACTAGCTAATAAACTAACTCATCTCTACAAAGGAAATGAAGTGTCCCAGACATAATAAACGAATTCGATTAAACAGTGTTTGTATGCGCGTTGTAAAGTGTGTATACACGTATTGTCTCGACGGGCGTAACTTTTGATTAAAATAAAATAGGAATATGCCCGGATATATACTTCAACATGGGCTGTGTCGGCAATTGTCTCTATCTACGAGTAAGTGAACCGACTGCGAGCGAGCAGGATGTCTTTGCCTTGTTTGCACGCTCACCTGTAAGCATTAGGGTTAATTCTAGGGTTTAGTTGTTATTCTCATAAGAAAAATATATTTCACTTATATGAGATCGTTCTTAAAGTATTGCGTGCGCAGGGTACACTAGGGTGTACTAGGCAAGTTTGTTTGTGAGGAAAATAATCATGTTAACGACGCAACAAAATAAATATCATTGCCTATTATATCTATAGAACAATGAAAAAGGAAAAGAAAATCAAGAGACTTTACTGCGTTTAACTCAGTCATGGTTTATTGACAGACGTAACGTCAATATGTCCACGCGTATTAACGTGCATGGACATACTACCCTAACAAATAACACAATACAGTGAGGGTCGTGTCTTGAGCAGACAAGATTTGGTCTTTGGTCAGCACCGAAGCAATGTACACAGTTCGTGTGTAGAAACGACACGAATTCTTGTGCAGGCCCGGCGACTTTTCTTAGCGTGTACAAGAAGCCTTACACTTCCCATGTCGTCAAAAATCATTTCTAAACATTTATATTGGATAATTCATACTGTTTATAAATTTGCATGCTGCTTGACACGGCTAAATAGGTTTAAGAACTATAGTAAGATGACCAACACATCAAATGTTAATAATACCCTATTTACGCAAATATTTTTCTCTATTTCTATTTCTTGGTCAACTAAGCATTCGGTCGTTCCGTCGGCGACCTATGCATTTATTGCTTTTTCTACAGGCCCTGTTAGTACTATTTTTATCTCTATCGTTGTTATTTGCAACCACTATTTGAACGCTTTTTGTAAGGACGTAGCACGACGACGACTTTGATATAGTTGATGGAATCAGGCGTGCGAAACACGAGCGAGATATTGTCGCTCGTAGTCTGTCGAAGCGACAACATCTCCTGAGGATGCCACGTGTAGTGGCGACACGCGTCGAGTGTTTGTTTGTTTCAGTGTTGTGATTCCAGGTGCATCTTCTGTGTCACGTTGTGAGTTGTAGGTATTGTAAGTCCTGCGACTTCCAGTTCTAGCTTTTTCAGGTGATTACAATGGATGTGTTTTGGTTTCTGCGCTGGCGTCGTTTAGTGGAAATTTAAAGCAAAATAATCCTCTTTTTCAGCTTTACGTTTAACTTTCTATACATCAAAGAACATCGCACCGGTTTACACGGATTGCGCTGCGGACCTCATTGTTGCTAGAGTATTAATATGTACCTACAATAGTTACCCGCAGACAATACCTGGATTGTAATTAGCAACAGCAGCGTGGTGGTTTCGTCGTGTTGTTTAAATTCAACTGTTTCAGCCAACACTAGTGTGAATTTAAAATAATACGTACATGAAACAGCATATACATGTGAGATTGTGTAATGAGGTGCCTAAAGTTTTTATTCCAAATAATACGCAATGAAGTAAACTACTACTATATGTAGTATACTTATTTAGATAAGTACTTGTGGAGAACACTGAAGACCAAACCATCGAAAAAAATCATCAACTACAATTTACTTTTAATTCCAGAAAAAAATATTCTTCATTTAAAAATGCTGTATTTTTGTTGTATTTGAATGTCATTTGAATTTTTCGTAATAAATTATCTGAACCGCATATAATCTGGCACGTTGACAATTTTAGGTCGGTTTTAAACAAACTTTAAGATCAACTGTACTTATCAGCATGTTAACATCACACTTCGCCGAGTCCAACCATTTGTTAAGTTAAAAGCTATCTTACTTGTGACATCACTCTATCTTACGCGTCTCCCTAGCTAGCAGATGAGCCAAATACCCAGTTTGTAGATTTTCCTGTACTTATACTACTATTCCATGCTTTCAAAGAGCCGCTACATTAATTTTATAAGTCTAATAATATAATCACCGCGGGACTTGCCGGGCGGCGGGGTAACAGAGTGTGAGCACGCAAGTTAACGATGAATTCAGTTGTTTCATATTGTCTAGGTGTTTTTTATTGACGTGACAACGTCTTATAAATTGGTTTGCCGGGTGACACTTCAAGAAACTGCGTTACGCTGCTCCGCTCACGTTCCGCGCTCACAATGAGAGCGAGTGAGAGGCACGCGTCCCTTCGACTCGGGCATGGTTAGCCCGCCTAAGAGCGAGTGAGACAGACATAAAAAGTGAAAGGCACGCGTCCCTTCCACTCGAGCACAGTTAACCCGCCTAAGAGCGAGAGAGACAGAGCGAGAGAGAGAGAGTGAGAGAGATAGGCATACACACCGGTTCATGTTATACGAATGAATATTCACATTAAAATTATTTTACCACTTAAAGTCGTTGTCACGTAAAACTTTCGCCCGTATACCGACTTTACAGGCAACCAATTTTGTGCGACAGCGGTACAGTTAGCCAGTGAGTGAGTGTAAGAAGAGCCATATTAATACTATGGAAGAGCCGCATACGGCTCTGCCGACCCCTGCCCTAGCTGATCCAATTCACTGTCCAAAATGTTGCTTGCACCGATGCACGCTGTCAAGTCCCCTCGGAATCTGGCTAGAGAATCGACACTAATGTCTTTCTTGGCTTGAAGTTCTTGGCAGGTGCTAACTGGATTTTTAAACTGCAACTAGAAAACGGAACCTTTTTAAACCCGTGGATAAGTGATTAATGAAATAGAGGAAATCATGTCGAAACTGAGGGAACCTATCCTAGGTAATTGGCGACAATTTCACCAAACTTCTGTACAGATAGTATGCCGTCAAGTGCAACTTTAAGTCTTTGTTAGTTTTATGATTTTTCGTAATAAGTATTTATGTTGCGATCTAAAGATAATATTATTTAACCGTCTGAGGCGAGGATCGAGCCTAAGTATTAGGAAAGCAGTAGCAAATTTCAACGGGCTTTGCCAATGTCTGGGTGGTCGTGATAGATATAGCACATGGGCTAGATTCCGTGCGGGTTCTATCCCCGCCACACACTGTTGATTCTCTACTGCAAAAATCTTATATATAAAATTCTCGTGTCACAATGTTTGTTCCCGTACTCCTCCGAAACGGCTTGACCGATTCTCATGAAATTTTGTGAGCATATTGAGTAGGCCTGAGAATCGGCCAACATGTATGTTTCATACCCCTTAGTGATAAGGGTTGTCCACCGTCAGCAGGACAACGCCTGCGGGGTCAGCTAGTATAATCTCTAAAACTTCATTGGTCCAAAAATATCTTCTAGTTCGTAACTTTTCTGCTTACTGTTTATTATATTACTATTCCATACATTCGGATTCTTGGATGCTGCGGTAAACGAGTACCTACGAAAACACGGATGACGACCGTATTATTTCTATAACTCTGTTCTCATGTAAGTGATTATGTCTTTTTTGTGAATAAACGTCTTTAAACCTACATTACGTACTCTGAAATTGCAATGTATTTTTCATAACAAAAGGCAACACTTGCAAGGCACACTGCCATAATATTAAAAAGAAGTATCAAAATCCATTCTGAATTCACAATAGCCAATAGCGGGCCAAATATTCGTGGAAAACATTTTCACGGAAACGTATCGTTTGCCGCTGCATCGAAGTGCACTCGATAACCGGTATTACCGGTCGCAGAATACGCCGCCGGTGTAGTGCCGCGATTTACCGGTCTTTTCAGCTGAAATATGTAATTCAGGTGTTCGGGGAGGCACGAGCTACGATTGTTCACGTAGTCATGAGCTCGTAAGAATTGCCCCGCTATTTCTTACTGGAAAATTTGAAGGAAAATGCTTACTGTGAATGGATTCGAACAAAAATTCGCTAAGAGATTTTATTTATTTTATTTATTCATGGCTCACAAAACAAGTTACAGTCAGTGAATAACAAAAAGTAAAGCAGTATACAGAGCTAGACTGAATCTCTTAACATGTAAGCACAATTTGTTCTAGGTTAAATGAAATGTTAGAGGGTTAAAACTTAAAAATACAGATATAGTCTATCAACTATTATTAGTTGTGTTAGTAATATAGTAAAAAGGAACTAATAACAAGAATAGGTGTGAATAACTAACTTAATTATACACAAGTAAATACAACTGGTGATTTAATCAAAACGGCAAGAGAGAATCTTATTAATTACTTCTTTGAACTTGTACATACTGCATGATAAAATATCCAAAGATGCAGGTTTAGAGAGGGTTTCATTATACAAACGTATTTACATATTAACATATTTTGTGTGCGAAATTGGCATTATTGTGTGGTATTACGGTGGTACCAAAGCTTACCATGTACATTTTAAATATACGAGTCTCTGTTTATTTTAAAGCTTTTTAAGAAATCTTTTAAGCTTACATTTCTTGAAGGCTTAAAACAGTAAATGAATGGTGAAAACATTTTGGTGGCTAACAAAACTCCAGATAAAAACTCCGGCTGATGCGATCTCATTAAAGTTACAAATCATTACAAACGGGTGTTTATGAATCTGTCCTAGCTAGCCTTTGCTTGGTTGCTATAGTCTCACTAAGAATTTGGCATTCCTACTCGTATGTGCCACTATTCCATTACTTAGTTGAGTGTCTGTACCCTCGTTTCGAGTCCATTGGACATCATTTTTATTTGCTTAAGCCCGCCGCCATAACCCATTCGCACAATGACATAATTCCGAGATTAGATTCGGAGTCAACGCCCGTACGTTTATGGCTCATATTATGGACAATAAAAATATCCGTAGATATTATATGCCACTAGTAAACACACGGCACTGCGGCTTATATATTAACCTATATACTCGTACTTTTATTGTGTTTATGCAATTAAGTGCTCGAGTGTAAAAGCTGTTTGCTACATACACCTGTGCTATCATTGACCTGTTTCGGTTTTAATAGGCCTATAGTTTAATTTGTTGTTTTCTTTTGTTTTTAATTAGTGTCGATAAACGTAAATGTACTACACGTATTTTTCTGTGAGACCTATCTACGAGTCTATGCACTAGTTGAAAAATAGGCTAAGGATACCGGTTATGCCATGCCCAGTATGATGGGCCAAAGATGAAGATTGCTGAAATTTCAAATATAATAATGAATTCATGAACAAACGAAAACGACAGCGGAAAATAAAGTTTAGTTGGGCGCCAAATGCGCGCTCTACCAAACGCGTTGCACGAAAATCTCAAAATAAATATTCAGTCAGTATTATCATTGAAGTTTTCTAAATGTTCTTTTAAAAAAATCAGGAGCCAAACACGTTAACACCGTGTCTGGAAATCGTATAATTTAATTTAAATACAGAGTAGCTTGATACTCAGTCTTGCAACGCGACACGTACCGGTAATGGCTGACGTTAAGTGTACTCTAACCTCGACTGGAACAGGCCTTAAAACAAGCATAACAACTTAACAACAGGAGAACGAGGAACGTCGAGTGGCACCCTCAACTTCGCGATTCGTGCCTTTCGTTAAGTTGAGACGATATTAAACGGTTTATTGCCTATAACGCGGATTGGGCCGTTCAGAAACAAAGGACGTAAAGAAGCGAAATTAATAAACGCAACAAGATGAGAGCGACGTGTATCACAAATTGACGTGTATTTTTTTAGGGCGGCATATATTTTTTTATTGCTTGCTCAGACGATGTATTTAACGATTTCATTAACAATAAACGAGGATACTTTACTTGTAAAACCTAGATGGAGATTTTCTTAATTAATCGTAGGTAAACATTGTTTAAGCAACTTAAAAAAAAACAAAGTTTTAAGTATACCTCTGGCTTTAATAAATAAATATACAACAACATCACATACATTGATCTGACTCCGTGGTAAGTAGCTTAAGCACTTGTGTTACAGATATCAGAATCAATAGTGGTATTACAAATAAATACATATAACACCCAGACCAGTACAAACAGACGTGTTCATGCACACAAATGTTTGTACAGTGCGGGGATCGAACCCGCGACCTTTTGGTTAATAGTCAAGTTTTTGACGTTTTCGATTCATTATGAAGATAATCCAGACGCTTTTTTTACCTCAAAACTAATTTAGGTTTGTGTAACTTGAGTGAAATCCTAAATATCTTATTAATATTTGTTTCTGCGCCTTACGCGAACAGTAATGACACACTTTTTTACGGCTTAATTTAGATTTATTTACATGTAATTTTAACCTCACGTTTTGGACCCTTTTCAGCGTCCGTGATCACAGGTAGACTAAGGTATTAGTTATTATCACAAAGTTTTGAAAAAATTTAAACTACCATCACTAAAAATATTAAGTTGAAACATAACTTAATATTATATTTATACAAAATTAACTAACAGTATCATAAGGTCTTGTAGTGCGGGGTCTAGCTTGAGTCTTGGCTAAAACCCAGGATCCCAAGCTAGTGGAATTTTCCAACCGTCTTCTCTATTAAAATTGGGGTGTCTTCTAATTACAATGGCCTCAAGGGGCATACAAGGAAGAAAACGACGTTCTCTTGCGAGGACTTTTGGTTGGTCAAAGCGTATGAAGTGTTTGTGTGTATCTAATGCATGTTCACACACTTTGCGTTCCGTCTATGTTTTACGTCGGCTTTATGTAATAATCCGTTAAAAGTATATCATTTTAATATTTTATTAATTTTCACACACTTCAGAAATAATATGAAGTAGAAAACTACTCTGTTTGCTACCAAGCCATTGGAGAAGCCTGTTTAAATTTTCTTATGCTTTCGTTACGCAAAATCCGAAAAGCTGAAGCTGATGCACCCAGTTTCGTTTTTATATTTCTCAAATAAACATTCCTATTGAAATGAGACACTTTTTACGATTTATTTACATGTAGAGGTCACAGGTAGACCACGGACGCTCAAAAGGGTCCGAAACGTCAGGTTCAAATAAAATGTTAAAAAATCGCGAAATAATCCGTAAAAACCGGCCAAGTGCGAGTCGGACTCGCGCACCGAGGGTTCCGTACAAACCTGCAAGGTTTACAAAGTTCGTTCATTACGACAATCGAGTCATAACTATGGTATTTTTATTGCAAAATGAAATTCATAACATTACAATGGGGAAAGATGGAGGAGCATAAATTTAAGACAAAGATCTCTTTATCGTTTAAGTAATCCTTTATTTTATATTAACATATATCATTTATCTATAATATAACTGAAACACTTATAACCAACAATAAGAAATATAATAATGTCATAAATTTTAAGCTTTTCGGAATGTTTCTGTTACCTGTGCTGTAAGCTATTGCTTCTTACCAAATTTCGAGATTCTATGTCAACGGGAAGTGGTCTTTAGGTTTTAATTCCCTTGCGTGTAGTTGCGAGTTTCAAAATATGCGGTATCAATGGTTGTACTTTTGCGTTTTGCGTTGACTTAGAATTTTTTTTTCCACGGGTTAAAGGCAATTAGATCTAAGTATTTGATATGAATTTCAACTTGATAGCTCTACGCGTTCATGAGGAAAAAAGTAATAAGTTTATATTTATTAAAAAATATATATATTGTAATGTAACTAAAAATTTAAGGTTTTCGGAATTTTTCCTTTATGTGTGCTATAAAACGTTGCTTCATGCCAAATTTCAAGATTCTAGGTCGACTGGAAGTACCCTTTAGGTTTTGATTCCCTTGCGAGTACTTGCGAGTTTCAAAATATGCAGCTTAAATTGCTGTTTCTTTTAATTGCGTTGACATAGAAGATTGATTTTGTTACAGCTTAAAGGTATTATTGACCTGAGTATTTGGTATGAATTTCAATTTAATACCTCTACGCGTTTATGAGGAAATGGGTAAATTTATGGTGTTCGTAATTTTTCCTTTATCTATGCTATAAGACGTTGCTTCGTACCAAATTTCAAGATTCTGAGTTCACGGGAAGCACCCTGTAGGTTTTGATTCCCTTGCAAGTGTCGAAAATTTGCGGCATAAACGGCTGTATCTTTTGATTGCGTTGGCTTAGAAGTTTGATTTTTTCACAGCTTCAAGGGACAGTAGACCTGAGTAATTGATATAAATTTCAGCTTCATACCTCCACGCGTTCCTGAGAAAAAGGGTCTTGACAGACGGACGGACGGACGGACAGACGGACAACAAAGTGATCCTATAAGGGTTCCGTTTTTTCCTTTTGAGGTACGGAACCCTAAAAGTGTCTCATTTCAATGTCTATAGTTCGCGTAGACCGAAGAAACAAATAACTGATGTTCCTATTCTTTCCATTCCGTTATTTGATTATTGTACAATTTATTTAATTACTATTACATAAAATAGAATTTATTTAATTATTATTAAATAAAAAATTTCTTGCTCTGCTCCGTGATATTTATTACAGGCAACTAGGATACCTGCTTATTATATAAGGTGTAACAAAAAACCCCGTTATAACTGAAGGGTGTTGTTGTGCCCGGAAAACTGCACAACATTCCCAATGATACCTTGGTCAAAATCTCAAAAAAAAATTGGACCTCCCATACAAAATTGCCAATCAGCTGATCGATTTACTATGGGAGAGCCAAAAGATTTTTTGAGATTTAGACCTAGGTTTCTTAGCGAAAGTTGTTCAGGTTTACGGGCACAACAACACCCTTCAGTTATAACGGGGTTTTTTGTTACACCTTGTATACTTACTCGTAGTAATTTGGTGACAATGAGTTATATTCTGCATTGTTCTTTAGACAAAGTTAAATGATATGCAGCTTGTATCCTAGTTCTTGTTTTCGTTGTAGCGCATCCGATCCCAAGTTATGATTAACTCGCGAAGTTCATTGCAGGCCGCCGAGTTATAGTATTAGTTGATGCAGTAGACTCATTCGGACTTAAAGACTTTCTACGTGTAAAGTTTTGTTCTTCGAATGTTGCCGTTTTGTCGCAGAAGCTTCACTTATTTATTTAAACATTATTTCACAACTTAACAACCTTTGTTTAACTACATTTAAAACGATATTCGAATTATGATAATAGGGGCCTCTAATTCACGATTTAGTTCACCTCAGAAGGCAGACGCCATGAAAATATAATAACGATAGCTGAAGACATATTAGTCATAAAACATAATTCTTGTCACGGCAATAATGCTAAGTAAGGACTAATTTGTTCGTATTACATTGATCTTTGTTTTTAATATTTTTTCTTTTAAATCTTTTGGGATTATTATATGTACCGAATAAATATTTATTCTATTTTATTCTTTATTCTATAATAATTCTTGCACTTTTGCGTAAAGTACCTAAAAAATGAATTCCGTCATTTCCGGCACTAAGCAACTGTATTTTGTAAGTATTGTCACAAAATACTTACACTATCACATACCTTTCCTATCAGTTGCTATTGGATCATTTTAACTAAAGGTACAATGACGTGAGGCAATGTGAATAAATAAATAATAAATAATAATAAATAAATAAATATTTCTCAACAATCACACCAATTCTCTAGTCCCAAACTAAGCTACGAGGCTTGTGTTATGGGCACTAGACAACGGATAAACATACTTAAATACTTTTTTTTTGTAAATAAATACATATTATTTATAGAAAACACCCAGACCAGTACAAACACACATGTTCATGCACACTTATGCTTGTACTGTGCGGGGATCGAACCCGCGACCCTTGGTTTAGAAGTCCGACCTGTGGACCACTGCACCAAACGGTCGTCAAATAAGCGCGGAAGTTAATCAGTAACAATAGATTTTATTTATTTTTTATTTATTCAAGTTCTGCACAAACATGTGTACAATGGTGGACTCAATGCCGAAGGCATTCTCTATTTTATCATTAAGATAAATAATATGAGAATTTACAAATGGTCCTTTGATAGGTATTTATCTAATCCTATGATACTTATTATCGTAAGAACACTGTTGCTTTGGCTCAGATGTGGATTATGATTTATCGGTTTTCCGAATCTAACTATTCTGCACTGGTCAGTAAGTTCTTTACTAGTAACATTTTTGCTTGTGCTTGTGGCGCAATGGTTGCAGCGCTTTGGAAGTGATACCTAAAGCTAAGCAACCTAAGGCGCGGTCATGTTTGGGATGGGTGACCATTCTGTCCATTTTAAGTGACGTCTATTTACAAGCATCTCCGTGCTTCGGAAGGCACGTTAAGCTGTTGGTCCCGGTTAATATCGATAGATATTAGTCGTAAAGCCTGGTCGGAGGCCCTCGGGCGGCTTAATAACATCTGACAGTAAGGTTGGTCACTTACCTTACAAACACCCCTCCACCAATCCGCACTGAGCCCGCGTGGTGGAGTATGGCTCGGACCACCTCATAGTTGTGGTGAGACCTGTGCCCAGCAGTGGGACGTACGTAGGCTGATGAGAGTTACATTTTTGAAATTACATATTTAAAGTTTAAAATTAAATTAAAACATCGGTTGTAGCAATATTGTGACTTTTTATAAAGTGAATGTTTTTTGACTTGTAATTTTGCAGACGCGGTTTAATAATATGAACGACTGAATAGCGCACTAAGGTCTCCTCTTATCTGTGCGCGCCTTTAATTTTCTCATACGAGGCCCGTTAAGTTTGTTTCAAGTTTTGTACAACAAAACTTCGTCCAATAATTCTTGGGTTGGCAACTTGTGCTAAGTAAGTGTTGACGAACTAATTCACACACCTAATAATAGATACGCTAGCGCTTTCAGTGAATAGAAATATGGCTAGAGGTATGTTTCGTGAATAAAATAAGAACATTTTGTGTACTAGAACTCGCAACAATTGTGATTATTTATAGAACTGTGCGAAAAGTAACTATTTAGTTGCTTGAAGCGCGCTGACGTGGGATGGCGTATTCAATGAATTTTCGAACTTAGCTAACAATCAGGTGTTTTGATATTAATTTTGTTCACTGAACGAAATGTCAAAAGGTAACAGCAACATTTTTCGCATCTTCGTTTTATGCTTCGCGTCTTCCAGAAAAGTGATTTAAATCTATGTGTATTTAAAATTCACATGTTTTTGGTGGTGGTTCATGGTGCTGGGTGCCTAAAAATATGATTAAGGTACCGTTCTAAAATCTCGGCGAGTAGACTGGGCCAAAACTCTAACCTTTGTTCGAACTTGAACGCGGACAAAGACGCGGGAGGCCGCTAGTTTCATTTTTAAATTGAGTTGTAAGCTTTGAAACGTTTGTGAATTGAATTTTGTTACATTTGCATCGTGTTTATCCTTTCAACATTTTCCGAGGGTTTATATTCGCTTGTGCGTCTTGAGGGTTGTACTTAGTCATGTCAAACAATGGTTTTCACTACGTATTTCAAATGTCAAATGCCAAATATTAACCGTAATACATAAACTGCCTGCATCGTCAGTGTAGTGGCAAAGTTTCTGCCTTACATCCGAGAGGTCCTGGGTTCGAATCGCAGGTTGAAATTAAATTGTTTCTGAGAGTTTCGGTAATGAATTTCTATGCAACAGCTCGCAGTTGTGAAGTTGGCGGTATTACACCCCCGTGCGTGCCTCGGTGCGCACGTTATGCCGTTGGTCCTGCGCCTGATCTCTCTCCGGTCATGTCGGATTGCCGTCTCACCGAACTTTGAGAGTGATGGAACAGTGTGTGCACCTGTGTATTGCGCTCACCCTTGTGCACTATAATATCTCCTGCGTATTAGGCTGATCTCTGTTGAGATTGGCCGCCGTGGTCGAAATCGGCCAGGAGGACTATTATTTATACATAAAAAAGGTAACGTAAATTAAAAAGTCAAATTGTTTTGACTTTAATATAGGTTCGTTTGTTCAGCAGTAAACCGTTAAATAATAAAATCTAGTTGAAACGAAGTTTCTAGCTTTGCATTTGTGTTCGTCTTCATTAAACGCCGCCATTATATTACGGGAGCGAGCTGTCATTTAATTCTGCGTGACTTCTGTGCAAATACTCAAATGTCCAATTACGAGTGGCGATTTGATTCTCAAACTGTCGTATTAAATTCGTAGAGCTCATTGGGAAAATAAAGAGAAGCACTTCTTAATTTTTATTTATTTATTGTAGTCCCTTGAGCATTACAGTCATAATCAGGTAAATACTTACCTACTTTCAGTTTAGTTAATATTAATAATAATATTTCTTTATTGCACAAGTACAATATAACACAAAATACAATTATAATAAGTAAACTTAGAGCAGATTACATTGGTCCCCAAACTAGTCTGAGCCTGTGACTTGGGAGAACCATTATAAATATGTAAATTCCCAATAATAAAAAAGTTATCTACTTAAAAAGATTTGAACTACATAGCAGCTATTTCTTTTGCTATAACAAAATCGAAAAACACAAGAATAAATAACAAATCTTTGCATCAACATGTCATAATACTTTCAATAGATCCATAATTCAGCGTTAACAGCCATTTAACTAGAAACGATTTAGTTAATGGAATCAGGCGTTACTTTGCGGAAATCCATGACTAAAGCTGAAAAAGAGGATTATATCGCTTACGCGAGCAAGAGTCGCTCGTAGTCTGTCGAAGCGACAACATCTCCTGAGCATGCCACGTGTAGTGGTGTCAGTGTTGTGATTCCAGGTGCATCTTCTGTGTCACGTTGTGAGTTGTAGGTATTGTAAGTCCTGCGACTTCCAGTTCTAGCTTTTTCAGGTGATTACAGTTGGATGTATTTTGGTTCCTGCGCTGGCGTCGTTTGGTGGAAATTTAAAGCAAAATAATCCTTTTTTCAGCTTTAGAAACGATTTAGCTTCCACGTTCCAGTTTCTTTCCAGTTTCTTTTAATCGAAAGATTGATTACATACATAACATTATAAATAAATATATAACAACATCACATACATTGATCTGACTCCTTGGTAAGTAACTAAAGCACTTGTGTTGCAGATATCAGAATCAACAGTGGTATTACAAATAAACTTAAATAAATACATATAACACCCAGACCAGTACAAACAGACATGTTCATGCACACCAATGTTTGTACAGTGCGGGGATCGAACCCGCGACCTCTTGGTTAATAGTCAACTTCTTGACGATTACACCAAAGTGGTCGTGATAATTGAATCACGGTAGTTCTTGGCTATGGCTGGTTAAAATCTCATCGTTGCTCTCAGCTGTATTTCTGGCACATTCGAGGTTTTTTCAACTGGAAAGTTATTGGTATACATCATTTTACGTTTTATTCATGTTGTTTATTTGAACACGCTTCTGTCGCAAGAATTGCACAAAAGCTGAAATAGTTATTTGTTATACAAGAGTGCAAAGTTGCTTTTTAACCGCGTGTTCAATTTTGTTGACCGAGCAAGCGAAGGATTCCAAAATTAGAATCCTGAGCGTTAGCGAGGGAATCAAAAGAGCACGAGGTGAAAAATCTTTGCACTCGAGTGCAACACGTAACTTTTTATACCACTTCAGCGAGGAAATGACTAAATGCAAATAAAACCGTTGACAATCACAAGATAGCTACTTTTATTTCAGTTTAGGTATTAACTACTACATTATGACAGGTAATAAAAATTGAAAGTAACGTTGCTACAGTTATTTAAATTGAGTGTAATATTTTTGTTGGGTACTGTAATATTGGTGTTAGTCACTTGTGTACTGTTTTTCGAGTGCTTGCTTTCTTGTTCTCGGATAATTCTATAAAATATGCCAGCAAAACGTTTTCTGAGAAAGTTTCGGCTCCTTTTGATAGTCGCCACGTGTTGAACATAACGTACTGTTTTAAATACTTCTCGCGTGATTGTTGAGGGAGAAAGATCATTTGCGCATTATTAACAGTTTCAGTCGATTCTGTTGGCGTCAAACAAACTTCCTCGTCGCTAGAATCACTTATTTTAGTTTTTTCACTTGTTTTCAAGTTTCTTGTTTTTAATATAAGGTTTAACAATGACGTGAAAAAATGCCGCGTAAAAAACCGCCAACAAAGCAAATTGAAAAAAGAACACCAAGAAGGTTCGAGTTTGAGTTTTTAACAAATTAAAAAAAATGTTGTATGATATATTTGGTACCATAGAGGTAGCAATAAATAGGTTTAATGATTTTTTTTATTCACAAACTTGGTGCACACGATGTTCTAAATTCAAATTTACTTTAACCTCTAGTGAATAAAAACGGCTTTTCCACTCAGATATTGAAGAGCAAAATGACTCTTTCCGAGATGGTGGGATGAAAAAGAGGATTATTTTGTTTTAAATGTCCACTAAACGACGCCAGCGCAGGAACCAAAATTAATCCTACTGTAGAGCTGGAAGTCGCAGGACTTACAATACCTACAACTCACAACGTGACACAGAAGATGCACCTGGAATTACAACACTGACACCAACGAAACACTCGACGCGTTTCGCCACTACACGTGGCATCATCAGGAGTTGTTGTCGCTTCGACAGACTACGAGCGACTGAGATGCACAAAATGCGATGGTCAATCCCTATCGTAGAAAGTGCCGTACTTGTATTATAGCCTCTTAGCTAAGTATTTGTAGAAGCAGCCATCTGATCTGACATCGTTAACTTTACGATAACTGCCGTTTAAACGTCCAATTTACAAAATTACGACTAACTGCCCCATATTTTAGTCGTAACGCCCATTCCAAAGTGCATTATAATCCATTAAGTTGACAAAACAAGCACTAAAAGACAATCGTATCGATAAATTTTCTCGCGTTGAAGGGGTAATACTCCCATTAAAATTTCATAAAATGGAGATAGAAGCGGCAAAATTGGAAACGATTCATCTGGCCCGGATGTTGTTAATATCCATTTAAGGCAGAGGTTCTCAACCTTTTTGGCGCAGAGCCCGTTTTAATGAAAGCGCGAATAAAAAGAGAATAAGAATAATGTCGGTGCGAAATAACAAAGACGATAGTGCCAATTGCCTCCGCTCTTGATGTTTTTCCCTTTGTCCGCGATAATAATGTTATTTTAAGTTGCCTTTGAACTGCCGATAAGGGTATCATTCACACCTTTCATAAAGCGGTACATAAGCCTGAAAACATGTTTGGGTAATGCCACCTTTTGGTTTAGGTTAAGCTTAAAGTGTTTTTGGGTAAAATCTTTTTTGTGTCTGCGTCCTATTTTAGTCCGTAAGGTTACGGGGACATATGTGAGCTTAGTAAATACATTATTCAAATAATTCATTTATTTGACGACGGACTTCTAAAACCATTCGATCCCCGCACAGTACAAGCATAAGTGTGCATGAACATGTGTGTTTGTACTGGTCTGGGTGTTTTCTATGTATAATATGATTTAATTAAAAAAAAAAAATAAGTATGTTTATCCGTTGTCTAGTACCCATAAACACAAGCCTCGTAGCTTACTTTGGGACTGGAGAATTGGTGTGATTGTTGTGAAATATTTAATTAATTTATTTTATTTATTTATTGCGGATATCAAATTTCCATGGGTTAGTAATACAATAGCGCTTATACTTACATATATGTGTATTAAATTCTATGAAATTAAAATAAATGCAAATTATACAAAAACAAATCAAGTCAAATAATATCTATTAAACAAATCTAGAATAAAAATACAAAATTAAAGAAATATAAAAATCAATTTGTCATGTACCTAAGACACACTCCGACCCATGAACGCATCCAAACGCATTATTTATTAAAACTATGTTAAGCCATCAATTTTTTCTGGTATTGCAAAACCTCTGCGGCTCAATATAATTAATTATTTAACGTTAATGGAATGTTATTTATCTCGTAATAGGGCATAATGGCGATAAACAAACAAAACAATAATTGTATAATTATTTCTGTCGACAAGGGCGTCATTCACTTGGGATTTAATTATTTTAAATACTGTATCTGACAAACAAGTAAGTGATTGTTAAATTCACGTATAAAGTCTGTTGCCAAATACTACATTTTCTGAATTGTACTAACATAGGAGATAAGATATTGTTACTAACAATCTGGATCGTGTTGTCTGAAAAATAAATGTTTTTTATTTATTTAAATTACTACAGGGACTGTAGGCTGTGAGTGGTGAAATAAAGTAAAAAATAATATCTGATTTAAAAATCTGTTTTGTAAATTTAGGTATTTATACCTGTCGATCAACAGTTGGGCGTTTTAATTATCAACTGATTAAAAAAACACACTATAATTTGTTGGTAGGTACTCACTGCAATAAAAAAAAAATATATTTAACAACAATCACACCAATTCTCTAGTCCCAAATTAAGCTCCGAGGCTTGTGTTATGGGTACTAGACAACGGATAAAAATACTTAAATACGTTTTTTGTAAATAAATACATATTATACATAGAAAACACCCAGACCAGTATCTACAAACACACATGTTCATGCACACATAAATGCTTGTACTGAACGAGCAGAATGAATCTTAGTTAAGTGTTTTTTAGGCAGATCCCTGTTGAAACAAGCTTTGTTTGTTTTTGAATATACATGTTTGGCGCAACATCTTTAAAGTTAGGAAGCTAAAGGGAAGCGCTTCCTACCGACCGGGTGTTATGGTCGGGTACCATGGTCCGATAGACATTATCTTGATTTATCTATCTTTAATATTCTGAATCTAAATCTTATATGCCGCGGTTCAAGTACGGTACTAGGTTAACAGCACCATATAGCCTATGGAGCCGTATCAGCGCTCGCTGTCGTGCTTGCCACCGTCAGGCATGCGCTTGTGATGGTGAACGGAAGAGGTCGCCACACATGTCTCCAGTTTCCGATGTGTTATGTCTAAATTTAATTTCGAATTAAATTCGGCAAATATACTAGTACTATCAATATTGACCACATCGGCCGGTTTGGGGCCTGGCCTGGGACTGTATTGCAATCTTTCCGTTCACTGGCAGCGTTCTAATTTCAAATTTTTTTTTAAAAGTTATTTACAGGGCAGAACACAAAGGGTAAAGGTTGCCATATTTTCAGTGAAAAGATCCAAGTAGAATACGGCGTCCCTCAAGGAAGCGTACTGACCCCGACCGAGAGTAAAAAATAATTTACTCTACATTAATGACCTTTGCAACATACCAATCAATAACGGAAAAATAGTATCCTACGCTGATGACACTGCTGTTATTTTTACTGGTGACTCGTGGAACAGCATTAAAGCATCAGCTGAATTTGAATTAGCTAAGCACATGGTTACGATCGAATCTAATGACGCTAAATACTTCAAAAACAAATTATATGTGTTTCAAAATCAATGAAAAGACTCAGCCGGATGACAACTTAGATATTAAAATCCATTCCTGCAAAACTGGCGAAGCATGTAGCTGCCCTATTATAAATAGAGTACGGTGTGTAAAATACCTTGGAGTTATGGTGGACCAGAGACTCTCGTGGCATGCTCATATAGAATTAGTTGCTAGTAGAATTAAAGCTGAAAAAGATGATTATTTTGCTTTAAATTTCCACGAAACGGCGCCAGCGCAGGAACCAAAATACATTCAACTGTAACCACCTGAAAAAGTAGAACGGGAAGTCGCAGGACTTACAATATCTACAACTCACAACGTGACACAGAAGATGCACTGGAATCACAACACTGACACCAACATACACTAGTAGTAGCTAGTAGAATTAGAAAGATGATATGGATTTTTAAATCATTAAGACTTACAGCTACTAAATATCTGCTTAAACTTGTTTATGCTGCGTTAGTCAAGTCTATCATTACGTATAGTATAATCATATGGGGTGGTGCACTCAAAACCAAATTCCTGGAAGAAGAACGAGCTCAAAGAAGTTAATTAAAAGTAATGTTGTTTAAAGAACGATAATTTTCAACCCAATTACTGTATAATATAGCGGATGTCCTGACCATTAGAGAACTTTATATTCTTCGAACTATCCTAAAGAAACATTTAAGGACTCAAGTTATAAAAAAAACCTTACTAAGAAAAGAAGAAAGCACAATGTCATGGAAACCCAAAGCACACACACAAGTTTCGCTCAAAATCAATTTAATAGCTTAACATCGTATTTATATAACCAAATAAACAAAGTTTTAGAAATCTACTTAAGAACCTATAGGGATTGCAAAATTAACCTTAGTAAGTGGTTAAAGTCACTAAATTATGAGGAAGTTGAAGGTATGCTTAAGCGTAGCAGTTGACACACACACACACACACACACACACACACACACACACACCACACACACACACACACACACACACACACACACACACACACACATACACACACACGCACGCACAACATATGCGTTTTGTGATTGTAGATAAAAGAGTTTTGTTTTGTTGTTTAGTTCATAATTAAGATTTATATTGCTAAGGAAGAGTGACTCCCTGTGGCACAGGTGCTATGCACTTAAAAGATCGAGTCTACATCTAACATTGTTGTTATATTCTTTGCAACGAATAAAATAAATTACAGTTCCATTTTCAAAAATTTAAAAAACGCTTCTGTTGAGCTGTAAACAAGACCGTTATAGGGCATCCAAAGTTTAAGCTATGGTTTTCTGGAATATTCGAGGAATGGCCTCGACAGATGCAGGTAGCAGGTAGTCTAGAGAACTAATATCGATAAGGGACGACTGAGGCTAGTTTATATTAACAGCCGTCCTCGCAGCTGTGGCCAGTTCCGCTGATGCACTAGCTTTAGGGTTGCTACAAGGATGAAATGATTAAAACAATTACAATTGTTATTTGACGACCACTTTGATGTAATGGAAAAGAAGTTGACTACTAACCAAGCGGTCGCTGGTTCGATCCCCGCACTGTACTAACATTTGTGTGCATGAACATGTCTGTTTGCACTAGTTTAGATGTTATATATATTTATTTATAATACCACTACATTTGTAATACCACTGTTGATTCTGATATCTGTAACACCAGTGTTTAAGCTACTTTCCACGGAGTCAGATCAATGTATGTGATGTTATTGTATATTTATTTAATAAATAAAATATGTTTATTTCGCACAAGCTTTTATACCAAAATTGTCTTATAACTAAACGTCTGTACAGCTCTGTCAGTGATTGGAAAGTGGGTGATATTTTACAATAGGACAGGTGAGACTAAATGATAGCCTGTTATTTATATTTACCCATACCTACATGTGTTATAAAAGCCGTTCAGTTTCATAACGTAATGAATCAAGTTTCGATTTCTTTATATTGTAACATTGTTTTTGTGTATCTATGAAATTGGCATATAAGCACTAACCTATACAGGATGTAAAAAAAAAACCTTAACGAAGCTGTCAACCACGCGGTCAGTACATCAAACCAAATCGTATGAAAAATAAAATTTGGCTGGGAAACAACTTTTATTTTTTTAACATCAAAAAAAAATAATTTAATTCTAACCCGCAATGTACAGCGCGCACGCGGAATAGTCGCCACGGGGTGTTTTGCTTTACGCCGCCGCGACGCGGTTCGGTTCGAGTGTGCGCTGTTCATTGCGGAGTGTGCCATTTAGAGGCTTTTTATGAAAAAACTAGTGAAAATTTGTATTATGTTTCTTTGGAAAAAAGTTAAGTTATAACGGACAGAAGTCATTTATGTAAAAATCATTAAAAAAAATTCCAACTTTAACCATCAATATCTCATAACTTCCCAGGTATGGTATAAAGGAAAAAAATGATCGTAACAATTGGTAGAATATGTGGTATTCGGCTTCGTTAAGGTTGTTTTTTACACCCTGTATAATATGAATAGAAACTTACCTAAAATAAAAGCAAGATATTTGTGACACACTTAAAGAAAAATAGACTACCGCAGGCGGGACTCGAACCTGCTACCGTGTCATTTACTCATCGGTCCGAATATCTTTAAGTGCTCTTTAAGCTGCAGCCAGCCATGATTCATCAATGTCGCGATAAGCCACAACATTCGGAAGAAACACTGAAATCTGTTGAAGTCATGATTTTACCTGTGTGATCTATCTACCTATCCTACAATAATTCCACTATCCCTATAATCGAAAATAATAGAAAACACTTCCATCTAATAAATAGCTTACTATTATATTGCTACTTTTTATTTTATGTATGTAAAATGCAATGTAAAGTGTCTCCTCACGAAGGTGCCTGTGACGATATGCGTATGCATATCCTCAAATATAACAGTAAAGAATGGAAAGATTTTACGACAATGGGCGCGCAAAAGATGACCTAACAAACATTCATGTAAGTAGCCTCAACAACGAACTTTATTCGAAGCGTATTCAGTAAAATTTGAATATAAACAAAATATGTACAGCCTGAAAATCTACATGGCATCCTTACAACATGTACATGTGTGCCCGGACACGGTCGTGATTCGAACTGCGCTACAGCACGGAGTTCGCATTGCGGCATAATGAGAATATCTCCACGCCTGGAGCCTGCATATTATCGGCCATAATGCTAACCGCTGTGTTTGAATTATCATTATCGCTATCTCATCAGCCTATATACGTCCCACTGCTGGGCACAGGCCTCACCTCAACTAAGAGGTGGTCCAAGCCATACTCCACCACGCGGGCTCAGTGCGGATTGGTGGAGGGGTGTCTGTAAGGTAAGTGTATGTAAGGTTAGTACCTTACTGTCAGATGTTATTAAGCCGCCCGAGGGCCTCTGACCAGGCTTAACGACTAATATCTGTCGATATTAACCGGGACCAACAGCTTAACGTGCCTTCCGAAGCACGGAGATGCTTGTAAAAGACGTCACTTGAATGGTCAGAATGGTCACCCATCCCAAACATGACTGCGCCGTAGGTTGCTTAACTTTGGGTATCACTACTAAAGCGCTGCAACCACTGCGCCACAAGCACCTCGCTTATTATCGCTATGAAAAAGCACAATACCGCATGCAGTTCTAAAAATGTAGTAGGTAAAATTCAGTAGAAGCTTGGCAATCTTTGAAAAACTGTTTTAAGGGACAGTATCTCTAAATATATAAAACTCATTGGTACTGACTGACAACTCACTGACTGACATAGTGATCTATCAACGCACAGTCCAATTAACTGGACGGATCGGGCCGAAATATGAGCATTCGCTAAGAAAGGATTTTGAAAAAAATTTACTCCCGAGAGAATAAAACAGGGAATGTAAGTTTGAATGAAACTTTGTCCATTTTAAGACGATCAGGCTGAGACTTTGCATGCATATATCTCATCTCATCAGCCTATATACGTCCCACTGCTGGGCACAGGCCTCACCTCAACTAT
Source organism: Pyrausta despicata (assembly GCA_963921415.1). Classification (NCBI taxonomy): domain Eukaryota; kingdom Metazoa; phylum Arthropoda; class Insecta; order Lepidoptera; family Crambidae; genus Pyrausta; species Pyrausta despicata. The sequence continues at coordinate 710,597 of OY992850.1, read as the reverse complement.
GAGGTGGTCCGAGCCATACACCACCACGCGGGCTCAGTGCGGATTGGTGGAGGGGTATTTGTAAGGTAAGTGACCAACCTTACTGTAAGATGTTATTAAGCCGCCCGAGGGCCTCTGACCAGGCTGAACGACTAATATCTATCGATATTAACCGGAACCAACAGCTTAACGTGCCTTCCGAAGCACGGAGATGCTTGTAAATCGACGTCACTTAAATGGTCAGAATGGTCACCCATCCCAAACATGACCGCGCCCGAGGTTGCTGCAAAAGCGCTGCAACCACTGCGCCACAAGCACCTCGTGCTATATCTACTTTTATATATTTATATTATTATATTTAATTTATATCATTATATTATGTTTATTTATTTTTGCGATCTTAACCACACTTACCTTTCTTATTTAATTTTCACTGCACCCATTGCATGACCTTGTGCATGACCTTGAGGTTGACTGGCAGAAAATGCTTTTAGGATTAAGTCCTTCCTTTGTACATTTCTTGTGCAATAAAGTTTTAAATAAAATATATCCATTTTGACGTAGGCATCCCCTTATAAAGGATTTGATGAATCCCACCCCTAAGGGGATAAAACAGGGGATGCAAGTTTGTATGAAACTCGGTGGCAAGAAACTTAAGTCAACACAGATGAAGCCGCGGGTGGCCGTTAGTATGTCCATAAATCCAATGTTGGAAACAAAAATTTATAATTCGTTTTTTAAATTTCTTGCGTGTACTTTATAGTTCGAGAACAACCTCGCAGCCGCTTTTCCAGTATCCACTCGTATTTGCGAATAGTTACACAATAGGATCCTGATGATGTTAATGTGAAATAACAACATTGTGAATAAAGAGTGACTTTATTGTATAGGGTTAATACCAATTCAAAGTTTTTTGTGTACACGCTCAAATGGGTAAATTTCAACAAGTAGATTTTTTTTATCACTTCGGTGAGATTTTTTATTTCAATGCTATTGGACAGATTTTTGATGACAAATAAAAGTTTAACCCATTATATAACATGTGTGAGAGCGGGCAACAAATATCATTAAAATTCAGAGAAATATTCAAGATTGAATTTTTATAGGTCCACCGAAATTAAAAGTATCCTCCGAAATGATAAAAATGTCCACCGAAATGAAAATTTGTCCACTGAAATGATATAACTCTACACCGATATTATTAATGACCACTGGAATGATATAGCTAAGAGCAAACCGAAATGCAAGTTGGGGTTTCTTACATTGTTATTTATTCAGTTTATATTAAAACGCTCTGATTAAAAGTACGATTTTTACAGGTATGTACTGTAAACTATTCTTATAGGTAGGTGATATAAATAAAACTTCTAAAATAATCAAATCAACTTTTTTTATTTTTGATCACAGCAATTATCTCTTTATTTCACTAATCAGCCTTTTTTGACTATATATAGGTATGTACTCGTATGTATTATTATTTACTCGTTAGCTTATAGATATTTAAGTCGCAAGTATTATAATGCTTTAATAATATGTTCTATAAATCCTACTTAGCAAGTGTTCTTTTTGTTAATCATATCACGATGAATTTTTACCATAACTAAAATCTTTTCTTATTAAAAAATATAGTCTCTTAAAAAACCTCCATTCTTAATTTAATAGACTTGTTTACATTTTCATTATTAGTAAGATATCAAACCACCAAACACGCACGTCACGAACAAAATACCAAATAAACACAATAATTCTGACTTCTTCTAGGTTAAAATACATTTCGGAACTATGAATAAATATTTGAGACCGGGATCCCTGATTTATCATTTCAGAGGTGCATTTCATTTCCGTGGACTGTTATCAGTATTACAGTCCACCGAATCCTCTGAAATGATAAAACTGAAATGATAAAATATACCTTAAATTAACATTATCTCTAGAACCAAAATCAGTATCAAAATATCAACACTTCTCAAACTAGCAGTCCTTACGGCGCGTTTAATGCACAACTTTGAAATAAATTAAATAAATCTAACACGAGTTATAACGGCTACCGAAATGAATTTTTTTGTCCCCACATCACTGAAATGATAAACTTACGTTTTTAGCGGGAAACCACAACACGTCACGACCGGTGCGTTCGCGCCGCGGGCTTAAGCCGCACTGATCCGAGGTGGGGAGAGGAAAGGGGAGCACAACAGGCGCCATTTTGACGGAATATTCTCTACGAAAAATACTGTCCTCTAAAATGATAACTTTTCGCCGGACAAAAGTTGACTGGTTGTCAAATCTATAACAACGTAGTTAAATAAACAAAAATAGTTTTTGTAGATAGATAATATAAACTTCAATGAAATTAAACTATACTTACATTCAATTAATTATTCGTATTTGCAGGAAAACTTATTTTGTGAGTCGAATAGAGTTTAGGACAGGTCACTGTTATGATAAAATGACACTTTCTAATTTTTTTTCGCATGTTATCCGATATTGTAACTCAACAATTTTTTTGCCAAGGTAGAGGAGGTCTTATTCTACTAAGAATAAATATACATAATCCTATATCAGCATCTTGTACACCCGTTCTCACGTTTGCCGTGTGTTTTTTCTGTTTGCGCAATTCACCCAAATATTACACACTGTATAAAAAATACAATACCAAACTGTGTTAGCCCAACGCATTCGCCTCATGATTATATTTGTATGGCGGCATTATGCTAGCTAGACAATATGAGCTTAACCCTCGCTCTGATAGCGTTTGTGTGTAGATTAACCACTCTCTATGGTATTGTTTGTTTTTTGGATTAAAGCATTTTTTTTTAAATTTATTTTATTTAAAACTTTATTGCACAAGAAATGTACAAAGGGTGGACTTAATGCTAAAAGCATTTTCTGCCAGTCAACCTCAAGGTCATGCAGAAAGAAGGCAATGGGTGCAGTGAAAATTAAATGAGAAAGGTTAAATTGTGTCAAGTATTTAATTTGTTTTTAGGTTATATTGCCCATATGCAAGGACTTCTTAGCTCTGGTAAGTGGGGTTTTGTTTTTCTTTTCGAACAATTTTCCGACGTTGTGTAGATCCTGAAAAATACTGAAATCATTGGGCGTATTCTACGACATTTTTCACAATAAAAAATATCTTACTTACATTATTGAGATTGAAAGTTGAGGCAAGTTTATTTAGATCTCATCAATTGCCTATTGAAGTGAAATGCTCCATAATAAAATAAATATAGTAGGTAAATAGTAACTTAAACTTACTTACTTACTCCTTTGGCGCAGCGACCCAAAGTGTGTCTTGGCCTCCGACACAAGAGAACGCCATCTGATCCGGTCTTGCGCCGCCTCTTGCCAGTCCGCAACTGGTAGCTCCTGCAGATCTGACATGACGGCGTCCTTCCAGCGGTATCTGAGCCGGCCGACGGGGCGGCGGCCTCGAGGCATTCCAAGATACGCTGCTTTGGCGCTACGATCCTACCCCATTCTTACGAGATGTCCCAACCAACGAAGTCTCTGGGCTTTGGCTTCTCCCAGGATGTTGGGTTCGGCGACCAGCTCCTCGATTTCATGGTTTTTTCAGATCCGCCAGCTGCCATCTTCTCTCTGAGTTGGACCCAGAATCTTCTTTATAATCTTCCTCTCGGCCACCAAAAGCTTTTCTTCTTCCTTGAGGTTTAGTGTCCAAAAATCACTGCCATACATCAAGATCGATCTTTGACAGTTTTGTAAATCCGTATCTTGGTTCTTCTGCTAAGAAGCTTAGACACCAGCACCTTGTGAAGGGCAGCAGTACAACGCAAGGCAAGGATAGTTACTTAAATATATACCTGAACTCATCGTGTAGAAACTACGCCGCTCTGACTGGCATGCAAACTTATATAAACCGCTTAAACGACAAAATTTGATTCACATAGGTTGTCCCTAAATGTTCTTTTGATGAGGGCCTAAAACGGCATTACATGGATGTCCCCGGAAACAATGAGACAAGTGCGACAAATGTGTCATTGTTCCACAACCGACCTAGGGACTATTAATTATTCGACTTCATACACAGCTAAAGGAACACAGCAGGCACATGCATGATAATCTTTCCTTGTATAGTAGTAGTCCTCCTAGCCAATTTCGACCACGGCGGCTAATCTCAACAGAGATCAGCCAACTGCGCAGGAGATATTATCGTGCACAAGTGTAACCGCAATACACAGGTGCACTCACTGTTCCATCACTCTCAAAGTTCGGTGAGACGGCAATCCAACATGAACGGAGCGAAATCAGGCGCAGGAACAACGGCTTAACGTGCGCAGCGAGGCACAGGGGTGTAACACTGCATACCTTGTATAGTACAAACCTAGAGAAAAGTCAGTTTTGATTTACAGGGAGAAGAATCTATAAGTTTTGAGTTTTCTTCATCAGATTTTATGTTTTCGTTCGATCGATCTTCGCACATTCAAAAGAGGCAACGTCCCAAACAAGCTCAAGATATAGAGAGCAGGGCACACAACGCGTAGAACTAATGGCCGTTGTGGTAGAAAAATCTACATCTAGATTAAATATCATTTTATAGGGTGTGTCTGCCCGCAAGATGTAGGTAGGTTACTGACGACATACTTGTTACCTGCTGGTTGGTTACTTATTATGATCAAGCAAAGTTCGTGTTCCTGATTATCATCATCATCATCATCATTATCAGCCAAGGGACGTCCACTGCTGAACATAGGCCTTCCCCACAGTTTTCCACATAGACCGATCACAAGCGGTCTGCATCCAGTGTGATCCTGCGATCTTCACAAGGTCGTCTGTCCATCTTGTCGGTGGACGTCCTACGCTGCGCTTTTGGTCGAAAGGTCTCCAATCCAGAACTTTTCTGCCCCAACGGCCATCAGTTCTTCGCGCTATGTGCCCTGCCCATTGCCACTTGAGCTTACTGATTCTTAAGGCTATGTCCGTAACCTTAGTTCTTCTACGTATCTCCTCATTTCTGATTCGATCTCGTAGAGAAATACCGAGCATAGCCCTTTCCATCGCTCGTTGTGTTATCTTGAGCTTCTTTATAAGGCCCATAGTTAGAGACCATGTTTCGGATCCGTATGTCATCACTGGTAACACACACTGGTTGAAGACTTTCGTCTTCAGACACTGAGGTAATTGAGACGAGAAGACACTCTTGCGCAATTTCCCGAACGCTGCCCAGCCGAGTTGGATTCGTCGATTGACCTCTTTCTCAAAGTTGGACCTACCTAATTGGATTACTTGTCCCAGGTAGACGTACTCGTCAACAACTTCGAGAATTGAGTTCCCAACAGATACTGGAGTGGGTACAACACGGGTGTTCGACATAACTTTCGTCTTTTCCATGTTCATTTTAAGACCCACTTGTTGGGATACTCGGTCAAGGTCTTCGAGCATACTGCCCAGATCACCCAGCGTCTTTGCCACAACGACTATATCATCGGCAAACCGGAGGTGTGTGATGTATTCGCCATTAACGTTGATGCCGGTTCCATCCCATTCCAGGAGTTTGAAGGCGTCTTCCAATGCCGCTGTGAACAGTTTCGGAGATATAACATCTCCCTGTCTCACACCTCTCCGCAATGGAATCGCCCTCGTGTTCTGCTCCTGTACTCGGACCGACATGGTGGCGTTATTGTATAGACACTTCAACACCTCTATATACCTATAGTCTATGTGGCACCGCTGAAGAGACTGAAGCACCGCCCAAGTTTCGATCGAATCGAAGGCCTTCTCATAGTCCACAAACGCTAAGCATAGAGGCATATTATACTCCTCGGACTTCTGTATAATTTGCCTTAGCGTATGAATGTGGTCTATGGTACTATAGCCTTTTCGGAATCCGGCTTGTTCGGGAGGCTGGAAGTCATCAAACCTACGTGCGAGACGATTCGTGATGACCCTTGAAAACAGCTTGTAGACATGACTCAGGAGTGAGATAGGTCTATAGTTCTTCAACAAGGTTTTGTCTCCTTTTTTGAAGAACAACACCACCACACTCCTGTTCCACGCCTCAGGCGTGACGCCCTCTAGCAGTACGGAATTAAAGAGTCTCTGAAGGACTTTAAGTACCGGTGTTCCACCCGCTTTCAGAAGCTCTGCTGTGATTCCGTCCTCGCCAGGTGCCTTGTTGTTTTTCAGCTGTTTCAGGGCCATTCTAATCTCGTAGAGGCTGATGTCCGGGATGTCTTCGGTGTAGTGTCGGGTCAGGATAGCTCTTGGGTCTCTGGCCGAGCTATTAACGGGCTTAGATACTGAGGTGTACAACTGTCCATAGAACTTCTCGATCTCCCTCAAAACCTCTGCTTTCGTCGACGCTACACTGCCACCCTCCGTCTTAAGCTTCGTCAACAGGCTTTGCCCAATAGACATGTTCCTTGCAAACACTTTAGAGCCTTGGTACCGCTCTATTGTTTCTTTAACACTGTTCGTGTTAAAGGAACGAAGGTCGTGTCGCAAGGACTTCCATATTCGTCTATTGAGCTGCCTGTAGTTTTCAGCATTAACGGAGGTCTGCAGTGCCATAGATCGACGTTCTGCCATAAGGTCGAGAGTGTGGACCGAGAGTTTGTTTGGTCTATTTTTACGGCCAGGCCTAAAAAACTTCGACCCGACCGTTTGGACAGTTTCAACAAACCCGTTGTTTATATCGTCCACTGAAACGCAATTTCCTAGGCAATCAAAACGGTTTGACAACTCAAGTTGAAAGCTCTCGGGATTTTGAATATGGGCACGAGTAGGTCGGAGCGTGGACTTCATCAGTCGGGACCTTTCCAATTTGACATTTATATTCAATGTGCCTCGAACCATTCGGTGATCGCTACCGGTTTTCACCCTGTTGATCACGGAGACATCATTGAATAACCGTCTCTTGGAGGTCATGATGAAGTCTATCTCGTTTCTCGTGACACCATCAGGACTCAACCAGGTCCACTTCCTTTGAGGCGGCTTCTTGAAGAAAGAGTTCATCATAAAGAGTCCCTCCTTCTCCAGAAAGTCGGCCAGCCTCTGTCCCCTAGCGTTCCTTTGCCCGTATCCAAAAGGTCCCACCTTCAACTCATCCCCGCTTCGCTTGCCCAGTTTTGCGTTGAAGTCCCCCATAACAACAGTGAAATAGGTCTTGGAATTATGTATGGCTCTACTTACGTCCTCATACATTTCCTCCACCTCTTCATCCGGGTGTTCCGAGGTCGGCGCATATACCTGTATGACCTTCAGCGAATATCTCTTGGATATTCTGAGTATAAGGTATATCACCCTGCTCGACACACTCTCGATGGTCGACGAGGGACCTGTGAACGAGAAACCCGACGCCACCTTGGGACTTTCGTTGGTTGCCTGATTATATTGTTTTGATAATCTTGATATCAGTGAATGAAATGATTCATTATCATTGATTCAAATTTGATGATTTTGTGAAACGTTAGTCTCACAGCTTTACACTATTTTGTTATTTAAGGAAAACCTAAAATTGGCCAACTAATAAACTAGTACTTAACAAATAAGCAGAAGATATTGGCGCTGTTGAATTTCTAAAATAAATAAAAATAAAATAAAATAAAAATAAAAAACCGAATGAACTGGCTTTGTTTTTTCGCTTTGTGCCCAATAAGATTGATCACTAGCGAGCACGGATAAACTAATTAGTGGTCGCCGAGATATATGGTGCTAATGGCACTTCTTTGGGGCAGTGGAATTTAGATATAATTACTTTAAAACTAAATATTGCGCTTTTGTAGCCGTCTAAAAGCCAGTTTAGTTAATTAATTATCATATCTGAGACTATTTGAGAATACTATTATTTTAAATAGTTTTATTTTGTAGTAAACTGTTTTTTTTGGATTTTATCATGAACATTGATCTGTCGGAATTAAATTGAATTTTGCAATTTGATTTCAAGTTACGTTAATCAAATTTCGCGATCTAATAAGTAATTAAGTTATTTAATGTGTAAAGTCATCATAGTGGATGTGTTTTTGCGACATTTTCCGCGAATCGCATGAGCTCGTTTATATGAATTACCATAATAGTATAAGCTCTTGCCTAGTGAAAGGTCTTACGTAGTGAATTTTAATTAATTGCACTCGGTTACATCTATCGGTAAGCTAAGCTATGAAGTTAAATTTTCAATTTTACATGGGATTGAGATGTTTCGTAGCGGTAAAAAGTAGCCTATATCACTATCCAGCCTCCTGCCTACCTCCAAACAAAAACACATATTATACCATTGCTCCGGTGCGTTTGTGAGACAAACAAACAAAAAGACTTTCCTATTTATAATAATAGTAGGGATTCCTATCGGATGGCCGCCTTAAAACGGTCTGCGAACTTTAATAATTTTAGTCTCTTTTTGTATTTTTCCCCATTCACACATACTCCAATGAAGCTAGCCTTAATTAACCGGCCCTCGGAGTCTTGCCTCGGATATTGAGATAGTGGGTCAGCGGAGACGTATGACTTGGATGAGGACTAGGCTAGTCGATTCACATTCAATAGCGTGGCGAGGTAGTTGTTCAGCCAGGGTGAACACTCCTGCATCGCATGGGTTACAAAATAGAACGCCTTGACGGAAAACGTATTGGACTGTTTTTAAAGATGTATTGGGCTTCATAACTGACTGATTTATTTTGCTTAGTACAAGAGCTCAATTTTATTTATTTGACTGCCTCGTTGGTGTAGTGGCAAAGATACTGCCTTACATCCAAGAGGTCCTGGGTTCGAATCTCAGGTCGAGCCAAAATTGTTTCTGAGATTTTCTGTAATGAATTTCTCAAAAATAGCTCGGAGTCAGGAAGTTGGCGGTGTTACACCCCCGTGTCTTGGAAAGCACGTTTAGCCGTTGATCCTGCGCCTGATCTCTCTCCGGTCATGTCGGATTGCCGTCTCACCGAACTTTGAGAGTGATGGAACAGTAAGTGCAACTGTGTATTGCGCTCACACTTGTGCACTATAATATCTCCTGCGTAGTTGGCTGATCTCTGTTGAGATTGGCCGCCGTGGTCGAAATCGGCCAGGAGGACTATTATTATTTATTTATTTCTCTTGATGTCAGTCAGCGTTTTGAAGACCTGCAATAGGCAGCAGAATAAAACTATTGATGACGTATCAGGACTGGTATAACGCCAAAGAGGTGCAGTGAAAAACCAAATAACCATTACCCTAGTATAAACAAACTATGTATTGTTGGTTTTTATTTCATTTTATTTAAAACAACTTTTTCTTAATTTACTTTCGCTTCAAATTCTTTCCAATAATAAATCTAGTACTAGATATCCTTTAAGCGACAATTTTCCCGGAACATACGATATCTCTGATTGGGAACTTCAGAGGCACTTGGTCAAGAGGTGCTATTGCTTAGATGTTCAAAATTGTTTATCGCATAGTTCGGCATCGATTAGCATTCAAAGTTGACATCTAAACTGCTATTTGAGCGTTTACTGCGTCGAGAAACTTAACTGACTTACCTGACTTCACTTTGAAACTTAGTCAATTGCGAAATCCTAAGCAGTATTGTTATTATTGTTAATCTTATTGCATAACTTTATTGCTTATACTTACTTTAATCTATCAAATATAAGAAAACAACGTGAAATCAATTATAACTAAAATAAAGCTTAGTACCTTTTGATACACAATTTAGTAATATTTCAACTTAATTTGAAAAGTTTCAGTTTGTATACCTATATCTAAACTTTTGTCCATTCTTAAATCCATCACAGCCATGTAGTGATAACTGATAATTCGATATTATCAGCAAAAAAAAACTGAATCGTAATCACAAATCAAATGAGAATCGAGTCAAATCTCAGAAGTTTGAGAGAAAATTTCGTAGACGTCTCCAGGCTAAGACTCTATGCCGTAGACGCATTGCTACGAGATATCAAGTTCGTAGCATCAAGTGAATTAAATGAGATTTTATGCGTGTGTTTATTAAATATGTAATTTTTGTATACGATCCGATGTAATTTTTGTATACGATTTATGATTAGTGGTAGGATTAGCATTCTTGAAGATTTAGAACCACAAATTAAATCAAACCTGGTAGCAAATACTGTCACAAAAAAAAGGTAATCGGATGAAAAGTTGCAAGATAGATGAGAATAGTTTACTGATAAAATAAGTGCCTATTTAAATTATTTAATGAAAACAATTTAAACAAATCTACTACAATTCAATGGATTTTGTGATTTTCGAATAAAGAGGAGGTTGCAATTATGTGTATGTCGAGTAGATCCCTATGTGTAAGCGAAAGTGTGTGAATGATCGACGTGACCCAATTTTGTACATGTTTGACTAAATTCCTTGAAGCGTGAATACGAACAGATAGTGTTGGTGAACTTCCTCCATCGTCCCATGGAGTATTGTACTCGTATCACTGAGTTTCCCATAAAACATACGCAGTCTCAGTTTCAACCTTCAAACAAAATAATACGAGTAACTCCAAATTAATAATCACACAATTTTGGCCCAGTTGTCGAACCACTTCGAATAAGTTCCATAATTAAGATTTTACATACCGGCAAGTTCCGGAGGTCGCGTTACATACGCGTGACGAAATCTTCACAAACAACGTATGAAAATACAACTTGTACAAACTGAGAATTTCCGTGGTTTCGAATTACTGGTTGAATTTATTTTAGAGAATTTCTTCCACGGTATTAATTATGAATAGCTCCGGGACACTAAGTCCGCCCCTTGTTTTGCTGTGTCATCATCAGCCTATATACGTCCCACTGCTGGGCACAGGCCGCACTTCAACTATGAGGTGGTGCGAGCCATAATCCACCACGCGGGCTCAGTGCGGATTGGTGGAGGGGTGTGTGTAAGGTAAGTGACCAACCTTACTGTCAGATGTTATTAAGCAGCCCGAGGGCCTCCGACCAGGCTTAACGACTAATTTCTATCGACATTAACCGGGACCAACAGCTTAAAGTGCCTTCCGAAGCACGGAGATGCTTGTAAATAGACGTAACTTTTATGGTCAGACTGGTCACCCATCCCAAACATGACCGCGCCGTAGGTTGCTTAACTTTTGGTATCACTACCAAACCGTCGCAACCACTGCGCCACAAGCACCTTTGCTGTGTATGTCTTAATCTGGATAGTAACAAGTTTTAACAGCATTGCAATTAATGTCACATTAAGTGTTAAGTGTAATCGATATGGTTAAACAAATTGAAGACTCTATTTAAGTTAGACATGTATTTAAAGTAGGTAAACAGCAACAAGCGATCGCTAGTGCTGTGATGTTCATTACCCTTATTTTATTTTATTAAACTGGCGGTGCGCGTCTCCCCTGCGCCTCGACCCGCGCTTCGCTTTTATCCTGCGGGTGCGCCGGCTGCCATCTATACATATAATAAGACTGTAAAAGATCGATTTCTGTACATTGAAGATTTTTATGAAAAATTGTTACAGGGGGTCTTAATTACCGTAATAGAAGCCAAAACAACATTTTTTAAAATTTTTGTCTGTCTGTCTGTCTGTCTGTCTGTCTGTCTGTTTGTCCGGGCTAATCTCAGAATCTACTGGACCGATTTTGACGGGACTTTTTTTATTTGACTCAGTATCACCTGGAGAGTAAACTGGGATATAAATAATCACGCCGATGAACTTAGGGGGCAGGCAGGAAATTGAATCTCAGAATCTACTAAACCGATTTTAATGGGACTTTTTTTATTTGACTCAACATTACTTGGAAGGTAAAGAAGGATAGAAATAAAACGGTTTTAGATACCAAAATATATATGAAAGAATTATTCCTCTTAAAATGACCTTAAAAAAAATGTCTGCGACAGTATATGTCTATGCCCAAAATAGTTTGGCAGAATAGTGCAAATAAATTGTGGTATATACATTTGAAAAATAAACTTAAATTTGAAAAATAAACTTAAAAAAAAACTATTCCACGCGTACGAAGTCGCGGGCACAGCTAGTTTCTATTATTTACGATTTCCAAAACTAAATTAAGGATTCCCTAATTTTTATCAAATAACATTCATTTCAATATTTTTATATTTAAACAGTAAAAATACAGCTGCTTGCAAATCAGAACCAAAAAGTGTTTTAGATGGAAGTTTACAAATAGGAATATTATATTATTTGCTATCCTGCTGCTAATATTGGTCGCCATGTTTAAAAACCACACCTAAAATTTTAATCGCCATTATTTAGTTTTTTTTGTAATCTATTGCAATTGCAGCTTATTAAATCTGTAATATCGTCGAAAATATTTATTTAAATCTTGTGCTGTGAAGGACCATCTACGAGTAGGTATATTAAATGAACAATGTATTTAAGCTATTTAATTGGATAAGGATTAATGCTGTATAGGTTAAAATCGATTTGAAAATTTGCTATTATTTGTCGTAAAAAGAAAATGACATTTTTTTATTGTGGGATATCGCGGAGTTTGCTGTAGATCTTTTCAATGTGTACAGGGTGTAGAGTTCAGCCTGCATTTGCAAAGTAAGCAAAAAAAAATATTGATATTTAACGACATCACATTAGAAACCTCAAAAATACCAGCATTTCTCCACTATTTATGGTTAAAGATTCTTTATTTACCAATCGAAAATACATTTCACTTGCGAGAAACTTAAAAAATTAAAATTTTACATAATTTGTCTGAGCGACGTGAGCTTCTAAGAAATAATACTACAAATGACGGTATCTTACAAAACAAAACAGTCAAATCGCGAGTCACTGCGAGCGATAAGTAAGTAACGCATCCAGCGTTAATACTGGATGTGGCACCGCTAGCATTCACACGGCAGATATGTAGTATGTATTCTTGATTTTTATCATATTTTTTGTATTAATGATTATAATATTTTGTTAATGTAATATATGTATATAACATCTTTATTATATATTTTTTATATTTATCTAAAAATAGGTAATGGTTATGTAGTATTCTTGTTATATGTTTTAGGTGTGTTATTTAGTTAAGTTGAGAAGTGGAAATAATATAGGAATTTAAATATTGTCTTGATTTAAGATGAAAGATTTTAGTTGCTTTTTGAAGTTTGCCATACATTCGATTGATTTTATACTATTTGGTATTGTATTGTATAATTTTACACCTTCGTATTCGATGTTCTTTTTTTCCATTATTAGTTCTGTATTTTTAGGTTACTAGATTATTTGCGTTACGCAATCGCATTCTCTGTACTTTGGATTTTTCTCTCATTTTATTTATGAGTATACATGTATTATATATGTAAGTTTGTCTTATATTCATTATGCCAGTCTCATTATATATTTTTTCGGAAGATGAAAGGTAATGATAGTTGAATAAAAATTTTATTAATTTATTTTGCGCGGTTTGTAATAATTTTAGATTGCTTTTAGATGCAGTACCCCAAATTTCAATTAAATAGTCCAAATGTGGTTTTATCAAAGTGTTGTATATCAAATATCGCACTTGTCTTGGCAAACATCTATTAAAACTATCAAATAAAAAAAATCAAAATCCGTTGCGTACTTTTAAAGGTTTAAGCGAACAAAAGGACATAGGGACAGAAAAAGCGATTTTGTTTAATACTATGTAGTGATAATTGAAGCCAAATTAAAAATAAGCCAGTTATTTTACTAGATGCCAATAGGTAAGACTCGTAATAACCCCATTATTTTTTCTGTCGCCACTGTAGTACTAATAAGCCTTTGAGTTATGGCTTATTCACTAATTCATCGTAAAAAAACTCACTATAAAAAGATATAGCTGCAAAAATCCAGTGAAAGGATGAAAAATGAAGCAAAAAGGTGGATTTACACCGGACGGGGCTAACTGCTGTAACATTGCAGTGCCGACGGTGCGTTTATAAATTGCAATATGCTACCCATTTTGTATCCGACAGGATTTTAATCCCTGCAATTTCTTGAGCTGCTCCATCTATCTATTTTTATGAAAAGGCTTTGCCGATTAAAAGACCTAAAGAGATGAATATTATTATTTTAATTCTTAGAAAGAAAAAACAATTTGAAATCTTATTAGTTTGGCGCAACTGATCCAGAGTTAGGAAGCTAAAGGGAAGCGCTTCCTACCGACCGGGTGTTATGGTCGGGGACCAAGGTCCCATAGACATCATCTTGATTTGTCTATCTATATTATTCTGGATCGAAATCTTATATACCGCGGTTCATGTGCGGTACTAGGCCGGTATCATTTGGCCGGTACTAGGCTAACAGCGCCATCTAGCCTTATGGAGCCGTATCAGCTCTCGCTGTTGTGCTTGCCGTTAGGCATGCACTTGTGATGGCGAATGGTAGAGGTCGCCACATTAGATATGACACTTTCATAATATTAATGTTAAAATAATTTTCTGAAAGCGTACAGAAGCATAACAGTGCTGTCTGAAAATTCAATTAAGTACAGTATTAATTTTAATATCATACTTTCAATTGAAAAACTTTTATATATCATCCTCTAATTCTTTCTAAAATAAAAATTGTTAACGCTTGAAAATACAAGGATATAAAATAAATAAAAAGCGCTGATGAATCCGTGGAAAATTCGGCACTGGCGAGTTTCCGTGTGGACCGTTATAGTGGTCTCTGCGAGTGCAAATACGCTTTGCGAGTTTTCGCCATAAAACATTTTTACGGCGCGTCGACAAAGGGAAAGAAGAATGGTATAGAATACGTGTACAATCAGGTTTTAAAGTTTATGCTTAGCACTGAGATATGAAATAAATTCTTACATAAAACTTTAGGATATTGAAATGTGTTGGTATGCAAACGAAGTCCAGGTGATATCAAAAGTCAGTTGTAATTTATTAATTCGTTTTCAAAGTTAAACACTTACCGTATAGGCAACAAAATTAAATAGATACAGAATAATATTAAACTGTTTCTACATTTAAATTGGAAACGATCAAAGTTGCCCTCTAGTTGTCTATAAAATACATTTTTCGACTTTAATAAAACTACATTATTTGGTATTAGAGTGGTGGAATATGTTTTTTTTTTCATTGTGGGTCTCACCGTTCCTCGCTACTCCACACTTATGTAGCGGGCCTGTAAATAAGTTACCTAGTTTTAAATTTTTTGCTACTTCCCAATACTATAATTGTATTACCCCTTTACGCTTGACAGCAACATGTCGGAGGAATACTTTATCAATTTGACCAAAGCTAGAGTGAACAGGCATCTTCTAGGTAAACTCGCTCCATCGTAGACTCAGTCCATAAACACTTTATCAATTTCACCAAAGCTAGAGTGAACAGGCATCTTCTAGGTGAGCTCGCTCCATCGTAGACTCAGTCCTTGCCTCGTTGGGCTTAGTCTTGGGTCAAGAGCAAACCTATCCAAAAAAAAACACAAATGAAGGGGACAGCTTACAAAGCTTGGCAATAAATATGCATCAAGGCAGCAAATATGTCATTAAAATTTCATGTTATTTAGAGACGCTTTGCTGTCATTACTGTACCATTTATTGTGGTTAGTATCCTATCTAGGTACTTTCACATTTTGGTAATTCAATAGGAAAACTCAAATCAACGAGACGACGTTTACAAAAATGCAAGATTCAAAATGTATGCCATCTCATCACTTACTTACCTGCTTCGTTTTCAGATGATGTGTCACTTGCAACTTGACTCGTTATCGTGATATACGTTATGTGTAAGCCATGTAAATAAGTTGTTAGACAAAATGTTTATGTTGATGACACATAGCTGGAACAACTGATATTCATTCGGTCTAGTGAATACTACAACATAAGGTTTAGCTCTTGTTTGTTTTTAGTTTATCTCTATACAGGGTGTAAAAAAAACCTTAACGAAGCCGTCAACCACGCGTTCAGTACATCAAACCAAATCGTATGAAGAAGAAATTTTGGCTGGGAAACAACTTTTATTTTTTGACATCAAAAAAAATAATTTAATTCTAACCCGCAATGTACAGCGCGCACGCGGAAAAGTCACCGCAGGGCGTGTTGCTATACGCCGCCGCGACGCGGTTCGGTTCGAGTGTGCGCTGTTCATTGCGGAGTGTGCCATTTAGAAGCTTTTTATGAAAGAACTAGTGAAAATTTGAATCATGTTTCTTTGGAAAAAAAGTTCAGTTATAACGGACAGAAGTCATTTCTGTAACAATCATCAATATTTTTCAAACTTTAACCATCAATATCTCAGTAACCGTTAACTTCCCAGGTATGGTGTAAAGGAAAAAAATGATCGTAAGAATTGGTAGAATATGTGGTATTCGGCTTCGTTAAGGTTTTTTTTACACCCTGTATATTCGTGTCACAATGTTCGTTCCCGTTCTCCTCCGAAACGGCTTGACTGATTCTTATGAAATTTTGTGAGCATATTGAGTAGGTCTGAGAATCGGCCAACATCTATCATTCATATCCCTCAGTGATAAGGGTTGTCCACAATAATTGAGAAAGAGTTTTTCCTGAGATAAAATAAAAATAAATAAAATTGTTTCGATGAACACACCAATTTCCTTGCCCCAAACTAAGCGTAAGCTTGTGCTATGGTGGCTAGGATAACGGATGAAAATACTAAAATATATTTCTAAACATCCATGACTCTGGTACAAATACTCGTGGTCGTCACACAAACATTTTCCCCTAGCAGGATTCATATTCATATTCTTTTATTTGCCAACTAAGTGTTAAATACATACATAATTATAGCAGGTCTTATGCTAGACAATTACACTTATAACTTAGTAACCCTTTCAGTTTGGGTATTGCAAAAATTAATGAAAATGATTTGAGGGCTATATCTAATTATTATTAGTAGGTATCTTATAATAATAACACTTACAAATATTGCATTTTGGACTTACGGTTATTAAAGTTGTGACAATATCAGAAAACTTAAGTAATAAAAATAAACAGTTGGTTATTAAGTATTTTTCATCTATATGTTTGTATTTAGTTATCGTTTATGTCGTTATTTTTTTATCTATTTTAGTTATTATGCATGGTCTTAATTCTTGTTTAATTAGTTGGGTATCAGTTTATTTAGTTTTATCATTATGTATTTTCTATTTAATGTTTATCTATTTAGTTGTAACATTTATCTATTATGAGTTCTGTACTGTTTTTTATTTATTTTTTAAATATTTTATATTTTTAAATCAGTGTTCACATTTGGTAGGGTAATTTGTTGTATTGTATTGTTATTATTTATATTTGTGTATTTATTTATCTTATATGACTTTTTTGTCCATTTTTTATTTTTTGTGTATCAGTAGATTATATTGCTTCATTGTGTATTTTATGTTAAATATTCATCTAATTTATAATAACATTTATTGATTCGAACCTGTAACATACGGTTTTGTAGTCGGTACCTCAGAAAACAAGACCAACCACTGTTGTTGATTTTTTATATACTTCTTTTAAATTGTCGTACCTCCGGCGAGTATTTAGACCTTTACGGATCAAAAGTCATAGACAAAACAAGCTAGCTAAAATTCTTAACGCATCCAACCACAGCTTATTCAGACGTTTTGATTGTATAAACACAGACAAGTACAATCAACGTCAAAATATAGCACTTTAATACCGAGTCGAAATATCATTTGAGCATTCTTCTTGTCGAATCTGGTACTTTGATACTACACTGTGATCTTAGCCAAAACGTCGAGAAGCAATGTTTAAGTCTGTCAATTTTCGATTTTGAGATGGTTCCTCTATATTTTTTTGACTGCGTCGTTTGGTGTAGTTTCTGCCCTACATCCGAGAGGTCCTGGGTTCGAATCCCAGGTCGAGCCAAAATTGTTTCTGAGATTTTCTGTCACGAATTTCTCAAAAACAGCTCGGAGTCGGGAAGTTAGCGGTGTTAAACCCCCGTGCCTCGGAAAGCACGTTAAGCCGTTGGTCCTGCACCTGATCTCTCTCCGGTCATGTCGGATTGCCGTCTCACCGAACTTTGAGAGTGATGGAACAGTGAGTGCACCTGTGTATTGCACTCACACTTGTGCACTATAATATCTCCTGCGCCGTTGGCTGATCTCTGCTGAGATTGGGCGCCGTGGTCGAAATCGGCTAGGAGAACTACTATATTTTTTAGGTGCACATTTTTTAACGCTGTCTGTACCTATGCAATGTGATCGCGCACTTCATTCCAGTCGTTTGAGTCTCGAGTGCGCACGCTTTTGCCGTCGGTCTCCGAACATCGTCTGCCGACCGTAGAGCGCTGATGCGAATATTAAGATATGTTACAGGCAAAGTGACAGGGGTGCGACTCGGATGCTTAAAATTTATTTTTATTTAAGGTGAAGCTGCAGCTGGTTTGTCAATATATTTGCAATGATAAAAAAACCATATTTATGTAAATTAAAAACTCCACTGATATTTGCACAGCACTTTATTCGTATAACACTGTCTTGCTTACAAAAATTACAATAGCGTATTCATCCAGAGCTAGTGCTCGCTTCGAGCCACCAACAAGAATGGCTCGATAAAGTGTTGTCGGAACAAAGTCACCGCTCAACATCCCTCCCACCGTGCTTGATTATGATTGGCTGTTCGCCAGCCAATCAGAATCGAGCTCGAACTACAGAGTCAGTCAATTTAAAATACTCGTATGCAAATTTACTGATTAAAGATGAAATAAAAGGATGATATTTTATAATTAAATCAAATGACCCAAATATCGAATACATACAAGCAGTCTGAATAATTAATTAATACTAAACTCAATGAATTATCTAATAAATTTAAAATCAATACAATAAAGAATTAAAAATCTAATAGATATAATACTTATTTTAAAAATCACAACAATCTAAAAACAACACCCAAGCGTGTAAGTCTGCTTCGCTATTGTTATTGAAAGTATCCTTTATGATGATATTAGCGACCCGCCCGCGACTTCGTCCGCGCAAACGTGTTTATCCCAATAAAAAGTATCCTATCAACCAAGTCAGCTTATACCCTGTCTGTATACCAAATTTCATCAAAATCCGTTTTGTCGTTTCAGCGTGATTGACGGACAAACATCCAAATACTCTTACATCTAAACAAATAAACTTTCACATTTATAATTTTGACGACCGCTTGGTGCAGTGGTCCACAGGTCGGACTTCTAAAACCAAGGGTCGCGGGTTCGATCCCCGCACAGTACAAGCATAAGTGTGCATAAACATGTGTGTTTGTACTGGTCTGGGTGTTTTCTATGTATAATATGTATTTATTTACAAAAAAAAGTATTTAAGTATGTTTATCCGTTGTCTAGTACCCATAACACATGCCTAGTAGCTTACTTTGGGACCAGAGAATTGGTTTGATTGTTGTGAAATATTTATTTAAATAATTTATTTATTTAATAATATTAGTGTGATCTTACCACCACCGACACACACACACCACTTACAACACCGACGGCGTGCGTTAAAAAAATATTAGTTTTGTAACGTGAAGCTAGAATCTTACTTGCAACAGCCCTGAAATAGCCCTCATCTGTGATATAAGGCGCTGTACAACAGACGCTGTGGATAATGGCCGATCGGCATCGAACCGTTTTCAGTCTGAAATGGCTACTAAATTAGCGGGTAACAGTGGGGTGAGCACGAACATTATCGTATGCTCGTTAATGAGTACAGTTTTGCCATACAAATTGACAAGTAACGATAGGTAAACGCTACGAATACGTAGCGAAAGTTGTTCGTGTTTGCCATACAGTAAAGAAGTACGACTGTTACGTTTGAGCACAAAACCTTGTCTGTGCACTGTTGTTACGTGTTAGTGTATTTAATTGTTTGACTAAAAAAAGATGTGCTACATGCGTTTCAGTTCACATATTTGTTTCTTCGGTTTACGCGAACAGTAGACATTGAAATGATACACTTTTTACGGATTATTACTGACTTTTGGACCAACCAAAAGTCCTCGCAAGAGAACGTCGTTTTCTTCCTCTTATGCTCCGTGAGGCTATTGAAATTAGAAGACACCCTAATTTTAATAGAGAAGATGGTTGGAAAATTCCACCAGCTTGGGGGATCCCAAGCTGGTGGAATGTTTTAGCCAAGACTCAAGCTCTACCCCGCACTGCACGACCTCAAGGTACTGTTAGCTCGTTTTGTGTGGATAGGAACGTAACTTAATTCAAACCATGTAATGACAACTAAAACCTTAGTCTACCTGTGACCACGGACGCTGAAAAGGGTCCGAAACGTCAGGTTAAAACAAAATGTAAATAAATCGTGAAATAATCCGTAAAAAGTGATAGAGGAGCGTAAGAATTTGCTTACACATCGCCATGATAACTTCATACTGATAAAGCTTCAGATTGCAACATCATCATCATCTTGACTACTGAAGGATTTACTACAGTGTCACTTATATACTTTGGTGCGTCCGTAGGTTTGTGGTGCTAACGTTTCAAAAATGCACATCAGGCCGTCTTAGTACTCCTTAGGATCATATTACAAGATAAAAAATAATCCATACAGATTTTGACGTGACAACGTCTTATAATTCGATGGAGCCGGCTGCACGTACCAAAAACATGACGCATGCGGCGTTACCTCGCTCTGAGGCGTTCCATTCAAGGCTTGAAGTGCAAGCGAGAGCGCGGAACGAGCGACACAGAGGCAACGTGACAACGTCAGCAAACCGACTTTACAGACAACCGATTTTTCGTTACATACAGCTCGCTCACTGTCTGGCCTCGTCGTAAACCGATGACACGGTAGTCACAGTCTCGGTGCGGAGATGGGACTCCTCACGTCTGCAATCTCGGTGCAAACCGCATTATGTTTAATTGGCCGTGGGCCCCTTCCGACTCTTATGGACTTGCTAATGTTGGCATAATCAAGAAAGTCTAAAAGTATTCATCTGTACAATATCAATTTAAATCGCATGATTAGGATGCTCAATATAACAATAATGGAACATACAACAATACGGAATCTTATCTAATTCTAAACAAAAACAACAATAGTACCTACAAATATAAGTAAATGGCGAAGTAATGCTCTCTCTCTGTCTGGGTGTCTACGGAAGACCCGCATCGTGGCATTCCTGAAAAATACATATTCAAATGCACATACACAAGTTACTGAAAAGGTAGCATCAGTAACTTGTGTATGTGCATTTGAATATGTATTTTTCTATTTTGTAAAGTATTTGATACTGAATAAGCATATTTTCTTTCTTCTTTCAAATATTTCATTAAATAAAAGCATTACTGCATTATTAATTACAGCAGGAAATACAAAATCAAAAACACTCACCTACACATTCTGAAAGTTACGTGGTTTTGTAGCGCGATAACTGCTACGAAAACTCGTAGCTCTTTGTCGTAGCCTCGTAGCTAAGCACTATTCGTAGCGCCGACGCGTGCTACGAGAACCAACGATCAATTCTAGTTAACGACAGTGTCAATGTTACAGCTATATCTTTTGAAAGCTAAACAAGGAGTACATAGCACAAAATATCTGTATTGCCTTTCCAATATATACTGCCTATAAAATTATTTGTTATTTGACTGAATATTAAGCGGCGCTTATTTCGTTACTAAGCGCGAAATAATTACTCTATTCATTGGGTACGAAATAATAGCCCTTTTGTAAGTACATATAATAACCTTAAGAGCCTGAGATCTAAAGGGTCTTATTAAAAGTTTTTGTTTTACATAGATATTTACTTCTTTGTCGATGAAAACATAAGAGATGACATATATCAGATAGACGTGATACTGAATCCGCTTTCATCAATAAAATCAGGCAATAACAATTCTAGGTAAAACCCGTTTTGAGAAACCTTAAAGAAAATGATTGATTGATTAAAATGCCTGAAAACTTTTTGAATTTAAAAAAAGATATTGTGTGTTAATTTTGACGTGACAACGTCTTATAAATTGGTTTGCCGGGTGACACTTCAAGAAACTGCGTTACGCTCCGCTCACGTTATGCGCTCACAATGAGAGCGAGTGAGAGGCACGCGTCCCTTCGACTCGGGCATGGTTAGCCCGCCTAAGAGCGAGTGAGACAGACATAAAAAGTGAAAGGCACGCATCCCTTCCACTCGAGCACAGTTAGCCCGCCTAAGAGCGAGAGAGACAGAGCGAGAGAGAGAGAGTGAGAGAGATAGGCATACACACCGGTTCATGTTATACGAATGAATATTCACATTAAAATTATTTTACCACTCAGAGTCGTTGTCACGTAAAACTTTCGCGCGTATACCGACTTTACAGGCAACCAATTTTTTATTTATTTAAGCCAATAATATAATAAACATCATCTCAGATACAATAATTAATTGTAATTCTGTTCGCTGCGTATGCAGATCGGTCACGCGCGCTCACAAATTCGGTTACTGTTTGTTGATTGCTCTTTTGTACCTGCACGGTCGGCATTTTCGATCATAATGTTGAATGACTCGATTTCATCACACGCTTTATTTCATTCGTACAAACAAAACCCTTTAATAGCTAAACGAATGCTGCTGCTTTAAAATACCTGACTTTTAAAAACATGAACTAACTTTGATTACGGAATAGAATTTCAAATGCAATTTCGGCGTCCAGCGTGCGAGATATGCCAAATTATTCATTAAAATTTCGAAAGAATGTGTCCAAAAGAGTCGGTTTCTGCGAAATATGAGTAAAGTACATACACGGTAAAAATTAAAAATTATGCAAAGATATGCGTCGGGCGCAGCTTATGCTAATGCATGCAATGACTCGGAGCCAGCTGCGGCCGCGCTGGCTCGCTGCGTGGCTTGCGGCGCTCGCCGGCGGTTTTGCATAGTCTTGGACAGCACTGTTTTAAATTATTTTCTTCATTGCATTTTCAATGCAGAAGTTTGGAATGGAAATTCTACCAAAAAAGTAACGAGACACTTTGATGGATGACTCAATTTCAGTACCTAAAAGAATTTTATTTATAATGAATCATTATTTCCAAACACACTATTGTGTATAATTAATACTTGTACGACTTCAAACTTTAAACAAGTGGTTAGAAGATAAAGTTTCAGTCTTGAGTATTTTAAGAAGCTATGCTATTAACTAAAATTTAATCACAAAATTATGTTACGAAACTTTAAAACACAAGTTAATCAAGACATTTGTATCTTGTTTCAAAATTATAAGTTTTCGGTAAGTTGCGGTCGTTTTGATTTTTTGTGACTGGGTAAAACAACTTTTTTTTAACTAAAAAGGCTATCGACGAAGGCTGAAAACGATTGCCTGGTAATGTATAAACCTCAAATTGCAAGTGTCCGACACAGTCATATATTACTTTCCTGTCACAAAAACAACAGTCGAAAATATCTGTCACAACTGCAAAACTGCTTAATCAAACCTATATTTGTTTTGTTGAAATGCTGATTGTGCAGGGGCCTTACTACCTACCGTTTTGTTCGTATTATACGGTACTGCAGGATGGTAAGCGGAAACAAGGCGGCCAACTTCTGCGGTTCTGCTTCTCTATGTGCTTAAGCGTCACCTAAAACACTGTGACCTGGAACCTTCCGCGTAGGAAGAAATGGCAACAAGACCGGCCAGCCTCCACAAGCCGCGACAAAAAAGGTGTTTTGAGTTTAATTAAATAAAGGTTAATAAGAAACCGCAGACAACAGCTCGATGCCGAGCGAGATGAGCTGACGGCCCGACCACCTGCGGCCATAAACTATAATTATGTCGGAGGAGTGCTGACTTGTAGTGAATGCGACCGCACCATCAGCCATGTGAGAGCACACTAACGAAGCTCTCAGTAAGTTGGATCCTAGTCGCTGTGACCGAATACGGTCAGGATCATATATACATATATATCCAGCGGTTCGCTTGCACGATTGAGCTTGCAAGAGTGACAAAGGATGGCTACATCTGAATCCGCAGACAACAGAGTAGGGTCCAAATATCCAGCTAGAGGAGTTATTGCGAACAAAACGCTGAGTAGCCAATCAGTCGCCACTCGGCTATCGACAGCCGATAATTGAATAATAAAAAAATTCACCAGACCCGCGGAAAAGCGAATTGGACACGTACATTTGATACAATTGAGACTCGTAAATAATTTTAACACTGTTTTGTGAGCTGCAAAGTCGCGCCCACGCTCCTTACGTACTGTTGAACGCAAACATCTCGTTACTGCCTACACAGTTCACGAGAATAACTTTTGATAAATGTCAAACCGTTCATTTGAAACGAATTCTAATGATTTGGTGCGTTAAGCCTGATAGCCATCTTATGAAGTTTCCACAGCATAATAGATAGAAAGCAACTATTCAGTGAACTAATCAAATGCTTAGATCATCTACATTGTATAAGTGACTGTACGGAAACCGGAATGTTATTATTTTATATTTGTTTCTTCGGTTTACGCGAACAGTAGACGTTATATTTTAATAATCTGTATGCCACAAGCACTTTGCAGCGCTTTGGTAGTGATACCCAAAGTTAAGCAACCTAAGTTGCAGTCATGTTTGGGATGGGTGACCATTCTGACCATTTAAGTGATGTCTATTTACAAGCATCTCCTTGCTTCGGAAGGCACGTTAAGCTGTTTGTCCCGGTTGATATCGATAGATATTAGTCTTTAAGCCTGGTCAGAGGCCCTCGAGCGGCTTTATAACATCTGACTGTAAGGTTGGTCACTTACCTTACAAACACCCTTCCACCAATCCGCGCTGAGCCCGCGTGGTGGAGTATGGCTCGGACCACCTCATAGTTGAGGTGAGGCTTGTGCCCAGCAGTGGGACGGATATAGGCTGATGAGATGAGAATCTTTATGCCATTATTTGCTATAATTCTTTCGAGAGGTTTTATCGCTTCAACCGGCAACATGATTTTATTAATTATATCGCAACTTCAAAGCATTAAAGCACTCTAACTTTGGCACGGGATCATCATCGTTGCAACTTTGGCAACTCTCGCTCTGATAATATACTGAATACCTATGACTAAGTAGACGGCCATGATATCGGTCTCGATGCAGAGCCCGGTCCCGACGAGGGCACCCCCGGAACACCAGCCAAATGTTCCGGGTATAATACCTACTCAGAGGCCCTACTCTTGAAGCCGTTCTCCGTTTTGTCAGATGTAGCCATCACTGTCACTCTTACTAGCTCGACGCGCGAGCGAACGGGCTGGTTAGACTCGAAAATACGGACGAAATGTTAGGGAACGGACTCAGGCTCAAGCCAATTTAGAAAAGTTCCCTGCCAAATTGACCCGATCGGGAATCGAGTTTGGCAGCGCTCGACTGCTAAACTAAGTAGGCTCATCGAGAGGTCACGTAATGTCTCTTATGAAGATTAGGTACCTACCTACTAACGTGTCTTTTTTGGATAAGTGATTCTTTTATATTTCAGTAAGTATCTATAATGGACTACGTACAATATTCATCGACCATCCCCTTCTAAAACTTGCAAAAAGATACGCAAGTTTACTTTCCACAAACTTTAAATTTAGGGCGCATTTACTAGGGGGATACGTCATTGACGATTCGTCAAAACACACGATGTGTCATGATGACGGTTGTACGTTCAAATTGCATTCAGAATTGTGTTTTTTGATGTTATGTCAAAATTCACAAGAATAGATGTTCACTTTTATTTAGTAATCCACAACAGAGCAACAGACCCTACAAACCACCATTCGTGATATCAACGAATGGAGATTTTTAAAAGACAATAATAGTCCTCCTGGCTGATTTCGACCACGGTGGCCAATCTCAACAGAGATCAGCCAACTACGCAGGAGATATTATAGTGCACAAGTGTGAGCGCAATACACACGTGCACTCACTGTTTTATCACTCTTAAATTTCGGTGAGACGGCAATCCGGCATGACCGGAGAGAGATCAGGCGCAGGACCAACGGCTTAACGTGTGCACCGAGGCACGGGGATACTTATCAGTATTTGTACTAAAAGACAATTTGTACTTGATTTTGAAAAGATGATGACGTTAATTATTTCGTAGCGAGTAAACCACGTGTCCGTGTAAATGCGCCTTTATATGTATTTTAAAACTGTGTGTGATCTGTATTGGAAACGGTATAGCAATTAGTTTTCATATCGCATTTTTTTCTATCGACTAATACCGAGGATCAAAACGTTGTTACTCTATACCACAACATCAATCAAATGTAAGCTAGAATGCAGTTGGCTTACACTACATCGAATACCAATTTATTTTGACATTCGGTATCTAAATCACGCGCGACAACTGAACAATGATATTGACTAACTTAGCAAACGTTATTTGTCGGTTATGGCCGTTAGCTGTGACCGGCAAATAGGTCAATATCGATAAACATTTCGTGCTACAATCAAAAGCTATCAATTCCCGTCTGTTTGACGTAGGGTTGTCGTGCGCAAGCACGCGCGCTAATATCTAGTATGTGACGTGATGTATGTGCTTATCCCGCTATCCCGTATGGGCTCTGATTCATCACGTTCCGTGTGCAGATCATGAGGAATTGTGAGCTAACTAATAGATAAATGGTAAAACATTTTTCTGGGAACAAACAGGTTGACGTTGAAAATTGATGAATGCACGCTCGGAGGCATCGCTGAAAATAGAATTAACACATAACACGCTCCATTGGATGGAAATGGAAAGCATGTCATGAAGGGTAAAATAATTGAAATCTAGTTAGGATTGTGATATTTTCAGCTATCTTGCGTTTTTCTTTTAACGAATTCACTTAACTTATTTCTTTTTACAGATGTTGGTATAAGTACAGTGAAACAAAGATATCAAATTAGTATTACTTGTTTTTTACAAATGTCGTACAAATCACAATGAATAGGACTTAATAAATTATAGTCAAACCTTGACAGGTTTCACTGCAGTATCTAACCTTACTTACGGTATTTCTCTACGAGATCGAATCAGAAATGAGGAGATACGTAGAAGAACTAAGGTAACCGACATAGCCTTGAGAATCAGTAAGCTCAAGTGGCAATGGGCAGGGCACATATCGCGAAGAACTGATGGCCGTTGGGGCAGAAAAGTTCTGGACTGGAGACCCTTCGACCAAAAGCGTAGTGTAGGACGTCCACCGACAAGATGGACAGATGACCTTGTAAAGATCGCAGGATCACACTGGATGCGGACCGCTTGTGATCGGTCGATGTGGAAAACTGTGGGGAAGGCCTATGTTCAGCAGTGGACGTCCTTTGGCTGATAATGATGATGATGATGATCTAACCTTACTTAATAAGGGTGATTTTCCAACGAATATGAGTAGCTTGATGTGGAGTCGTGTGTACCTACATGTAGGTATATTTGTTTCTCATAACTGACTGATGCATAAAGGCAGTAACGACACAGCATGCAAATTGAAGTGTATTGCGAAGGTTGACCTTAATCGCTCCAGTCTTGTCGCCGAACGGGTTAATTAAAGCTCCGACAGCCGGCGTCAATTGATTAATGATCAGCGATTTTTCAACTTTTTCAACCATGCTGACAATATTGTTGTCAACGTCCTCTCGGAAGTAATTTTTAAATAGTGTTTTGAGTGATTAAAGGATAATCAGCTAATTTATTTATACAAGTTGTGAAAAACCTATAAACACTTAGATTTATATAAGTGAAATACATTTCACTGTTGATGTGGTTGGTTTACCAGTAAACATATTTTTTTTTTTTAAATTGGCACTCCCCGTATGTCAGCGTCTGTCCACTATTGGGTTGATCTGAAATTAAATATAATAAATTAACTTTATGTTGTTGGAGTCCCATGGCACCCCCGTGGTGCAAGGGCTTTCGTGAGTTGTCGCCATCTCCTCCTGTCCTGCGCTTGACTCTTGACATCCTCCCATAGTAGACCTGCAGCTGCTATCTCCTGGTTGATGGTTCGTCTCCACGAATGTATTGAAATTGATTTTGTGTATGTTTGCTCCATTTTAATCCTTAAACCAATATTTTACGTAGGCATCTGTGACGTCATTACAAAACTTATTTTTATTGAAAATTTAAAGAGAAAGTTTTTGGTAGTAAATTAGCAGTGAGAGGTTGATTCTAGGCCTGGTCGTAATAACTTAAAGCAAGTGGAAAGAAAGTGTTTTCTGAGATAATTCCAAAAGTATTCCTTTTAGACCTTTTTTAAATCTATTCTCACTGAAATGCTTAGAATTGTACCCTAGAAAATGAATCCCGAATATTCCGAAGTTAAGAAAATAGAACTCTTGATAATTACACCAAAGAGACATCAGAAAACAAAAAAAAAGTCTGATAAATTTTGGTGTACATATTTATTTTCAAGGTCTGGTATTTTTGTGTTCAACCACAGTAAACACATAAAAAAGTTAGAAAAAAATATATTACCATAGTTTTGTTTCCATAATGGTCTAAGGTGAAATAATAAAGATTCTTGAAGAAAAAAACAATTATGCTACTCAAGTTTCAAAAATTCAATAAAGAGAAAAAACATTATCTTTCTTTAAAAAAAACTTGAACGTTTTAAAAACGGAAACGGGCTAAAACGAAATTTTTTATCTTTATAAAATGTTTTGAGTTTTTGAGTGCCGTTTGAACCAACAATGGACCTTGGCTCTTTAATTTGAAATTAATTATCAAATTGTAAATTTTCGCAAAAAAAAACAATGAACCTAGTACCTCACATTATCATTGGAATGCGGAGCTCATTATCAAAAACTATTGAACAAAATTTGATAAGAATACCATTTTTACTTATGTTTGAAGAAACCTGATTAGGGAAACTTGCGAAAGGAAGACATCAAGGATATATACAGGGTGCGTGGAAAAAAGGAGTCCCTAAGCCCTCCCATTGTACTTGAAACATCTTCGACCTTATTAAAGACAGACATCCTGAAGCTTTGCAGGGCCTTTAACGTTAAAACAAAGTCAAAATTATGTGCCAAACACTTGGGCTTTCGTGTCTCCGAAGATACTCCAGTGTTTATCACGGAACAACTTAGACCTAGGGGAGGGCGCTTGCACTTCTTAGCTAGAGATCTTGCCAAGACTAAACAATATAAATATTGCTGGACCTCCTATGGTAAAGTTTATGTTCGAAAAAGCGATAACTCTCAAATAATAACTATTAAATCGGAAGCCCAAGTACATCACTTAATGAACACCTGACTATGCCAGAGAAACTATGTAGTGATTTATTTAATGAACTCACTCACTTTTTATATTCTGTGTCTTTGTAACTACTTTTGTTTTTCATTCATGTTAATTATTTTGTACTCACATGATCGCCGCCTGTTGTTTGTAAGTTATGATATCTCTAATGCATGTGCTCGATCACAAAATGAAACTTTTACACACTCACATCCACATATACACACATTAACACACAATTACACTCTTAATTGCTTCAACACAAATAGCCACTACACACACTTAGCTGTAATAGATACGATAAAATCACCAGTATTACATATTAATTTATCCTATGAATAATCAATCAAACATTTTAAGTAAGGTTGATCAAATTAAAATTATCAATTCCATCTCCTGTAACATTGATGAGGTAGTAGATGCTCTACAAATTAAGGAAAAAGATTTTACAGTGATTAATCAAAATATTAGGAGTGTTTATTGCAATCTTAATGACTTCACTGTCTCACTCGCACAGCTTAACTTTGACCCAGATTTAATTGTTTTAACTGAGTGTTTTCTTTGTGAAAATAAAGCAATCTCAACTATATCTAATTATGCAACTTACTCCACTGCTCGCAACTTTAATAAAAACGATGGTGTCTTAGCTTACATAAAAGATCCTCATACTGCTATTGTTAATGAAATTCAACTAGAGGACGCCTCAGCACTCCAGATCCAGGTCCAGGCAATAACATTCATAGCTATTTACCGTTCGCCATCTACTATTAACACCGATAGGTTTATCAAATCATTAAACGATCACTTAGAAACATTAGCAACACATCCTCAAATAATTATAACTGGAGATATTAATATAAACATTATTAATAGAGAAGGAGAACCTTCGTATGAACAAAAAAGTAGATCCAATTATTTAGATATGTTGGAAATCAGGGTATCCTCATGGGACATTGCTTACCAACTAGAGAAGACAGGGCCCTAGACCACTTTATGCTTAAAATTGATAGAAATAAGGTACATGCACAGATTGCAGTGCTAAACACGACAGTAACCGATCACGCCATGGTGCTACTACATCTCCCATTCCAAAATCATAAACCAAAATGTTCAAAAACCAAACTTATGACTAATTTTGACAACGCTTTATTCGACCTGAGAAATAAGAATTCAAATGAACTTCTCCTTTGTAATGACCCTGAATTTATAACTGAAAATCTTATTAAAAAACTAGCTGATTCTCTAAAAACTAACACAAAAACTGTATATATCTCTAAAAAAGCTCGAGCCATAAAGCCTTGGATAACCACAGGTATCCTTAGATGTATTCACAATGGAAATAAAATGCAAATGAAACTTCGTCACAATCCACATGATCAAATTCTCTTAATTACATTTCGCAGATACCGAAATTTCTGTAATAAGCTGATTAAAAAATTGAAACGAGACTACGAATGAAAAATTTTGAAAGACTGCATTGGTGACCCTAAAAGACTTTGGCAAAACATTGGCAAAATAACTCATATCAAAAAGACAAAATCTGATGCATCGAAACTTGACATCAAACACACTAGTAACGATTCGGCTAACTATGTTAACACCTGCTTTAGCAATATTGGTAAAAATCTAGCGAATGACATTTGTGGCCCAACTACAACTCAACCTAAGATACATCTCAGTAGCCCATCACATCCTTCTTCTTTTGTTCTTTATGACACTGACTGTGACGAAGTTAACTCCATTCTATTGAGCCTTAAGCCAAATAGTTCTCCAGGATATGACAATATACCTACACAATTTCTTAAAGTTGCTAAGTTCGACATAATACCCATTATTTCTCATCTTGCTAACCTCTGTTTTAGGAAGGGCATTTTTCCATCTCGCCTTAAAGAAGCTATTGTTACACCAATCCACAAGGGTGGTGACGAAACAGATGTCAGTAACTACAGACCGATTTCCGTTCTACCATCGTTATCAAAAATAATAGAGAAACTAATAAACAAAAGAATTTTAAATTACCTTAATAAGTTTGATCTTCTGTCTTCTTTTCAATTCGGATTCCGCTCTGGTAGATCTACTGAAGATGCTGTGGCGGCTCTGACTTCAGTGGTTGCTAATAGTCTTGATAAGAAAAAGAAATGCCTGGCTGTTTTTCTCGATTTAAAGAAGGCCTTTGATACAGTTCCCTTCCTATCTTAGAGTATAAACTGGAACATTTGGGAATTCGAGGCATTCCCCTTAAGCTCCTAAAGAGTTACCTTTACGATAGGTCACAGAGAACGAAGCTAGGTCAGACAGTTAGCTCACCTGCTGGTGTAAGCTACGGTGTCCCGCAGGGAAGTGTTCTGGGACCGACACTGTTCTTGATATATATCAATGATCTCAGCAACTTGACGTTCCCAGACACCAACATATTCTGTTATGCAGATGACACCGCTGTAGTTTTTAACGGAGATTCTTGGAGCAATGTGAAATCACAAGCCGAAAATGTACTAAAGAATATCCGTAAATGGCTGAAGGCTAATCTGCTAACGCTAAATACTGCGAAAACTAACTACATGTGTTTCTCCATCGTCGATCGCTACCAACCAGACACGAATTTTGAAATTAAAATACATGACCACCACACTGCAGACTTAGACTCAAACTGTTCCTGCCCTGCCATAAAGAAAGTTCAATCTTTTAAATACCTCGGTGTCATGCTAGATCAGAAGCTAAATTGGAATGGTCATATAGACCTAGTCTCCTCTCGACTTAGGAAATTAATTTGGATTTTTAAAGAGTTGAGACATATTGCAGACAAAAAGCTATTGACCGATATTTACGTTGCTCTGGCTCAATCTATCACAATTTACTGCATCACGATTTGGGGAGGTGCACTTAAGACAAAATTTTTAGATATTGAGCGATCACAAAGGGTTTTACTTAAAGTAATGCTTTTTAAGAAAATAATTTTCTCTACTCAGAAATTATACCTTAATGCAGACTTGCTTTCTGTAAGAAAGTTATACATACTACATGTTGTTCTCAAAACACATCGATCAATAGGGTATAGTCCTGAAAAAAATGCCATAAGAAGGATAGATAAAGTGGCTCCAGTTCCAAAAGTTAATACTTGCTTCGCCCAACATCAGTTTCCGAATTTGTCCCCACAAATATAAAACAGAATAAATAAAATACTAAAAATTTACTCACTTACAGTAAAGGAATGTAAAACAATGCTTACAAATTGGTTAAAGAGTCTGGACTATGATGAAACTGAAAATATTCTGAAATTTTGTACATAAAAAAAAGCAGCACTAATTCACACACACACTACACACTCGCATACACACACACACTATACACACTCGCATACACACACACACCCACACATACACACATTCATGTAAAATTTGTAAATCATTTGTTTTTAATTACAATAAGTCTTAAATTAAAATAGTACCTACATTAAGATTAGTTACGTAATTTCCACCGTTATGGAAGAGCGTGGCCTCCTGACACAGGCATTCTGTAATGCCTAATAGGAGACTACATCATCTTGTTTTTTATAGATTATTTGATTACGTAAATAAAGATTTTTATTATTATTATTATTATACTTTATTTAAACATTTTCTTAGGGTTGATTTTTACAATATAATTATAAAAGTAAAATATAAAATTATACAAATCATAAAAATATTATAAAAACCTAACCCTAGCAAGCTGCCAGCAGCGGGGCAGGGCTCAAGCTACCGACAGTTAAGGCTACAGAGAGAGAAACCTCCGGACGATGCGCGCCGTGTCCAAAAGTACTGCCTTCTGCATTTGACCCTTGACCCAACCATCCAGCGAGAGCCTCTTAAGGTGTTGATCGAGGCTCTTCGCTATTAAACCGTTCACAGACACGACTATCGGGACAATGATCGTCGAATCCACATCCCACATGGCGGTCACCTCGTGGGCCAAGTCAAGGTACTTGCTAAGCTTGTCCTTCTCAGCCTTCACGAGGTTTTCGTCATGCGGAATGGTGATATCGACGAGCATCGCTTGACGTATCGATCGATCTATTACCACGATATCAGGCTTATTGGCTACAATAGTCCTGTCCGTTATAACAGATCGATCCCAATAGAGCGTGGCATGACTATTTTCGAGGACCGGCACAGGCATGTACTTATAGTACGGCACCTCAGAATCCACAAGACCATATCGAAGAGCAAGTTGCTGGTGAATAATCCTGGCTACTAGGTTATGTCTATGCAAATACTCACCATTAGCCAGATGAGAACAACCAGAGGTAATATGTCTGAGTGACTCTCCGGGACGGCGGCATGCTCGACAGATGTCGACCGTTCCGTCCCTCAGGATATATTTCCTATAGTTATTCGTCATCATGACTTCATCAGCAATTGCACAGACAAACCCTTCGGTTTCCCCAAAGAGGTCCCCAAATCGTAGCCAGTTTACCGACGCGAGCAGATCTACATCGGGCCTCGTTAAGGCCCGGTAGAACCGCCCGTGAAGCTCCTTGCTCTTCCATACGTCCTTGCGATCCCCTGCACTCAGTACTATTAGTTTGCGCCAGTTCTCGATAGCCAAGGAGAGCGGCGTAAAGTTTTTATCTACTGCTACAACGTCGCGATGCATCCCACAATCATTGTTCAGGAAATAAGTCCTAAGACTGCACACCTCACGATTATGGAGGGTTTTGGCATTTAAAAAGCCACGACCTCCACACTTACGCGGGATGTACAGTCTCATAACAGATGATCGTGGATGAAGCATGCGGTGCGTTGTGAGCAGCAGACGAACTCTTCTATCCAGGGCGTCCAATTCGGTTTGAGTCCATCTTAGTATGCCAAAGGAGTAAGTGAGTAGGGGCATAACCCAAGCATTGAAGGCACGTACCTTGTTGCCCCCCGACAAAAGACTGTTAAGCACTTTTGTCAGGCGACAAAAAAAAACGCTCCCTAATGGCTTGCTTTATGTCCCCATCCACAATACCCAAAGACTGTGACATACCAAGATATTTATAGGTTTCTGCCTCTGAAATGGACCGGAAAGACATTGTCTCAGTAAGTTGCAAATTAGTTGAATTAACAACATTACCCCGCTGTACATGCATCACCGCACACTTATCTACACCAAACTCCATCTTGATGGCGCTACTAAAAACTTCAGTAATTTTTAGTAGCTCCAACAAGTCAGTACGTTTAGGTGCAAAAAGTTTCAAGTCATCCATATACAGCAGATGAGAAATGACTTCCCCGTTCCTACGGAGGCAACAGCCTAGCCCTGAATCCTTTAGCAGAGTACTAAGAGGATTCAGTGCTAGGCAAAACCATAAAGGACTCAAACTGTCACCCTGGAATATACCACGCTCAATCCTTATCAGGTCAAGCGGGTCAAAAGAACTCTCTCCTCCACCTGGTTGACGAAGAACTGTGGTCCACTGCCTCATACACACTGTTAGAAAGGTTCGCAGAGTTGCATCTACTTTGTACAACTCTAAGACCCTCACCAACCATGAATGAGGCACCGAATCATAGGCCTTTTTATAGTCAATCCAGGAAGTGGAGAGTGCTGATTTTTTCCGCCGGACCTGTTGGCAAATAGTCATGTCAATGAGGAGGAGCTCTTTAGTACCACGAGACCCAACCCTACATCCATTTTGAGACGGTGCCATGATTTAATTTGCAAGAATGTGCATATTAATTTTTGCTCTCAAAATGGATGTAAGGAGCTTGTATAAAGTAGGTAAGCACGTGATGGGTCTGTAATTTTTCGGCTCCGTGGTACTACCTGATTTGTAAAGTAGGAAGGTTACACCCGTTGTGAGGAGAGTTGGCAGGGAACCACTCTCGAGGGCACACTGGAAGTGCGCGGCCAAGCGACCATGTGAGCTACGAATCCATTTTATCCAAAAGTTGTGCAAACCATCCGGCCCAGGACTTTTCCAGTTCTGTGCCGTGCGAATCACACAACTTATGTCGTCAGGGCTGATATTAATGGCCTCCATGGACTCAATGGGCTCACACGCTCGCTCAACCACACGCATCCAGTCGCCCTCGGTGTGTTCGACGGGCATTTACCATATGCTACGCCAGAAGTTATTCATAGCAGTAGCATCAGGTAGCCGCCCATCCAACACACATTGACTGGTTTCCTCCCACTTCCTATACACCTTCCTCTGATCACTTTGGAAGAGGCGATTTTGTTGAAATCTCTGCGCACGCTCCCTGTACCGGCGAATACGTCCCGCCCATGCATAGACTTTCTGTTTCAGAAAGTCAATACGCTCCGTAACACAAGACATGTAGTCACTGGGTCTTATACCAGTTTCCGCAAATGCTTGGGTCACGAAGCGCATGACTCTGGGACGGTTATTGCCCCTTCTGAAACAGATAAGCTTTGCAATGAGAGTCCTGAATCGGTCGATACGACGTTCAATCCGCACTTGCCATGCAGGTGCACCGACAGGCCTTGGTGCTCGGTCAGAATCTGAAAACTTAACACGAGCAACACGGCACGCCGCGATGGCTCCACAGTACAGGATTGAATGTGTATCGACCAAATCATTGCTAGTCTCAAAGTATGGGACCAGCAAATCATTCAGGGCTCCCATAACCGCTAGATTTCGTCTATTCATGGGCAGACGAGGTAAACGTGGCCTAGATTGCGGCGCAAAACGATACATATCAATCGTCTCCTCCAAAGTCCTCCTCAATTGCTCGTGTGTACTTACGTTTATGGTCGCACTGTTCCCGCTTTCTACAACAAAGGTATCATTCATTGTCTCTCGTCCATTCTGTACAGTGGCCGTCAAAAAAGAAGACGGGTCGGAAGATGGAATCACGACGGGAACAGTGCGAGCAGATAGCGCTTCCTGACGTAGCCGATCAAGCACGGCGTCATCCAATCGTTTACAACGTTGGATGAACCGCACTTGATCCGACAGTCGTTGTGCAGATACGGTGATAGTTGGTTCGAGGGTCTGAAACAGAGACAGCATCCGATCACGATACGCAGTCATGTTGGTTTCCCCCTCTGTAGCCCCATAATAGGCGCGCATGCAGTTCTCGTTATTAGTCTGAGACCATCGCATGCGACGCACTACACCACCGGTAGCGGGAGCCGGGCGCGGAGCAATAGGCCCCGCAGGCCCCAAGCGTGCCGGCAGCGGTGGACGACCACGTCGCGCAGGTGGTGGCGGCGGCGCGGCCGTCGGTGGCCCGCGCTCACCGTCGCTCGACTCGCTGCTGGTGTTGGGTGCCGTTGTGAACTCGACACACGACGACAATGGCGAGGAGCTGGACGACGACGCAGGCGAAGGTGGTGGGCGTGCGTTTGTTGTACCCGCTTTGGTCTTCGATCTTGTTATCATAATTTATTTTCAACATATTTCCGTTTTTATTGCTGTAATGTGATATGACATCTGTCAAAATTCACTTTTACAATCACGAATGATTTTATACAAAGAGACAACTATTTTATGGTCATTATGTAATATTCACGAATTATTTACGGGAAGTAGATACTGCTTTTTTATTGGAATATGTAATGAAATAGATTTTTAACTGAAGGAAATGTTTCAAGACGTCCGACAATGTCAGCGGTTTTTTTATTATTATTATTATTATTAGTATAAAAAGGTACTTCAAAAAGAGAAAACTTTCGAGTGTATTGTAGTTGAACGATTTACTTTTAGCATTTCAAGTGTATCTCATCAGCCTATATACGTCCCACTGCTGGGCATAGGCCTCACCTAAACTAAGAGGTGGTCCAAGCCATACTCCACCACGCGGGTTCAGTGCGGATTGGTGGAGGGGTGTTTGTAAGGTAAGTGACCAACCTTACTGTCAGATGTTATTAAACCGCCCGAGGGCCTCTGACCAGGCTTAACGACTAATATCTGTCGATATTAACCGGGACCAACAGCTTAACGTGCCTTCCGAAGCACGGAGATGCTTGTAAATAGACATCACTTAAATGGTCAGAATGGTCACCCATCCCAAATATGACCGCGCAGTAGGTTGCTTAACTTTGGGTATCACTACCAAAGCGCTGCAACCACTGCGCCACAAGCACCTCAAGTGTATAATGAAAGTTATTTTTCAAAAACTGGACCGCACTCCAAAAAAAATAGGCCTGAAATTTCTGAAATAGATTTAGTCTGGAGTTGTTGTTGGACAAATGGAGTTTGTTAAATTGTGTAAGCATCGAATAGCATGTAGGGATTTGGTCATAATCCAGTTTTTCGGTATAAACAAAGCTTTTAGATATAACATTTATTGTACGTTTATAAATATCTTGACTGATTTATAACTCTGTCTACAAAGGAACATCGATGTTTCTCCTTTCGAAAATATTTTTTCGGATGTGTAGGTAGGTAGGTACTCTTTCCTACGTTTTTGCCTTTTTTCATTCATGGAACGTTAGTAAAAAAAAAAAAAATTGGTTGCCTGTAAAGTCGGTATACGGGCGAAAGTTTTACGTGACAACGACTTTGAGTGGTAAAATAATTTTAATGTGAATATTCATTCGTATAACATGAACCGTTGTGTATGCCTATCTCTCTCACTCTCTCTCTCTCGCTCTGTCTCTCTCGCTCTTAGGCGGGTTAACTGTGCTCGAGTGGAAGGGACGCGTGCCTTTCACTTTTTATGTCTGTCTCACTCGCTCTTAGGCGGGCTAACCATGCCCGAGTCGAAGGGACGCGTGCCTCTCACTCGCTCTCATTGTGAGCGCGGAACGTGAGCGGAGCAGCGTAACGCAGTTTCTTGAAGTGTCACCCGGCAAACCAATTTATAAGACGTTGTCACGTCAAAACTTTCTGGTTTGTATGTCTTTGTTTGGGCTTCATTTACATCAATTCTCTTCTTTTTCCCGTCCCAGTCACAATAAATCAAAACTTTGATGATTTGCGCAGATCATTCAAACGAAAAAATCAAAAAACCTTTTACCGACGATAAGATAAAAAATAAAAATATAGTGTAAATGATTGGCTCTTTTTCTCGTAAAGAATAAAAAAAAAAACTGATTCGTTCACTATAAAGAATATCCCCTCAACTTAGAGGTACCCCTGAACTCAAAAGGTAGCATAAGATTGGCCACTTAGTTGTTGGGTTAGCCCCCTGCCTCCGAGTCCGCAGCACGGCGTCGCAGTATTTGACGTGGAATAATCGCGGCGGTTGTCAGCGCGCAGACGCTGTGATGGATGAACGGTAGCCTGCATTCACCACTGTATGTGCTGCGGGTAGAATGCGAAACATGACATTTAATTACAAACACAAATGCGTTTATTTGCGTGTTACATTAAAGGTCTTGTAGATAATGTTATAGTTAAAGTTCACCAAAATTTGCTACATTTTAGTCAGCGTGCAAATATTACTTAATATAGTATAATTGAATAACATGTTTGGGGTGAGTTGGCATAAATTGCTTTTAGCATTAAGTCCACCCTCTGTACATTTCCTGTGTAATAAATAAATAAGTTTCGTTCATGGGCGACCTCTTCTATAACGTACGTTAACAAAAACAAAACTCTTCTCAAATTCAAAAACTGATTTATTGCCTTTGACTATCCTCTTTTTTGTGATTTTATTTGAATTTGTGACTCTTGTAAGTTTGGTGCATAGGTCTATATGCACCAAACTTACAAGAGTCACAAATTCAAACTAAGGGTCGCGGGTTCGATCCCCGCACAGTACAAGCATATGTGTGCATGAACATGTGTGTTTGTACTGGTCTGGGTGTTTTCTATGTATAATATGTATTTATTTACAAAAAAAAGTATTTAAGTATGTTTATCCGTTGTCTAGTACCCATAACACAAGCCTCGTAGCTTAATTTGGGACTAGAGAATTGGTGTGATTGTTGTGAAATATTTATTTTTATTTATTTTATTTCTAAGGTCACTCTATTATTATTATTTTTTTTCCTTCTATTCGTTTTGACAATATAATCAGCTTGTGACAAATCTAGGGTACTAAATATGCAGTAGGTATTTAGGTATGTTAAGTATTCTGAGCAGACAAAATGTTCTAGCTAACCCCTTTAGTACGTTGGTTTTAGGTGGGCAAAAGTGTGTGTGTGTGTTAGTAAAAAATAAATAAACAATTACACCTAGCAATTGTTTTTTGCTTGTTATGGATTTAAGTAAATAAATAAAACTCCAGCAACATAACAAAAGCAACGATTCTCAATACTATCGGTGACATTATCTAGCGGTAAGAGTCTGCTTTCCTCGCACCATCAATCACGGGTCCCACTGATCCGTGCGGAGTTCCGATGTAAGCGGATGTTTGCGGATCTTAATGAGGGAGACTACCTTAAATGCGTTTATTAAACGCTTCATGATTTATATGATATGTGTGAACATGAACACGCAGAGATGATCACCGATAGTGATAATTTGCTCAGTGTTTGTGTTAACTAAAGTCTAGACCTGCGTATTTCTATTGATATCGGCACTAAGCCCGAAACTGCTTGGATGACGATAATAAGATAAGGATATAGACAACGTGTTTCCAATAATATGAATACATTTGTTAAGTATTTTTTAGCGTTCACAACGCTATTTTAATTTCGAAAAGACATAACACTTTCTATTCCTCCCCGATGACCGGAGCCGAAAATATTTTTTTAAGTGTTATGTCTTTTCAAATGTGAATACAGTTTGTTGGTTTCTATTTTGGAATTAATAGGTTCGGGTATTGACAGTTTTTTTATCTGAAAGAATAAAACTAATGTTTGACAAGTACTTTATAAAGAAAGTGTACCTCTGAAGTCCTTACATCAGCCTTTCCCGGTGCAATATAACATAAGGCTCCCAGTGGACGCCCGATAACGCCTCTCCAGGCGGCAACCACTCTGGGAAAAGAGAGAAACGTATCTTAATCTTCACTCCTTAATCCCGGAGGTCCCGAGGCACGGCTCACACCGGGACAATTATACGGGTCCCGGCAGGTGAATGACCGCGGGATCGTAATGGCACCCATGGAGGTGGGACACACAGGTGCAAAGGTCAAATGACACTACTCGTACTAAGCTCCAAGAAAATCAGTCATCGGTATAATGGTGATAAAAGTTGCAGCCTTGTTAACGTCATAAGATTTCAATAGTAGGTATTCTGTTGGTCTAGCTAGGCATATACAAGGAGTAGACAAGGTTAAGGATTTGGGAATACAGTTGGACAGTGGCCTGTTCTTTGATTCTCACATAAATAAAATTACTGCCAAGGCTTATAAACTGCTTGGCTTTATCTTTCGCCAAAGCACGGATTTTAAAAGTGCAGATACGTTAATTTTGCTTTATAACGCGTTTGTTAGGTCTCAATTGGAATACGCTTCAACGGTTTGGAATCCAATGTATAAAAAATATGTGGACATGTTAGAGGGTATTTAGAATAAATTTGTCAAACGTTTAGAGTATCGGTTTAAAAATTATAACACAAGTAGAATTGAGCTATTGGGAACTCGACGTGAGGTCAGAGATCAAATATTTTTACACAAAATTATTAATAGTGTGGTCGATTCTCCGTACTTGCTAAGTAAAATGTCTTTGAAGTGTCCCAGATCCAACCCCCGCCACTTTAGTACCTTTGTTACACCAATTTGCTCCACAAATTACAGAAGCAATAGTTTTATTATTAGAACTTGTAGAAAATATAACACTGCGTATAATCACATCGATATATTTCATGAAAAATTAAACCGCTTTCGTTACTTGTTAAAAAGAGAGGCCACCTGATGTAGGTGTGCCCAAGTCCATAATTGTAGACGTTTTATTTTGTCAAGATCAAAAATTCTTACTTTCTGTTTATATAAATAAATTTAGTAAATTAAAATTTGTAAACGCGCTTACGATCTACGACTCGTCAACATCATAATTGTATACCTCATTGTGAAAACTGTATAGCTCATGAACGACGCCTTGTTTTATAAGCTTTATGTATTATAACACAGCTGTTTGTTTTCCTGAATACAGAAAAAAAAATTTAAAAAAAATCTTTTAATGCACAATAACTCAATCAAAGTGAGGGTAGTTGAGTCGCACTAGCGTCATAGGGATATCAAGATATCCATGGCATTGCTGTAGATTTAAGTTTTTCACCTGATGAAATTTGAAGAATAATGAAAGAAAAAAGTGTTTATTGATTCCAAACGTCATACATACAGATAGAAATTACAGTATAGAAAGACGTATAAAAAACTAGCGGCCCGCCCCGCATTGAACGTGTGGATAACCACCCGTAAGCCTATGTTTAACAGGGATAATGTAGGATTCTACTGGTAAAAGATATTTTTAAGTAGGTCTTGTAGTTTCGAAGCCTATTCAATTCAAACAAACATACAAACCATCAAATCTCTCCTCTTTATAATATTACTGTAGAAAACACTCAACTTACATCTTAATAATTAAAAATACTTAAATGCGAGATGCATTTCTGGGGTTCCCCTAAGCTTATACTACCACATCGAATTAAGTTAATTATTAAGTTTTTCTGATAATGTCATAACTTTAGTCACTGTAAGTCCAAATTGTAAGTGTTATTATTATAATTATTGATAACTAATAATAATTCGATATAGCCCTCAAATACTATGCAATTACAAGTACAACCTAGGAATCTTCAAACCTAGAGTGAATCTTCTAAGTGAGCTCACTCCATCGTAGACTCAGTTTTTGCCTCATTGGACTTAGTCTTGGGTCAGGAGCAAACCTATTCCAAATAAAAATAAATTAATAATTTTTGCAATACCCAAACTAAGTTAGAAGTGCAATTTTCTAGCATAAGACCGGCTATATTGTATGTAACACTTAGTTGGCAAATAAATGAATATGAATTTCGTAGTACTTCCTTACTCAAAAACGGAAACCAAGCTTTACAAAATAATTGAAACATTTCCTATCGAAATGAGTCAGTGTGTATCGCCCCGTAAAAGGGCGGCACTCCATAACTCATCGGGGCCTTTTATTGCGCGAAATGGGTCAAACGACGCGGTCGCTTATCGCTACACGGTGTGTCTGTGGCCGCACCTCGAATCTCGGACAAATATATTGATGTTTGGTTATAGGGGAGGGTTGTTGTGTGGTCAAGGGTGTAGGGGAACTATGTGGTGTCGAGTAAGCCATGGAGTCAGCAGTGTTTTTGATGAATGATGGTTGTCTTAACTTTTTTTATTTAAATATTATTTATTTTACATAATCCACAGCTCTTAACATTGTTATCTACAGTACAATTTTTACATGTAAAACATACAGCTTTGGCGCAACATATTTAGCGTTAGGAAGCAAGCGCTTCCTACCGACCGGGTGTTACAGTCGGGAACCAAGGTCCGATAGACATCATCTTGATTTGTCTATCTATATTATTCCAGATCTAAATCTTATATGCCGCAGTTCATGTGCATTACTAGGCTAACAGCGCCATCTAGCTTATGAGGCCATATGAGCGCTCGCTGTCGTGCTTGCCACTGTTAAGCATACGCTTGTGATGGCGAACGGTAGAGGTCGCCACCCAGCCAATGACGATTTTTGAGGATGAGGTTTCTTGTCAGTTAAGTGATTGATGTTAGTATGGTAATTTAATACTTGTATAAATATACGAGTATATACGCACGGCCACACGTCAAGTTAATCACTGCGGTATCTTATGCTTATTTCGTGACTACCTACCAACGAACTGCGACCCTTTAAAATTTATGAAAATTAAAACTTTTTTATTTTTTTTAATTTGCTCATAATGTATGCAGAACGCAGAATAAATAACTTTCCGAATATTCTGTCATATCTTTAAAGAGACACTTTATTTAATAAATCTGGGCTAATCAGGACCCAAGTTCCGAGCAATAGGTAACGTAACAATAAAATATTTTCTTGTTATCTCGCTGGTCGATGGCTTGACCCTTCAGTTAAAGCAGATATATAAAGTTACTTTTAAAAATAACCTCCTAAATAATCAAACACAAAAATGCATTATTTTTTGACCAAATTCCGATCACGAGTCCGAACTGTATACACTCACTCATAGTAACACATTCAGCACACGCCAGCCATAAATAATATTTAATGTTTCTTCCACTTTAACTACGAGCAGTATAGAGCAGAGGTGGCCAACTTGATTATACAGAAGATCTAATTACGAAACCCTGTGCGATCTACCTCTTACATTCTTCTTGAAATCTTAAATGAAAAAGCATAGTTTTTAAGCCTTTGACTGCCGAGAGACTAGACACAATAGAAATAATATTGTTTGGGGGTCACCGGTGACCACCATGACGCTCAATGTAACTACTTTGGTGATAGAACATTAAAGAAACGGTTGCCATACCTATTGAATAGTTTGCCCGGAGATATACCACGGGAACAACATAAAAATGTTTTTAAAAACAAACTTAAAAAGTATTTTCTAGCTAACTTAACTTCGTATTTAAGATTTGATTTAATATGTTAGAGACTCGTGATCCCACAGACAAACTATGTAAATAGTTTTGTGGGACTATTGTCATTTAAGTTTAAAACGTTGTTTGTTTAATAAATAAATAAATTGATAATAATAA
Source organism: Pyrausta despicata (assembly GCA_963921415.1). NCBI lineage: Eukaryota > Metazoa > Arthropoda > Insecta > Lepidoptera > Crambidae > Pyrausta > Pyrausta despicata. The sequence continues at coordinate 667,055 of OY992850.1, read as the reverse complement.
TAAATAGTACACAATCATAAAATATTTTTTATTGAACAGTCTTAGGAGTTCCTTTTAATATCAAATATGAGATTGTTTCCTTAAATTTACTTAATACTTTGAAATTTAAGTCTTTTAGGTCCTATCTTAGTACCTATATTAGTGTGAGCATTGCGTCGAAGTATCTCCCACTTATTTAGCATAATCCGGTTTGTAGCTTATTGATCATCGCATGCCGAAAACAAGACTATACTGCGTAGAATAGAGGATAAATACAGCGATCGAAAAATTATACAAAATGATGCTAAAGTAGTTGCGCAGTCTGGTCTATATATATATATATATATTTATATATATATAAATATATATATATATATTTGACTGCCTCGTTTGTGTAGTGGCAAAGTTTCTGCCTTACATCCGAGAGGTCCTGGGTTCGAATCCCAGGTCGAACCAAATTTGTTTCTGAGATTTTCTGTCATGAATTTCTCAATAACTGCTCGGGGTCGGGAAGTTGGCGGTGATACACCCTCGGAAAGCACGTTAAGCCGTTGGTCCTGCGCCTGATCTCTCTCCGGTCATGTCGGATTGCCGTCTCACCGAACTTTGAGAGTGATGGAACAGTGAGTGCACCTGTGTATTGCGCTCACACTTGTGCACTATAATATCTCCCGCGCAGTTGGCTGATCTCTGTCGAGATTGGCCGCCGTGGTTGAAATCGGCCAGGAGGACTATTATTATTATTATTTGTAGTATCTTCAGGGTATCACAGCACAAGGCCGGTCCTTTTGGAAGGCGTACGTGGGGATATGGATCCAACACGAAGAGGCCCCTTAGTGATACATTAATGTGTAGGGATGTGTGCATCAAGCGGATACTATCTCTGTCTGCACTATTGAGTAGATACAACCAAAGACAGCACCCGCTAGGTGCAAGGACTATTGCACAGAAGATGGGAACGAACTATAATGGGTCTATGGAGGGGAAATTGCTGGATTGGTTGATGGGATATTGATGAGACAACGGGACGCCTGCCATATCAAATGTCTCATCTTGATAATCACGGCAGACGGTGACTCGCCGCTAACTAAATGGGCCGCCTATCAAATGCTACCAGATGGTAGCCAGGCAGCAACATTGGTGTAAGCGGCTGATGGTTGTCGAGAGGTGAGTCTGCGGGGTGAAGGTGGCCGGCGGCTAGCAGTCCCCCGGCGTTATGACATTTTACACTTCCAACCTGGAGCATAGGTTTCGCTCTTGCGTTCTCCACTCTTGGACAGCCAGTTAAGGCAAGCACAAGAGGCGAGGGCCAAATAAGGTAAACCGCACCCTCGGGAATCGGGGTCCGAGGTGTCGCCACGCACCTACAGCACGACACATGCTGCCCCTGCGGCTTTATTATTATTATTATTATTTTTATTTAGTTTTAAACTTTTCTCCGTCAAAGATAGGTGTCTCCTCTCTGGCGCGGGTCTCAACCAAGCGTCAGAGGGTGTAAAGCTGTAGAACCGGAGGACAAGAATTTGCGAGTGATGCGACAAGTAACCTCGCTTTACTTGCTCCAGTTTTGAAAGTGTGAGATATGTGCGCCAGATGAACTTGTTCATATCATGACTCCATCTTTTTCGCGCTTTTATTACACCCAAAGTGGGTACAGGTGAAGTGGCATCTGCCTCCTGTAAAACATCTTCGGATATGGGTGTTATTGTTGATGAACAGGACCTACGTGTCTGTTCATAGGATTGTGGTGACGATCTCGGTGACTCAAATAGACTTCGTGTTGAATATACCGAGTCAGGAGACGATGGTGGATTTTCGGCTGTAGCATCTTCAGGCTTATGCCCGGCGAGTGCCAGCCTGCACAACTCGGCGCCGACGGTTCGCATGCTGAGACACCCAGCGTCGGCTACAGGTGTGCCCCGGCGATAACCTCCGAGAAGCGGCCGCAAATTATACCTTTTTACATTACTCTCCATACTAAGGGTTCGCTCTTGCCCTATTTGTCACCCGCTTAGTGAAAAAAAAATTGCGAGTGTCCGCCTCCCCACGTGGCTCAGATGGTCGAGACCAGACGTAAGGTTAGACTTTGAGGGAAGCCTCAAAGTCTAACCTTACGTCCGGTCTTAGGGCCTATTGTATATATTTTTTGCTTTGCCACGATCGACTGGACTAATGGTCGCGATCGACCGGTTGGCTACCCCTGGTATAGAGGGTGGTGCAATCGCTCACCGCGGCGGAAGATACAGGGTGATCGAAGGCGCCGCATCGCATACGAATGGCCGCCTGGAGTGCAGTTCGGAACGATACACGAACGTAAGGTTGTAGGTTGTTATCTTAATGGTTGCGAATGCACTGCGAGGTTCGATAGTTTAAGCGTTGGTATATTTTTAGAGTTGATTTCGAGAGCTGATGGGATCGTTGGGATACCTACTTAATTCACGGGACTAGGCACACTAAGGCACAATTAAAATGACAAATTTGCGCCATAGAAATAACCCCCTACCTTACACACCCGCGATAAGTCGTCTAGAGAATTCTCAGAATTGACTTACAAGGATTTATGGCAGTCGGTTTCGCTTTACTTGTACAAAATAGTTTCCAAACTAAATACCCAAACTTTACTGCGTCCTTGACGCAATAATTGATGAATGATTTATAATTTTATCTTCGATCTTTCGACTCTCTCATAGGTTTGAAAAACTTAGCATTGTACCATTTTTGTTTTATTGTGAGACATTAAACTATCACTAAAAAAATGGTGGAATTTTGTTTGTAACGAAATAACCATGCAGTTTGACTGTTTGTATGATTGTTCTCCATAAAATCATACAAGCAGTCAAGCTATACAGTTATTTTGTTACAAACAAAATTCCATATTTTTTTCAAAGATCTCATCAATCAGTACATTTTTCCGAAAATCCGTACCAATCTTTTGTTATTTCATATTTGAAGTGCTTATCTACAACGCGTATATTCATGAGAAAATATCTAACTTTTAGTCTGTTTAAGAAAGGCCTAACCTCGAAAACTCTCTAATAACATTATCTAATGACAACCAATTCTGTTGAAACTATTTTCAAACGTTATATCTGTTAGATGTTAAGAAAATTCTACCGGAGTAATTTTTATTTTTATTTTAAATGTAATCCTATTGAACCTGCCCTCAAACTTGCCACACTTTCTTGGTAACTATGTTAATAAGTTCGTTTTTAAGCATTATAACTACCATCTATATGATGTAAATACACCTAGTATACAAATGTGAATAAATGAATAAATAACGAAACACGTGCTGTGAATCGGGTACCGATCAATCCAAACACTTACAAAAATAAAAAATTGGTTGCCTGTAAAGTCGGTATACGGGCGAAAGTTTTACGTGACAACGACTTTGAGTGGTAAAATAATTTTAATGTGAATATTCATTCGTATAACATGAACCGGTATGTATGCCTATCTCTCTCACTCTCTCTCTCTCGCTCTTAGGCGGGCTAACTGTGCTCGAGTGGAAGGGACGCGTGCCTTTCACTTTTTATGTCTGTCTCACTCGCTCTTAGGCGGGCTAACCATGCCCGAGTCGAAGGGACGCGTGCCTCTCACTCGCTCTCATTGTGAGCGCATAACGTGAGCGGAGCGTAACGCAGTTTCTTGAAGTGTCACCCGGCAAACCAATTTATAAGACGTTGTCACGTCAATAAAGAAACCCACGGGTCAATAACGTAAACCTTTAATTGAAAAATAAAAGGTATTACCCAAAATATACAGTCTCCAATTCTTTTAGCGCTTTTATAGCCGCCCGACCGACAACCATTACTCACAAACCTTGGGAAGCATTAATAATGTGAATTCAATGGCACAAAGAGAGGCAATAAATAAAACAATAATGTAAATATTGGGAGAGACACGGATGTTTTCAGATGTGTTACAAAATAAATAAACGTCCAGCCGCCCAGAGGCCGTACTCCGTAAGATTTTGTCTGTATTTTTGAGTCTAGCCAGCGCTTTCCCTCGTACGGTTAAGTTTGTATGAGCGACAGGAACAAATACATTCAACATACAACGGCTCAGATAGTACCTTCTACCTCTGCTCGTGTTTATCCACGAGTGTTTGTCCGACAGAATTATTGGTGAAATCTTTTATTATTAATAATTAATGCATCGTACACACCACCGAATTTATAAACAACAAACAGTGTTGATTTAAAATATGCACTCTCTGGATATCACGAGTAAAGAAATCAAAAGACGAAAATATGTTATCGTTCGTTCCACCAAACGTATGTTTTGCTAAATTTTAGCTTGACATTCAAGCTTAATTTTTAACTGGGTGAATGAATGAATAAATGAAATTTATTTGCGTATGAAAAAGGGTACATTTAGTTGGTAGGTTTGACATTGCGGTTCAGGTTTTTCAGCCATATTATTACAGCATGCAAATAATATTAAATCGTTTTTAAATACAATATTCAAGTTCAATAAAATAGATATTTACTTGGTGTACTTTGAGATGGATAATCTCATGCCACGGTAAACGGTAAATCCTACCTATTACCATAGGACACTACTTTCGTGGATAAAACACAGATTAAATTTGTTTTTCCCCAAGCCCGACGTAGACAAGTTGTCAAAGGCCCGGCCTACACAGAAAAACAAATTGACGGACTTATCAATTTTAATAAAAGTTTCTTGCCGCGGTACAGCCTCAGCCAAAGTACTCGCTATTCTTTACCCAATGGCATGAATTACTAGGGGTCGTTTTAGTGCCATTTTGTCATGGGTGTACAGTTCAAACTAGCCTGTTTAGTATTCATTGCGACTCAAGGGACATCGCCTCTTTTGACCGTTAGCTAGTAAGTAAATATCACGCGGCGAAAATAAATTCGCTTAGGCCTTGATGTTTTGATGGCTTTTTCGATGGAACAAATCGTTTATGTATGTTAACGACGTAACATAAAATGCGAGGGGATTAATTGGATCAGTTGATCTACGTGCAATGTAAAATGTATTCTGATTATGTGTCATAAACACAAAGAATACAAAACATCAACTGTTTTGTGTAAAATTTATGTCGTATCCGTAATAACAATGAATCAATACAAAAAGCTCTTTTTATGTAAATCCTTTTTGCTTGCTTTCAAATATCACCGCCTAGCCTTTATGTTAGAGACAGGGCAACCCTTTTTGAAAAACTGAACAAGTATACCCCGACTTTCGTTATAAAAACTTCCTTATCGGCGCTTGTACTCCGAGTAGCACACCCTCGGATAAACCCTCGTATATATTATCTAAACACGAAGAGTCCGGTAACAGGCGCAAAGGTAAGAGCTTAATACACTCAACCTGATCGAATCTTTTGAGACTTTATTAATTCTATTCTCGCCAAATGACTACCTTTTATTCTTTTCCCGGCGCGCAATTTGTGGATTTTAATACAGTGGATTTCTTTTTTGTGCTGAAATCATGGCAGGTTTTTTTCCGCTGAATCTGGAATTTATTTTCGGACAATTTTTTGTGCTTTGTCCGGGGCACATGAATAGGCACGTTTCAAGTGGTAGGTACTTGTGTTGCTGTCTTTTTATGTGTCGATCTGTACATTTTTTATCATCTGAGTAGGTATTTGTTACGACTTTTTAACACGCTTTTATTAGATCGGGGTGTATGTATCTACGTATATGTAACGGAATTTTCGAGCCCAATTTTTACCTACTTCCAGAAATCGGATTAATTTGAAACTTTGAACACGTATTAAGTACCGATGACAATGCAATAATTTGATAAAAGTTTTCTATTATCCTTATTAACTAAAAAAAAATGAAAAAAATAGTTTAAATAACTAAAAAAACACGATTTTATATCTAACTAAAAAGAGAAAATAATTTCTGAGTACACGGAATTTGTATTACAGTAGAGTAAAAAGCGTGGGGTGCTTGGTATAGTATTATGTGAAAATCATCCTATTATTGACAACTATAAAAAGAGAAGTATGAAAACGTCATAAAGTGCACCCCACGCTTTTTACTCTACTGTAATATAAATTCCGTGTACTCAGAAATTATTTTCTCTTTTTAGTTAGATATAAAATCGTGTTCTTTTTGTTTTTTAAACTATTATTTTTCTATGTGCAGTCGACACCACGCCAATACAACTCGGTACAAATGAAAGAAATCGCAGAGAACAGCTCGATGCCAAGCAAGATGAATTAAAGGCCCGACCCTGCGGCCATAGACTATAATTATGTCGGAGGAGTGCTGACTTGTAGTGAATACAACCGCTCATTCACAGCTAAAATCGGTTACGTCAGCCATGTGAGAGCACACCAACGAAGCTCTCAGTAAGTTGGTGATCACATACATACATACAGGGTGTAAAAAAAACCTTAACGAAGCCGTCAACCACGCGTTCAGTACATCAAACCAAATCGTATGAAAAATAAATTTTGGCTGGGGAACAACTTTTATTTTTTGACATCAAAAAAAAAAATCTAACCCGCAATGTACAGCGCGCACGCAGAAAAGTCAATGCGGGGCGTGTTGCTTTACGCCGCCGCGACGCGGTTTGGTTCGAGTGTGCGCTGTTCTTTGCGGAGTGTGCCATTTAGAGGCTTTTTATGAAAGAACTAGTGAAAATTTGTATCATGTTTCTTTGGAAAAAAGTTCAGTTATAACGGACAAAAGTCATTTCTGTAAAAATCATATATTTTTTTTTAAACTTTAACCATCAATATCTCAGTAACCGTTAACTTCCCAGGTATGGTGTAAAGGAAAAAAATGATCGTAATAATTGGTAGAATATGTGGTATTCGGCTTCGTTAAGGTTTTTTTACACCCTGTATACAACTCGGTAAAATCGGCAAAATCCTGTTGTTATAAAACCTGGTTTGCACTGAAAAGGGTATTCTGATGTGTTGTTGTCTAGAATTTAAACATACTTCATAGATTAGTCCTAGGCTTGTTTCTTTTTCGATTCCGCTTCAGAGAGCGTCGAGGTTTTGACTAAAAGTGCACACGTGTGTTTAAGCTTTAACGAAACATTGATTGTGGAAATCTATTTTAGTGCTAGAAACAGTTAATATCAATTCAATTCAATATTTGTTCAGCCTTCCTCAATTCTATTTGGATCAATTAATATACGTGCTTGTCAACAGACGCCTACGGTAGATATCTGTGCCATTTCAGCGGAACAGGCTGAAAACATTTCACGTTTCTCATACTATAAATCTGCAAACTGTAATGGTTTTCGACTGGCTGGATTTTTTGTCCGTAAATTAATGGATTGTCAGTTGCCTTGATTGCTTGGCTATAATTAATATTTTGTGCTGCGATTTTTTACATTTCATTTACGAGTATCTATAGCCCTTTTATAGACCTGAGGGCGTTTGCAGGCAGATTTAGACAACTACAAAAAAATCCCTGGTGTCTTCTTATGTATTAAAATAACTTTCTTTAGTAAGTACTAGGTACTACATGAAATGGATGTAGTACATATATTAATGACAGTAGTTCTTAGAACGCGTGTTTTCTAAACACAAATGTTGTTGCGACCCGCCGCTAAGTCAGTAAATAACTTGTACGGTGGCTAGCACTTCGGCTAGCACAGCGGTATCTTATTCGCTTGTGATACGGGTGATTTTGCAACAAATAATGAGTAGCCTGATGTGCACTGTACAATTACTGCCGCGGATCGCCTTACATACCGTTTGCCTACGTCTCAGAGTTAGAAGGTCTGTTTACACTACCAGGTTATTAATTTGATGGCAAATAATTTATTTGGTTGCTGTAGGCTTCCAGCCTAGGTATCATAATTATGATTCAAAAATAACATTTTTATATTTTCATATTTTTTGTCTAAGTTTCTCGTACGAAAAGATGTTCTACGCATCTTATAATGTACAATGAAAACAAAAGAAGGTAACACGTTTTGTTTCATCAGTATTTTGTAAGTATTTTTACACGAGGCAATAATAGTGTAGAAATATTTACTGATCAGATTAACATGGGAACGTATCGTTCCGTTAAGTCATAGTTCATGTTTAAATATAAACCGTACTAGAAGGCTTACTGACTTACTTACTCCTTTGGCGCAGCGACCCAAAGTGTGTCTTGGCTTCCGACACAAGAGAACGCCATCTGATCCGGTCGTGCGCCGCCTCTTGCCAGTCCGCAACTGGTAGCTCCTGCAGATCTGACATGACGGCGTCCTTCCAGCGGTATCTGGGCCGGCCGACGGACTGATCCCAAACATAACGAACACTGGCGAGGAACAACTAGAAGACTTACGCACGTGAAACCTCAATTATTAAATGCTGTGCCGATACAATAATTAAGATTTGAAATGGCGGTGAAATAAGTCACTCGGTAAAAAAAATAACGCCTCGCCCATATATAGGTTTACACAAACAGCGGCCCTGTATCTGTGGATTTAATTAAAAAACTTCGTTAAGCCGTTCAGCTCTCAACACATTCGGCCTTATGGGGTTTCAGATATTTTAATTAAATCTGTCATCGCCTTTTCCTGATATTATAAGTTAAGTAAAAATTGATTTCTTATAGACATGACTTTGAACAGTGCATGCCAAGCAAGTAGCAGTGTAGAAATGTACCTACATTTCTTCAACCTACACTGCTTCCATCATAATATAGTCCTCCTGGTCGATTTCGACCACGGCGGCCAATCTTAACAGAGATCCACCAACTACGCAGGAGATAAGTGCACAAGTGTGAGCGCAATACACAGGTGCACTGACTGTTCCATCACTCTCAAAGTTCGATAAGACGGCAATCCGACATGACCGGAAAGAGATCAGGCGCAGGACCAACGGCTTAACGTGCTTTCCAAGGCACGGGGGTGTAACACCGCCAACTTCCCGACTCCGTACTGTTTTTGAGAAATTCATGACAGAAAATCTCAGACACAATTTTTGGCTCGACCTGGGATTTGAACCCAGGACCTCTCGGATGTAAGGCAGATACTTTGCCACTACACCAACGAGGCAGTCGTATATATTGTGTGACATAGAAAGTTATCTTGGTCGGGCGGTTAAATAAGTAGTTATTTTGAACAAGGTAAAAGAGTGTCTGCGCGAGCTCCATAAAAGTTGATGAATGTTTCATTTTGCTGCGTATTGCCAAAAAGCGTTTCCCATTGCGGCCATTCAGACGTGTGCACACGGAAATTGGTGTTTTGCGGGCAATTTGCGGTAACTTGCGACAATTTGGGTCGAATTGCACCGATAATGCACCCCGAGAGAGGCCGATCAGTTTAATTGTATTAACGCTATTTTTTTACGCGCGCGCGGTTCAACTGGTAACTGCCCTTACGAGTCACATGAGATGCTTCGTATATTCCTTATGCCATATTTGGGGTATTTATTTAGGTCTATGTTTATGTTGGAACTTTAGGAAGCATATTAAACGCAGTCTAAATGAAACGCACCACAAATCGATTGTATTGTGAAAATATCATTGAGACAAAAACATGGCCGCCGGTGCGACCCGTCTAACGTTTGCACCACTAAGTACGGCATGAGTATATTGTATTGGTACAAACTTGTTTTTTTGACCCACCATTATGAATTAAGCATAAATTTGTACGAAAATTTTGCTACTTATTGTATCAAGTACATAAAATTAAGAAGTAAAATTACATGTTTTAATGAGAAATATATATTATGTAATTTAATTATCAAAGGCGCCTATACCGAGCCTAACAAAGTTGTTAAACCACCTGTATACTGTATGACTGTGTATTTATAAGTTATGTACCGTAATTTAAACATTTCTGTTAATAAAGAACTTTTGAAATGAATTTTGAGACAATTAACCCTGACCACTTGAATAAGAGCCAGCTTACCGACCACTAGACTATAGAAAAAGGTCACATTTAGTAGCGCAAAGGGCGTGAGGCACTACGAGTATTATGATTAGTTTTACAGGCACCTAAATAATTAAAACGCTTTTATCAGCTCGGGCTGTATGTATGTCTGTATTGTATGTAACGAAATCTTTGAGCTCAATTTTCACCAACTTTCAGAAATCGGATTCATTTGAAACTTTGCACACGAAGCGTAGGTATCAAGTACCGATGACTATGCCACGACGACGATAAGAGTTTTTCATCATTCTTATTAACTAAAAAAATAAAAAATAGTTTAAAATACTAAAAAAACACGCTTTTATTGCTAACATAAAAGATAAAATAATTTCTGAGTACAAAGAATTTATATTACAGTAGAGTACTAAAAAGCACCTAAATAACACTTTAAAGTCTTATTTTTTAATTGCCACCAGGGTTTTAAGAGAGCGAAATGAATAACTTTGCGTGGGCATTGGGTAACCATATCGTAAGTGATAAATGCAAGTAAGTTTAACCTATTTCCTCGAACATAATGCCCTAATAATGTTACCTAGGCCCTGGGTCACCCAGTGAGTAAGTCGCGTAGGTCTACAAGCACATTAATTAATGTACCCAAACTCACATTATTTGCCCTAATCACCTTCAGGGCTACTTAACTTCGCGACGCGACGTCTGGCCAATTATGGGAGCATTGAGTCGTTAATTAATTTTATTATTAAATATAATGAAAGTAATATCATGTGCTGACTGAAAATCCTAGGTATGTTTGGCACCGTGATAATGTGGTACGTAAGCTCATTGCAATTCAAATGTTTTTTGAGGCACGAAGTTGTAACATTAGGACCGCTAGGGTACTAGCGGTCTGGTACGTGCTTCGCTACGTATAAAGTGAAATATGAATAAAAAAATGTTACAAACAATGTAATTAATGAACAACCGCTCTTCCTCTTCTCTACTCTGTCGCTCGTAGTCTGTCGAAGCGACAACATCTCCTGAGGATGCCACGTGTAGTGGCGAAACGTGTCGAGTGTTTTGTTGGTGTCAGTGCTGTGATTCCAGGTGCATCTTCTGTGTCACGTTGTGAGTTGTAGGTATTGTAAGTCCTGCGACTTCTAGTTCTAGCTTTTTCAGGTGATTACAGTTGGATGTATTTTGGTTCCTGCGCTGGCGTCGTTTAGTGGAAATTTAAAGCAAAATAATCCTCTTTTTCAGCTTCAGCTTAAAACGCTCTACCAATTTTGTGCAAACTTTACATAAACCATTTACTTAATAGTCCAAACAAAGCATTAACATTTGGTTTGGATATGTGAGGAACGTTCGTGACATATAAATGATAACGAAAAGTGGCGTCAATTATTACAAATAGATAAAGATAGATAGATAGGTGGAATGGCCACCTAAATCCCAAATTCTACTTACTACCTAGCAAATGTATAGAGACACCTCCGTTTCTGATGACTTTTTGCAGTTTGATTTCAGATGTTGCTGTGGAGGACGCTGGGGACGAGAGGCACATGAAGAAAATGGTATGTACTTTTCTGAGTATTTATTTATTTGATGCCCTAGTTACCTCTACGTTGATGAAGCCTGCGAGATTTGATAATTATTCTGTGAATAAATGGCCTGTTTAGGTAAACAGTATGCCAAATATAACCAATTCACAACTGATGCAATAAGGTTAGGATGAATGTTTATTTTAGTTTATATTTTTTATAACCACACTGGTTAAAAACGAGTTCCTTTACACGGAAAATCAGTGGTGTATATTAGGAAGGTCTCATAAGTTGTGTAAGCCGTTTTTTGTAGTTTGACCTATATATCCTTATCATAGGGAGCTGTTAGTGAAATTGGACATTACATTCGTAATAAAATGGAATCAGGTGGAAAAGGTGGAGTGGTAAGGAAGCGTTACAACCGTTGTAAATCATGCGCGAGCGTTATGGCTACTAGTGTGTTATGGCGACGAGCAGGGACTCTTCGGGTGGGGATACTGTGGCGGGAAAATAGCGTCTTCCTTGTAGTATGTAGGCTATTGCCAAGTTGGTGCGTTACTCTGCGGGTGCGCGCTATAACCGTTGTAAATCATGCGCGAGCTTTATGGTCGCCAGTGCGTTATGACGACACGAGCAGGGACCCTTCGGGTGGGATACAGTGGCGGGAAAATAGCTCCCTCATTGTAGTATGTAGGCTATTCGCAGGGTGGTGCGTTACTCAGCGGGTGCATGCTATAGCCGTTGTAAATCATGCGCGAGCGTTAAGGCTGCCAGAGCAGTGTGGCGAAGCGCAGGGACCTTTCGGGTGGGATACAGTGGCGGGAAAATAGCTTCTTCTTTGTTGTATGTACGCTATTCGCACGGTGTTGCGTTACTCAGCGGATGTGCGCCATAACCATTGTAAATCATGCGCGAGCGTTATGACGAGCAGGGACCCTTCGGGTGGGATACAGTGGCGGGAAAATAGCTCCCTCATTGTAGTATGTAGGCTATTCGCAAGGTGGTGCGTTACTCAGCGGATGTGCGCCATAACCGTTGTAAATCATGCGCGAGCGTTATGACGAGCAGGGACCTTTCGGGTGGGATACTGTAGCGGGAAAATAGCTCCCTCATTGTAGTATGTAGGCTATTCGCAAGGTGGTGCGTTATTCAGCGGATTTGCGCCATAACCGTTGTAAATCATGCGTGAGCGTTATGACGAGCAGGGACCCTTCGGGTGGGATACTGTGGCGGGAAAATAGCTCCCTCATTGTAGTATGTAGGCTATTCGCAAGGTGGTGCGTTACTCAGCGGATGTGCGCCATAACCGTTGTAAATCATGCGCGAGCGTTATGACGAGCAGGGACCCTTCGGGTGGGATACTGTGGCGGCAAAATAGCTCCCTCATTGTAGTATGTAGGCTATTCGCAAGGTGGTGCGTTACTCAGCGGGTGCGTGCCATAACTAATGGCCGCTAGAGCAGGGTGGCGACGCGCAGGGTCCCATCGAGTGGGGATTCTGTGGCGAAAAAATAGTGTCTTCATTGTTAGCGGGAGTTATGATGCCACAGGCATCGTAACTCCCGAAGGGATGGTTCGATTTCAAAATGTTTATTTTTATTATCAAAAGATAATTTAAAAACGGTGGTCAAATTCCGTTGAGCCATTGAAGCTTACCAGCTGTGCTCCTAGCTCATTCGGGTGGTGGGAAGGTGGGCTATTCGAGGCAGATGAAAGCGTTGTTAATGTGAAGATCACAGACACAATCTCTTTTCGATTGTTACGTGACCGCATTAAGACTAACGGGGCTCAATGAGTCTAATCGTAACATTTTGTCTATTATAATTTTTTTACATTACGTATTTTTACCGTCTCGTACGAAAACCTTTGTTGCTTGTATATATCGCCTGATCTATCCTTTCCGCTTCGCTCATGATCGTATATGCGCCATATTAGTCCTTTACGACTATCGGCGAGTCCGAGGCGATATTAAGGGATGATTGCCGTATCGCTGTTGTTATGATAAGGTCGCCCTGCGCACGGGGACCGAAAAATACAGGGTGAAATTTCAGTGGTTGTTTCCCCGCATCAAAACGATTTATCTTTAGTAGTACTATTTAATATAGTAATGTTGCATTTAATTTTTTAATATAAAAAAAAACAAAATCTATTTGAGTTTTGACGACCGCTTTGGTGTTCTGGTCAAGAAGTTGACTATTAACCAAGAGGTCACGGGTTCGATCCCCGCACTGTACAAACATTTGTGTGCATGAACATGTCTGTTTGTACTGGTCTGGGTGTTATATGTATTCATTAAGGTTAATTGTAATACCACTGTTGATTCTGATATCTGTAACACAAGTGGTTAAGCTACTTACCACGGAGTCAGATCAATGTATGTGATAATGTTGTATTATTTTATTTATTATTTACTAAAGATGCAATCATGTCACTACGGGTAACAACCAATAAAAATTAACCCTGTATAACGAACACACCCATTGCGGCCCGGCGATGCTCGTTACATACGATGGCAAGTGTTATTGTAAGTGTACTTGCAATATTAATTAGCTCGTCTAGTTGTTAAGCACCTAGAAGATAGGTTCTTTAGGAAACTCGCCACGGTAAACACAGTTAACTAGGGTAGTTATTACGAAGTCACTTTAATGAATGGCTACTACACTACTGCTTCTGAGTACATAGACGTACCTAGCCCTGGCTCAGTCCAAGACCGTTTTGGCACTAACAGTGATTGTGTGTGTCAAATAAATTAGTTCTATTCTATTCTATTCTACTGCCTTCAGACATGAAAGGAACGTTATAAATATCTAATTCAAGCTTATCAAATAACACTTGTGCTTACTTTGCTCTCATAGTAAGTATTTTTTGTGATATTGAATGTTATGATGATATGAAGTTGTTAACAACCGAAAATTATTTAATTATGATAAAAACACAAACTTTAAGGACTTTGTTTGCCGTCAAAACAAGCAAATTATTGAGTCAGGGATATTTCTGAGTAGGTACATGTTGTATTACTAAACGCAATATAATTTGACATGTGTCAATGTCATTTAAATGGTAAACCTTTTTCCGGTTCCTCTGGCTCTCTATGGCTGCTCTCGCGACAGTAACTTGTATATTCTTATATTCAAAATAAATCTCGTGTCCATCCTGTGGGAATCTTTTATTTATCCCATTAACCCTTCAGTACACTTAAATTAATATTGTTTTGTGAGTGACTGCTAAAGTCAGTTAAGTCTTACACAATTCTCCGAAAAAAAATAAAAATTAAGATTTCCGTTCTGACAATTTGTGTTTAACTTTCAACCACAAAATTTACCCTGAAAATTATTTCTTAATTGTTTTGTAACAAATTATTAATTTGAGAAACGATTTTAATCGAGTCGGAATTTTAATCGTTTGTTGCTGGCCAGATTACGTGTTTAATTTAATGAAGCATGAATTTTGGAAACCATTTCCATGGAATAAGAAATTCAATCTGTTTTAACAAACATTTATTAATTACGTAATTCAGTGCAAAAATAACTGCTTTATTATTCGTAAACAATGAGGAAAACGAGCATGAAACCACAATTTACCTTTCTCATTTAATTTTCACTGCCTTCTTTCTGCATGACCTTGAGTTGGACTGGCAGACAATGCTTTCAGCATTAAGTCCACTTATTTCGGAAAATCATTTATATTAAGGTATTTGTGGCGCAGTGGTTGCGGAGCTTTGGTAGTGATACCTAAAGTTAAGCAACGTAAGGCGCGGTCATGTTTGGGATGGGTGACCATTCTGACCATTTGAGTGACGTCTATTTACAAGCATCTCCGTGCTTCGGAAGACACGTTAAGCTGTTGGTCCCGGTTAACATCGATAGATATTAGTCGTTAAGCCTGGTCAGAGGCCCTCGGGCGGCTTAATAACATCCGACAGTAAGGTTGGTCACTTACCTTACAAAACACCCCTCCACCGATCCGCACTGAGCCCGCGTGGTGGAGTATGGCTTGGACCATCTCATAGTAGAGGGGAGGCCTGTGCCCAGCAGTGGGACGTATATAGGCTGATGAGATGAGATGTATATTAAAATGACATGAATAAATGAAATGAATGAATAAAAATAATATATGTCAAAACCGCAGTATTATCAGGACTACCAACATACACCGTTAGGGCGTCTAGCAAGGGTATCGAGCAAAGAGAAACAACGCACGCACAGTCTCTGATTACTGTTTTATTACAATCAGAAGGTAGGTACATAATATGTACCTATGTACTACATATGCCGATGAGTTTGTACGAAGTAAGGAACAGTTCCTAGGGTAGAGGTCCACTTGCGACGAGCGAAGAATGGAAAGTGAAGAAGTGAGAAAAGCATCTGTCGTATAGCCTATACGACATATGTCTAGACGATATATCTTTGGTGCCAAAATGGATCTCGCTCAGTCTGCATACGTCGTGACAGCATCAATAGACCCGCATGACAACGTCTATTTCTAGCTCAGTATTTCACCACTATAGTGTTATAAACTGCAAAAATAGATAATAAAAAACCTGGCGTCGAGCGATCTGATTCCAGAAGGGTTTATTTAAAGTTTCTACTGAGACGAAGCACACGCACTCGCCAAATTAAGGGAAAATACCCAAAGCCACTTTCAAAATTTGAATTAAGATACAGTGTATAAATTTGTTGGACAATTGGTGCCTTTTTTGGGGGCAGCGGACGACCAAACCTTTCTCAGTTTGTAGAAAACACTATAACGAGCAATTTAAATTATCTGTAAACTAAGTCGGGCCAAAGTTATATTGGGTTAAAATAATGAAAAAAATAGTTCGGAACAAACATATTTGGTTGCGCTATGTCACGAAAATAATTATAGTAGTAATATTATTATGTTGTGTCGTTGCCTACCTTGGATACATGGGGTCCCAGGCCACAGAAGGGCAAGTATGGGGTTAAAGCCTACATGTGGGGGCCCATTTTACAACATGAATCTAGTTAATGCAGGGTTACATCCGTCGGCGATTGTCCCTGTATGCACTATAGAAGTGCATCGACATTAATATTTTATTATATTTTACATTTTCGGAAGACTTACAGCTAGAAAGATATTAAATAATAGTTTAAAATAAAAAGAAGGCCATTTACATGTCTCAACTGGTAGCAATGGAGTACATAAGAAAGTTAAGCGCTGGTAAAAAAATTAACCTCCTACACGGATAGGCTGCAGAAATTTAACCCTGGAAACGAGACGTAAAAGGTTTGAGTTTATATATCATTACAAAATACTACACTTTGCGATCGATTCTCCTGGCTTGCTTTCATCGATTAGCCTAAACACTCACTATAGGGCCCGTGACCGCAAGCCTAAACTGTTCTCACTTCAGGTGTACCGTAACAACACTTCATATTACAACCCAGTAGTTAGGCTGTGTCGCCTCTACAATGATATATCCCAGGAATATCCAGATGGTGATATTCTGGGTTCTGATCCAAATGACTTCTACAAATTTATTCGTGAAATTCTGAAGTGATTGGTTTTATGCGTTGTACGTAGGAGACTAATTACTTTAGAAGTCCCTACTTCCTTTTGTTCTTGTTTAAGGTGCAAAATTTGTAATTTATCTATCGTAATACGCACTTCACCGCGCTAGTTAGTTCGAATGTTTATGATTTATTGTATTGTAATGTACTGAGTAACTTATTGTATTGTACTACATAAACACATGTTTTGGCTTACAGTTTAGTACTTAATTTTAATTTTATTTTATTTTATTTATTTTAAGAAAACTGTTTTGTGTTAATAAATAAAATAAAATTAAGACATTGAAATTAAATATATAAGGCTTACTCACTTACGCAAGTTCGTTATTAAAAAAAATTGTATACGTTTCTTAACCTGACTAACACTAGTACAGATTCTACTGACGTTCGTTAAAAAGATTAGCTGCTCTAAGTAAATAAGGGTTCCGCCTGAGCCATATCTGCCTTTGAATGAAAAAAACATACTAGTTTTGCTCATGCTGCTTTTCATGTGTTCGAAATACACATGCAAAGCAGCATGAGCAAAACTAGTATGTTTTTTTTTAATTTATTTTGGCATCAAACAGTCATATACAGAGACAGATGTATGTTTAAATTAAGATATAGTAACAGACCTTATAGTGCCTAAATGATGTAAGTATAAAAGATTACAATTAAATAAGCTAAGATAAACGGACGCTATCGATTAAAAAAATTTAGAAAATGAACATTGAGATTAAACGTTGAGATTAAATTTTACAGGCATATGTTTAGTTTCACCTGTTCCGATGTTTATCGGTTTGTTTGCTTGTCATCAAATTTTGCCAGTTAAATCTCACCCTGTGCCCAGTGTCCGATTTTGGGCTGAAATGTTGTTTATAAGTACGAGTATGCAAAATTTGGATAATATTGCACGAAATGAGTATAAAAGCTTGTTTAAAAATGTTTATGTTACTTTTACAATTTTAAAAATGTCTTATGTAAACCTAACAAGACTAGCGGTGAGTGGGTACTCTCAGTTTTACGCGTAAGTTAGGTTTATATAGCGTCATTTCCTTTTGTCGTGAAACAAGAACCGTAAGCCGCGGACCCGCTGGCTGGAGTACACACGCCAAGGTAAACACTGCAAGTTCTTAAGCACTTGTAATACAGGATATTTTCCATTAAAAAGTAAACAGCCTGATGTGCTGCAACTTACATACGTGACTCAATGCAGCTCATAAAACCCGGTGAGTCTGCACTCTGAGACCCATTCGTTTTGTGTTCGACGTCTTCTGACTGGATAGTACTGAGGGCTGACAATAGTCGGGAACAACCTCATGTGTGCCTGCTTACTAAGAATGTGCATCAGTCTTAAGATGAACGCACACTTTATCATATCAGCCTGTTACAGTCCACTGCTGGACGTAGGCCTCCCCCAAGGAGCGCCACAGCGCACGATCTCCCGCCCTTTGCATCCAGTCACTACCAGCTGCCTTCTTTAGGTCGTCTGTCCATCTAGCTGGGGGGCGTCCCACACTACGTTTACCTAAGCGTGGTCGCCATTCAAGAACCTTCCTGTTCCACCTCTCGTCGGTTCTGCGACAGACATGGCCAGCCCACTGCCACTTTAGCTTGCTAAATTTTTGAACAACATCAGTTACCTTAGCCTTATGTCGTATGAACGCACACTTAACCGCGACGAACGAAATGAATTGAAGAATTCTGTATATGACATCTTCTTCAGATTCGAACATTCAAGTCGACAAAAGTGTGCGAGAGTTTCATGAGACGTTATAAACAGAATTCTAAAATTCATTTCTTCGGCTCAGAAAGTGTGCGTTCACCATAATATGCACTAGGCAGGGAACTACGTGCAGATCAGGTCGATTTGATAAAAATGTGTGAGTGTAGCCACTACGAAACACTTTATCTTCACAATTCTTAATAAAATGTTGCTTTTGTGTTATTTTGAAGTATCAGCTATATATTTTTCTTTTGGAACTTTAATTAAAGTTCATTTCAGATGCTTTTAAGTGAAAGAGTGACACTTTTGAAATGGAAGGAAAATATGTTTTAAAATAAATTACCCTCTATAGCAATCTCTCGTATAGCTTGTACTAACTACTATCTTTGGTGCCAAAATGGACCCCGCTCGGCCCGCAATCGTGGTGACAGCATTTAAATACCCGCATGACAACGTTTATTTCTAGCTCAGTATTAAACCACTTTAATGCTATAAACTCCGATCTGATTCCAGAAAGGTTTATTTAAAGTTTCTACTTAGACCAAGCCCACGCACTCGCCAAATTAAGGGAAAATACCCAAAGCTACTTTCAAAAGTGGGAATAAGATACAGTGGGTTTTACTTTTTGAAAGTTGGAGGGTCAGATTATCAGATTATTTTTATCTTCTTTCATACATTTACATTATGTCACCTACTTCAGGTTTATAAAGTTATTAATAACTGTTTCTGATAAATTAGCCACAAACTAAGATCACAGTAATCATATCACATACAGTAAGAACGCTATAATCGGGGTACTGTTCTTTGCGCGTGATGCGTTTGGCACACACACATCTTAGAAGACACACATGCAAAATTGACGTATTGTTGTACGTTTCAACTAAAAGGTCTAATTGGGATAATAATAATAATAATAAATTTGTTTATTGACACCATATAAACAATCATACAATGTTAATACTTACCTTACAATAAGTGGGTATGGCGGGTTGATACCTGACCTAGGGTAGTTCCTGTATCTCAGGTTATCAACCTTTCACCCCATAGATAGGTATATTTTTAAAGACTAAAAAACGAACGTGCCTTCGATTGTGGGGTAACATAATATTTTTTTCAATACTAGGTATACAGTAAATAAATATCTAGGTTTTACAAGCGATGGGGATAGAATGAATTTTGTGACAGTGACACGGTATTTGACAGAGTGAGTCAACCCTGAGTTCTTACACTTACACTTTGTGCGAGTGGGCCTACGTAAAGAAGTTGAGGTGAGATTTTAATTAGTTAATTTAGATTTAGATTTAGAGATTAGTTAATTAATACCCAATACAGTCTTAGATATAATACAAGTAGAGTCGAGATTTGGCTTGTACACCTAAGTGTGTGTACTTTTGAGCATTTGTTCATTGTTTCGCAATTGCTTTAGCCCTGAAATATCTATTCTATATTCTAGATGTATGGTGATGTGCTTGACGGGTTAATTAAGAGCATTCTAAATAAGCAAAATTTAAAAGCGCGGTATCGGAGATCATTCTCCGCATAGCTGTCTCCCCCCCTACTTTGGATATTTTCCTCGGACGTTTAAGATTCTTTACTTTTTTTTCAAGAATAGCTTTTGGGTATTTTTCTTTTCGTCAAAGATCGTCGTTTTTCTTAGGCGAAAAACATATTTTTTTACAATCATTTTTGTAAGTTGTTAATTTTTGGAAACTCTATATTTGAGTTGCGTCAATATAAAAACACAATTCAAGTTTTGCGGAATCATTTAATAAATAAACAGGCCTTAGAGCCTTGTTAAAGTCAATTTAGCATCGTCTAATAATTATACTTATCGCAAATGTGTTTTCCCATAAGTCTATAAATTATGCTGATAATTTGACCGTCACTAAAAACAGAGAGCAAGCGAACGATATCTTATTTGCGTCACAGCGAATTAGGGAGATTCCACCGGCTAATAAAACCTCGCCCGGGGCTCCGATCGTGTCTTAATTAGATAATTACGCCGCCGACCGGGCCCACGGTCCACTGCCACGATTAAGAGCACCTACAGTCAGCCAAATGTGGGATTTACTTTGCCGTTTGCGTTGTGCCAACTGGGATTTAAACCTCAGCTTTTGGTTACGCTTCAGAAACGATACTTAACATTACAAACGGCAAATTTTGGCATCATGAAGTGACAAATGCTCCTTGACGTCTGCTAATTGTAAACTAGTTATTAGTAAAGTTAATATTTGTAATTTTAATTTAATTTATTATCATTCTTCCCTTTTACCTACCACCCCAAAATCGAAATCAAATCAAATCGGTAGCTTGGTTCAATTTTTTTATGTTTTACCCAGCATTATACAGGCTTCTTTACTTCTACGTTACATAACGATCGAACTCGAACTTCGCATATTTTTACATAACAAAATGTACCACATAACTTAGTTATCGCCTTTGTCATTTCAACTCTCAAAAGTGAGTCGAAAGCGAACCGATTTGCGTGCGATAAATGATAAAAAACTCCTAAGATGAGATGCTTGATAAATAGACCTCACGATATATAATATTAGGTCCTTACCTATGAAATTGGCGTTTTGTATGGGAGGAACAAAAAGTCGAAATTTTTTTATATAGCATATATATTTAATCAAAGTATGAGCCATTGTAATCTATGCACTTTTGCCATCTCATAGGTAGTTCATTGATCCCTTTACTAAAAAAACCATTCGAACGGGAATCAATAAAATCTTTGAAGGCGACTTGGACTGCCCCATCTGAGTTGAACTTTTTCCCTTGCAAGAAGTTATCCAAATTTCGAAAAAAATGGTAATCTGTTGGAGCAAGGTCCGGGGAGTACGGTGGATGCCTTAGAGATTCCAATTGAAGTTCTTCTAATTTGCTAGCCGTCTGTTGTGCAGTGTGTGGTCTAGCGTTGTCGTGAAGCAGCAGTGGCGTAGAGCGATTGACCAGCCTTGGTTGTTTAGCAACTAGCTTTTCCATCATGGTTTGCAATTGCTGACAATAGATATCTGCCGTAATCGTCTGGCCAGATTTGAGAAAACTGTAATGAACGACACCGGCGCTAGTCCACCAAACGCTTACAAGTAACTTTTTATTGGTCAATTTTCGCTTGGAGCAGGCTTTGGCTGGCTTGCCAGGGTCCAGCCATTGCGATGAGCGCTTCCGATTATCGTAGAGAATCCACTTTTCATCACAGGTAATGATTCGATTTAAAATCCCTTCGTTATTGTGCCGGTCAAGTAATGTAACGCAGCAGTTGACGCGCGTTTGCCGGTTTGCTTCACTCAATTCGTGAGGAACCCACCTTTCAAGTTTTTTAATCTTCCCAATTTGCTTCAAGTGGATTAAAACAGTTTTATCACTAACGCCAAAGCCTGCAGCTAACTCGGACGTGGTTTGCGATGGATCCGCTTCCACAATAGCCTTCAATTCTTCATTATCAACTTGGGTCTCCGGCCGTCCACGGGGCTTGTTTTGCAGGTCGAAATTTCCAGAACGAAAACGTTGGAACCAAAAACGCACTGTGTTTTCTTTTGCGACACAACCGCCATACACATCATTAACCCTTCGAGCCGTTTCCGCAGCACTGGTGCCACGGTGGAACTCGTACTCGTAAATAACGCGATATTTCAAATTTTCCATTTTGTAAATTGAGCGATGCAAACAGAAAAAAGATAAGTAAAAAAACAAATGAATGACGGTTTACGAAACACAACTACATGTGGAAATAGCTGTATAAATTTGAATTTCGAATTCCTAACCAAATAGGAAAAATTTGTGATCAAAGTGGCCAGTACGACAAAACGCCAATTTCATATGTAAGGACCTAATATAATAACTCGACAAAAATGACACGACTATTTGGGTATAGATAAGTAATTATGGTTCTGGATTCTATTATAATAATAATAATAAATTGATTCAACGAACACATCAATTACCTAGCCCCATACTAAGCTTAAGCTTGTGCTATTGTGGCTAGAATAGAAATACTTAAATACAGTTATAAACACCCATGACTCAGGTACAAATGCACGTGCTCATCACACAAACATTTGCCCCAAGCAGGATTCTAACCCGCGACAGCCGGTTTTGTAGTCTGGACCTCAGACCACTAAACCAAAGCTGTCGTTATAAAGAATAAATAAAGAATTTTATTTCAGTTCATCTGTCAAGCTGTATTAAATACCGACCTTTACTATTTTGTAAAGATGCTTATTTGGGCTTTATTAAAATAACTTATTTCTACACACATCAACACCGATTTATCATGATTTTAGCATCTAGCTATTTAACTGCTTTCTATAACAATAATATGGTTCGACGTTTAAGTGGTGTTACTAAGTGGAACATTTAGAATGCACCCAAAAACGTGAAGCGTTTACGTTTTAGAATTTTCGATAGTTCCAAATTGCACCCCGAAACTGTCTCCCGAACCGATCCAAAATGGAGTCGTGTTGACCAACATGAACAAAAATCCAGTGAGATTCCGAATTGCACTTTTAATACACCTGCTCTAGTCTAGCCAATACAGAATCTCGCATTTATGCGAAGGCATTAATAATGTTATCAAATACACGCTTTTACAGAAATAATAATTCTCAGAATCTCATCTATTTCAGGCTCGACCTTTTATCCTATATTTATCTGCTGTGCTGGGCAAATTCAATCAGATTATTGGCTGAAAGTTTCTAATTGCTCATGTTTAAAGCACTCCTAGACGGTATCGTGCTTGCTCGCGAGTCTAAAATTAAGGTATTCAATTCAGGTTGCCGCGGGCTTATGAATGGCGAACGAAGCCGCTAACGGATCGCACTAGCTTGAACTAGTTCCTTTAAAGATGTGCTCCAGTTCTCGCGAATAATACCTTTTAAATATCAAGAAGCAAGGTCGCAGTTTAATGGTTTCGCGTCTTCGGATGTTTGCATGTTTGCAATTGTTTTTTTTAATTTATTTTATAACAAGATTCACAGCTCTAATACGGAATGTATGTTTCAACTTAATAACTAAACTTACAGCCAATAACGAACCTACATTTTAATTTACAATTTTTATATTCTACGACAATCATATTATCAGATAAATAAGTGGGTTTATCTCTCATACCGATATAATTACCTGAGTGTGTGTGTGTGTTTACGAATAAAAAATATTTTTAAACAATTGTACAGAATTATTATCACTTGTGGATGTCAGCGTTTCTTTGCCAAGCTGCAACTCTATTTTCTGTAACTGTGCGTCCATCATAAATCATTGTACGTGCAAAAAAATCACTGCGCACAGAGCAATACTTAATAACCTTAAAATTGTTTTCCCATTATTCAAATTTTGAGCTCAATTTACATGATAAAAAAAATCTTTGCATTTTTCCGAATCATCCATTCATAATGCGAATTTCTGTACAGGCTCAGCACGGTACATGATAAACGAGGCGACTAGCGGAGTGCGGATAATCGAGCTTAGCCGCGGCTCAGACCGATCAAATTTACCCCGCATTTCGTTTGTCGTCTTGCAATACCAACTGATAAGGCAGCCATGATTATTTGAGAATTGAAATACAAGCTAAGATCAGCTTTGTGCTCGTTGTCTACGTGGAGGTAGTCTACCGACAACAATTTAGCTGAAAGTTATCTCAGTTTTCAATTCGCAAGGAAATGTGTAATCTAATCTAATTTATAATTCGTTATTTGCATAAGAACATGGTATATGGATGTTACAATAAATACAGTGCACATGTCTTGCCAGAATTGTTAGCATGCAAATACAATAGAGTAAAATAAACAAAAATAAACTAAAATTACAACTATGAGGTAGTGCGAGCCATCATACTCCACCACGCGGGCTTAGTGCAGATTGGTGGAGAGGTGTGTGTATGGAATGTGGCCAACCTTATAGTTGAGGTGAGGCCTGACCTGCAGTGGGACATATATAGGCTGATGATGATGATGATGATGATCATAAAATTCGATATTAATAACTGATCCGGTCCACAAATCATTTTGTTTTTGTATGGTCGATAGCACATCACGTTTAACACTTAAACAACTTACTTTTAAATTTGAACCGCGATACTGCGAATTTCAAGGTAGTGGTGATGGTAATAACGACAGTGGCTGTAAGTGCTGTAACTAATGCGTTAAAGCAACTACAGCTTTCCTGCAATTCGCTGAATAAACCGAGTTGTTATCACGGTTCCCAATAAGCCTGAATCCCCCTTCACATTCCACTCTCGCCAGTGATCCTGTTTCTACAAGAGTTGATAGCTACGCGCACGTCTCGGCAATTCTGTTTGCGTAATTTTCTTCTTGTTTGCCCTCTGATAGCTTCCTTGTTTCATTTTTGTTAAAAAAAAGGGTTCCATTGGAATTTGCTGTGTTTTGCACCAGAGAAACACGCAGACGCAGTCTTACTGATGAAAAACGGTTGTCTGTAAAGTCGGTTTACTGGCGTTAGTTGAATGTGACAACTTCTTTGTCACGTTGCCTCTTTGTCGCCCTTTCCGCGCTCTTGCTTGCACTTCAATCCTTGAATGGAACGCCTCAGAGCGAGGTAACGCCGCATGCGTCATGTTTTTTGGTGCGTGCAGCCGGCTCCATCGAATTATAAGACGTTGTCACGTCAAAAAATTCACCTATTTTAATCATGGCAGGGCATTCATAAGGGAAAGCTGGACTAACGACTTAAAATTATCCGATCTGGAAATCGTTAGGGCAGGTCGGTGATCAGTAATGTACGACCAGCTGGATCATGATGATGATGAAGTTACCAATATATTTGTTACCTAACTTTACGTTTGTCTGACTGTCTCGTTGGTGTAGTGGCGAATTTTATGCCTCACATCTGAGAGTTTTCGAATCCCAGGTCGAGCCAAAATTGTTTTTGATATTTTCTTTCAGACACGGCATGGAGTCGGGAAATTGGTTGTGTTACACCCCCATGCCTCTTAAATCACGATAAGCCGTTGTTCCTGCGCCTGATCTCTCTCCGGCCATGTCGGATTGCCGTCTCACCGAACTTTGAGAGTAAAGGAACAGTGATTGCACCTGTGTATTGCGCTGTCTATCTCTATAATATTTCCTGCTGACTGATCTCTCTTGAAACAGGTCGCCGTGGTCTAAATCGGCTAGGAGACTATTAACTTTACGTTTACGTTAAAGCTACATGGCTTTCTGATTTCCTTGTTGATTAAATATTATTAGTGATCTAATTCAACATTTTAGATGTTACCAGACAATCTGACTAACATTTTTGTTTTTTTTTGCTGTCAAATCATGTAAGTAAACTGATATTACTAGTTTAACTTATTTGTGAATGTAACTTTTCGACCATGTGTCGTCATGCGAAAAAACGCGGACAAGTGCGTTTCGTTTCTTACGGTGGTGTTCTGTATTCTCACACTTCTTACAAATACTAACTCTGAAAATCAATATATTCTGGATAATACAATTTTTATCGGCACTAAGGGGTAATTGTTTATTCTCTATAAGTAAATATTTGTCGGCTTTTAGAATGGACGGCTACACGTCACTGCGGTACCTATCTTATGCTAACGCAGAAATGATATTGAAATGAAAATGAGAAGCTTGATGTTGAGCCGTGTGTACAAAACAGGCACTCTGAGGTACTTTTAAACTTAAATCCAAAAATTTTTTTTCGTAATGGAAGGTTATATGTATTTTACCGGCCATTTCATTTCACCGACCCCCTTTTACCATCGGACCACCAAACGTACCGCGGGATACCATCCGTACCGTGTCGATGTTCCACTAATACGAACTATGCGCTTCTCATATACATTCCTGATGCGCACTGCAAAAGAGTGGAAATCACTATCTGCGTCAGTGTTTCCCTGCAATTACAACTTAGAAATCTTCAAAGCTAGAGTGAACAGGCATCTTCTATGTGAGCTCGTTCCATCGTAGACTCAGCCTTTGCCTCGTTCGGGCTTAGTCTTTGGTCAAGAGCAAACCTATCCCAAATAAAAATAAGAATAAAATTTTAGTACAAAAACTTGTTTTTAAAACGAATAGTCCTCGAGCAGACGGAACAAACAGAGTGGGCACTCGACTGTCCCACATAACGTGTCGTATTGACACGGGCCCCCAAAAGTGAGAAGTGACATAGCCGACACTTCGGCCGTCATTCGCAAGGGTGCGTGACGAGGGTCCGCGAATTAGGCAAACATGACGAAGCCCATACAAAATGCCCGCCTATACAAGTCATGAAAGCGAGGCTACAGTGTTACCCATTGACATTTTACTAAGTTCATATTATGTATGGTACTGTAATTTGACAATTAACTGTTTGTTTTGATCTAATTGATTGTTACTGACCTGATCATGATGATAATGTCCACCGAGACATATCCGCCGTCGCTTGTGAGCGCAAATGTGACTCGCGAAACTGAATTTATCTTCAAAGATTCGGTCACAGGTGGCGCAGTGAAATTGCCCGCTATCATTATAATATGTGAATTTATAGGAAGAATGCATTCGTCAGCTTCTGAAAACTCGATCCGAGTTTTGGCGTTTGGCGTCAAGATGTTCGATGCGAGTGCGCTCAAAATTATTGATGCCCGTTTTGACAGCATTTCGCCATGCCGGTCTTTGAGTAGCTGTACTTATTACAGACCTGCCATGTATACGGTCTTCGAATTAGGGAAACTAAACGCGCGTGACGTGTGACACATGTCATGAAAGCAAATTCTTCGGTGTTACGTTTATTATGTACCTACAATATGTTGATTTAGCAGTGTACAGTTTCATTTAATTGATTTGATTGTAACAGACATGTCAGCAATATGATATGATTGTGAAACACTAAATTACATTGAATGTAAATATAATAATAACAATAGATGGTTGTCATTCTTGTGGACAGTAAAAAAGCTATAGAACATTTGGCTCGATGTGCCTCTGGGCATAGCAGAGGGACACCGATAGCCTACACAGTTTTAAAGTCACTACACAGAGTAACCGATACATTAGGCCTAACTTTGAAATTGCAATGGATCCCATCTCACTTAGACTTAAGAGGTAACGAGGAAGCTGACAGATTGGCTAAACCCTGCTTGTACTCGTACTGATGGCACACAGTTTTCGATTTTGCCTTTTTATTCTGAAATTTTATCAAAATTCAAAAGTATTTGTTATAAAAAATTAAGAAAGAAAAGAATATTTTGACGAAAAAAGTAAAAAAAGAGGTTTAAAACTCTGCAGTGTCAACCTCCTCGAATTCCGTGGTTTTATAACATTAAATGAAATAGACACGTCTACATTGTTACTCTGTATAGGTTGCGATATGGACATTATCCTAGTAATATGTTTGCCTATATGATGAAGAAGGTTAACTCCCCAAACTGTGACCTGTGTGATAGGGTGGATAACGTATATCACATCCTTGAAGAATGTGCTAAGTTTGCAACTAAAAGAGATCTCATTATGCAAAAATTCAATTTATAAGCACGACGCACAACCCTTTCTTAGCATCTTGGCAGAGCCAACAAGAGTGGCTGCAAGATTAGTAGTCGAAATAATTTTGTATAATTAGTATTCTTTCATAGAATAGTAAAATATTTTAGGTGCAACCTGTACCTAGATTAAGATTCGATGGGGCTGACATGCCAATCTGGTAAAAGCCTCTAAAATATAAAAGATAATTAAAAAAATGATGTGATTGTGAAATTCGGTCGTCATAAAGATGAAATAAACTGGGAACACGTAGTACACATACCCATTATGGACTTTTTAGTCATCACGAACCAAAAGTATGTTTCTTAATTTCTTTGATTTCTGTTACACAAAAAAAATTCTATTTTTGAGTATCATCAAGATTATCTAGTTTGTAGCCAGACGCGGTATAATCTAATATAGTAGTCTTAATTAAGAGCTCTGAAAATGGTAGCTCTGCGCTAGCGAATGTGCTACGTAATAGCTTCTCGAAAATATTGTACCGATCCCTTTGCCCCGTAGTAATAAATTTAATTTGCTTTTCCGCAAAGGTATCGAGTTGCAGCAGTGGCAAAAATGAACTATCACTTCGTTAGCGGTATTGGACGCAGTACCTAGTTATTAGTTAGGAAATGTTCGTGAAAATGTTTGCACCTAACATTTCATACGACTAATATAGACTAGATATTTTTCAGCTTGCTTATCAACTAAGTATTCGTATTTAAATCTCTTAATCGCTAGTAAATTTTAATAGGATTATCATAATTTATATTATGATTTTTTAAATCGTGCTACTATGCTATAATTACGTTTACTTAGCGTGTTCCACGTCTTCTCATCTTACTTGCAAAATAAGGCTTAAATATTATGTTAACTATATTATGAAATTAATTATTTAAACATAAATTACTCTGAGATAACTATAAAAGTAAGACGGTAGATTTGCAGCCACCAAAGTTGGAAAAATTCACGTACCTAATATTATATTTAAAAGCTTAATGATAGTCCTCCTGGCCGATTTCGACCACAGCGGCCAATCTCAACAGAGATCAGCCAACTACGCAGGAGATATTATAGTGCAAAAGTGTAAGCGCAATACACAGGTGCACTCACTGTTCGATCACTCTCAAAGTTCGGTGAGACGGCAATCCGACATGACCGGAGAGAGATCAGGCGCAGGACCAACGGCTTACGTGCTTTCCGAAGCACAGGGTTGTAACACCGCCAACTTCCCAACTCCGAGCTGT
The DNA here is from genome assembly GCA_963921415.1 of Pyrausta despicata. Classification (NCBI taxonomy): domain Eukaryota; kingdom Metazoa; phylum Arthropoda; class Insecta; order Lepidoptera; family Crambidae; genus Pyrausta; species Pyrausta despicata. The sequence goes on along the minus strand of OY992850.1, from coordinate 637,794 downwards.
TTTTGAGAAATTCATGACAGGAAATCTCAGAAACAATTTTAAAAGCATAAAGGTGAGCGTCCACAGGCACGCATCGGACGCATAGCACGTAACGGATTTAAGTTTACCTAAAGCACTCGTGCACACGATGCCGCCACCGCTCCGCCGCCACACCGCTACACTGTTCTCACGAGTGTCTCAGCTCCCGCCACCGCGCCGCCGCCGCACCGCCGCCACGCTGTGAAAGCGTTATTTAACTGAGCACGATACTGTTGCAGTACATTGCTGATTACGCAGATCGCACGTGACACTAATCACTAAACTAACCAATTATTTTGTCGCACCGCCCACTAATAATTTCTGCTTAGCCCAAAGGTATGACTGGTAGAGAATGCCCTACGGCATCAAGTCCAACTTTTGTACATAGTTTTGTTGTGCAATAAACCTTTTTTAATAAATAACCAGGGTCTTTAGCCAACGTGACATCGGTTCATAGCGAAACGATATCTAAGTTCGTTATCGTCTCCGAGATAACGATAACAATTTCGTAGCCAATGTAACACTTATGTCGTCATCGTTGTGTCGAATTGTTAATTCCTTAAAAAACACAAATATTGGCTATGGTATCGAAAATTTAGCTGTCAGTGTCACTGTCAGTCAAGCAAGAAGTAGCAAATCGGATTAATCGGATCAAACCCGCCAACTTTTTTGTTGTTGTTTTAAATAGTTTTACTATTATGTTTATGTGAGGATTGCGTTTAATCGTTTTGAGATTATAACAAAAACACAATTTTGAAGGTGGTAAGTAAATGTAGTGTTATAACTTTTAGATGGTCTCCAAAACTTAACTTATTGCTTTTCAAAATAAATACAATTTTATGTGATGGATGTTCAAATGATGATGGAGTAATCTTTATTTTACTTTTAGTCATAAAACATGGGATCAAGAGTGCGAGCAAGTCCCAAACAATTGTCAACGCTGCTTGAGTATATGGAAACGTAAGTAAATTAAAGTTTTATTCATGAGTATGTAATGTAAACAAAGACGCGACTGTAACAATGAAATACTTGTATTGAAGTTTGTTTGTTTATGTTACAGTCATGGTGACCTGGCGAGGCCACTTGCTGGACCACAAGGTCGCGTAAGGTCAGACCGACTATGGACTGAACTTACTAACATTTTGAATGCTGTTGGTGGTGGTGTCAGCAAGACTACAGAGAAGTGGAAAAAAGTAAGGACCTAAGGAACATTTTGAAATGAGTGATGTGATGAAAAAGTGGCTAGCAATCCTAGCTGTATTTTCAGAGGTTGTTTGTTTGATTTCCAAACAGGAAATCATTCATCTGATTAATGTTTGTTCATGTGTGTTGGTTTTGTGTTTGAATAAGTGGACACACCCTTAAGGTTCTCTGTTATAACTAGACTGGACTATGATGATGATTATCAGTCTCTGACACTCACAGTACAAGCTATGCTTTGGAGTCAATGGCCATATGAGATGTCCCGAATGTTTATTTATTTTCCAATTAATTTCTAAATTACTTACTAAATAATTGGCTTTTTAATCTCATACATACTTATGATTATAACTACTCTTTATTCAATAAAGGTGTGATCAGATTGGAAGTCCAAGACAAAAAAGAGGCATTGGCCATAAGGCTTCATGCAAGAGGGACTGGAGCAAGCGGGCAAACTTTGTCAGCTAGTGATGAAAGGGTGCTGGCTATAATGGGTGCTTTGGCAGTGGAAGGACAAGCCTCCGTAGATATTATATCTGTGTGCCAAATTGCATCGAAATCCATTCAGCCGTTTTTGCGTGATAAATAATTTTATTTAAAAATTGATTTAAGAAAAAAATTTCAAAGAGGTATTCATAAATTGTCCAAAATAACACTCATTTTCTCTTGCAGACTCCCCACAACTGACGGACCACAGCATTCCACTTCACAGCCCTCAAATAATTTGCTTCTGCCGTCCACATCTCAGGGGCAGACACCACCACCCCTTTTTTTTTTTTTTTTTTCTCGCTGTGGAAATGCTTTTACGCATGCCCCCCACACATCTGCAGGGGGGTATGTGGGACTCAACGGCTGGTGTGCAAGGCCGTAATACCCACTAAAACCACAGCGCTTTCCACCACTCCGCCATTGTGGGGGGTGCCATGGGGTCGCGTGAGCATTCACCACGGCACCCCGGCGGATAGTCCGAGGGCCACAAACTCCTTGGCGGCGGAGCAAGGTGTTGGGCTCCGCCACCAAAACTAACTCCCACACGGCCGCAGAGGACAGGGAGGACGGCAACGACACACCGCATCTCCTCTTCCTCTGCGGCCCCACCGCAGCGCCATCCAACGGTGCGCCCCCGTTTGGTCGCGGGAGATAGGCCGCACGGCAACGACACACCGAGACGACTCTCCTCCCGCGACCGCACCCGACCGCGAGGGACAGCCAAAACTGTCCCCCACACCCGCACCCTTGGACGCATCCTGCGCAGGCCGTCCCAAGCCCACGCGGAGCGTCCCCTCCCGGGATCCCTCTTAGCTTCACCGTGGGTGGCGAAGCCACGGTTACTGAGCCCCCCCACCACGACAAGGTGGAGATCCGACAGGGGGGAGACACCCCCACCCCTACCGCTCGGCTCTGGAACGACAGCCTACTTCGCCACCTCCACCAGCCCTAGCAGTGCCATTCCCACCAGCTCCTGCACCGCCCACTACTCCGAGGCGAATGTGTCCACCTGCCCCCGCGCATCTGCTATTGCGACATGCGGTTGACATCGCCAGCGACACCGCAGTCTGCTGCCTCTCCCGACCGCCCTCGTTTGCGCGCCCGCCGTAGACGCCACTGAAAAAATGTCTATATGAAAGTTTATAATTAGGCATTTTTAATCAATATAAAAAATAATTATGTTCACAATACTTTTGTTTGATTATGGAACTCTCGCGTGGCGTTTGTGGAAACACTATCCACCTGCTCTATACTATGACCCTGTTGCAAAAAAGCTAAGAGCACTCAGCACCTGAAAAATATAATAATATATATGTAGGTTTGTTGTGCTTTTATAATTAACAGCGGTAACAATATGAAATAATTGAGGCTATATATATAGGTACTTACACCGTTATAGTATTGAGTAGTAGCAAACATTAAAACCTTAGATTGGAAGTGCAACATTAGAACATACCTAGTTTAGAATGAAAAATTTTCAATAAATAAATATGAATATTTCTTACCTTTATTTCCACGGGAATTTCAGGGGAACCTTTTAATCCGGCATGACCTTTTAGGTCGTTACATAGCCTCCTAAAAGTTGGATAAACAATAATTTGGGCAAATCCTCGATTGTATCCTTCGTTGTATAAATCGCTTGTAGCGCCTTTCCTACGTGTTCTCATTGTGTGCAGCCCACAATAAACGCAAAGAATGCATAATATTTCAACTTATTATTACCCTTTTAGCACTAAATAAATACCTACTAGCATGTACTAATATCACTCCGTGTTAAAAGTCAGCTACGAGTAGATGAAATCCGGCCATATTGTTTCGATAACTACAACATTTAAACATTCGGTTCGTTATCTTTTTTAGCGATCACGATCGAAGCGAAGACGAACACTTAAAGTGCAGCTTGTCTACGCATTCATAAGGGATAACCGCAATAACAATTCGTTTCTTTATCGTTTCGTTACGAATTATAACACTTGTCTACCAACTTGCGATAACGATGACGATTGACCACGTGATTTAACGAGGCTTATGTAAATCCCATACATTTTAATACTATCGAACTTCGATATCGTTTTTAAGTTGTTACTTTGTCTCAGCCCCCTGATTGTGTATGCCAAAGTATCGTTGAAAGGTGAAATTACGCTTGGATAGCGTGGCGGCGGCGCGGTGGCGTCGCGGCGGCGGCATCGTTTGCACGGGCGCTAACATGGCGGTAAAACGATTCCACAAGCGTTAGACGTGTAGATTCAGTATGTGAAGGGGGCGTGGAGATAATCCCCAATCCTATCAACACGTTTACAGTTAATCTATCGTTGGATGCAGGGATTAGGTACTTACAATATTAGTTATACATACAGAGAATTATCTAACGTTAATGTTGTAAGGTAGTTGTTTTTAGGTAGTTAGCTCAGGAACAAAATTCACTAGCTAACTAATTATTCAAAGATAATTTGTTAGGTACCGATCAACGTAAAATCTTTTGACGTTTATCTATGGTTAAACTGGTACAACACCGTTTGAGTTAGTATGTAGAGGTATAGACAACACCATATCAGGCTACCCATTTTTGTTGCAAAAACGCCCTTATTACTTGTGAATAAGAAACCGCCGTGTTTTCCCAGATGTGCTCTTTTTTTACTATCACAGCAGTTAAAATCATAAGATTTTGATATAATTTTAACCGTTACCTTTAAACATTTAATTTCTCGAAGAACGCGTAAAAGTTTAGGGTAAAGTTGCCACTATTGGACTACTACGAGTAAACTTCGAAACGACATAACAGCGAAATTGTGGCAGGTGGAAGAAAGGTGATTCAATATATGCATAAAAATTCCTTAAAAGAACTAATTAATGTTTTTTATCACTAACCATGAAGTGAGAAAAAAATATAGATAAACTGCTTTGCCATGGTTGTTTTGTTTGGACCATGGTTTTATTAATTGGACCATTGAGTTGCTATCATTGTTGGACTCAGGAATTTCTCAGCAGCGGTCCATTCGACGAGACCGTGAAAATTTAAAAAATAAATGAGAAGAATTTTCTAAGCAAAGTTTAATTCGGTTATTAATAATCGGGCAACGCTTTTAGAAAATACAATGAAGCACAGGAACATTTATCAGTTTTTACAGTGTCAAATTCGTACGTTATTTACTCTAATTCCGTAAAACAGTTGTTCAGATTCAAATTATGATAGCCTCATAGAAAAAAATACTAAATTAAACAGAAACAATTGATGAAAAAAAAGCAATTTAAGTTGCTATGATATTACATTTTTATATTTATTATAGCTTAATATCAAATAAATTAAAATATCTATAAAAACGTTAGTAAGGTAAAAAGTGCCAAATCCATAGTATTAAAAGCAGCTGTTTGGATCCAGGTATGGTATTTATTGGTTACGAAATTCAAGAGTTAAGGTATTAAATTCTTACTTATCTCGTATATACTTACTTATACTGTACAAGTACTTATTTTGAATAAAGCAATTGTTGTGCAAGGTAGTGCTATCTTTCTCTCTGGGTGGCCACGGAAGACCAGCGTCGTGGCATTGCTGGGATGCTACGACACAAGCTGAGTGGCCCCCCTTTCAGTATCTTGTGTATGTGATTTTTAAATGTGTTTTTTCTATTTGGTAAAAATGTGATACTGAATAAAAATGTTTTCTTCTTTCTTCTTCTTTTCTTCTATATTGTATTACAGATTTATGTTAGATAAGATGAATTTATTAAACCAGTTTTAGAATGTCGTTCGCGTCAATACGCCCAATTTCACTCTTGCACAATTTATAAATAATAAAATTGTGAAAGTGAATCGCCCGTTTTTTTATGTATCTGAAACTTTTATTTCGCGGCGGTTCATTATTCATGTCAAACTGAATAAGTTAATCTCATAAAGAATTTCGACTTTGTATTATAATATTTATAAGGTGTTAAGTGATTTCCTAGTACAAAGTAAACAACTTAAATCATGACCAAAGATAATGGAAAAAGGGAAGATTGTCAATGTAGAACAAATTGCTTACCTTGGCGAAAACTTACAACGTTCACCGGTACTTGCAATACCGACTTATGACATATAGCTGGCATTACTCTGCTTTAACAATGTCCTGAAACTTACTGCCATCTATGTCACTGTTGTTGACTCATCTGCATAAAATTTTCTCTGTTACGCGGCTACGTCTCACGAGATGGCGTTCAACTCGAACGACAAAGTAACTACTATAAAAGCTATAAAGATATGCTACTAGAACTACTTACTAGAAAGCTACAAATTCGAATCCCTTTTTTAAGCGTGTGCTGGTCTAATGGTCGAGACGTGGGAACTAGAAATTAAGTTGATACTTAAATTTAGGGTTTTTGATAAAAGTTTTTTTTTACCTTGTTGTCAAGTTTTACCTTGTTTTTTTTACAAATTCGCTTGTTAAGAATGAAGATTAGGTAATGTTATTGTTATTAAATTAGAAAAGGAGTTTGGAAGGCAGTTACGCTAACTCACTTTACATTTTCTTTTATATTAAAAATACTCGTATAATAATCATATAATAAGTTAGTACATTTACCAGGTATTCTTGTTATTTCATAAACTGGCTTAGATTTCATGTGTTATGCATTTACTAGGCCGGTGTTATTATTTTGCACTGACAACCTTTACGCAATGCTAGCTCACTCAGTAGTTTTTAAAAAACTATGTAGGAAGGTAGTCATCGTTTGTTCGTGTTCATAAATGAAACGGGCATCGTGGTTAAATACAGTTTAAGAGCGACGTAAATACATTTAGTCAGCTAATTAAAATTAGCATCTTGCACATCAAAAATATAGGCACTAATCACTTTTAACGAACTGTCAAAGTTAAAATCCCAAAGATGGCTATTTAGCGTCACGAAATACGTTTAGTAGCAATCGCGCGTCATCATTTTGAGGTTATAGAAATCTTACTCATAGGTAGGTATTTAAAACAAGACTGTAAAGAAAAATTCGGTTCACAAATCATTACAACATAATTTGTGTGCCTTGACAGCTCGGTTGACTTGATGTGACAGCAACCATTTTGCTTAAGTGAAGTGTACAACGCACAAAAAAAAATGGTTGCCTGTAAAGTCGGTTTTACGGGCGAAGATTCCGATCATGTTTGAGCGGGAGAGAGACGCAAGGCATTCGCCGGTCCGGCGGGCCTCTCTCTCGTTCGGTGACTCATCGTAACAGACGTGAGCGGGCGTTACACTTTTTCATAAGTGACTACGAGCCACAACCTAATTTAAGACGTTGTCACGTCAAAACGTAAAAATGAACGCAAGAAACTGATTTACCGACTTCCTAATTACAATTACATAGTTAAATTACCATCCTAACGGACGTGAGCAAGACCTTTTTAATTGTATTCAGGCTAAACATATTTAGCAAGATAAACGCATTTAACTATATTTTGTTTAGACCAAATGTTGCTCAAGCCACCCTAAGAAGTTTATAGAAAGCTCTGAACATGCATTTTATGTCGTTTTCGTTTGTCTCCAGACAAGCTAATGTTTGCTGAACGTTATCTTACAGCTTCTCGAGGTTCAAAGTCCAAACCAACACATCAAAATATTACCATACACGACCGGCGGAAATTAAAAACAAAATCACGCGGTTACGACAACGATCGCAGTGAAATCTGGGTATGTTGTACACACGGCTCCACATCAAGATACTCGTTTTATTTGCAAAATCACCATTATTACGTAGGCATGAGATACCGCAGTGATTAACTTGATGCGTGACCGACCGTGCGTACACACGGTTCCACATCTAGCTACTCATTTTCATTGCAAAATCACCCTTATTACGTAAGTATAAGATACCGCAGTGATTAACTTGACGTGCGGCCGTGCGTACAACATCCATCACTCATACAAATATACGAATTTATTCAACGTTGAATAGAATCGAATGTTGTGAACCGGCAACACGATCGCGAATGCACTGCGATGCGTACACACTGCTCCATATCTAGCTACTCATTTTCATTGCAAAGTCACCCTTATTACATGTACGCATAGATACCGCAGTCATAAACTTGACGTGCGGACGTGCGTAAAATCATCCATCACTTATACAAATATACCAATTTATTCAAGATTGAAAAGAATCGAATATTTTGAACCACCAACACGATCGCGGTGCATCCGCGGACAGACAAAACCAACGATATTTAAATACCCTAGATACACTGACAGCGCTCGAAAAATGTCTCGCAAAACGAGTGCTTAAACACGCCTTAAGCACTCGTTGGCTTGTAGTCGCGCGCGGACCGTGCTAGCGTCAGTATGCCGAAGTGCTCCGTGAAAAAGTGCAAAAACAATACTTTAACCACTCGAAAAAGGATGGAGTTTCGTATTTCCGGTAAGGTATTAATCCATCTTTGATAAGAGAATGCATTAGTGGTGCAAAGTTATCTTTAAACGTGCTAAAATTGTAATTTTCTAAAAAAATCTGAAGAAATCAAACGCGCGACTGGCTTTATAGTTGTCCCTTTCCCACGCGCTGCGGTCTAAATGCTTCTAACGCATTCACACAGAGTAATATTTGGAACATAGTAATGGAGTCGCGTTGTACTAAAGATTATTATGGTAATTTTGGAGGAAAAGGAATGTAAATATTGTTTACAATATTCGACAAGAAATTTTATTACTAGTGGATATCGTTATAAAATATTATCTGTATCATTTCAGATTTCCCAAAAATGAAATAAAAAGAGAAAAGTGGCGAAACTATTGTCTAATCAAGACAATTTATTTTCAGATCGATCAAACAACATCACCCGGAAATTCTGTACTGTCAACACCAAACATAGAAAGTTCAATGAGTTCGCTATCGAGCACATCCAGTACCAGCATACTTAAAGCACAGTCAATAGATTCACAGCTAGTCCACGCGGGCTAAGCCGCTGGCGGAAAGCTAGTTAATAATAGAACTAGTTAGTCATTAACAAGTAAAGGTTTTTGGAAATTACTGTTTAATAATCGATTTTATAAGGCCGATGTATGAAAATATATGGAAGTAAAATCAAATTCTCAACAACAAAATCTAAAAAAAATCCGATGTCACGCGATGTTACACGAAAATGTCACAGGGCGACCGGCGATGTCACACGATGTGACCCGAAGACGCATCGGTCATTTTCTGACACATTCAACCGAGTATTGTAAAGGTGTATTGTAGTATGTATGTATTATGGAGACTATTGTTTATATTTCTATGGTTTTGTTATGTATTTCAACAGATTCATTGTATAATTAATAAAAATTAATGTATCATACATGCCTTTAGTATCATAAAAAATACATTCATTTATCCTTATTCCCTAATCTATTAAATTTTTATAACCGTTCTTAAGGAGTAAACTCTAGTCGTGCGTCGGAGCTGACACACACACTTTTAATTATTTTACTCAAATACATTTTATTTACACCGACGACGACTCTTCTTACTCTGTTCTAGATTCAAAAATTATATGATTTCCAAACAGCGCAAGCAGAACTAAACCTTATATCTATTGTTTTACAGGCTACATTCGTCTTTACAGCAATAAAAGTAGGTATATATTGGGCATTCTAATTCACTTTTTTCTTCACCATTCGCTCTCTTCGTTCGCTCATTCGAAAAAAGTGAATTAGCCTGCCCAATATACACCTAAATATTACAAAACTGAAATGTATCACAACAGAACTTACACAGCACTGATAAAAAGGCCGCGCATGGCTAGATACGCTTTATCCACATTGTTATGAAAATGTTGATACCATGAAACTTCACCTGTCACTTTTTTATGGAGTGGTGCTTTCATGCCAGATTGGTCGTACCAACATAATTTCCTATCAGAACTTACACAGCACTGATAAAAAGGCCGCGCATGGCTAGATACGCTTTATCCACATTGTTATGAAAATGTTGATACCATGAAACTTCACCTGTCACTTTTTTATGGAGTGGTGCTTTCATGCCAGATTGGTCGTACCAACATAATTTCCTATCAGAACTTACACAGCATTGATAAAAAGGCCGCGCATGGCTAGGTACGCTTTATCCGCATTGTTATGAAAATGTTGATACCATGAAACTTCACCGGTCACTTTTTATGGAGTGGTGCTTTCATGCCAGATTGGTCGTACCAACATAATTTCTATCCGTAATCTTGTTGTAGAGCACATAGTAATATTTGATAGTAGGTACGTTTATGTTAATGAGAAATTCGGCACCATGAAACTCACCGGTTACTTATAAAGTAGTGATTTCAAGCCAGATTGGTCGTGCTTATAACTCTGAACGTACCGACATAATTTCCTATCCGTAATCTTGCCAAAGAGCACATAGTAATATTTGATAGTATGTTTATGTTAATGAGAATTTCAGCACCATGAAACTCACCGGTTACTTATAAAGTGGTGATTTCAAGCCAGATTGGTCGTGCTTATAACTCTGAACGTACCAACATAATTTCCTATCCGTAATCTTGTCAAAGATCACATAGTAATATTTGATAGTATGTTTATGTTAATGAGAATTTCAGCACCATGAAAGTCACCGGTTACTTATAAAGTGGTGATTTCAAGCCAGATTGGTCGTGCTTATAACTCTGAACGTACCAACATAATTTCCTATCCGTAATCTTGTCAAAGATCACATAGTAATATTTGATAGTACGTTTATGTTAATGAGAATTTCAGCACCATGAAAGTCACCGGTTACTTATAAAGTGGTGATTTCAAGCCAGATTGGTCGTGCTTATAACTCTGAACGTACCGACATAATTTCCTATCCGTAATCTTGCCTAAGGGCACATAGTAATATTTGATAGTACGTTTATGTTAATGAGAATTTCAGCACCATGAAAGTCACCGGTTACTTATAAAGTGGTGATTTCAAGCCAGATTGGTCGTGCTTATAACTCTGAACGTACCGACATAATTTTCTATCCGTAATCTTGCCAAAGAGCACATAGTAATATTTGATAGTACGTTTATGTTAATGAGAATTTCAGCACCATGAAAGTCACCGGTTACTTATAAAGTGGTGATTTCAAGCCAGATTGGTCGTGCTTATAACTCTGAACGTACCGACATAATTTTCGATCCGTAATCTTGCCAAAGAGCACATAGTAATATTTGATAGCACGTTTATGTTAATGAGAATTTCAGCACCATGAAACTCACTGGTTACTAATGAGTGATTTCAAGCCAGATTGGTCGTGCTTATAATTCTGAACGTACTTAACTATATGCTAGATCGCAAGACCTCGGAGATCTGAAATCTGAAAGCCATGACTGGTAATAAATACTAAAAATTTTACTAGTACACGACAAATAATGCAATATGATAATGCAATATGATATTTCACTGTATAGGGTCATCAGTTTTTCGGTAAGAAAAAATTATGTATCTTTGTCAGTTACATGCATTACTAAAGTATGGTTGATAACCCTATAACTGTACTTGAACGAAATAAATTCATTTAATAAATTGATATTACTCACAAAGGTTCCGTAGATGTTTTGGGTTGTGCAAAAGACTATTAAAAAAAATAATGTAACTCGTTAAAAGGCTGATGTAGATGATTGACAAGATCTCATTTGTAATTGACACATTATTTTTGACATTTCACAAATTTATTAGAACAACATAAAGTTCTATAATCCCTGTTTGGTGTCAAAATTATCAAGTACGTTGCAAGATCTGAACATTCTTGTTAATTTGAATTGTATTATTTAAACGATGATTCGACCAAAGGAATAATGTAGCAAAATAAGACAACAATCTTTCTTCGCAAAGTAATAGTTCCTATCTATTTGTAATAGTTGACTGGTAGGTAATACATAATAGCATTAAGTCCTTTTTTATACGATCGTAAACATAGCGTGACAAAGGAACCCTAATATAACAAATATTGCAGCATAAAACTTGGTATATTTTTGAATAAACAAGCTACATCCGTTTTGCAGGCGCTGCAGTTTTGATTTCATGTACAGTCGACGACAACAGCTGATATTGTTAATTGAAGGAGTCATAGATATCGATCGACGCATAAATAACTGTTAGATGATCATTTTAAAGTTAAAAGACCATCCTAATATTGCAGAATTGGGAATAGTATTTTTGTATATAAAATCTGAATATGTTTTTGCTATGTTTGTAGCTCCGTCTAAAGATAATTTCAACATAATAATATATTAACTTTTGAACTTTATAGGTACATTTTTGAATCACATACTGTGTTCAAGCACAATTGATAACATACAAAGATTCACGAAATTTTATGATTTAACTGTACTTTTACAGTGTACGTAAATTTATTTCTTAACCTTAATTATTGCTGACTATTAAAGTCTAAAGGTGAGGTTGTTTCCCTCTAAGTATGTTACATGTCAAAATTTGTCATTGCTGACACCTGAAAATTATTAGGCAGTGATTGCAAACCTGTTTTTGGAGCAACTTTTGAGGTTGTTTTTCGTAAATTGTTACCTTAACACATTGGAGTTTTACATTCAAATTGTTTAGCACCCCTGCGTCTGAATAGGCAATATTTTTGTATATATCGATAGCTTAAAATCAATATAATCTAAAATATCAGTGACAGTGCGTGGTAATTATCGAGAAACTGAAGTCTCCAGTTATAGTGCTACATCAAGAGGATTCCTCGCAGCAAATAATCATGTTCGTAAGTTTTTTTTATTGATTTACTTTGTCTGAATCTTTGAAAATGTGTTATGTTATATGTTTTATGAACATAGGTCTGACATCGAGTACAACAACAAGGCACGAGCTGCATACAAGCAGTGTTCAGAGTCAGAAGACGAGCACTCCAGCCGACGAGCACGGAAGCCTGCAACGGAGATTTACGACTCTGACTACGAGTGCCCAAAAAAACGGTGAGTTAAGTGTTGTACATCTGACTGTACTTTTCTGGTTTCGATACCTACGAGTATATTTTTGTAAGCAATATATATGCAACATTAATTTGTGTTATACCAATCTTTAACCATTTCAGCACCAGTAAAACGTTGAAAAAGTCTGGAGCATGCAAGAGAAAATCAACGGTGAGCGCAGAAAAAGAAATCTTCGACTCTGACGACGAAGCTAGTAAGCGGTGAGTTTAAATGTAAAATTAAAGCTAATAATTTGAATAAAGGCTATACTTTTTTATTTAAAGCAGTTTAATATTAACTTGTAACGATGATTGTTTATGCTAACCCTTTGTAATATATTTATAGTTCAGTTATATACAATCCTAAGGTTGCACGTGAGCAGAGTTATAATTTTTTTATTATCTAAGATACAGTGATAGTTTATTAATATGTTTTAAATTCTATCTTTTCAGTGACAATAAAGCGGTGAAGAGAACCACGAAACGGAAGCCGGCTGAACGCGTGGAGAAACGAGCTCGGCCTGACGGGTGGGACCTGGACCTGGACGACGCATCGGAGATCGAAATCAGCCGAGCGCGCACCGCCCCTGCCCTGCAGTCCGTGCTCACGCGCCGCGTTGCAGACGGGAGCCTGCGCCGCACCGCGAATTTGGTTGGCGACCTGTTCGTGGAGCTCCGGCTCTACAACACGCAGGAGATCAAGTCGGTAGCGGCAAAGGACCGCTGGCAGAAAGCGGTATTGTCACTCAAGTACCAAACAGATTCTGATGCCGACGAACTGAACTTTCTGCGCAAGTTCATCAAGCGAGCACGAGCGGAATTTGTTGAAGAAGGTACGTTTTTCCCAGATAAGAAAAAGTAATATTTATTAAAATGATTTCTTGTAATATTTATTGAAATGAATACAATATTGTAAGGGTTCAATCTATTTATATCTTATATCTATAAAATTAGTCACTATGTCGAATAGATCAATATATTGTTCTGTTTGTGATATTTCCGTTAAAAGTAAGGCTTTCTCATCCCACCTTAGAAGCACAGTACATAAAAATAACAATGCTATTGAAATTAGTGATGGAATTGAAAAAATAGGTAGTGCTTTCCGTAGTCGCATCGCATCATATAGGTTGCACTTGAATGGTAACGCGGAGAGCGCGGCGCAGGCGCCTGCCGGGTTCCTCCGAGATTTACGCGCGCGCGCGCGGCAGCTGCTTGAAGCGCGCCAGTTGACTTTCAGTAGCATCAAAGTTAACTTTGAATTATTTGCCGAGTTTAATTTAAGATGTAATGAGGCTGAAAAGTCTGAAATAAAGTCATTCGCTACAGAAAACATAGTATTAAATAAGAATTTCGATTTTGAAAATATTTTTTCTCATGTTATTAACGTAATCTCTTCTAAAGTTGACGACTTTGAAGAAAGAGACAGTGGCTGGTTATTTTTACGTAATTGTTACTTAGAAATTAACATTAACAAGTACAATCCTCTGAGAGCATCTCGATTTATTGATTTACCGAAAGCTTTGAAACTTAAACGCGCATGCATTAACATACAAAACAAAGATGATTTTTGTTTTTTATGGAGTATAATGGCAGCATTATTCCCTGCTGAAAATAACGCTCATCGAACAACTTCTTATCCACATTTTCGGAGCGTACTAAACGTTAGTAATATTTCGTTTCCAGTTAAATTTTCTGGTATAAAAACATTTGAAAAAAATAATCCGAACATCAGTGTTAATGTTTATGGTCTCAAGAATAAAACAAATATTATTGGTCCGTTGTACCGAACCCTGCGTAAAAAAAGTAACCACGTAAATTTGTTGTACATAGAAAAAGGTAATCATTCGCATTATTGTTTAATTAAAAACCTTAGTCGTTTAATGAGATCGCAAGTAACAAAACATCATGGTAGAATGTATTTTTGTGATGACTGTATGATATTTTTTCAAAATGAACACAAATTAAATACTCATGTGTGTGGTGGTGTTGCGACTATTTTGCCCGAACAAGGTACACTAATTCAATTTAAGAACTACGAGAAAATGCAAGATATGCCTTTTGTCATTTATGCGGACTTTGAATCATTATTGCAGACCAATCTAGATGGACCCAGTTCAAAATCTACAGAAGCGTTTCAAAAACATATCCCGGCTGCATTTGCATATTATGTGGTATGTTCATATAATAACTCCTTAAACCGATATGTGTCTTATCGTGGTGAAGATTGTGTTGAAGTTTTTATTAAAAAACTTAAAAAAGACGTATCGAACATTTTGCAAATTTATAAAAATCCCGTCCCAATGAAAAAGCTAACGGCATCCGAAATGGAAATGTTTGGCAAATCAAAACTATGTTACATATGCGGTCAAATATTATTAGATGATAGAGTTAGGGACCACTGTCACTTGACAGGTAAATATCGCGGTGCTGCACATTCCTACTGCAATCTCAATTATCGTTTACCGCAGTACGTTCCTGTATTTTTTCACAACTTGTCTGGCTACGACAGTCATTTATTTATACGGCAGCTAGGACAAACATCGGGTCCAATCAAAGTCATAGCTAAAAATAAAGAGAACTACATATCTTTCACTAAGTTTTTCACCACACATGACAATAAACATATGGCGGTTCGATTTGTAGACTCTTTCAAATTTTTGGGCACAAGCCTCGAAAAACTCGTATCGAATTTAAACACGGAAGATTTTGTGCATTTGCTTAATTTTTTTCCTAAACTAGATGAATTCGAGTTGTTAAGACGGAAAGGTGTTTATCCGTACGAATACATGTCTACCTGGGAGTCATACAACGAGAAGCAATTGCCTCCACGGCAATGCTTCTATACAAGTTTAAATGATTGTACTGTTTCAGAATCTGATTATAAACACGCCAAGCAAGTATGGAAAGAGTTTGATTTAAAGAATTTAGGTGATTACACGGACTTATATTTGAAATCTGACGTATTGTTACTAGCAGATGTATTCGAAAAGTTTCGTTGGACTTGTAAAAATAATTATAAGTTAGATCCGTCCTTTTATTTGACAGCGCCTAGTTTAAGTTTCGACGCTATGCTTCTTAAAACGAATGTGAAACTGGAATTAATCAATGACTTAGAAATAATTAGATTAATTCAGAAAGGGATCCGCGGGGGAGTGTGCCTGTGCTCTACAAGATACGCAAAAGCAAATAATAAATATTTAGTAGACTACGATCCATCTTACCCCGATAACTATTTATTTTATATTGACTGTAATAATTTGTACGGATATGCAATGTGCTCCTATTTGCCTCATTCAGATTTTAGATTATTGAATACCTCAGATATAAATCATCATGAAATTATTGCAACACCTGATGATTCCGAGGAGGGATATATTTTAGAAGTAGATTTAAAATATCCAGAAAATTTGCACGACTTGCATAACGAATTACCATTTTGTCCACAAAAGTTTTCACCGCCTGGATCTAAAACTCAAAAATTAATACCGAACTTATACGATAAATTCAACTACGTCATACATTATGTACATCTTAAAACGTGTTTATTACATGGCCTCGAACTTATCAAAATTCATAGAGTTATAAAATTCAGACAAAGTCCTTATTTAAAACAATACATTGATTTGAATACAGAATTACGAAAAAAGGCTAAATCAACTTTCGAACAGGACTTCTTTAAGTTATTAAATAATAGTATTTTCGGGAAAACTTTAGAAGACACTGAAAAAAGGCTTGATGTAAAATTAGTCAATCAGTGGGCCGACACAAACAATAAAACGAGAAAAGTAATCACAGCAGAACAATTGATAGCGAGACCTAATTATCATAGTTGTACAATATTTTCAGATAATTTTGTGGCTGTTCAATTAAAACCAGAATCAGTTATACTTAACAAACCTATTTATATAGGATTTACTGTTTTAGAAATTTCTAAAAGTCATATGTATAATTTTCATTATTCTGTAATAAAACCATTTTATGGTCGCGATTTAAAGCTCTGTTATACAGACACCGATAGTTTTTTATACTCAGTAAAGACTAGTGATATATATAAAGACCTTAAATATTCGTTTCAAGCCTATTTTGATACGAGTAACTATGAAGAAAATAATTCGTACGGTATCTTACGTCAGAACAAAAAAATACCGGGTTTGTTCAAAGATGAATTAGGTGGACAACTTATAACGGAATTTGTCGGTTTAAGATCTAAATTATACTGCATTAAAACGGGTACCAAAGAAATAAAGAAAGCTAAAGGTATTAAAAAACCTGTGGTTAACCAACTGTTCTTCAGAGACTACAGTAGAGCATTGTCGGATAACGAAATCATTCGCAAAAAAAACATAGTTTTCAAATCTATCAAACATCAAATATTTACTCAGCGAGTTGATAAAGTAGCCTTGTCTTCTAATGATGACAAACGTATTATATTAAGGAATAATATAGATACATTAGCATGGGGTCATTATTCCAGTTTCTTTTAATATTTTTTTACAGGCTAAGTGCATGTTATTAAAAATCGAAGCCGAAGATTTTTTTTCTTTTAATAAGTTCATAATTTTATACCAAATATTATTAATTCAAGTTGATTTTCTTTTCTATTGTATCTAAGCTAAAATATAAGTTTAAATAGATTGAACCTCGTTAGTGTTATATTTCTTTATTTGTCTTGCTAGTATTTAAATTCATATGATTATTTAGTAAAATAATTTTAGTAAATAACTAATCAATTAAAAAAATATTGATGATATGATACGATGTTTAAAGCTGTAAGTTTTTATGAGCCTCATATAAATATATGTATTGAAAATTATACTTCTGGTTTTATTTAAGAACTCCACCCTAAAACTAAAGTTATATCAAAAAAATTTGTAATTTTATTAATAAATAAAGTAATCCTATATTTTCAAGTTTTGCAGACTTAGCAGTTAGGTACGATTTGCGCAAGCTACAAGCTAGGGTTGTGAAATATGTAGATTATAAAGTTGATGTTTGCGTAATATGGATCCCTAGCTTGTTGAAGCGCTATTGATTTTAATACATGACTGATAAAATGTATTACTAAGAATTGTCAGCCCTGCGTTCTAGATTTGAAAATGTTTAGGTTGCGAAACCTGAAACTTTGCAACATTATTATAATGTAGATATTAGTCATAATTTTAGTTTTCGTGTTCGAGTAAAGAGGTGTCGTTAACCATAAAACTGTAAGTACAATATTTTTATTTTTTTTAAATCACTCAAAACTATATACAAGTATGTGGTTAATATTTTTCATATTTTTCATATTGTTTCAGAAAATGTCTGACTCCGACATCATATTCAGTCAGTACGCACAAGATCCATTCAGATCAGCGAGTGCGTTTGAAAAAGCTTGTCCTGAATTTTTCCATCCTTCAAATGCACCTTCAGAGAGGCGACCCAAACGAAGGACGCACAAATGCAAGAAAAATAGACTTCGTAGAACGTCTTATGTGATCAACAATGAAAATCAACGAGGAATACGTTTAATTAAAATAAAGGTGATCGACATAAGCGCTGAATCGCTTAATGCATCTAACATTGAACGTGATGAAGAAAACGTAGTATTAAGTGCGCAATATATAGTGAAAGAACCGTTGGATGATATAATGGATGAAACAGAAGCAGTTATTAGAAAAATATGTACCAAAATTAGTGATAATAATTAGCATTGTACTTTATTGTTATGCATTACAATAGTTTATTCATGTAAAAATTAATGAAATAAATATATTTTAAAGAAATGTGTTTTTTTATTTTTTTTAATTAAACTATAATAGGTAGGTAAAATAAAATAAAAAAAGATGTATTTTTTACCAATAAATTTATTCTTAACCAAACAACTCAATTTATAATCAAGTACAGTGATAATTTAAAATTCCCAAAATGTGTAACCGTTTAGAAAACACCATTTTTTCACACATAAAGCATTCTTAAGAGCACATTTATTTTTATGAGAAAAACAATTTAATATATTATTCTTATAAAAAATGTTTAAATCATTTAATTTGGGGATACCCGTATAACTTATATCTACAATATTGCTGTGACCACATATATCTTCTACCCATTTAATCTTTTCTTCACCTTTTACAAGAATTTTCGTATCTTTTAAGAACGGTTTCATAATTCTATGAAATTCTCTGAAGTCAATATAACCTTCGCTCCACTGGTAACCTCTGTTACGCTCTATCCAACGAACTTGTTTTTTTTCTTCCTCTGTTAACTTAGTAAATGGATAAGGAGGTTTGATCAAGTATATGTAGGTAAATTCTAAAGTCACTATAACAAATTCTTTAACTAAAAATTCATTTTTACGATTTTTGAAACCTTGTAAATCAACAATCACTGTATTATTATTCATGATAACTTCTTTACTATATTGCTTAATGGTTTATATTCAAACACACAATCATTTAAAATTAAACAATATGCAGCTGTTTGATCTGGTATCTCTTGATCCGTTTCGATTTCAACTCTAACGTCTATTGACCCTTTTAATGTTTCGTGTTGTCGCGAACAGTCGATTACGAATAAAGGAGCAATGTCTCTGAATTCTTTTAAACTCAGCAATGGCTCTGGTCGACGACCGTGGTAAGACTGTTGAAATCTTGCATACTGCTCATATAATAAAGTAAACTTATCTTCCGCAAAACTGACGTTTAACCCTTCATAAGGGTAATACGATGAATTTAAGTAGACTTTTACATCACGCACATAACAGTGGTCAAATTCAGCTAATGACAGTGTTGAATTATGTTTGCGGTTGGTTTGTAGTGCAATAACAACAAAACGAGGCTTCTCAATTTGTGATGATGTTTTTATTGACCAAGTATGTTTACGTGTCTTAGGTAGTAATGGATATTCGTATAAATCCCAATTACGATATGCAAGTTGAATAGCCCGATCTTTCTCTAAATGTTTTAGCAAATTAATTCTTTCACGATCAGACACTTTGATATGAGGAACTCTCCAAATAATTTTACTTATAACAATATCATCTACAACTTCATCTGTATTTAACTTGATTGAATTAAGATTTGTATTACTTCTAAGTAATACTAACTCATGCTTACAGTTTATGATAATTTTTTCATAATCTTCAGCGAATCCTAAAATCTTGTTTAATGGTATGGATGCTGAAAAAGCTCCACCATCAGTGTTATTTGATCCTGTAGTTGACCAACCCCAAACTCGAGCGCTCTTGGATTCGTTTTCATTTAAGGATAAATATGATTTAATTGTTGTAGTTACACCAGCATTTTTAATTTTATCAATCTCTACTCCGTTCAGTTCATATCGTATGTCTTGAAACAGAAATAGTGCGGGATTATTTACAAAATGTACATTTGATACTTTTTCTTTGGTGGTGCTGTTATACACATTAACCTTTCCCTCGATGTATAAACTGCTCAACGAAGGTAGCACATACAAATCTTGCTGGTTGATAGGAATGCGTATTTCATCGTTTTTGTTGAAACTTGTTACGTATGGTTTGTACGAATGATATTCGAAACTCTCTATACTGGTATCATATGAAGTTGGTTGAGTTATATTTAAAATATTCATTTTATCAGACCAATTAATTTAAGAAATTCTTTATTGCTCTTAGTC
Organism: Pyrausta despicata; assembly: GCA_963921415.1. Classification (NCBI taxonomy): domain Eukaryota; kingdom Metazoa; phylum Arthropoda; class Insecta; order Lepidoptera; family Crambidae; genus Pyrausta; species Pyrausta despicata. The sequence goes on along the minus strand of OY992850.1, from coordinate 617,559 downwards.
AGCTTATTTTTAAGCTGAAGTGGTCTGTGTTTGTGGAATGTTCTTTTAGAACTGAATTCAGTACACGATGTGGAAGGACTTTTATGGAAATTTATCATTTTTCCTAAAATGTAAGTACAGTTGTACTTCTTCACCTCGTAAATTAATTTCTTTATTCTCAGCGTCCAATAGCCTTATATTAATAGCGTTAATAGAACTTTGGTTAACAGGAAAATAAATTAAGTTTTTAGGTATTTCAATTATTCGATACCCGGGAGGTACATTAGGTACAAATTCATAAATTATATGGCTTGCTTTTCCATTTACAAAAGAACCACTAACTACATCGCATTCAATCCGCACAATGGTTGTTGATAGAATGCTTACAGGATATTGTGAGTCTGTACTTATATTTGCGCTGATTGTTTCCATTCCAAAACCTAAAATTTTACCTAGTGATTGACTTTTATTAAAATGAATATTTTTGGAGCATAAAATATTTGTTTTTAATGTATTATTATTACAAGTCAGTTTCAATACTGTGTTCTTAATATTATTTTTTAAATAATCACAAATATCTTGTAGCTCATAAGACCCTTCAGGAATTGTGATAATTTCATTTTCACCATAATAAAACTTGTTGTTTCTTTCATCTATATTAGGAATAGAATTAAAGGTTGAAAAATACAATAAACCACATTCATAATTTCCTTGAAGTTCCAAAGTTGGAGAATAGTTTGTAGTTAAAGAGGCTCCACTCCCGGTAATAGATACAGTGAAAGACATGTTTATACTGATACTTTTGTATATTTTACACGCTATTTAAATGTTTTTTCCAAAAGTTTCTTAAATATTTTAAACATAAATGACCACAGTTTGTTGTGCCAAAGGCTTGGTGTCGTGCATAATTATAATTTATGGGCAAGTTACATACATATTTTACAAATTCTAATGGAGGCCTTAAATTGCCAAAACTATCATAATACTCTACGTAATTATTTTTCTTCACAAAGGCCACCCAATGCGTGCCAGAATTTTTATTGCTATCTAAATTTAAAATACCGCATTCAATTTTTCTGGGTTTTGAAGGTAACGTATCTCTCATGAAAACACCACGAAAGTATGGAATATTAGCAGCATTTTTTATTATATCTAAATTAGTAAGTGCACGTCTGGGTAGCCGCTTTATTAGTTTTTTGATTGGCTTAGATATAAACCCGATCCAGTTTTATGAGGTTTGATAAATAACCCATTTCCGAGAGCAACAGCTTCCATCATTCTGTTGTGTCTTTCAGATTCCTGAAGACTCTTTTGTGCAGCTTTAGAATCATTGACGGCTTTTGCTATACCCGCTGCTCCTCCAGCAAGTGAACCTAAAGCTGACAATCCCGCGAATATAGGAATAAGTGGCAAAAGTCCTCCAGACTTTGGAAGAGGAATACACCGAGGCAAACGTATTCCTTTTTTATTAGTAAATAATTTCTTTGCAGCTGCAAAAGCATATTTTATAGCAGTGTGACTGTCTTTAGATTTAATTTTCTTTAGTTGTAATTTTATTTTTTTAATTCCTTTCTTAAATGTTTTCAAACCACGTCCAGCCTTGACTTTTGCTTTCATTGCATTTTTTACTATCCATGAAGCAAGTTTTTCTCCTTTTCCGGCATCTTTCGATTTCAACCTTTTCTTTGCCATATTCAAAAGTTCTAAGTCTGCTTTTTGACGAGCACTTGGATCTTTATTGATATATGCAATGTCGTGGTGCATGCAGGCTTCGTCCAACTTGTTTATCCCTCGATCACCCCTAAGTAACCGTTTCTTAAGTTTTGTTCCAGGACCACAAAACTGATACCCAGGTAAATGTAACTCAAACGGTAAACGATCTATCAATTTGTTAATTAGACCACTGTCTTCATTCATTGATAATTAAATAGTGAGACAACTTGTCAAAACTAAATTATTTATATACACACCAGCAATTACAGCACCAATTCACTTTTATCAACCCAACTATTTTCTTTATCACTTAAACCTAACCATTTAACTAAAAGTTTGTTTCCTTTTTTCTTGATTACTTTCTCAATGAGATAAAGGTCAGGTAATTTAGTTTTTTGCAATTCGTAACCATAAAAGGAACCCAAAATATTTTGTTGGTGTTTGTCTTGTATTTGGTATGTTTGAGGATTAGTGTGGTAGACTTTGACGATACGGAATATTTCCGTAGACCAATTGGGAGTGTAACCTTTATAAAAATCTCCTTTGTATTTACTTACACGAACATAATCACCAATTTGAAAAGTTTTCTCTGAACGTACCTTTTTTTGTTGGGATTTGATAATATTAAACCGTACTGTACTTTCATTGGAATCATTAACGTCAATCGGCTTAAACCTTGTTATGCGATGCAAAGTATTGTTATAGCGCTGCACAGTGGTATCTAAATTATTTTGTACCCATTGATATTTTCCACAAAGACTGAACAATTTGTAAAGGTGAGATTTTAGAGTTCTTATTACTCGTTCTACAATAGAAGCCTTTTTTACAGAGTACGTGGAATAATGATTTATGTTATATTTTCTCATTAGTTGTTTAAATGAATCGTTATAAAACTCTGTACCCAGATCTGTTTGTAAATTTTTAGGTTGTCTTGTTGATTCACATAAAATTCTGTGCATTGCATTTGTAACGCATTTTTTAGATTTCGACTTCAAAGGCTTAACCCATACGTATTTAGAAAAAGCGTCAATCACGACTAGAACGTATGTATACCCTTTATTAAATGATGAATATTTTTGAAAATCCATTAGATCAGCTTGCCATAAATCATCTATTCCTTTAATGATCGTATGCCGGCGAATAAAATTTCTCCTCGCAGCTTTGTGCAGCTCATTCACTATGTCTTGTTTACTCATTCTTATTCTGAGCAGGTGTTGATGCAAACATAAGATCAATTTCTTTTTTAGTATAATACAATGTACTTAGATTGTTTGAAGTATTTTTTTCTAGATTATTAAGGTAATTTTTTATATGACTTTGAACTGTTTTCATTTCATTTTTAAGTTCTTGTATTCTATTATCAACGTATTCTTTATTCACGGCTTCATCATTTTTTTCAGGTAATGGCAAACCTTTCAATTTTGATGATTTTAAATCAAACTCTCCTGTATTAGACCTTACTAATGCATCTGTAAGAATTTCAGTAAATTCAGGTAGTCGTAAACGTTTATGAACGTGGTGACCAAATTTGTCTATATTCATTGCCGTCTTGTCGGTTTCTGAAGCGAAATGATACTGCCTAAATTTCCTTTTGGAAGCTTTATATATTTTATCTCTTTAATGATGCCAGCTTCGTACATTTCCTCGATTATTGCATAAATTTCATTATGTACTCCTGTATTACCAGCGGCCCATGAGGGAAGTAGTACTTTCAGCCTTTCCACTAACTCGTTCGGATCGTTCCAGTAAACTAAATCAGTATCATTTTTAACTTCTTTTAAAATATCAATTCCTTCTCCTCGTGGGAGACTTTCTGGATTTGTTTGATTTTTTGAGTGCTTAAACAGTGGTTTAATAATATTCATATATTTAAATCCTTTGTTACTGTTTATTGGCTTTGAGGAATCGTAATGACGTTTGTGTGCATTAGTATCCATAAGTAACAATTTATAATTTTGTAAGTCTTCAGTTGTAATGATTTCTAAATTTGGTACCTTTTTATATAATAGTTCTTTCAAGCCTATGGTTTTTATCACGCTACGGTTTCCAATTTTTAGAATGTGATCATCATCATGGACGCGGGTTTTGCCGAGCCAAAGTTTACCTCGTTCATTTCTGACACCAAAAGGTATATCTTTCATCACTTCAGATGATACAGACCAAGATAAAGAATCATTGACAACACTTGGTGACGATTGGAGAGATTTAAATGAGTTGTCGTTTATATCATGATCCTCGCAAGGTGATGTAGTAAGAGTCTTGTTTGATGTTGTACAAACCTCGTTATTCGAGGTTTCATCATCGTACACTAGATCAAAATCTTTAGTAGACACATTTGATGACTCGCTTTCACTATATTTTTTTTTTTTTACTGACTGGTTCACTGGCTCTGTTTCGTTGTTTATGTATTGCTTATGATCACTTTTATTATTTGTTATATGTTTTAATGGGTCAACAATTGGTTTAAATATTGTCTCCAGAACCATATTATGGGTATTTTTATGATCTTTTATCATGTCTACTTTTCTTTTCACAGCTGCTGCAGATTTTATAATTTGTTCTTTGAGATTACGTTCCATTGGTAAGGATTCCGTTCTATTCAACTTCTCTAATGAAACTGATTCATTAGTAACCACACGCAACTATTTAAAAACTTTAATCTACCACAATAAATGTATCAAAGTTTAATCTGTAGCAACCTTTGTTTCTTTCACAGTCTTTGTTGATAACAACATAGTTGTAAGGTTTTTTCCAAACAGTTGAACACATTTCGCGAAACTGAGACCATGACATATCAGATCCTACGTGTTCATCATACACGTGTTTGAGATTTACATCATCTTGCTTAAATAATATAATAAGGTTAGAATTGTCTCTTACTAGTTGTTTGGGTATTTTTGTATACGTTTGATTAATATAAAAACAGTCAATATTTTTATGGCGTCCCATAGCAAAGTAATCTCGTACATGGTTTTGATTTTCGCAGGCGACATCGTCAAATATGATTATAGAGTCTGGTAATGCTTCGTGTGGACTCAAGATTTCACTGTTATGGTTGTATTTAAAATAAGATATGTCTGCTACCTCATGCAATACATTTTCCAAAAACATGTATTTTGGTTGATACAAGGATTTCGAGTATACATAAAGGTTTCGAAAACGTGGACCATCTTGATGTAATAATAAACTTAAAACCAAATTTGTTTTGCCGCAGTTGGAGGGTCCACAAACTAGACTACGTATGGTGTTTGGTAATAAGGGACCATGACGCTTAGTGTCCGTTGATAACGTAGAAGGACAGATGCAATTTAATTGTAATGTGTTTTTTTGTTTCAAAAATTTCATTTCTGTTTAATTAAATTGACTGTTATGTTTAACGGGTTTCATAAAAATGACAAATTCTTATTCTGTTACGACATATAAACTGTTATAATCTTAACTTGAAATAACCATTTCATGAGTTACTGGTAATCTTTGATGGTGCTGATGAAAGAGAGTAAAGAACATGTCAGTAGGTATGACGAAACTATAAGTTTAGCAAAATAAACAATAAATATTTTTAACAGGCCTACAATGTTCTAACCACGAGTTTTGCAGTAACCATTTTGCAATGCGGAATCTGCTGAAACACAGATTTGCAGCAATTAATCAAGATATATTTCTGACTCTTTGTATATATTGGGCAGGCTAATTCACTTTTTTCGAATGAGCGAACGAAGAGAGCGAATGGTGAAGAAAAAAGTGAATTAGAATGCCCAATATATACCTACTAATAAAGCAATAAAATTTTATGAGCTTGTTGCCTGCGTACATTCAAAAATGTCATAACTCTAGGATGAGTACATTTAAAGTGAGATCGTATTTTAGTGATTTAAGGTCAACTTTTGAATATTAAAATTAAAGTTGATATTATTTTTGTTCTACAAGTCCCTCCCGCCGTTGCAACTACTTTCGGGACAGTTTTTGAAGGCGGTTTTCTATGCAATGTTGCTTCTAGGGTATTTAAATTCGTTGGACAAAATCCTTACTCTGTCCAAACTTTAAAGTCTCTTCGTCCTGCTCTCTCGCACAGTGAAGCTGGCATGTATGAAAGAGGTAGCTTAGTTCGGAACTATGACATGACTATGACAAAGGCTTACAGTCACGGATGCGTCAATAATTGGTGTCGGTCGGTGTTGCAGTTTGAGTTGAATGAATAGGTTAAGTATCATTTAATAAAAATGTTATTTAGCTCCTTTGTTGAAAAATAATAAACAGTGATAGGAATAGGTATGCTTATTTGCCTAAACTTCAAAGACGGAACGAAAAAAAATGGAGACTTCTTTACGACAACTTTTGTCCGGGCAATAATATTTTTAATTGCTACCCGAAAATTTGGGACAGCTATTGAATGCATAAAGTGATTATTTTAATTGGAATAATAATCTTACCTTAATTTTTATAAGACAAAACATAACATTCGTTACAAACATCAAAATTAAATATTCTATTTTCTTTTTGGAATATTTTTTAGTTAATAGCTAGTTGATCTATTTGAACATCATACGTATGTAAGTATTTTGGATTATAATAGAGGATTTATTATTTTTTAAACTAAAAGTGATTGCCTTAATTTATTTTTTCAATAATTTTTAAATGACATTTCATAGTGACAAAATAATTGCTGAGAATACAATTAAGAAAGGTCTTTACCTATGAAATTGCTGTTTTTACTTTGCACTTGAATATCTTTGGACTGGGTAAGAGTTTAAAATTCAACTTTGTCTTCAATTAAAGCTTGGGGTAAATTGTTTAAAAACATGCATATTAATTGTTTTATATAATTTGAATTAGCCAGGTTTGGGCTACGACCGCAAGCGTGGAAAACTGAAAAAAAAAATTGTTCCATGGTGTCATTAGTGCTACAGAAACGGTAGAAAGTGTTTTGAGCCTTTATAAGCAAGGCAATGCTACCCCTTGCATGACTTTTTGTTTTAAAAAATTAAGTTTTAATTTAATTAATGTAATTGCTTTTTGTATGGAGAAATTCATAACTTTAATTGCTTATAAAGATAAGTTTTTTTAAAGCATGGTATCCATTGATATACCGTTGGATTTTTGTTGTGTTAAATAACCTATTTTGGTAAACCAAACACACAGGATGTGTGATTTTTTCCGTTTTTCTTTTTTTCTATTTTTTTTATGTAAATCCAAAAAAAAATCAACAAAAATCATGCAAGCGATAGTGAAGCTTAGATCAAAGATGTCCAGGACAGATTGAACCGTTCCTGTACAACTATCTACGCAGAGGAACAAATTTGCAAAAAAATTACATTTTTTTATTTTATTTTTATGCTTATGGATTTAGCTTATTTTCTTAGCTTAATCAAATTATTCAAAAATGAATAAAAGGTCAACACTATTTCAAACACTATTCTCCTAGCATTCATTGTCGATAAGCGCAAATTCAACTTAGTCTAAGTTAAAAAAAAGCGTGGGGTCTTTGGTATAGTAGTATGTGAAAATAAACCTATTATTGGCACGTATAAAAGAAAAGTATCAAAACGTTAATAAAAAATCCAATAAAATCCATTTATTTCTGTAAGTAGGCTAACAACTAGTACTTTTACGTTATAAAGTGCACCCCACGCTTTTACTCTACTGTAATATAAATTCCGTGTACTCAGAAATTGTTTTCTCTTTTTAATTAGCAATAAAAGTGTGTTTTTTTAGTTATTTCTACTTTTGAAAATTTGTAATAACTTCAGTGTACCCTATTCTAAAGCAAATAAATTATTCTATTCTACTATTATTTTTTCAAATTGCATGTTAAAAATAATGCCAATATATCTTTATTTTTGGACTATTAAAAAAATTAAGGTAGGTAATACAAATATAACACCTAAAGGTTCATCATATAAATTGTGTCGGGTACTACGCCAAAACGCACGTAAACGGCGAAATAAATATAAATCACGCCTTTATTTATGTAAATTTAACACTTTCTAACGTATTTTATTATTATTTGGTTATTACTGTAATGTCTGTGTCATGTCACTAATTACTTATTTCGATTGACATAATTACTTAATGCATTTAATGGCTATCCCAAAATTTCGGGTAGCAATTTAATATATTAATGTCCCGGAAAAAAAATGTCCGAAAGAAGTCTCCGTTTTTTTGTTCCGCCTTCGAAGTTGAGGCAAAAAGCACTACCTATTCCTATCACTGATAAAGAATGACGTTATTTAGGGATTCTAAAAATTAAATAACCCTTATCTAAAGTGGTTAAAATGGTAGCAAAAATTGTATTGTTAATTTTTGTTTGACAAAAGGTTTACTTGAATTTTTTTTTAACTAAATAAAGTGTTATTTTGTGGAATGTATGTGTGTGACCACACGGAATTGATTAAATTACGAAACACGATATTTATGTTACAGTTGATTATTTCACAAACGTCACGGGAAGTCTTACAACACACACAACTAAAAATGAAGGAGTAGGACAAACGGGATGGCATACGAAGAAAACAAAACATTAACGAATTCCGCTATAATATTAGCCGTGCGCGAGCAGCTGTTTTCAAGAACCTAAATCTATAAGGCATAGGTCTAACTGTCGCACGCGCGCACATTCCACAGTTCGCGGGCGCTTGGAACTCCTCGGCAGAAGCACGGTAATATTATAGATAATATTACCGTGGCAGGGCAGAAGTCGCCGCGCCGCGGCGCCGGCGCTCAGCCGTAGTCCGGCCGGTCAGATACCTACTAACGCACGGCGCACGGCCTAACGCGCGGAGCGACAAGCCCGGTGTCGAAATCTTTAATATGAAATCAAGATTGTTTGTTTGTCGACTCAAAAGTTATGACTTATGTTAAATAATAATTAATATTCATGAGTTAATTAGCGTTGTAATTACTTTTTAAAAGGTTAGAGAAAATTGTAAATAGTAATTTAGGTATTTAGTGAATGTTTAGACTTACGACTACGGTCCTAACGATTACGGTCTAGGTATTTAAATTAATTTTAACAAAAATATTATGATTTTAGGTTTTTTTATACAATGCAAAATATTTCAAGTACCTAGGTAAACCTAATGAATATTATTAAATAAATGTGATGGTACGCCACAATTAGAGTTGCCACCCGTACACGTACTTTATAATAAATTACAATACTTTATTATTTACAATACGTTATTTGGCAAATTGTACTCTTTACTTTATGATAACAATAAAGTACACGAAAATACTTTCTTTCTTTGTGATATCGAAAAGTTTAGTCGTTAGGATCAATATAATTATACTTTGGAAGTATAATTAATTATTTGTTGAATATGTTTTTAAATATAATAAATAATAAAGAAATATAAATCGTAGGTACTTTATTTTGATACTAAGAACTTTTTTTTCGTACCTATAATAACCAATGTACTTTGCTGTTGGTAAGAGTTCGAGGAAGCCTAGACCAATTTGGCCAATTCTTTTTTTATGACATTCTTTTAACTACGAAGTACGAGGATGGTTCTTACAAAGGAAATTAAAAAAACAACGAGCAAGCCATAGGCTTGTAGTCTCCGTGGTCTTGTACACCACAGAGGCGTTTAATTTTCTTTATTTTGTTATAGCAAAGATAATGGATTTTCATTATCTTTCTATTATTTTTGTTAATACCTAGCTTTCTATTCCGAAACAAGGTGTACCGTCACCGTCTACTAAACCACATTCAGATTAACAAACACTTCGATATTTTTTTATGTAGGTATCCGTATCACATAATAGTTCTTATCTTTAACGTAAAAAGGTCAAAATGAGAGTGACCAAATAGTTGTATTGGTTGTAATAAGTAGCAGGAAGAAGTTTATTTTCGCTTTTCTATGAATATGGTGAATCTTTTGATAAAAAATAGCTGCATACTTAAATATTTTTAAAATTTATTTTACTTCATTTGAACTTGGTAATATAGGTACCTAGCAGCTATCTGTAGTTATATGCGTAATAAGGCTGCTTTGTTTGACGGTTTGTGATTGATGTGATGATTATACATCTGTGTGTAGGTATTTTGATAGTGTGAGGGTGGCGACACGGCGCGGTGACGAGACCTACTCACCTACATCACTTAGGCCGTTTTCCGTAGTTTCGGATGTAGCCTGCTGATGTCCCTGTCACTCTTACAAGCGTCTCCGTCCGTGCGAGCAAACGCGCTGGCTAGATTCGGAAATACGAACGTTTAGGGAGTATGTATGGCCACAGGTTCTAACTTCGAATCCCGCTAATCTATGTTAAAAAATGCTTTCTGTTACCCAACTGCCGAAGGAGGGTTTTTTTACTTTTTACGTGTTTATTTATTATTTTCTAGAGATTCGGTTATCTTAAACTAAAACTAAGTTTGAAGGTAAAATAACATGATTGTAATGTGAGTCTGCGCCATCTAGCGGTTCTAGCAAGTGAAAAACGCTCGCTATTTGGCAAGCTTTAGTTTTAAGCAATAGGTTTAAGGTGAAAATATTGAAATTTAAATACATTATTTAAATATAGCTTGTTTTGTGCGAAAAGTAATAAATACGTGCATGAATATTAATCTTATGAAAACATTGAATGATAAGTAACAAGTTTATGCGTAATTTCGTGTGTTTTAGAGATTTTTCGTTACTTGGGGTTTCTTCAGTGACCGGTAACGCCATCTTTTGAAGATTAAGGGGAGTTAAATCAGGTTTCCTATACATTGACAATCTTCCCTTTTTCCATTATCTTTGATCATGACATAATATCGAAAAGACAACACTTAAAAAATTCTTTTCGGCTCCGGTCATCGGGGAGGAATCGAACACCCGACCTTTGGAAGTCCGGTCCAATGCTCTGACCACTGAGCTACCGAGAACCTTAATGGAGTCGTTGAATTTTGTAAGTGCTTTTTAACGCTTTGAGCAAGCGTATGTTTCATCAATGATTGTGGGAGACACCCTCAAATCACCCGAGAGAAATATTTTTACAAATATTTAACAATCGGTTCAGATTTTTTTTAAATCGAATCAATCGAAAATAATTTATTAAGTGTTGTCTTTTCGAAATTAAAAAAATAGCGTTGTAAACGCTACGTAAAAAATACTTAACAAATAAAATCATGACATATTATTTAAAAAACTATGTACATACTTAATCGCATTACACGACAGAATAATATTACATACGAGCATATTATTACATAACATGACTTAGGCCTACTTGTGCCAAAGCACAGATAGTCGTATTGCTCGGAATAACAGACGTAATTAACGACCACTTTGGTGTAATGGTGAAAAAGTTGACTATTAACCAAGAGGTCGCGGGTTCGATCCCCGCACTGTACAAACATTTGTGTGCGTGAACAGTTCATGCACACAAATGTTTGTACAGTGCGGGGCAATAAACTGGGCGTGCATAGAAACTGAAATAAATAAGTACCTAATAAAAAAGTGCTAGTTTTACTTTGCAGTTAACTTTGTTCTTCCCAAACGAGGCCATTACCAGCTAGTGGGCCATTAATTAATGCGCTTCTTAATTGTCCCCCGTGAGTAGTGGCGCCGGGCGCCGCCCCTTCGTGGTCGGTCTCGGGATTAGTCCGCGATGTTCCTTACATCCATCCACTGGCCTTAGAAATCTACATACTGAATTCATTTAACTCTTATTGAGTGAGAGCTTGGTGCGAACGCCTTTCTCTTGCTTGATTTCTGAAACAAAAGAAATATTTTTTTATAGATTGTTTCCATCATTAGTATCTACACCTTATTTATATATCTGAATATCTGCTTAATCGAGAGTTATTTTTTTACAAAGGCACAATTTTTTTTCGAAACTGGGCATATCTATATATTATAGGATATCCAAGTACGAAGCAGGAACAATAAGACGACGTTGGTAAATTACAATTTAATATGTATGCACTTCCAAATAAATTAAACACAAATTAATTATACAGCCTCCACCGTCAACGGCGTGATCAAGAATGAGCAAAAATGGTCATCACCCCACCCAAGGTATTCTTCACTTTTGGTGGGGGCTTGAGAGTTTTTAGCGGAAAAATACTGTACCCTGATTGGCCAACGCAAAAATGGCGTTAACCAATCAGAGCGAAGCAGATCCACCGGTATAGAAAGTGTTGCCATTTCAAAAATAATCCAAGGTTGCCATTAAAATTCATTAAAAAAACTACTAACACTAACAATATATATAAAAATGGAACCCGTTTTCCTTGGTCACGGCGTCACGCGTGAATGGCTGGACCGATTTCACTAATTCTTTTTTTGTTTTATGTGTTATTATTAGGAGAAGGTTCTTACGGAAAAAAATATTAAGAAAATCTCTCAGAAATATTAAAAAATATACATTTAATTTTGCATATTTTAAAAAACGCGCGTAACTAATGTCAATGTCATTCGATGACATTGTTCAATCATTGCAACGCTAAGGCGGTACGAAGTTCGCCGGGTCAGCTAGTACCTTTATTGTTCTGTAAGTGCTGATTGCACATAGGAATTAGATGCCATAATAGCGATATTTTGGTCTTTTGGTCGTCAAGTGGTTAACGAATAAAACTTCAAGCTTGCAAGATTTATGTATAGCTTAAATTCCCTATAAAACTACTACTAAACTGAATTAGTCCCTGTCCCAGTACTCCCAGATACCTAGATAGACCCTAGAGACCTAAAATCATCACTGCTTAACGTTGATTTCGCAAACTCGATATCACACAGTAAACTATGAATTCCAATTATGCGAGATCTCTCTCAATGGGATTCTGATTGCTGTAGAATATATTCAGTAAGGGAACAATAAAACCATGGAGACTTGTTCCAAGACTAAATTATAAAATATCTTCGTTCCTTACAACTAATGGTACAACGAGCACTACTTTTAAAACGCAACTTTGGACATTAAACTACAGAATTTATACCTCTGTTTAAGAGGCATATCACAAAATTTCGATAGTTAAGCAGTTTTTTTTTTCTAAAACTTGGTTTCATAAAAATAAAGCTGAATTCGGAGGTCGGTACAAAGTAAGAATTTGGTGATTACCTACTTACATGTTATGTAATCTATTGAGTGAAATCATGGTAATTTATAGAACGATTGGCTGAAAAGAAAGTTCATTTTCGTGCATCGATCTATTCTATGAAAATGTTTCAACGGGAAAGATTGTTTGATAAGTATCAATGCTAAGGTTATAAAACTCTGATTTATGACTTTGGCGTTCTTGCAAGGCTGTGTTATGGCACTTTTTACTTGTATTGGAGTCTAAACGCGATATGTTTTTAATGAGCATTAGGTACTCACTGCTCGACGATTAATAAATAATAAATATAATAAATAATAATAAATATTTCACAACAATCACACCAATTCTCTAGTCCCAAATTCAGCTTCGAGGCTTGTGTTATGGGTACTAGACAACGGATAAACATACTTAAATACTTTTTTTTATGAATAAATACATATTATACATAGAAAACACACAGACCAGTATAAACACACATGTTCATGCACACTTATGCTTGTACTTTGCGGCGATCGAACTCGCGACCCTTGGTTTCAGAAGTCCGGCATGTGTACCACTGCACCAAGCGGTCGTCAAATCGCGTTTAGAACCGAATACAAGTAATTTGTGGGGTACTAAGGGCTTTTTAAGGGCTTACTTAAAAATAATATGCAGATATGACATCAGAACATCCGGTCCGATTCACAACAAAACGTCGTCAACACAAGTTATTTGACAGCGGAGTCGATTTACAACTACACTATCTGACCGTTGGGTCAGACTGTATCAAAAGTTCAAGACAATTCCCATCGCGCCGTGTGTGTTTCGTCGCATTTCAAGTTCAAGGTCCTTCCCTAGTCCCTTTATGGTTGATCCGCGGATACTAACTCCATAACAGCCGTACAGTATGTTGACTTCACTAATATGCAAATTAAATCATTTCCGTGCGCGCGTTTTACACATCAATTAATTCACGCCCACATAGTGAATATGAGTATAGTACGAATGTAACTTAGAAATAGAAATCTTTATTTTCGTTTGGTTAAGGTACACTGAATGTAAAGGAGGGGAGAGAAAATAATAGGGACTGTAGTTTTAAGTAGAAAGTAAAGCGTGTATTGTAACTTGTAACAATTAAAAAACAGGAAAAATTTATAAATCAATACGAACCAAGTCGTAGCAGAAGACAGGACTAACGTCAAAAAAAAAACAAAAAGAGCTTTCACATAGAAAAAAAGTAAAAAAAAAACTAAAAAAGAAGTATTTGCTCCGCAACATCTCTCCCTCTCTTTCAAAACTGATAGAAATATAACGAGAGACATGGAGAGAGAGAGAGAGAGAGAAGGATGGCCTTTAAACAGGCAGTCGCACCAGCTTTTTGCAGGGACGGCGAAGGACTCCTCCTGCAGTAGTAACCTCGGCTACTCTCACTAGCCCATCTGCGCCAGGAAATACTCGGGTTATACGACCACGTGGCCACGTTCCGCGTGGTAAGTTGCCATCGACCACCAGCACGAGGTCACCTACACCAAGAGCCAGTCCATCGCCGGTCCTGTCACCTCGCCTAGGTGTCAGAGTTGGGAGGTATTCTCTAACCCATCGGTTCCAGAATAAATCTGTAAGCCGCAATGCCTTACGCCATTGGTTACCGTAATGGTTAGCCGTGGATGCTGTGCCGATAAGGAAATGGAACGGCGTTAGTACTTCTTCGTCATTTGAGTCAGCAGGAACGTAAGTTAAGGGTCTTGAGTTGACCACAGCTTCAGCTTCCATCAAAAGAGTCGTCAAAACTGGTTCCTTTGGGGCTCTCTCCTGCAAGGTTACTTTTAAAGCAGACTTCACTGAACGCACGAGCCGCTCCCAAGTACCACCCATTGACGGGGCTGACGGTGGAATGAAGATCCACTCGATGTTCTGGTTGGTTGCAAACTCTTGAACTGCAGGCCGTAGAGTTCTCGCATGAATTTGGCAGCACCGACGAACGCAGTCCCGTTGTCTGACCAGATCTGTTGAGGACTTCCACGACGGGCCGTAAATCGACGTAGGGCCATCAACGCTGCGTCTGTTGAGAGGTCATGGACTACCTCTAAGTGTACAGCCCGTGTAGTGAGACAGGTGTACAAAGCTACCCACCGCTTTTCGTGTCTTCTGCCAACAGTTATTTGCACTGGACCGAAGTAGTCTAGGCCGACGAAAGTGAAGGGTCGGCGATGATGGGCGAGTCGAACCGCCGGGAGGTTTCCGACAGGAGGGTTCAAAGGGATAGCCTTCCTTATCTTACAGTATTGGCAGGCATGTGCTGCTGCTCTGACTGCACTTCTCATCTTCAAAATCCAGAACTGCTGCCGGAGTTCATTGACAACAGTCTCATTATTGCCATGAGCAAAGCGCCGGTGGTAATGGTGCGTCAAAAGTTTAACTGCTGGGTGCCTTCCATCAAGAACAATCGGGAAATTAGTAGCCTCAGTAGATTCTGCAACTGCTCCAATGCGACCCGATAACGTCATTAAACCATCGCTTCCGAGAATAATATGAAGCTTTTGTAACTTGCTGTGGCGTGGCAATGGCTCTCCAAGTCGAAGCGCAGCTATCTCATCAGGAAACGAATCATTTTGGCATTTGGTCAAAATATGCAGCTGGGCTAGGCGCAAATCTTCCGCAGTAAGAGGCGTAAACTGGGCGACAGAAGTTCCTAGCCTAGAGGCAGGCGTGTGCGATGTTGAGGCCTTAGCACTCGCTCTACATCTCAAACGCCTGATGTACTGATGTGCACGCGCCGTCGACCGTAAGAAACGCAACCATTGACTGAAGCGGGACGGATCCGCTGAAACGGGATGGACGGGAATGGTGCCTACTTGGATGAGATATGAATGAATTTTAGCACTTGGTTTCAGCTCATCTTTGTTGAGGCTAGTGTTATGTGGCTCAACTGGCCAAACACATTGAGTTGATTTTAAAAACTCAGGTCCTTCAATCCACCGACTATTTTTAAGGTCAGCGTCTGACTTTTGCCGTGTGGCGTCATCTGCGACGTTCAATGCTGTGGGCACCCACCGCCACTCATCTAAAGTTGAAAGCTCTAGGATGTCTGCTAACCTATGTGCAACGAAAGGCAAAAACGAACGTGCGTCGCTACGAAGCCATCCTAGAACATTCTTCGAGTCGGTCCATAGAAACCGCTTAGAGGGTTTATACTTATGAGCGTCACAGATAGACGTCGCCAGACGAGCTGCTACCGTGGCTGCCTGCAATTCGAGGCGAGAAATGGTGACAGGAGTCAGAGGCGCTACTCGGGACTTGCTACATATAAATGAAAGCTGCACGGTTCCGTCAGCTCGTACCAGACGCCAGTAAGCGACAGCGACATACGCGTGCTCACTTGCGTCACAAAATACGTGCAGCTCACGTTCTATTAGATGAGCTTGGTTGAGAACATGGGCCTCTCTCAGGTGCCAGCGTGGGACTCGAATGTCTACAGAAGAAGATACGTCAGCAAGCCACGCTTTCCACTTAGTGCTTAGGTCCTGAGGAAGTTCCTGGTCCCAATCAATTCCTCTGCGCCAAACTACCTGGAATATAATACGAGCTTTTATGGTAATGGGAGCTAGTACACCTAGCGGCTCAAAAACTCGCATCAAACTAGAAAGTGCATGACGTTTCGTAATTTTTTGAGGCAAAGCTAGCGACGTTTTTAGGGCGGCCGTGTTAAAACCTAACTCATCAGTCGACGGATACCATATTAGGCCCAACGTACGCACGCTTTGCGGAAAATGACCAATATCTACGCCTGCGCTACCAGAATCTAGTCTCAAATTTGGTGGTATAAGAGTGAGCGCATCGGGTTCGTTAGAGACCCACCCGCGAACTTCAAAGTGCGCTCGCTCTTGCACCTCTACGATGTCTCTAGCTAATTGCGCGGCTTCATCTAACCCTTCCAAACTGCCAATGAAATCATCCATATATGTGTCTTGGATAATCGCACGGGCAGCCTCAGGATATAAATATCTACACTCTTCGGCATTTTTGTTTTTAAGATAAAGTGCTGTGAATGGGCTAGAAGCAGCACCAAATATCATTGATGACATTCTAAATGTCGAAAGAGGCAAGTCGGGAGAATCACGCCATAAAAACCGCTGCGCATCCCTGTCTTCGGGCCTGATTTTCACCTGCGGAAACATTTCTTTTATGTCAGCTATCATGCCGATCTTACCCTCTCGAAAACGATAAATAATATTTATAAGAGAAGGCAATAAGTCAGGGCCGGTCAGCAAAAGGGAATTCAAGCTAACTCCCTGAGAGCGGGCTGCGGCGTCATGAACCACGCGCAGCTTTCCTGGCTTATTGGGGTTCACTACCCCAAAATGAGGTAGGTACCACACCCTAGGCGAGTCAGAAGAGATGTCACATGGCTCGGCGTAACCTTTGTCAATCATAGCGTGTATATTTTCGCGATACTGTTTGGCGTAAGCGGCGTCTTTACGAAAACGCTTTTCCAGACCATTAAAACGTGAAAACGCTAGCGGGAAACTGTCTGGAATGTCAGTGACATCTGATTGCCATAATAAGCCGACCTCAAACTGTCCACCTGGTAACCGACTAGCAGTGTCTTCGAGAATTTTCGAGGCGCGCTCGTCTGCGGCAGAACGGACTAGTTTCTTGACAATACCAATCGACTCCAACTTAAAGTTGTCCTTTATAAGACCCTCAATCTCCGAAAAATCATCTGACGTCACGCTATGATTGACAAAAGTCACCGGTTTAGTCCTACTGGAAGTAAAGCCAAACACAGCCCAACCTAAAGGCGTTAAGCAAGCAGCTGGTTGTCTTTTGGAACCTTGGCGAACCTCTCGACGGGTCAGCAGATTCCAGTTATCAATTCCAATTATCAATTTTGGCTCAGCGTTGTCATATGTGATATTAGTTAACGAAATATGCCTAATATCGTCTGAGCTGACTGACTGGCGTGCAATACCTAGCGCCGATACAGACCGTGCTCTATTAATTTTATGTTGTTTGGATTCGTGCACGCCTTTTATATAAAAATCTACATACTCGACCTCTGTTAATTTAGATAGTCCACCCATACACTCGACTCTAATTTGTGCCTTAGGGCCGACTGCGCCTATTTGAGCTGATACCTCATCGTCAATAAAAGTGCTAGACGAGCCGTCGTCCAATAGAGCATAAGTATTTATAGAGCCCTTAGGTCCGCTTACAGTAACAGCGACGACTTTCAAAAGAGCTTTGAGGGGCCCATTTGAAATAGCGTGAGCTACAGTCTCGCTTTGAGACTCTATCGGCACAGTCAAACAACTAGGTTTGGGTTCGATTCCATTCGAGAGCGTTTCGGTAGTTGTATGGGAATTAACTGATTCAAAGTTATGCAACAATTTATGATGTTTGTACTTACAGCCTTCCACATTACATAACGTCTTTGGAATACACGACCTATAGCGATGCGAACCTTTTTTACAAACATCTGTTACAAACTTTTTGGTCGCGGGCCCAATTCAACCTAGCCATAAAGTCAAGTCGAATAAATTTATCGCAGTTGTCAATCGTGTGCCATTGTTGACAATATAAACAACAATTTGACTTATTTTGTTGTGATCAATGGTTGTGATTGTGAATTTGAATGATTTTTATTTTCAGCCGACTTATTACCTGAATGAAGATTATTTTGCTTTGAATTCACCACGTTAACCTGAAACATTTTTGAACTATGTGGCTGACTTAACAAGTTGGCTTCCGTAATAACGCCAAACTGGAATTCCGTAGTGACTTCCTCAGCTAAAAAGTCAGCTAGCAACTCTAATTTCGTTCCTAAAATCGGGTTAAAGCGGGACTTTGTGTAATCTTTCCAGCGTGCTCGCATTGCAGGGGTCAATTTCAGAAGCAACGAGTTATAAAGCTCCGGTGACTCTAAATAGGACTTATTGTCAAGATATTTCATGACTGCAATGCAACTGCGGACACGGCCGGCAAAGAAATGCAAGTCCGGTAAGGACATGAATTTACTTTAGGCAAAGCTCGCACAGCGGCGACCTCCTGGAGGACGATGAGCTCCGGTCTACCAAACTGAAGTTCGAGAACAGAAATAATATCGCCTGGACTATTCGCTGTAGAAAGTAAGGCACCGACGGCCTCTCGTGCCGGGCCGTACAGCGCGGCATTTACCCGTGATAAGTTGTTCATTGAAGAATAAGACGCCTTAGACGCATCGTAGGCTCTTTTGAAAGCAAGCCAATCTAAGGTCTTACCATCAAAACTAGGCAGGCGACTCTCCATTTTATCTTTAGATAAACTTTGTATGGCTTGAGCCAAACGGTTAAAATCAGAACCATTGTGGTTGCTACAATTATTAGTAGGTAGGGTACGTAGGCACGTAGAGTCTTGAACGTCACCTGTAGGTGCGCAACAGGGCCTGGGCGGTGTCGGATCGAGCGCTAGGCGACTAGGCCCAGCAGTGGGATCGCATGTGACACCGCGGCCGGCGGGCGCAGGAACTCGACGGTTAAACGCAGCGACTGGAAGTGTCGGGCTACCGGGACGCTCGATAACAGGGGCGTCCGCAGTGGTAGCGGCGACGGGCCGCCCTTCTATGAACGCACTCGTAGGAACCGCAAGTGTGGGCTACCGGGACGCACGGTTTCAGGGGCATCCACAGTGGTAGCACCACGGGTATCTACAAAAACGCATTCATTAGAAGGTGTCATAGTATCTAACCACTCTACAACGTTACCTCTACTTAGGCGGCTACTGCCGCGATGGCTATTGGCGCGACTGTTGTCGCGACGGCTAGAGGCGCGACTGCTGCCGCGACGACTACCGCCTTTAGCCTCTATTTGAGCTATTTCTGCGCGCATTTCCATTTCTAACGCCCTACGCTCCGCCTCAACCACTTTTGCTGCTCGTTTGCGTTCTATCTCAGCAGCTTTAGCTGCCGCTTCAGCAGCTTTGGCTTCCGCTTCAGCAATTTTTCTAGCATATAAGGCCTTAATAATGAGCGAGCGTGCGCGAATAGTACTGGACGACTTGGATGTTCCTGAAACAGACTTGTCATCCGCCTCATGGACGGACCCGACAGGGTCGAGCACGAGAGCGGGAGGCGGAGGCTCAACATCGTTGGACGTGCCGGAGTCCGGTAGCGGAGCCCCGCCCGCACTCGACTCTAACGTTTTATTTTGCAATCTAGTTAGCATACTGGTTACTTTCAAACAACAATATAGTTATTTGTAGAAAGGGAAAATAATCGGAAGGAAAATTGCAAGAAAATTTAAATTTTGAAAGTAAAATTTACCGAGCGAAAAGGACCAAATGTAAAGGAGGGGAGAGAAAATAATAGGGACTGTAGTTTTAAGTAGAAAGTAAAGCGTGTATTGTAACTTGTAACAATTAAAAAACAGGAAAAAATTATAAATCAATACGAACCAAGTCGTAGCAGAAGACAGGACTAACGTCAAAAAAAAAGAGCTTTCACATAGAAAAAAAGTAAAAAAAAACTAAAAAAGAAGTATTTGCTCCGCAACACTGAACATTGTTATTAATCAGCAATTGGCATGATGACACCCATCTTAAATATTTTTCAGACCATGGCGTTTGAAAAACATAGCCCCTATGAAGTTAATACAACCAGTTTATTTCCTAAAAGCTGTAGAAACCAATTTTTAAACACACAAAACTCAATAAATATTCGGTCAATCGACTCCGCTATCTGATACATGACCGTGACGTCATGTTCATGTATTCCAATACAAAATCTATGGAAGCAAACCGTTTTGACAGATAATAAAAAAATATGTCAACGATTGGTGGTGTCATCTATCATAATATACATCTGCTTAATCAACCATTATCAATGGCATGCAAATGTGATGCATGAAGGGCTATGTTCGCATTATTTTTCATCTTATTTATTTATTCATACTTTATCGCACATCAAACTTTGTACAAAAGGTGGACTTTACGCCATAGGGCATTCTCTAACAGTCACACTTTTGAGCTAAGCAGAAATTAATGGTAGACGTTGAGACAAATGAAAGCTTAACCCAAGCGGTTTTTTTTTTAATTTATTTAATAGGCACACCAACGACAGTTACAATAAATCAAACAAAAGATTTACACGCAGTAAAATAGTGAAGCTAATTGAACTATTAATTAAGGGTGTACACACCATGCTAGATAACTTAGGCGTTACAAAATATGATAAAAGTTTAAACAATTTTGACAGAAAAGAGATATTTAAAGTAACAAAAAGATTAAAGACAAAAGAAAAAAAACAGCATAACAGGATAACAAGATTGGGATTAAAAGAGTTAGGTATAGGATGTAGGTTAATTATTGGTGTGGTCAAGAATTAAGATGTAATGAACTGAGACCATAGGTACATAGGTTATTTTGGCTATCCTTACTCACTTGTTTTAACGTAATTGATGAATATAAACGCAATAGCGTGCAATATGTGCTTCTTTTTTACCTTGACTGTGTTTTCCAAATAAATACCCATACTAACACTACTTTACCTACTTATAGTACAGTTGCGCTGACACAGTCTCGAAAATACGTTCACTTACAAACGTTTGAGTTCAGATCTTATGCTAGTGATATAAATACGAGACCAAATCGGTGTACCGTATTACTCGTACGTCACATAATGACAATCGTTTGAATGAGAACTGGCGAGAGAGTTGTAAACTCGTAATGCACTGTCAATTTTGTGGGTTTGAGGGCGACGCGCTGACGCTTCCAGCATTCAATGTTAGACAGTTTTGATTTTCAGAGAAATACGTATGTAGGTCGTTTCAGTATTTATTAAACAAACTTTTTTATCGATTGTAAGATTTAAAAAGTTTGAATGATAAACAGAAACGACCTCAGCAATGCCTCCTGACGATGGGACTACACCCGGATATGCCTCAATTAAGACCTGAATGGCGTAATAAGATTAGGAGGGCCGACCCCAAAAGACATGGGACATAGGCACGGAGGAAAAAGAAGAAGACCTCAGTAATGCCTCCATCGAATTTCCACACTAAATAAAAAGTCCAACACAAACATTCGAGAGATCGTGTGTACGTTAAAACTTAACTAAATGGACAAAGGTTGCTTTGACGCTACAAAAAAGGTGAAAAAAGTGTTTCGAGAGCCAAAAGCCAACTTAGAAAGGTGCTCTGTCTGTGACTTACGACAAAGAGTGGGGTTTAAAATCAATTTAGTCTTAACATAGGAAAGTTTCAGCATCCGGGATTTGGTTCCACAAAACCGTGTGGTAGATATATCTAGCAAAGGCATGTAGGTATGCGAAACGTCTCATATTCCGTTTAGAGTTCCACTCAAATTCAATTTTTATAAGTTGTACTTAATTTAAATGTGTAGTCTGGAGGTTATTTTCTGTAAGTATGTACAAGACTTAAGGTCCTCATTTGTAACTCGACTCAAAATTCTAAAAGATTTCATGAATCTGAATTGTGCAAGCACCACTGGCAAGCGTGTGCTGTCGATATACTGGATTTAGTACGTTCCCACCGGCTTAAAGCGGTTTTATCCAGTTATTTCTGAAATGTTCCGGCGGACAGGTGAAATAAAACGCCGCTGGTCTAGTACACCATCGAGAGCATTAATGTTACAAACGCTGGATCTGACATTGTGTATTTTTAGAAGTTACGGACGAAATTGAACCAGTATCCTCTAACCTTCGTCTTCAGTTAGGCACTAGCTAAACTTGGTGTGTATTTGGACCTGGTGGTTTTTTTTAATTCAAAAATTCAAATTCCATTTTTCATTTGCTATTAAATACAAATGTACAAGGGTGGGTACAAATAAATGTTGATCGTAATAAATGACAAAGTGCTCCTATTTAGCCATATACAAAAGCATGCAAATGTAAAAACATCAATTAAAGTTCATTACATATCATTGAATAGACAACCTTAAAAACAGTCAATGTCACATCAATTATGTATCGATTATGTTATCAATTTTATTTATAGGATGTATATAAATTAAATTACACCCAACAGCATAAAACTTTTATTTTCTGCGCTGACCCAACTTTCCAAGATTGCGATATTTGTGCTCGTTTGCGACTGCTCTTTGACGAGGGTCTGAGCAGGATTTACCTTCCGACTTTACCTCATTTATGACACTGCAATCGCTTGAGCAGGGAATTTTCAAGGAAAACACTTCATAACTCGTATTAAGTCCCAAATACAGATCATATTCCTCCTAGTTGAAGTGAGGCCTGTGCCCAGCCAGTGGGACGTATACATGTAGGCTGGTGCGATGAAGAGTCATTGAAATTCTTTACAATGTGAAGTTAAAAGAAAAATGGGCTGCCACAGGGAAATTCTTAGTTGATTAATTTGTGTTTGGTACAAACGAACTTTGTGTTGTGCCCTTAGCTTATTGCGTTGGACTGTGTCTAGTAAAAACTAATTAAAGCACTTTGCATAATAAAGTACGTATGAAAGTACTTCTTACATAGATAAAGATTCTGTAAAACAAACTGTAGGCACCTACTTTGAAACGAAGAAGTTCTTTAAAAGAGCCTCCGATTGCTAGCCGAGTTAATTATTTGTATAGCAAAAGACTTGCTTTTGCTTGAGCCTTTGATAGAGAATATTAAATCTATACTCGTATATATAAAAGAAAGTGGTTTAAGTTACACTATTTATAACTCAAGAACGGATGTCCCGATTTGGCTGAAAATTTAGAACCAGGAAACGGACATAGGAAACTTTTTTTTATCGCGTTCGCCCGCGATTGTGGAAACAAAGATATTCCACGCGGACGAAGTCGCGGGGGGCCACTAGTATTGTATAAAATTTGAAATCAAATCCGCTTAAAATGATTGGTGCAGAAACCATTCACAAAGATTTTATTTGAAAAATCTATTCGATCTGCTATTGCATTTAGTTATTCGGTCAAAAGATTAAAAGGTGACGTATCGTTAACCCAATATTGTTTACACAAAATACTACACAAGCGAGAGCGTCGGTGTTTATGGCGAACGATAAAGGCTCTGAGTATGTGCTCGTGACCTGGCGACGCGAGCAAGTTGAGAGGACATTCGTGCGTGGGACTAACACGAAATTATAATATAGGCAAAGTGACGCGGGGGTGCAGAGGATCAGTTGCATTCATTGTTTTTACGTCACTTAAGATCACGAAATCTCAAAAATAGGATTTAAAAAACTTTTATTTATTTATTTAAATATACAACAACATCACACACATTGATCTGACTCCGTGGTAAGTAGTAAGCACTTGTGTTACAGATATGAAAATCAACAGTGGTATTACAAATAAACTTAAAAAATATAGCACCCAGCCCAGTACAAACAGACAAGTAATAATAATCTATATCTATATACATATAATAAGACTGTAAAAGATCGATTTCTGTACATTGAAGATTTTTATGAAAAATTGTTACAGGGGGTCTTAATTACCGTAATAGAAGCCAAAACAACAATTTTTAAAATTTTTGTCTGTCTGTCTGTCTGTCTGTCTGTCTGTCTGTCTGTCTGTTTGTCCGGGCTAATCTCAGAATCTACTGGACCGATTTTGACGGGACTTTTTTTATTTGACTCAGTATCACCTGGAGAGTAAACTGGGATATAAATAATCACGCCGATGAACTTAGGGGGCAGGCAGGAAATTGAATCTCAGAATCTAATAATAAATAAATAAATATACAACAACATCACATACATTGATCTGACTCCGTGGTAAGTAGCTTAAGCACTTGTTCAACTGATATCAGAATCAACAGAGGTATTACAATTAATGTTAATAAATACATACTCGTATTACTCGTAACACCCATATCAGTAGTAACAGACATGTTCATGCACACAAACGTTTGTACAGTGTGCGGGGATCGAACTCGCGACCTCTTGGTTAATAGTCAACTTCTTGACCATCACACCACAGTGGTCGTCAAAATGATTTAGATCTACACGAATTAAACATTACGCAATAAAATGTTGATGTAGGCTTTTTGAAATACCATTTTTATAATTACACAGTAAATCCAGACTTCACTTACATAGACAAAAGCAATGCCCACGCTTAAGATATTCTTTTAAGAAAATTTTTTGTCTTCACCTTTTTTTTTACTTATTTTATAAAGAGCCTATTATTTTAGCTGGAAAAATCCCGGTTGCCTACTTGAATAAATACGATTTTTATTTATGTCAGATAAACGTGAATAAAAATCTTAATCTAGATATTTTAACGAGAATAATAATAATAAAGTCTCAAGTACACACACGCGCACACACACACACACACACACACACACACACACACACACACACACACACACATTAAACCGTAAGTACTCTAGAATTTTCATGGATCGTTCTCGTTAGTAAAAAACGGTTGTCTGTAAAGCCGGTTTACTGACGATAGTTGAACGTGACAACGTGTTTGTCACGTTGCCTCTTTGTCGCTCGTTCCGCGCTCTCGCTTGCACATTGAATGTAACGCCTCAGAGCGAGGTAACGCCGCAT
This sequence comes from Pyrausta despicata, assembly GCA_963921415.1. NCBI lineage: Eukaryota > Metazoa > Arthropoda > Insecta > Lepidoptera > Crambidae > Pyrausta > Pyrausta despicata. The sequence goes on along the minus strand of OY992850.1, from coordinate 592,359 downwards.
GCGTCATGTTTTTTGGTGCGTGCAGTCGACTCCATCAAATTATAAGATGTTGTCACGTCAAAAAAGAAACAAGGCACAGAAACATTTCACTTTTAAATTTCCATTACTTTCTTAAAGTTCGACCAGTAACTTCTCATCAGCCTACATACGTCCCACTGCTGGGCACAGGCCTCAGCTCAACTATGAGGTGGTCCGGGCCATACTCCACCACGCGGGCTGTGTGAGGATTGGTGGAGGGGTGTTTGTAAGGTTGACCAACCTTACTGTCAGATGTTATTAAGCCGCCCGAGGGCCTATGACCAGGCTTAACGACTAAGTCGATATTAACCGGGACCAACAGCTTAACGTGCGTTCCGAAGCACGGAGATGCTTGTAGATAGACGTCACTTAAATGGTCAGAATAGTCACCCATCCCAAACATGACCGTGCCTTAGGTTGCTTAACTTTGAGTATCACTACCAAAGCGCTGCAACCACTGCGCCACAAGCACCTCCTCGGCCTTGGCCAGTAACAATCAAGAAATATTATTCAGGTGTGAATACTTTAGTTATTATCATGTTACCGTGTGTACGAGAACGTGTCTACACGCGCCTCGACAACGCATCGATCATTGAAAGGCATAAATCGCGTAACGATCAGACTATTGTACGCTAGCTGGGACACAGACTGGCGCAATGGCGTTGAAATTTTACCCAGACTATGTTTGGTAACAAGCTGCCCACATTGTGTCTTACCCCACTGTGACAGAAGAAACACTGTGTTGACGGCACAATTGCTGTTGTTGCTTACCATGAAGCGTAGCTACAAGTTCGTACAAGAGTTCAAGGCTCCTTGACAAATGGTTATTCGTATAATCAATCGACAAAACAGTTGATCGCTTTGTTTGCAACATGCATGAAAAATACAATTTTGTCTTCAATAAGGTGCCACTTGAGGACGACCACTTTGGTGTAATGGTCAAGAAGTTGACTATTAACCAAGAGGTCGTGGGCTCGATCCCCGCACTGTACAAACATTTGTGTGCAGGAATATGTCTGTTTGTACTGGTCTGGGTGTTATATGTATTTATTTAAGTTTACTTCTGTTGTATCTGATATCTGTAACACAAGTGCTTAAGCTACTTACCACGGAGTCAGATCAATGTATGTCATATTGTTGTATATTTATTAAATACTAGTAGCCTCCCGCGACTTCGTCCGCGTGGAATCCCTTTGTTTCCACAATTACGGTGTAACGGGATAAAAAGTATCCTGTGTCTGTTTCCTAGTTGTGAGCTACCTCTCTACCAATTTTCAGCCAAATCGGTTCATCCGTTCTTGAGTTATAAAAAGTGTAACTAACACCACTTTCTTTTATATAGTATACACTAGCGGACCCCGCCGACGTTGTCCTACCCGTTGTGTTTTTGTGAAGTTTCTGATCTTTTAAACCTTCCCTGGACTTCCACGAATGTTTAGAGACTATATTAAGGCAAATCGGTTTAGCCGTTCTCGAGTTTTAGCGAGACTAACGAACAGCAATTCATTTTTATATATAAGAGATATATATTCATTTTATTTTTTATACATATTATTATATACATTTTATAAACGAAACGTTCTGCCGTTCGACTAAGCAGTTTTGCCCAGTACCGCGACTTTGGACTAGTTGCATAGGCTACTGGTATTTTGTAGTCTGTGGTCGCTTCGGTGTTAAGTGTTGACAGGTAGCGATCGGTCACCGCCACCCCCGGCCTTCGGTGTAACCCAACCTGTTGAAATCCACGCTATTTTTATTCTTGTATGTACAAAACACCTCTTCTCTCATTGGCAAATATTATTTATGTCGTTGTATTACTTTGTATTAACCTGTTATGTATGCATACGTAACTTACGCCTTACGTCTTTGACCGCTAATAATGCCTTGACAGCCGTCTCTAGTATCACTTGTCTCCCCTGCGTTTCTCAGTAGCGACGAAGATGAAGATAATAATAGCTATTTAGGTTACGTTATCAACAAAGATGGATTCAAATAATCACCGGAGAAAATACGAGCTACGTTAGAGGCACCAGTACCTCCAGTACCTGCAAATGTAAATCAGTTTCAGTCGTTTTTGGGACTGGTTAATTATTACAGGTGTTTTGTCCCGGAAGCATCTAATGTTATGAGGCCGCTGTATGAACTGTTAAAGAAGGAGTGCAAATAGAAACGGCCCTTAAACGAGAACGAAGCATTAATAACAATAAAAGACTAGAGGAGTACTACGACCACCTCCTGAGGAGGACGATAAGTTCTATGATATAGAAACATACTTGCGAAGGAACCACAGATAACAAAAATATCGTAACAAATACTAAGCGGAATATTCTCCCGGTGGATTACAATTACGGCTCTTTAAAGTTTTTAGCTAACCTAAACTATAAGGGGAGAAATGTTATGTATGCATACATGCGTATTGTTAGCGTGGCTGCGTTCACGCCTCATGTCTTTGACCGCTAATAAATCAGCGCCTTGACAGCCGTCTTCAGTATCACTTGTCTCCCCTGCGTCCGCATATTTCCCACAACCTTTGACTGCAAGTTAGATAACTAAATAAATGTACAACAACATCACATACATTGATCTGACTCTGTGGTAAGTAGCTCAAGCACTTTTGTTACAGATATCAGAATCAACAGTGGTATTACAAATAAACTTAAATAAATACATATAACACCCAGACCAGTACAAACAGACATGTTCATGCACACAAATGTTTGTACAGTGCAGGGATCGAACCCGCGACCTTTTGGCTAATAGTCAACTTTTTGACCATTACTCCAAAGTGTTCGTGACATAATTGTCAGTTTCTTACTAAAGGCTATCTGAGGTTACAGCCATTTCTATGAAATAGTTATCTGTCTTTCATTTATAAGTCAGAATATTGAGATAAGTGAGTCAGCGCGTTGAACGAACAAACATGTATTGAAAATTACGTGTTAATCCTTAGATATTCTGCTTATCAAACGTTTTTCGTAAACCATCTAACAGTATCCCAATGAGTTTTTAAATGTATTTATCTAAAAAAATATGATACACTTTTCTGTTCACAACGTTCTCATATTTTAATGCATCCGTTGGTGAATAATTTACTTTGTCTGTTTCAAGATGATCCTGAAATATATCACATTTCAAGATCCGATCATTGAAAATCTTTTGTGTATCGTTAATATTTTCCACAGATTAAATTAAGAGAAAGGGGCTGTGTTTCACACAAGATTCAATCAATAAGTTTATTTTGAACTGGGTCGGGTCAAATTTAATTATTTTAGAGCTGATTGTTTAATAAACAGATAGCGCTAACAATACGATAAAATTCGAAGATGGCCGATTTGAAATGACAAACTTGATTCTGCAGAAGGTCAAACCGAATGTCATCTTAAATTCAGTCAGCTTAAATTTAACAGTCCGATAGCTATTAATCTGGCTATTGAAAACTCTCCACCAATGCGCTCTGAGCCCGCGTGGTGGAGTATGGCTCGCACCGCCTCATAGTTGAGGTGAGGCCTGTGCTCAGCAGTAGGACGTATATAGGCTGACGATGATGATGATGATTGCAAAATTAGCCCTTGGTAAAATTTGTTTAGTCAGGATGTCGTGCAAAGATACCGCTGACTTCGTGAATCCTAACCAGTTCCATGGTTTTTGTAATACTTTTTACGATTGAGTATGCTATACATGACCTGAAGTCAACATGACAGTATTTAAATTGCAAATCAACAAACCACAAATGCAACTTCAGATTAGCGTGTCAAAAAAAAACAAGATTTTTTTCCACGACTTTTTTCCAATTGTTAATACCATATAATAGTCACTGAGTAAAACCGCGCACAGACAGACGGACTGACATGTAGGCCGGGGAGATCACGAACATTTCGGCTGAAAGTTGATTCACAGGATAGAGAACAACCCTCTGGTGCTAAATATGTCGGTCTGTTTGCTTGAAGTGGTTGTATTTTTTTAGGGTTCCGTACCTCCAAAGGAAAAAACGGAACCCTTATAAGATCACTTTGTTGTCCGTCCGTCCGTCCGTCTGTCAATACCGTTTTTCTCAGGAACGCGTGGAGGTATCAAACTGAAATTTCTATATGATACTTAGGTCTACTGTCCCTAGAAGCTGTAGAAAAATCAACCTTCTAAGCCAACGCAATCAAAAGATACAGCCATTTAGGCCGCAAATTTCCGCAAATTTTCGAAACTCTCACGGGAATCAAAACCTACAGGGTACTTCCCGTAAACTTAGAATCTTGAAATTTAGTACGAAGTCACGTCTTATAGTACAGATATAGGAAAAATTACGAAAACCGAAAATTTTCAGTTTCATCACATAAAAAAATATTTTTGAAAAATATTTTTGACAATTTTGGAAATTTCAAAGTTACTACTCCTCATCTACAAGTTTGTACAGAACCCTCGGTGCGCGAGTCCAACTCGCACTTGACCGGTTTTTTTTTCTATAAAGCCTGAAAAATGGGTGATCGTTCCCAACCCCTCAAAACACTCGATGCGTTTCGCCACTACACGTGGTATCCGCAGGGGATTTTGTCGCTTCGACAGACTACTAGCAACAAGTGGTTATTTTAATTGTTTTTATGGTCGCTTTTGGTGACTCGAGATTGGTGCGACGCTTCTTCTCAACACTTGCTTCATTGCGCATTAATAATTTCTGTTTTTTTTACTTGCCTATGGTCTCGAAGCGTTGGTAGGGCCCAAAAGATAAGGAGACATGTACTTGTACAAGGCTATTAAAATATAATTTTTTCGTTCATAAATGGCATAATATGTTTCTTAACCTGAATATATGAAATTGACTATTGGCTTACACATAAAAATAACTAGAAGGCTTCAGGCAATCCGAGATATTATCAGACCCTGCGGGCCGGGGTCACTCATGGTCAACGCTTTTATGTAGCTGTAGTGACGAGGGTCCCGATGCATCCGCATTATCACAACTCGTCTGTTACTTACAAAGGTTTGATACACAGTCATTGTGTGCTATATGTTTTGACGTGACAACGTCTTATAAATTGGTTTGCCGGGTGACACTTCAAGAAACTGCGTTACTCTCCGCTCACGTTCCGCGCTCACAATGAGAGCGAGTGAGAGGCACGCGTCCCTTCGACTCGGGCATGGTTAGCCCGCCTAAGAGCGAGTGAGACAGACATAAAAAGTGAAAGGCACGCGTCCCTTCCACTCGAGCACAGTTAACCCGCCTAAGAGCGAGAGAGACAGAGCGAGAGAGAGAGAGAGTGAGAGAGATAGGCATACACACCGGTTCATGTTATACGAATGAATATTCACATAAAAATTATTTTACCACTCAAAGTCGTTGTCACGTAAAACTTTCGCCCGTATACCGACTTTACAGGCAACCAATTTTTTTATTTAAGTTTATTTGTAATACGATTGATTCTGATATCTGTAACACAAGTGCTTTAGCTACTTACCACAGAGTCAGATCAATGTATGTGATGTTGTTTAATAAAATAAAAAATGTAGCCCATCGTGGTATGACCATTATTAGAGCAGAAGTCTACGTTGGAGGGAGGATATTGAATCCGTGAAGCAAATATATAAAATTGATGGAATCAGGCGTTACTTTGAGGAAATTCATGACTTAAGCTGAAAAAGAGAGTTATTTTGCTTTAAATTTCCACTAAACGACACCAGCGCAGGTACCAAAATACATCTAACTGTAATCACCTGAAAAAGCTAGAGCTGGAAGTGTGAAGAGATACCTCTTTGCTTAATTCTATGAAATCCATAGATTTATAATATTTTCTATTTTGTCAAAAAATAGAAGTGTGTCAAAATTGTAAACAAAAATTGATATACAAAATAAAACTTCGTATTCTTTGTATGCTAAAATCTTTATTAAATAATATAAGCTTTTCCAAGAATTCTTCTTACTGCATTTGGGGTTTCGGACTTCTTCTTTTCTTAAAAGTTTTAGTGGAGCAACACGTTCAAACTTAACAGGAAGTCGCAGGACTTACAATACTTACAACTCACAACGTGACACAATAGATGCATCCTCAGGAGACGTTGTCAGTGTTGTGATTCCAGGTGGAATTAAAAGGGACAATAAGAGCATGCCGTAAATTCTTTTTTTTTACCAATAAAAAGTATGACGCACAAAAATACTTTTTCACTGCACGGGATTGTAATCTAATGCAGAAAATTCTAAATATTAACTCAAAGCTTAGGAAAAATATTGCTGAAGTTTCACGTGAGTCTACTGGAAGAAACTAGCGGTGTAGCCTCTTATAATAGAAAGCAAAATTAAGTCATATTACCTAATTTTACGAAGAGACGCGCAAACCCAGCAGTATTTGTAGCTAGAATCTATATCTTAATTCTTCTACTGTGATCTTATGAGAATGCAAACAGTAAAAAGTTACTATGGATTTAAACTTATTTTTGTAACACCGTACCAATCCACGTCTCCAATATTAATAGCATTTCGAAGAAATATCCCACTTTTGATGATTCGAAATAATAGTAGCCAGCCATTTTGTGATCACAGCGTAAATAATTGCTTTTAAAGTTTCGATTTGTTTAGCAAAACGCAATTGATCTTTCGCCGGCTTAGTCACGATGTTAGATACGAGTTTCTACTATTATTTGAAGTCGCCGCAAGCCAAGAATACCGTTGATCGCTAATGTGTTTGATACGCATTTTTCAAAGGCAAAGAGCCGAGTGACAGATGGACATCGAACCTAACTCGCGTATCAATAATACAGGGTGGCGACCGCAAAACGACAGTTGAATTTCTGTCTGTTACGCTCTCACGCCTTAACCACTGAACAGATTTGGATGAAGTTTTATACATATACATAATGTTGACGAACATGTATGTTTAGTTAAGACGTAACAGACAGAGAGTCAATTGTTGTATTGTCTTCGCCACCCTGTATATCGTCCAATGTTAGGATGTCGAAACACGATTTATAGTGTTTACATAGTATGAGTGAGGCTGGTATGTTTAGCAAATCGCTATAAAAAGTATTTGAATAGAATCACATCGCTTCGGAATCAAAATTACAACAGGTAACCTGCTTAATGGTAGATTTATGTTTATGGATATATTTGAAAAGTTTTTGTTGTAATAAGCAAAAGTAACAAGCAATGTCACTCTTTAATTCGACAGATGATGATTAAAAACCGACGACCTTACAGCCTCCTGAAGACTGTAGCGGCGAGGCTGGACGTAGACAGTGCCATTATGCAGCACTGGACACGGATACAGCTCGCTAAGGACACTAGGATCAAAATTCTGAGGACCGCTTGGTGCAGTGGTCTTCATGTCGGACTTCTAAAACCAAGGGTCGCGGGTTCGATCCCCGCACAGTACAAGCATATGTGTGCATGAACAATGTGTGTTTGTACTGGTCTGGGTGTTTAATATGTGTAATTTGGGCCTAGAGAATTAGTGTGATTATTGTGAAGTATTTATTTATTTTATTTATTTATTTAAATATTCCACAAGAATCACACCAATTCTCTAGTTCCAAATTAAGCTACGAGGCTTGTGTTATGGGCACTAGACAACGGATAAACACACTTAAATACTTTTTTTTTTGTAAATAAATACATATTATACACAGAAAACACCCAGACCAGTACAAACACACATGCACACTTATGCTCGTACTGTGCGGGGATCGAACCCGCGACCCGTGGTTTTAGAAGTCCGACATGTGGACCACTGCACCAAGCGGTCGTCAATTTATTTATTTTAACCCGTATATATTGACACTAACTTAGTTTATAAGTTTTGAACTTGTTACTAACACTTTTATGGCCAATGCTGTAATAGACCTGGTTTATTTTATTTTTATTTGTTTAAATATTGCGATCCCAACACTTACTTTGTACCCTGACAAAGTTTACCAACGTTATATTTGATCAGATAAAAAGTTGTTGAACTTAATTGGCTAGACGACACCACCAATCGTTGACATACTTTTTATTATCTGTCAAAACGGTCTGTCTCCATAGATTTCGTATGGTAATAAATGATTGTGACGTCACGGTCATGTGTCAGAAATCGGAGTCAATTGACCGAATATTTATTGCGTTTTGTGTGTTTAAAAATTGGTTTCTACAGCTTTTTTGAAATATATTGGTTGTATTAACTTCATAGGAGTTATGTTTTTTAAACACCATGTTCTTGACAATATTTAAGATAGGTGTCATCATCCCAATTGTGGGGTATTTAGTTGCGAAGTTACTAAGCTGCCGGAACAGCAATATTTATTCAAACTCTGATGTATTATTTGCTTGTTTGTAGGTAGAATTAGAACATCGCTTGAACTCAATAGATCAGCTATTCCGATTAGTAAACAACGAAACAAAATGTAAACAATATTGGAAAATTAATTGGGGCAATTTCGTAGGACAGTAGCAACGGTATAACATATTGTAGGATAGAATATTCTGAATTTCTTTTGCTTATCGTTAAACGGAAAATAACGCTTTGACCTTTTTGATATTCAGGTTCCTAAAATTATTTTTCATTCGAATGTTCATTTCGTTTTTTATATTATTGCTGCTTTGGAATGCAACTTGGTGCGGGTTCCTAGCGTTGGGCTGGTGTTTTAAGTTAAAATCGACAATCAAATCGAACAATTTTTTTTTATTTATTGCACCGATTATGATATAATTGGCGCACTGAATGTTATTAGACATTTTGTACCAGTCAACTGCGCCGGAATGCAAATATATAGTTGGTGGTGAAAACAAAAAAAAAACTATTCAGTTAAAAACCCCGGCTGAGCCAGGAAAATAGCTAGTGACAGCCAACTGCTAGTGGGATTTCGACCGACTAGGGTAAGAACGGGATAGATAGATGCCCCAATTTTCGAAATCGGTGTATAATTTCAATAATAAAAATCAATACAATTTATTCTTACAACAATATTTTTTTTCTTAGGAATTTTGTCTACAAATTTATAAAAAGTAAAAAAAAAATGTTTTCTTCAATATATTCAAAGTATTAGAGACTTTTGGACCTGTAATTTTGTGACATACAGGGGATAGATGGCCGCCCCTATAAATTGCGTTTAGGATAGATGACTCACCGGAAAAACGGGCATCTATCCTCCAAAATCTTTCTATTCATTTTGGCATTGCATGCTGTCGCTATGAGACATACAACTGAGTCAATTAAGATAGAGTTAGAGATTCTTTTGACAGATATGAAAAAAGTAATCAAATTGATCTGCGTAACTTATGTTAGTAAAATCGGGTCATCTTGTATACCACTGGGCATCTATCTCGGCTTTACCCTATAGTTAAGAATAACCGTGATTAAATTATCATTTGAATAGAAAAAAAACCGCTTCGAAATCGGTCTATCCGTTCGGGATCTTCGATGCCACACACACAAAAACACACCAACACAAACACATATACACACAGACAAAGGTCAGGGTCAAACTTTTCGTCGTGGGTGAAAAAAGAAAAATTAGAAAACAATAATAAAGTGAAGATATGTATTAATCTAATGTAATTCTTGGTAACTAGGTCAATAAGTTAGTTTTAAGCATTATAACTACCATGTATATAATGTAACACCTAGTATGCAAATGTCAATAAATAAAATAAAAAATATTAGAAGCCTCATTGCTTTAAGCCTTGTAATACTTATTTTATACACAGTTTTGTCCCATGGCGTGGGTGCATACAACAATAAATTGTTTTCATTGTAAAACAACTACTTATATTGCCTTCGGCATTAAGTCCACCATTGTACACATGTTTGTGCAGAACTTAAATAAATAAATAAATATATTATCTAATAAATAAAACATTATTAAATAGACACAGTATCCATCTTTTATTCATGAAATACTTGAATTCCATTTTGTCGTAGGACTAATAGCCAAACAAAATGATTCGTCAATAATGGTCCGTAGCCGTAGGCGTGCTACGGGCAACGCGCTACGAGCTACGAAGCCAAGGCGTCTCTCCGCTGGTTGACGGATGACGGAGTTTGTTTCAGTCTTGCGCTGGGCGCCGCGTCGAACGCACGCTCGCTCGCTCCCGACCGAATAAAGTTCGTCGCGATACGTAAACTTTGTGTAGAAGAATTTTTTGATTGTAGATTGTATAGATATGTTTGTGCTGTGCGCTGTGTGGTAGAGATCTTTCGATGTAAGTATGCCGATAGAAAATAAGTTTGTTTTAAAGTTTTGTATGTAGCACATTTTTGAAAATTACATGTATCTGTCTTCGTACAGTTTTAGTTACGTTTCATTTTCGTATTGATTAGGCAAACAATTTAAACTACTGTTTTAAGGTTGCCATGTCTAACTTTTCAGATACGGTACTTACTCCTACTCTTATGACTTTTTCTGAGTCATATTCATACTTCATAACTGGGGTGTAACATCGATTGCAATTTATATTAAGTTATTTTCCTATCGAATTTTCAATCGGATGAAATATGCATTAAAATAAGCTTATTGCAATGTTACTAATTCTGAACGTTTGCGATTCGCAAAGCTGTTATCTCTGGCAAGTGTGTGCCTTCGCTTGGGAAGAGTATGGTAATGCAGCACAAACATACAATTAAGCCACGTGGAGTGGCGATAAGCTATCGCCGTGATTAAGCCGCGCCAATATTAGTTTTAGCTCTCGTGCCGGTTTGCGGAGCTGATTAGAATGAGGATCGGATCCGCGGCTCTGGAAAGATAGGCCGGCTTAACCTGTGAGTACCTGTAACTAAAATAGTTTCAAGATTGATAAGTACCCCTGATTCTCATCAATCCTGAAGAAAAATAAGGACCTGTCAATGGTATGTATATTTATTTATTTATTTTATTTTATTTTACTAGGAAAATACTACAGTATCGTAAAAACTAAATTACTCGCTAGACTTGTCACTAAACACCATTTACGTGTAATAGGTTAATATATGGCTTATACGAGTATAGTAGTTAAGTCTTATATAGCTAGTCTTAATATAGTTTATTATATATATAGGTAAGTGCTACTTGCCAAAAATTAGTTCCAATAGGTACTGACAATAAATTTTGTTTAATTTTGGTGGGCCCGGATCTTTACACAGTGGGTGCCTTCGGACGGCTTTCGCCGAAGGGGAAGGCCTAGAAAGAGATGGTGCGACGATTTGGCGAAATATTTACCGGATTGGCAAACTCTGGCCCTAGACAGGGATCGGTGGACAGGGTTGGGGGAGGCCTTTGCCCGGGAGTGGGATGATAGGCTAACAAAAAAATTTTTTTTTAAAATATCAGACGTTAAAACGAAATGCGTGATTACATGCGCAAGCTGAAAAACTGTCTGTTTTGAATTGAGGTTGATTATTTTGGCACCTTTATACATGTAGTAGGATATCATGATCACTTCTGAATTTCTACCTGTAACCTGATTTTATTGACAGTAATTTAACAAGTATTTAACAGTAATAATGATTTCAATAACATCAAATAACTAGGTTCGTTGTAGCAATCTCACTGTTACACAGTGTGCACCGCCTTACTCAGGGGAGCATGTTTATATAATGACAATATAAAAAGGTATATTGTCATTATATAAACATGCTCAGCCCAGGAACATTCTTGTTCCACCAATATAAACACATATTTGTATAAGGCTTCAAAGGGCCGACGCGGCGGAAACGGAAGGCAATACAGAAAGATCAGAAACATAACAAAGAACCCCTGGTGACCCTTTATAATCTGTTTATGTGGCAAGGAATGGAACGGTGGGACATTTTATTATATAGCGGCTAAATGTATCAATTTAACTTTTGATATCTAAATTGAGGTTAATTAATAGTAGTAGCGTAGTTACTTTAAATTTTGATATCATATTAATGACAGAGTTTCAATAGCAGTCAGTTTAAAAGCAAACGTAGTATACAAAATACTGTACTCTCTACTCGTAATACGTAACAACATTTTTGACAAAACAGACTCAATTTGCTTGATGCTTTACAAATTTTTCGAAATTCAAAACGTCCACCGAATATTCACTAGATCAGGACTAATAGTCGGATTGAATTATTGTGTGATTTATAATATATTTCTTCCTGCGTGTTTTTACGAAAAAAGTCACATTAATATAGATACGAGCAAACATCCATTACTTCCTTGTAAATAAATCTTCGTTTCTTCGATATTTGCCGCCAGCTATTTGGTCGATCTCGGAAAAAAGTGTTTTATCTCGTAAAAGGTTTATCCGCGTGTGGTTCATTAGGACGCACATACACAGCCGCGAGCCAACAGATCGCCCATCCGTCTAATTGACGTGTTGACCGAGCCCCGGGTGATCCGAGCTCAAACATGACAACTGGGACGGCCCGACGGCACCACGACTTGGTCATACTCACATGGAAAAAGAAATGGCTAATAGTTTTATCAACGAATACATACGAGGGGCGGCTGATAAGTTCGCGGCCTAAGGTACTTAACGATGACTAATCATCTCACTAATGATACTGCTGATAGCGACACTCATTATTAGTATAAATAGAGGGTGTTTTTAATTTTTTGTTCATAAACACTTTACCTGTGAAACAAGCAACAACATCATGTCAACAGAAACTGGAAATTCGCGTAATTTGGAGCATCGCGCCGTGATTAAGTTTCTCGTTAAAAAAGGAAAAACACCTAAAGAAATTTTTTAAGAGATGTCATCAGTCCTTGAGGACTCTGCACCTTCATACACGATGGTTAAAAAATGGGCTCGGTTATTTCAACAAGGCAGAGAGACATGTGAAGACGATCCTCGTCCGGGACGCCCTGTGACCGTCTTGACCGAAGAAAACGTCAAAAATGTGGAAAATTTAGTTCTAGCCGATCGTAGAATTAAATTGTGGCAGATAGCTGAAGAGTTACATATAAGCAAAGAACGAGTCGGAGAAATTTTGCACAATCATTTACACATGAAAAAAATTAGTGCGCGTTGGGTACCGCGAATGCTCACACCGCTCGACAAGCAGCGACGGTTAGAGAGCTGTAAAGATTTTTTGGAGTTGTGTCAGCCCGATTTGGATGAAATTTGTAATCGTATTGTGACCGTTGATGAAACGTGGATCCGTCAATACGATCCCGAGTCAAAACAAGAGTCGATGCAATGGATAAAAAAGGGAGAAAGGCCACCAAAGAAGTTTAAAGTGGAAAAGTCGGCATCGAAGCTTATGGCTACCATTTTCTGGGATAGCGAGGGAATTTTATTGATTGATTACTTGCCTAAGGGAACTACAATGAACGGTCAGTATTATGCTAATTTACTGGCTCAGGCACGTGAGGCAATCGTCGAGAAGAGACGTGGGAAGTTGGCGCGCGGGGTGTTGTTTCTGCAAGACAACGCGCCCGTTCACACCGCTCGAGTTGCGAAGGATGCCTTAAAATCCACGGGATTCGCAGAAATTGACCACCCTCCCTATAGTCCGGACCTGGCACCCAGTGACTTCTTCCTTTTTTCAAATTTAAAAAAGGAGCTACGGGGACGAAGATTTTCGGATGACAATGAGATGAAGGCGGCCGTAGATAGTCATTTTGAGGAGAAAGAGAAAGAATATTTTTTTGGCGGTATCAAAGCACTATATTCACGTTGTGAAAAGTGTATATCACTTGAGGGGGATTATATTGAAAAATAAAAAATATAAAGTTGTATATTTCTTTCATTAACTACCTTAGGCCGCGGACTTATCAGCCGCCCCTCGTAAATGAAAGAATCATAAAACCATAGACATGATGACACCTATCACACACAGTATATTTCCAAAAACCAATTTTTAAACACACAAAATTTGTTGAAATGATACACTTTTTACGGATTATTTCGCGATTTATTTGCATTTTGTTTTAACCTGACGTTTCGGACCAAATCTCAGGTTAAAACAAAATGTAAATAAATCGCGAAATAATCCGTAAAAAGTGTATCATTTCAATGTCTACTGTTCGCGTAAACCGAAGAAACAAACACACAAAATTCAATAAATATTCGGTCAATTGACTCCATTTCCTGATACACTACCTTGACGTCACGATTTTGTATTCCCATACAAAATCTATGGAGTACTATGGACTATGGAGGCAGTACATTTTGACAGGTAATAAAGAGAATGTCAACGATTGGTGGTGTCATCCAGGCTATTGTTATGTTGGTACCTACTCCGTAAGAATATTAAACCCACTCTGTATATAAATCCATGTCATTATCAAAAAGCAAAAAAGATAAGTACCTGTTTCATAATCCGTTTTTCACAAATCGTCATTTATATTCAGTTAGATCATCCCTACTTACTTTTTTCAGATTTTCATGTGAATTTATTTTACAGGTGAAGAAGATCTTTTGTTAACTTAACTAAATTTTAAAGAAAATTTATAGATATTTTGGCTCCATTTCAAGTTAATTATTGTGGTAAATGTGATTTTGTAATAAAAATGAGTAGCTTATGATAACGGCTCCACCGTGTGTACACGTGTCAGGTGTAAGTATCTTTACAATTTTTAAGCCGCTTTATTTAGTAGCCAAGAATGGAATTTTCCGTACAAAGTTTATGTAATCCCATATTTTCCTCTTCAACGTGCAAGTTTAAAAAGATTTAGATGTTTTTCTGAAGTAATACATTTTGTGGAAATTGTTATAAAATATTCACTTATTTTTGCGATTACGGCGTAAATATGTGACAGACAGATTCTTAATTAGAGAAATGCATTTGTTGCTCTTAAATATGCCTACACTGGTAATTTTTGGCATAGCATTTGTCGTTTTTGTTTTCGTAGAACAGTGAAGACAGTGTCGCGTGGATGAAAGTTTATAAAAAAGCTGTTATATTCAAGCCTCGCGTTTAATAAGTCGTGAATGATATCATGAATAATACAGTGATCGATGCAGACGAACCAAATTACGTTGTTATTGTATGTAAATGTCCTAATTAACTATTCACACTACACATTAGTTATTTTCTAGACGAGCAAATCGTATATAGTAATCACTCGCTATGTTATCTTCGTATATTTTGTTGAATAGTTAGGGTATCCTTTTCAGGCTAGGAAAAACTTAAGTAGCTGACTAAATGCAAGGCTCGCATGTGCCCTGAGGTATAATAAGCATGATGACACCTATCTTAAATATTTTCAAGACCATGGCGTTTAAAAAACATGCCCCTGTAAAGTTAATACAACCAGTTTATTTTCAAAATGCTGTAGAAACCAATTTTTCAACACACAAAATTCAATAAATATTTGGTCAATTGTCCCCGATTTCTGATACACAACCGTGACGCCTCGATTTTGTATTCCCATACAAAATCTATGTAGGCAGACCGTTTAGACAGATCATAAAGAGTATGCCAACGATTGGTGGTGTCATCTAGACTATTATGACAACCTAGTTAATCTTTACTATAGTAAAATCGGGGAGTATGCTCATGAGCTTCATATGCTCATTCCACCGAGTCCATTTTACCAGAGGACCACCAGACGTACGGCGGGTTACCATCCATACTTGGTTGATATACCAACTATACGCACTAAGCGCTTCGCTTCATCCTTCATAATGCGCACAGCCAAGGAATGGAATGCACTTCCGCTGACGGTGTTCCCTGTTTCTTATAACTTGAGTTCATTCAAAGCGAAAGTTAATAGGCACCTTCTGGGTAAGCTCGCTACATCGTCGACATCTTCTTTGCCTCTTAGAGGGAGAATGATGTGAAGAGCGAACCCATTTTAATTTAAAAAAAAATGGAGTACATACAGGGACTCTTATTATCATATTCTGTATTCGCGACAGTTATCGTGAATCCCGTTTTGTATCACTGAGTTCGCAGAAATAAGTTTCGATTAATACAGAAGACTTTTCCAAGAAATTTCAATATGATATATTAGGTCCTTACCTATGAAATTGGCGTTTTGTATGGGAGGAACAAAAAGTCGAAATTTTTTTATATAGCATATTTATTTAATCAAAGTATGAGCCATTGTAATCTATGCACTTTTGCCATCTCATAGGTAGTTCATTGATCCCTTTACTAAAAAAACCATTCGAACGGGAATCAATAAAATCTTTGAAGGCGACTTGGACTGCCCCATCTGAGTTGAACTTTTTCCCTTGCAAGAAGTTATCCAAATTTCGAAAAAAATGGTAATCTGTTGGAGCAAGGTCCGGGGAGTACGGTGGATGCCTTAGAGATTCCAATTGAAGTTCTTCTAATTTGCTAGCCGTCTGTTGTGCAGTGTGTGGTCTAGCGTTGTCGTGAAGCAGCAGTGGCATAGAGCGATTGACCAGCCTTGGTTGTTTAGCAACTAGCTTTTCCATCATGGTTTGCAATTGCTGACAATAGATATCTGCCGTAATCGTCTGGCCAGATTTGAGAAAACTGTAATGAACGACACCGGCGCTAGTCCACCAAACGCTTACAAGTAACTTTTTATTGGTCAATTTTCGCTTGGAGCAGGCTTTGGCTGGCTTGCCAGGGTCCAGCCATTGCGATGAGCGCTTCCGATTATCGTAGAGAATCCACTTTTCATCACAGGTAATGATTCGATTTAAAATCCCTTCGTTATTGTGCCGGTCAAGTAATGTAACGCAGCAGTTGACGCGCGTTTGCCGGTTTGCTTCACTCAATTCGTGAGGAACCCACCTTTCAAGTTTTTTAATCTTCCCAATTTGCTTCAAGTGGATTAAAACAGTTTTATCACTAACGCCAAAGCCTGCAGCTAACTCGGACGTGGTTTGCGATGGATCCGCTTCCACAATAGCCTTCAATTCTTCATTATCAACTTGGGTCTCCGGCCGTCCACGGGGCTTGTTTTGCAGGTCGAAATTTTCAGAACGAAAACGTTGGAACCAAAAACGCACTGTGTTTTCTTTTGCGACACAACCGCCATACACATCATTAACCCTTCGAGCCGTTTCCGCAGCACTGGTGCCACGGTGGAACTCGTACTCGTAAATAACGCGATATTTCAAATTTTCCATTTTGTAAATTGAGCGATGCAAACAGAAAAAAGATAAGTAAAAAAACAAATGAATGACGGTTTACGAAACACAACTACATGTGGAAACAGCTGTATAAATTTGAATTTCGAATTCCTAACCAAATAGGAAAAATTTGTGATCAAAGTGGCCAGTACGACAAAACGCCAATTTCATATGTAAGGACCTAATACTTCTAGGAGTAGATCATTTTCCTTTTTATGAAATAACAAGATAAATAATCCCATTTTCTAGTATGCAAAAATTGGTAAAGAAAGCAATATTTTATCAGCAGAGCAATTATTTTCGCGACGCCCAGATTTGGGACAACTGATCAAATCCGTCGTCAATTAACGCTTAACCCATTAGACCGCGTCCGTCAATCTCAGGGATCTGACTGATGATAAAACGTAATCTTTCGCGTGCAAATTAAAATATTAATTGTTCATGAATTTCGACATCTGAGAAAATATAGCTTCTTAGTTTCAAAGAGGTACTTGTGGCGCAGTGGTTGCAGCGCTTTGGTAGTGATACCCAAAGTTAAGCAAACTAAGGCGCGGCCAGTTTGGGATGGGTGACCATTCTGACCATTTAAGTGACGTCTATCTATAAGCATCTTCGTGCTTTGGAAGGCACGTTAAGATGTCGGTCCCGGTTAATATCGACAGATATAAGTCGTTAAGCCTGGTCAGAGGGCCTCCGGCGGCTTAATAACATCTAACAGTAAGGTTGGTCACTTACCTTACAAGCACCCCTCCACCAATCCGCACTGAGCCCGCGTGGTGGGTTATGGCTCGGACGACCTCATAGTTGAGGTGAGGCCTGTGCCCAGCAGTGGGACGTATATAGGCTGATGATGATAGTTTCTTACAGTAATAGTTTGCTGACAGACCAGTATTGTTAGATTTTGCACAAAGCTTTTGCTAGAAGGCCAAATTCTTTTAAAACTGATCTTTCATAACACCCTAACTCAGCAGGGTGCAGCAGATGTGGCTATCTTTACGCGTGCTTTATTAGACTATCATCATAGATACAGCCTACAAGTCCCCATGGCAGAAATTCGACATATTCCTGGATAGCGTGACTGGTCAGTGTCAGCCTTCATCGTACTGGTTGGGGACCTTAACTGAGACCTGCTGGACAGTAGTAGTTCAAAGTTTTTTTTACAATTCCCAGAGACATTAAACCTGAATCAGTTAATAACGGAGCCTACTTACTTCACCAGCCACAGCAGTACATTGCTGGATGTACGAGTGACTGTCAGATACTCTCCTGATTTGGGTGCTCATGCCATGCTCATTGCAGAGCTAAAGCTTGGAATTGCATCCTTAACACTTATATGGTTTCCATTCTCATGTGTTTTTACATTCTCTGTGCCCGTTTCAATAATCCATGACGCGGCCAAAAAAGCTATAAAAATCTTTCTTTTCGCAGAAGTTAAAGTAAGCTAAAGAAACAAAACACAAACGACCAACACGTGTTGTTCTTTTGTCGCTAAACACTCCATAACCTCGTAAACTTGGGAATCGGTATTGAAACCGCCACCTCTTTGTAAAACCGAAATGAACTCCACAACTTGTAGCCGGCAAGTGGCGCGTGAAGTACGTAATAGTTGGCGAGCGCGAACATAACCGCGTCGTGTCGGACATAATGGGCCGCACTCGCTCCGTCGGCAACACTTGTGCCGAAGTGCCGGCTCAGAATATGAAACGTGCGCTTCGAGCAGTTTGTGCCGCGAGAAAGGAAAGACCCTTTTAACATCACTCTCGCGTCGCACGAACGGGTAACTATAGTGACAGGCGTCACCGAGTGCTTAGAGTTCTTTTTAACACGCTTTTATTGTTAACACGCTTTTATTAGATCGGGGTGTATGTATGCTTGAATAACGGAATTTTTGAGCTCAATTTTCACCAACTTCCAGAAATCGGATTAATTTGAAACTTTGCACACGTATTAAGTACCGATGACAATGCAATAATTTAATAAGAGTTTTCCATTATCCTTATTAATAAAAAAAAAAAATAATGATATATGAAAAAACTAAAAAAAAACACGCTTTTATTGCTAACTAAAAAAGAGAAAATAATTTCTGAGTACACGGAATTTATATTACAGTAGAGTAAAAAGCGTGGGGTGCTTGGTATAGTAGTATGTGAAAATCATCCTATTATTGGCAACTATAAAAAGAGAAGTATGAAATGGTCTGAGGCAAGAAATCGGACTGCTTTTGATTTAGATTAATAGCTTTCCATTTTGTTGTAAAAGGTATGTAAATAATTAAAAGTTTAATAAGTTTTTTTTTAATTGGTCTTCGCCACTTTTTGTTATTAAGTCTATTTTCTTAGGGCTGATGAAGGGCTTGCTCTAAGTGTAATTGGTATAATCTGCAATTATAAATTAACTTCGCCTATTTGATAATGTTAAATATCCAAGAGATTGTGTCTTTGAAGTAGGTTATTAGATTGCTCACAGCCTTTGATATTAATCCGATATTTCGGATTCCATTTAGATTCCATAATTGATCGGCGGCGAAAGATGAAACAAGTCAATCAATCAACTCAAGCGGTTATTAGGTTACGAGCGCGGTTTGTGATTTTGGAATCGGGTAACTGATATTAATGCGAACCCTATTTGTCACTAATTTTAGCCTCAGAAAAGCTTGTTCAAAATCTCTTGAGCCAAGCGTAACTAAAGACTATAGTATAGTTTATATTACAACTAGCTGACCCGGCACACGTTGTTTTGCTATTTAAATTATTTTTCTTATCACTAAGGGGTATGAAAAATAGATGTTGGCCGATTCTCAGACCTACTCAATATGCTCACAAAATTTCATGAGAATCGGTCAAGCCGTTTCGGAGGAGTATGGCAACGAAAACTGTGACACGAGAATTTTATATATTAGACTAGCTGACCCGGCAACCGTTGTTTTGCCATTTAATTTTTTTTTATCACTTAGAGGTATGAAAAATAGATGTTGGCCTATTCTTAGACCTACTCAATATGCTCACAAAATTTCATGAGAATCGGTCAAGCCGTTTCGGAGGAGTATGGCAACGAAAACTGTGACACGAGAATTTTATATATTAGATAGAGATATCGTCCTATTGATTCCTAAGTGGTTTAATGCTGCTTATGTATGAATAGTTGATATTATGTACAATTGATTCTGTGATAGTGCCATGAACATTACAAACCAACAATAACATTGACAAGCATAAATAATAAAATCACTTTGCTGTACGTTTTAACAAAACCATAAGCAAATTTGGGTATGTTAGGAGTGAGTTGGGAACAGTTTTCGCAAGCTGAAAACTTTACTATCGCCAACAAGTATTTTGTGTCGGTGAAAATGTCGAAACTCGTCGGCACTACAGCCAATAAATAAGTTATAGTGATGTTTTCAGTTCAATATACAAAGTGTTCCTTACCGATACTGAAAGCAATCATTCTTCTGCTGAAATGTGACAACTTTATAGTAGAACTAGAGTGCACTTAGAGAAATTAATGTCAATATCTATCAGTCCATTTGTACACTACTTGCGTAAGTTTTGGTATTCTTGTAAATGTAGAAAAATACAAAATACTTATAACCTCATTTAGGCCTTGCCACAGTCACGAAAAAGTCGCCACCACGTACGCTGGGTACGAATTTTATTCTGGTCACGTCAAGAGTTGGTCTCAATAGAGTGCTTACAGTTTTCAGGTCAACAGCCGAAACTGGTGACTCTAATTAAGCTTTGTTGTCAGCTCTCGGCGCCCTATTTCGGACAAATTAACATAATACAAAGGGAATTACTTGAAAGGACTAGAACGTCGCAGTAATGACGAGCGCCGAGGAACTGGGGTGTTGGCCATTGAGACTCTGTGAATAATTGTGATAGAAAATATGATTAACTCTCGTCTATTGCCTTGAATATCTCAGCCTTACACAACAGGATTTCCATGTCATAATTTTATTTTTCCATGCCAGATTTGGGTTTTTGTTTAGGCGTAGCTTACTATTAGGATATATACATAATATAGGATATATGGGACAACTTTGCTGTGACACCTACATAATCTATATATATAAAAGAAAGTGGTGTTAGTTACACTATTTATAACTCAAAAACGGATGAACGGATTTGGCTGAAAATGGGTGGAGAGGTAGCTTAGAACCAGGAAACGGACATAGGATACTTTTTATCCAGTTCGACCGCGATTGTGAAAACAAAGGGATTCCACGCAGACGAAGTCGCGGGGGGCAACTAGTTATGAAATAAAAAATAATAATCCCTTCAAAACGATACTGGCTTTAAAACCATGGATTTTGCAATAATTTTATTTGTAAAGTTTCATTTTGTATCTGGATGTCTTTCTGATCGTTTTGAGGAGAGGTATTATTGAGACTAAAATATTCCTCTTTACCATCTATGTACTATTGTAAGATGACCAACAAAGCAAATGTTAATTGTAAATATTTACGCAAATAAATATTTCTGTTCTATATGAGTAAATAAGATTTAGAAAACATAAATCTCATTGCCGTTGCATGAAAGTATGATAAACACAAAACTCATTTCTAATCATGTTAGTCTTTCTCGGCGTTGACTCCTGTCCTCCACTAAGGGCGTGTTTAAAGTTATTATTTAGCTGTTTTAATCTCATGCCAGCAAGCGCAAACAGTGCTTTTGTTCGCCCTCGTTCCCGTATTGAATAAGTTAGTTTTAATTAGAGCATAACTGGTATAACCCTATTACTTATTCATTCAGTGCTCTTGGCGAAGTTCGCGGGAAGTGCTCTTGTAAGTAGTTTCGACAATGTTTTATTATTATTACACGACCAAGCGTTTCGGTGGTGACGCTCTGATGAAGACAGCTGAGGCAATTTTTTTTTATTTGAAACTTGTTATGGTAAGAAAACTGTTCATTACTTCTTTATAGCGTATGGTTGCACTAGCTGCATTGGTGCATTCAAAGATGTTTAGTGTTATAATTTTGTAAACACACCATTACAAAAAAAAAAATACAAAATACAAATAATTTATTTCATCAACTTAAAAATAAATACATCACTTTGGTTAGAAGCTCCTTTTAAGCTAAGACAAGCTTGTGTTAGGAGCATCTTCTCTTCCATAACAATGAATATATCAGTAATTTAATTTAATTTAATTTAACACAATTTTTTATACACTTTTTTTTAGTCATCAGTAACAATTATATAGATTATGTTTTATTTAGTAGTAATTATAATTAAAGTTATTTATTACAGTGGAAATATATTATGCATCTTTTATATGTGTGTTTATATGTGCGTGTATGTGTGTGTGTGTGTGTGTGTGTGTGTGTGTGTGTGTGTGTGTGTGTGTGTGTGCGTGTGTAAATGGTTTTGCATGAAATTGTTATTTATTTAAATGCTAAAGTTGTAAATAAATAAATAAATTAAAATATTTCAAAAAAAAATTTTGAAAGTGACAAACATCGATATTTTCTCATACACAGTTAATTACAAAAATATGGCAATTAATTATTATAAATTACACTTTTATTTATTATTTTCATAATTAGGTTTACTTAAAGCAAAATCGGATCAAACAGAAACCCTAACAACTAGATCAACCGAACTTGCTTTTAATTATTAATAAAGTGATAGCTATAATAACAGTTAATTACGAGTATATGAGTAATTTATCAATGTCCAAATTAAATTTGCTTCGGGAAATATAATATTTAGTAGTATAACCGCAATTTAATTACGTTGATGCGCGACTGAGCACCGTTTGACGCGGTCACACTCATTACATGATCACAATTTTGATTTTACGGATAGTTAAGTCATTTAATATAATAAATTTTAATTAAGTTAATTGATAATTTGCACCGAATATGGCATTTTGTACACGTGACATACAAACGGGGAATCAAATTTGTTATTTGTTCGTTTGAGTTTGCTAACGAAATTAAGTCTTAACGTTTTTATAGTTATATAGTATATAGTTATAGTTATATATAGTTATATAGTATATAGTTATAGTTTTTTCGCAAAATGGATATACAGTTTTCACGAAATCGCGACGACATACGATATGATCTTATTATTTCGTTTCAATAGAAACCATGTGAAAAACTTTTCAATAATCTAATTTTTATTTATAACTGCTGAGCATCATTCTGGTGTCTTGTTCTACAGATTGTTTTCAAGCCATCACAAGCACTACTCTTCACAATACCTTAAACATTTACACTATGTTTTGAAATAACATTTGTATTACCTACTGTGGTGAAGAAAATAAATAAATTTAATATTATTATTATCGTTTATTTCCGATATTGACAAAAAATCGTATAATAATGAGTGCCGTCGAATTTTCATTGACCAAACGCCAACCTAATCTTCAGCGTTATTGAAGCGTCAATCGCTCGTTAAGCATTCGATAACAGGATCCCGGAATTGATAACCCATAACCGCTACCGGCTAACTGAGCTTGGCGAGTAAGTTCTAAAGTATAGCTAGTTATGCGCATCAATCAAACTTAATCCAATTTAGTTACTTAATCCAATTTGGTTACTCACGGTCGCTTTGCGCTTGCTTCAAACAAACTATTATAAAGGGAACACAAAGTAACCAAACCCTCGAATATGGATTAATACTATTAACTGGTAGTTTCTGGTAATCTTACAGCTAACGATATCTATGGTTAATTAGTTACGTATTGAATTTTACTACTAAAGAGGATTACTTTACTAAAAAGAGGATTATTTTGCTTTAAATTTCCAACAAACGACGCCAGCGCAGGAACCAAAATACATCCAACTGTAATCACCTGAAAAGCTACAACTGGATGTCGCATGACTTACAATACTTACAACTCACAACGTGACACAGAAGATGCACCTGTAATCACAACACTGACACCAACAAACACTGTAAACTTTTACTACTAACTAGCGGGCACGCAGACGCTGTCCTGCCCATTGCCTGCCCTGTCTTTTTTATCTTTTAATCATACCCTGGACTTCCACGATTATTTCGGGACAAAAATAAGTCAACTCTGTTCAGCCGTTCCCGAGTTTTAGCCAGACTAACGAACAGTAAATATAATATTTATTACCAACAGATTGATTCAACATTTCATTGATTCTTTACATGATAAGCTTGACCGATTTTGACTCGTTACGTATCCGTCAGATGGTTAGACTTTTTATCGTAGATTTTATTTTTATATCTTAAGTCAACACCAAACAAAAAGAAACGGTTCGTTCAATAATTTGCTCTATACAAAGCGTAAATGCATTTCACAGAAATTGCATACATTCGATTTTCGAAGCTAACTCTATTGTCTAAAATAACACACGTTTAAAACGCTTCGACACCCATCAAGTGTTCTAGGAAAACGGCGCATTTTCATAAATAAGGGCGGGCACGCACTGATCGTGATGATCGCCGATAGCGTCGCGTGTGCGCCGGCCTTTAGCGCAGTGCACCGGTGACACGTGTCAACGTCATGAGTAACGACGTTGTTTCGCTCGTTAACTAATCGCAGCGCAATGGCAATGCTTTGAATGCAAGAACAGCAAATATTTTCTATTCAAATGACTGCGGTTGTATGCAAATATGGTTTTTACCAAGTACTTCATAAATTATGTTCTACGAGTTGTTCGTGTCCACTCATGAAGTTAGGTTTAAGATTAAAAGCTTTGGTAAGAAAATAGTTTAATTGTAATATGCATTTATTCGAGAACTAATAAATAATAAATAAATATTTCACAACAATCACACCAATTCTCTAGTCCCAAATTGAGCTACGAAGCTTGTATTATGGGTAATAGACATCGGAAAAATATACTTGAATACTTTTTTTGTAAATAAATACATATTATTCATAGAAACACACCCAGATCAGTACAAACACACATGTTCATGCACACATATGCTTGTACTGTGCGGGGATCGAACCCGCGACCCTTGGTTTTAGAAGTCCGACATGTAGACCTTTGCACCAAACGGTCGTCAAATTAAAATCAAACTGCCGTGTGAGCGTGTTCGAGTAAAAGTAATTTAATGATCTGAATCTGACTGAATTCATGAGTTTTCTGGAAGCGTTCAAAAGCATTCAAATCCGCAAAACATTGAAATGTTTAAATAAAACAAATGAAACGCCCCAAGCCAAACAGCTTGATATCATTCAAAACGAATTCAAATACACGAACGGACAAAGAACTGAATTTAATTACGGCTAGTTGCCGCCAGTCACGTGAGTCGTCTGTGAGGGACCGTCCTAAGGAACAACCAATATTTTGTGTATAATCCAATTTTGTGTATATAATGGAGCTATACTAAGTCTAGTGACTGGATGCAAAGGGCGGGAGATCGTGCGCTGTGGCGCTCCTTGGTCCAGCAGTGGACTGTTACTAGGCTGATATGATGATACTAAGTCTACTGGCTTAGCAGACGTATTTTAACCATATCGGTTGAAATATGAGTTGCACAAAAAACTTTCAAAAGGAGAAACAGTGTTTTTGCCGATTTGGGACTCAGAACCTAGACAATGTTTTTGGAAAGATTGTTTCCGGTTTGTAAACACAACCTAAACTTATTATAAAAAGCTTAAAATGTGACTTGTCACTATGACAATGCCAACTATCATGTTTGATAGTCGGCTCACTTCCGTTTTCTCACTCGCTTGGGTGTCTTGGATGATCTCGTGTTCGTGTATGAATGTTTGTGATCGCAGGAAGCGCAAATAAATCTGCTAAAATCTCAATCGTATTTTCCTTTTTATAACGATTATTTCCAACAAATGTAACACGTAAGTGACATTCAGCCGCCTTGCTTACAACTACAAACTTAGTGTGCGTAAACTTCACAGCAATAGCCTAGCCAGGCGTACTATCGCTATCCGCGCACAAAATAACTGTCTAAAAACCTTATTGTTGGCCAGAGACAACTTCATTCTTTTAATAATAAAATTATTTACCATTACCAAAATAATTACATGAATAATTTAGGATAAGAGTGCGATCCCACCGCGTGAACCTACACTGTGGTATCACGATGTCATATCTTTACAAATTACCCGTTCGTGGCTCAAACGTTATTTTTAATTAATATTAATGATTTGCATGCGACTTTATAAAATATTTTCATGGTAATTTGCTACATTTCTATTTTAATTAATTTAAATTGCTATTAATCGCGTTTCGTGCACCTTGTAGCTTGTTGCATGTAAATGATCTACATTTTTTGTTTTGTATTATTTACGTAACTATTGAGATTTTACATAATCGACATACTTTTTTTATAAACATTTTTTTTAAATATACAAAAACATCACATACATTGATCTGACTCCGTGGTAAGCAGCTTAAGCACTTGTGTTACAGATAACAGAATCAACAGTGGTATTACAAATTAACTTAAATAAATACATCTAATACCCATACCAGTACAAACAAACATGTTCATGCACGTTTGTACAGTGCGGGGATCGAACACGCGACCTCGTGGTTAATAGTCAAGTTCTTGTCCATTACACCGAAGTGCTCGTCAATTAATGTTGTTTAGCACCATCAGAACTCGAAATCCAAGAAAAACAGTGTTTTTCGGCAACTACTCAGAAATGTGCCTCTTAATGAGAAATACTAGAAAGGAATATCAAGTCTCAGTGCTTGTTCATACACGAACGTTCAGGCGAGCTCGCTACTAAGCGATTGCTCAGACCGGAAAGCACGGGCGCAGACGCGGTCGCGTGTGCGGGCGCGGGTGTGAGCTCGCTACTTAGGCTAAGGACTCACGGAACGGTTTTCACCCGAGCCCGCCGCGTTGGCGCAATGCAGTTTTATTTTCAAAACCGAAACCGGAGTTTTGTGTGGTAACGCAGCCGCCGCGGTTGCGATTATGGCCTGCAAGCTTGGTTGTTGACTGTCGCAAGACAGGCGGTTGTAAGAAACGATCAGTTGAGTTCCCAATTTGGCTACGCGCTGGCGCAACCCGCCGCGGCTGCGGGACCGCGACCCTCCGCGGCAGGCGCGTGTCGCCGGTAGAAATGACCGCAGCGGGACCCGCAAACAACCGCACAAGCCGCGGGCGTAAAACGCGTCGTAAAATGTGCTTTGATTTTTTAACATAAGTATCTGTATTCTACAAAAGCTGCGGGCCCGCAACCGCGGCGGGCGCGGGTGAAAACCGCTTTGTGAGTTCTTAGCCTTAGACCGCACGTGCGTTTCGATGTGAACACTTGAATGTCACTTCATGTTTGGTATTTCACGCCGGCGCCCGCGTCCGCGCGTCCTATGTGAACAAGCACCATGGCTGCATAATGCGTTTCGAGTGTGAACACTTGAATGTCACTTCATGTTTGAAATTTTGCGCCCAAACCCGCGAACCCTATGTGACCAAGCGTTAAATGTTAGCGTAAGATTTCAGGACTTTTAACAAATTAAAATAACGCGAACTCCTAAATTAATAGCTTTCCACAGTCACATAAAATCTTATTTTACCGATTATGGGACTCAACTACGCTTATACCCAAAAAGTGTAAGGGACACTTAACTCATTTTCGTTTGGTTGAGTGAAAACGTTTTTAATGAATATGCTCTGCTTATGACGGTACAAAATATTTGACTTCAAACTTCAATTAGCGTACCTTCAAGTAGCTGCAAGCACGTATCCGAAACCGAAGCGTTTCATGTCTCGACAGCCAGTGCTAAAACAGTAATTAATTTATAATAAGCCGTAATCACGTTTGGGCGTAATTTCGCGGCGAGGTCCCACGCGGTGACCGAAATCCCGGCAATTAGACGGGATTAAGTTGCTTCTTATGTAATTTCATCTGTCTTTTACGATGCGCGATGACTTCACTAATAGCTAGCTGGTGTGTTTCTAGTGTTGACAGTAAGTCTGATGCCCGGATGTTTTTTTTTTAAACCTATTTTTAAGATCTGCAGTTTGTAACTTGCATACTTTTGTGTTTTCTAGCAAATAAATGTTTGATTTGATTTGATTTAAACTTATATGAGACTGAATAGGCTAGACGACACCACCAATCGTTGACATACTTTTTATTATCTGTCAAAACGGTCTGCCTCCATAGATTTTGTATTGGAATACATGAACGTGACGTCACGGTCATGTATCAGAAATCGGAGTCAATTGACCGAATATTTATTGAGTTTTGTGTATTTAAAAATTGGTTTCTACAGCTTTTTGGAAATAAACTGGTTGTATTAACTGCATAGGGGCTATGTTTTTTAAACGCCATGGTCTTGAAAATATTTAAGATAGGTGTCATCATGCCAATTAAAGTTAGTGTTATAGGTTTGATTGGCGGACCCTCATTGATATTTTGCGTTGTTTTTACATCTGAAAATTGGACACATAAGTAGTAACGGAATTTGCACGTCAAAACAAAATAGGTACACCTAATCTACGGTTATTATAATTTGGAAGGTGATAGCTCATGCTACGCAAACACCCGGC
This sequence comes from Pyrausta despicata, assembly GCA_963921415.1. Classification (NCBI taxonomy): domain Eukaryota; kingdom Metazoa; phylum Arthropoda; class Insecta; order Lepidoptera; family Crambidae; genus Pyrausta; species Pyrausta despicata. The sequence goes on along the minus strand of OY992850.1, from coordinate 563,924 downwards.
GACACAATTAAAAAAAGGACGGAAAGGACTCTCCAGTTAAAAGTTTTAAATGATTTCTGTATGTTGAGCGTTGATTGATGTTATCAATAGCTGTTACTGCTGATCGGAACTGTTTTACTGGGTAGCTATTTAAAATTTAAAGATTAGGTTTAATAGTAATAGTCCTCCTGGCCGATTTTGACCACGGCGACCAATCTCAACAGAGATCAGCCAGCTACAGATCAGCAGCTACTCAAAGTTCTGTGAGACGGTCATCCTTCATGACCGGAGAGAGATCAGGCGCAGGATCAACAGCTTAACATGCTTTCCGAGGCACGGGGGTGTAACACCGCCAACTTCCCGACTCCGAGCTGTTTTGTGAGAAATTCATGACAGACAATCTCAAAAACAATATTTCGACCTGGGATACGAACCCAGAACCTCTCGGATGTAAGGCAGAAACTTTGCCACTACACCAACGAGCCAGTCTTAAAGATTAGGTTTATATTTAGTGAGCCAATAGTTAAAACAAATCTTAAACAAAAAATCCCGACATGAGCTTGGAATACAGCTGCTTAGCTTTAATGTCTAGACGGTTTTCGATGAGTTGTAGCTAAAAACTACTGTGATTAAATAATCTTACGAATAAAAATAATACGACTGAATTCTGTCCATCCGTTCGGGAGCAACTATGGCCACAGACATACACACACAAAAACACAAAACATAAAACTCAAACAGAATAGCGGTCAAACTTATTACACCCTCTTTTTCAGCGAGGTTTAAAAACAGGCTCATTTTGTGGTTTAAACCACAAAATGAGCTTGGATGTCGCTGAAAGACGAGATACCAAAAACAAAGTAAGTTACTCATCCATTCAGGTGGGATTACTCCGAGATGCTCAGGGGATTATCTCCACAATGTGTGAATGTATGCGACATCGCTTTGTATCATTTATTATCTCTTTAGCTTGAGTGATTATCTTTCACCGTTGATTTATGCCTTCTCCCTAGGCTTCTCACTCACAAATATTTGTCACTAGCGGCCGCCCGCGACTTCGTCCGCGTGGTATTTAGTTTATAACTAGTGAACCCGGCAGACGTTGTCCTGCCCGCTATTTTCAAAATTATTCCATATTTTCTCTTTACCTTCCCTGGACTTCCAGTATGTCAAGACCAAAACTTTTCAAATCGAGACTAGATCGAGAATCGAGTTTAAGCAAGACTAACATTAATTCATTTTTATATACACTCTTTTGCAAAAAAACGGGCACCTAAGGAAATTTACGTTCTAAGGTCGATTTGAGTTAATTAAATGAAATTTATTTCTTTGACGTAGTCTGTATACTTATAATCGTGTAAATTAATGCGCGTGAAGTGAGTTCGGGCAACTAAAAGAGAAAAAAAAAACGATGGATTCTTTAAAACCGATGTACACGCCCAAACAATAAGAAGTGGTCGGCAATAAAGATAAGATTTTTTTTTACTTTTTTTAATTAAATAAAGTTACAAATGTAAAAACCTAATACCGAATGTGACCTCCTCTTGCCAAAATCACAGCTTGAATCCTTCTGGGCATGCTTTCCACGATGTTTTTAATAACGTTTTGAGGAATTCGTTCCCACTCTTCTGCAATGACTCTTTTTAGCTCCCTGATGTTTTGTGGAGCAGGTTGCACTGATCTTACACGTCTCTTTAGAACATCCCAGACATGCTCAATTGGATTGAGGTCAGGACTTAGAGCTGGCCAATCTAAACGACGGATCCCAACTTCTTGCATGTACGCTTCCACGTCGCCAGAACGGTGCGAGCGAGCATTGTCGTCCATAAAAATGGAATCTTCCCCAAGTGCAGTCAATGTGGGTTGTGCATATGGAATTAGGACTTCCATTATGTACCGATGTGCATTTAATGTTCCATTTTCTATGAAAACTAACTCCGTACGCTCCGTCGAATTAATTGCTGCCCAAAACATAACGGAGCCTCCGCCATAAGGAGTGATTTCTTCGAAACACACTTCCGCATAGCGTTCCCGTGGTCTTCGCAGCACTCGCCGGCGTCGGTCCTCTCCACACAAAGAGATTCTAGCTTCATCAGAAAACAATACTTTATTCCAGTCCTCCAGAGTCCATGAAGCACAGTTCCGAGCAAACTGAAGTCGAGAAACACGGTGCTCACGGAGTAATTTAGGGCCCCGAGCTGGGCGGTAACTCCTGATATTGGCAGCCAAAAGCCTCCTCCTGACCGTCCACAAGCTAACTTCTACTCCTCTTACTTCTTCAAGGCTCTTCTTCAGGTCCACACTTGACGCCTTACGATTCCGCAACGCCTGACTCACCAAAAAGCGGTCATCTCTTGGTTCTGTGCATCGTTTTCTTCCCGAACCGGGTCTTCTTTTGACCGAACCGGTCTCTTGATACCGTTGCCAAGTCCTCTGGACAGTTGAACGACTCACATTTAGCCGCTGAGACACGTAAGTTTGCGAACAACCTTCTTCAAGTAGGGCTATAATTTTACCGGCCCTTATCGCTTTATCACTCATATCAAAAAGTGGTATTTAATGTAAAAATAAAGATTAAATTGTTTAATTTGCAGAAAATGTCCAAAAAGTTTTAAAATATCGTAATCAGTTAAAAATCGTTTCAGCAATTCGCGCCATTAGTAAAGCAATTTTAGAATAATCCACAATAATCATTATTTTTCTTTTATTAATTTCAAATTTTAAATTTGGAACGTAAAGAATCATGCCAGGATGCTTCAAATAACATGCCAATACATCGTCAAATTAATAAAACCTATTTCTTGTTCTTCTTCATTAAAGTAGAGGAAAAAATCTAAAGTGCCCGTTTTTTTGCAAAAGAGTTTATATAGTTGATTTTAAATTTTTTATGGGTTTAAAAAATGTTATGTCGCAGAAAAAAGTAGCCTATGTCATTCTCCAGCCTTTTACCTACCTCCATATGAAAAAAACATATCTTAATATTGCTCCGTTGCGTCGTGAAAGAAGGACAGACAGACATACTGACTTTCCCATTTATAATATAAGTTGGGATTACTGCATTAGTATTTATTTTGTGGGCTTGAAAAAAAAATTCATCCGAATAGCTGGAGTATCATAATACTTTACAAAAGTTTATATTGATAGCAAGCAAGATTTATTTTATTTTATTTATTTAACAGAAAACATACTGACTTACAGTCGCCCAAAGCGTCAGCATGCTAGTCGCAAATAAAGAAAAATAGATACATCAGGATTACCATATCATATGTCACAAATATTAAATATGTCAGAAAAAATACACATAAGAGTCAGTCAGAATTACAAAAATAATCAAATTATTATGTTAGTTCAGTAATACTACTTCTAAAACACTCGGAACACAAATTTTCTATATAATTAACAGCTTTATGCATGAATTGGCCAAAACTGTCAGCAAATATGTCAATATCATAGTCGTCGGCGAGTATATCTCCTATAAGGCGTAGAGCCCGAACGGTGGGTGCATTCGCGGCGTACTTAGTGCGCGCTGAGGGGCCAACACAAAAGGCGCGGGCGCCGTCGCGGCGCTACCAAGATGGACAGACGCCCTAGTAAAGATCGCAGGATCACACTGGATGCAGACCGCTTGTGATCGGTCGATGTGGAAAACCGTGGAGAAGGCAACTATGTTCAGCAGTGGACGTCCTTTGGCTGATAATGATGATGATGATGATATTGGTGGCGGCCATTTTAATTTTATTTCAGGGTCGAGCTTACTGTTCTATCCTATCCCAGTTTTGATATCTGGTTGTTTAATTACACAGTACCTTCAGTTTGGGACTATGATTAATAGCGGCGTACCACGCAAACGTTTTCGCTTATTAAGGACCTATCAAAAGCAAGATCTTTTTTACAAACGCCAACGAAGCGCTCGGTACTTACCTACAAAGGATTAGTACGACGAAACGGTTTTGATCTAAGCAATTAGTTATAGGGTGTTGGAAGTTTGACAGGTAATTAAACGTTTTTCTTTCACGCGCTCAAGTTTTCTACGGTATCAAATCATTGGTGTCAGACAACCACTTTGGTGTAATGGTCAAGAAGTTGCCTATTGACCAAGAGGTCGCGGGTTCGATCTCCGCACTGTACAAACATGTGTGCATGAACATGTTTGTTTGTACTGGTCTGGGTACTAGATGTATTTATTTAAGTTTATTTCTAATACCACTGTTGATTCTGATATCTGTAACACAAGTGCTTAAGCTGCTTACCACGGAGTCAGATCAATGTATGTGATATTTTTGTATATTTAAAAAAAATGTTTATAAAAAAAAGTATGTCGATTATGAAAAATCTCAATAGTTACGTAAATAATAGACAACAAAAAATGTAGAGAACATTTACATGCAACAAGCTACAAGGTGCACGAAACGCGATAAATAGCAATTTAAATTAATTAAAATAGAAATGTAACAAATTACCATGTAAGTATTTTATAAAGTCGCATGCAAATCATTAATATTAATTAAAAATAGCGTTTGAGTCACGAACGGGTAATTTGTAAAGATATGACATCGTGATACCACAGTGTAGGTTCACGCGGTGGGATCGAACTCTTATCCTAAATTATTAATGTAATTATTTTGGAAATGGTAAATAATTTTATTATTAAAAGAATGAAGTTGTCTCTGGCCAACAATTAGGTTTTTAGACAGTCATTTTGTGCGCGGATTTGTGTGCATGAACATGTCTGTTTGTACTGGTCAGGGTGTTATATGTATTTATTTAAGTTTATTTGTAATACCACTGTTGATTCTGATATCTGTAACACAAGTGCTTAAGCTACTTACAACGGAGTCAGATCTATGTATGTGATGCTGTTGTATATTTAAAAAACAACATGTATTAATTTGTAAGTAAGTATGTTGATGATATCTTTGACTTGTTGGTACTGAAAACCACCTACAGTAAATTTATCTTACGACACAAAGTAATATTCTACAAAAGGATTTCTGAGTACAAAGAATTTATATTACAGTAGAGTAAAAAGCGTGGGGTGCACTTTATGACGTTTTCGTATTTCTCTTTTTATAGTTGCCAATAAATAAATATTTCACAACAATCACACCAATTCTCTAGTCCCAAACTAAGCTACGAGGCTTGTGTTATGGGTACTAGACAACGGATAAACATACTTAAATACTTTTTTTTGTAAATAAATACATAGGAAACACCCAGACTAATACAAACACACATGTTCATGCACACTTATGCTTGTACTATGCAGGGATCGAACCTGCGACCCTTTGTTTAGAAGTCCGACCTGTGGACCACTGCACCAAGCCAATAATAATAGAGTGATTTTAATATGTATATACTAGGTATACCATGCACCCCACGCTGTTTACTGTAATAAAAATTCTTTGTACTGGGATATTATTTGCTCTTCTTTAGTTAGCGTTTCTGTTTATATATATGTTTATATTTATTTTAATTATAAAAGCGTTTGTTTTTTAGTTTTTGACGTGACAACGTCTTATAAATTGGTTTGCCGGGTGACACCTCAAGAAACTGCGTTACGCTGTACCGCTCACGTTTCGCGCGAGAGAGACAGAGCGAAAGAGAGAGAGAGAGAGAGATAGGCATACACACCGGTTCATGTTATACGAATGAATATTCACATTAAAATTATTTTACCACTCAGAGTCGTTGTCACGTAAAACTTTCGCGCGTATACCGACTTTACAGGCAACCAATTTTTAAACTATTATTTTTTTTTATTTTTTTAGTTAAAAAGGATAATGAAAAACTCGTCACAAATTATTGCATTGTCATCGATACTTGATACGTGTGCAAAGTTTCAAATTAATCCGATTTCAGGAAGTTGGTGTAAATTGAGCTCAATGATTTCGTTACATACATACGTACTACATACAGCCCGAGCTAATAAAAGCGTGTAAATAAACTTAAACCTTGTGTCGATTTGTGGAGAAAAACATCAATAAAATACTATTCTTAAATGTGACACCAATAAGGAAATAATTCTTGTACTTTATTCGTCAGAGGACTAACTTGCTTATTCAAACGTAATATGGCATCTATTCGTAATGGGAATGCGAAGTGTAAGCTGTGCCAACTTGGTAATACCGAACTTAGCCGAAGCTTTTAAGGAATTTAGGAGCTTTTCGGAGTAAAGCTAGAAAGTGCTACGTTGTCGAATGCTTAATTCTCATTAGTATTAGTATACGTAAGTAATACGTATTTATATTAGGTCTTTACTTATGAAATTGCCATTTTGACATTTTTGTAAATTTGAACTTGAATTTTTGTTTTCTGAAACTTATGCAATGGGTAGCTTTGCCTTACTTAAAGGCCCAAAACACTTTCTACCGTTTCGACACGACATGATGCAACAATTTTTTTTTTAATTTTCCCTGCTTGTCGTCGTAGCCCAAACCTGGCTAAACCAAATTATATAAAACAATGAAAATGCATATTTTTAAACAATTTATTCCAAGCTTTGAATTATGACTAAGTTGAATTTTAAACTCCCACCCAGTCCAAAGATATTCAAGTGCAAAGTAAAAACAGCAATTTCATAGGTTAGACCTATTATACGAGTAAGTGGGTTCCTACGAATGAATTCTTTAGAAATCAATAATCATTTTTTTATATTACATCATTAAAGTGTATTTTTTACCCAGCTAAGTACTGTAATATCTGTCAGCTAGTTTATTTAAAACAAATGATGAGTTCATGTCCATTGGCTTCACTGTATGCCTTCTGCCGTAAATTCATAATTTCATATTGCACCAAAGCTAATTAGTATATTCCCAACGCTGTAGCCCGACCAAATCTAGTTTGTGTCACGCTATAGGCTGCTAATGAACACAAATAGTCACTATTAATTAACAGGACATTCATTGGGTAATGCCGCCATAGTGTAGATAAAATTAAGTAGGACACAAAAGGATATAGTGGTCATAACACATCCATATTGCTACTTTTCCATTTGTTGGTGCCTGACATCAGGTAGATACCTATATTATTTCATATCAAGCTCTTCGTTAAAATCTTGCTTTTCCATTTTTCTTGTTCTTGTTCTTAGCGTCTCGATGGAACACATGGAATCACATCAGCAGCAGACCCACACGTCGTGTCGTGTAAATAACTCATTAAGTATGCCTTGAGTGACGTTCTTTAGAATATAAGGGACACGTTTATCCGGGTTATCTTCTTCTTTGCGTGTCGATGGAACACAAGAAATGATATCGTGGCAGCCCAGAATTCAGCCACTTGTATTGCGGATCGACTGCAGTTCATTAAATCCGCTGGCGTGCAGGTGTTGGGGCACGTCGGGCACGATGTTAAGTGTGCCATAGTTTGCACTGCACCGCAAACACAGTCCACATCCATTTTATTGAATCATCAGATGATTTAATTATTTTTTGTTTTAAATTATTAAAGCTTATTCTTTTAGATAACTAACTATCGTCATTATTTCGAAATTCATTAAAATTATAAGGTGATAATATTGCACTTAGTACCATTCACAGAAGCAGTAATAATAACCTCATGGACACTATAAAAGGAAAATAGACCATTACAGTACAATTAGTTCACTTAGCCGAGTGCGATGTGGCTGGCTTATCGGATAAAATGCATATCGGATGTTATGGCGGCGTATATTTTATTTTAACGACTGCGGGGATTAAGAATTTTTCATGTGGGCATTACTTTCCTATTGCTGTTATTAAATTCATATGACCTGACCTGGTTATGCACGCATGTCCTTATTGCGAATGCATTTCTGAAGCTACAACTCTTATCTTTAAGTACAATTTTTATAATGTGACCCCGTTATGTCTTTTCAAACTGCTTTATAGGATATATATATATATATATATTGTTACGCCGGTGGTGGGCTAGTGCTAAAACTTTGATCGTGTTTTTCCGTGCCTTGGAGGCGTTTTCAGCAGGCTGAAATACCATTTCAGGCCGTTTCAGAGAGTGCTCTAACACATACTAGTTTATCGAAATTTCACCCAAGTTGCCGTTGTTTTCAGGCGCCTGAAACATGTTTTCAGTCCGTTTCAGGCCACCCTCTATCAGATGACGCCATAACCTGAAAACCCGTTTTCAGGCATTTTCAGGACCCCTTATGGGCCTTTGAAGCCCACTTCAGTATATGACGTAGTTTTCAGTAGGAGTGAAAGAGATAGCACGATTAGAGAGAGGCAGCTATACTAAGAACATTCCAGAAAGGTGTGACAGAGACAGCACAAGACAAGGATAGCACTATGATGTCGAACATTCGAGAAAGGTCTAGGCTAGGCAAGACGGCATTTGGAAGGATCCCGACCAGTCTCGTACTGGGTAGTAGGTACCTACCGAATATTCGGGAGTCCTTGACGGCCGGTATATAAGGAGCCCGGGAATGCGACCGAGTTGGAGTTTAATTTGGGAAAGCGACGAGTAAACATCGAAGCGAAAACTGCGACAAGAAGATTTTGGAGTGCGATATAAGTGTTTGTGTACTGAGTGTTGTAACGTAAAGTGTGTAAAATAAATCCAACTCTACTTCATCGGTTTAGAAGTGCATTTCAATCTAGATCCCACACCCCTAGAACGTAACATTTGGTGTCAGAAGTGGGATTGAAAATGCCGATTACTCCGCGAGAAGAAGAGAAGGAGGGGATGCAGACCCGAAGCCGCACCGCTGCTGGAGACTCTGCGGGCACCGCCGGAACGTCAGACACAGCGGTACCAGCTTCAAGGACGCCGGAGATAGACGTCAACGCCATTCTGATCCTCCTGAAAGAACAGGCTAGAAGGCAGGAGGAACAAGCCAAAATCCTGCAACAAGAGCTACGGGTTCAGCAGGAGAAACAAGCCAAAATCCTGCAACAAGAGCTACGGGTTCAGCAGGAGGAACAAGCCAAAATCCTGCAACAAGAGCTACGGGTTCAGCAGGAGGAACAGACCAGAAGGCAGGAGGAACAGGCTAGATGGCACGAGGAACAAGCCAAAATTTTGCAGCAAGAGCTACGGGACCAGAAAGAAGTCCTCCGTGAGGTACACGAAGTAGCTGCAGAATGGAAAAAGGAGATGGCTGAGGTGCAAGACAAAATTGTGGGCGTTGAAATTAAAGTTGAAAACCACGAGAAGCGCCTAAATGGACTGAACGAAAAAGTGGAGGGCCAGGAGAATCGCCTCCAGAAGTTGGAGATCAAAGTGGCCAACGGCACCACCAGTGTATCAGGTGCACCAGCCACAGGAGGTGAAAAGTTAAAGGTACCTCCATTCGATGGTACCTCTTCGTGGGCCGCATACAAGCTCCAATTCGAGATGGTTGCCGAAGCGAATGGCTGGAGCAAGGACTATGCTAAAACGGCACTGAGTTTGGCGCTGCGGGACGAAGCTCTCACTGTTCTGGAAGCGTTAGGAAAGGAGAAGACATACGACCGTCTTCTTGAAGCTTTAGAGGCACGCTTCGGTGACAGCCATCTAGAGCACGTTTACAGAGCTCAGCTAAAGAATAGGACTCAGGGGCATAATGAGTCGTTACAAAAGTGGGCACTTGAGATAGAGAAGCTCGTCCGGAAGGCGTACCAAGGTTCCGCAGCGACTTTCATCGATGGAACGCTGGTACAGGCATTCATAGATGGGATTCGGGACTTTGAAGTGAGGGCTGCTGTACGGCTGGGACACCATGGGACCTTGAAGGATGCGCTCGCCTTTGCCCTGGAGGTGGAAGCTGTACGCCAAGACTCAACAAAATCCTTTAGGGTGCGCGAAGTTGCGGCCAGGGAGCCGATTGCTCCACCTCGAGAAACTGGGCCTCGATGCTACAACTGCGGGGAAAGAGGACACATACAATCAGGCTGCCCAAAAAGATCTTGGAGGCAACGGGACTCGGACCGAACGGAGAGGCCAGCAAGCTCTGATAGTTCAGAGCGGCAGGCCAGCGAGAAGGTGAAGACCAGATACGACCGGAAGTCTAACCAGACGAGGTTTGAGGAAGGATCATTCGTGTGGCTACATAACCCTATGCGTCGAAAAGGAAAGTCACCGAAATTGTCGCCGAGTTGGGAAGGGCCGTACAAAGTAGTCACAAGGATCAACGACGTCACTTATCGGATACAGCGCAACGCACGTAGCCCCTGTAAGATTGTTCATGTTGATCGGTTGGCCAAGTACCATGGAACGAATGATGCTCGGGACGAGCATGTCTAAGGAGGGGGTAGTGTTACGCCGGTGGTGGGCTAGTGCTAAAACTTTGATCGTGTTTTTCCGTGCCTTGGAGGCGTTTTCAGCAGGCTGAAATACCATTTCAGGCCGTTTCAGAGAGTGCTCTAACACATACTAGTTTATCGAAATTTCACCCAAGTTGCCGTTGTTTTCAGGCGCCTGAAACATGTTTTCAGTCCGTTTCAGGCCACCCTCTATCAGATGACGCCATAACCTGAAAACCCGTTTTCAGGCATTTTCAGGACCCCTTATGGGCCTTTGAAGCCCACTTCAGTATATGACGTAGTTTTCAGTAGGAGTGAAAGAGATAGCACGATTAGAGAGAGGCAGCTATACTAAGAACATTCCAGAAAGGTGTGACAGAGACAGCACAAGACAAGGATAGCACTATGATGTCGAACATTCGAGAAAGGTCTAGGCTAGGCAAGACGGCATTTGGAAGGATCCCGACCAGTCTCGTACTGGGTAGTAGGTACCTACCGAATATTCGGGAGTCCTTGACGGCCGGTATATAAGGAGCCCGGGAATGCGACCGAGTTGGAGTTTAATTTGGGAAAGCGACGAGTAAACATCGAAGCGAAAACTGCGACAAGAAGATTTTGGAGTGCGATATAAGTGTTTGTGTACTAAGTGTTGTAACGTAAAGTGTGTAAAATAAATCCAACTCTACTTCATCGGTTTAGAAGTGCATTTCAATCTAGATCCCACACCCCTAGAACGTAACAATATATATATATATATATCCTATTGAGCAGTTGTATTATATATATTTATATATATAAGTAGTCACAGGACAGGACGAACGTGATTTATTCACATTTTATTTTAACCTAACGTTTTGGCCCCTTTTCAGAAATCGTGGTCACAGGTAGACTGACTGCTCAATGGGACTAAGCGTGTGTGTATTTTTTTTACCTCGCCCCCCTACTGCAACAGTTACCAACTTTACTAAATAAAAAAAACGAACTTATGAATTACGTAGCATTATCTTTCTTTCAATTATCGCTTTAATTAGTATTTTGACTGAGGAAACCTAACTGGTTTGTTTTTATGTTAATCAATTACGAAGTATCTTTGTAAGTATACAAACTGCTTCGTTATCAACATATTAATTACAATTATTTCTCACATCAAGTGCTAAGTTTTTGATATAAATTTTATCAGTATGCAAATATCTAGTAAACTACCTATGTGCTTTCCTCGTTTATCTTTAGAAACAAATGCACGTATTATGCAACACACAGTATGACATAGTATTCTGTTTGATAACTGGCCCGAACGAGCGGCCATATGCTCAGAGAGCAGTGCAAAGATGCATTGTCGTATTGTTGCTTGTATCTCTCAAAGTCATAGCAATATAGAAACCCAGCGTCTGTACAGCGCTCATATTCAATGTTGAGTGGCCAATGAACTTGCGTTGAGCAGTATCCAAACAAGCTTTGTTGCTTTATAAAATTATATTTTTCATTACACATGTAACAGCTGGTAATTCCGACAGTGCCCCAATAGTCGACAGTTTTTCAAAAAAGGTTCGCTACAGTTTTCTACTAACATTTGACTTAATATTTTTTATGGCATCATATTTTTGGTTATATTTTGCACAATTATAATGATAACACTCAGTTAACAACTGTTATGGCGTCCAAGGAAAAATTTCTAAAAAGTGTCTAGTTAAATATTTATAAATATCCCAAGTTTAGCTACTGAATTTGATACCTGCATCATCTACTTAAGTTTCATGGTTTGGGAAATCTGTCGACTTTTTTGTAAGTGTGATTATTTTGTTTAAAACTGAAATAAATTTCTTAGCCAATTATAATCTGTAAAATACTTGTTTGTGTCATTAAATAGTAATAATATTGCGTGACATTTATTGGTACCTTAAAAACCCTTGATTGACCCAATACTGGACACAATTCATACGATTTTGTCGGCTATTCGGACACCTGTGATAAACTGAACCTTATACGGTCATAGTATGTTTTTAAATTATTTTATGACTGTAAATATTAAAACTAGCTTAATTTATGTTTTAAAATACAGATAAACTGCGTTCGATTCGAATATAATTAATTGACATCAGACGTTAACATTTATTGAAGAATAAATAAAAACCTTACGGGTGTCGGTTAATAAGGTGTCGGGTTTTGGGACATGATTTTGTGCTAAAAATTTTAGGAACAATATATGTACAATATTTTTTTTGTATGCAATATGAAGTAATGATGTTAAAATTTCCTTTGAATATCAACATGAATTTATCTTTCAAATATTTAACGTCTTATTTTTATCGTCTTGCCAATGGCAAGTAATTGGGATGATGACACCTATCTTAAATATTGTCAAGAACATGGTGTTTAAAAAACATAGCCCCTATGAAGTTAATACAACCAATATATTTCAAAAAAGCTGTAGAAACCAATTTATAAACACACAAAACGCAATAAATATTCGGTCAATTGACTCCGATTTCTGACACGTGACCGTGACGTCACAATCATTTATTACCATACGAAATCTATGGAGACAGACCGTTTTGACAGATAATAAAAAGTATGTCAACGATTGGTGGTGTCGTCTAGCCAATTGTTTCTTCGGTTTACGCGAACAGTAGACATTGAAATGAGACACTTTTTTCGGATTATTTCGCGATTTATTTACTTTTTGTTTTGACCTGACGTTTCGGACCCTTTTCAGCGTCCGTGGTCACAGGTAAACTAAGGTGTTAGTTGTCATTACAAAGCTGCATAGTTTGAAAAAATTGTAAACTACCATCACTCAAAATATGAAGTTACGTTCCGATCCACACAAAATGAGCTAACAGTATCTTGAGGTCTTGCAGTGCGGGGTCGAGCTTGAGTCTTGGCTAAAACAATGCAATGGCAAGTAACAATACAAGATTTTTGTATTTATTTAAAGCTAAAAAACAAAAGGTTGTTTTTTAACAAGCGATGTGGTGGATGGTTGTGGTTTTGTCACTTGGTCGTTAGTTGCAATTGCTGTTATTGTTAACAATCATTGCCGATTTTGTATTCATTTTCACACGACAGACTACTAAGTCTACTTGGTTTTACTAAAATTATGGCACGGCTAGCTTCATCAGTTTTTTAGGCAATATCCCAATTATCTCTATCTTCAGCTTCCTAAATCTACGGCTGCTATAGCTATGTGATCACTTCATCTCATCATAGGTCCTTTCCATCTCGATACGTCTGTTGTCCATCGTTAATAACTGTAACGTGCTACATGGCTAGCTCATCGCCATTTTAAACTTAAACAGTACGCTTAGTTTGGGGTGTCTAATTGTCTGTTAGCCTGGTGTTTTCGAATACATTTTATTTTGTACACAGTTTATTTTTATTTTAGTGTTCCTGTCTTGCAGCCATATGTAAGAGACAGTAGAACGCATGTGTCAATCACAATTGTCTTCAGATGAAGTGGACTCTTTGAGTGACTAGTATTATTTCCAGCTCATACATATTAGCCGATCTACCTTTTCTTCTTCGTTCTGTCACCAAAACAATACTTCTTTTCCAGGGTATTTATTTACGTATTCCAATGTCTTTGCATCGAGTTTAACTGTGTGCTGTGTCGCTGTGTATCATAAATTTTGCGAAAAACGATGTCATCTGCAAACCTGAGGTGACTTAGATTCCGACTACCAATTTCGTTACCTTCGTTTTGCCATTTCAAATGCTTAAAAATATTTTGCAGCACTGCTATGAAAATTGTAGGACAGAGGGTGACATTGTCTCACTCTGAGTAGTATATTTGTAGTTTCCATTTCGTAACAATATACAATATTGTGCACTTTATATAGACTCAAACGGTTATACTAGTATAATCAAACTTCCTCTTACATATTATACATCTTACCTATACCGCTTACATATTAGTGACTGCCTCGTTGGTGTAGTGGCAAAGTTTCTGCCTTACATCCGAGAGGTCCTGGGTTCAAATCCCAGGTCGAGCCAAAACTGTTTCTGAGATTTTCTGTCATGAATTTCTCAAAAACAGCTCGGAGTCGGGAAATTGGCGGTGTTACACCCCCGCGCCTCGGAAATCACGTTAAGCCGTTGGTCCTGCACCTGATATCTCTCCGGTCATGTCGGATTGCCATCTCACCGAACTTTGAGAGTGATGGAACAGTGAGTGCACCTGTGTATTGCGCTCACACTTGTGCACTATAATTATCTCCTGCGTAGTTGGCTGATCTCTGTTGAAATTGGCCTCCGTGGTCGAAATCGACCAGTTATTATTTTATTAGTAAAAACCATATCAAAATAATTTGAATAAGGGCTGAATTTTATGTTACATGAACATAACTTTAATTTAAGTTTTAAAGATCTTTATTCTCACTAAGACTTATTAACTTCACTTACATGAGAACAATGCTTTCAAAACATTTTAATGCATTCGGCCGTCGAGATAACACAATACTGTAGAATTAATAATTTTGTTTCGGTACACAGACACGCACACACTCATACAAAATAAATAATTATTCTATTTACGCGACAAAGTTAGTTTTATAGGCTGGTTAGTAGATTAATATAAGCACTTAAATGAGTGATTCATCCTCAATAATAAACTGAGCTAATTTTGTCTTGAAGACATTGAATGACGTGATATTTTTTATATCTGAGGGTACATTATTGTAAAGCTGCGCTCCTGCATAAGTTATCATCGTCTAACCGTAATTTGTTCGTGGTTTGGGTAAAACCAAGAAGCTGGCGCGTCTAGTGCAGTGGTTGTGAACCTTTTTTCGTTTAGTGAATGTTATATTGGAATGAATATTTGACTCGAGTTTTTTTCGAACAAAAATTATAGTGTTGTAAATATATAGTTTTTTAATATTCATTATTTTTGTTTCGCGATATAGTTTTTTAGTTTCTGTAAGGTAATTATAATTATAAAGCATTTTAATAATTTTACAGGAGCATGGCTGAAAAAATAAGAGGAGCACTCACTTACTAAAAATAAAACATATTAGTATTATGACTTGTGTTTTAACTCTCCTTACCAACATCAGAGTGATAAGACACCATCATGTAATTTCTTTGAGTATTTATCTGATGTAATTTATACAAACAATTCTATAAAATTTAATGAAATCCTTAACTTTAAGTTTTAAGCCATAGAGTCCAAATTAACGCTAAAAATCGTCGAGTTCTGGGACAGTTTGACGAGTGTTGGGACAAATGTGTCGAGTACTCGTACAAATGGCTCTTTTTTTGAATAATTAATTATTTAATTTACTTATAATAATTATCGACAATTTTTTTCATTTACTAAAAAGTTGAATAAATTGTTTACCTTATGATGTAATTGGATTGTGTCTAAATGTATTAGAATTTACGCAACAGCGCTTCAAAGTAAGCAAATTACAGTTTCGCACGAGTATTGGGACGTTTACCTTATCTTTATTTGGCGTTTGTTTCATAACATAAATAACCAAGATCTATAAAAAACACGCTTTTATTGCTAACTAAAGAAGATAAAATAATTTCTGAGTACAAAGAATTTATATTACAGTAGAGTAAAAAGCGTGGGTGCATATATATGTCGTTTTCATACTTTTTTATAATAATACAAATAATAATTCTTTATTTGCATCCAACATGGTATAAATAGATATTCGTTACGATTTGAGTCACATGTTAGGCTACAGGAATAAGCATGCAAATGTTACAAGAAATAAAAGTTACAATTCATTAATTAATCAGATACAATACAAAATGTCCTATTATTATTTTTATATATGATAATATGATACGTCACAATTAAAATAAAATGTCATCATCAAGTACTATCTACTTTTTCCAGTCAAGGAAATCCTTAACGCTGTAGAAATTCTTGTCATTTAGCCACCGAAATAAATGTCTTTTGAATATTGCAACATTTTGAGCTTGTATATCCTTAGGTATACAGTTATAAATTTTGACACACAAAGCCAGGCCACAATAAAGGATGATTTTAACATATACTATACCAAGCATCCCACGCTTTTTATTGTTGTCATTGTAAGTATTAAGTACATATTAAGTACATTGGAAAACCTAAGAGTAATAATTATTTTGATAAAAGCTGCCTCTACTAAAAATAAATCAGTCGTGCGCCCATCCTGCAAGGCTCTTAGAATAGTTGTAACGTTTTTCTGGTTAAAACGATGGCAAAGCCTTCGCAAGTGCATATGCATCTTTATCACAAAAAAATTGGTTGCCTGTAAAGTCGGTATACGCGCGAAAGTTTTACGTGACAACGACTCTGAGTGGTAAAATAATTTTAATGTGAATATTCATTCGAATAACATGAACCGGTGTGTATGCCTATCTCTCTCTCTCTCTCGCTCTGTCTCTCTCGCGCGAAACGTGAGCGGAGCAGCGTAACGCAGTTTCTTGAGGTGTCACCCGGCAAACCAATTTATAAGACGTTGTCACGTGAATAAAACGATTGCTAAGCTTTTGCCATTTAAGGATTATTTACTGTTTTTACTTAAACTTATTTTGAAATGCCAGTACTACACCTGCGTTTGTATGACATGAAAAGGTACATGGGTATACATGATAGGTGATCCTCATCTGAAGCACTTACACAGTCGTTTATCAATTGAATATTTATTAAGAAGGAAGCAATAATAACATCGTTATAATGTGCTTCATAAAGCACTTATCCCAGCATTAATTCCCGTCAGTCCCGACGTAAGCGGCTATAAATCTCTCCGAAGTATCACTAATAGTTATTCAATTTGGCCCAGAGCGGACATGCTATGAACTCCGATCATACACTAAAGGATAAATTTTGCAATGAAAAATTTAATTTTAATAATATTCTCCTTTATATACCTCTATTAATAATTACATCCATACAATAAATATATATTTCACAACAATCACATCAATTCTCTTGTCCCAAGTTAAGCTACGAGGCTTGTGTTATGGGTACTAGACAACGGATAAACATACTTAAATACTTTTTTTTTTTAAATAAATACATATTATACATAGAAAACACCCAGACCAGTACAAACACACATGTTCATGCACACTTATGCTTGTACTGTGCGGGGATCGAACCTTCGACCCTTGGTTTTAGAAGTCCGACCCGTGGACCACTGCACCAAGCGGTCGTCAAAATATTGACATCATAGAAACAAATAATTATTATTATGTCATTTTACTACAATTTAACACAAACAAAACGCTTAAGTGTAGTTGTGTTAACGTCATGCAATATCTAATGTTTAGTAGATCTAAGGATAATAAGTGTGTTAAGCAGATAAGTTAAGTTGACGATCTTATTACTAGTGTTTTAGGAATTTTCCAATGTATTTCTTATTGGATGTTGTGATGAAAGATAAACAGATGCAAAAAAGTTCTAGAGTTAGGAAGCTAAAGGGAAGCGCTTCCTACCGACCGGGTGTCATAGTCGGGTACCAAGGTCCGATTGACATCATCTTGATTTGTCTATCTATATTATTCTTGATCTAAATCTTATATGCCGCAGTTCATGTGCGGTACTAGACTAACAGCGCTGTTTAGCCTATAGAGCCGTATCAGCGCTCGCTTTCGTGCTTGCCAGCGTTAGGCATGCGCTCGTGATGGCAAACGCATCCATACATTATGTATTCCCATATTGTTTTCTTGGGGAGAAATAATAGGAGCAAGATTTACGTGATTTGTTTTTTTTGTTTATAAAAATTGCTTAAGTTTTTCTTTATTTTTATTTATATTTTAGTTCAAGCAACGTTACTTGTATGCATCAATAGAATGGTTTCTGCTGGGAAAATATCAAAATACTGTTCAGTAGCTGAGGGAACAGTTGCTGAACTATAGCCGATAAAGCCAAACTTGATGGCCAAATTTCAAGTCACTTAAGCTACTTTCAAACTGCAACTTCAAAAGCCTTTCCGTAACATACACGAACCTCAAACTATCATAAAAGATTAAAAGTTCATGTGTGGTCCCATCTTATAAGTTGGTATCTGGCATCGAGCCAAGTGGTGAGTTTCGTTTTGTTTCGCTATCCTGTATAGAGGACTACAGTCCCAAGCGCTTTCATCGTTTATTGTATATTTTAAAGCGAATATTCTTGCCAGTTATGACCGTGTGTGTATCGTATGCTCGTTAGCGCCGGATAGATTTGGACGTCACACTCGTGACCATGCATGGTCTGCCAACAATAAAATGTACACCTATTTTAAGCTAGTTTCACTGCCAGGTTACATTTTCGTTTGTTGCAAAGCGATGGAATTATTTGTTCTTTTCAACGGAATACTTTCGGTTGCGTGCTTGCAGGTCAGTGGTATGACATTGAATGCAGAACAATTAGTTAGAACAGTATATTTCTGCTTGGACTTATAGTCTATCATTATAGATTATCAATTAAGTTGGAGTGAATTAAACATTTTGTTAGAATACTTACCTACTCTTTTTACAAGCTTCTTTTTTTTTGATTCTCTGACAAATGTGACTAAAATGTCTGATCATAGGTCATGCAATATAATCTTCTGTCTGTAACTAGGGACAGTAAATGATCAAGAATCGATGGCAAAAGTATCGTGGCTACGTACCGTACTACGAACTGTTACATCTGTTTGCTTACACAACTAACTTCATCCATCCCTGTAGTTATAACCGATACTCAATAATGAAAACATGGCGGCATTAGTATCTAGTTGGCCGAGTTATGATGCCTCTCGGTAGCAGAGTAAATAGTCCAGAACTAGCCCGGAGTCGTTTTGGCCGGTCGCCAGTGGCGCGATGTTAGAACTAAGTAGGGGAGCGAGGGGCTTGTTGTAACAGTTTTCATGAAAACTCATATATCTTGAGATCTATTGATTACATTTCTACTAAATAAAGATGAATGGATACTGTAACTTTTCCTCTACCAAATCAAGTAAAAATAATACTATAACTATTGGTCATTATTTTCCTATCAATTATTTTCTAGAAGAAGTGCGGTGTTACAACTTACCTCGTGCTTGGGGCAAGTTGTAACGTCCACCGGGGCAAGTAGTAACGACAAAAAAAACTACAACGATACCTCTAATCTTTTATTTTTTGTTTATTTTTAACAAAATTGACATCTTTCTAAAGTAAGTATTATGTAATTCTTATCAAAAATCAACTCAAATACACTTTTTCAATAATCAACACTTAAAAATTAACAGTTTTATTTAGTTAAACACTACTTATAATCATCATGGCACTTTTCAATCTCAGTTAGTAGTTCAGTTTTTTACTTCTAAGGTATGCTTTGAACATATCTCTTCTTAATAGCTATCTAACAAAGTGCTAAACTTATGTAAGAATCAACATTTGGTGGATTTCATTATGATTAAATTCCGACTTCATCTGAGCTACAATTAATCCAAATAAAGACATAATGTCTCCTTTAACACATACTATATGTGACCACCACTTACAAATAATACACTCTATCCAATCTTCTTTCTTTGTATCTTTGTAAGCTTCACAACATACCAGACAATACCACTCTTGTGTTTTTGATTCTGAATCTGAACATAAGATCTTTATTTAGCTCTGCCCACTCCAGTTTTATTATTGGTTGATTTATATACCTCTGACTATATATTATTATGCTCTGACTTTCTTTTATATACCCTTATTTTAAGACTGAGGAAAAAAGTAGATATCTACATCATAACTTGGGGCATGTTGTAACAAGTTACATTTTGTTACAACTAACCCCACAGTATGATTTTTAACATTTATTTAGATAACTTTTGAAATAATTTAGTAATCATAAAACTGTTACACATTATCTGAGATAGATAAATTTAAATGGAAATAAGATGTAGAAAATTTGAAATAAGTCGATATTGAAAACGCAAACCAAAATTTTACGACAGTACAATTTTATATTACCTGGCAGAAATGAAGCGTGTGCACACTGTCGCTCACTGCGCCGGCCAGTGGAACAGTAGCTATGAAAACATGATGCGGTGCGGTTTATAGGTTATATCGAGTCAAAGAAATACGTTAATAACGTTTAAGATCCTGGTGTAAAGAGCCTGTTACTACTTACCCCTGTAACAATAAGCCCCGCGCTCCCCTACATGATAAAGTTGATGGAATCAGGCGTTACTTTGCGGAAATCCATGACTAAAGCTGAAAAAGATGATTATTTTGCTTTAAATTTCCACGAAAACGGCGCCAGCGCAGGAACCAAAATACATCCAACTGTAATCACCTGAAAAGGTAAAGTTGGTACTTCCCGTTCTACCTTGTCAGGTGATTACAGTTGGATGTATTTTGAAAAGGTAGAACGTCTACTTCCCGTTCTACCTTTTCAGGTGATTACAGTTGGATGTATTTTGGTTCCTGCGCTGGCGCCGTTTGCGTGGAAATTTAAAGCAAAATAATCATCTTTTTCAGCTTTACATGATAAAGGACAAACAGATCGGATACCTAGTGCTCAGATAGTAATAACATAAATAATAAATTGTATTTATTTTCTTTCTCAAAAAAGCCTCAATAAAATCAATAAAGTATCTTACATTACATGCATTATAGTATTACAAGATTGTGAAGGACTGGTGCCTGAAATAGGTTCAAACAAACCTGTTCTGCAGGTCACCAGGCCACCCTCGCAGGTAATACAACTAAATAAAATATAACATAATATTTATTATTAGGTCCTTACATATGAACTTGGCGTTTTGTCGTACTGGCCACTTTGATCACAAATTTTTCCTATTTGGTTAGGAATTCGAAATTCAAATTTATACAGCTATTTCCACATGTAGTTGTGTTTCGTAAACCGTCATTCATTTGTTTTTTTACTTATCTTTTTTCTGTTTGCATCGCTCAATTTACAAAATGGAAAATTTGAAATATCGCGTTATTTACGAGTACGAGTTCCACCGTGGCACCAGTGCTGCGGAAACGGCTCGAAGGGTTAATGATGTGTATGGCGGTTGTGTCGCAAAAGAAAACACAGTGCGTTTTTGGTTCCAACGTTTTCGTTCTGGAAATTTCGACCTGCAAAACAAGCCCCGTGGACGGCCGGAGACCCAAGTTGATAATGAAGAATTGAAGGCTATTGTGGAAGCGGATCCATCGCAAACCACGTCCGAGTTAGCTGCAGGCTTTGGCGTTAGTGATAAAGCTGTTTTAATCCACTTGAAGCAAATTGGGAAGATTAAAAAACTTGAAAGGTGGGTTCCTCACGAATTGAGTGAAGCAAACCGGCAAACGCGCGTCAACTGCTGCGTTACATTACTTGACCGGCACAATAACGAAGGGATTTTAAATCGAATCATTACCTGTGATGAAAAGTGGATTCTCTACGATAATCGGAAGCGCTCATCGCAATGGCTGGACCCTGGCAAGCCAGCCAAAGCCTGCTCCAAGCGAAAGTTGACCAATAAAAAGTTACTTGTAAGCGTTTGGTGGACTAGCGCCGGTGTCGTTCATTACAGTTTTCTCAAATCTGGCCAGACAATTACGGCAGATATCTATTGTCAGCAATTGCAAACCATGATGGAAAAGCTAGTTGCTAAACAACCAAGGCTGGTCAATCGCTCTACGCCACTGCTGCTTCACGACAACGCTAGACCACACACTGCACAACAGACGGCTAGCAAATTAGAAGAACTTCAATTGGAATCTCTAAGGCATCCACCGTACTCCCCGGACCTTGCTCCAACAGATTACCATTTTTTTCGAAATTTGGATAACTTCTTGCAAGGGAAAAAGTTCAACTCAGATGGGGCAGTCCAAGTCGCCTTCAAAGATTTTATTGATTCCCGTTCGAATGGTTTTTTTAGTAAAGGGATCAATGAACTACCTATGAGATGGCAAAAGTGCATAGATTACAATGGCTCATACTTTGATTAAATAAATATGCTATATAAAAAAATTTCGACTTTTTGTTCCTCCCATACAAAACGCCAATTTCATAGGTAAGGACCTAATATTTAACATATTTGTGGAAAGCATGTAACATCATGTGTTTGTGATATGGTGATGATGATGATGATGATGTGTGTGTGTTTGAGCTGTGTATAAGCGTGAGTATGTGTAAAAGCGTGAGTAAAATTAATAAAATTAGATGAAACACTATTACGTCTATAGATGACCATTATTTAATGCTCTTAATATTGAGCCAGTGAAGATGGTAAAATATAGTTAAATAATTAGGCTCGTTACAAGACAGATATGATCCATCCTCAACCACATCGTTACTTACCATCAAATGAGATTGT
Organism: Pyrausta despicata; assembly: GCA_963921415.1. Classification (NCBI taxonomy): domain Eukaryota; kingdom Metazoa; phylum Arthropoda; class Insecta; order Lepidoptera; family Crambidae; genus Pyrausta; species Pyrausta despicata. The sequence goes on along the minus strand of OY992850.1, from coordinate 541,483 downwards.
GGCCAAATGTACGGATAACACAAAATAATAAAATCGGTTGTCTGTAAAGTATGTTTACTGAACGATAGTTGAACGTGACAACGTCTTTGTCACGTTGCCTCTTTGTCGCTCGTTCCGCGCTCTCGCTTGCACTTCAAGCCTTGAATGGAACGCCTCAGAGCGAGGTAACGCCGCATGCGTCATGTTTGTTGGTGCGTGCAGCCGGCTCCATCGAATTATAAGACGTTGTCACGTCAAAAATTGGTAACGTTGTTTCTCGTAACTTTTTTGTGTAGGTGTAGGTAACACCTAATAGAATGTTCAAACAAGGTTCGATTTTTTCCTAATCGAATGTTTACTCGTAATATGAGGTTTGAAGTGATCATCGTAAGTTGCAAATATGCAATCTCCGGGCCCTGATCTTTGATATTGGGCCTAGATCTTTGTGCAAAACATCTAAACGCGATCTTGTTTTCATTTGAAAGAGATCTTTCAAACTGTTCTATTCAGAACTATTTCTTTTTGATTGACGATCTACATGTTTCTGTTTGAAATTAGCCACTGTATTGGTGTTGGTGCCTACTTCGTGCTTCTTCTATTCACCTAGTAAGTACGTACTCCAATAGCAGTACTTGAATAAGGGCCCGTTCGATTTTGAACTGATTGTGTATTGAATATGCTCATGTTTTGCACAACAATAAACTGCCTGTAGATTTGACGATTACAACAGCACAATGATTTTGATCTAAATTCAAATTCAAAGTTGAGGGTTTCAAAGTTCAATCCGTTAAACTGGGTTATCTTTGGTGTATATTATTTTGACATTATTTAAATAAAATGAAATCAATAATATAATAAAATTTAAGTTTGCTTCTTATATTTTATTTTTATTTATTTATTTTAGGACAGCCAACAAAGCATACACTTCACAGTCACTTATAACAATTTTATAAACCTGATTTTAAAAATTTTGTGAATAAATTTACTAGAAAATAGCATAAGTGGTTTGCACTAAAACAAACTCTTCCATTTTTCATTCAAACCATTCTTTTAAAATAGTACAAAGCTTACCTTCTCAATTTGATGCAATCCAGAAACGAGACTTTCAGTAAATCTACGCCTGGTAATTAGCTTAATACTCATTACACAGATTTTCTTGTAGATTATGAACCGTGATTATGACGAGACGACAAAATTCAAACGTAACCTAATTTCGGAAATCCGATCCTTAGACGTCTATTATTAAACTCGGGAGCAAAGACGAGAATTGACAAACCAGAGCAGGCAATTACAATTACCTTATGTGCTACAATAAATCATATCAAAAATGTATGTTTTACGACCACTTTGGTGTAATGATCAAGAAGTTGAATATTAAACAAGAGGTCGCGGGTTTGATCCCCGCGCTGTACAAACATTTGTGTGCATCAACACGTCTGTTTGTACTGGTCTGGGTGTTATATGTATTTATTTAAGTTTATTTGTAATACCACTGTTGATTCTGATATCTGTCTGTAACACAAGTGCTTAGAGCTACTTACCACGGAGTCAGTCAATGTATGTGATTTGTTTATCAAGCAAGCTGTTACGAAATGAACTACAAGCTTGGTTCTCACTATAAGTGAACCTTCAGTTCCGTATCCGGTCCGTGTCAGTTTCGTATGCATTCGCGGCGTCCATTTAAAAAAAAAAAAAATTTTATAGTCGTATCTCCAGTGACATCACTAACCGTTACGTTCCCGAAAAGTGAAAACACTGCCGTAACTGGAACTTCTCTTTATAAGTGTGAATAAGGTTCAGTCACAGGCCATTTACACATAAGTGTAACAAACTTAAGATGAAACTCGCTAGACGTCGTCTAACAAACTATAACAGATAAGACGGACGCCTGAGAACGACGGCAAATATTTGCAATGGAGGATCGTCGCAACCCGACCCTCGATCTTACTCCGTCAGAGACGTCCTTTTTTTAAGTTCCAAATAATGCAACGCGTATGTGTAACAAGGATAGTGGAAAACGGATGATACAAAGTTTGCTGCAGAATCTTCCCTCATGCCACCACCACTATGCTCGTAAGATGGCAAAATGCTAGCGTCTGAGCGAATGTTTTGAAACGTCTCCGGAAAAATATCATTCTGTTGAATTTTTACTTAGGTGTTGGAATAGGTATGGGTATATATATCATTTTTTAAAAAATTACCTGAAAATTTAATTTCATTGCCTTTAGATAAATTTAAAACATTGGTAAAAGATGTATTATTGTCGAAAAGATATTATAAAATTGATGATTATATAAATGTCAAAGAATATGGAAATGTTTCAATGTAAACAATTACAATTATTGTTAATCAAATTTAAAAAGAGGCAATGACAATAGTAACTGAGTTTCTTGCGCCGCTTCTTCTCAGCACTGGCCCAAATTGTCCCGAAGCGGTGGTAGGGTTAATTTATATGTTGGGACGTGTAAAAGTGCTACTTGTTAGTCTACTTACAAAAAATAGATAAATTGATTTTATTGGTTTATTGATTGAATAAGATGTGGCAATGCAAAATAGCAGGATACTTGTCTTTGACCGTTCACATCTTTGTGAACCCTTAGCCATGGTTATTTCTTAAAGTATTAGTACCACAACGAACACTAAAGCGCACCGAAATATGGTATCTTCGTTTCAAAACATCCGATTCATGTTTGCTGTTAAAGTAGAACGTTTTGGTTGGAAATCCATCGAAAACGAGCCGCGGAGATAAGTGAACGATCCATTTGAATTTCAATGAGCGAGATAGATCATCGCGCCGCCTGTTTGCCGGTATTTATTCAAATGACTGAGCCGTGTCGAGTGAGCCTAAGCAAATGATTTCTCGTTGTTTTAATAATTGTTAACATTTTTTTTGCTTGTTTAGTTACATTCTCCCTTTTAAGATACAGGGGCATCATCATTGGCCACAGCATTTTTGCAGATGATTGTTGCAGCGTCACGGGGGTATATTTTGGGGGGTGCAACGTCTTCGGTGACTACGAAGTCCGATGGCAGCACGACACCTCTTGCCACACCTGTCACAGACGAATCGAGAGTCGCGGCACTGCGTTGAAATCTCTTCCTCTGTAGTTATCCCAGCCAGGCCTCATCATGCCATGGGCTATAATATTCATCAAAGGTAGCATTCGGATCAACGCGACCGCGAGACCGCAATTCGTGACATCATGTCATTTTGAAGGCTACATTCAAAAGTGAGTCAAGATCCTAACTTTACTTTTATCTTACGGAAAAAGATTTCGCCGCCTCTCCGATCTTTAAGAGTTATACAGCATAGGAGCAATTGTATATTTATGAAGAAGAAGAAGAAGAAGAAATATATATCCCACCAAAACATTTTCATGTAAAATTTTGCAAGACGAGTCCATATGACTCGCACTGTCAAAAAGTTATCAGATCTCATGTGGAGCCAAGCTTCTAACACTACACGCCCTAACTCTACAAGGCCTAACTTCACAAACTCTACACCTTAGTCAAAATATGTGGCTTGGCCATTTCGCTACATTCACATCGGCGTAAGGTGAAAAATCAATTCACTGTTCATTACTTTTGTGTTATACAATAGTTCTTGTAGTAACGAACGGCCAAGCCACATATTTTGACTAAGGTGTAGAGTTTGTGAAGTTAGGCCTTGTAGAGTTAGGGCGTGTAGTGTTAGAAGCTTGGCTCTACATGAGATCTGATAACTTTTTGACAGTGCGAGTCATATGGGCTCGTCTTGGCAACATTTTACATGAAAATGTTTTTGGTGCGATTTCATTTCTTTTTGTAAGTTGTTTGTAATAAAAAAAAAAATATTTTTTTCTTCTTTTTTTGGGGTGTATTTCTTGCACATCAGAGACGCCTTTTTTTATAGCCCACTCTCTATCTTTGCCTTTTTTGTTTTTAAATTGATTGATACTTTGTCTCAACCCCCTGGTCTCATACAAACTCCCATCCCCTAGTTTAAGGGGTTGGGGATGAAAGTTACAAGTTTTATAATTTTTTTGTTGTTTGTGTGCTAATACTAGCTTACATATTAAAATTTCAGCTTTCTAGGACATTAGGAAATACCTTAATAATTTTGATGATCATCAGTTAGTCAGTGACGAAATCAGCGTTTTTGACGTGACAACGTCTTATAAATTGGTTTGCCGGGTGACACCTCAAGAAACTGCGTTACGCTCGCGTTTCGCGCGAGAGAGACAGAGCGAGAGAGAGAGAGAGAGAGAGATAGGCATACACACCGGTTCATGTTATACGAATGAATATTCACATTAAAATTATTTTACCACTCAGAGTCGTTGTCACGTAAAACTTTCGCGCGTATACCGACTTTACAGGCAACCAATTTTTTAGATATAAATAAAATCTGAAGTATAAAAGCTAATGTAATTAAAACTTAATATGTTCAATAAGTCCGCTATTGACAATATATCCCGAAAATTTTGTTGATCTAGCATAATCCAAACCCAAGTTATGAGGGTTCAAAAAAACGACGGAGCGCTTCGAGAAAAGGTAGGTAGTGCCCGTGCGCTTCGCTTGGCTCGTCTTGGCGGGGGCACTACCGTGCCCCCAGATTTGGCACATATTACAATACAACATAGTAAAAATTAAAACTAAAACTAAGCAAACCAAAAAAAATGAATGTAATAGAATGACCAAATTGGTCCCCACTCAGCATTATTGCCACGGCAAGCCATAGCGCTGGTTTTTTGTGGGAACCACTGAGGTTTGGAGATGTCACCACCCGACCAAACAAACATTAACATATTTATAATATTATTTATTTATGCATTATCACACGTAAGAACTATTCTGAACGCATCGATGAATCCATTAAGTATAACCAATTTTTGGAATAGTTGTGTGTATCCAGTTTTTTGGGACGGCTCCTTCGTTTTTCCATATTCGCAAAGATTGCTAAAACGTCACGTATTCAGGCGGAGAATTCAATGTGTGTCCTCGACTCAGTATTCATATATACAGAGATATTACAAAATCTACGGCATGATTCCGAACGCGGATTACTTAACGTGCTCAGAGCATCTGCCTTAAGGAATAAGTTGTGCTAGGGAATAAATGATTTTTAAGTGAAATACATACTCAAATGCCGATGCGTCTGAGTAGGTAAGTTCTGTTGCAAAATACTTTTTCTAGAAGATACCTGCTTACTAAGTTATTCTTATTCATAAGGTATCCTATCTATCTATAAAAGTGGCTATAAAGGGAAATAATAACCTGGCCTAACTTAACCTTTTGACAAGATATAGACCTATTAAAGATGTGTTCCACATGAAAATTGTAAAGATACTTCAAACGATTGTTAGTTATTGTTAGCTAAAAGATATGTTCCTTATTATATCTGACTCAGAATAAATCCATAACAGGTGTACCTACTTACTTTGGTAGTTCTCCGTAACTTTTGTCAAGCATTTAATAATGCGCCCAATTCTTGGAACACCGTAAATATTTTGGATACTTTGTGCTCAGAAAATGTGTTTATTTCGGAAATTGAGCAGGAAATAGCTAATAGTACTTTATCGAAATATTAAATCAAAAATATTGAATCAAAATAACAGTATTTTGAGTGGGTTCAAGAAAGTTATTCGGTAGGAACGGTTTTTTATGTATAAATTTTTTCATTTATATTTTTTTCTTATTTGGTTCTAGTTGTCCATACTAATTTTATTTTGATCTAAAAGTTTCTAAAGGCAGATGTTAACTGATTATCACTAAGATTGCAAGAGTACTCCTTACCTTTCTTTTCTAAGATATGTCTAGATTATAATACCAATAAAAATATAATAGCAAAAAATACTGTCTAATTGATAAACTTCTTTAAAGTCAGTTAAAAAAGAATTTATCGACCAAAATGACTTATTACGTTCCATCAGCCTACCTACCTACTTATTTATCTACTGTTCAAAAGCGCTTTCTAAAGCGCGTATTCCATTAAGAATTTATCTCTGACCCAGAATCTCTTTCTTGGCTTGTCAAATGTCCTATTTCTTAAAGTAAATTCGACTGAAATAAGCAGCATTTGTTATAACGAAATCACATTGTTACAGATCGAGTAGATACAGAGGGACCGAGTGGCTCTGCCCTCCCCTCTGAGGCGGCGAAAGCGACTTTGTGACGAAAAGGTGAGTCCTAATACCATAGTATTATATTGGGTTGTACATTAATTTCTACCTACTTACCCGCATTTTGATTTCTGTATAAAACCTTTAAAATTTATGTATCGTGAATCACGCAATCATTTGTTCTAATTCCCGTGGGTTGGCGGGTAGAAGATAGTATGATAAATATCAATAAGTTATAGCCAGAAATAAATAATCAGTTATATGAAAACTTTAAAAAAATCCTAGCGTGTTGTTAGAACACATTTTTTTTTATTGTTATAAAATTCACAGCTCTTATTACAAAAATTAAGCTTATCTTACATGCTAAACTTACAGCCAATAACGAATTTACATTATATAAATTTTGACCCGACCTTAAAATAACTATCGTCAACCAAAAGTAATTGCGTGCAATATCTAGCATGCAATACTTAGCTTGCAGTTAAGAAGTGAGTAATATCTGCAGAACCAGCGGGCCTGCAGACAGAGTTTTTTTTATTTATTATTTGTATGAAAACCAACAGCGCTTACATAAATATTAACAAACAGAACTTAACCAATATTAAGGCAAATAATAGGCTTTCCATAAGTTATAAAAAACATATGTTGTCGGATGAAGAATAATAAATAAATAATTTTTGATTTCTGTACATTGAATAATTAACCAAGGCAAAGACGAAAACAGTATAAGGTAAACGCCAGACAATTGTTATAAGGATCGAACAACTTGCTCACTACGCCATTATACATGATACGCCGAGATCGCCAAATTTAAAGAAAATAGAATAAAGATAAAGTTTTTTAATGTGCAGGTGAGGTTGACTTGAATTTTTAAGATGTTGTTTAAAATCCCTTACATCCTAAAGATAAAGATAGAGTAGAAAAAAAATATAGAATAAAGAACCGACTACGGGCACTTATACTTCCTCTTGCTCGTTCGCCACCTGTTTGCTATCATTTATCTTCCTTAATATGAAACCACTATTTGAAGGCTCATGGTGACAACGTAACATTTTATCAAAGAGCATTAATAGTAATTTTCCAGTTTGCGGCAAATAATTATACAAGGGAACAATGGTGTTTGCGCGCGTTACGCGTCCGCCTGCGCGCCGCTCGCCAAGCAGATCAGACTACTCACACATTCGACGATAACTTTGTGCAGTGTCCACATGTCGGACTTCTAAAACCAAGGGTCGCGGGTTCGATCTCCGCACAGTACAAACATAAGTGTGCATGAACATGTGTGTTTGTACTGGTCTGTGTGTTTTCGATGTATAATGTTTATTTATTTACAAAAAAAAAGTATTTAAGTAGATTTATCCGTTGTCTAGTATCCATAACACAAGCCTCGTAGCTTAATTTGGGACTAAAGAATTGGTGTGGCTGTTGTGAAATATTTATAATAATTATTATTATTATTGAAACCAATCTTTACTCAAATATTTTGTTTAGTTACTACTAGGTTTGATCGATATGGTGTCCTCTTTTACGGGAATTATTTTGCACTTTATTTACATTTCATTTCCTGCTTTAAACAACGATAGTGATGTATTCCTCCTTTTTATTATCTAAGACATTAAAACTGCTTGGGGCTATAGACGTTGGGTGTTTGTTCTCACCGGTCTATGGTAAGTAATTCAGTATTGTTGTATGAAACCTATTAAGTAATAGTCGAAGGTAACTGAGAAATTCAATTCAAACTATAACTACTGACGCTGTTCTTCTATATGTGTTTTTTAATCGTTTCAACGAACACACCAATTACCTAGCCCCAAATTAAGCGTTAGCTTGTGCTATGGTGGCTAGAATAACGGATAGAAATACTTAAATACATTTATAAACACCCATGACTCAGGTGCAAATGCTCGTGCTCATCACACAAACATTTGCCCCTAGCAGAATTCGAACCCGCGACAGCCGGTTTTGTAGTCTGGACCTCAGACCACTAGACCAAAGCTGTCGTCAAAGCTTGAAGGCATAGGATTTTTTTACGTCAGATGCTAGTTGATGTAACTGTGAAAGCTCCTTGGAGTCTATTACACGGTGGTTGCGTCCACTGCTCCCTAAAAACTTTTTCACGAAGCCGAGACACCAATTAGTCCAGATTTATCGCCGGCGGCATCCATTGTCTGCCCGATACACTCCGTTCCAACTACGAGGCCCACGGGCTCCGACGGAACTAACATCCATCGTCCTTAACCCCAAGATATAGTTCTCAATTTTCAATTAGTGCGACACCCACGACGCGGCTAAGAAGGCGTTATTCGTAATAGATTGTTTGTTATGTACCCGAAGGCTGCCCGATGAGACGGTAAACACTTGATAGTGGTGATTATCGCTCGCTATTTTGTAACAGACCATTGTTCCGATAGCCTTGGTGGAAATAGTGGATTTGTAGTTAATTGAAATTCAAATTATCTGGAATTGACTGGAATCGGTTTTCAGATATCGCTCCGAGTGAATAGGCAACGTGAACGGTGCTTCAGAATTTCCGTTAAGTACGGTGTTAGGTATCACAAATGATTTAATTGGAAACGTGTGGATGTCTAATGCTGGTATTGTGTTGGCAGTTTGTAAGAGTCCTTTGCCAACATAATCGAGTGCAACGCCGTTTGTCATTAGCTCTTGTGATCTCGCGTAGATTAGCGGCACAAATAGGGCTCGGTGCGGAATAATTGAGTGATTTCAGGGCTTTCAAAGTAGGGCGCCTTAGCTCGTGAAATTGGAATTTGTGCGACTTGTGAGCGCGTCTCTAGCGCGTGTGCAGTTCATTTTAATTTGCTAGTTTATCATGACATGAAACAAAAACAATGGCAATGACAAAATTATTAAATGGTTGTAAAAGTCTATCAGTCCTGCCCAAATCTTAATTAATTAATTTAAGCTTTATTGCACAATAAAACGTTGTACAAAAGGTGGACTTAACGCCGTAGGGCATTCTCTACCAGTCATACCTATGGGCTAAGCAGAAATGATAAGTGCGACAAAATAAATAAAAGAGAAAACACAAAATAATAATATCAATAATATGACAAATGAGATTAAATATAAAATATAAAATCTATATACAGGGTTACAGGAAGAAAAATATATTTTTTTAATTTGTACTTATTTTTTTAAGTTTCGATCGTCTACAACGACCTATTTAGTTAACTTACGTGCAGTTTTAGTCATTGAGGTCATTAAGCATCTCATTCTTCATGTAAAAAACCAAAAAAATAATCATAAGAGTCAAAAAAAATCAAAATATTCAATTCAATAGCCGAAAAAATGGGCATTTTCATAAAAAAATTTAAACTCGAAAATCTCGAAAACGGTTAAGTTTAGGATGGGGGGTTCTATAGTAAAATCATTCAGAAATGATGTACTACACGCCCTTAACGGATCTAGGTCGACTTTTCCTGTAACCCTGTATAACCTCTATGTAACAGACTTTACTTCTATTTTCAAGCATTTTGACATATATCTTAAAACTATAAAATAGGCTTAAAAGTGATATATCTCGGTATAGTTCGTAAATAACTTACTACAACTACACTATTAGAGGAAAGAATTTCAAGTTAACTTTAAATATGTATGTTTACTGGTTACGGAAAGCCATTAATAATAATAATAATAAATAAATATTTCACAACAATCACACCAATTCTCTAGTCCCAAAGTAAGCTACGAGGCTTGTGTTATGGGTACTAGACAACGGATAAACATACTTAATTTTTTTTTTGTAAATAAATACATATTATACATAGAAAACACCCAGACCAGTACAAACACACATATTCATGCACACATATGCTTGTACTGTGCGGGGATCGAACCCGCGACCCTTGGTTATAGAAGTCCGACATGTGAACCACTGCACCAAGCGGTCGCCATTTACACGGAAGAGCTCGTACGTGCTACGGCTGCGGCGCTTACACGTTGAATCCGTAATGGAAAACTCATTATCATGCTACTAATAGGAGTGTCCATGAAATCACATTTATAGGTCTAGGCTTAGACCAAGAAAATCGTGTCACACGTTGAGAATGTAATGTCAGAATTAAGGATAAGCTACTCGAATCATGATTAAGGATTCTTCTGGCGTAACTAAGTACTTGATACAAAAAAAGGTATATAATTTTCGTTCAAACTACTCGTATTACGATCTCCAATAACTTTATCTGCGAACTGATATTCGAAATTCATAATTATTAAGTAAGTACTATAGAACTTAACTGTACATTGCTTTCACAACTAATAATAGTCCTCCTGGCCGATTTCGACCACGGCGGCCAATCTCAACATAGATCAGTCAACTGCGCAGGAGATATTATAGTGCACAAGTGTGAGTGCAATACACAGGTGCACTCGCTGTTCCATCACTCTCAACTCAAAGTTCAGTGAGACGGCAATCCGACATGACCGGAGAAAGATCAGGCGCCTGTCTTTACGTGCTTTCCGAGGCACGGGGGTGTAACACCGACAACTTCCCGACTCGAGCTGATTTTGAGAAATTCATGACCGAAAATCTCAGAAATAATTTTGACTCGACCTGGGATACGAACCCAGGACCTCTCGGATGTAAGGCAGAAACATTTGCCACTACACCAACGAGGCAGTCAGTTCACAACAACTTAAAGTACCGTCAAAGTTAAATAGAGAAGTTGTTTTGTAGCGGCAAGTTGAAGGTTATTAACATGCGAGTACAAAGTGCCCCCACATCGTGATTTCCCGTGTTCCGCTGTTATTTACATTACGGTACATTACCAAACCTTTATTAGTTACGAGTGGGTAGTTCGTAATCCGGGGAGGAATTTAATTCGGTCGCGCGGGATCCTAGCGATTTCTACGCTACGATAACGTTTGGGGGTGTGACCTATAGGCGACAAAATGAGATTTATAAAAAGAAAATGTATATTTAGTCACTTAACTCATGAACTCGATGTAGGTTATGGAGTTTATAGCTGTTTGGGTTTTGTCTCCATCACTAAGTAAACATTTTGAACTCGAGCAAAAAGAAGAACAAGTGGAATAACTCCTGACAGTTTATTTTGTTCGCCGCGTTTATAATAAGGCGTTATGTGTTTAACAAAAGCATAATGGGTGTCAATTAAACGAACGTGTCTGAGAATGATAATGTAAAAATATTCTTTGCCTTTCACGAGAATTATCTAAAAGTAAAGATTCTTTCTCTCATGACATGGCGACCGCCTGATTTAGATATGAACTGGAGCAACTTGATATACCAACCGGATTGCCGTCTCACCGAACTTTGAGAGTGATAGAACAGTGAGTGCACCTGTGTATTGCTCTCACACTTGTGCACTATATCTCCTGCGTAGTTGGCTGATCTCTGTTCAGACTGGCCGACGTGGTTGAAATCGGCCAGGGGGACTATAACTATTATTATAATTAATAGGTACACCTATACGTTAAAGAAGTTATTGACATCGATAGATCAAAATGAAATTCGATTTACAGCGCGTTGCAAATGATTTAGCTTGAACTGTTTTCATTACCATAGACAATTAGAGAGCATGTTTCCCCTTGATTTTACCCTGCCATACCAAGGAGTGATTTTCTCAATTGTCTTGGTTGGATATAAAGGAATCGTCTCTGGTCTCATTTGCGGTAACGGGGCAGATTGGAAGTTTAGCGCCGCGTTCTTAAATGTGTAACGGTGCGGCGGCGCCTTCACGGCGATCAGTGTTCAGGTGAAACGAAGCTTCAGTTTTTACAATTAGTTCAGAAACACCTGTTTAAATCTCGCTGTTCGTAGGTTACATCTTTGAAGTTGATAGAGATAGAACATTTTCAATCAATTTGATCACAAAGCAGCTTTTCTAAATATAATACATCACATACATTGATCTGACTCCGTGGTAAGTAGCTGAAGCACTTGTGTTACAGATATCAGAATCAACAGTGGTATTACAAATAAACTTAAATAAATACGTATAACACCTAGACCAGTACAAACAGACATGTTCATGCACACAAATGTTTGTACAGTGTAGTTCAATGTAGTATTATAAAAAAAACAATTAAAACATATGTTTTTTTTTTAATTTTTACAGTGGCCAGCACGTCACATTTAAAACTGTGTTATGCGCTTGTGATACGGGCGATTTTGCGGCAAAATAGGCAGCCTGATTTATTGGCCATTATACTACCAATAAATGAGAAGATTTCCTGCCTAATTAGTGCTAGTATTATTACTTAATTTCACTCATATCAACGGCAAACTTTTTTGTACTATGGCCTATAATACTCTCAGAGTGCAATATAATAACATTAGCTTAGGGCCTGGTTGAGGCTCCCACGATATTGTAGCGCTTCGGGCATGTTTGCCAACGCCGGTGTTGATGATTTTTATACCATTATGCGCAAAAAGACTGCCGTTGTCTTGTTGCATATTCGTGGGAGCAGTAATAGGATCCTAACGATGATCGAGGACGGAATGGACTTTTTTATTTGGGATAGGTTTGCTCTTGACCCAAGACTAAGCACAACGAGGCAAAGACTGAGTCTACGATGGAGCGAGCTCACCTAGAAGATACCTGTTCACGCTAGCTTTGAAGATTCCTAGGTTGTAATTGCAGGAAAACACTCAGTGAGTTCCACTCTTTTGCAGTGCGCATCAGGAATGTAGATGAGAAGTGCTTGGTTCGTATCAGTGGAACATCGACTCTGTTGTTCTCGATAGGTTCACTGCTTTTCATGTTACTAAATGAGCAAAGAAGTGACCCTATCTAGCCTACTTTTGTTATTTTTTTCTCGTACTAAGTTTACCTTACTAAAATAGTTTTTAAGTAAATATATTGTTACTAACAAATGAACTTAATTGATCCGAAATGAAACTACTACTTGTACCTAACCTTGCACTGCGCTTGAAATTGCAAAGCACTCGGACTTAACTAGAGTACTAGCTGACTCAAACGCTTTGAATAAGATTATACCTCAGTTTCCGCTAAGGCCTTCATTAAGGTGTAACACACACTGCCGTAAGGTTTATCCCCGATTTTGCCTCATCCAATTTGTAGAAATCTCTAACAGCGAAACACCTGTAAACGCTCAGCGGAGAAACCTTTCATTTGTTACTTTTACAGCTTTTATGCCAATTTGCTAAAGTAAATTGCGCTTACAAAATTATATTGTACATAGACGACCGCTTGGTGCAGTGGTCCACAGGTCGGACTTCTAAAACCAAGGGTCGCGGGTTCGATCCCCGCACAGTACAAGCATAAGTGTGCATGAACATGTGTGTTTGTACTGGTCTGGGTGTTTTCTATGTATAATATGTATTTAATTACAAAAAAAAAGTAGTTAAGTATGTTTATCCGTTGTCTAGTAGGTACCCATAACACAAGCCTCTTAGCTTAATTTGGGACTAGAGAATTTGTGTGATTGTTGTGAAATATTTATTTATAATATATTTTTTATTAGTTTTTACATATACCAGAAAAAACGTACCTGTACGTAACGTGTAAAAATAGTCCTATGACGGTATCCAGTGGATAAAACGTCAGTTTTATAAATTCTCAGAAAGAGCCTTTTCGCTATTTCCATCAATATAAAAGGACGAAAAGCAATTACAATCATCTACATAAATCTATCCTTTTCAGGGAAGGGTTCAATAAACCTGACCCATACTTTTCAACGTCAATATAATCCATTAGAACGAATGTAGGGTAGTTTCACGGCATTCCCGAGCCGGCTTCAATGGCCTCCGGTCATAATAATATTAGCCATTGAAACTCTCTCAATGTAAACAAATCCAGGTCGATAAGAGCCTTTCGGATAAAACGAACGTTTACATTTATAAATACGATTTAAAATCGACTCGGACCTTACAGGCATTTAAATAAATTTAAAATGGGGTCGACGATATCCCTCATGCTTTGACAGCTAGTATTTGTTCAGCAGGATTTTTTACAGGAGTGGAAATGCTTCTTCTAATAATTTATGCTTTCCACTTTCGACAACAGGTTGTTGCAGGTTCCTGCTAAGGGCAATGTTTGTGTGAAGAGCACGAGCATTTGTGCCTGAGTTATGTGCGTTTATAAATGTATTTGAGTAAGTAACGATAGGTAGCATTGATATTGCTATCGTAATATCTTGCTAGACGTTTTGCCTTAAAAATACTACTAAATAACCTTAATGGTAACTAAAGAGCATACAAATTAACAAAACTCAAGTATCTTATCCGACTTTGTCTCTCGGCACTCAAAATCCAAACAGTGAAAACAAATTTAAATACAGTTAAGGCTTTCTTCTCTCCAGTACTCGTATTCCATGAGATTCTTAACTTACAGGCAGTTAAATTTGTTGGTGTGACGTCTCTTTTGTGCGCAATCACCTTTGTCGTCGCGGAGTGAGTGCCCTGAAGAAAGTCCGGGCTGCTAACTAGTGTTGTAGCGAACAATGCCAATGGTTCCGTCGTGTTGATTGGCGATGACCTTTGTATTTGAGATTGAATAAAATATAATTTAATAGATTATTCAGATATTAAATGTGCTTGTAGTTGCAGCGCTTTGGTAGTGATACCAAAAGTTAAGCAACCGACGGCGCGGTCATGTTTGGGATGGGTGACCATTCTGACCATAAATGTGACGTCTATTTACAAGCATCTCCGTGCTTCGGAAGGCACGTTTACTTGGACCATTGGCTACGTTTTTTTGGACCAATTTATTTTATTTTTGTAACCGTTCTAAAAATAAAATTAATTCATCGAGCCACGTAAAGCAAGACGAAATAGCTATTCTATTGTTATGGTGCCGACAGCATCTTCGCAAGGATCAGCGGGTTAAAGTGACGAAATTAAACTTTATTTATACAAAGTTAAGTCTCCTATCAACTCTCACAAATGTTACATTTTATTCGAAAAGACTCAACGCAAATATCATTCCTATTAACACGTTCTCCAAAAATATTATTCCGTTATTAGTTTAATGCGGTAACAATCGCCTTCCGACCCTCATAAATCCAGTGCCGGTATTAGATCTATATCTACTATATCTTTACCAACTCCAGATACAGATTTCCATTACAAGTAGACCTTTTTTAAACCCAACAAAGTATGCATAAAGAGGTCTTACTTCAGTGGATTTGTTCATCAGTCCTGGACATTGGGACTGGGTCCTCCGTTTTTGTAGAGGACGGCTCTTCGGCGCCCTTCCCCGTGACATTGTTACCTAATCGGCTTAAGATTTGTAGACTTACGCAACGAAAACTTCCCTGGCTATAATAAGTTTTTGCGAGGGTAACTTGCCAAGTAATAGACTTAGAGTACCTAATCTTTTGTTAGGTCCAATACCATAAGAATAATATGAGCTTTCATTCTGTAGGCCTCACGGTCAGTTTATTATGATAGTAACATAAGACAAAAAAAACGAGAAAATGCGTAAGGAAGGCTAACTTTAGATCCATTTAGCGCCTTAGCGCAAAGATTTTAATGTGTTTAAGCTAAAATGTTATGTCTTAAGTGCTTGAAAAAATGATGTCATTTTTGTGTCTATTCAATCTAACGACCACCGAGTAGAAGGAATAAATGAAATTTAAACGCGAAAAATCTTTCATGAGTTTTTTATAATAGAGACGTTTCGTGGCTTGTTGCCGAGTCTGACCCCGGAAATATTATAGGGCTAAGTGTGCTCGGTGATAGGTACTCATTCCACTCCCGTTGATCGAACGATTACCTTCAGAACACCATACTTTTAATAATAATAATAATAATAGTTCTCCTGGCCGATTTCGACCACGGCGGCCAATCTCAACAGAGATCAGCCAACTACGCAGGAGATATTATAGTGCACAAGTGTGAGCGCAATACACAGGTGCACTCACTGTTCCCTCACCCTCAAAGTTCGGTGAGACGGCAATCCGACATGACCGGAGAGAGATCAGGCGCAGGACTAACGGCTTAACGTGCTTTCCGAGGCACGGGGGTGTAACACCGCCAACTTCCCGACTCCGAGCTGTTTTTGAGAAATTCATTACAGAAAATCTCAGAAACAATATTTGGCTCGACCTGGGATTCGAACCCAGGACCTCTCGGATGTAAGGCAGAAACTTTGCCACTACACCAACGAGGCAGGCACCATACTTTTATTCAATTATCGAACATAAATTGTAATTCACTGAAATCGTATATTATCATAAGTCACATCTGTTTATGTCTGTCTGACAAGACAAAACAAACTGAGCTTATTCCTGTTTGTGATGTCACTATTGTTACCGTGTTTGGTGCAAATAAATATTTAATTTCATAAATTGGGATGATGACACCTGTCTTAAATATTGTCAAGAACATGGTGTTTAAAAACATAGCCCCTATGAAGTTAATACAACCAATATATTTCAAAAAAAGCTGTAGAAATCAATTTTTAAACACACAAAACGCAATAAATATTCGGTCAATTGACTCCGATTTCTGATACATGACCGTATGGAGGCAGACCGTTTTGACAGATAATAAAAAGTATGTCAACGATTGGTGGTGTCGTCTAGCCTATTAAGTAGGTATTTTTAAAAAAGTACTGATTAACTTTGGACCCCATTTGCTCCTGAAAATTGGTCCAGATTACAATGATTTTTTGCGATGGCAATTCCAGTTGCCATCGCAAAAAAAACGGTTCTTCCATTTCGTTTCATTCGAAGCTTTGTGACGTTATATTAATGTGACGTCCTTGTAGTTCTCAATTGATGCTATAATTAAAGCTTATTAAATTGTTTACACTGTGTATTATTTAAGCCTGGAATGGAATCTGTATTATTGGTGATAACTAGGTGGAAAGATTTACAAGTCTTAGCATTGTACCTAAGTAAATAAATAAAAAAAATAAAAATTCTGGTACTCGATCGTTGTGAATGTAATCTACTTTAAAACTCTTACGGACACGACTCATGCAAATGGCAAAGTTTGGATTATATAAGGAAAAAACTGAACACTAATAGAAAAATCAAAAGGTTTTTTTGTTTATACCGTAGTAGCACAGAGTTTGGAAAACTGCAAACTTTGTACATTGCTGGTAGTGGTCTCTACAACATATCAAATATGCAGAATTACAATTTCATTTGTTCAGTTGTTTTTTAGATTCTTCCTTTATAAGGGTGATGTTTCATTATTGGGTCTCTGATTGGATTTAAAATTCAGTGTCTTCGTAAGAAAAACACGCTTTGCTTATAAGTATGACAACGGGAGCTGGGCCGGAGCAGTAGGTAGCTCGTCATCATCAATTCGTGCAAGGGCTTCCATGGTCGTTGACAGTTCAGAGAAACGCAAATGGCAATCCAATGACGTTGTGTTTTCAGAGTCACAACTGTGGGGGTAGATAGTGACTGTGAACGTGACAGGTTCAATTGTATGCGACCTTCTTCAATGGTGATCAGTAAGCAAGTGATTACAAGATTAAAACCTCTCGACTCTGTCCTCGTATGATGACGGGAGTACGATACTAACGCACTGCGTTCACCGCACTTTACAATTTAAATCAACCAAACAGAAATAAGTTCCGATACTACGGAGTCAAATCAGTATCCATAATGTGGCTGGCCAGGAGGACTATTATTATACCTGGGTATAATAATAGTCCTCCTGGCCGATTTCGACCACGGCGGCCAATCTCAACAGAGATCAGCCAACTACGCAGAAGATATTATAGTGCACAAGTGTGAGCGCAATACACATGGACACTCACTGTTCCATCACTCTCAAAGTTCGGTGAGACGGCAATCCGACATGACCGGAGAGAGATCAGGGGCAGGACCAACTATAAGTATATCACTAAATTTGACCGTAGCTAATGACCTCTACAGCATTTTCCTTAAAAAAAGTAGTCAATTTCGCAAAAACGAACCATCTTATATTTAGACCCTGCAACAAACAACAGTTTAAGTGCATGGGTGGGTCTAGTAAACTACCTCCACAAAGGCCTACTCTCGAACCTACAGAAAGCAGTTCTTCCTATGCCTCGAAAGTAGAATAATAGGCACGCGAGCAAACGTGATGCTTGGAATCGAACAACATGCGTGTTATGCGTTCAACCGAAACCATGTAGAGTCGAAACAACTAATCAAGAGAGTACAAAGATAGTCTATGAATTACAGTGGACAAAATGACATTTGGCAATATTAATTTCTTGGGAACCAAGCGGATTATATCGGTGATGTAAATAATAGATATTGATTGAGCCTCGTTCTTTGGCGACCTGTTCGTTTGTTTGTATGTCTGTTATGTAAGCTTTTATACACATTGCACTTCTGCAGCTGGGCACAGGTCTTACCGTAACCATGAGTTGGTACGAGCTTTATTTTGGAAATATTTGTGTCTTCGGTTTACGCGAACAGTAGACATTGAAATGAGACACTTTTACGGATTATTTCGCGATTTATTTACATTTTGTTTTAGCCTGACGTTTCGGACTCTTTTCAGCGTCCGTGGTCACAGGTAGACTTTAAATAAATCGCGAAATAATCCGTAATTAAGTGTCTCATTTCAATGACTTATTTTGGAAAGTTTTTCGAAAGAGCATAATTTTTAGTTTAGAATAGACCCTCGGAGCCGCGCGCTTGCGGGTAGGATTCACGGCCACGGTCGCGGCGACGTTATAAAACCCTTAAACGTTGTATGCCTCTTGGGTGCAATAGACCCTGAAGCTATTTGTATGGTGTTTTAAGCTTTGAGGAAGTAGGAAAATTTCGATGGAGGGAACGTCTTTACTGTTTAATTAAGTAGTAAAAGGTTTTTTTTGTGACGTTTCATCATGTTCACTTTTGTTATAGGTATAACCTATGCTCAGAAAAAGACACAATTCTTCAAATAAAGCAATAATTATATTAACCGGCTAGTAGCATACTTTAGGTCTCACTAGTGTTAACAGAAAACCTTCAGTCTCACTCGTGGTAACACATCGCGGGTCTATTAGACCCGTTATCTTCACATCGAGGTGAATATCCCCACTTTCAGTCTCACTCGTGTTAACACATCGCGGGTCTATTAGACCCGTTATCTTCACATCGAGGTGAATATCCCCACTTTCAGTCTCACTTGTGTTAACACATCGCGGGTCTATTAGTCCCGTTATCTTCACATCGAGGTGAATATGCCCACTTTCAGTCTCACTCGTGTTAACACATCGCGGGTCTATTAGTCCCGGGAATATCCCCACTTTTAGTCTCACTCGTGTTAACACATCGCGGTCTATTAGACTTGTTATCTTCACACATCGAGGTGAATATCCCCACAAATCCCGCCGTGCGCCGAGTGCGGATATTAATCTCAATCGGGACAGTTTGGGCGCTCGCCGCGCACTCGGTTTCAATTACGCAAACAAAGCCGGCGGATTGGACGAGTGCTGTGGAGATTCAATTACTGGAGGCGGACCTCTTAAATATTCGCTGCGGTGATAAATTTACGGGCTCTGAGGACGCGCTCAGATTGTCCTGAATATCGAATTAGGTTAAAAACATTTAAATTAAATCCCACTTATTTATTTAAGCTTTATTGCACAACAAAACTTTGTACAAAAGGTGGACTTAACGCTGCAGGGCATTTTCTACCAGTCATACCTTTGGGCTAAGCAGAAGTGATTAGTGGGCGGTGCGAAACAATAAATAAAAGAGAAAACACAAAAGTAATAATACCAATAATATGGTACATGAGATTAAATATAAAATATACAATCAATTTATATAAGATTACATTTTTAAAATACACATAATATATACTAAATTACATATTAACATTTGGTTAGCTATATCTGCATTATGATGCAAAGAAAAATCAATACATATGCTTCTGCTGCACAGGGAAACTGAGTTGCTTATTGGTTTTGTACTAAACAGCAACAATAATACGTGTGCTACATTTCGATGGTCAATAAAACCGCATTTAAGTCAACATCGAGAATATTGAGCAAGTGCTAAAGTTTAGCTCTAAAAATGTAGTAACCACTGGTTACTACCACTGGTTTTGTAGCCTATCAAAGACTGATTTAGCAAGCGTGATTGAAATAAAAGCTTTCGGGATGACTTTTTGAGTTGTGAGAATGGAAATGTGTAATTTGACTGAATTCGTATTTTCACTGCCTAGCAATGAATTTAAATATTAATCGAATCTAGGTACTCCTATCAGTTTGATAATGATGAACGAAATGTTATTAAGGATTTTATTAACCTGTAACTATTGTTATACCTACGTTGAGATTTGAGAAGCCTTCTAATCCAATATATTTATTTATGTAAAAACTTAACATTATGACATCCAAATGTCAAAACTAACTACCAATGTAGCACCAATGTAACCACAAATGAATTTGTGTCGTAATATTTTATGGAAACATTTTCCAGCAAGAAAAGATAATGCAAATGACTCATCATCAAGGCAAAGACAGTAAATGTCTGTTTGTTTCCTCAACTAATTGTATATAAATTAAAATAGATGTTTATCATGGTAGGTACAGGTACTGAAGCCATTTTCCTTACCTGTTTACAGTCAGATCAGAGTTAATGCGCTACTAAATGCGAAAACTCCTTGCATTTGACCTAATAATATAATTTTCCTTTATATTTTGTTGACTTAGTAATAGCCTTTTTTATTTTTATTTGGTAAAGGTTTGTTCTTGACTCATGACTAAGCGAGGCAGAGACTAAGACGACGATGCTATGAAAATAAACGTAAATAATCTTTATTTAGTCTTGAATAGGTACATAAAACCACTTGTAAACGTCATGTTGAAACAGGGATTAAAAATATGACGTCGCCTTAGTTACGCCATACTAGGGCTAAAAGATAACCACAGACAAATGCCTTGCTTTTAGGAATGACACACTCGCAATTTGCAATCAACGTATTATCAAAAAGTCAGGTTAAAGATAATTTTTATTTCGCACAAAGAATCATACAATTCACTTATATGAGATACATACAAATCAATATGAAGTAATACTAAAACACAGCGAGCGAACTCAACATAACTACAATATTATTAAAAAATAGGTTATTTCTAAGACTAAAAGTAGCGGCCAGCCTCCTTCTATTGAAGTGCGCTCGTGAGATAACGCGATCAAAAAGTCAATGATCAATCCGCTATTCAATCTGATTACTAAGTATTACTGACACAAAATAATTAAGGAATTAGTCCTTACTTAGTGTTTGCTCACGTGCACACAATGGCCGGTTCTCCGAACGAACAACAATCAGCGTTTTAGGGGTTGCCTGCATACTACACAGGCCTAACTATGGCCACCGTATAATATGGTGTGACTTGCGTCGATGGGAACGAGGGCGAGGAATGGTCGTGTTGGCAATATAAAGCTACCGTCTTATGAAATGATTCGTGCAACGTCGCCAGACCATGGCATCGAAATTACGTTTTTGTAACCCTTGGTGCGAGGTTCCGCTCCGTAGATATAAATACATATAAATATAAAATAAATAAATATTTAACAAAAATCACACCAATTTTCTAGTCCCAAATTAAGCTACGAGGCTTGTGTTATGGGTACTAGACAACGGATAAACATACTTAAATACTTTTTTGTATGTAAACAAATACATATTATAAACAGAAAACACCCAGACCAGTACAATCGACACATGTTCATGCACACATATGCTTGTACTGTGCGGGGATCAAACCCGCGACCATTGGTTTTCGAAGTCCAACATGTAGACTACTGCACCAAGCGGTTGTCAAACATGTAAATGTCAAATATGTATGTACGTTACCGGTTTTTGTCACAGCACCAGCCAGCGATCCGATAATGGCCTCTCGATCGAATTATGAATAGCCCGTGAAGTTTCGAGCGTTTCATTCCATTTCTACTTTTAGGGCTTCCACGATAGAATTGGAACCAAATTTCATTACGTCCAATTCAACTCTGCTTTAGGCTTCTACCTTATAAATTAGTATTATCAGTTAAGTAAGAAGTAGTAATATTTACTAAGCTTTTGTATGGTTATGACGGGCTTTCGATATATAATGATATAATGATTATTCGAGAACGAATTACCTACTTACCGTATTGGCTTCAACGATTGATCAATAGCTGGCAAGTTCTTATAATTTCACATAAGTAATTGTTATTGATACCTACTATAATAATAATAATAATAAATATTTCACACCAATCACACCAATTCTCTAGTCCCAAATTAAGCTACGAGGCTTGTGTTATGGATACTAGACTACGGATAAACATACTTAAATACTTTTTTTTTGTAAATAAATACACATTATACATAGAAAACACCCAGACCAGTGCAAACACACATGTTCATGCACACTTATGCGTGTACTGTGCGGGGATCGAACCCGCGACCCTTGGTTTTAGAAGTCCGACCTGTGCACCACTGCACCAAGCGGTCGTCTATAACTATAACTGTTAGGAATCACCTTCTCGTAAACTCCGTTTCCAATTAGTAAGTTAGAGTTTTCATTAGGGACAAAATCAGTAGGGTAAAGCCGAGATAGATGCCCAGTGGTATAGATAACCCGATTCTAATTATATTAGTTTCGCAGATAAATTCAATTACTTTTTTCATATCTATCAAAGTATTCTCTGACTCTTATCTTAATTGACTCATTCGTATGTCTCTCAGCGACAGTTTGATATGCCAGAATGAATTCAAAGATTTTGGAGGATAGTTTTAATTTTTCCGGTGAGTAAACGCAATTTATATGGGTCGGACATCTATCCCCTGTATGGGATAGATGTCACAAAATTTAGAGGGCCGCAAAAGTCTCTAATACTTTTCATAAATTAATAAGACAACGGTTTTTACTTTTCATAATTTTGTAGAAAAATCTCCCTAGAATAAATTTGTTTCATAAATAAATTTTTGTTATTGATTTTTATTATTGAAGTTATAGAGCGATTTTGAAATGTGGGGCATTTATATCGAAATGTACAAAGGGTGGACTTAATGCTAAAAGCATTTTCTGCTAGTCAACCTTAAGGTCATGAGGAAAGAAGGCAGTGGGTGCAGTGAAAATTTTGTAAATTACGCAAAAATAAGGCTTTACCCTATACTTGGTTTTCACACATTTTGTTGTTCGGGCATAAAATATATAACAAAATTTAGCTCAACAATCGTCTTATCTGTATCAAGACTATACAGGGTGTAAAAAAAAACCTTGACGAAGCCGAATACCACATATTCTACCAATTGTTACGATCATGTTTTTCCTTTACACCACACCTGGGAAGTTAACGGTTACTGAGATATTGATGGTTAAAGTTGGATTTTTTTAAAATTATTTTTACAGAAATGACTTTTGTCCGTTATAACTTAACTTTTTTCCAAAGAAACATAATACAAATTTTCACTAGTTTTTTCATAAAAAGGCTCTAAATGGCACACTGCAATGAACAGCGCACACTCGAACCGAACCGCGTCGCGGCGGCGTAAAGCAACACGCCCCGCGGTGACTTTTCCGCGTGCGCGCTGTACATTGCGGGTTAGAATTAAATTATTTTTTTTGATGTCAAAAAATAAAAGTTGTTTCCCAGCCAAATTTATTTTTCATACGATTTGGTTTGATGTACTGAACGCGTGGTTGACGGCTTCGTTAAGGTTTTTTTTACATCCTGTATATTACCAACTTAACTATCGTAAGTATAGCTGTAACTAGCCTATACAATTTTAGATAATGTCTGTTCTACAGCGTTTTGTACTAATTAATTAAATATTCAGTTTCATTAGCGATACAGCAGTTCTGTTGGAGCAGTTGGCGGAATATTACCTACTTAGTATTTGCTCGAACACTAACTGGGCAAATTAGCGAAACTTCACCAGTTAGCCCAGACGCTGCAGCTTGTAGGTCGATTTCACGAACACGTTCACTCCAGTAATTATTTTTGATGCTGCACATATCTAATTGCCTGCGCACTTGTGCAGGATTTTAGGGTTTCATATCTGTAGGTAATTGATGTGCATAAGGTGTGAGTTAATAGGTGATGGAATCAGGCGTTACTTTGCGGAAATCTATGACTAAAGCTGCAAAAGAGGATTATTTTGTGAGTTCTAGGTGTAAGTCCTGCGACTTCCAGTTCTATCTTTTTCAGGTGATTACAGTTGGATGTATTTTGGTTCCTGTGTTGGCGCCGTTTAGTGGAAATTTAAAGCAAAATAATCCCCTTTTTCAGCTTAAGTTAATAGGTATTAACTTAAGCATGGTTGACACTACTGGCGGCTACAGGGTGCGGTATTATAAACATTGAATACTGATAAATTTCGAATTTATTTTATATGAACTATTGGTTATCGGGTCTAAACGCGATCAATTTTAATGAGTATTAGGTACTCACTGCTCAACGTTTCGGCTGCATTGCACTGCGACGTGGTCACGAGCTGACTAGTGGTGGTGCGGCGTCGTCTGCTCGAGGCGGCCGCAGTTTTCAGATCCACCCTCACATTTTCATTATTAAAAATTGTTTGTCACGGTAGCTGTACTAACATTTCTAATAATGAAAATGCAACGCGAAAGTTTAAAATCATTTATTTTATAGGAGTCGCGCCAAAAAACACACAATAAGAAAACTAATTAGGTTAGGAGGTTATGCACTGCACCCTGAGCGAGACAACTAGACCGAATGCGAGCCCGAGACGCGACTGACCGAGAAGAAAAAAAAATGCTTTTCAGTACATTACACCCTTATAAAAATCCAAGAACGTATCGTGCTATTATGTCACTTGTTATCTGGATCCAAAAGCATTTTGTTAATACCAAAATGGTTATATCGGCATCTCACTTCCACCATTGACACAAAATGAAAAGTATGATGTTCTTCTATTTCGAAACAGACAGCAGCCATCCTTGTCACTCTTACAAGCTTATCCATGCGAGCAAACAGGCTGAAAATACGAACGAAACATATGGGAATACGGCCCCTGGTTAGTTAGTTTTTTCCATTACAATCTCTCTAATAGGTATACAAAATTCTCGTATCACAATGTTCGTTCCCGTACTCCTCCGAGACGGCTTGACCGATTCGCATGAAATTTTGTGAGCATAGTGAGTAGGTCTGAGAATCAGCCACCATCTATTTTTTATACACCCGAGTAATAAGGGTTGTCCACCCTTAACATTTATATGGCAAAACAACGTTTGCTGGCTGGGTCAGGTAGTAATTTATAAGTTTTTATTAGTACTTGTATTGTTGTCTGATGAAGAAGCCTCGAGCGAAACTGGATTAGATTCGAGGTTGTTAGCGCTCACTCCGTAATCTGCCGCAATTCCATGCCCAGTAATTGTTAATAATTCACCGAGAAGGAAGCACTTTGCAAAAGAAGATATATGAGAAACAAAATCCTCAAAGACTGGGTGACTTAAAAGATAAGCATAAAAAATCATGATATTTAAGAAAACACATTCTAAAAGAAGACTACATCACGAATTTCACTTGCTTTTTTATTAAATGTAACCATTGAATTCTTAAATTAAGGTTTCTGTAAGATTGAGTTTCATAATCTGAAGGAAATTCCTGATTTTTATTCCCAAATCATTTTTGTAAGACGTAATGGCTTTACCATTTTCATTTACTTTTTGCTAAGTGCTTTACTTCGCTCAGTTCCCCACAATACGTTCATTTAACACTGAAACGTCTGAAAACAACAAACAAAATAATAATAAAGTACAAACTCGGTGCCGTTAACAGGAAGGCGGTGAAATAAACAAGGGTTGTACCAATTCACTCGATACACGCCGCCGGCAACGGCGATCGGAAACTATTTAAGAATAGTTTGTGAGGAAAGCTACCGGCAAAGTTTTCAGCTGTTTGGTGAAAATTACCGACCTTCCCGCTCACTCGCAGTGCGGCAACATGTTAGCCGTTAAAACTGTCACGAAATAAGTTGTCGCATTTTGAAGACAGCTTTATTTCTTGAAACCAGACTAACGCTTTTCAACTTGTCAGTCCAAGCAGCGGAAATGCTCCTTTCACGGTACATTTATTCTTCCCACGTGTCAGAAGCACTGAAGACATTTGGTATGGGAAAAAAGATAAAAATGAAAAGGAAAACCAGCGGATTACCCGTCTGCGGTTCGAGCAGAACTTTTAATTGGGGTGGCTCGTTATCGTTACATTATATAACTGTATAACGAACACGTTCGTTGCATAATGCGCGCGTGACGCCTACAATATGCTTATTGTAACATTATAACTTGCTCAATTACGTCGCCTTGAATAACTACGTTACGATGCGGCGGCTTTTCTCGTGGTTACCTAGGACAGAGATCGGCATACTTACCAATCAGATGAGCCAAATATCCAGTTTGTAGATTAGATTTTCCATAATTTCAAAGAGACACCGGCCATGCCAGGCGACAGGGTAACAGAGTGCGAGCGCGCAAGTTGACGATGAATTCAGTTGTTTCATATTGTTTTTGTGTTTTTTTTTGTGCTAAAGCGGTAAAGTTAGTCAGTAAGTGAGTGTAAGTAGAGCCAAATTGATCCTATGGAAGAGCCGCGGTCTGAGGACCCCTGCCCTAAAAGTGCGTGATGTGCAACTATTCCGCAAACCAAAACAAACCAAATTCTCTTACTTACCATATAGGGTATTGCAAGTTTATATCCGGTTACAAATTAAGCCAAACAGAGCAAGAGTTTCAGTATTTTTTATATAAAATAAATAAATAATTCTTATTTTTCATCTCTTTTCGGTAGGCAGTAAAGTTTCCTTTCAAATTCTTATTATAACATTTTCCTGCACAAACTCATTTGCAACCAACTCACTCCGCTTCATGTAAAAGTTTGCTTTTTAGGGGTCCGTAGTCCGACAAGGAACCCTTATAAGACCGTTCAGTCCGTCCTAGTCTGTCACAGCAGAATATCTTCTACGTTTATGGACTGATTTGCATGTAACTTGGTTCGAGGATACTTCACATAGGTATATAGATCTCATTTTTAAGAATACGAAAAATTAAAATTACCCCTTTTTAAGGCCCCTATACATGTAAAGGCGGGGGGTGAATTATTCATTGAAAAGGACTATGAAATTAAGATAGGGTTTTCATACAACACTTTTTTATCACCTTTACCATTTGCGAGTTATAGCCCGCCAAAGTCGTTTACACGGTGTCCCCCCTATAATTTCTTAAGTCTTTGACCTATGAACTTGATGAAATCTCTCACGTAAAGAAAAAGGCACGGAAACTCTTATTTAAAATTGTTTCGGATATCCTGTTATGAATACTTTCTAAATTATAAATAATATAAAAATATATTCTTTACAATGATGACATTGACGGCTAGGGAAATGATGATGATGCAAGAAATGCAAAACAGCGCGGTGCCAAAATTGACTACGGAACCCTACTTTATGCGTGGTCCGATACGCACTTGGTCGGTTTTTCGGTCGGCCGGTCGGCTTTGTTCTGTATAAAAATGTTGCAATTATTGTAAGAATATAACATCCGAGTTGGTCGTTTTGGTAACGAATTCGCTAGGCCCACGGCCAACGTGGATTTATAACCTCGGATCCGAAAAGGTCTGCGGTCGCCGCGTATAAATCACCCCTACTTATGTAAATTACAATAGCAGAGATTCGAAGCACATTTTAATACATAAGTATTAATAACTAGCGGACCCGGCTAACGTCGTCCTGCCCGCTGTTTTTTTTTATTTTTTATATATATTTTCTCACCGTTTAAGCCTTCCCTGAACTTCTACTAATAAGTCAAAACCAAAATTAGCAAAATCGGTTCAGCCGTTCTCGAGTTCATTTTTATATATAAGATATAAAAATGAATTGCTCTTCGTTAGTCTCGCTACCCTATTTTAACCAATGTCATCAAGAAATTTCAAATACTTAAATGAATTCATTTTCAAATAACAGTTTTATCTTTAAAAAGTAAATTTGAAAAATCACTAATTGAGCTTCGTTAACGAGTCACAAATATATATTTTATTGTTATAGCACTTATATGGTAAGTAGGTATATTGATGTAAATGTATGTGGGGTGTGTTCTTTAAATTAAAGATAAATATTTTCAAAAAAAACTTTTATTTTCGAGAAACAACAACAATCCAAACGTCTTCACTTCCTAAGACACATCGACAGAGAGCGGGCGAGAACTGATACTAGACTGGTTTCATTTTTTTTAATCTCTTCATTCGTTCCTCACATTCAACAATGTGACACATTTACACTCTCTCATTCACACCTATAACCAGTTACTCACTTTTACTCCCTCACACAATCTTGCATAATCATAACATGCTCCATTTCACACATCTTGCATTCCTACATGTATTATTAGTTTTTGAGATATTGTCATGAATATTTGTCAATGGATTCTCTGCTAGGCTTAACATAATACATTTTCCCCGCCTAACAATGTACCATACACGATACGACACACGCGAGAATCTGATAACTAGAAATAGATTCCCACTTTGAGTTTTTTTTCATGGTTATATATGGCAATATTACATCACTTACCAGAGTTTAATCACGTTTAGGATCCTTTTCAGCATCCGTGGTCTCAGGTAAACGAAGGTGTTAGTTGTCATTGATTTGATTGACAATATTGTAAACTACCATCACTCAACAATATTAAGTTACGTTACTATCTACACAAAAAGTAGTAGTACTAGTATCTTAAAGTCTTGCAGCGCGGGGTCTAGCCTGAGTCTTGGCTAAAGCCGGATCTCAGTCTTGAAATTTTTCAATTGAAATCATCTTCTCTATTGAAATTAACGTGTCTTCGTATTTCAATGGCCTCACGTGGCATACGAGAAAGAAAACGACGATTTCTTGCGAGGACTTTCGGTTGGGCAAAGCGTATGAAGTTGTTGGGTGTATCTAATGCATGTTCATACATTACAGACATTGTTTTACGTCAGCTATATATTCTTTTATCCGTATATGCCTATACTACGCTTTTTTGCCCTATATAAGAAAGTCCGCAGACACATTGCAGTCTGTACAACCCTGCGTCTTGGAAATGCCAAACGTCAGGTTAAAATAAAATGTAAATAAATCGCAAAATAATCCGTGAAAAGTGTATCATTTCAATGTCTAGTGTTCGCGTAAACAAAAGAGAAATCATTAAACACACTCGTAAGATTATTATTTTTATTGCTTAGAATGTTTTTTAGAAAATTTTAATGAAACTTTAAATTATTGATATTATAATATTACGAGGATTCTATATATTATGTTAACTTATTTTTGGGTTATTAACCACATTTTACCTTTCTCATTAAATTTTCACTGCATATTCTGCATAACCTTGAGGTTGACTGGCAAAAAATGCTTCTAGCATTACATCCACCCGTTGTACATTTGTTGTGCAATATTGATTTAAAGCAAATAAAACAAAAAAGATTTTCAAGTAGAACTCTTGCTTATTCCGCTTATAGGTATGGCGGTACGTAAACGTTCGCCGATCCACGTTCGGAGTAAACACGTGAATACCTAATTTGCGACAAACAAAATAATTAGCGGCGCGGGCGTTGTTTTGCTCAAACTTTTCTTGTTTTGTCTGTCTGTTTCGAGTGCGCGACTTTATCCACGTTTTAAAACAGAATGGTGCGTGCTTTGTTAAGGCCAAAAATATGTAGGTGCGGGTACGTAGGAGGCCGTTTAATTCTAAAGTCTAAATAAAGACAAGCATTCATTGTACCTACCTTTAGTCAACTGCTCTCAAAAGTCCCCAACAAACCCTTTATGTAAACACTCACGTCAAGAATATCCCCCTGACAGTTTTTGTGAAAAAATACCTCTTAATTTAATTGCATATTTTTTTACCAAAATAAGATTTTTAACATCACGCCTAATTAGGTGCCTAATTATTAGGAAGCCAAAAATCTAGCGAACCTTTTAAAGTTCTGATATGACGCTAAATGAAAACAAGCTCGGTAACCTAATTATCAAACAACGTCCCTAATTACGGCTTTCAGATTCATAAACTAATATTTTCAGCGAGGGTTGTACCGCTATAAAGTGTCGTAACTACTAACATCGATACTGTTTGTAGTGTTTGTGTCAGGTTATAACCATAGTTATAACTAAACACTATCTCGTGCTCACGGTGTGGCGGGGCGCACGGCGTCATTACCGTGAGAGCCATGGGCGAGAGCGGACGCGTCGCCTGCGCACATGGTGTGTTATCGAGCCAGTGTATCGTGTGCAAGGAGTATCTTACAAGTGACGACGAGGAAAAAGGTCAGACAATACTTGTATTTGTAAATAAAATAAAATAAAGTTACGTAAAAGGGGGAAATGTGTCCATACAAGGTGTAAAAAATTAAACAGAAAACAATCTTCCGGCAAATGAGCTTTAGTGCACTATATTATTGTTATAATAATAATAATAAATCTTTATTTACGTAATCAAATAAACTTTAAAAACAACATGATGAAGTCTCCTATTAGGCATTACAGAATGCCTGTATCAGGAGGCCACGCTCTTCCATAACGGTAGAAATTACGTAAGTAATGTAGTAGTTAATGTAATGTATTGTTACATTTGCATTGGTTATATCGTTTCTTATTTGATAAAAATGTAACATCGTTTCTCATTTTATTACCAAATAAATGACGTTCAAAATTACGTAGGTAGATTGACTTATTATAACGAAAAAGAGGTTCTCAATTATTTCGTGCAACAATGATCTTATCTTGTAAACAATAAAAACTTTATTGCGATCTGACATTCATTGTAATTCCAACAGTAATTAAATAAAAATTGATCGCACCCTCCGAATTGATTGTTCTACTTTAATTGCTGTTTTAAACATGGATAATTCAACTTTAATTCAATGCAATGAATATGAATTACAACTTATTTAATTAGGTGAATTGTGAGTTGAGTTGGGTATGCATTCTACAGTTCTTTTTAAATGCCTTTTAGGTACTTTTACTGTCATGCCATTTTAGGCTATTATGATGCCGTGGTGAATAGATATGTGGCTACCTCTACCGTTCGCCATCGCGGGCGCATGCCTGGCGGTGGCAGGCGCGACAGCGAGCGCTGGTACGGCTTCATGGCCTGGATGGCGCTGTTAGCCTAGTACCGCATATGAACCGCGGCGTATAGGATTTATATTCTGAATGGTATAGATGGACGAATCAAGATGATGTCTGTCGGACCTCGGTCCCCGACCCTAACATCCGGTCGGTAGGAGGCGTTTTCCTTTGACTTCCTAACTCTAAATCAGTTGCCAAAGATAGGAACTATGTTTTTGATATTGCCAACCTGTGGTTGTTTTGCTAACATGAAACGAAATGAATTTATTGTTTATTGTGAACATAAATTTGGGTACAATCACAGATATATATTTACATAGATAACGCAAATGCATGCACTTCGCGTTTTCGAACCCCGACCAAACGTCAAGGTTGGTCGCCGCTAAGTTCAGTCCGCCCGCTCCGTTGCAGCTGGATAGCCCGCAAAAATTTAAAAAATGCCTCGTTGCGTGATAATTAACTGCAGTAGCTCAAAAATTTCAATCGGTTTGGATTGCCCGTCACTAAATTTCGCCTGTGACGTCACAGTAGGTGTTAAAAAGTCGACACGCTTGGTTTCAATACAAATCGTGATACTTGCGTTATCTATGTAAATATATATCTGTGGGTACAATGTTAACAGTTACAATTGCTGTTAGGGTGATTCCGCAAAACCTTACCTTTTCAGGTGTATTCACATTATAAAATAATTACATCTAATAAGCGTATGTACATACCTACTTATTTATTATTAAATGAATATGATTTTTTATACCTTAGGAACTCCCTGACGCCATAGAAGCATTTAACTAGTAACCATATTTTGACTAGTTTATTAAATTTATACATATTTACATTTTTAAAATCGTCGAGTAAATAAATAATTAATATAATTATAAAAGAGTTCCTTGAAGGTAAATCTAAGTTTACTGGGGGCTTATAAGCTTATGTACATATTGATGGCGAACATTTCTATAAGTTGTATCCAGTATTTTGGAAATTGCTGTTTACGTTTAAAAACAAATATACACACTTCATATATAATTACAAGCAAGGCAATGGGAGCGTATTAAGTTTTCTGAATAGTGGCTTACAGGATTCTCGTTTTCTGTTGCAACACATAGCTCTAATAATACACATCTTTTGAAATATTTAAATATTTGGTATGACAAAAGAATTTCCCCGAAGAACAATTTCATAACGCAGAATGGAGTCAACATAATAATAATGGTTCTCCTGGCCGATTTCGACCACGGCGGCCAGTCTCAGCAGAGATCGGCCAACTGGAGCGGGAGATGTTGTGGTGCACAAGTGAGAGCGCAGTGCGCACGTGCACTCACTGTTCCATCACTCTCGGGGTTCGGTGGGACGGTAGTCCGACATGACCGGAAAGATAGATATCCGTTATATGCAGTCAGAGCTGCTCGCTGGAATACCAATCTAGTGATTTTTGTCAGTGCGAATACAAACCTACTTAATGTGGCACACACGGTATTAATTTGGTCCTTCCAACTAGTCCCAAAAAGGTGCTTTGTGTAGTGTCTTGTATGATGTCACTTTCGTGTGATACACATAGGTGTTGTGGATTACGTCTCATTGTTCGGAACTGTATATAGGTATTTAGTTTTGTTGGTGTTCACTTTTAGATAAATAAAATAATAAATAATAAAATAATTTATTCACAAAAAGATTGTTAACATGATTTTAACACTTACTTAACTAACAAGGTGTTTAAGTACTTAAGTATTTATATTGTTGTCATTTAGCCATTAAATTGCCTCAGCTAATGCTATATAAGTCATTACCTTTCATTACTGAGCTAACGTCGACCGCGACTGAAATGCACTCCTGTGACAGATGTTTAGACAAATCATATACGAGTATGTATAGTAGAAAAGAAGGGGACTCTGTGTGTATGCTAACTTGCAGTATTCCGAAATTATTTTGTAGATACATTGACTGGTATTTTATAATTGTTTTCTGAATGGAACAATATCATCCTATGCGGATGATACCGCTCTTCTTTTTCATGGCAATAACTGGCAAGAAGTATTCAGGAGTGCTAACAATGGTCTGCAATGTGTCATCAATTGGCTAAAACTCAATTCTCTTACCCTAAACACCAATAAAACTAATTATATTACATTTAGTATAAACAATTCCACACAACCCGAAAATCATTATTCATTAAATCCACACACATGCAATCTTGACAATGTTAAGAATTGTAACTGTCCAATACTCAAAAGAGTGATGTCAACAAAATATCTAGGAATTATCATCGATCACAATTTAACATGGTATTCACAACTTGAGGCGGTATCTGCTCGCTCAAGAAAACTCACTTGGCTTTTTAGATATCTACGAAATGTTTCAGATAAAAATCTTCTTATACATAATTACAAAACTTTGGTCCAGTCATTATTATTGTACTGCATTGCGATATGGGGAGGTACATTTAAAACTAGATTTACTAGTATAGAACGAGCACAGAGGTGTATACTAAAAGTAATATTAAAGAAAAATATATTGTACAACACCACACTAGTATACAAGGATTCTGGTGTTCTAACTGTGAGACAGCTGTATATACTGCAATGCATCCTTAAAGTTCACAAAAGCAACCCAATAGACCCAATTGTACGAAAAAAACGTAATCCTAAGAATGTAATAAAACAAAATTTAGTCAGAACTACATTTGCTGGGAAACAGTTCACAGCTCAATCAATAAAACTTTATAATAAAATTAATAGAATTCTCAATATATACTATGTATCCTATCAAGAATGTAAAAAATCTGTCACAAAATGGTTGTTAACACTTACGTTTGAAGAAACGGAAATGTTAATGTTGGAGACTTAATTCACACCAATGTAAATTATATCTAAATCACTCGTATTAAACACTCGCACACGCACTCTCGCTCATTCACTTTCATTCACTTACTTCACACTCAAGCACTCACTCAACACACTAACACTCGCACGCACACCACGCACTCACAACACAAACCTCACAGACACACCACGTACTCAGAACACACCACACATCTTAGTTTTAAGAATGTTACATAAAAACTTATATTAAGTATACTTAGCATACCTTGGGCGTATAAGAGCGGGATCCTCTAACACAAGCATTAAGCTTAAAAGGGGTATCCCAAAACTTTGTAAAATTTATTTATAAACAATAAAGAAAAATTTTGATTTTGATTTTGATTTTTGAATATCCTCGAATTTCTACGCACTGAGTCTTTTCCTTCAAATAAGATTTAATCCATTGCAACACAGGTCCACTTATGCCATATTTTAAGAGCTTAACGAGGAGTCGATCTTGTGGTACGAAAACAAAACAATCAAAATATCACATAGGTCAGCGAGGCTTATTAAAATATGTCGAGTAGGTATGTGACACAAAGAACCATTGTAGTTGTTGGTAACAAATACCCCCATTAAATTGGAAATTTTTGGTACAAAGGTACGTCCATTAAATTAGAAATATTTGGTACAAAGGTACGTCCATTAAATTGGAAATATTTGGTACAAAGGTACGTCCATTAAATTGGAAATTTTTGGTACAAAGGTACGTCCATTAAATTGGAAATATTTGGTACAAAGGTACGTCCATTAAATTGGAAATTTTTGGTACAAAGGTACGTCCATTAAATTGGAAATATTTGGTACAAAGGTACGTCCATTAAATTGGAAATATTTGGTACAAAGGTACCTCCATTAAATTGGAAATATTTGGTACAAAGGTACCTCCATTAAATTGGAAATATTTGGTACAAAGGTACCCCCATTAAATTGGAATTTTTTGGTACAAAGGTACCTCCATTAAATTGGAAATATTTGGTACAAATGTACCCCCATTAAATTGGAAATGTTTGGTACAAATGTACCCCATCAAATTAGAAAAAAAAAGTATTTGCCACCTGCTGTCAAACATTGGTGCAAATTTACAATGCACAAAACGTCGCAAGAAAGATCTTGTGTTTTCAAGTCGATTTAATCTACTCCTGACGATGTCTAGCAACTTGCCAGCATTAGATAATCTCGATTTGGATAACAATAGAACAAATTCTACCAAAGGCATGTTTTCCGCTTGATAAGACAGGAAAAATTTCTTGTCAGGTTAAGGAATCAAGCCAAAAAGTCATAAAATTAGGTCATTTTAGACAGTATTGCAAAACACAGCTACTGAGAAAGAGAAGGTTAGAAGACAATGATAAGTAAAATGAAGAAAGACCAAACAATTGAGAAAAAATAGAGGAGTCGACAACGTGGCAGAAGAAGATGAAATAGACTGAAATATCTGTTTTTTTAAATAGCTTAGTGCTAATAGACATGTGATGTTCTTATTAAATTGTCCGTTGTCCGCATACTTTTTGCCATGCTTAGTACTCGCCTTAGTATACGCCTAGTGATACGGAAATCTCCTGAAAATATAAAAATAACATATTTAAGAACTCATATCGAATATTTACTTCAAGCCTGGAATCACATAAATCTGTACGTCTAACGTGCCAGAACCAAATTCACCTTATTTGGCTTAATTCACGCAATGTGTATTTTTTAAGGACTTGACTTTCAACACAGCAACAATCGACACTCACTTAGAAGACGGAATAGTGCGGCAATATGTAGGTAATTCAATAAGATCAATAATAATAAGATTACTCTAACATACCGCCATTTACACGGCTTCGCGTAAGTTTTGGTTACAAAATAGTTGTTTTAAAAAACTAATAATTAATCTTCCAACTTTTTGTACAATCATTAATTTGGCAGACGAATTATTTAGTCACGTGATTATTGCTAAAATAATATTTTAACACTTTATTATTTGCTAAGTAGAACGGTTGCAAAACCTGTATTGTGCAAAATGATTGTTTTTAAAGTAGTGGGTTTGCGGGGTGAGGGTGTCAAGTACGAGTAATTAGTTGATCTAAAATGATCTTTTCTCATACGTTTTTGTTAAATAATAGTAAACATGTAAAGAGTGCAACATATTGCTTTTTGATACTGTCCCTTACTGTTCGCAACAAAACGGCGAGGTAAAGAGATCATCATATCACATCATATCATATCAGCCTGTTAGAATCCACTGCTGTATATAGGCCTCTCCCAAGGAACGCCACATAGAGGAAGAATCTGGATATACGAGTATTAAAACGTTTAAAGATAGGCAAGCACGAGAAAAAGAATTACAAAAGAGTCTCAATGAATACCTTATGATGTATAAACACGACGCCCCATTCTGTGGCAGAGAAAACACCTACAAACTTTTTTTCAGAAGAATAAATAGAGATAAAATACCAATAAATAAAGATGATACAGAAATAAATGACAAGAACAAAGAGCAAAAAGGAAAGAAGAAAGGAGATAAGAAGAGGAAACCTAAAGATTCTGAATAAAGGGGCCAAGGTGTACGTTAAAGAGATAAACAAAACAAATAAACTTACCTTAAAGTATAACCCGACACCACACGTTGTAGAAAAATCAAAAGATGGAGTTGTAACTATCCGAAACGAAAAAACCGGTCAAGTGTTCGACCGGTTAATTCGGAGGAATATATTATACCTAAAAATAAAATATTACTATTATACCTAAGATAGCTGTAGAAGAAGAACAGGAAAATAGGATTGGAAATCCAAAAATAAACGAAGAACAATAAATTATCGAATTTATTTTAGGCAAAGTATGATAAACGACGTACCTACTATGATTCAGATGTATTATGATTTAAGGTGTAATAGTATTCAAATTATATACCTACTTAATTAAATGATCAAATAATTATTTAATAAGGAAGAGATGTAGTGTTTGTGTCAGGTTATAACCATAGTTATAACTAAACACTATCTCGTGCTCACGGTGTGGCGGGGCGCACGGCGTCATTACCGTGAGAGCCATGGGCGAGAGCGGACGCGTCGCCTGCGCACATGGTGTGTTATCGAGCCAGTGTATCGTGTGCAAGGAGTATCTTACACTGTTTATAGTATTTTAACACATACAACAGAAGCTGAAAAAAAGGATGATTTCGCTTTAAATTTCCACTAAACGACGACAGCGCAGGAACCCAAATACATCCAACTGTAACCACTTGAAAAAACTAGAGCTGGAAGTCGCTCGTCTCGTCGAAATCTGTGGAAGCGACAACATCTCCTGAGGATGCCACATGTAGTGGCGAAACGCGTCGAGTGTTTTGTTGGTGTCAGTATTGTGATTCCAGGTGCATCTTCTGTGTCACGTTGTGAGTTGTATTGGATGTCCTGTGACTTCCAGCTCTAGTTTTTTCAAGTGGTTGCAGTTGGATGCATTTGGAATCCTGCGATGGCGTCGTTTAGTGGAAATTTAAAGCAAAATAATCCTCTTTTTCAGCTTTAGTCATGGATTTTCGCAAAGTAACGCCTGATTACATCAACTACTCCATCAGAGACGATTTTGTAACAATGTTTATCCATATAGCCATGGTAAATGCGAATTTAGTTCTGTCTGTTACGTTTTGAAGCTTGAGAACTTTAAAAAGTTTTTATACGGGAATTTTACTTCACCAAAATCTAGTGTAGAATAAACGTTACATACATCAGCCGATGGAAAACATCAAACAGTTACCAGATCCAAATAAGTCGGTGTTGCAGCCTATTAAAAGGTATTTTAAATCCATCATTCCATTATTATTGGTTGCACTATTGGAAATTAAGAAATTTGATCATTATTTTTTATACTTTAAAAAAACTTCTGCACAATCTTATGTACAGTGGCGGACTTAATGCCGGAGGCATTCTCTACCAGTCAACCACAGGTCCAAGCAGAGAATATACAGGCGGTGCACATATAGAGAAAAAAGAAAATGAAAGTAAAGTTGTTAGGTACCTACTTACTAAATTGAAAAAAAGGATCAATTAATAAACATACATACTACTAATTAATTACATAAATATATATTATATTTATATCATCATTACAAAACGAATAAAAATATGACAGAGCAAAATATAAAAATATATATCTGATTTTCATCATCTCATCTCATCAGCCTATATACTCGTACGTTCCATTGCTGGGCACAGGCCTCACCTCAACTATGAGGTGGTTCGAGCCATACTCCACCACGCGGGCCCAGATTAATTATATTAGATCTGATTTTCATTCATTAAAAAAATGCACAAATATTAATGAGAACAAAAGTTCACCTTTGCAGTGTCTATGACAAAAATATCGACAGTGTCAACCTTTGCCATTATTTTGCTCGCGGGCACCTCTAGTTAAATTCAATAAAAGTTTAATAGATGCGTGACGTCGATTTTGGCGATGCGCGTTCGTGAATTGTTTTTGATTAAATCCCAAGTTCGCTTTGATAAATTAACGGAACTTCTGACAGGCTGCTAACTCGATAACAATGTAAGGGTATAGGAGTCGCGATAATGCTTACAATTTGTGTTTATAAACAATCTGGTGATCCGAGCTTAGAAGCTTACTTTGCAAGTGAGTCACATGAGATACTTTGTTAGTTTACCTAAGTGAAATTGATTCGAATTGATTTATTGACAAATCTCCTGTGATTTCGGACCTTATGTACGGTCATACAATTTA
Organism: Pyrausta despicata; assembly: GCA_963921415.1. Classification (NCBI taxonomy): domain Eukaryota; kingdom Metazoa; phylum Arthropoda; class Insecta; order Lepidoptera; family Crambidae; genus Pyrausta; species Pyrausta despicata. The sequence continues at coordinate 502,826 of OY992850.1, read as the reverse complement.
GTAATAAGCCACAATAAAATACTCCTCGTAAATAAATTAAATATGTCGGAAACGGTCATTAGTACGGACGCAAAACGACGCACAGCACGAGTCCCAAGAGGTCGTCACTTCGGAGTTACTCGGCTAACTTCGTGCTACGACAGAGCCGAGAATGGAAGCGATGTTGGACGAACGGAGAGTCTTCATTTCGCCGTCTTAGAGATAGGACCTCCACTCTAGGAACTATTACGCGTTTCGTGTGTACTGTGTCGATTGTTTCGAATAAAAGTTAATTAGTGTGCGTAATTATTGTTCAAAGTGTTTTGATTGAGTGCACATGACGCCCACATGATGTCAGACAATATTACCGAAAATAATGATGCTCCGTTATATAAATAATAATAGTATTATTTAATAAATTTAATAACCATATACATTAAATTATGTACAAAAAGTATTTAATGATATGTAACGAGAAACAAAAGATGATAAACTTAATGAAAAACTTATTCCTCAAAGGCTTATTCTAAGTGACGGAAATCTTACAAAAGCTTTAACAAAAGTGTCAGAAAAATAACGTCTTGTACTTATTATAGTCATTAATTGCACAAAAGTTAAAAAACGACCTGTTTCCCGCTTTCAAAATGAGACGGCTGTTCTTGCCACAGCATTCATTATAGAATTTTTAATTAAAAACATGAATAAACCTCTTTAATCTTGCGATTTCGTTTTAATAAGCATTAGACTGAAAATAAGGGGCGTGCAGATTTATCGGAAAGTTAATAGGGCGTATTCGAGCGGCGTTTTAGTGATAAAATAGTTGTCAGGGTTTTGGCCCTTTTTACGCTGCGCCTGGGAGGCCGCAGGTGGGCATTAACAGTGGCCCTATTTGATGTAATTTTTAATGTAGTTGGCGGTGTTATACCCACGTGCATCGGAAAGCACGTTAAGCCGTTGGTCCTGAGCCTGATCTCTCTCCGGTCATGTCGGATTGCCGTCTCACCGAACTTTGAGAGTGATGGAACAGATAGTGCACCTGTGTATTACGCTCACACTTGTGCACTATAATATCACCTGCGCAGTTGGCTAATCTCTGTTGAGATTGGCCGCCGTGGTCGAAATCGGCCATGAGAACTATTATTATTTGATGTAAGATTTTAAGAGCTCCAGAAAGTGTTATCTACAGAAAAGCGGAATAAAAAAATGTAGAGAAAATGTAGGTTATTGTGACTATGAGATTCTCTTAAGGTTTAAGATCTTTATTCTCCTAAAAAATTACAATGACAAATTAATAAATAATAGCTTTAGTGAATGTTGCATCGGATGAGTACAAAATATAAAAAGTGGAGGGGGGGGGGGGTATACATAAAATAAATATCGCACGGCACACTGGCGCTTGGTATAGATGGCATGCACGATAAACTAGTTTGCGGTCACGGATGTAGATTCGGACTACGCTCGCGGTATTACAAGAAGTGACTTTAAAGAGTGAAGTAAAAGTTTTTCCTTTTTCTTTGTAAAGAGAAAGTTCGTTTTTTAATTTTGATACTTGTATATTGTTATTTAATTCTCATTATTAACAGAGTTACTAAAATTTGATTATCTCTTATATTAAGCATTTTGCAAAAATTTTGATCATGTTTTATTACGATGACGGATATGAATAAAATATTTCACAAAAGAGGTCATAGGCAAATTTTTATGCATCCCGAATTTAAATACGAGTAACGCAACTAAATGTCATTTAAAAATTTCTTGGTGAAAACACGAGGAAACTTTAATAATAATAATAATAATCATTTATTTAGTTTCAAATGGACAATAGTAAATTAATATAAGCTTAAGATAAGATGTAGACCGAAGACTTTCTTTACCTGAACTAGGTTATAAACCTGTGTCTCAGGCTAAAGAGAGCACAAATATTATCTTAAGGTATTAAAAATTAAAACTATCTTGAAACTACTATTAGTTTAAAACAAAGTAATTATCTAAGGTATGTCATATTATAACAATTTGGTACCTACTTCATTAGTGTATTTAACAAGTCAGCACTTTGCTAAATCACAAAGAAGTCAAGAGCGTCAGCACTTTTTTCGAACTTTAAACTAGGCTAAATATATTATTGTTTACATCACGTTCTTTAATTTTATTTGTATACAAGCAATATATATTTTTGTCTAATTAGCTATAAGTTTAGGTTAGGAGGACAACATAGAGAGGTCAGAACTTATTTTCTAAGTTAGTAATTTACATGCTAATTACATAATCAAAACATTATAGGTATACAGAGTCTGAAAGGTTTATTAGGTAAGGTATTAAAGTGATCTTAACGTAGATTAGGTGCCCTCATAATCGATAGAGCTAATGTAACGGGACTCGGCAGCTTTTCTGGCGGGACATTCAGTATCTCCCGTTTTGTGCGCGCTTGGCTTATTGAAGCGTACGCATGTAGCGCACTTCGACGGCTCGGCTTTCTGCGCACAATCCTTCATAGCGTGGCCCATTTCACCGCAGTGGCCACAGGTGATAGCATCTTCTCGACATGTCTTTGCCGCATGGCCGTACTGTTGGCATTTGTAACACCTTGTGACTAAGGTGAAATCTCTCACTTTGAAAATGCTTTGTCGTCCCGAAAATAAAACGTGACTTGCCGACTACATGTCCCGCGTACCTGGACGCTGGACGGGAAGCCGCCTGCTTGCTGGAAGATCGCGGGAATTTTTATTGCCATTGCGTTTTTGGAGCTCACGGTACGTCTGTGTAAGTGATAAGATTAACTTGCAAGCTGGCTCCGAAACGTTTCCTTTGCTTTTTGCTAAAACGAGAGAGATCTCATTCGTTTTTCTATACAGAGATTCTATACAAAGTTTGGGTTGCTCGGTATTTATTTCACGTAACGTTTGCATTCTATTTGCGATGATTTTGCAATCCCCTTTTCCAACCCGTGCTGATCCTGTAATAATTGGAAAAAAATTCGTCCGCTAGTGTTTGACCGTTTCGTGCTTATCTACAGCTTACATTACTTGCAAGTAATGCGGAACCGGAAGGGGCCGGTGACATGTAAAATACGGCTGCAGGGGCCCCCACTCGCGGGCCCCGCGCGACCTGCGTCCATAAACTGCCCCGAACAGGCGGCGCGGGACAAGGTAAGGTGGGACGGTAGCTTCGATTGAACTTAAGGGGTCTGTGGCGAATCTTTATGGTGCTTCAAACTTTTTGAATCAGGTATTTACCTCAATAAGCAATCTTACTGACCTACATAAACGAAATTGTTCCTAAGTATGTAGTTTCAAGTAATTGTTAATTAGCTTAGAGCAATTGTAATAATGTGTGCTCTCTTTAGCCTGTGATAAAGGTTTGTATCTAACCTTGTTCAGGTAAAGAAAGTAATAAGCCTGTAAGTTTGATCCTAAGCCCAAATTAATGGTAATTTACCTTTTGAAACTAAATTAATTTCATTATTATTATTATTAATGATAGCAATATTCTTTACTAGACGTTGTCATGCACGTTGTTTTAAGAAAAAAAAAAGTGAATTGCGAATATTCCTGTTTTATTTAAAGGGTGCAATAATCGGGCTTAAAACTATCCTATCACCCAAGTAAGGTCATAAACTGTCAGTATACAAAATTTCATCAAAATCCGTTTAGTAGTTTCAGCGTGATTAACGGACAAACATCCAAGCAAAGAAACTTTCCATACATAGTATTAGTGTGTCCGAGCACATTTTAGCTGAAATATTTGTGTGTGAGCCCAGTGGCAGAAGTCAGCAGATGTAGTGCAGTCACTAATTGTTCAGATGATTAATGAAATTCACATTATGCCACTTAAGAGGTTAATTAACAGGCTGACTTTTTCCTACTGCATTGATCTCTAATATGATCAAAATTGTATGGATGGCACTATATTAGGGCCGACGTAAAAATTTACGCGCTTTCTTTGTCGATTGAATACCCGCGTGGAATTGATGGCTTCGTTCAACTTTACATTGCCAAGAAATGGAGAGAAGAATTTGGGTGTCTGGGTTTGATGGGGCGACGCTATGGCCGTTTAACGGTGCTGCGTATTATCTTAATAACTAATTTAGCAATGAACACCTAATTATAATTTACTGTCTACAGTTTTAACGAAAGTCTTTGAATGAATAGTGTGGTAAAAATAAGAGACCGAATTGATTGACCGTTAGCTAACACGTGTAACCTTTTTACCACATGAATGAGCATATCGATTCCCAATTCTTGAATCACCAGCTCCTATACAGGGTGTAAAAAAACCTTAACGAAGCCGAACGAATATATTACATATATATTACACATATATATACATATATTCTACCAATTGGCATGATGACATTTATCTTAAATATTTTCAAGACGTTTAAAAAACACAGCCCCTATGAAGTTAAAACAAGCAATATATTTTCAAAAAGCTGTACCAATTTTTAAACACACAAAACTCAATAAATATTCGGTCTATTGACTCCGATTTCTGACACATGACCGTGACGTCACGTTCAGATATTCCCATACAAAATCTATGGAGGTAAACCGTTTTGACAGATAATAAAAAGTATGTCAACGATTGGTGGTGTCGTCTAGCCTATTGTTACGATCATTTTTTTTTCCTTTACCTGGAAAGTTAACGGTTACTAAAAAAATTGATGATTTTTACAGAAATGTCTTCTGTCCGTTATAACTTAACTTTTTTCCAAAGAAAGAATTAAATTGTTTTTTTTTTTGATGTCAAAAAATAAAAGTTGTTTTCCAGCCAACATTTCTTTTTCATACGATTTGGTTTGATGTACTGAACGCGTGGTTGACGGCTTCGGTAAGGTTTTTTTTACATCCTGTGTATTTGGTTTAAATAATATTTCTCGTTCTGCCGGAAAAAATGGGAGAAAAAAATACCGATAATAGAAAGTTCGGCGCGTTCATATCATCGTTCCACCGTAGGAAATCTATTTACATACCCATCGGCGTGACCTCATTTCTCTTTTTCGTATAAATTTACATGGGGTCATTGCGATCGGGCAGTGAGTCAAACCAACCATGTTATTGAGGAAACACATTTACACACAACAGCCTACCAAAAAATGAACACAAATAATGGGATTTTTTTTTCTCAATTTTGTTAACTTATCGTTGAATAAATTTGCTAAGTATTCGAGGATTTTAGTTTCTAAAACATATTGTGTCGCTTGAGACCTACTCTGTGTTTTGGGCGCAAAATGGGTCTGAAAGTATTCAATGCTGAAAAAGAGGATAATTTTGCTTTAAATTTCCACTAAACGACGCCAGCGCAGGAACCAAAATACATCCAACTGTAATCACCTGAAAAAGATAGGACTTGAAGTCGCAAGACTTACAATAACTACAACTCCCAACGTGACACAGAAGTAAGTCCTGCAACTCCCAGTTCTAGCTTTTTCAGGTGATTACAGTTGGATGTATTTTGGTTCCTGCGCTAGCGTCGTTGAGTGGAAATTTAAAGCAATATAATCCTCTTTTTCAGTTTAAGTCATGGATTTCCGCAAAATAACGCCTGATTACATCAACTATATGAAAGTATTCATTAATAAAATTTAAAAAGAATTCAGGGCTATTTATAACTGAGTAGACCTTTGACGCGTTGCTAGTAAATTCTCAGAGAGAATCTCAGTCAAGAACTAGATCTATTTGACGTCACCGTTCTCTCTAGCCGAGTGTCCCACCCACAGGCCCTTCACCGCTCTAATCGGCTTAACATCTCCGGGTTGTGGTCTGGTATAAAAATAGTACCTACAATTAATGGATTTAAAAAAAAGTTTTCTGGTAATTTTCCTTCGGTCAGGTCAAAACTCTTATCAGATAAACTCTTGATAATCGTTTTTCCGTGCCTTTTCCTCGATGTAGCTTGAGGCCGCATCATTTTTAAGAGTCATGAATAAAACAAGAAAATAAATGCGAAAATATTATAGAGTTACAGTTACAATTAGCCTTAGACGGGCTAGTTATTCACATAAAGATAATTAAGTCCAGTTACTTTGAATATAGCGGTGAGCTCCATGAAAGCGCGAAGTTGGCGGAAGCGTTTCTAGCGAGTCACGGCGCCATTAGCCGTTTGTATGGGACGCCAGGAAGGCCCCGAGATAGGTGAAGCCATCTACGTCGCGCGTCGTTTGTCAAAGTTAGCGATGTTTCTAATGTGAGAACTAGCATTTTAGCACTGGTAATTCTGACTAACCGACTAAGGATAAATTAACCTTGGCCTTTCCACTTCACCGCACCAATTTTCAAGCCAACTCCTTCCACATTCAGGCCATCAGGCTCTGGAATGCTCTTCCCGAAAATATAAAACAGGCTCCCAGCAAATTATCATTCAAGAGACTCATTCGCACCCACTTTCTTACTTTATCGCAACCGTCATTATAGATCTTCCTTTAACAGTTCGTCAAATTTATTTATTTATTTAGTGTATATTTGTATATATTATGTGTATTTTAAATATGTAATCATATATATTTATACATATGTATATTTATATATATTTATGTATGTTGTATATTTTATATTTAATCTTATGTGTCATATTATTCTTATTTTTTGTTTGTTTTCTCTTTTATTTATTTTGTCGCACCGCCCACTAATCATTTCTGCTTAGCCCAAAGGTATGACTGGTAGAGAATGCCCTACGGCGTTAAGTCCACCTTTTGTACAAAGTATTGTTGTGCAATAAAGCTTAAATAAATAAATAAATAAATAAGGCAATGAGCGCTCACGTTAAAGTAACAAAGTGACGTAAGTAAGTAAACAAAGTGACGTAAGACTATAAATAATTATTTTGACTTTAATTAGGGACAGCGGTGTTATGGTAGTAAACTCGTACGAGTATAATCAGATCAATTTGTTGATGTATTGGAGATTTATTAGAGTTAATGAATGACATGGATAATTAAATCAAGTTAGATTATATTTTTAGAAAATAGTATGTTACTAATAATTCAAAGAGCTGACATGTTGACTGTAAAATAATTTTATTAGAATTTTATTATTGTCAAAAAAATATTTTGCATGCTATTTGTCAATGGCTAAATGGGCCGAACATCAAATTTATTGTTAACCTTTTTGCACCCCGTCTAAACGCAAATAAATGATTCTATTCGATTCTATTTAAAAGTGGTCGCTAACGTCAAATACTGCGTACTTAACAAAGTATTATTGTTATTGAACACTTACTTAGCCTCTCCGTTCTATAGATAACAACTATACTTATTCAAAATAACTGAAAGTGTTCACAATGAAACTGAAAACAAAAATGGCTTGTAAAGCATTGATATCGCTTCTTGATTGCCGCAAAGAGATCTTACTTTCAATATTTTTTACGAGATCAAGCAAATCAATGCTTATGATTATTCCTTATTAGTGCAAAATCATTGTAATTGGTCAAATAAAGTATTATTATAATTATAATCATTGCAACGCAAATACTCGACTGGCGTATTTCTAACTAACCCCTGGACTTTTATCCTGACATTACACCATAAACTATAGAGTTGGACAAATCTGTTCCAATTGAATGCCACCGTCCACTTCTCCCTGCCGATAAATTGGGAATTTCGTGGCGAAAGAACAATTTATCGGAAAAAGTGGAAACAAAGCCCTCGGCTTCGCAGGCTGGAGCGGGCGATAAAACACCTCGTGTTAGGCCCCGTGCTCCAAGTTCCTCATGCTATTAGCCGTAATAACTCGCCGCTTTATTGGGCCTCGGCCGTTGCCGCAGGAAAAACAGATCGGTATGAACATAATGTCTGAAGCACAAAACGTAAGAGGAAGGTATAAGTAGGTACTACATATGTTTACTTACACCCCGCGGGCTCAGTGCGGATTGGTGGAGGGGTGTTTGTAAGGTAAGTGACCAACCTTACTGTCAGATGTTATTAAGCCGCCCGAGGGCCTCTGACCAGGCTTAACGACTAATATCTGTCGATATTAACCGGGACCAACAGCTTAACGTGCCTTCCAAAGCACGGAGATGCTTGTAAATAGACGTCACTTAAATGGTCAGAATGGTGACCCATCCCAAACATGACCGCGCCGTAGGTTGCTTAACTTTGGGTATCACTACCAAAGCGCTGCAACCACTGCGTCTCAAGCACCTCAGTAGCATAAGTAGCACCAAAGTAGGTGCTACTTATGTTTATTTATTTATATTTCATACGTATGTATGAAATAAATCTATATTTACGGAATAAATTTCAATGCGATACGTGCAGGCCAGAATAAATATATCAATTAAAATATAACATTAATTACAAATAAATTCAAAATAATACAATACATTTACAGACATGTTTCAGTTTACTCTAGAGAGTTTCAAGAAAAAGCTTAAAGAAAAAAATAGTGTACTTGTTAGCTTTAATTTTTGCAATTTAAATCGAAATTTTTGTTCTTAGTTGTATATATTATTTTAAATTCTTCAAAAATGTTGTGTATAGTTTTAATTGGCAGTCAGACTAGTATATGCATTTAATGTGTAAGCTTTTATAATGAGAATAAGTTTCCTTGTTGTAACTGTACCCAAATAAATAAATAAATTTATAGATTACATAAAAAAATATATAAACAAGACGAACTACCAACGATAACATTAATATAATGTTTAATGTCACTTTTGCAAACTCAGCCCTTTAATAATTAAACAGGTCTATCTTATCCTGAAATTAAATAAAGCATCGAATTCCTACCAGTGAAGAAATAATTATTGAAATATGTGGGTGGAATACGTTGGTGCAAATATTATGTGTAACAGTTCGAAATGGTTTTTGAAGTGAAAACTTCTTTAGCGGCGTTGAGCACTTTTGTGGCATGGGTAGAAACTGTGAAACTCGCGTCAGGTCACGTGATGCTGATCGAAAAACCGTAAGACGGTTCAAATAAATCAAAAATGCACAACGTTAATAATCAAGTTTTCACTTCTGCCGGCACTCCCGGAGTGCAACCCGTGTTTTTTATTTATTTTATGCCACCAGCAGCGCTGTCTTAAATTCTTTACTGTTTGATTTTAGAAAAGGCTGAATTTGTTTTTTATTTTTATAAATTACTAGCTGACCCGGCTAACGTTGTTTTGCCATATAAATTTTGGTCCAAAGGGTGGTCCTCTTATCTCTAAGGGGTATGAAAAATAGATGTTGGCCGATTCTCAGACCTACTCAATATAATAAATAAATAATAAATAATAATAAATATTTATTTCATTTCTAAGGTTACACAAACAAGATAGGGATCGGAAACTCCTTTTAAGCATACAATACTTGTGCCAAGTGATTCCGCTATTGCATAACTATAGCTATCAATATCAAAATTAAATAGCGTTGTAAATGCTAAATAAACACTTAACTATAAAGATTACAATGTTTTTATAAAAGAAAATAAAAATTTAAATGAAGTACTTAATTATTGTCCACAAATCATAAACAATTAGCAGAAACGTGTGTGTGTGCATGTCTATCTGTGTTTGAGTGTGTGTGTGTGTGTGTGAATGTGAACGTAATATGCTACAAAATTTAATGAGAATCAGTCAAACCGTTTCGGAGGAGTACGGGGTGATCTGTGACGGGAACGAACATTGTGACGAAAGTTTATATTATAGAGAAAAAGATTATGATTTTTCTAATAAATTTATCATTTTCGGTACGGCTGGTATTCCCAACCTAAGAAACAATCATGTTATGTTTGCTAATTGTTTTGTGTTCGGTACAAAAAAACAGACCAACTAGCAGACGAACTTTACCCTGTTATTTGATGAGATGTTTTCTATCGTTTATTCATAACAGTCATCTTTTGCCATGAAAGTAAACATACAACATGTGTAAAATATCTCAGAAGGGAGTCACAATCGAAACAACAGTTATGCAATATTTATCCACTTTATTCCATTAGTCGCAACATCACAGAATTAAATCAATTATGGTTTTACTTACATTACTCCTCGACGGCTCGAACTCGAATGAAGGCGGGCAGAACGAACAATCGGAAGTTGGTTTGGCACTGACAGCTGTCAGTGTCAAAACAACTTTTACTTTTTAATAACTAGGATAACTAAATAGCGGTTGAACAAATCACTTATAACGGTGTTTGACAAAGAAATGTAGTAGTGTTGTTACAGTCGGCCATCCTTCGCGAACAAGTCCCTTTGTTCGTATTATTACAATACATGTATTTGTTAATCAATTATTACAGATAGTGGTAATCTAACAAGCTTTAAGTATACTAAAATTATGTTCACGTAACTTAACAACTCACATAGCCTTAAATGGCTGCAATGCATTTCATAGATCATGTTCAAATTAATCACTAGTTCCATTATTCTATAGCCGAATGTTGTGTAGACTACTTTTTCACTCTCATTGCCTACACAACAGTCAGCTGCATGTTTCAGTCTTCACGGCGAGTTCATACACCGGACTTGAAAACACCCTCACTGAACTTATCTATAGTCATGCAGAGCAAGGCTACTTCCTTCACCATTAACTCAACACGACTGCAATGACTCAAGTTACTCAGGAACGGCGAGTTCATACGCCATTCGTCCAACTTGAGACATCCTCACTTGAATCACTTATCACTTAAATTGCATAAAATGAGATATTATAATGTAAAGTTATAGTATTAATTTTTAAAATGGAATGTAAAAAAACAATTAATTTAATTACAATAATTTAACAAGATGAGACATAGGAACTTAATTTGTGTCATTTTCACCATCGCCATCATCATCACTAGAAGAGCAAGCAGGTGCACTGAAACTTAGCCACTAAATGTATCTTTAATTCATCCTAGTGTTCCATCCGTTCAAACTTAAGATCAGTGGGTGTTTTAGTTATCTTAATTCCCGGTCTTTCAGTAAAGCTATGACCTAACAGTACGTCAAAGTTGATAAGGTGATTTTCAACGACATATACTTCGACATTTGTTTCTAGAATCCCTTGTACGTCAATGTTAACCAAAGTACGACCTAGTGGAAGATACGGAACATTGCCTAATCCTCGAAGGTAGGGGCCGTTCACAATATCCCAAGTTAGCCCTAGCCGCAAAGCTTCACCTTCGCGTATCAGAGTGGCTTCGCTCCCTAAGTCCAATTGACAAATAGTAGGAATGGTGTTGACGTTAATTACAATCCTGTATTTATTGTTACTACTTTCGCTAGTGGATACTCCAAGAATGTTTTTATCTTTAGAGGTGTCCTCTAGTGCTATCGACCTGGGGCACTTAGAATCCTCATGTCCTAAGAAGTTGCATACAGTGCACTTGATAATGGGTTTGGGACATTTATAGCTAGGGTGCCCTATGCCATTACAGTTAAAACACGACACTGGTTTTTTAACGTTACTAATGTTTTTAGGCGGATCATCAGGATTCCTGGTTTGGTTACTGTTACCTAGTGCATTGCTGAGCCGCTTATCTGTGTTGAAATCTTTGTGAATATCGGGTTGGGGTCGATTATGTCGAATCGTCTTAAAGAACTCAAGTACATCCTCGGGCCTATCAAATTTCGCAGCTTGAGCGCCTATACGAACTCCCCTATCATCAATGCCGTAGAGTAAACAGTCCACCGCTTGCTTTCCAAATATCTTACATCTATTTAAAAGATTTATCTTAGAGAAATAATAAAGCTCAAAAGATTCACCAGGACGTACCCGTCTATCAAGCATCTCTGTTAGGAGCTCTGCGTAATTCTCAGTGGCAGGAAACTATTCTTTTAGCATAACTTTCCACTCTGCCCAGGAATGCTTAATAGACGGCAGCCCCTGATACCAGGTTTTAGCAATTCCGGTAAGTTTCGGCAGGGCATAGTGAACCGTTTGCCTGTCAGTCCAGTTGTATATTTCGGAACACTCGTCGACTTTGTCAAGCCAGACATTAATTGTCTGTTCTTTTGATAGCGGATCAAGCTCCGGGACTACGTTACTGACGGTGGCAAAGGATTCACGATCCCCTGCCTTTGATTTTAAAATATTCAAAAAGTTTTCAAATAAATCTGCTGATGATAATCTGGGTTGCTTAGGGCTTTTGTCAAAATAAAATTTCTCATTGTCATGTAAAGGACGCTTTGTTGGCGTGGTCACAGAGGGGTTGTAATCTTTATGACACCTTCTCTTGACAGGGCCTAATCGTTCTCGACTAGGTTCAGGTGTATCAATACACCGGCTGGTTATGTCCCTCTCACGTTCCATCAACCGATCACGATCTCTACGTACCTCCCTTTCCAGCGTCCTCAGACGCTCTCTCTTCTCCGATAGCCTGCGTTCTCGTTCGCGTAGACTGCGTAGGCTCGTATTGCTTCTGCTTCTCCGGCGGCTTGGACGACTTCCAGGAGCCGCTGAACGATTTCGTGATCGTCGGACTCGACATGTATCGTTGTCGCGGCGGCTGCGGCTGCGGCTGCGTCTCGAGCTCTCACGTTGGTCGCGACTTGGACTCCGATGCGTTCCGCTATTGCGAGGCATCTTCCTTGATGTTGTTCACTTCGTTATTATCACCGACTTGGTTCTGGAACTCGAAACAATACAATTACTTAGTAAGTTGTTGAGTTTAGGAGCTGTTCAATTTAATCAAACTATCTAATCCATTCGCATCGACGCAACTGTTCACTACAATAAGTATTAAGTGGCGCGATTTGGTGATCAGTAACTTCAAGAACTCTAAACAGTTATTATTTTTGAAAAATATTGTGTTTTAACGAAAATGTAAAAGAATTGGTCATTCAAAATCCATCAACATCGGGTCAGTGGTTGGGTATTTTTATTAATCAAGTGTTTATTAAAGCTAGTTATCTCAAGATTCAATGCATAAGGTGTATATTTTCTCAACAGGATACGCGTTGACTTAAATATTGAACTTGTATAAGCCATGAAAAATTCAAGAAAAAAGAGAAGGAAAAATAAATCCATTTGCATCCGAGAGCCGTTTGCATAAAACAGAGATAAAACAACACGAATGTATTATAGGATAAATACTTTCACTGTTTTCACATTTATTTACGAAAAAAAAACAGGATAATGTAACGGTCGAGCATGTGGGGTGGTATTGTAAAACGGTATTGTTTTGTAATTATCCCACTTCTGAGATGTAAAATATCTCAGAAGGGAGTCACAATCGAAACAACAGTTATGCAATATTTATCCACTTTATTCCATTAGTCGCAACATCACAGAATTAAATCAATTATGGTTTTACTTACATTACTCCTCGACGGCTCGAACTCGAATGAAGGCGGGCAGAACGAACAATCGGAAGTTGGTTTGGCACTGACAGCTGTCAGTGTCAAAACAACTTTTACTTTTTAATAACTAGGATAACTAAATAGCGGTTGAACAAATCACTTATAACGGTGTTTGACAAAGAAATGTAGTAGTGTTGTTACACATGTTTGTTTTCCATACAGTATCTTTCATGCCTGACAAATAACATGATAATGTAAACATTTGCTTATACTCGTATCTATAGTGTAAAGAATGCCTTTTCTTATTTCAAAAAAGTTTTTCATTACGTTAAAACGATGTTGACCTGTAGTTATAATATCCAATTATAATGATGAATCAATATTAAAATCTTACCTGACAATTCTCTACATGCAAAATACTTAATTGTAAAGATTTAATTTAATTGTGAAGTTTTTACTTAATCGTAATTGTTTAAAAGCTACATTTATGTATTTTCAGGTACGTGTAATGAATACACAATTTACAGGCGGCTTGTGTGACCAGAGATTTAGAAGTAAGTGCTTTTAAAACGAACATTTCCCTTTTTGATTACGTCCGCTAATTACGTTACCTTGCGAACGAGCGGCATAGATATGGTCGACACTTAAAGATCTTTACATGAAATACCAGTTGCTATTTTAAAATGCTAACTTTTCTTACTAAGTACTTTTGTTGTTTTGTTGGTAAGAAGATTATATGCCACCATTTTCGTGATATTTTGACATCAAAGACTGCAATAAGTATTGTTATGGCCCGACCAAAACTTTCAAAGGCAGCAAAAGGGTGGTTTTATTCATCATTGTTTTATTTTTATTTTTTGACGACCGCTTAGTGCAGTGGTCCACATGTCGGACTTCTAAAACCAAGGGTCGCGGGTTCAATCCCCGCACAGTACAAACATAAGTGTATGAACATGTGTGATTGTACTGGTCTGGGTGTTTTCTCTGTATAATATGTATTTATTTACAAAAAAAAGTTTTTTAAGTATTTTTATCCGTTGTCTAGTAACCATAACATAAGCCTTGTAGCTTAATTTGGGACTAGAGAATTGGGATGATGACACCTATCTTAAATATTGTCAAGAATATGGTGTTTAAAAAACATAGCCCCTATGAAGTTAATACAACCAATATATTTCAAAAAAGTTGTAGAAACTAATTTTTAAACACACAAAAGGCAATAAATATTCGGTCAATTGACTCCGATTTCTGATACATGACCGTGACGTCACGATCATTTATTCCCATACGAAATCTATGGAGGCAGACCGTTTTGACAGATAATAAAAAGTATGTCAACGATTGGTGGTGTCGTCTAGCCAATTCGTGTGATTGTTGTGAAATATTTATTTATTTATTATTCAAGTACTTTTGTTGTTTTGCTGGAAGGAAGACTATTAGACATTATTTTCGGATTATTTTAACATTAAAGACTGCTATAATTTTTGTTATACCCGACCAAAACTTTAAAAGGGAGCAAAACGGGCGGTTTTATTTACCATTTTGCGCGACCAAGCGAATGCTAAGTCGTTTTTTTGACGTGACAACGTCACGTCAAAAAAACATAAATTGGTTTGCCGGGTGACACTTCAAGAAACTGCGTTACGCTCCGCTCACGTTCCGCGCTCACAATGAGAGCGAGTGAGAGGCACGCGTCCCTTCGACTCCGGCATGGTTAGCCCGCCTAAGAGCGAGTGAGACAGACATAAAAAGTGAAAGGCACGCGTCCCTTCCACTCGAGCACAGTTAACCCGCCTAAGAGCAAGAGAGACAGAGCGAGAGAGAGAGAGTGATAGAGATAGGCATACACACCGGTTCATGTTATACGAATGAATATTCACATTAAAATTATTTTACCACTCAAAGTCGTTGTCACGTAAAACTTTCGCCCGTATACCGACTTTACAGGCAACCAATTTTTTTTTCTTTACGTCTCGCTGTCTCGTCTGCAACTCAGACTCGGTCTGTGTTTTGATCGTTACATCTGATCCGTTTTACCCGTTCAGTTTTCCGCCTTGTCCCTACCCAATGCCTCGTGGGTATGACAGGCACGTAACTCATTCATTTAGAAAGTAATTACGGTTTTGGCTGCTGTAATTCTTTCGCATTTAGTGATTGCTTACCATATCCAAAGCTATATTTTCTAGACTGCCTCGTTTGTGTAGTGGTCGAGCCAAATTTATTTCTGAGATTTTCTGTCATGAATTTCTCAATAACTGCACGGAGTCGGGAAGTTGGCGGTGTTACACCCCCGTGCCTCGGAAAGCAGTTTAAGCCGTTGGTCCTGCGCCTGAACTCTCTCCGGTCATGTCGGATTGCCGTCTCATCGAACTTTGAGAGTGATGGAACAGTGAGTGCGCCTGTGTATTGCGCTCACACTTAAGTGCACTATAATCTCTCCTGCGTAGTTGGCTGATCTCTGTTGAGATTGGCCGCCGAGGTCGTAATCGGAGGACTATGCTATTATTATTTACTATTATATTTTCTAAGAAAGTAAGGCATACTACGGCGTCTATCTCCATTATGACATAATCAGAGTCAGGTTACCCCCCGGAGAGATTGCCTTCAAGTTGTCCTGATTGGAGACGTTTGAGACGCTAGCGGATGCCCGGCGCGGGAGACAAGATACGACGTCGCGGAAATAATGTTCCATGGGGAATATGGAGATAATGTTCCGGATAAACAGTCAGTCGAATATAAAAATATGAAGAGAACTGAGTCAAAGACAAATTAAATAGAGTATTTGGAAAGCAACAAGATAGTATTTTGTCTATTCCTGTAATAAGAAAGCGTAAACATTAAACTAGTAAAAGCTTTTTGCGTCAGTAAGTCGTGTAACCTGACATCAAGCTGTACAAAACATCACATTAATCGAACAAAGATAGTGAAGTAGTATCGGCCATAAATCGTTAACAGGCCATAAATGAGCGTTATGAAAAACAAGAGAGCCCTCAGCGCCGCCGTAAACCGGTTTACGCCAAACACAATGGCAAACTGATATTTAACTGCCCTCGATATTGGGTGCCGATGGCAGATATAGCAGACAACCATGAAACTTTACTGTATACTAAAAATATTTTATTTATTAGGTCAGCGCAATGATTTATCTTTGTGCCTAGGCGACACAATACAGTTCCTGCAGTAAGAATATGTGTGTGAATAGGATAAAATCTTAATGTTACTTATGCGAGTAGATACGAAATGTAAATTAACGAATTCAATAAGAAGGTAGATAATTGACAAATGGCCTTCGATTATTCTACGTACGAAAGCTTTTTGCAAACGAAATTCTTGGACTTGTGGCGACCTCTACCGTTCGCCATCACAAGCGCATGCCTAACGGCTACGGCTCCATAGGCTAGATGACGCTGTTAGCCTAGTACCGCACTTAAACCGCGGCATATCAAATTTAGATCCAGATATAGAAAGATAAATCAAGATTATGTCTATCGGACCTTGGTCCCCGACCATAACACCCGGTCGGTAGGAAGCGCTTTCCTTTAGCTTTCTAACTCTAAATCTGTTGCGCCAAAGACTTAATACCTTTTTTAAACATTATTGCAATGATATTTCACTTCGGTTCGTTCGGTAATGATTGACCATTCTACTACATTAAATAGGCAGCAAACCAGCCTCCATAAGGAAAAATAATGTAATATTGATAAAGACTACGGCTGGAGATCAAAAGGCATGTGTAACAGGCACATCAAAAGCAGAACAAAGTAAGTTATTACTGCGTGTTTTGTATGAGAACTCGTCTAGTTGGGGAAAACAGCAATATAAATCGTTAAGGTATAGGTACTCGTAGTTTACGTTAACTATAAAGAACAATACCGTGATATTAGTTTAAGACGTACTTTTATGTCTCCTAAAAGTATCATTATCAAAATGTAGTAAAATTTTTTAAAGTATTAATGATAGTTTTGAGCCATGGTTCTGTAAATTACAGTTTCCTTGTAATGCAAAAGTCTTGTGCAAAGTGAATTAAAATAAGAACTTGACAATGTAGAGTCATCTCACTGCTAAGGACCGGACAATAGTTGCATAATGGGTGTAGATATAACTTTATTATGTATTTACTCTAAAAAGAGTAAAGTCTGTGTCTAGAAAATGAACTAGTTTTTTTTTCTCACTAGGTTCTAAATTACTAATTATATTGTATTTTAAATAAATAATAGATATCTCATTGTTAAAGCTGAAAAGAAGCTATGATTTAAGTGAAGTAGTTCATACTCATTTGTGTACTTAAAAGAATGTTTTATTTTAATTACCTACCTTATGTTGCTGTGCCTGCTGGGTGTATACACTAATATGCTGTACTATTATTAGTCTGCTATATGTATATTTGCAATAAATATGTTCAAAAAGGCTCTCTGTCAAGATTAATGCTTCGTTGTACCAAGTCACTACGACATTACAGTCTTTTTTTTCTGCTTTTTTTTCTTACACAACTAAATACGTGTAAAGACAGGCAACATAAAGCTGACACACAAGTTATAATTTTTTATACAAGATGTAATTTTAGTGGTTGATTTCCTGCAGTGAAATGACTCTATCTTAGCAGTTATAAGTGACGACCGCTTGGTGCAGTGGTTCACATGTCGGACTTCTAAACCAAGGGTCGCGGGTTCGATCCCCGCACAGTACAAGCATAAGTGTGCATGAACATGTGTGTTTGTACTGGTCTGGATGTTTTCTGTATAATATGTATTTTTTTACAAAAAAAAAAGTATTTAAGTATGTTTATCCGTTGTCTAGTACCCATAACACAAGCCTCGTAGCTTAATTTGGGACTAGAGAATTGGCGTGATTGTTGTGAAAATATTTATTTATTTATTTATAGGTAAATTTGTGAAGTTTTTTTTATTAAAATAAACATTTTGTATTGACACCAAAAAGAGTACCTAAATCTACATAAATATTATAAAGGGGAAAATCAAATTGTTTGTTTCACGCGGGCGGAATAATTGTCCACCCGTCATCAATCCGCAATCAATCCGGACAGGCCGCTAGTTTTAAAATAAAAGACTTACATGATTCGATACTGATACTACTAAATGTAAATCGTTCTCCTGCGAGAAAACAACCACTAAAACCACCTTATAAATATTAAATAAATATTTCACAACAATCACACCAATACTCTACCACCAATCGGTCGTCATTATTATTATTATTTGTCGTCATTATTATATACAAAGTGACTTGTATATAAGTACAAATCACTTTTTCTAAAAGTACATGGCGCTTAAGTCTGAGCCTAAGCTGACTTCAGCAGGATTCAGCCGATAAGATAGGCGGTTTAATTAGCCTAACTCGGCTCGAGTGGTCAGCTATCAGACACACATGGATTAGTTTAAGGCTCCACTCACCACCTAGTGGCAACGGACTGTGCCTATCTGATGCGGCCGGGATGCCACACTAGCTTACATGTTGAAATTAGGCATTTTTTTCTTGTAACGGAAAATCTACGAATAAGCAAGTGGCCACGCAAGCGAGTTTTCATTTTACAAGATGAAGGAATTAGGAACTACAAATAAGTTTTTGGCTGAAAGTAAATAAATAAGTAGTAAATAAGTATTTGGCGCTCTGCGGCTCATTGGGGACTTGCTCGCTCGGCACAATGACAAAGATATTTTTTATGACCATATTGGGCATCTGTTTGACCAATTGGCTAGACGACACCACCAATCGTTGACATACTTTTTATTATCTGTCAAAACGGTCTGCCTCCATAGATTTCGTATGGTAATAAATGATTGTGACGTCACGGTCATGTGTCAGAAATCGGAGTCAATTGACCGAATATTTATTGCGTTTTGTGTGTTTAAAAATTGGTTTCTACAGCTTTTTTGAAATATATTGGTTGTATTAACTTCATAGGGGCTATGTTTTTTAAACACCGTATTCTTGACAATATTTAAGATAGGTGTCATCATCCCAATTCTGTGTGTTCCTAAACGACATGAGTACCTAGAGTTAAATGAAGTTGATTATTGACATATTTATATTCTGACGTATTATTATTTACTTTGAATTTAATTTTTTACCTAATTTGTGTGTACTACAACAAATTTATTTGTTTCATATACGAGTAATTTGACTTGTTACTTATTGATTTCTTTCCTGTGTAAAATTAAATAAGATCAATAAGCAACTTTTGAGGCAAGTTTAAGCGTGGCGTCTTGAATCCACTCCTGGGCCCGCACACTCGAATTACGCGTGCCGCTTTGTCGTCACGTTTCCGGCGGGACCGAATTTTCACGACACTTTTAAACTTTTCTTCGACTACGCAATTCAATTAATCGGTTAAGGAATTAACAATATCAGCGAATTGTCTTAATCAGGTTAGTAACCATTAAGCCCTTATAGCTAACAAGATAACGCGGTAGCTCTTGTAAGTAACTAGTTTAGAAGTAACTTTAAATTTGAACTTTGTTAGAATTTTTCGCTTTATTTCCGTTTAACATAATCAATTCGATTCTTTTCCGATTTGCATGTTATGAGTTTAATTTGAACATTTTACTAATTTAAAACTTTTCTCCTTAAAAAAGTTTTTTTTTCCACGAAATAATTGTGGAATTTTTAAAAATGTATAGGGTGGAACTCATTAGAGTTCAAAGACACACAGAATTGGGCTTTTAAAACCAAGTCAGTGTTTATTCTGTACAATTATTTTATCGATAAATAAACAGAAATGTAATTCCGAACTGGAAAATCCCTTTAGGCAAAATATCGGAACATTGCTTTAATGAAATCCCCAGAATCATGAGGAGAGAACAGTTTGTAAATCAACAGCGTATGAAATTAGCAACAACTCAATTCGAGTCTTTCTACTGTTAGGGCGCCATTTTCCTTATACAAAATTAATGGTCTACAAATTAGGGAGGACCTTCTTTACAGTTGGAAAGTGCAGATACTTTTCGGAGATTAAATTGAATCTGTTCGAATCTTTTTATGATGCAAATAAGAGAGGAAAATACTTAGAAATTTTTTATCTTGCTGATTAAATAAAATTCAAAATTTAATTTAGACGGATTTTTTTTTGTATCAATTGACAGCAAAATAAAACCATATGTCTGTGTGCAACTTTTAACAATCGGCTTACTTACCTACCTACGAATCCTTTTGACGTGACAACGTCTTATAAATTGGTTTGCCGGGTGACACCTCAAGAAACTGCGTTACGCTGCTCCGCTCACGTGTCGCGCGAGAGAGACAGAGCGAGAGAGAGAGAGAGAGAGATAGGCATACACACCGGTTCATGTTATACGAATGAATATTCACATTAAAATTATTTTACCACTCAGAGTCGTTGTCACGTAAAACTTTCGCGCGTATACCGACTTTACAGGCAACCAATTTTTAACAAAGCAAAACAGTATATAAACAACCAAACCAGTACACATGGCAATTAAGTAGTCATGTATTTATTAAGCGCCGATTTTACAATAGACAGATAGCGCTAACAGTCCGATAAAATTCCAAAATGGCTGATTTGAAATACAAACGTAGTAAATTGAATAAGAAGGTCAAACCGAATGACCGCATTTAACATTCCGATAACTATTTATCTGACTATTGAACAATTAGCCATAAATCGAGTGGAAACCACCTATGTGCATTTCAAAGTAAGATAAAAAAAAACCTTTGTAAGTAAAATGTTTGTGACATTTTCTTCTAATTTGTCTCTGAAAGGGTTGCGGCCGTGGGACCCTCGAGTTACGGGCATAAACGACCTTGTTTATTGAAAACGTGTTATTTAATTATGTAATTCAATTCTCCAGGGACGTTGGTTTAGGGACGAAAATTTTGGTAAGCATAAGGAGGATAAACACTTATATTATTAAATTATAGAAATTATGTAAGATTTACTTTTTGTGCCCCAGTACGACATCGAGTGAGGAGAGTGCCTGAGTTCTGTATTACAGGCCTCAAGCCTAGTTCAGACTCTAATTCTAAATAATAATTAAAAATATTAATAAAGAAAACATAAGTGAGGTAGTAATATAATTATTAACTATAATAATTAACTTATTATAGGATGGCATCAGTACTTTTTTGAACTGTTGTTAAAATGCAAAAATAAATAAATAAAATTAAAGCAAAAATTAAGAAACGATTTGCTTAGTTATCTAGTATCTAAGCTGCTAACTTGAAAACCTAGTTAAATATATTCCGTTTACGTCATCATAGCAATAAAATACTTACCACTTTCCATAATAACATACAGGTATCATACCAAATAATGTGGACTGACTAAAATGGAATGAAATGAAAAATGTATGTACTTGAGTAATGGTAGTTTTACGAGGCGAACTTCTATCAAGTGAAAATAAAAGCTCTTTAGTCTGAAAACTGAAACGTCCAAAAGGAATTTCCAGTAAACGACACTTGGCGCGAACTAAATAACCTCTTCACCTTAGAAAACAGTCTGTCAAGTGTTTTTCTGAGAGGAAAACTGGTCTGTAATATCAATCTAGCACTCAATTCGCCGGTAAGAATCCTTCCTTGAGAAGATATTTTAGTCACGCTTTAAAGTGGAAATATAAGTTCTTCTAGGAAATAAACAGTTCTTATAAGTTGTTAATGGAACAAGTTCATCACTACATTGACACTTTAAATCATAACGTTGTTAATTGAAACCAAAAATGACAAGTTCATCATTAGGTGCGATCAAAAATACATTTGTTACTTGAAACTGCTAGACTCTACTTGAAGGCAATAAAAACGATCCATTAAGGTTCTCGGTAGCTCAGTGACATTGGTCGGGGTTTCGATTCCTCCCCGATGACAGGAGCCGAAAAGATTTTTTTATAAGTAAGTTATGACTTTTCCAAATTACAAATAGCATTGTGAACGCAAAAGAATACTTAACAAATAAAGGCAATAAAAACACAATATGACACAAAAGCGAGCGCTAATTTCCTCCATAACTTGCTGTAAAACAGGAAAAAAAACGTTGTTCGCGTTTTTATGAGTCGCACAAGAATTATACAAGATATTTGTCGCGCGTCTGAGTTGCGTTGGGGAATGATGAGAACGCCGTTAAAGTAATAAAGACAGGACCTTCCGCCTCGCCCGCGGCGCGGGGGCCAGCGAGCAAACGCATAAACATACATCGACATGTTTTTTAATCTCGCTGTAGAAGGTAAAAGGGTGAGAACGGTAGAGAAATATAATTAAATTCAATACAAAAGGGGAACTCGACTCAAAGTGCGATTGCATTGTTGAAATATGCACGTCTACTGGTGTAAATCTGGTCAAAAATAGTGCTGAAATCTACGGGGACTATATTCAAAATCAAAAGTAAATAACATCATAGGTTCACACACTTCTTAGGTTTACAATATAAAGGCTACCTATACTTTGAAACGAGTTATGTTGTAATTAGTTACCATTTACCATAATAAATGTTATACTAGAGGAAAAGCTTCACATTAGTCCATATCCAACAGAAAGCTAGGTTAGCTTACGAGTAGCAACGAAACTTCGACTATATGCTAATATAGCGGCTCAGGTGCTCGCGAACTGAACTCTTCAGTCGAATCCCTGCGACTTCCGCGGAACTGCCGCGCAAGTGATACACCTTATTTACCGGCGGAAATGGAGCACCGGCAAAAAGAGCTGTTAGACTGAGAATATATAACTAGCAGTTTTTAGCAGTGTCGTTCATGAAAGTTTCAATTTCTTTTCTTTTTTAGGGTTCCGTACCTCAAAAGAAAAAAACGGAACCCTTATAAGATCACTTTGTTGTCCGTCCGTCCGTCTGTCAAGACCGTTTTTCTCAGGAACGCGTGGAGGTATCAAACTGAAATTTCTATATGATACTTAGGTCTACTGTCCCTGAAAGCTGTAGAAAAATCAACCTTCTAAGCCAACGCAATCAAAAGATTTGAAAGAAGAAGACAGCCATTTAGGCCGCAAATTTCCGCAAATTTTTGAAACTCGCGCGGGAATCAAAACCTACAGGGTACTTCACGTAAACTTCTTGAAATTTAGGACGAAGTCAGGCCTTATAGTACAGATATAGGAAAATTACGAAAACCGTAAATTTTCAGTTTCATCATATAAAAAAAATATTTTTGTCAATATTGAAAATTTCAAAGTTACTACTCCATATCTACAGGATTGTACGGAACCCCCGGTGCGCGAGTCGCACTTGACCGGTTTTTTTATGAATAGCTATCTGGTTAATATACATTTGGCCACAATCTCACCTGGGCCTTTAGACAAGTGGCAAACGCTAGGCAGCGAATGGAATTTGCGAAACGCTAAACGCTTTGTCGCAAACGCTAATCAATTGGTAGCCAAGTTAAATGCAACGTGGCGAACGCTTGTTCTCTTCTACAATACGCTAAAAATACGACCATTGTCTATGGTTGCGTTCGACGTCATACGCAAATATCAAAGTTAATTTGGCATTACTAGTGATGTATCTAAACATACTCTATAGGTACTTGTATCGCTGTGACTATTTGATACTATGTACGTAATTAACAGGCAGGCTATAGAGAAGAGACGGCTTCTTAAACTTAAACTTATCAGTGCGCAAACAGATAGCACGCTACAAGAGGAGTATTCCAAGCTGCGCTCCTTGATCAAAAAACTTGCGAAGAGAGATAAGAGGGCTGCAGCGGACTTGTTGGCAGACCGGGCTAAAGTTGCGGCATATAAGAAGGACATGAGGGAACTGTACGATGTCACTAGGCGCATTGTAGACAGCAAGCCGCGTCCCAAGAAGCCAGTCAAAGACAGCAAAGGTCAATTACTGTGCACAGCTGAGGAACAACTTAAAAGATGGACTGAACACTTCTCTAACCTGCTTACAAGACACCAGACTTCTGACTCATCACCTCCAATCGAGCCCACTGCTTTGCTTGACATCTCAGTAGCTACGCCATGTTTGGATGAAATAGTGAAAGCCATAATGCAGCTTAAATCTGGGAAAGCCCCGGGAATAGACAACATTAACGTCGAGTTACTCAAAGCTGACCCAGTCCGAACTGCCTCGCTGCTTTTCCCACTTCTCACTCGAATTTGGGATTCAGAGCAAATACCTTCCACATGGAACCAAGGGCTTCTTGTCAAGGTCCCAAAGAAAGGCGATCTATCTTCCTGTGACAATTGGAGAGGTATCACACTACTGCCCTCGGCGGCAAAGGTACTGGCAAAGTTGCTGTTGAATCGCATGTCCCCACAAATCGCGGAAACTCTCCGTGAAGAGCAAGCTGGCTTTCGTCCTGGCCGTTCTTGCACTGACCATACAAACACCTTACGCATCTTAATAGAACAGAGCGTTGAATGGCAATCAGAAATGTTATTATTATTATTGGGTTTATGGGCCTTCTTATCGCCAACTCGACCAATTTGATCTATTGTGGCAGCCCTTTGTATTTACAGTTCACTGCTTAGTCCCGTTGAGTCTATAAATTGCCAGACTCTTTGGAGCGTGACTTCTGTTATCTCATCCGGGCGCATGATGTGCCGCCCGAGATGGATACTTCTTTTGCTCATAAGCGGGCCGCATGAGCAGAGAATATGCATGGCCGTTTCCTCCTCTGTGTTGCAGAATCTGCACAGAGCGTCTTCTGTCATATTCATGTTTGCCATGTGTTTGTTTAGTTTGCAGTGACCTGTTAGTATTCTGGTCAAAGCACAAGCTTTGTATCTTTTGAACTTTAACAGCTCTTTAGTTACTTTGTTGCTGTATCCCTGAATGAGTGCTTTTGAGTGTTCTTGTCTTGAAGTAGACTTCCACCACTCAATTGCCTCTTGTTTATAGAGAATGGTTAGTAGCGTAGTGGCTCGTTGCTTGGTGATGCCACAGAACGGTTCTACGCCGATTTGAGGGTTATCGGCGCCCTCTCTGGCGAGGTTATCAGCTACTTCGTTTCCTTCTATATTCGAATGTCCTGGTACCCACGTGAGTATGACTTTGTTGGTATTTCCCAGTACATTTAGTGTTTCAGTGCACGTTTGCACTAGTTTTGATGAATGTTCAAAGGATTTTAAAGCCAGCAGTGCTGCTTGGCTGTCTGAGTTGATGTAGATGTGTTGGTTCCGGAGTTTCTTCTCTAGGTTTATCTCTGCACATTTGTTTATGGCAAAGACCTCGGCTTGGAAGATTGAAGCTTCAGTCCCCATGTTAATGCTAACTTTGAGTCTAGGCTTCTCTCCGTAGATCCCACAGCCCACATCATTTCCCTTTTTGGAACCGTCCGTATACCAGACGTGACTACCTTTCTTAAATGACATTTGACCTTCTAGCCATTTGTCTCTAGGAGGTATGTTTACGGAGTATAACTTCGAAAAGTTGCATTCCGTATGCATGTCGTCACTAGGCATGCTTAGAAGTTTGTTTTCAAATACTGATTCCTTGAGTCTTATCAGAATTTGAGAAGCCCATCTGACTTTCGAGCGGGTGAAGATTCTGTATATGCTCTGCTTGGCTTCTTTTTCCACGTGCATATGCAGTGGTATAAGATCCAACAAGGCATTTAGTGCGGCTCCTGGTGTCGTTGATAGTGCTCCGGTTGCTGTGATGCAGGCTAGCCGCTGTAGGCTGCTCAGTTTCTGTATTGTTGTCGCTTGGTTGACCTTGCTGCACCAGACGGCGGAGGCATAAGATACTATAGGTCTCACGACCGCTGTGTACAGCCATAGGGCAATTTTGGGTTTGAGTCCCCATCTTGACCCCGCCATTCGACAACAGCTCCACAGAGCCATTTTGGCTTTTTGAATGATATTGTCTAGGTGCGAATTCCAAGTAAGCTTTTGGTCAAAAATTACCCCTAGATACTTGGTTTCGCTCGAGAAAGGAAGAGTTTTACCATTTAGCTTCGGATTCGCGAGTCTTTCTAGTTTTCTCTTCCTTGTGAATGGTATTATCACTGTTTTATCTGCATTAATGGATAATTCGTTTTCTCTACACCACCTACTTATGGTGTTGAGAGCTCCTTGCATCAGACATGAAATTGTGCTTAGGCAGGGACCTCTGATGATTACTACTATATCATCAGCATAGCCTTGTGTATCATAGTCTTTCTCTGCCATCTTAGCGAGTAGTTGGTCTACTGCTAGGGTCCATAGAAGTGGAGACAGTACGCCTCCTTGTGGACATCCTCTTGTGGCAAGGAATTCAAGCTTTGTGGCATTGAGGGTGATGTTTGCTACTCGGTTGGAGAGCAAGCTTTTAACCCATCTGATGGTGCTTTTATCTACCCCTTTTGCCTCCATTCCTTTCAGAATGGTTTCTATAGGGGTGTTATCAAATGCACCTTCAACATCTAGAAAAGCACATAGGGCCGTTTGCTTGTCCTCTAGGGCTTTTTGCACCTTGTCGACCAGATCGAGTAGGGCAGTTTCAGTGGATCTTCCCTTTTGGTATGCATGTTGGTTGGTGCTTAGTGGTCTTTCCACTAAGTGTTTGGCCCTAATGTGCTGGTCTATTATCCTTTCCATGGTCTTCAGCATGAAGGATGTTAGACTTATGGGTCTGAAGGATTTGGGTTGTGAGTAGTCCCTTTTCCCTGTTTTAGGTATAAAACGCACTTTGACCCGATTCCATGGTTCTGGTATTATACCCCAGGCATAACTTGCTCTGAATATTTTTACCAGATGCGGAAGAAGCAAGTCATTTCCTTTCTGTAGCAGAGCAGGAAAGATGCCGTCTTCTCCCGCTGATTTAAATGGCTTGAATTTATCCAAAGCCCATCTAATTTGGTTGGGCCTAAAGATATTGGTGGCCTTATTCCAGTCTGAGCATTTAGCCCTATGGAATTTGTCATTCAAATGCTGGGTGCAGCTTTTTGTATTGATTTGGTACGAACCCGGAAAGTGTGAAGACCTAAGGAGATCCAGAGTCTCCATCTCAGTGTTCGTAAATGAGTTATCTGGCTTTTTTAGTAGTCCAAGATAGTTGTTAGGGGTCTTAGCGAGGACTTTGTGAATTCTTGCTCCTTTGTGTGTTTGGGCAATTTCTTCACAGAATCGTCGCCAAGAGGCTCTTTTAGCTTTATCAGAAATGTTACTGACGTTCGTAGATTTTGAAAAGCCTTCGACACTGTGAAATGGAGTGCGCTTTGGGCAAGCCTGGCTCGCAGGGGTGTGCCAGGTAAAATTATCAACATTATACAGGCCCTTTACCGAAACAGTACCTGTCGAGTTGTGCATGAACAGATGCTAGGTGATCCCATCAACATGACTGCTGGCGTAAAGCAAGGTTGCCTGCTGTCGCCGCTTCTCTTTATTATCCTGCTCGATGACGTCATGCGAAAGGCCGTAGCGACACCAAGGGGCATTACATGGTGTGACAGCACACTGGAGGATCTCGACTACGCTGACGACATAGTGCTTATCTCACCCACTCTAGAACAAATGCAAGCAAAGCTAGACGATCTCAAAGCGGAAGCAAATGTGATGGGCTTGAGAATCAACAGCCGAAAAACCGTCGATATGCGTATTATGTCGAGGAACAACGCACCTCTCATGCTTGATAATGCTCCGCTAGAAACAGTCTGCAAGTTCAGCTACTTGGGTAGTTGCATTACCAACAAGGGCGGCGCAAACGACGATGTTGAGGCGAGAATTAGGAAAGCGAAAGGCGCATTCGCCCAGTTGAAACCCGTCTGGACGTCAAATGCTCTAACCCGCCGCATCAAACTCACACTCTTCGAGTCTATAGTCAAGAGTGTTCTCCTGTTTGGCTGCGAGACTTGGAGAGTTACGAAAGCCATAACAAGCCAGTTACAGGTCTTCGTTAACAAGTGCCTTAGAGTTATTCTACGCATATATTGGCCTAATACAATTCGCAACGAAGACTTGTGGGCCCAATGCCAACAACTGCCGATGCAGCGGGAAATTGCTCAACGCAAATGGCGATGGATAGGGCACACGCTGCGTCGAAGTGAGTGCAATACTGCGTCGGTGGCCTTTGAATGGCAGCCCGATGGAAGGAGAAGACGCGGACGACCCATTCATTCGTGGAGACGAACCATCGACCAGGAGATAACAGCTGCAGGTCTACTATGGGAGGATGTTAAGAGTCAAGCGCGGGACAGGGGGAAGTGGCGACAGCTCACGAAGGCCCTTTGCACCACGGGGGTGCCATAGGACTCCAACACACGTAATTAACAGTTTTTTATTTATTTTGGCTTCTTTTTATTTTATTTTGTTTAACAGGTTTTTGTACATAGAATAAAACACGTTACAACATTATAAATTTTTTATTTTGCGGATTCATCGTCAGAATTATCGGTATCGCTGTTGTTATCAGTGACATATATAATTATTTCGTTGTCAATAATATTGTTGATTCTGATGTCGAGAGCAGGAGAACGTAGTCTATACACGGTAACGCGTTATGGACGACTGAAACTGAGAGGCAAGCATGGATCTCCTCTTGCTCCGCGCGTGCGCCCGTCTGCTATAGTTGAGATGGCAAATTAAAAAAAACACTTGCTTAAATGATGATTGGTTCCATTTTATTTTAAAGTTCAGTATTTGAGAAGACCATCTATTATTTTCAATATTGACAGGATTCTATTACTATCGTCGTACTATACTGTTATTTGAGATGACATCACTAGCAATTAAAAATATATGCGTCCGAACGATATAACCTTGCAGGAGCGTATTACAGTATGAGTAATAAAATGTTTTTTAGCATTTAAAATGATGACAATATTAGGAATCAATTTTTTTAGGTTACAGTTATCATAATATAATTAGTTTTGTTTGTAATTAGTTAGAAAGATATGGTATTTCAGAATTTTAATTTGGAAAGATGACGACGTAACAAGGTTATAGAGACCTGTGGTTGAGCTGTTAGATATAGTATTTATGTTATAGATTCGCCACCGGGCGACCGGGCGTCAGAGAAAGATATATATTAACGTCAAAATATGGGCTGCCATAGTCGCAAAAAAATACCCCAAATATAGTTGAAAACATTGCAACTATTGCAAGTCATTAGATTCGCAAGTAGGTACTCGCATTACGTAATGAGTGAATTTTTTTTAGGAGTGAATGACATATAATCCCGTGTGAAATCTCTCTCCACCATTTCTGATATTCGAAGTTTTGTCAAGCGGCGTTTTCGTTAAATAAGCTGGGGAAAACTCAGCTAATTGATATGAGATTGTGTGATTGTAATAAAGGATAACCTTTTTAAGTGATTTCTTAATTGAAAACATATATTTACAAGAATTGAGTTCCACCATCCATTGAGATTCATCATCCAGGAAAATCTTTGAGACCGACTTGGGATACCGGGACAATTCTGTAATAAAACATAACTGTACATACATCATCCTTTTTTAAGTATCATACAAAATGATTATTTTATTAATATGAACTGTCAACTTAAATTAACGAACAACTTTTGAGTAGAGAACTTTTCTATGTAAGTTATTTTTTGTGTTTTGCTAAAAGAATGTTCTTCAAAATGATTCGAACAAAGACGCAAATACTTGTGTGGTATCCGATTGTTTTTCCCAGTTCCGTCGATCCATTTTTTACGAGTTTCATCGTCCGTCGAAAGTCTAGAAATATCGATGTGCTTTTAAATTCCCCGAAATTTAAGGTAAATTTATCGAATTTGTGATACGCTAAACGCTTTGTCGCAAACGCTAATCGATTGGTAGCCAAGATGATCAAATCGTAGCGAACGCTTAGTCTCTTCAAACTTTCGTTAAAAATAAAGACGTTATCTATGGTTTCGTCACGAAATGTCACAGTCAAATCATTTGACGTTACTGACATTTCAATAAGAGCGCGAGTGTTGGAGTTCTCGTCGTAGTTTTTAGTCAAAAAGTTTTTAAAGTTGTAAAAACTCACTGTAAAAATACTTTTGACTAGAAAATGTGATATGCGTGGGATCAACGTTATATATACCTATTTTGCAATGGTAAGTACTGCAAAACATTTGCAAGTTACCTATCTCAAAAATAGTTAATAATGTTGTGTCTTGGTTTAAGTCACCAACAATTAATTATATTATCGTATTTTTTAGCAGTGGAAACGGCAAGATTAGGCTACCCCAGAGTAACGGGTTGTGGCAATTATTGGAGTGTCCACTGTAATTGTCCAGGCCAGGGTTTTAATGTATCAATATCACTGTAGTACTTCCTTTAAAGTTTCCTTTTGTTTTAATATTAATTAAAAGTTGTGCATTTGAATTGATTTTTATCTGAAAGAAAGTAGATATGAAAATGATTGAACCCCTAAATTATTTATTTTTTCAGATACCATCACAACAAAGTGAGGGTGAACGGAGTGAAATAAAATTAGAGATTTTATGTTTCTCTATAGTTAATATTAGATGCTCCTGCCAAGTCACATGCAATAAAAAGGATGAAGCTAAACCTAGTTAAAAAAAATTGTGAAATTTTGATACACGTAAATTACATGTTGTAAGTCAAAAAAGATCAAAATGTTTGATATTTTAGAATATTGTTTATACTAACTCTTGTCTTGACTTTACACTAACTCTTGTCTTATCTTGTTCTTTGCGGCACAGTTTGTGGGAAAACTATCCATTTACTTAAAATGTTGTCATGGTTTAGAGCTCCCACAACTTGTCTTATGCATTGACTTGTTGTACGCTGTGGCAAATGTTGTGTTACACCCACAATTCTTTGATATAAACCTGTAGCCAAGAAACTCAGTGTGCAAAGAACCTGTGACGGTTAATTTATCTAATTATAAAGCAACCAGCCACAAGTATTCTTCAGGAAAAGAAATCCACAAATCAACTATTGTCAATTCACTTCTTAACAAATCAAGCAAAACCTACTTTCTTTTACTTCAAGAGGGATGTCTTAAGTTTCTTGTTAAGTAATGTGGATTCGAATGTCGAAGCATAGGCTTTTAAACAATGTTTTATTCAACCTAAATCGCTCAGTAAATAAGATATCTAGGAGTTCCTCAATTTGCTCTAAGCACCGGCAAGAAGTGTTTCTCCGTTGACGCCTCAACTCAGCCTCAGACATAATAGTCTTAAACTAAGCATTTCTACACAAAAACGTCAAAATCAACCGAATTTCAACATACACCGTAACCAGCTGACTAGTAAATCGCCATTTTGTTTCGTTTGCGTCAGGGGTCTAGCGTTCGCTTACTGTCGAAGTGTTTGTACGCTCACGGAGCGTAATTGCTTGTCAAAAAGTGCCACTTGGCTGAATTTAGCGAACGACTAAAGTTTTGTATAGAAAATTCAAGTACGTTTGTCTACCAATCTACAATTCGCTACGACTAGGTCACGTGACATTTTCGTTCGACTATTTCTTTCCATACATTTAATTAAGCGATTCGATTAGCGTTTGCCATTTAGCTTGAGGTGATGAATTAAGAATCGCCATTTTATTTTTCGTAATCGTCAAGTGGTCGGCGTTCGCTACCTAACGTAGCGATGATACGCTCACTCAGCGGCGCTTTTTGACAATCGACTACGATTGTCAAAAAGCGCCACTTGGCTTAGTTAGGCGAACGACTAATGTTTCGTTTTATTTAATCGAAAGTTTATAGTACACTTGTCTATCAATCTACAGTTTGTTACGACTAGGTCACGTGACATATCAATCTACGACTATTTTCCATACAAATCCTTGAGCGTTTTCGCTAATCGATTGCCACTTGTCTCAAGGCCCTGATGGTAAGTGACGATGTGGCCGGATGGATCATGTCTGTCTAGTGACAGCCTTTTTATGTTAAAGTTTAGACAAAGGATAAGAAATAGCAAGAAAATTGCAATGTATGATAGCATAATATGATAGCATTATGTACCTACCTTTTCATTTTGTAATTGTAATGTTTCTTTTTGGTAAAATCTTACATTTTACTGCTTAAATTTTATTTGATGACTAGATGGTTTGCATTGCATTACAGTATTTAGTTGTCGTTTGATGCTGTCACTCAAACACAAGGTATACTCGTATGTACCTGGTACCAACGGTAACGAAATCTCTTAGCGTGTGGCATTTGATAATAACCAAATCAGTTCTAAAAATTCAATCATTTCCTAAATGTTAACACTTGATTATTGCGAATATTTCGCCATGGTGAAATAGCTGGGTAGTTTTTACGGCTTAATATCTCAGTGAGTACCGCGGGTAGTGGTTATCTATTTAGTGATAAGAGTTCTAATCCTAGGATACTTAAATCACGGCGTCGCACTAGTCGAAGCGCGCGGCGTATCTCGTAATAGATACGTTTTATCCAGCGCAAATAAGAACAACACAGCGCGTAATTAATACGTAATCTGGTGATACGTTATCGCGGTATTCGATACCAAGGTCGCGGCGATTATCGCGTGTTGTGGTAACACCCCCTACTTTATGCAAACGAGTGTTCATTTTATCACTTGTGTGATACTAACTATTGGTTATCGGGTCTAAACGCGAACTACTTTAATAAGTATTTAGGTACTCACAGGAGGGTGGATCTGGAGACTGCGGCCGCCCCGAGCAGACGACGCCACGCGCCACCAGTCAGCTCGTGCCTACGGCTGTGTGCAATCCAGCCGAAACGTCGAGCAGTGAGTACCTAAATACTCATCAAAGTAGTTCGCGCTTAGACCCGATAACCAATAGTTAGTATGCAACGCGAAAGTTTAAAATCATACACTTGTGTGATATTTTGAACATTGTATGCCCATACCAGTGCCACTTTAGTTAATAGTTTGTTGATATAAAAAAAAAACATTTTTTTGCAACTAGAATTTTACATCAAATAAAATAAGAACTTTATAAAGCCTTTTGAACAACCCAGTGAAAGAGTAAAAACAAATAAAATACTGTCTGCAATCGGAGAAGATTAATTATCTTCTTCTCAGATTAATGAGGCAACTTTGTTGGCGTTTCCTGTATTGTGGATTATAAGTGAAAGTTGAAGCTTTAGCGCACACGTTGCCGCTGCCGCGCTGCTACCGCGCCGCTGCCGCACCGCTACACAGTTCACACGAGTCTCGCAGCTCCCGCCACCGTGCCGCCGCCGCACTGCCAATGAGCTACCGCCGCGATGTCGCGCAGTTTTACTGAGCATGATACTGTTACATATAGTTGTTGCATATACATTGCTGATTACGCAGATCGCACGTGAAACTTGGCAACAAACTAACCAGCAATGTATATGACACAGTATCGTTTACGGTAAAATTACGCTTGGACAGCACGGTGTCGGCGCGACGACGGTGCGATGGCGGCATCGTCTGCACGAACGCTAAAACATTAGATTGCTTTTTACGATGAAAAGTTATTACAGTTCTGAAGTTTAACCCTTTGCATCTTTTACTGTTATTTTTGATGCTTAAGTAATATTTTTTTATTAATTTCTGTTGTTTGTACTAAATAGTAAGGCACGGACTAGAGTCCTGATTGCTTAGAATGTAATTTTCAAAAATAGTACACACACAAAACACGGGAAAACGGGAAACACGGCATCGTTTGTAATCACATGATAAGCAAATATGTATGTAATTAAGTAACTACAAAATATGGCATGTTCCACATTCCCAAAGTTCGTAGCGGCATGGCCACACACAATATACTCGTAATGTAATGTAATAAAGTTTCAGAAGTCATATCGCGCGCTTTGGAGCTTTGAACTTTTAGGGCGCCGCCCAAAGCGGAATCGTACGAGTTTCATTTCAGTATCGTTACGGTTTCAACTCTACCACTTACGACGTTCGACGTCAACATGCGAACTACATTTCTAACGTCGAGATTTTCACTACGTCTATGTGAAGAAAGCGGCCTGTCCCGTCTTCACACAAGCGAGTAATTAATTATTTAGTTTTAATTTAGTTAAAGGGTGAGATGAGTGCTAGGGTAGATTTTAAGTTAAAGCACGAAACAAACCCAATGAAAATTGTTCTAACACTGATTTATTCAAGGTAATTTACTTAATTATAATATCGATGGCTCAGCAGACATACGGAAGCTATGTATGTGTGCGTAAATAACTTATTACCTAAACGGTCGCGAGTGTGACCTAAATAGAAAGTTATTGACATTATGCATTATTGTGCGGAAATCCGTACATTCTCTTTTTAAAAAATTGGTTGCCTGTAAAGTCGGTATACGGGCAAAAGTTTTACGTGACAACGACTTTGAGTGGAAAAATAATTTTAATGTGAATATTCATTCGTTTAACATGAACCGGTGTGTATGCCTATCCCTCTCACTCTCTCTCTCTCGCTCTGTCTCTCTCGCTCTTAGGCGGGCTAACTGTGCTCGAGTGGAAGGGACGCGTGCCTTTCACTTTTTATGTCTGTCTTACTCGCTCTTAGGCGGGCTAACCATGCCCGAGTCGAAGGGACGCGTGCCTCTCACTCGCTCTCATTGTGAGCGCATAACGTGAGCGGAGCGTAACGCAGTTTCTTGAAGTGTCACCCGGCAAACCAATTTATAAGACGTTGTCACGTCAAAATTTGTTCATCAAAGATCATGTAGGATTCTAATGGTAAAAGTTTTTGTTAAAATCGGCCCCATTAGTTTCGGAGCCTATTTAATTCAAACAAGCAATCAAATCTTTCCATATAAGAGTGTAGATGTCAACGTTATAATACTGCAACTGTACTTTTACTCGTAATATTTTATTTTTGTAACCTAGTCAATGAAGAGTTAGTTACGGGAACCAGCACGTAACGCTACTCAATTTTGTTGCAATATCGCCTGTATCACAAGCGCATAAGATAGGTACTGCAGGCGCACTGAAGTACTCCTTTGCACATGCAAATTACAGATTACTGGTTTTACATATTTCATCTTCCATTCATGATATAACCGACGACAGTGTATTAAAAATTTTTTGACAAAAAACAGAAGTGTAAAGTAATTTTGTTTAAATTAGACACAAAAGGAACAGTACCAACCTTCCAGGTCTCTGGGGCACTGTGTAAACTGTCTTTTTACTTGCAGGCCCGTAATGTCCCAGTAAAACGGTTACAAGCTGAAAAAGAGGGTTATTTTGCTTTATATTTCCACCAAACGACGCCAGCGCAGGAACCAAAATACATCCAACTGTAATAATCACCTGAAATAGCTAGAACTGGAAGTCGTTGGACTTACACTCGACGCGTTTTGCCACTACACGTGGCATCCTCAGGAGATGTTGTCGCTTCGACAGACTACGAGCGACTAATAAAATTAACTTAGCTTTGCGGCGACCCCCACCGTTCGCCATCACAAGCGCGTGCCTAACGGGGCAAGCACGACAACGAGTGGTTATAGGCTAGATGGCGCTGTTATACTAGTACCGCACATGGATTGCGGTATATAAGATCCAGAATAATATTGATAGACAAATCAAGATCATGTCTATTGGACCTTGGTCCCCGACCACAACACCCGGTCGGTAGGAAGCGCTGCCCTTTAGCTTCCTAACTCTAAATTTGTTGCGCCGAAGCTTCTATGTGACTGTGTCAAATTGTTTTTAAAATGAAAGGAAAATGATTACCACCAACCCAACAATGCCTGAAACTGTTTTCTTTTATTTGCCAAAAGGATGCACTAAATGTGATCTATGTATAAAGCTGCTGAAAAGTGGCTAATACGGTTTGGCAAGACATTTGAATAACCCTCGCTACTTCAAAATTAAAGTAATAACTAACAATTTAAATAGTTATTCCCTACCCCCAAAACAGAAGTCCCATTTTTTAGCCTCTAAGTAAGACACACTGCCAACGTTCCCGGATTACGAATGCACTCAGGCCGTTAACTTGCAATCCGGCAATAACGAAGCGGGACAATTACTTATTGCACAATTTATTCGCGCGCGAATTGCCGCCGCCATCTTGGCAACGTTCCCGCGCTCCGTCGGGGCACAATTAAAAGGAAAACTTGGGCAATAAAACCAGTTCACACAGGAACGACAGAAACACTTATGGTAAGGGTATATCTTGGAATACTTTAGACGACCGCTTGGTGCAGTGGTCCACATGTCGGACTTCTAAAACGGTCGCGGGTTCGATCCCCACACAGTACAAGCATGTGTGCATCAACATGTGTGTTTGTACTGGTTTGGGTGTTTTCTATGTATAATATGTATTTATTTCCAAAAAAATGTATTAAAATATGTTTATCCGTTGTCTAGTACCCATAACACAAGCCTCGTAGCTTAATTTGGGGCTAGAGAATTGGTGTGATTGTTGTTAAATATTTATTATTTATTTATTAATAATATGAATAAATCGGTTCGCATTCATAACAAAATGTTTACGAATTGAAAAAAAAAACTAGGGGTACTTCGATGAAGAAGGGTCATAGAATACCTAATGATAAAGAGGTTGAAAGGCAAACCAAAACATTTTACTCAAATTCGTTTAAAGAACCATTGCAATTCAAAGCACAGATTATAAACTTTTCATCATTTTACTTTAGGGTGATCGTGTAACGGGTTTAATCTTGATATTTACTCGTATTTATCTCGTCTTTTATATTCAAGCTAAATAGTACATTCATCCAAAACCAAGTAATAACTAACCAGGACAATAAATTACTCAGAAGATATATTACCAAGGCTCTAAAGAGCAATTGAATTAAGGTCGCCATGGAAACATATTGAATAGAGGATGCTTCTATCGTTTTGTTTTCGAAACAGCTTAGTTTTGATCTGACGAAACATTAGCTACATTAGCCCAGTTACACACAAAAAAGTACATAGTTCCGAAGTTTCAAACGTTTAAGAACATCGTCGTTATATAACCACGAATTGTTGAAATAGAGGATTATTTTGCTTTAAATTTCCACTAAACGACGCCAGCGCAGGAACCAAAATACATCTCCTGAGGATGCCACGTGTAGTTGCGAAACGCGTCGAGTGGTTTCTTGGTGTCAGTGTTGTGATTCCAGGTGCATCTTCTGTGTCACGTTGTGAGGTGTAGGTATTGTAAGTCCTGCGACTTCCAGCTCTACCCTTTTCAGATGATTACAGTTGGATGTATTTTGGTTCCTGCGCTGGCGTCGTTTAGTGGAAATTCAAACCTCTATTTCAGCTGTAGTCATGGATTTCCGCAAAGTAACGCCTGATTCCATTAACTATACCACGAATTGTAGTATTTAAACACAACCCCAAACGCCATATTTTAGTGCAGACCTAGAAGTATGTAGGTCCTAGGGAATGAGCGATGGCGCTCATTTGGACCGCAGCCAACGGAAGAACTTATGAAATTCTCGTACACGAGGTTTTTATTACTTGCAAACCTCAAAACTCCGGGTGTGAAGCAACCGCGGAGATAATCCTCTTTGTGTGGTTCTGAGACAAGTTTTAGTGATATCGTTATGCGATATGAAACTACTTTCGCGATGTGTGATATTAACTTGCGTTTTGCTTTTTCATGCTTCATATTGTTTGGAAACATACTTAGTAATAGCACTTAATTCTGTTTATCTTCTTTAAAAACCCTACGACAAAGCAACAAATTCGATATTCCGTAACTTAATAATAATAATAAAATCTTAATTGCTTAAATAACTAACATTCAATGAGACAAACAAACATGACGAAACAATCGGAGGTGGCGCAGCTTGTGCTAACTTGGATATGATCCCAAGCAGCGCTGGTTTTCAGCCACACCCATCTCTCCATAGATGTTGGGTGAGCGGTAGGTCTTGAGGACTTACTTAACAGGAAATTAAAAAAATAAAACTTACCACAATGCCAACTCACTTATTGACGAAACGACAATCTGATTCGCCACGAGCCTCATTTATTTAACGAGCAAACCGCTTATTATCTGTACGCGGACTAATTACCATCGAACAGAGTTCTCAGTTGTCGCCACGTATGTAGGTATGTACACGGGAGAACAATCCACCGTAAGGCAAGTACCTACTTAGTTGTTTTGTCAATTAATGGTCTTGTCGTGCTACGAAATTGTTATCCAATTATTGGGATGCGAGGAGACGCGTAGCGAAATAATATGTCGTGTTATCAATGGAACAAAGGTTTTTTGAGTTGAGACCTTTATTACTTCGTCTGTTACTATGTATTAGGAACTATGAGGATTACTAAGGTTATTAAGTTAAAAAAATACAGTTTTCTTGTAGTATACAACGTGTTTCTAGATCTTGGAGTTAACCATATTGTACGAAAAACGAATGTCAAGGAAGTTTAGCATTTTTTTTAATATAGCTGCAAAGTTTTGCGAGGCGAAGCAGTTTCAAGTTATCTATCTACAAGTGATATCAAGAAGTTGTCTACTGAAAACGCTTCAGTCCCGAAATAGAAAGAAGATTGTATTGAAATAGACAGCAAAAGTTTGAAAGAAGAGGGGCGTTCGGGCAATTCGCGCTTCTCTCCGAGTTCGACAGATAATCTTGAGATAACAGCGTGGTCTAAACCTTAATAATATGGAAGGATGCGTAGAAACATACTGATTTTCAAAAATAATTGATAAAACTTTTTATCGATTGGACTCCTCAAAAGAAAGTTTTACCAATTGGTTGAGAGCGCGGCGACCCAATCAAGCAATTTCGTAACGTAAAAAACCTAACACATCGTCTAACGTCGTTTCAGTTCGGCAGTCTTCGGTAATGTGTTTGTGTGCGTGCGACTAGGCGTAGGCTTTACCGCGGCAGTCCAAGAGTGCCACATGTCTTTTATTTAATACTAAGTTCTTTTTGACTTATTTGTTTACTATTTTTTCTGTATCTTTTGACAATGTTAGCATTTAAAATCTTTGTGTTGCTTCTGCGCAATTTTCTTATTCAGTTTAGAACCAGCGACCGAGTCTGGAAAATGTCTAGACATTTTCCAAAGAGCAATATCTAAGCGGTGGATAAGCAAAAATGTGTTTTAAACTAGTCAACTCAGCTCTGGTAATATTTCCATAATTTGAGAAGATTTTGAACGAGAAAATTCATATTACATGAGCTGAATGGAAATAGATTTGCTTTAAGATTTTATGAAAACTACTATCTTAGAATTATTCTACCATTGAAATTCAACTACCCACATTGAAATAATCAAGTGAAGTTTATCATTATTACTTACTTTCTTACAGATGTTAACTGAATGTGATTATTTCATAGTTACAGGTACTTGTGTTCATGTCTCATTTATAGAAGCAACTAAAGAACTAATCTATCAGACGGCTGCTAATATATAATGAGCAATACTTGAGTTTGAGGTATTGACGTTTGACGACCACTTTGGTGTAATGGTCAAGAAGTTGACTATTAACCAACAGGTCGCGGGTTCGGTCCCCGCACTGTAAAAACATTTGTGTGCATGAACATGTCTGTTTGTACTGGTCTGGGTGTTAAATTTATTTAAGTTTATTTGTATTCCACGGTTGATTCTGATTTCTGTAACACAAGTGCTTAAGCTACTTACCACGGAGTCAGATCAATGTTTGTGATGTTATTATATATTTATATTTTTTTACGTATCAATAAACGTTTAAAAAAATACTTTAACTTTTTAAATACTTAGTAGGCACTTAGGTAGCTACACTTAGTACAGAAAAATCAAGAACGAACGTAAAGTTATCTTAACTGGCTGCATTTCTATTCAAATGGAACGAATTCGCGTGCCATATCACCCGCCCAGTGGGCCTAGACTTTTATCTTAATTGAGCCATTAGGAGCAGTTAAATTTAAAGCATCGCCTTTTTTGTTTTCGTTTGTGATTTCCATTTGTTTTCATTACTTTGACGTTGCCTTGATATGATCGCACAGTTCCATTAGACAGAAAAGTTTACGATTCTAAAGAATTAGGTAACATTTAAAAGCTTCATTCTTGGCATTTTAACCATAATGATTGTGACTGCTCCCATTTTATGACGATAGCTAGCTGTGCCCGCGACTTTGTCCGCGTGAAATAGTTCATCTAGTGTATCTTGAACCGTTTTCGCAGCGCACGCAACGGAAGCCCTCAAGGATGAATAATTTATCCCGTTTTTTTTTCACATTTTCCATTATTTCTTCGCTCCTAATAGTTGCAGCGGGATGTTATATAGCCCAAAGCCATCCTCGATAAATGGTCTATTTAACACAAAAATATTTTTTCAATTCGAACCAGTAATTCCTGAGATTAGCGCGTTCAAACAAACAAACAAACAAACTCTTCAGCTTTATAATATTAGTATAGATTAGGACTGTGACAGCAACTCTAACTGACATGTCACAATGGAATCCCATATGAAAACCAGTGGTTTACTATTTATTTATATAAGAAAGGCAAGATTATAAATAGTGCAAAATCCCGCCCGCTGCGCAGCAAAAACATACTCGTAGTGAAGCAATGCACACAGCAGAGAGAAGATCAGAAGAACCATAACTAGTATCGTGCAGAATAGCATGCTTTGTTCAGTCGCTGTGAGTTCTAAGATTTCCTCATCATCAAAACTGGTGGATAACAAAGACTACCCAAAAACACACACACACACACACACATACACAGAGAGTTATACAGTGTGATTTAAAACTTATTGATATAGCCCTGGTTACCCTCACAATAGACCTCCAGAGGAGTGGGTGCGGCTGAAAATCAGCGCTGTCATGTTATGTCAGCAATAGCTGAGCCGCATCCAATTGCTTCCATGTTCTATTTTTATTGTATTTATAATTAAGTGCTGTACCATTTATTTGTTGGCTATTTTTTTAAGAGTTTGAGGTTTGAGAAGGCTTTGTTTATGTTTTTGGAACTATTTTTACTATTATTGGAGCACACAGAAAATCAGGTGGACATAAGAGCGACAAGATCTAGGAAAGAGACGGCAGGTTTTTGGATGTTGCCAGATTCACATAAGATACAGAATAAAAATTCATAGATAAAAGTCGCTAGGTTTTTGTATGATAAAGGTTCCAATTATTTTAATAAAAGTATTCACTTGTTCATTAATTGAATAGGTAAGGGTAATATTCGATATTGGACACCGTTGCTTTCTCATATTACTGCAAGTTATAGAAGTAATTTTAAATCGTCGCGTAGGCCGTTTATCATTATGACAATTAATCGGATAGCATCTATAATCCATAAAACTGTCAATGCTTGCCACTGTTAACGAATTGCATTCGAACATTTTGTTAATTAAATAAAAGTAGTTTCCCATTTATTGACGTGACAACGTCTTATAAATTGGTTTGCCGGGTGACACTTCAAGAAACTGCGTTACGCTCCGCTCACGTTCCGCGCTCACAATGAGAGCGAGTGAGAGGCACGCGTCCCTTCGACTCGGGCATGGTTAGCCCGCCTAAGAGCGAGTGAGACAGACATAAAAAGTGATAGGCACGCGTCCCTTCCACTCGAGCACAGTTAAACCGCCTAAGAGCGAGAGAGACAGAGCGAGAGAGAGAGAGTGAGAGAGATAGGCATACACACCGGTTCATGTTATACGAATGAATATTCACATTAAAATTATTTTACCACTCAAAGTCGTTGTCACGTAAAACTTTCGCCCGTATACCGACTTTACAGGCAACCAATTTTTTTTTAAGAGAAAAAACAATGTTTCTTTCTTGAGATTCCCATTACAATGGCTGAAATTTTTTATTAAATTTTACATATTGCTAAATATGTTTCTATTCTTAAAATTAAGATGAGAGTTGTCTTTATATGCGTTAAACTCTAACAAAACTTTGTAATTTATATGCAATATCAATCTTTTGAGCTGTGTGCAACTTCTGAACCATGTTTATTTATGGTCGAAGCGCACAACAATAACACTGGCGTGGACGTCGCGGTGCGCGTGCGCAAGCTACGAGCGACAGCTGCGCGCGCGACGGCGCGTGCAAACCGCAATGGACGTGTTGTAGCATGATTTATTCACACGTCAGTAACAGTTACAGGAAACGAAGGTGTTAAAACGTCCACTAACTCAAATGCAATGTGAGTTGTTCGTTTGGTAAACCGTGGCGACTACATCAATTTACACCATCACAGAAGTGGTGTGACCACACAATGATCGATGTTTTAAAAAACTAGTCCTTAATAGTCATGCGATAGTCAAAATGTAATTTATAAATGGCATACCTGTGTCGTAAAAAGGCTTGAACGTCCAGTAACAAAAATACTGAAACGTTCTAAATGGACGTTGTGGACTTCGTGCGCTGATTCTGATAATGTTAACGACAAAAATTTATAATTATAAAAACTTACCCCTCTACTACAAAAGAACTAGGTCCTATCTACTATACTATATATATAGAGCCTATATAGGCTAGTGATTGTCTCTTGTTTAAATATAAGCCGGCCAATTCAAAGTGAATGATAGCGCAAATGAGTTAACCTAAAGGAGGCATACGTTTATAGTTGGTTGGATATTATTTAAACAAGGCATAAATATTGCCTATTTCTTTTGTAGTACATATGTTTTTATCCTTTTTCTTTGCCTGGGAGAAGTAGAATAATTAATTTCCTAGTTCATCTGCTGAGTCAAAATTTTATTCTTGTTATCATTTGAGGACCACGTGTACGGTATTTGCGACAAAACCAATAAAATTGTGACTCTTGTTACCGTTGCTCATTGGATTAAACAATGTTTTGATGGCCCATACGTTAGAGAATAACATACAC
Organism: Pyrausta despicata; assembly: GCA_963921415.1. Classification (NCBI taxonomy): domain Eukaryota; kingdom Metazoa; phylum Arthropoda; class Insecta; order Lepidoptera; family Crambidae; genus Pyrausta; species Pyrausta despicata. The sequence goes on along the minus strand of OY992850.1, from coordinate 460,088 downwards.
CTCGGCGCGTCCAGCTGCGCGCACGCATCGTTTATGTTCCGGACTATAATAAACGCGTGTAAATTGCGGCAACGTTCCACGGAATGGCTCAAGGAATATGCAATTCGGGTTAACTGTTGTCTTAATTGCAATCGTATGCCTGTGCTATCACAACGGCGTTGCAACACAAAAATAGGATTATCTTTCAATGTGATAAAAAACCGGCCAAGTGCGTGTCGGACCACGCATAAAGTAGGGTTCCGTAGTCAATTTTGGCACTGCGCTGTTTTGAATTTCATGCATCATCATCATCTCCCTAGCTTTTTCTTTCTTTAGCAGTATTTTTTTTTAAGTTTATGCTGTTCTTTTGGAAAAAAGTATAAATTTTTTATATTATTTATAATTTCGAAAGTATTTATCACAGGATACTCGAAATAATTTTAAATAAGGGTTTCCATGCCTGTTTTTTACGTAAGAGATTTGAAGTTTATAGGTCCAAGACTTAAGAAATTACAGGGGACACCGTGTAAACGACTTTGGCGGGCTATAACTCGCAAATGATAAAGCTGATAAAAAAGTGTTGTATCGAAACCCTATCTTATTTTCATAGTCCTTTTTAACGATATCCCACACAAGGGGGTGCACTCAAAAAAATAATTGACCCCCCCCCCTTTACATGTATAGGAAGGTAGGTACCCTCAAAAAGGGGTGATTTTAATTTTTAGTTTTTTTTATAAATGAGATCTATATGTGAAGTATCCTCGAACCAAGTAACATGCAAATCAGTCTATAAACGTAGAAGATATTCTGCTGTGACAGACTAGGACGGACTGAACGATCTTATAAAGGTTCCTTGTCGGACTACGGAACCCTAAAAATTAGACCACTACGGTGAGAGCGTGACGAAGTACAGTGTCAGATAAAATATTTTTTCGCCCGGGAACTATGTCAATATAAAATACCAGCCATAAAATTGTATTTTCTAGGACCGTTACATTATGGCTTTCCACGCCAACGCCGCTGCTTCATTTTCCGTCCGAATATGTTTCGCGCAAAGCGCTGGATTAGCATAAAGCGCTGCACTCGATTTATAGCGACGCTTCGGTTGCGCTGACGCCGTGATTTTTCCGCTGAGGGAGCAGTATTGGCCGGCGGTCGGGGCATCGCAACCATTTTTAATTTTTTTTAAATATGGCGTGATATATGAATTTCGATGGCTCTCGAAGTTTATGAAGAGGGCAGATGCTACCGGGCGTAAGTAATTTGTTTATATGAAGGGTTGTAAATGACATTTATAGTCCTTCAGTGAAGTTTTTAGGGTAAGAATCGACGACGTAAATAGAAACGGGCGGTAAATTAACGAATGATAAATAAAAAATTAAATAAATATTTCACAACAATCACACCAATTCTCTAGTCTCAAATTAAACTACGAGGCGTGTGTTATGGCTAGACAACGGATAAACATACTTAAATACTTTTTTTTGTAAATAAAGACATATTAAACATAGAAAACACCCAGACCAGTACAAACACACATGTTCATGCACACATATGCTTGTACTGTGCGGGGATCGAACCCGCGAACCTCGGTTTTAGAAGTCTAATAATAATACCGCTTATACTGTTTATATCTCCAATGTCAATGGCTACCTAAAAGTTGCCATTTTAACTAAACACAATACACTTATCGAACCCACAATCGAATTTTAAATTGAAATAGTTTTCGGCTCAATCTGGACAGAGAATTTCTTCGTCGAGTTTAGTTTAGTGCGACCGCAGTAACTTTGATGGTGGGTTATCAACGAAAGCCACTATTCGGGCCGGCCGTAACGCGTTCGCACATACTTTGTTTACGAAGTATCTGACCGTACTTCATTCATTCATGTGTAGTGGACACTCGGTATCCATCGACATTTGGAATATGTTAAATAAGTCCATGATATATGTTTTTAAATGATTTCCGACTTAATTTGTTTACAGATTAAGATGAGACGGGGGAGTTTTTGTATTAAGGAAATGCAGGCAACCAACTTCAAAAAGTCTTTCTGTTTAAAAAGTCCTTTGGAACGGAACGACTTTTTGAAGGTGAAAACTTTAAGATGTACTTTTTAAGAATATGCATGCCGCAGCCAAATGGTTAAAATAGCCGTTCAATCAAACAGCTAGCTAGCTCTTTGACTTAACAATGCCATTCCATCACACGTCTAGCTGTTTAATGCTTCTGAATGTTTGATGCGCTCAATACGTTCAACACTACAGCTGATTCAAAAGCCGCCGTACGTTTCGTTTTCAATATGGCATCAACTAGCAGCTGTTTTTGTTGGTTTCAAGATATTTTTCGGAAAGAAAGTTATATTAACTACTAGTGTTATAAAAAGAAAAATAAAAGTTATGGAGGCATTTAAAAGTGATACAAGGGGTTCAAAATTTAAGCAAGTATTTGAGAACAAATAATGGGATTATGAAAAACATCACCAAGGATTTTTATGAAATTCTAAATCAACATATTCATAATCAGTTTGAATACAGTTTATTCTTCTTGTTATCATTAGGCTTGAGTAATTAATATCTTAAAACTCATGAAATCCTATTCTTTCAAAATTGTCATTTATCCAGTTGGTTAAGCGTCATCGAACTGTAGTGTTGAACATCACAGTCAGCGAGTCAGGCAAAACGACTTATAGCCGGCTGATTGAATGTCGTTGTCCAGTCAAAGGGCTAGCTGTTTAATAGAACGGCTATTTTAACTAGTTGGCTGCGACATGCAAATTTCCTTGTTGATTTTTGACTCTTATGCAAATTTACTAATCCGACACTTTCGACTAACAGCTGCCACTGCGTAGATTGGGTACGTGATGTTCGGTCGAGCGATGGGATATCGTGTCACCGTAAGACGTGTGATAAACTCGTATGTGCCAATGGCACAGATACCTATGAAACAAGACAACTTTTTGTGTGATTTTTATGGAAATATCAAGCATTAATAATACGAAACTAAAAGCTATTTCGTCATCAGCCTATATACGTCCCACTGCTGGGCAAAGGCCTCATCTCAACTATGAGGTGGTGCGAGCCATACTCCACCACGCTGGCTCAGTGCGGATTGGTGGAGAGGGTGTGTGTAAGGTAAGTGACCATCCTTACTGTCAGATGTTATTAAGCCGCCCGAGGGCCTCCGACCAGGCTTAACGAGTAATATCTATCGATATTAACCGGGACCAACAGCTTAACGTGCCTTGTAAATAGATGTCACTTTTATGGTCAGAATGGTCACCCATCCCAAACATGACCGCGCCGTAGGTTGCTTAACTTTTGGTATCACTACCAATGCGCTGCAACAACTCCGCCAAAAGCTATTTAAATAATGAAAAAATGCATTGCAAAGATGACTACAAAAAATTATTAGGATAGCTTATGATTTTATTGCCAGCCAAGGCTTTTCTGTTACAGGAATTGGACTTGACTAATCATTTTATTTTTAGCTAAAAATTTAGTCATAGACAAGGTATTTAAGGAGTTTATAAGCTTACAGTAGAAATAATCTCCGGTCCAGTCTGACCACGACAAAACAAGTTATTTCTAAAACGGTGTTGTAAGGTTGAAAGGAATACTCGGTTGAGCCGATAAATCTACAACAGAACGGAGGTAATCCGATCAAGACGCTTTGAGAGGAGTTTAAAAAAAGATTTTGTAAATGGATATGTTATTTTAGCTGATTCCGACTGGAATTTTCGGTTTAGAAATTCCTAAAAATACTGTCCAAAAATAATCTTAACTCGTTCATAAACTTTTTAAGAATTTTGACCTCAACATTAACCTTTACAGAAGGAAAAAGTATTTAGACGTAATATTATAGTTCTTAAAGAGGTGCTTGTGGCGCAGTGGTTGCAGCGCTTTGGTAGTGATACCAAAAGCTAAGCAACCTAAGGCGCGGTCGTGTTTGGGATGGGTGACCATTCTGACCATTTAAGTGAAGTCTATTTACAAGCATCTCCGTGCTTCGGAAGGCACGTTAAGCTGTTGGTTCCGGTTAATATCGATAGATATTAGTCGTAAAGCTTGGTCAGAGGCCCTCGGGCGGCTTGATAACATCTGACAGTAAGGTTGGTCACTTACCTTACTCACACCCTTCCACCAATCCGCACTGAGCCCGCGTGGTGGAGTATGGCTCGGACCACCTCATAGTTGAGGTGAGGCCTGTGCCCAGCAGTGGGACTTATATAGGCTGATGAGAGATTATAATTCAGCCTTATTTAACCTTGATTAGGTCACTTTGCACATTTGAACGCTCTGTTGTTCTTGACTTCAAAAAGGGATGTTTTAAGCACGACTAAAACACTAATTTATAGATTGAGTAGCGGGCGCCCGAGAGTTCGTCCGTGTGGACTTTAGTTTTTTGCCACCAAGTTTCATACAAACTTGCAACCCCTATTTTATTATCCCTAGGGGGTTGAATTTATCAAAATCCTTTCTTAGCGGATGCCTCCGTCATAACATCTACGTGCATGCCAAATTTCAGCCCGATCCGACCAGTGGTTTGGGTTGTGCGTTGATAGATCAATAAGTGATCACAGCCAGTCAGTCGATCACGCTTGCTTCATTCATTGTGGCTTGTGACGTTGTGCAGTCATATTTTGACGACCACTTTGGTGTAATGGTTGAGAAGTTGACCATTAACCAAGAGGTCGCAGGTTCGATCCCCGCACTGTACAAACATTTGTGTGCATGAACATGTCTGTTTGTACTGGTCTTGGTGTTATATGCATTTATTCAAGTTTATTTGTAATACTACTGTTGATTCTGATATCTGTAACACAAATGATGTAGCTACTTACCACGGAGTCAGTGGAATCAATGTATGTGATGTGTTGTATTTTATTTATTTATTACGAATAGTGTTGGATGCGAAAATGAGATCAAACGACAAATGGTAACCACAAGATCCGGCATGGATAGGTTTAGGAAAATATGGAGAAACAGTAAGAAAACAAGAACTACAAAAGTTAGACTTGTTAGAGCATTAATCTTCCCCATATTTATTTATGGAGCTGAAACATGGACTCTCAGAGAAAGTGAGAAGAAGAATGCTTGCTATATCGATGCCTGCCACTGCAAGAACTCCATATAAAGCAACGCCTTCTTCCATCGTACAAGGGCGTATTCTCAATTCGTTGGACAGATTGCAAGCCGAGGAGACACAACCGTGAAAAGACTTGTGTCACAGGGTATGGTCGAAGGCAAAACGGCACGTGGCAGGTCACCTATGCGTTTGACAGATCAAGTCAAGACTGCAGTCAGTTGTGCACTCCATGAATGTACAGGAAAGACAGCGAAAAGAATAAATAAATAAAATTAAAAAAAAACATTTATTTTTCAGACAACACGATCCAGATTGTTAGTAACAATATCTTATCTCCTATGTTAGTACAATTCAGAAAATGTAGTATTTGGCAACAGACTTTATACGTGAAATTAGTTTGCCGATTAGTGGACAGTCCCCACGATTGGCTATAGCGTTCAGAACACTATTGCGAAGCGAAGGATTGTGAAGCGTGTCACCAATCCTGCAAAGGCCACCACAACCACTCAACTAAGAGTGTAACGACCGAGGAGAGAGAGTTTAAGTATTACATGTACCTATTGCGTTGAATGCCTGTGGCCTCTCGGCCTACGGTGAACCCGCCACGTCCCCGACTCACATGGCACCGGAGGGCACCGTCAGGTTTTTAGTGGGTCGGCGGGTTCTCTCTTTGAGGCCTGGAGTACCACATAACCCCAGCTGCTGCCGTGGCTGGCGGGTATGCGTAACAGCATTTAAAGCAGGTAAAGCCAAACAATCGAAGCTTAACCAACGCACAATTTATCTGCGCATTATGCCTTTATTCCCGCAAACCCGCAGCGCGCCCGTCCGACGCGGCGGGCGGCGGTGGATACGCCAGATAAATGGCCAGCGAATATTTACGAATACTCGTATGTTTAAACCTGAAAATGCACCTGTATTTCGTAACCTTTTTCACTGCATTGCAACATAGGGATGGATGTTCATAAATCAGTATCAGGTGGTTTTGTTTTCTAAAATTTCTAAAATTGGATAAAGCTCTTTACACGACAAGAATAACTAACAGTATATACCTCTACATAAACCATGTAATGAAAGGTATTGGAGACCTTTTGATATTAGGTCCTTACATATGAAATTGGCGTTTTGTCGTACTGGCCACTTTGATCACAAATTTTTCCTATTTGGTTAGGAATTCGAAATTCAAATTTATACAGCTATTTCCACATGTAGTTGTGTTTCGTAAACCGTCATTCATTTGTTTTTTTACTTATCTTTTTTCTGTTTGCATCGCTCAATTTACAAAATGGAAAATTTGAAATATCGCGTTATTTACGATTACGAGTTCCACCGTGGCACCAGTGCTGCGGAAACGGCTCGAAGGGTTAATGATGTGTATGGCGGTTGTGTCGCAAAAGAAAACACAGTGCGTTTTTGGTTCCAACGTTTTCGTTCTGGAAATTTGCCTGGAAACCTGCAAAACAAGCCCCGTGGACGGCCGGAGACCCAAGTTGATAATGAAGAATTGAAGGCTATTGTGGAAGCGGATCCATCGCAAACCACGTCCGAGTTAGCTGCAGGCTTTGGCGTTAGTGATAAAACTGTTTTAATCCACTTGAAGCAAATTGGGAAGATTAAAAAACTTGAAAGGTGGGTTCCTCACGAATTGAGTGAAGCAAACCGGCAAACGCGCGTCAACTGCTGCGTTACATTACTTGACCGGCACAATAACGAAGGGATTTTAAATCGAATCATTACCTGTGATGAAAAGTGGATTCTATACGATAATCGGAAGCGCTCATCGCAATGGCTGGACCCTGGCAAGCCAGCCAAAGCCTGCTCCAAGCGAAAATTGACCAATAAAAAGTTACTTGTAAGCGTTTGGTGGACTAGCGCCGGTGTCGTTCATTACAGTTTTCTCAAATCTGGCCAGACGATTACGGCAGATATCTATTGTCAGCAATTGCAAACCATGATGGAAAAGCTAGTTGCTAAACAACCAAGGCTGGTCAATCGCTCTACGCCACTGCTGCTTCACGACAACGCTAGACCACACACTGCACAACAGACGGCTAGCAAATTAGAAGAACTTCAATTGGAATCTCTAAGGCATCCACCGTACTCCCCGGACCTTGCTCCAACAGATTACCATTTTTTTCGAAATTTGGATAACTTCTTGCAAGGGAAAAAGTTCAACTCAGATGGGGCAGTCCAAGTCGCCTTCAAAGATTTTATTGATTCCCGTTCGAATGGTTTTTTTAGTAAAGGGATCAATGAACTACCTATGAGATGGCAAAAGTGCATAGATTACAATGGCTCATACTTTGATTAAATAAATATGCTATATAAAAAAATTTCGACTTTTTGTTCCTCCCATACAAAACGCCAATTTCATAGGTAAGGACCTAATATTAACTTTTGCAAACTTATACCACTTTGAAACCTCTTGTATTTCTGCTATACAACCATATTTATTTGATAGAAAGTACGTAAAACTATTATGGTAGATACCTAATTGGTCGAAATTATGTAATGTTTGTTACGTGGTATTATTCTTTTGTTCCTCAAGAGTACCTGCGTAAACCAAGAAAGTACCGGGTAACTAACCTCACACGTAAGTGTACCACTCATCAGCCTATATATGTCCCACTGCTGGGCACAGGCCTCACCTCAACTATGAGGTGGTCCGAGCCATTCTCCACCACGCGGGCTCAGTGCGGATTGGTGGAGGGGTGTGTGTAAGGTAAGTGACCAACCTTACTGTCAGATCTGATCAAGCCGCCCAAGGGCCTCTGACAAAACTTAACGACTAATATCTATCGATATTAACCGTAACCAACAGCTTAACGTGCCTTCCAAAGCACGGAGATGCTTGTAAATAGACGTCACTTAAATGGTCAGAATGGTCACCCATCCCAAACATGACCGCGCCTTAGGTTGCCTTACTTTTGGTATCACTACCAAAGTACACGTAAGTCTAGTTAGGTCATAATAAAAAGTGCTAGATTTGCACATCCCTACCTACGGGTATCGCGTTCGTCCGTGAATAAGCACCGCGAGATTAGTCCGGAGCGAGGCGGAAAGTTCGCGCTGTCCGCTCGTATTGTTGCCCGGATATAATCCCCACATTGTATTACGGCAATTGCAAGTTGGCCGCAACTTTCCCGAAACGTACATTCCCGTGTTATCGCACGCGGAGAAACCTGATACTTTATTTAATATTTGTATGTTTTAGTATTCGTTCCCCTACAGACAACGTCAAAAATACAGAGTGTAAAAAAAACCTCACCGAAGCCGAATACCACATATTCTACCAATTGTTACGATCATTTTTGACGTGACAACGTCTTATAATTCGATGGAGCCGGCTGCATGTATCAAAAAACGTGACGCATGCGGCGTTACCTCGCTCTGAGGCGTTCCATTCAAGGCTTTAAGTGCAAGCGAGAGCGCGTAACGAGTGACAAAGAGGCAACGTGACAAAGACGTTGTCACGTTCAACTATCGTCAGTAAACCGACTTTACAGACAACCGATTTTTTCCTAAACACCATACTTGGGAAGTTAACGGTTACTGAGGTATTGATGGTTAAAGTTTGAAAAAAATGGCTGTTATAACTTTTTTCCAAAGAAACATGATACAAATTTTCACTAGTTCTTTCATAAAAAGCCTCTAAATGGCACACTCCGCAATGAACAGCGCACACTCGAACCAAACCGCGTCGCGTTCTTAGGACGCCCCGCGGTGACTTTTCCGCGTGCGCGCTGTACATTGCGGGTTAGAATTAAATTATTTTTTTTGATGTCAAGAAATAAAAGTTGTTTCCCAGCCAAAATTTCTTTTTCATACGATTTGATTTGATGTACTGAACGCGTGGTTGACGGCTTCGGTATGGTTTTTTTTACACCCTGTATATTGGCACTTTAGTAATTAGTCATCATCATCATCATGTCAGCCTGTCACAGTCCACTGCTGGACATAGGCCTCCCCCAAGGAGCGCCACAGCACAGCGCACGATCTCCCGCCCTTTGCATCCAGTCACTACCAGCTGCCTTCTTCAGGTCGTCTGTCCATCTACAGGGGGAGATCGGGGGGCGTCCTACACTAAGTTTGCCTATGCGTGGTCTCCATTCGAGAACCTTCCTGCTCCGCCTCTCGTCGGTTCTGCGACAGACATGGCCAGCCCACTGTCACTTCAGCTTGCTACATTTTTGGACAATCAGTTACCTTAGTCTTATGTCATCTGACCTCATTCGTTCGTAGTAATTAGTAATAAATAATAATAAATATAAAACAACATCACATACATTGATCTTACTCCGTGGTAAGTAGCTTAAGCACTGTGTTACAGATATAAGAATCAACAATGGTAGTACAAAAAAACTTAAATAAATACACATACCTAACACCCATACCAGTACAAACTAACATGTTCATGCACACAAATGTATGTACAGTGCGGGGATCGAACCCGCGACCTCTCGGTTACTAGTCAACTTCTTGACCAAAGAAATTACACCAAAGTGACCACTTTGGTGTCAGAGTAACAAAACAAGTCAAAATAACGTTTAGAGCATTCTCCTTTTCAATTTGTCATGGTACTAACAGTGCCAACATATTTTTAACGCTCACTATATAAGGGCTAGAAAAATAATTTTGTGATTTGTGACCAGGTCGGATAAATCGGTTTGAATAAAGAGGGAAAAGTTCAGAAGGTTTTTTAAGTTGGAAGCAGAACTCGCGTCTAGTTCCTGATAAAAGCTTGGAAAACACTTGTTAAAGTGGTATAGTTTTGAGTGTGTAAAGCTTCACTCTCATGTGGAATTGGAAACCTTAATTTCAACTCAGGAGAAGATTATGTAATAAACAGGATTAACTGGTCGATAGAATGAGTAACTAACCGAGAATATTGTTACTTTTTGATGTTTGTATTAGCAGTCAAGAGGACACTGTTGAAATAAGTTAATTTTCGCAAATATGTTCTCATTTAATTGCATACTTTAAAGTTGAAAAAGAGGATTATTTTGCTTTAAATTTCCACTAAACGGAGCCAGTGCAGGAACCAAAATACTACCAAATGTAATCACCTGAAAAAGATAGAACTGGAAGTCGCAGGACTTACAATACCTACAACTCACAACGTGACACAGAAGATGCACCTGGAATCACAACACTGACACCAACAAAACACTCGACGCGTTTCCAGTCCTATCTTTTTCAGGTGATTACAGTTGGATGTATTTTGGTTCCTGCGCTGGCGCCGTTTAGTGGAAATTTAAAATAAAATAATCCTCTTTTTCAGCTTTAGTCATGGATTTCCGCAAAGTAACACCTGATTCTATCAACTATACATTAAAGTGTCACTTTAAATTGTAATCAATTAGTGTTGCCACTGTTTCTGAGTGACACAAAACTGTAAGTAAGTATAACAAAAACTTTAAACGATTACAGTTTACGGAGCACGCGCTGTCCCTAAGCTGTGAGTGCTGCTGTAATATTAATACGCTAATTAAGAGCTTTGAGGAGCAGGCGCGATCAAACATTAACACTGGAGCGTCTTGAACGGCGATCATACTTTGCAAAAGAAGAAGAACAACTAACTCAAAGGATCATCATTTACAAGGTTATTGAACTATTAAAAAGTAAAGTTATTTAAAAAAAATCTTCTTACTACAAATTGATTCGAAAGTGTTGAACGCTTGTCTAAGTGATTTCTAAGCAATATGAAATGTATGTCTTCTCGGGTAATAAATAAATAAATATTTCACAACAATCACACCAATTCTCAAGTCCCAAATTAAGCTGCGAGGCTTGTGTTATGGGTACTAGACAACGGATAAACATACTTAAATACTTTTTTTTTGTAAATAAATACATATTATACATAGAAAACACCCAGAACAGTACAAACACACATGTTCATGCACACATGCTTGTACTGTGCGGGGATCGAACCCGCGACCCTTGGTTTAGAAGTCCGACCTGTGGACCACTGCACCAAGCGGTCGTAATGACGTCAACGCTGCCCAATTTATTTGAAGTAAGCAGTGTATTTGATTCCTTTAGCATTGGTCTAAAAATATCGAAATAAAAACTCTACTTTCATTTTACTAACGGAAAACATGTTTTATTTTATCCGTTCAGTACGCGTTGGTAAATAACTGACAGACTGACAATTCGAGTATTTATGTAATATTTTTTAGTCGTTTATTCACTACGGCAAAACGGAAAAGCTTTGCCGAATATTTTTATGTGGGATTCGGTCGCATTACTCCTGCTCCATTGGACAGGAACAGAGCAGTTTCGATAGCACGACCTATCGGACCTGCACAGAGCCCGATTGTATTTTATTTTTGTACAAAAGAGAACTTATTTAGTCATTAAGTATACCTACCTAACTTTAGAGTGGCATACAAACCTTTGGCATGCACACGGAAAACAATATACCTACTTAATGTATATTATAATTAGACTACCACTTGGTGCAGTGGTCCACATGTCGGACTTCTAAAACCAAGGGTCGCGGGTTCAATCCCCGCACAGTACAAGCATAAGTGTGCATGAACATGTGTGTTTGTACTGGTCTGGGTGATTTTCTATATGTATAATATGTATTTATTTACAAAAAAAAAGTATTTAAGTATGTTTATCCGTCGTCTAGTACCCATAACACAAGCCTCGTAGCTTAATTTGGGACTAGAGAATTGGTTTGATTGTTGTGAAATATTTATTTAATTAATATTAACTCAATGCGATGTCGATTCGGGCAAGCGCTGTATGATGATATACATTGTATATTTTGCCATATGAAATTTGGTCTTATCTCTTTGAAGGTACGCGCTCATAATATCTTTGCTCTCATAATTTCATAAGATTTATTTGCAAAATCTATATCTCTTACTGCTTGACTGGTCGATCGGTTTTATTTTGCGTTAGTAAGTACACGTACCTATGTACTCTTGATGGTACGAAAAAACCAACTCAAAGTCACTAAATGAAGAGAAAGAGAGAGAGAGAGAGATAATGACAGCAGATGGCACGACACAAGCGCGTAAGGGAATTTCTGAATGTGTTCCAATTACACAATCAATCCAATAACGAGTTATCCGAGCTCTCGTATCAATGGAACATCTTAGGTTTCTCATTGTTCACTCGGGTTATTACTGGCTGATATAGAGCACGCATTTGGCTTACAATGCATAGTGGTGTATTTTTACACGACATATTATTGAATCGATAAAAATAAAATAGTAGATTTTACAACGAGTGCATAAAGCAAGTCATTTTTATCCGAGATCGTTATATGCCCGAGCCCGCAGGGCGAGGGCAGATGATGAAGTCGAGGATAAAAATGATTTGTGCACGAGTTGTAAACTCTGCTTTTCACTTCGATTGCGAGAAAATAAAACAATAATTTGAGAAAATTCAATACGAAAAGTTCACGGCTTCTTTCCCGCTACTTTACTTTTTTTAATTTTCCTGCATAATTTTCGGGCAAAGAAAAAAAATATACAGCCTATTCTTAAATTATTTTGGAATAATGTTTTTTTTTGTGGTAAACACGTTTTGATATTTAGTTTCTTTTTCGTATTATCTTATTATAAATCAAAAATGCAAATAGGGAAGGAAATATTATAAATTGGCAAGTTTTATCCATGTACAATTAATTGTTTTTGGCTGTATGGGCTAAATGGTCACTGCCTTAGTGTAGACACATTTAAAAAGCTACTTTTATGCACAAGTGCATAAAATTCAACTTTATGTCGCCTAGATCCTGCATAAAGTAGTACTTTTTCGAGCATGAGAAGTGAAATAGTAGATTTTACAACGAGAGCATAAAGCAAGTCATTTTTATCCGAGATCGTTATATGCCCGAGCCCGCAGGGCGAGGGCAGATGATGAAGTCGAAGATAAAAATGATTTGTGCACGAGTTGTAAACTCTGCTTTTCACTTCGATTGCGAGAAAATAAAACAGTAACATAACGTATTAACATTTCTTTATTAAAATTCAAAGTAATGTATTCACTTGTTTTTCTTTCCGCCAGCTTAGAAATTTGTCATAAGTTTTCATATATATTTGCCGAGATTTTGGCGGCAATATTTCTTGCACCACTTTTTGTGCGTTTATTTCCATTAAAGTATTAGGAGTAAGTTCTAAATCGTCTTCTTCACTTGACATTTTTAAAACTTAGCCAATTCAACAATAATTTGAGAAAATTCAATACGAAAAGTTCACGGCTTCTTTCCCGCTACTTTACTTTTTTTAATTTTCCTGCATAATTTTCGGGCAAAGAAAAAAAATATACAGCCTATTCTTAAATTATTTTGGAATAATGTTTTTTTTTTTGTGGTAAACACGTTTTGATATTTAGTTTCTTTTTCGTATTATCTTATTATAAATCAAAAATGCAAATAGGGAAGGAAATATTATAAATTGGCAAGTTTTATCCATGTACAATTAATTGTTTTTGGCTGTATGGGCTAAATGGTCACTGCCTTAGTGTAGACACATTTAAAAAGCTACTTTTATGCACAAGTGCATAAAATTCAACTTTATGTCGCCTAGATCCTGCATAAAGTAGTACTTTTTCGAGCATGAGAAGTGAAAATAATATTTTTTAACGGGAGGGTTTGATTTGGCAAAGCAGCGACTCTTTGGTTATTTTTTTCATTCACACACACACACACGCACACACACACACACACACACACACACACACACACACACACACACACACACACACACAGAGAGAGAGACATGCACACACACGTTTCTATGCTAATTGTTTATGATTTGTGGACAATAATTAAGTACTTCATTTAAATGTTTATTTTCTTTTATAAAAACATTGTAATCTTTATAGCTAAGTGTTTATTTAGCATATACAACGCTATTTAATTTTGATATTGATAGCTATAGTTATGCAAGAGCGGAATCTCCTGGCACAAGCATTGTATGCTTAAAAGGAGTTTCCAATCCCTATCTTGTTTATGTAACCTTAGAAATGAAATAAACATATATTTATTTATTATTATTTTGTACGCGATGATTTGTTTTCTTATTTTCTATTTGGAATACAGCAATATTTACATCTCATACTAAGAACAGCGATAGTTAGCTCTCTTAGTTTGATTTGAGTGTATTCATTCAAGAAGCGAACAGGTATATATTGCTAAGAGGATTAATTTATACCTTTTACCTACTAGGAAAACGTTAGGTTACCTAAGTAACTACAATTCTCTAAGGGAAGCTTAAAAATAGTGCCCTTCGACAAGATGCATCGAGAAATTCCTACGGTAAACGTAAACTATACGTTTACACTACTAATAATAGTCCGCCTGGCCGATTTCGACCACGGCGGCCAATCTCAACAGAGATCAGCCAACTACGCAGGAGGTATAATAGTGCACAAGTGTGAGCGCAATACACAGGTGCACTCACTGTTCCATCGGACCGGAGAGAGTTAAGGAGCAGGACCCAATAGCTTAACGTGCTTTCCGAGGGGCACGGCGGTGTAACATCGCCATCTTCCCGACTTCGAGCTGTTTCTGAGAATTTCATGGCAGAAAATCCCAGAAACAATTTCCTCTCGACCTGGGATTCGAACCCAGGACCTCTCGGATGTAAGGCAGAAACTTTGCCACTACACCAACGACTCAGTTACTACTATTATTGTCATCTCGTTAGAACGTTCGCAAGAACTAGGCATTTGTGTGAGAGTTAAAGTAGTTAAGTTAGTTAGACCTCAAAATGTTGTTATGCCCTGTGCAGGGCGTCACATGTACCAATATCATTAAAACTTTTATACCAACTTGATGTAATGTGACATGCAATAAATGATTTGAATTTGAATTTGAACTTATATGTACCTTTGCCCGGTTGTAAGTCATCATCATCATCATCAGCCTATGTACTTTCCAATGCTGGGCACAGGCCTCACCTCAACTATGAGGTGGTGCGAGCCACACTCCACCACGCGGGCTCAGTGCGGATTGGTGGGGGGTGTGTGTAAGGCAAGTGACCAACCTCACTGTCTTACGGCTTAACGACTAATATCTATCGATATTAACCGGGACCAATAGCTTAACGTGCCTTCCGAAGCACGGAGATGCTTGTAAATAGACGTCACTTTTATGGTCAGAATGGTCACCCATCCCAAACATGACCGCGCCGTCGGTCGTAAGTATTTGAATAAATAAGTGTCCTATCATCGATACACTGTAACATCTCTAGGTATAAGAACTGCGGCTGATGGCTTAACAAAGGGTGAATGGGCCGTGAATGTCGCCGCGTGCCACGTGGAGCGTCCTGGCCTTGTTGACATAAATCCCACGAAAGAAAAATAACTTAGTTTATTTTTTAAATTATTGAGTAACAATGTTTTTTTATTTTTACTGTACCCTATTATCTAGAAGTTTAAAAAGTTAAGAATGGACTTAAAGAGCTTGAGCTGCCATTTCGTTTGGGTACTATCAAGTTCTAATCAAGTAAGATAATTCATTTAACTTTTGACTTCATATTTCTGTTGACTTACAAATAAGAAGTCATAACTATTTTTTATGTTATGGAAATTAATTGGAGATGGTTGATTCATTCAGCTTTGTTCGGATTCTGGAATCCTCTGGTAGAAATTCTACTAGAGCGTGAAATACCTATCAATTTTTCAAAGTCGAGTTAAAGGTAACCGACTGGTCAAAATAACCGAACTTTGTAAAAGAATGGTGACACTTATTTTGAACGTCCAGATATGGAATCCCGAATGCCATTCGAAGATTATATCCATGTTTATTTCATAACTATTCAATAATCAATCCAATATAGAATTCTAGGTAGCCTTAATGTTATTTCATTGATATTTCATTTGAATTAGCTTTTGAACGAATTGCTGTTTAATAAAATATCAATTCTAATTTCAACAATGCTCTATTTCCAAATAAAACAAATGGCACCTAAATTTGGAATTCAAGTGAAATTAATAGTAACGTAATAAATTAAATTTTATTGCTGTATCATAGAATTAGCCCAGGCTTATTTTGCCTTCAAGTTCAAAAGGATTGTAAGGTGCTACAAAAATAATTTAAAAAATATGTTAAAATTAGCCTTTTTATAAAGAAAACCAAGATTGAAAAACAATGTCGTACATTTAATAAAGTCAAATAATTAAACGAGAGGGCTACATGGAGATGAATTAGATAATTGTGAGAAAAAATAGTTACCACAATCAACTAGAGTCGTGAAAGAGGACTCTGTAATGATTAATTTACACTGACACCAACAAAACACTCGAGGCGTTTCGCCACTACACGTGGCATCCTCAGGAGATGTTGTCGCTTCGACAGACTACGAGCGTCGCTCGTGTGTCAGTGTTGTGATTCCAGGTGCATATTCTGTGTCACGTTGTGAGTTGTATTGTAAGTCCTACGACTTCCAGCTCTAGTTTTTTCAGGTGGTTACAGTTGGATGTATTTGGGTCCCAGCGCTCTGGCGTCGTTTATCCTCTTTTTCAGCTTTAGTCATAGATTTCCGCAAAGTAACGCCTGATTCCATCAACTATAGTTTTTTATCAAATAATTTTGTAGGTACTTTGGATCCTATAACGACTCGCAAATTCCGACGTTAATACTTTTATACGCTAAAAATAAAAGTTTCATATAAGCGATCAATCAATTCTTTCCAAGCTTCTTTTTATAGAGCTGCCACGAAAAAGATCAATGGAAAACCTGACACCGAACCGAAACCAATTATTTATTGTGGCGAATGTTTGCGGAGCCTTGGTCGCGCGTCTGCGCCAACACTGGCGGATTGCGCTGACGTCAGGCCTATTCCTGGCTAGGCAAGCAGGAAGGTAGGTACTGGAGCTAAATATTAGCTGAGAGCACTTGTCAAGTACAGCGGATACGGACATAACTATTGTTTTGCTGTAGGGTCATGGGGGTATTGCTTTCGAGATAATAAACGAAAGAAATACACTTGGTGATGTTAACAAGTCTTGTACTTTATTTTATTTTCATTAGGAAAACACTACAGTATCTTAAAAACTAAATTGCTCGCTAGACTTATAACTAAACACCATTTACGTGTTTCCACGTGTTTCCATGTTTCCGTGTTTTCATACATACAAGATATGAATCAATCGTATAAATTATCTTCACTTTCAAGGTTAGAAACTCATATTAGGCTGTAACATAATAACATTTTGGTGTTCATTTATTTAAAAAACTTCGGCAAAAACTTGTTACAATGGTGGGCTTAATGCCGGAGGCATTCACTACCAGTCAACTACAAATCCAAGCGGAGGACATACCGATCAGGTGTTAAGACTACGTATTACCCAACAAGTAATCAAAATTAGCCAACACATCACGTAATAAATTTAAAGGAGTGTGGTTCACAAATTAATACGTGTCTATTTCATGGTAATTAAACTTTTAGTATGAAGTACCTAATTAACCAAATAAAGTACTAAGAGAACGCAGTAGCCCTTCAGAATGTCACTGGGATATCTGTCGCGGCGAGACAATTTAAATGCAAATGGCCGGACCATTGCTGATGACCCACTAATTCGATTATAACCATTAGCTTACAACGTGCTATCTAATCTTCATGTAAATAGTGATCTGAAATCTAAATAGGTTTAATGCAAAAAAACGCATTATGCCATCTAACGAAAAAACTCCGTATACTTTTGACGTGACAACGTCTGATAAATTGGTTTGCCGGGTGACACTTCAAGAAACTGCGTTACGCTCCGCTCACGTTCCGCGCTCACAATGAGAGTGAGTGAGAGGCACGCGTCCCTTCGACTCGGGCATGGTTAGCCCGCCTAAGAGCAAGTGAGACAGACATAAAAAGTGAAAGGCACGCGTCCCTTCCACTCGAGCACAGTTAACCCGCCTAAGAGCGAGAGAGACAGAGCAAGAGAGTGAGAGAGATAGGCATACACACCGGTTCATGTTATACGAATGAATATTCACATTAAAATTATTTTACCACTCAGAGTCGTTGTCACGTAAAACTTTCGCGCGTATACCGACTTTACAGGCAACCAATTTTTTTACAAACATCACTTGTATCAGTTGTTAGGTGTTGCTGAGGTGAGGCAGTAGGTGGAAAAGCACGTAGAACCCCGATTATCCGAATCAATAAAAACCAGTGGTAATTCGGATAATAAAAAATCCGGATAATCGATTTCATAGTCAAATCAAACAATATTTGTTTAAATGTTAAATATTATGTAATGAGTTTGACATATGTACCTACTTCGTTTAGACAAAACGATATAAATAATAAATAAATATTTCACAACAATCACACCAATTCTCTAGTCCCAAATTAAGCTACGAGGCTTGTGTTATGGGAACTAGACAACGGATAAACATACTTAAATACTTTTTTTTGTAAAAAAAAAATACATATTATACATAGAATACACCCAGACCAGTACAAATACACATGTTCATGCACACTTATGCTTGTACTGTGCGGGGATCGAACCCGTCCGACCCGTGGACCACTGCACCAAGCGGTCGTCAACAACAACAAAAACTATATAAAAAACAATTATATATGTTCAAATATAATGAATAAAATAATATGTACCAATGTTATTTGCAAGCAGCAGCTAGAGCCGTCACGCGAGTCCGGATATTCGGATGATCGGTATTCGGATAATCGGGATTCTACTGTATTCCAGTACACTTCCGACTATGACCACCTGCACTGGCTAAATCTAAAACAACCGACGCTCATAACAATTAGTTTGCACTGAGCATGGGTACTAAATATATTTTGTTTCGCTTGTTGCAGAATCGTAAACTGCCGGCACTTTCACGGGACAACGAAAACAAACAGGTAAATATACGTAAAGCTTTACAAGTTTCACGGTAAAAACTACAATTTATTTGAACGTAGCGAATCCTGCTTTTTTGTTAGTCACAAAGTTGCCCAAACTCCACTGAACAGGAAAAATAACAAGCAATCGAGTTAAAATCATCCTTTTAGAAAGATAACCCTTTCGGCTTGAAGTGGCACGATTATAAAAATAAGTGCTTTGAAGTTTAAAGTTGTGAGGTAATGAAATTAAATGAATTATTGTCTGTGTTCATTTGACGATAACCGAATTAGCACATCTTGATTACATTTAATGCCCGGGAAGGTTACTGAGTCAGACAAATCCATGTTACTCCTAAATCATCGAATCAGCCAGGGCTGCCGCATTTAAAACCTTTTCTAACGGTCAGCTTTGAATTCATTCAATTCGGTCCGTGGAATGAATATATCTAGCCACGGGACGTTGCGTATTCAATTTTTGGTCTGTCTGTGGTTTTTCATTCCGTTCCAAATAACGCCAATTAGACTTTTGAAACTGAATCGGCAGCCCTGAAACAAGGCGAGTGATCGCTTGCCAAGCTACTGTACTAGAGTGTTCGATTTTAATCTCTATGGCTCGTGTGATAAGAACTTCGAATGGAACAGCATGAATTATGGATGGCAGGAAAATGCAAGGGCGTCGGATTGGCAGTCAATTGACGTCGGACGCTGTTCGAGCGGATAATAAGTTATTTGGACTAGAATATGTTAATTCTGAATCTGGCAATACGTCTCACTGGATTTTTAAGCTTTGAAGTAGCGCTTAAGTAATGGAGGCTGTGGACTTTATGTTTGACTAGCTTTTGAGTCAGCCGTTCTAACTTCTAAGGTACTGTTGCACTATTTGTATCTATTGTAATGCACGAGGTGACTAATGAATAGAGCGTTAAGTCTTGTTTACTATGTGAATCGGTTAACGCCGTCATAGTCTAACATTACTTAAACTTAAAGTTTCTCTTTGCTGTCTAGAATTGCCTCTTGCATATTAACATTTTGTAATTCCACTTTTTTTTTACCACTTCTCCTAATATAATCCCGTTTTAAAATTTTGCTATGTATTTTTTAAATGAAGGTAGATAACTTATATTTAATAGCAGATGACCTCGTTAGTGAAGTTGCAAAGTTTCTGCCTTTCATCCGAGAGGTCCTGGGTTCGAATCCCAGGTCGAGCCAAAAATTGATTCTAAGATTTTATGTCATGAATTTCTCAAAACAAGCTCGGAGTCAGGACGTTGGCGGTGTTACACCCCCGTGCTTAGGAAAGCACGTTAAGCCGTTGGTCCTGCGCCTGATCTCCCTCCGGTCATGTCGGACTGCCGTCTCACCGAACTTTGAGGGTGAAGGAACAGGAGTGCACCTATGTATTGCGCTGACACTTGTGCATAATATCTCCTGCGTAAATAGTTGACTGATCACTGTTAAGATTGGTGGCTGTGGTCAAAATCTGGCAGGAGGACTATTACTATTATATTTAATGGATGTCATTATTTTGCCGTAATCTCTCAGGTAAAATGGGATATTGTTATTATTTTCTCCCCTATGTAATGGGCGAACATGTTAGAATTAATCAGAGTATTCCCTTACGGCTTACATAATTACTATAAGTCTGATAGCAGTCATTTATTGTGTGTCATTAAGAGCATAGAGACGGATGTGATAGAACGGTGTACACTGTGATCCCATTATTAATGGAATTTCTATCGATTTTATGTGCTACTGGATGACGATCAACTAATGAACTTAACAATACTCATATTGAAAAAAGTAACTGTGACGTTGCAATCCGAATATGTTTTCATATGTTTTCTTTTTTCTTTAAGGTCATAGATACACATACAAGTAGGTACACTCAGGCAATTCCTGTGATCTCTATTTAACCAAATTATTTGAGAGAGAACTTTAGAAACAAATAGATTACTTATGTAGTTTAAATTTCATGTATAAACCAGCGTTTCCCTACTCTACAATGCCACATATGTACATTTTCAGAATGTCTATTTACCGAATAATACCGTATTTCCTTTGATTAAACCTTCTGAGCAATCCGACCTATGTAGACACGTGTAAGTAAATTATTGTTTATGTAACATTCTTGATTACAGAGGTAGTTACTCAATTTGGGGTAATGCTAACGCAAAATAAGACTTATTTTGTCAGAAAAGCTGGTTTAATCTTAAGAATCGTATTTCTTTTATTCCCTTATAAAGTTTTGTGAAATGTACATACGCATTTTTCGAGTGACAAAGTACTGACAAGTTTGTTTGAAATACAGTTTATATTTGTAAGATTACTGACTTATTGAGTTGACAGCCTCGTTGGTGTAGTGGCAAAATTTCTGCATTACATTCGAGAGGTCCTGGGTTCGAATCCCAGCTCGAGCCAAAATCATTTCTGAGATTTTCTGTCATGAATTTTTTAAAAACAGCTCGGAATCGGGAAGATGGCGGTGTTACACCCCCGTGCCTCGGAAAGCACGTTAAGCTGTTGGTCCTACGCCTGATCTCTCTCCGGTCATGTCGGATTGCCGTCTCACCGAACTTTGAGAGTGATGGAACAGTGAGTGCACCTGCGTATTGCGCTCACACTTGTGCATTATAATATCTCCTGCGTAGTTGGCTGATCTCTGTTGAGATTGTCCGCCGTGGTCGAAATCGGCCAGGAGGACTATTATTTGTAAGATATGTAACGTAACAGCTGAGGTTCGAGTAAACAAGTGACTGTAAATACAATTTCTCCAGTGCCGGCACCCGAAAAAGTGCGTTAGAATATTTTCCTCATAAAAACGTCTTCCTCCTTCAACGGCGGAATCGTCCCGACGCAATTCACTATAATTTCGGTGGCACAATGTCTCTATTTACACGCCATTGCATTTGCATAACGCGTTTTTGATGCGGCGCGACTGCGAGCGCGGCTAATCAGTCAGGAGACGCAAAAATGTAGTCGGATTTAGTTGGCATACTAGCTTAAATAAGTATGACTGCAAATTCAGTTGAGTTCCGTTTTAAAAGATCAGTCAGATTTTATTAAGTCATTGTTTCAAACAGATAAATATGGTATTGTTCCTAACAACTAGTACTTATAATACAACTCAAAACGTGACACAAAGAATGCACCCGGAAACACAACACTGACACCAATAAAACACTTGAAGCGTTTCGCCACTACACGTGACATCCTCAGGAAATGATGTTGCTTCGACAGACTACGAGCGACTGTCTTTCTGTCAAAGAGACAACATCTTCTGAGAGGTTACGGTTGGGTCTATTTGAGTTCCTGCGCTTGCGACGTTTAGAGGAAAGGCATAACACTTAAAAAAATCTTTTCGGCTCCAGTCTTCGGGGAGGATTCGAACCCCCGACCTTTGGAAGTCCGGTATGTCATGACATGTCAGTCATGTTTTTCCGTAAAGTAACGCCTTATTCCATCAACTTGTTAGTTAGAACATGTTCCAGTTGACACATTGAAAACTTAATTTTGTCTACTTACGCAACGTTCGTAACAATCTCACTAAGTCTTGGGGTTTCCCTTCCGCATGCTATGGTTGTCTCGACACAATCATAAAGACGGGGTTTTTTAAAAAAAATACCGGCCGTCCTATCTAGACTATAAAAAACTACAATTTTGCGCTAACAAACACACGTTGCGTACGGCCGTATTCACAACACGGGCGCGGATTTATGCGGCCCGTATTCATAATGCGGGCCCCGCAGTATTGTCGAGGCTAATGTGAAAAATTGTCGGGAAAGTAAACTGCGATGCGAGGGTTTTCGCAAAAATATGTCGGGACCCGGCGGCCGACCTCGACGTCTTCATCAAATGTTGTCATAAGTGCTGGCTCTGCATTGTGAACTATTATGTACACACACAACTATTATATTATATCGTACATATAAAAATGAATTGATGTTCGTTAGTCTCGCCTAAACACGAGAGCGGCTGAACCGATTCAACTTTAGTCTCGAAATATTTGTAGAAGTCCAGGAAATATTTAAAAGATAAGAAAATTTTAAAAATACAACGGGTAGGTCAAAGGATTTTATAATTTTGTATAAATATTTAGAAGAGATGGCTGGAAATCTTTTGTGTTTTTTTTTTGGGATTTCATTTATTAATATTCTGAATAGTAATTTCCCAGTGTAACAATTGTGTTGATGTAATAATTTAATTTTTATTTTAAATATGTTAACTCAATTTGCATGCTGTGTACACTTGCCTTTGGAGCTGCAATCAAATCTGGATGTCTAACAAACAAAAAAAAACTGGATCCCATTTTTGTTACATTGTAATCATGATTACGGTCTTTAAATATTTAATTTTCGATTCCATTGAAACCTTCTTCAATAAATTAACATAAACCGTTTTATAGAAGTCATTATTGAAACTTTTATACTTCACAACGCGGATTTTATATCATAATTAAACTCGCTTTTAGGCTAAACACCGTAATAATATTTGGGTTTACCTAATAACCTCCTGGAATAGTCCGCTCATGATTAAGTCTGTTTTGTATAATTCGGCGAGATGGCGCCGACACCCGAGCCAAGCTACGTGGTCGTAATGTAAGGAAATGCAGTAGGTTAATTTTGACCTGTTTAAAATAGATACAGGATTGTATTCGGCTGCTTAATTAAACTAAAAATCTGCTAGTCTGAATAATAATGATAACGTTTATTTCGGGCAACAAATTGCAACATAGTTATGGCCCCTAATTTAAAACTCTAAGGTATCATAAATACCTTAAAGTCATAATAAATCATATACATATTTTTATAAAACATATATGATATTATTAAAACATTATCTAGATCACACAAGCACGCGCGTCAGCGAATTGACACGGCACGTGCGGTGATGCCGGCGTCCCCTGAATGTACGATACACGACTCCCTGCGGACAGAAGTCCTTCATGAAGGTCGCTAGATGGTGGGTTGAATAATAAGCTCCTAGATGGTGGGTCGGATAATAAGCTCAATTAAACTGCAATAGTAGCCGGTCGGACTTAGATGCCTATGGTAAACTAAGCATCGTGAAGCTGAAAACATACGGTCATACGCGGTTTCCAGGCGCGTCTTGGACAGTGACAATTGCTCCATTTGTTCCACCTTCCGAACACCCCCCGTCAGGACAGAAATAGCCGTCCACGTGGAAGTCGCTTAACGGACTACGGATCCAAGTAACATGCGGGTACGTGTGATGATGATCTATCCGAACGTTTTGCCATGGTGACCACTTCGACTCCTAGTCGGTTTGGCGTTGATGCGCTCGTAAGTGGCTGATGATTTTTGCCGTAAACGTTCGCGCGCAGTGAGGGCAGGTGAGCGCGCCACTCACATAATTAAAGTTAATTGCGGCTTCTGGACGGGCTCTCAACTCATCGCGCTTAGCGTCGAGGTCAGCTTTACGCTGCTCCCCAAACTCGCGGACACGCCACAGTCGCACGCCATTCTGGGCGATGCGCTGCCAAACCCTCCCATTGTGTGGGCTCAATGGTACGTGTAAGATCAATATATTAAGGTGGGGCTTTGCCGACGGAACAGACCTATCATGAGTCTACGATCTTCGCCCCACAAGATATGGCTCTGTCTTGTCCTGAGTGTCCTGACTCTTGCTCTCTAGAGAACCTTATGTGCGCCAACGATAAGGCGATTCGAGTCGCACAATTTTGGGCTCAACAAATATAAGTCGCATTACAATAAGCACGCTAAGAAGTCACTATGTACTGAGCCTTGCGGCCTACGCGTTAAGAAATCTCACTCGGTTTGCAATATCTGGGTGGGAAAGAAGAAATCGAAATGAGGAGATTCGTAGAAGAAATAAGGTAACGGACATAGGCTTGAGAATCAGTAAGCTCAAGTGGCAATGGGCAGGGCACAATGCGCGAAGAACTGTTGGGGCAGATTTTCGGCCAAAACGCAGCGTAGGACGACTACCGACAAGATGGACAGACGACCTTGTAAATATCACAGGACCACACTGGATGCAGACCGCTTGTGATCGGTCGATGTGGAAAACTGTAGAGAAGGCCTATGTTCAGCAGTGGACGTCCTTTGGCTGATAATGGTGATGATGATGTCTAGTAGCAAGCGTTTCAAATTCGAAATAGCCCTACTACAACCGCGTCGACTCCGTCGCTCACGCTCGCGAACGTACATTAATAAACGCCGCGAACAGAAATGTTTGCAATAATGCGATAACTCATTTTAACGTACATACATCACAAACTCGTACATCTAGCAAGTGTTATTTTTAAACAAGTTTTACATTATTCCTGCACTTTCGTTGTACTTCAATCATTATGAGGCCATCCATTAATCGATATTTGTAGGCTGATAGATAAAACTACAGTGTGGAGTTAAGCGTACTACATACTTATCTACATAGTAAGAAAAATTAAAGGTACTCGTAGGTAAGTACATTAATTAAATGGCTTAAGCCATTCAACTGCGAGTATGTACTTACTTATACTTTGGTGGAAGGGTCAAGAAGTTGTCTATTAACCAAGAGGTCGCGGGTTCGATCCCATCTCTGTACAAACATTTGTCTTTTTATACTGGTCTGGGTGTTATATGTATTTGTTTGAATTTATTTGTAATACCACTGTTGATTCTGATATCTGTAACACAAGTGCTTAAGCTACTTACCACGGAGCCAGACCAATGAATGTGATGTTGTTGTATATTTATTTATTTATTACCTATAGTTATGATACATTCTCTACTTCTACGTACTCATACGTAATCACTACACATATCAAATTTAGTTAAAAAAAAAAACTGAAAAAGTCATCACACGGGACTTAGACGAGACATTTCACGTACAAGAATCGAAACAATATTTCCTTTTCAGTACGGGCACATTCATTTGGCTAAGCTTTGTCAGCGAGCGTCCGCGTTATAAATCGTCCTTGATCGCGCCGGCCAATCAAAACGCCGATACGTCACGCGCTCACGGTGCACATTTGTAACTGTCATTGTTCTGAGACTAATTTTGTGAATGAGACTTTAGTAAAAAAATTACAATTACTGTTATTGGATTTTTTAAACTTTAAAATTAAATTTTTTATTGACCACTGTTTTGAATTAATAAAAATAAAATATTTTTAAGACATTAAAACATTATTGGCGAGTATGTAGACACCAAAAAAAATTGTAGCAAGAAACTTTGAAAAAATGCAAATCTGAGTACTTAAACCTATTCAAACGGTAAGTTTACGAATATCAAATAAACGAATATATTATGAGATATTCAGATCAATGACACAACCTATTATACATATTGGCAAAGATTTCTTTAGTTGACAACAAAGATTGAAAGGCATGTTTTTGGCTGACATCTTTGAATCATTTTGTATAGCGTAGAGCCAACCAATGAGTCATGCATGACGGGTCGTGATCGCGACATTTACCCTTATTCCAGCTAAAGTCGATTACAGAAGACCCACTTAACATGAAAAAAAAATGTTGTTTGAGATCAGATACAAGACCCACTTTTACCTTAGATGACTGCCTCGTTGGTGTAGTGGCAAAGTTTCTGCCTTACATCCGAGAGGTCCTGGGTGTCGAGCCAAAATTGTTTCTGAGATTTTCTGTCATGAATTTCCTAAAAAACAGCTCGGAGTCGGGAAGTTGGCCGTGTAACACCCCAGTGCCTCGGAAAGCTCGTTAAGCCGTTGGTCCTGCGCCTGATCTCTCTCCGGTCGTGTCGGATTGCCGTCTCACCGAATTTTGAGAGTGATGGAACAGTGAGTGCGCCTGTGTATTGCGATCACACTTGTGCACTATAATATCTCCTGCGTAGTTGGCTGATCTCTGTTGAGATTGGCCGCCGTGGTCGAAATCAGCCAGGAGGACTATTACCTTAGATCAAACCAAAAAGAGGCAGACACGGTGTGAGCTAGTCGCGGGTGGTCCTACTAAACCGAGTCCAAAGGACCTGCTCCGCTCCTAGTCGTCGTCAGTACTGCCAGTTGTTTATATGTGCGTGTCCGTGTGCGTGAGTGGCCCATTTACCAAACAGTTGAGGATTGTAACGACGTACGGTGTCTTTCTTTGGGTTTAAAAAAAATATTAATATAGGTTCGCTCTTCACATCATTCTCCCTCTAAGAGGTAAAGAAGATGTCGACGATGTAGCGAGCTTACTTAGAAGGTGCCTATTGACTTTCGCTTTGAATGAGCTCAAGTTATGAGAAAGAGGGAACACCGGCGGCGGAAGTACATTCTATTCCTTGGCTGTGGCTTGCACTTAGCGCTTCGCTTCATCCGTCATAATGCTATGAAGGATGAAGCGAAGCGCTTAGTGCGTATAGTATGGTTGCTTTTATTTAGCTTCTTACTAAGTAAAATGTAGTAGATCAGATACCCGGCATCCATCAATTAGGTTATCAAGCAAACTGGGTCACAAGATGAGCTAATTCCGCAATCCGCTGATCACACAATTAGCCCGCAGCAGATCTAACTAGATCGTAATAGGCTAATTACAGAATTTCATCGTCGCATGAAATTGAATTGCTTGTGACATTCAAGAAACATAGGTAAAGTTACTTAATCTAAGGTGGCAAAGATGCAACCTTTAAATATAATATTAATTTGGTATTTTAAAGTGATGTCTCGAACGTGATGAGTGCTTAGCGTATTTTATGTAGGTAACTTACTAAGTACTAATCAATTACTATTTATTTTATGAGCACTTAGTAAATAAACAGCAGTTTTTTTCCTCACGGTCTTTGTCATAGCAATAAATAGAGCTTTTAGAGCTTTGGAAACTAAAAGAAGCGTAGGTTTAAGGTACAAGACCAAAATCGACCTCATGAGGTGCAGCTCTATCATAGGGACTATTTACAATGTCAGTGACATGCGTTCGCAGCATGCCATCCATCGCGGATTAACACCTTAACAGAAATGCCCGGAAAAAAAAATGCTTACAGATGAACCAATCCTACTGGGTCCTGAGTTGAGTGTGGTGTTTCTGCTAGATTAGCGACGATGACACAGATCGAGCCATTGTCGCGGCCGGCATAAAGGCGATCGCTTCGACATATTTACTGGGACGCGCCCTACATGAGAATAATGCTCTCCACGTCAAACGTTGATCAATAACCCCTTCCTGGTACGAGTACTTATAGAGAAAAGAAGAAATAACACTTAAAAAAATCTTTTCGGCTCCGGTCTTCGGGGAGGATAGATACTTATAGAGAGTGTCCTCGGGCGGCAAGTGTTACTAATACAATGGTGACACTCTTTATTTGCTTCAAAATATTAACTGACTACTACAATGGGAACTAAAATACACAAAATAAAAACAAAATCATTACACTGTGCTCCTGATACACAAAAAGTTTCTAAAGGTATATTATAGATTTTAAGTGTTAAGCAAACCAGCCGAAACATCAAACAGTGAGTATCTGAATTGCTGTTCGTTAGTCTCGCTAAAACTCGATAACGGCTGAACCAATTTCATTAGTTTTAGTCTTGAAATATTCGTGGAAGTTCAGAAAAGGTTTAAACGGTGAGGAAATATATTTTTTTTAAAGGGGACAGAACAACTTCTGCTGGGTCCACTAGTAATCATTAAAATTTATAGCGTTTAGACCCGATAACAAGTAGGTAATTAGTGTTTCCAAAGGTAGTTGTTAACATTCACAGATTTATAAATTGTAAGAGAGAGAGAGATTTATAAGTTTTTATTTATAAAACAAAATTGGGATGAACAACATTTTAACATGCGATGACCAAAATTGCCACTGATAAACGTTAAATGGATACTAAACTTATCTCATTCCCAAAGCTCGAAGTTTATAACCAATAACTTTATCATGCTTCGGATGTATCGATTAAGATACTGCATTGCCAGTTGAGTTCACAAAGCCGCATTAAAGCCAAGTGGCTGTAAACACAAAATGCGTTTTGTCTCGAAGCTGAAACACGCGACGGTTCGTATGTACACACGGCAGCCAAAAATTGTTTCTGAGATTTTTTAGCTTCGAGATTCGTTAGCGCCGGTTAGATTTGGACGTCACACTCGTGACCATGCATGGTCTGCCAACAATAAAATGTACACTTATTTTTAGGTAGTTTCACTGCCAAGTTAAATTTTTGACTGCCTCGTTGGTGTAGTGGCAAAGTTTCTGTCTTACATCCGAGAGGTCCTGGGTTCGATCGAATCCCAGGTCCAGCCGAATTTGTTTCTGAGATTTCCTGTCATGAATTTCTCATAAACAGCTCGGTGTCGAGTAGTTGGCGATGTTACACCTCCGTACCTCGGAAAGCACGTTAAGCCGTTAGTCCTGCGCCTGATCTCTCTCCGGTCATGTCGGATTGCCGTCTCACCGAACTTTGAGAGTGATGGAACAGTAAGTGCACCTGTGTATTGCGCTCACACTTGTGCACTACAATATCTCCTGCGTAGTTGGCTGATCTCTGTTGAGATTGGCCGCCGTGGTCAAAATCGGCCAGGAGGACTATTATTATTATTACACACGGCAGCAAGTCACGGTAAACACTGCGGTACTTATGCACTTGTAAAAAGGGAGATTTTGTAACAAAAATGGGTAGCTTGGTGTGCTGTTGTCGGTACTTTTTTTGATACCCATCTTCCATTAGTTGTGGTGATTAGCCATGGCCGCCCATTACCGAGCTGTAAACATGTCTAGACTGAGCACGAACGGGCAAATACAAATACGAGACGAATTCATACAACACATGAGTTGAGAGTTCTGCGTAGTACCACAATTTCAATCAAGACTTGGCAGCCGTATTTAAACAATAGATATTCGATACATTTACCCTATTCATGCATGTGCAGTTTCAGTAATTGGTTTATATCATGCTTACTAATTATGGAACATAGGTATAAGATATGACTAGTTGACTACACACTTGACATTAGATTTAAAAAAACAAACCTTCATTAAACGGCCTCTTGCTTGAGGACTAAGGCGTACGTGAGCTACGCAGGGCGACAAGTGCGAAGCGAGGCAATGCAACCAAGTGTTGGTTGTGTTGTGTCAATGTCAATCGCGCGTCGTTACGTAGGACACAATCATAGACGTACATGACATTTGATATTGTCGCGTCTCATCGCTTCGCACTTGTCGCGTTTTTCGTTCTTGTTGGTCCCAGAATTTTCCGCAATATCTTTCACTAGTACGAATATTATGAATTTGTCGAGCGTTATCATTTGCTTGCCCGCGGCCGCAATACCGGCCTTGTGGCCGGCCGTACCTCGTCCGCTCAGCGGGTCTCATTCAGCGCTAGATTACTGCCGTTCGGCCTGAAAAGGGGTTGAATGCCACGCAAATTGGGGCTTCTTTTCATTAAAACTTTGCGTATGAATGACTGCAGAGAATAATAGTTCCGGTGAGTTTCCCCTATTTGTGTTGTGTGTGTCCGTCCACTGGTTTTTTTGCGTCTTTATTGGGCTCCATCTGTACGCACAGCCACACATCAATACAACGAAAATGAGTATTTATTTATTTATTTTACTTTATTGGCATACACAACAGGTAACAATCAACAGTATCAAGCATTTAACTAACTTAAGTAGAGAACTAGATTGCAACCTAAAAACGTGTATACACAGCATTAACAGGCAATACGTAAACAAAACACTACATAGCAATCAGTTTACAAAGACAATAATAATTTATGTTGAATTAACAGACAAACATGAAGAAAAGAAAGGTAATAGTTATAATTGCAATGCTGTTTAAAGTCAAAACATATTGTTTTAAACAGAAACATATAAAGGAGGAAGCAGGTAACTCAGTGGAGGATACGTCTGACGTTGTATCTAAATGTAACATATTTGGAGTTAAAAATATAAAGATTGTCACTCTGTACCAATTCGTTGTAAAGACGACACATCCGCACCACGGGATTATAATACGATGTGTTGTTACGAAAGATGTCCAGAACGAAAGTCCTTCTACGGTTGCGGGAATGTATTCTAGCGTCAAATTTAAGGAGAGATAGTAGTTTAGAGGAATCAAATGTGAAGTGTAAAATTTTATGCAAATGAAGGAGATCTTGTTGCTTTCGTCGTGTTTCTAGGGAGGTTACTTTGAAATGAAGAAGCCTGTCAGAATATGATGCAAGTGTGCGCCCAAGTCCATGCCTGAAAGACAATATCTTGAGACACTTGTTCTGAACACTTTCAATTCTTTTAATATGAACGGCATAACAAGGGGACCACACCACCGAGCAATACTCTAAGCAACTTCTGACAAGACTATTGTAAATAAAAAGAAGTGACTGCGGGTTAGCAAAATGCTTAGTATTCCTTGCAACGAAACCTAGTGACTTAAGGCTTTTTGATATAATATGTTCATAGTGGTCCCGGAAAGATAGCTCTTCATCGAACAGTACTCCTAAGTCTCTCACTGTGGAAGAACGCTGCAGCGTTTGACCATCCAAATGATAATCATATATTATTTTATGTATTATCTTTTTTGTAAAAGAAATGACGTGACATTTACTGATACTCAGGTACATCATATTTTGCTGGCACCACATCGATATCATATCGAGATCACGCTGGAGAATGAGGCAATCATTTATATTCCTTATGTTAGAAAAAACTTTTAAGTCATCAGCGTAGAGAAGACATGGGGAAACTAAGCATGAAGCCAGATCATTGATAAATATCAAAAAGAGAAGAGGCCCCAAGTGTGAGCCCTGTGGGACCCCAGATGTAATTGTAACAGGAGCTGATGTGAAACCTTTTAGCTTAATAAGTTGACCCCGCATATTAAGGTAGGAGCAAATCCATCTCAACAAACTACCATGAAAACCATACCAGGAGAGTTTTTGACAGAACAGTGACTGATTGAACTTGTCAAATGCCTTTTTTAAATCGGTGTAAATAGAATCGACCTGACCACCATTAGCGAATGCCGTACAGAGGTAGTTTTTGTATTCGAGGAGATTTGTCGCAGTAAACCTATGCCGCATAAAGCCGGGCTGGTCCTGCGTAAGGAAAGGTCCCACATGATTATAGATGTGGTCATAGACAACACTCTCGAAAAGCTTCGCCATCCCTGAAAGAATGCTTATCGGCCTGTAGTTGGTACAGTCAGATTTATCACCTGACTTGTAAATTGGAACCACATTCGCTGTTTTCCAGAAGGTTGGAAAAACCCCTGATTTAAGAGACATATTAAAAATTATATTATATATTAATAGTGGAAAACACAATTCATTAGCACATGTTTTCAAGAACCTAGATGGTATACCATCAGGGCCAGCCCCTTTGCTAGGGTCAAGCTTTTTTAACTTGAGAAGAACCTCATCGTGCGTCAATATTAAGTCAGAGAAATAGCCACCACAAAAAGCACCGTTGTCATTGAGGCTAACGGATGAAGATTGACTAGCATCGAACACTGAACTGAAAAAACTGGAGAAGAGTTCACACACACTCCTGCCGTCAGTAGCCACCGTTTGTATCATATACAGGGTGTTACAAAAAAACTTGGACCTCACATACAAAACTGTCAATCAGCTGATCAATTTACTATGGAAGAGCCAATTTTTTTTTGAAGAATTCGCCTTAGGTTTCTTTGGGAAGGTTGTTGAGTTATACGGGCACAACAACACTCTTTAGCCATTACCCGTTTTTTTGTAACACTCTGTATATACTCGTATATCACATTCTAGGAGCTCATCAAAATTGTCCTGACTCTTTTGTGTGTACAAATAGTAATTAGACATGTTGGTTACTGCTGACTTGTCCAACATAAAAATAAATTAATTAACCTAGTCAAAACTATGTTTAAAACCTATCCAAGAAAAGAATAATTGAATTTCATTCTAAGCTGGTTTTTATTAAAAAGGCTTTTTTTATTGACTATTTCTGAAAAGTTGCCAATTAATTAACAAGCACCTCTCTTATTTCTGGTTCAGTTCTAAATAACGCGAAACCACGATTTATTTTATTTTTATTAATTACGAATTAATAACATAGGATAAGTGTATTGTTACTAACAAATATGAGTCAAATGGTCACTTGAATAAATACATTTTATTATAAGTAATATATTTTATTTTGATTGGTTTCGCGTCTCGATGAAAAGTCCCGATGGACTCGCGGCTAGTTGTTTATTTATTTATTTTATTTAAAACTTTATTGCACAAGAAATGTACAAAGGGTGGACTTAATGCTAAAAGCATTTTCTACCAGTCAACCTCAAGGTCACGCAGAAAGTTGTTGTTATAGCGCGGCGTTGCTCAATCACGCGCGTTGTATCTGTGCGCTGTTGTTCTCTCGCGGTTAGTTTCAATTTCCGCGCCCGCCCCCGCTCCCGCCACCGCCACCGCAGACTTATTTACACATGCCCACGGAATCGTCGCCAGCTTCGGAATTAGTTCGAAAACTAGGTTTCTTGGTACACCGGGCTCGTAACAGGATATGTTGTTTGTTGAACTTCCAATTGACTGCATTTGCATTAGCTTGGTAGCGGAATAATTGAACTTGTATCATCTCATCAGCCTATATACGTCCCACCATATGAGGTGATATGAGGTGGTCCAAGCCATACTCCACCACGCGGGCTCAGTGCGGATTGGAGAAGGGGTGTCTGTAAGGTAAGTGACCAACCTTACTGTCAGATGTTATTAAGCCGCCCGAGGGCCTCTGACCAGGCTTAACGACTAATATCTGTCGATATTAACCGGGACCAACAGCTTAACGTGCCTTCCGAAGCACGGCGATGCTTGTAAATAGACGTCACTTTAATGGTCAGAATGGTCACCCATCCCAAACATGACCGCGCCGTAGGTTGCTTAACTTTGGGTATCACTACCAAAGCGCTGCAACCACTGCGCCACAAGCACCTCAACTTGTATCATACTCGTAGAAGATTGTGTTCGGGTCATTTTGATTTCATAAATAAATAGTAGCTACGTAAAAAAATAAATCAAATCAAATCAAAAACGTAAAAAATAGGAGCCTTAAGAAAGAAAGAAAGAAAAATATTTTTCATTTCTCATACTCGGAAAGTAGTGTTTGTTTGATCAGAGCAGCGGGTCGAAAACGATGCTTCCCTCCCTTAGGCGGGAAAGACTCATAGTAATTGCTTCCCTCCCTAGGGCGGGAATGAATTTTAAAAATAGAACTATAATTGGTTATTTAGTCGGCTATAATTTTTTTTACATAATTAAGAAAAAAATCGATTAAAAAAAATGCTGCGGTCTTGTGAGTGTATACGGCCAATGTGAATTAAAAAAAAAACCTATTAAAGTGGGATGGCCCGCGGCGGTGACGCGGGCGGTGTGTTCCATATTTGAAATTTAAATTAAAAAAGACTATTAAATAGGTACGACTCATGTTATTACTATCAATAAATATTTTAGAAAAACTACTATTTTTTACTTTCCTTATATTTGAAATGAAAAGTAGAGTGTTTAACACGGGTGAAAGTCATCAATTCCCACTCGGACTATAGCCGCCCTCGCTTCGCTCGTGCGTCTAAATACCTCGTATGGGAATTGATTTCTTTCCACCCTTGTATGACAATCTACTATTTTTTGGTATAAAATTACACAAAGAGCAATAGACGTTTACAGACGTTTTGAAAATAAAACATTACATAAAGTAGATATAGTTGATGGAAACAGGCGTTACTTTGCGGAAATCCATGACTAAAGCTGAAATAATCCTCTTTTTCAGCTTTATAAAGTACCTAGATCAATCAATCTGAGTACGATTTTGTAAATCAAAGCAGCTCAGTTATGGGACTTTCGTAAGTGAAAACAATTGCAGTTAAAATAAAATATTTGTTCAGAACCCTGCATAAAAAAGATTTTTTTTGTGTCAACGCCGTTGCAGGCGTTCTTAAACGTGTTTACCACTACATACTTACTCGGTACTAGAGATGGGCCGAGTACTCGGTTACTACTCGATACTCGGTGTACTCGGTGGTATTTATTATACTCGTACTCGGCGAACAACTCGGCTCAAGTGACGAGTACTCGGTTAAGTAAATTATGAGTAAGTAAACTTATTTAACAGGTTGTCTGGAATAAGTTTGCGAGTGGGCAACTAGAGGAACTTAAGCACCTAAATGAACACAAACTAAAGTCAAGTAGATAATCTGGCGTTTGTCGATTCCTGTTGGTTAATTACAGGACAGCCAGGCCACAGCGGATGCCAACCTATACTAGATAAACTGTATCAAGTTCAAGGGGTATAGCATAAAAACAAATACATAGTAGGTATGTTTATTAGTAAAGTCATGATTTATTAATCCGATATTATAGTGAGTATGTATTAAATAAAAACTAACACCCGACTACTTAAAAACACGCTCTAAAAAGTACGAAACAAGAAAACACTCTCCAATGAAATTACTTAGTATGTACAAACTATTAAATATTTACCGTTATTAAATAAACTAACTTACACATATTATTATATTTTAATATATTTTCAATTTATAATATTGATAGAGAAATGTTTTAAGGATAAAGCCGTGGTCGTATGCCATAAGAATAATAAATTAAAAAAAGTGGTATACGACCACGGCTTTATCCTTAAAACATTTCTCTATCAATATTATAAATTGAAAATATATTAAAATATAATAATATGTGTAAGTTAGTTTATTTAATAACGGTAAATATTTAATAGTTTGTACATACTAAGTAATTTCATTGGAGAGTGTTTTCTTGTTTCGTACTTTTTAGAGCGTGTTTTTAAGTAGTCGGGTGTTAGTTTTTAAACTTTATTTTTATTTACCATATTTTGGAGTTCTAAATAGGTTAATCTTGGGTTCAATGATTTCTCAATCTTTCCAACTCCTCGAACGATCTTTGGTCATGTGGATTCTTTAGTAATTTGCTAGATTCCAGTGAACTAATCCATAATCCATCTATGGATCTTACTCTGCTAAGAGCCACATATATAGTCGGGTAAAAAAGATGTGAATTATATACAATCAGCCCATGAATACAGGTAAAGTCACAAGCAAATGCTAGTAATATATATATATATATTCAAAATGTACAAGTAAAGCGCTTTCAAATGATACCAAACACGGCATATTTATCTTAACTTTATTTTTTTACTTCGTATGTTTTGTCCGCCAGAGGGCGCCACATTAGATTTTGTGAAATCCCATATAGCCTATAAGCAGCGGTCAATTAAGACGCTTCTAATGATATGTCATTTGTCGAATTCTGATAAGTAGTTTAGAAGTTACGAGGGAACAGATGAACATCCATACCCACATACATACATACATACAGGTCAAAATCATAACCCTCCTTTTGCTTCGCCGTAGTCGGGTAAAAATTAATCGAGTGCAAAATACAAGTGCGCTTCACATCAAACCGAGTAACTCGACCGAATACTCGGTGTAGCAAGCATTAAACCGAGTAATACTCGGCACTCGGTTACCGGTGACTGCCTCATTAATGTAGTGGCAAAGTTTCTGCCTTACATCCGAGAGGTCCTGGGTTCGAATCTCAGGTCGAGCCAAAATTGTTTCTGAGATTTTCTGTCATGAATTTCTCAAAAACAGCTCGGAGTCGGGAAGTTGGCGGTGTTACAACCCCGTGCATCGGAAAGCACGTGAAGCCGTTGGTCCTGCGCCTGATCTCTCTCCAGTCATGTCGGATTGCCGTCTCACCGAACTTTGAGAGTGATGAAACAGTTAATGCACCTGTGTATTGCGCTCACACTTGTGCACTATAATATTACCTGCGTAGTTGGCTGATCTCTGTTGAGATTGACCGCCGTGGTCGAAATTGGCCAGGAGGACTATGATTATTACTCGGTTTCTCGGTAAAACCAGTACTCGGCCCATCTCTACTCGGTACAACGTATTTGATCGGCCATCAGTTCCAGACTGCCTCATCACCTGTGGCGACCGCAGTCATCGAACGGACAAGGCGCTAACACGGAGAGGTGCAAACTCCCACTTAATTGAAAACCAGTGTACTGGCCGCGGCGCATCAGAAAATGTTTCGCCGTGAAATTGTTAGGGGGAAAGCGGCTGCCAGCAGCCGCAGGTTAGAATTGAGCTGTGCGTTACCACAGACGTTACATTGTGCGTGAAAGTTGATGAAAAAATATGTTCAAAATGTGTTGTGCATATAAAAGTAAGGATAGTTGTAAACGCCGTTTGTAAACACTATAGTTGATGCAAGTGTGTTAAATAACCGGTTACGTTCATCACACTTATGATATGTACACTTAGGTACTAAGTTATCTACGTAACAATTAAATTATTAACACGGAATATTATTTTATTTTATTTTTTAAGATTACCAAAATCTGTTAGATTAAAATAATAACTATTTACGAATAATTTAAATTAAAATAATTAAAAATAATTTCTAAATGCACAGATAATAATAGAAATTATGCTCCAATGTGCAATTGACTGTTGTTCTAAGAATGGTTGACTTATGAAGTAAAACTTTGTTAAACATGAACATTCTTACTACAAAAGAACTGGGCAGTGTTGAACGTTTGTTTAACTTTAAGATGACCAATTTAACTGAAACTAAAAACAACTTACAGAGGACATATATTTCTTTTGTACTACGGCTACTCGTATAAGAGGACGAACGGAAACTTTCCACATACCATTTTGGACCACCAGATCAATTAGCCATTGACCTGAAATAGCAAATACTACACAGCGCGTTAGAGGGCTCGCGATAAAGCCCTCGTGTCGGTGTGAGCCGCCACTTGGCACCCGCGTTGTCCCTGCCGGGGGCTCTGGACAGCTCTCTAAACAATTCGCACGCAGCTTTAAACCCTCAACGATCAGGGATGTACGCAGGGATAGGTGTCAAACAACAGGTGGGAAAGTGCAACGGGGAAACGATAAGAAAAATCATATTACAGCCCTCCCTACAATAGATAAGAGTTTTTAAAAATAACAACCGAATTTTTTTTCAATAAAACGGGAATTAAATTTTACTTGTTACTTGAAACTAAGAGAACGTGCGAGTGCGAGTTGGACTCGCGCACCGAGGGTTCCGTACAAACCTGTAGGTATATAAGTAAAAATTCACCCATCACGGGTATTATAGACTTAAGTATAGACTTAAGTATAGACTTAACTGAAAATAGTAGTGAAATTTTCAAAATTGACAAAAATATTTTTTTTTATATGATGAAACTGAAAATTTACGGTTTTCGTAATTTTTCCTATATCTGTACTATAAGACGTGACTTCGTACTAAATTTCGAGATTCTAAGTTTACGGGAAGTACCCTGTACGTTTTGATTCCCGTGCGAGTTTCGAAAATTTGCCGAAATTTGCGGCCTAAATGGCTGCATCTTTTGATTGCGTTGGCTTAGAAGGTTGATTTTTCTACAGCTTTCAGGGACAGTAGACCTAAGTATCATATAGATATTTCAGTTTGATACCTCTACGCGTTCCTGAGAAAAACGGTCTTGACAGACGGACGGACAGACGGACGGACAAAAAAGTGATCTTAAAAGGGTTCCGTTTTTTTCCTTTGAGGTACGGAACCCTAATAAAAAGAAAGCCAAATTCGCCGAAACTATCTGAAAAAATTAAATTAAAGTGGTCGACTGGTAGATAATGCTTTTGGCATTAAGTCCACCAATATTCACAAGTTAGTGCAGAAGTTTTGAAATAAAATGAAACAAATGCTTATCATGTCATAGTAACATTGTGTTTTTTATTTTATTTTGAAGCTGTACCTTATTTAAACAGCACGAAAACTAAGTAAGTATCTTTTGAATATCTTTTGAAGTTAAGTACGTTGCTTAATTTTGCTTGCACACCTAAAGCCCTGCCCAAGTCCAACCCTGCGCTCCCGTCATCGAGGACGCTTTGTGAATGTTAAATTGGGCGATCTGTTTTCGTTCCTGGTGCCCAATGAAAGCATTATAACAAAGGTAAGGTCACAGGGAAATAGAAAAATGACGGGAAAGGGACTTAATATTTTGGAACAAATGGACTTATTGAGATTGAGAGCTAAGACGCCAGATTATTTCATTGTTCGTTTGTGGAATTTTTCGCTTTGTCGAATTTCAGCAATATTTTTTTGTTTGGACATATATATTCGTGAGTATTTTCAGGAAACAAACTTCTATCTTCTTCAGGAATAAAACACAACAGCTATTGTAGAATTATACCGGTTTTTCAATACAAAATTACATTTCGTACTACATTGTAATCATCTTTCTACGAGTATGTTAAGTTGCCCTGTTTTTTTTTTTGGTGTGCAATAAAGAATTATCTAATCGAATGTAAAATTCATCTAAAATGTTTTTTTTTTTTATTTAGCCTAGCAAAAAAAACTTAAGTTTAGCTAAGTTCCTTCGCAAAAACACAAAGAAATCACTTCCAACCACTTTAAAAGTATTACATTATTGTCTACAATTTGCCTTGTTACTTTTAATCAGGGTTCGAGTTCGAGGATATATTCGATGTATATATATATATATATATATAACAATAAATACATATTGTAAAGAAATTTGCACTGTAAATGCTAAAAATAATTAACATAATAAAAAAGCTGATTTGAAATGCGGGTTCGAGTCCCGCCTGTGGCAGTCTATTTTTATTTAACTGTGTTTTAATTTTATATATCTTTTTTTTTAAAATATAATAATCGGATTTTTTCCAACCCAGCTTTTAATGCTTGCCGCGCTAAATAATAACTTAGCAAAGTGTGGCCAAAATTTTCCCGCATTATCCTCATGTGGCATAATGTAGTACGCTGCCAACTAACAAGACCAAAAACGCCTCTGAGACGAAGCAACAGTTGCAATTAACGCCATCCTAATGTCCCTTTGAGCAATACCGTCTTTGTGCTGCACACAAACAAGGAAGCCTTAATAACCACGCTGATTAAACAGGAAAGATACCAGCTTTCTTATGAACCTAGGCAGTTAGTTTCTCAGATATTTTTTGCTGTTTTGATGACACCTAATGGACGTTTAACAACAACAAACACTAACTAGAGACGTTTTCGTGATAATAATTTTCTGTTGAAATATAGATACGGAGACAACTAAACCTATAGTTGACTTGCGGACCCGGCAGTCGTTATCCTGCCGCAATTTTTTCATATTTTCTCATTTCAAACCTTCCCAGGACCTCCACGAATATTTTAAGATCAAAATTAGTCAAATCGGTTTAGCCGTTCTCGAGCTTTAGCGAGACTAACGGATAGCAATTTATTTTTATATATCGTTGATATGAAGCTATGTACGCCTGTGATGTGCGCTAATTTGTACGTGCAATATGACCGCCATGACAATGATAAAGTGAATCATGAAACATGCATCCAGTAAATCATGTAACTGAGTGTTGTGTAAATGTTATCACATGAAACATAGTTTGTGATAATGCGAGTGCCAGGTATCAAGCGCATTAAAGCAAATTTATGGAAATGGACTGTTCTGGTTTTTAAAGTTTGGCATCGCACGAATATGTTCAGCATATTATTTTATTAGAATTAGATTAGAATAAATATATATCATCGTTAAACAAAAAATTAAATTGACACTGTTCTTCGCCATATATCCCGTACAAGTTTTTTCTCGAAAAGCATATACAAAAAAGGTCCAAAAGTATATAATCATCTTCCCGATCCTCACAAAAAACTGATCTATATTGCATATTCATCTGCCTTTTCATAGCTATGACTGAAGCAATGTATGTTATTTGATTTTGATTTTTGTGTACATTTTAATAATGTACGACAGGGAGAAGTATAAGTTAACGACCCCGCCAGTAGCTGTCAACTGTCGCATCGCAGCCGCGCTCGCCTGCTTAATATATCTTGTTTCAAATCACTCCGGCTCCTTAATAACTCCAAACTATCCTCATCAAACAAAACTCCACCCAACTCACTCCACTTGAAAGTTTAATTCGCCTCGCTCCGCGGCTCCATTCGTATTTCATCATGAGAATGGATCATAGTGCTAACGCGCTAGGTATCAAATTTCAGCGATAGAACCCACCAAACGTTGGGTCGCAATTTCAATGAAACTCTTGCATCCCTTGCAATAATAATGCCGGGTGCTCGTCAGACGAAACTTATTGAATACCCTCGCATCAGCTCGTTTTTTATGGCGCCCAAACTGGATATGGAATCGGAAAGTTCCAGAATCCAGGTAGCGTGTGGACGCGCACATGCGGACCAAATGATTATTGGATGGGAGTGCCATGTTTCTGACATTATCGATACGGTTTGGGATACCTAATGGTCGCAAAAGGTTTAGCAAGGGTCCTTGGAGTATAACACGTTTTTGCTTAACTCAATAAATAAAATCAATTTATTTCTGCAAATAGACTAATAAGTAGCACCTTTACACGTCCCAACATATAAATTCACCCTACCACCGCTTCAGGACAATTTAGGCCAGTGCTGAGAAGAAGCGGTGCAAGAAACTCAGTCACTATTCATCAGTCATTTTCAAATTTGATTTACAATAATTTAATTCTTTTCACATTCAAACATAACCATATATTTTGACATTTAAATACTTAATCATCAATTTTATAATATCCTTTCGACATTAATACATCTTTTACAATTGTTTTAAATTTATCTAAAGGCAATGAAATTAAATTATTACTTATTGAGGAAACTTACTCATCCTATTCTTGCAAAAGGTCGTTAATGTAGATGAATGACAAAACATCTTCAGAAGGTCTTTAATACCTTTGATACGGTAAATGAAATATTATTTTCTATTTTCTCCGCCATAACAAAATACACATCTAATGGAGTGCTTATTGGAAAAATCTTCATTAAATTTAATCCTGCGAGGGTAATCAGATACTCGCTTCTTCAGAGCCTAAAGTTTCGCCGGAGAAAAATGATTAATTAATGAATCTCAGAAATGCTCATTAAAATCTTGAGAGGTTTTCGTGCCAAAACAAGACGCTGACGATGTTAATATTTAATGTTACAAAACAATTTATCAAATATTGATACTAAGTTTATGTATCTTGTTTCGTTACTTTCATGTTTTCGAAGTACATATTGGATAAATTAGGCGTACGCCTTACCAATATTATTAAGTCGTGCCCAAGGCTGTGACACGGTAATATTATCCATAGCTGTGATAAGTGGAGGACTAATAATAAATATTTTCACACAACATTCACACCAATTTTCTCTAGACCCAAATTAAGCTACGGGGCTTGTGTTATGGGTACTAGACAACGGATAAACATACTTAAATACTTTTTATTTTGTAAATAAATACATACTCGTATTATACATAGAAAACACCCAGACCTGTACAAACACACATGTTTAGGCACACATACGTTTGTACTGAGCGGGGATCGAACCCCCGACCCTTGGTTTTAGAAGTCCGACATGAAGACCACTGCACCAATCGGTCGTCAGATATAATATACTAATATGTATAAAGAGAGCGGACCCAGGTGCCGTATTGGTAGCAAATAGGAACAACGCTAGGATGATGATGATGATAATTAAACAACAACAACAACAACATCACATACATTGATCCGACTCCATGGTAAGTAGCTTAAGCACTTGTTGGTGTTGATACAGAAATCAGAATCAACAGTGGTACTACAGATAAACTTAAATAAATACATTTAATTTACAGACATGTTCATGCACACAAATGTTTATTCAGTGCGGGCATCGATCCCGCGACCCCTTGTTCATAGTCAACTTCGTCATTAAGAAGCTATTAAGAAAATATCTAAATCAATGCTTAGACAGGGTATACTACCGTACCACTATTTGCAGGATTCGCCGTCACCGGATACGGTGAGGACGACATGATGATGATGATGACTATTGTGATTTTCTTGATACAAGTCGGATCGAAGACGTTGCGCATTGCAAGAACGAGATCACGTGTCATTGTATTTAAACTTTGTGTAGAATAAAACTCCTAAAAATATTTGCAAACTTACGACTTTCTCACAAGGTGAAAAGCAAGCACCGCTTCAAATGGTAACTTGTATCTACGCAGCTACGGTCTTCTTCTTAGCGTGTCGATGGAACACGAGGAATTACACCGTGGCAGCCCAGAATTTAGCCACTTGAATTGCGGATCGGCTGCAGTTCATTAAATCCGCTGGCGTACAGGTGTTGGGGCACGCTGGACACGATGTTAAGTGTGCCATAGTTTGCAGTTTGCATTGCACCGCAAACACAGTCCACATCGGAGCTTGCCGAAAATCCCCACCTGGCCATGTTCTCCTTACTTCAACCAATCTGAGTCCGAAGCCTGTTTAAGGACTTCCAGATCGGCCATGGTAGATTATCTCCAGGCGAGAGATTCTAGGCAAGTTGGACGGTACTACGAAGCTACGGTAAACACCTAAGTATAGGAGATTTAGCAGACGGTCGGTCTAAGTGGTTCGAGTTTCGACAAGTAGCTTAAGTTTAAGTTTAAATTTAAACTCTTTCTTTGAGCGTATCGATGGTTACAAACCTTGAATTGAAATTTAGAATTTACCTACTTTTAGAGCACGAGTTATGGGAGTAAAAACATCAAATAATAGGCTCGAGGAGAGTAAATGAGTAAAAGATAACACCGAGTACTTCTTAGAAATATAAATCGTTTATTTGCAACAATATCTACAACAAATATCCAATTGTACAAAGATCTAAGAAATAAAGACAATAGCCTTTTGTATTCAGCCTACGTAAAGGCATGCAAATATTAATAGTAGGTAGGTACATTTTGTTACATTAATTATATTATGTTATGAAATTTGCCTGCCTCGTTGGTGTAGTGGCAAAGTTTCTGCCTCACGTCCGAGAGGTCCAGGGTTCGAATCCCAGGTCGAGCCGAAATTGTTTCTGAGATTTTCTGTCATGAATTTCTCAAAAACAGCTCGGAGTCGGGAAGTTAGGGGTGTTACACCCCCGTGCCTCGGAAAGCACGTTAAGCCGTTGGTCCTGCGCCTGAT
This sequence comes from Pyrausta despicata, assembly GCA_963921415.1. Classification (NCBI taxonomy): domain Eukaryota; kingdom Metazoa; phylum Arthropoda; class Insecta; order Lepidoptera; family Crambidae; genus Pyrausta; species Pyrausta despicata. Next base: position 416,273 of record OY992850.1, on the reverse strand, counting down.
CTCTCACCGGTCATGTCGGATTGCCGTCTCACCGAACTTTGAGAGTGATGGAACAGTGAGTGCACCTGTGTATTGCGCTCACACCTGTGCACTATAATATCTCCTGCGTAGTTGGCTGATCTCTGTTGAGATTGGCCGCCGTGGTCGAAATCGGCCAGGAGGACTATTATTATTATGTTATGAAATTTAATATCATAGTCATTAAATTAGTCAGTACAATTAAAATATTAACTCGGGTTATAAAAACATTTATTTTGCAAAAAAGAGAGAAGCTAAGTAAATAATGCTTACATTTACACCTTACCGACTTAGTACAGACTTAGCAATGTACCTACAATTTCCAAATAAATCGTTGAAGGTAAAATACACCTACCTACATACTTACAAATATTTTTGATGAATGTTTGTTTTACAACACAATGTAATTAAGTAAAAAAAAAAAACTAACACGGGTTGCACTCCGGGAGTGCAGGCAGAAGTGAAAACTTAACAACCGTCTTACGGTTTTTCGATCAGCATCACGTGACCTGACGCGAGTTTCACAGTTTCTACCCATGCCACAAAAGTGCTCAACGCCGCTAAAGAAGTTTTCACTTCAAAAACCGGTCAAGTGCAAGTTGGTCTCGCGCACCGAGGGTTCCGTACAAATCTGTAGGTATATAAGTAAAAGTTCACCCATCACGGGTATTATAGACTTAAGTATTTAATATAAATTTTAATTTAATATCTCAACGCGTTCATGAGAAAAGGAGTAGTAACTTTGAAATTTTCAAAATTGCCAAAAATATTTTTTTCAAAAATATTTTTTTATATGATGAAACTGAAAATTTACGGTTTTCGTAATTTTTCCTATATCTGTACTATAAGACGTGACTTCGTACTAAATCTTTCTTTCTGTAAAACAGTTTGATATTGTTTTCAAGTTTACCAACGATGTAATAATCAAATTAAATTGTCTGATTATTTGATTAAAGTCTTGGAGTTTGTATTATTGTGTAAGAGGTAACGAGACAGAGGGGGGACAAGGATCGAACCTGCGAGCACGTTTCGAATCCACGTGTCTATTACATAACAAATGAGCACGGACTGGAAAAATATAGGTACAGCCTTGGTGGTACTAACATAATATGATTGATGTAACAAAATTTAAAAAAAATTGTCCTCCTGGCCGATTTCCACCACGGCGGCCAATCTCAACAGAGATCAGCCAACTACGCAGGAGCTATTAAAGTGCACAAGTGTGAGTGCAATACACAGGTACACTCACTGTTCCATCACTCTCAAAGTTCGGTGAGACGGCAATCCGACATGACCGGACAGAGGCGGCTTAACGTGCTTTCCGAGTCACGGGGTTGTAACACCGCCAACTTCCCGAATTTGAGCTGTTTTTGAGAAATTCATGACAGAACATGAAAATCTCAGAAACAATTTTGGCTCGACCTGGGATCCGAACCCAGGACCTCTCGGATGTAAGGCAAAAACTTTGCCACTACACCAACGAGGCAGTCAACTCGAACAAAATGTACCTACTATTAATATTTGCATGCCTGTACGCAGGCTGAATACACAATACTAATGTCTTTATATCTAAGATCTTTGCAGAATGGCAAAGCTGTATTCTTGTGAATAAACGATTTCTATTCTATTCTACTGAGAAAGGCAGTATTTTTGGGTACTTATCTTAAAATGCCAAAAGTTGAGATTCTTATAAGTGCTGATTGGTACTCAAGTTAAATGAAACATTACTTTTCCAGACCAATAAAGAAGTATTATTTATTTTCCTGTATGACATCCAAAACTAAGTGACTACGTCTGAAATAAACTGAAGCGAACGCTAAAAACCATCCGTCCGTCGGTCCGATCTGAGTGTCTTCTTAGGTCTACTAAGTCAAGTTCTTAGGTTAAAATCTTGACCTCCCGGGGTCCCACTCAAACAACCGAACGGGTAACTCATTTCTAGACTTATATTTTAGGAACAATTAAATTACCTTCAGCCAATACTCTAGAGAAACAATGAAGATTGCCCGAGCCGACTTAAAACGACTGTTTGCAAGGTGTTTGCAAAGATTTTATCTCGGAGCATTCCGAGATTACTCCGTGTAATGTTTAATCTAACCGTTTCTCGTGTTAGTTCTTGTTATTAACATTTGAATTTAAGTTATGGTGTACGGTCATCAACCTTTAATCGTGATATTGCTACTGCTATATAAGTAACGTAAAAAATCTTTTGGAATTAAATACGACTTAATCAAAATACAATCTCGATATCCAATTTTAAACATTAGTTAACAAGTCAGTTGAAATAACTACTGAAAATGTCGCACTGAATTTGCTGCAAATACTTAAATGAATTTATTCTAGATTTATGTTCAAAATATTTGTCTCGATTTCTATTGAAAATGAAAACGAATTGCAACTTGTAATCCAATCCAAAATTCAATTAAAGCGTCTTGTTGTCGAAGTGAAGATATCATTAATTCGTAACATCCATTAATTACAAATCGCTTGCTTTTACCATCCTGTTTGACTAATTTGAGATTTCATTTCATTTTATTTCGTGAGAATAATTTTAATTTCACTTTCATAACAATTTAGTATGATTCGGAATACATCAGGTGTTCGGTTCACATTAAAAACTAAATAACTATACAGATTATAAGCGTGCTTGCAATTTTAGAAATTTCTTTTTTTATTGCCTGACCAACAAGATGTGAAACACTGATGGATACAAAAAATTAAGTACACGTAATAAGGAAAAAAGAACGAACATCTATTTTTAACCTGTTTCTTATTTATTTATTCATTGTTTTCGTTATTTTTGCCGTTTTAAAAAGGTTTACAACCACAAATACATACTTTTAGCTATTTCCTCAAAGGCGTCAAAACACTCATAGACTGGTTTGATGTCATCAGTCTCATCGGCTGTTATCATATATATTGTGAGAAAAGTTGATCTTCAATGTAGTGATAAGAGTTCGCAAACGCAAATGTTATCGTCACGTTGAAAATGTGATAAGGCAAAAACGCTCTCAGTCATATTGTCGAGTTGTCGAGATGCTTGAGTTTTCTACGAGACAGCCGCGTACGCCGGCGTGATGTTATTTACAAACTCGTGACGTACTATGATGTATTGTCGACTATGTCCTCGAAATAGACGCACTATTTTGACAGCAATTTTAGTATGTTTACGATTTTGTATATAGCTCTGGGATAATAATGATCCATTTATTTACGTCACAGGGTAAGGGACGTCGCAGACGGCTTAATTTTTAGAAATTTTTCAAACAGAGATTACTTCAAACTTGTATTAATCAAATACGTAGAATGGTACCTAGAAAGCCATTTTGCTTAATTGATGTTCACAAGTTGATTGAAAGTAAAGCACTTTCTAGCTGACGTCGAGATTATAGAAAACAAATGTTATCCAAAATAGGAGAATAATAATTTAAATTTACTTGCGAAACCCGAGTGAAGTTTAGTTTTATCGCGGTATTACAAATAAATTAAAATAAATAAAGACTTTGATTGATTGAGTGAAATAGAAGTAAGTTAAACAGACAAAGTCATGCTATATCATACCAATAATAGAGTAAGGTTTGGTATTGTGAAATCAAATCAAATCGACACATACTCACACACACGGATATATATAGACAAACGCACACACACACACATACACACTCACACACACACACACACACAAACACGCACGCACACACACAAACACACACACACACACACACACAAACACACACACACACAGACACACATACTCTTTTGTATTTTAGCCATTGTAAAAGATTTTAGTGTTAGGATAGATTATTTACACCCATACGGCCTTGTAACTGTATATATGTATAGATGGAAGGGCGGATCCTCCAAACACAAGCATTGTTTGCTTAAATGGAGGTTCCAATGTACTATAATATGTTAAGGCAAGAACATTTTGAATGAATAAAATATATTTTATTTATTTATTTATTTATTTAAAAGACTTGATGTAAATTGTAGAACACATAATTAAATCAGAATATTTTCAAATAAAATTAGGTAATATAATATTTTTTCGCTAAACCCTAAATAAATTGATAAACCGAAGTTATGAACGACGTTACCGAACTTAAGAATATTCATTGATGGAAGTAAGAATAAGATAATATTTTTGCAGTGCTAGGAGTATCTTACAAGTAGTAAAATGTTCGCGGATGCAGGTTCGATCCTCGCCTCAAACAGTTGATCTTTCTACTACAAAAATATTATCTTAAGTTTGCAACGCGAATGCTTATCACGATAAATCATAAAAGAATTTGAAGTAAGAATACAAAGCATAGCATAATATTCCTACCGTCTAGATTTGATAATATGTAAATAGATAAATATTTCACAACAATCACACCAATTTTTTAGTCCCAAATTAAGCTACGAGGCTTGTGTTATGGATACTAGACAACGGATAAATATACTTATATACTTTTTTTGTAAATAAATACATTTTATACATAGAAAACACCCAGACCACTACAAACATACATGTTCATGCACATTTATGCTTGTACTGTGCGGGGATCGAACCCGCGACCCTTGGTTTTAGAAGTCCGACATGTGGACCACTGCACCAAACGGTCGTCAAATAAATCTAAATACACTAGTTTATTGACAGTAGAATATTCTCACCAGACGGTTAATCACAGCTGAATCGAGAATTCGAGAATCAAGCTAGGCAAACTTGACGGCAAGTGCTATTTCCGGACAGACCTAACCTTATTGTGACTGCCCGCTCCGCCGGACAGACTGGCAAATGCGAAATTCGCTAATACCCCCAGGAAATCTGAACCCTGATATAATCCTTTCGCCGCCACGAGCAGAGTTTACACTCCGAAGCGTCCCAGTTTTAACAACCCAATGAACATAGGAAAGCTAGTCGAATTAAGTTCCTAACTTGGAGGTCAATTTTTTTGAAGTTTAAACTTGCTAAGTAAGTTTGTAGCAAACATCTATACGGAAATGTTAAAACTACGACTTTTGCGCTAACTTTATATTAAAGTTGCATAATGCCTAACTTGATAAGTACTTAGTTGTAGACAATTGTTATTATTTAAATATTAAGACTTAATTCAAGAATACAACACCTTGATGTTTGTGCTCTAAACTGTCTTACTCAATACATATTATCTCATTATTTTTATTTGAAAAACTCAATAAAAACATACGTAATATTAAGAAAGGTGCGATGGCCGTCAATGGCGCAATACTTGCAATTTTGAACATCTTGTAATGAGTGGCATAAATAAAAAAACCAGGCAAAACGATAAGCACACAGATTTTATTTAAATTAGGTTATAACCAACAATCAAAATACAAATTGGCAGAGTTTCGGCCTATTCAGTGGCTAAGAGGGCAATAGTGGCTAGACTGAGCTGTCTGACCGTTATAAGGGCTTGCTCCCACCCAAGGGCGCACGGCTGGCGGAAGTTGTAGTGGGGAGCGTCAACTGGCTTGGCGGTGGCTTTCTATTGGCTGGCTTGGCTAGGATTGGCTGGCTTGCAACGATATTAAATACCCTAGATACACTGACAGCGCTCGAAAAATGTCTCGCAAAACGAGTGCTTAAACACGCCTTAAGCACTCGTTGGCTTGTAGTCGCGCGCGGACCGTGCTAGCGTCAGTATGCCGAAGTGCTCCGTGAAAAAGTGCAAAAACAATACTTTAACCACTCGAAAAAGGATGGAGTTTCGTATTTCCGGTAAGGTATTAATCCATCTTTAATAAGAGAATGCATTAGTGGTGCAAAGTTATCTTTAAACGTGCTAAAATTGTAATTTTCTAAAAAAATCTGAAGAAATCAAACGCGCGACTGGCTTTATAGTTGTCCCTTTCCCACGCGCTGCGGTCTAAATGCTTCTAACGCATTCACACAGAGTAATATTTGGAACATAGTAATGGAGTCGCGTTGTACTAAAGATTATTATGGTAATTTTAGAGGAAAAGGAATGTAAATATTGTTTACAATATTCGACAAGAAATTTTATTACTAGTGGATATCGTTATAAAATATTATCTGTATCATTTCAGATTTCCGAAAAATGAAATAAAAAGAGAAAAGTGGCGAAACTATTGTCTAATCAAGACAATTTATTTTCAGATCGATCAAACAACATCACCCGGAAATGCTGTACTGTCAACACCAAACATAGAAAGTTCAATGAGTTCGCTATCGAGCACATCCAGTACCAGCATACTTAAAGCACAGTCAATAGATTCACAGCTAGTCCACGCGGGCTAAGCCGCTGGCGGAAAGCTAGTTAATAATAGAACTAGTTAGTCATAAACAAGTAAAGGTTTTTGGAAATTACTGTTTAATAATCGATTTTATAAGGCCGAGGTATGAAAATATATGGAAGTAAAATCAAATTCTCAACAACAAAATCTAAAAAAAATCCGATGTCACGCGATGTTACACGAAAATGTCACAGGGCGACCGGCGATGTCACACGATGTGACCCGAAGACGCATCGGTCATTTTCTGACACATTCAACCGAGTATTGTAAAGGTGTATTGTAGTATGTATGTATTATGGAGACTATTGTTTATATTTCTATGGTTTTGTTATGTATTTCAACAGATTCATTGTATAATTAATAAAAAATAATGTATCATACATGCCTTTAGTATCATAAAAAATACATTCATTTATCCTTATTCCCTAATCTATTAAATTTTTATAACCGTTCTTAAGGAGTAAACTCCAGTAGTGCGTCGGAGCTGACACACACACTTTTAATTATTTTACTCAAATACATTTTATTTACACCGACGACGACTCTTCTTACTCTGTTCTAGATTTAAAAATTATATGATTTCCAAACAGCGCAAGCAGAACTAAACCTCATTTCTATTGTTTTACAGGCTACATTCGTCTTTACAGAAATAAAGCAATAAAATTTTATGAGCTTGTTGCCTGCGTACATTCAAAAATGTCATAACTCTGGGATGAGTACATTTAAAGTGAGATCGTATTTTTAGTGATTTAAGGTCAACTTTTGAATATTAAAATTAAAGTTGATATTATTTTTGTTCTACAAGTCCCTCCCGCCGTTGCAACTACTTTCGGGACAGTTTTTGAAGGCGGTTTTCTATGCAATGTTGCTTCTAGGGTATTTAAATTCGTTGCTGGCTTGGCTAGGATTGGCTATGATTGGCTATGATTGGCTATGGTGGCTGAGGCTTGGCGTTACAATCTCTATTTTTTCTCCGCCATTTCGAGAAGCAACAACAACCGGGAAATTCCATTACCTACTTTGTAAGTTTTTCACACCAAACGAAAATAAGTATACAAAAAGCAATAGGTACTTATTGCCACCAGAAGGAAACCGAGGGAACATTTTACTGACTAATATGTAAAGTCCTAAATTGCCTAGTTATTCGTTACTAAATAAATCACAATAACAAGCAATCTGAAATATTTTGCATGTCGCATCAACAGTATTTAGACATTTTGGTATATTACCTATTCAATGAAATAGCCTGAGCAGGTGTAGATGATGCACAAATCTTAAATCGTCACTCTCTGTATTAATTAACTATTTCATTTATACGATACTTATTGATTGACTGCCTCGTTGGTGTAGTGGCAAAGTTTCTGCCTTACATCCGAGAGGTCCCGGGTTCGAATCCCAGGTCGAGTCAAAATTCTTTATGAGATTTTCTGTTATGAATATCTCAAAAACAGCTCGGAGTCGGGAAGTTGGCGGTGTTACACCCTCGTGCCTCGGTGCGCACGTTAAGCCGTTGGTCCTGTGCCTGGTCTCTCACCGGTCATGTCGGATTGCCGTCTCACCGAGCTTTGAGAGTGATGGAACAGTAAGTGCACCTGTGTATTGCGCTCACACTTGTGCACTATAATATCTCCTGCGCAGTTGGCTGATCTCTGTTAAGATTGGCCGCCGTGGTCAAAATCGGCTAGGAGGAGTATTATTACTTATTGATTTGACTGGACGTTTCTATTTCAATGACCGAGCTCCAATTTAGTTTTAGTTTAGATCAAACAAGCCTAAAAGTTTTCAACTTGAGAGTTGATTTGAAAATCCAATCAGAGTATTAATATCAGCATTGCCAGCGTACTAAGAAGAGCTACAAACAAACAACCATTAGCGAAAATAAATTGATCAATTTGGTAATAACAAGGGATTTATATAATAAGGGATAGATTAAGTCTTGATTTGTATATAATAAATAAATATAAATTTGACGACTGAGGTTTAGTTTATGTTGGCAAATTGAAACTTAGATTCTAAACCTACCTTTCATTGTTTCAGCTCGGCCCATGATGAATCTTCTGACGCCGCCCATTTTTAGGTGAGTTTTAAAAGTTACCTGTTGATAAAACACAAGTTGAACGTCAATACGTTAATATGTGTTACAATTTTAAAACGGTAAACTGCTTAAGATACAGTTACGCACTTATACATAAATAGCATTTTTGTGTATTTTGTCTTAAAAGTCATTTATTTCTGTTAACAGAACCACATGGAGCATTTTTACTAGTCCTATAAAACCCTACCACAGCTTCGGCTTTTTTGTCTAAACATGCTTTTAGTTGGTAATAAGGAGGACGGTACACTGTAGATATTTTACAATGCACAAACATTGATAAAGTCCGTGCCAATTAAACGTGCACAAAAGGTTATTCACCCCATCTGCACCAAAAAATGCCCAAACTTTACGACACGTATCGCTCATCATCGTACAAAATAGCGATAATACCGACTTTTCACTGATTTCATAATACCAAGGCTTGCCCGAAAACGACACATCAAAATTTGAGTAATAATTTGCATTTTTGTAATAAAACAAGTGTTTTATTGTATGGAACAGGCAGCTATGACCTTTTGTGCACGTTTAAATGGCACGCAGTTTAGATATGTATCAAATACCTATATATTTTTTAAATAACCACAAATGATCATATAATACTCTGAATGAATCACAAGCACAGCTGAATCAGTTCAGTGGCATCGATTTGTTATTTTTGAGTCATTTACCTAGTTATGTTTTTTTTTAAATTTATTTATTGGATAACCAACCACATAATACATTACACATTTGCTACAGAGCTTAAATAAATGGAAGTGTTTATAGGTTATCACAACTTATAAACACTTTGATTTAATAAGCTCTGTAGCTTAAGTGTAATGTATTATGTGGTTGGTTATCCAATAAAAAAAACACGGGTTGCACTCCGGGAGTGCCGGCAGAAGTGAAAACTTAACAACCGTCTTACGGTTTTTCGATCAGCATCACGTGACCTGACGCGAGTTTCACAGTTTCTACCCATGCCACAAAAGTGCTCAACGCCGCTAAAGAAGTTTTCACTTCAAAAATCTAACACGGGTTGCACTCCGGGAGTGCCGGCAGAAGTGAAAACTTAACAACCGTCTTACGGTTTTTCGATCAGCATCACGTGACCTGACGCGAGTTTCACAGTTTCTACCCATGCCACAAAAGTGCTCAACGCCGCTAAAGAAGTTTTCACTTCAAAAATCTTTTCATAATCTGTTCTGCACCGACTAGCTTGTTTGATTTACACTGTTTTATTAAAAGTAATGTATGAGCCCAATGTGCTATGCCCAGCTTTGCCCAGGGCCTGGTTCCCTGGCAAAGACCTGTAATTAACTGTGGAAAGAACCACGCGGAGATAAGTTTTAATGGTATCAATGGTTAGCACTCATTGACCATTTTTCAACTACGTTTTGAATGAGTAGATAACTAGCCATTTGAATGTTCCAATATCATTAGATAGAAATGTAAGACCTTGTTTATTTCATACAATTTGAGAATATATGGTATTGAGAAGCCTTTATCAACATAAGGTACTAGAATCTAATGTAATTGCTACTAGTTAGATATTTAGAAGGACACTACGGTAAAATTTTCTTATATAGGTATATCAATTGTAAGAAAATTTTAAAACTTAATGAAAAAAAATCATTTAAGGTAGGTACTTGTTTTATATAGATTTAGATACCTATTTCTCAAGTATAAAGTTGAATGTCTTTGACAGTGCGAGTTGGCAGATTTAAAATAAATTGAGCGTTTCCCCGAACGGTGAATATTTTGTCGTTTCTTTAGAATTACTGGAAACCGAGTTTAAGTTCACAGAAACATAGTTTGCTTAAGAACTTAATCAACTTAGTGGTCAAAGTATTTGAATTTGTTAACAATTCTCATGAAATTGTCTTATAATAATGGTTGCTAACATAATTTTCAATAAGTGTTCCATTTTTTGGAAAATGAAAAAGTTCCGATAAAAGCAATGGCGCTAAGAGAATTTAATGTAATTTTCGGTGAAATATCATGTTTTGTATCTGCTTGTTAATAAATTAACCCGAGAGAGAGCACTCAATCTATAACAAATCATTAATTTTCAAAATAAGTCGGATTTTCCTTCCTGACGCTATAACTCCAGAACGGCTGAACTTTGTGGCTGAAATTTGTGGAAGTCTAGATAAGGTTTAAAAGATCCGAAAATTCAAAAAAGCAATGGACAGGAAAACGTATGCCGGGACCGCTAGTTACTTTTAATTGGTTTGAATATTTTTTTACGCCTTGCTCGCCAAATTATGCATAGTCACATGCGTAATTTTCATGACATAGATTGAACGTTTGATGAAAGTCGAAAGAATGTAGGTTTGTTAGTTTATGACATCGCTCAAAAAATGTTTACAGCGCGCGCCCAGAGCCGAAGATTAAAACGCCATTAACTATTATAAATACGCGCCGACAACGAGGCGTGCGTGTGCGCATCGCTCTAGCTCACACGGGATCGCTTATCGACGGGAAAAATGGGTTTGCTATGATGATTAATATAAAAACATCAAACAAAGATTGAGTAAGAAAAATACTTAATAAATCATGATATTAGAAAAGGGTGAATTATGAAAATGTATTGCACGTCATCACAATATGGAATCAGTCAAGAATGAACTATTTTTGTAAGGAAATATGACTTACGACCAGGCACAAAAAAATTATAATTTTATTTATTTAAACTTTTTCTAAGCACATAAACAAGTTGCTATATTCAAGTTAAGGGTCAGTGTTAGCTTTATGTAGGGTTGTTAATGGTGTGCTCGGTTAAAACACTGACGTTATGCTCCTTTAGCTTTGTATTGTTGACTAGTGGCCTTTTTGACTGCCTCCGCGTTGGTGTAGTGGCAAAGTTTCTGCCTTACATCCGAGAGGTCCTGGGTTCGAATCCCAGGTCGAGCCAAAATTGTTTCTGAGATTTTCTGTCATGAATTTCTCAAAAACAGCTCGGAGTCGGGAAGTTGGCGGTGTTACACCCTCGTGCCTCGGAATGCACGTTAAGCCGTTGGTCCTGCGCCTGATCTCTCTCCGGTCATGTCGGATTGCCGTCTCACCGAACTTTGAGAGTGATGGAACAGTGAGTGCACCTATGTATTGCGCTCACACTTCTGCACTATAATATCTCCTGCGCAGTTGGCTGATCTCTGTTGGGATTGGCCGCCGTGGTCGAAATCGGCCAGGAGGACTATATACTATACTGGCCTTTTACAAATGTTCACGAGTTTTATGAAGACGTTTTAAACTAACAGTCAGGTAAAATCAAGAGATTATGAAAAACTTTAAATTTAAATTACTCAGTAAGATTTTTTTGTAATTGAAATTGAAATTCTTTTATTTAACCTTTATTTACCTGTATTTTAACACAGCAGGACCATCAAATGTCAGTAAAATAATAAAATTAACAACAGAAACTATTTGTATTGTCACTACAAACTCATATCTGTGAGCATTATACATGCAATATTTACGTTGCTCACGCGCTCAGCTGTAAACATCTATTTCGTTCGCGCACTAATCATTTCAGCGTCAGCGTAATACGCTTAGGTATGCAATATTATAAGTAGTTAGTCAATTTACATCCGAGACCATTGCGTTCTATTTATTAAACAATTACAGTACTTTTACAAAAAAGGGAAGCAAGTACCGTAAAGTACCTGATGTTTAAATGGAAACGTTATAGCTTTTTTAAGCTAATACTTAGGTTTTAAAATTATACAATCATTGCATACACATCATCATCATCATCAGCCTATACACGTCCCACTGCTGGGCACAGGCCTCACCTCAACTATGAGGTGGTGCTAGCCATACTCCACCACGCGGGCTCAGTGCCGATTGGTGGAGGGGTGTGTGTAAGGTAAGTGACCAACCTTACTGTCAGATGTTATTAAGCTGCCCGAGGGCCTCAGACCAGGCTTTACGACTAACATCTATCGATATTAACCGGAACCAACAGCTTAACGTGCCTTCCGAAGCACGGAGATGCTTGTAAATAGACGTCACTTGTATGGTCAGAAAAGTCACCCATCCCAAACATGACCGCGCCTTAGGTTGCTTAACCTTTGGTATCACTACCAAAGCGCTGCAACTACTGCGCCACAATTACCTCTTTCATTGCATAAACAACGTAAACAAAATGGTACTAAAAAGGGTTGCTTATAATAATGGCGCATTGCGTCACACAGACATTTAGAAGAAATGTTAGAATTTTCGCTCAGTCTACTCGTTGAGATCTTTAAAACGGTACTTCGATCATATTTTTAAGCTCTAGCACCGCGACACAGGCTGGCGGGAAAGGAATGCTGACGGAGAAGTGGCGGCGGTGATTGTCATGCAACCACATAATGTTTACATGTCTGTAATAGCGCAGCTCGTTTTGGTTATCCTAACCATTGTCACATGAATTGTTTACAACATATATTTTATTTTATTTTTTTATTTTAGAAAACCAACAGCAACTATGTCTTATGCTAATTTGTTAAGTACTAGTTTATAAGTAGGCCAACTCTAGGTTTTCCTTAAATAACAAATAGTGTAAAGCTGTGAGACTAATGTTTAACAAAATCATTTAATTTCATTCAAAGATATCAAGCTCATCAAAAATTTGAAACACGAAACAAGCACCCACACCTGGACGAGATGACTTCTTTCGACAATAGGTATTTGTGATAATTTTACCGCGTAATATTTAACCGTCCTCCTATCCTATCACGCATTTCTGCTGCACGGGCACAACAAACATTCGCGACACGTAGGTAAGTAGGTGTTGTATAGTGTTATAGGTAGGTAATTCTACATAGTATGTCTATAGCAGCACGAGATTAAAAGTAAGTGATCCGAATAATACAGGTATCCACATCGCAATACTCAATAATAACTTACACCAAGTACTATACTACTGATAATAAATTAATATAATGCAACTGATAATTATTTAGAACGTTCTTTAAGAGATTTTATTGTATGAATTTTGAAAGCGTGCTTTGATAAACCAAATAGTTCTAAATCATTAAATTTAGTGTTATAGGTGTGTGCAATGCGCGTGAGAACGTTATTTTTAGCGTAATTAGAGAGGTGTCGAGGTGTGTTTAGCAGAGGAAAGTGGCGAGTACGACGCCTTGGAGTACAAAGCGCAATACCAGCCACCAAGTCCGCACAGCCCAAGTTACCATTTATAATATCAAACAAAAGACACATATCCAACATATCTCTCCTCTCTTCAAGAGTCAAAAGATTATGGTGACGACAGCTACTGAGGTACGAATCTGTCGAAATGCACAAACGATAATTAAGATGATTAGTAAACTTTCTCTGAACACGTTCAATAGCATCTTTATATACCTTACTAGCTGACCCGTCAAACGTTGTTTTGCCATATAAATTATTGTAGACAACCCTTATCACTAAGGGGTATGAAAAATAGCTGTTAGCCGATTCTCAGACCTACTGAATATGCTCACAAAATTTCATTAGAATCGGTCAAGCCGTTTCGGAAGAGTATGGGAACAAACATTGTGACACGAGAATTTTATATATACGGGTGTCCCAGGAAACGTGTACCAGCGAAGGTCTTAGGTTAGGGGACACTAATACCCAACGTTTGAGCCCAATGTATGTTCAGCGATATTTTATAGTTTTCGGGATATTATTTTTTTTGTTTATTTTTCAATTTTTTTTTAATTTCAGGGGGATTTAGCTATAAACTGTTTTTGTGTGGTGTTTCTTTTGAGTTTTTTTACGCGCATTCTGGCTTGAATGTGTGCTCACCTGTGAGAATAAAAAAACACCCAAATTCTATCTACTAGCATCTCAGAATTTGATCATAACCACAAAATATCTCTTTGATTAAAATTTACACTTGACTTCAAGTTTAAAAAATAAATGTTTTACCCAGCTGAATGACTTGTTAACTATTTTAAAAACTTCAGAGGTTCCTTAGCTCTCAAAATAATACAAAAAATCTAGTACTTTATGGGAAGTTTTATCCCAAAAATGGGGCTCGAAATTGTAAAATCAAAAAAAATGAAATTTATTACATGCATTGAAAGTAACTTTATCTCATTTTTGGAAGGAATAAATTGGAAAAAAGCCTTAAAAGTGTGTAGCGTGTAGGAAGCAGGTAGTGTTGAAAGGTGACAGCAGTAAAAAAAAGACAAAAGTGATAAATAAAACAACAGAAATCATTTCAATCATAATTTATTGAACGGACTTCACAATAAATGTTCAAAATGCCCGCCCCTTGCTTCAATACAAAGGTGGCACCGCCGCAAAAAATTGCTTCGCAAGTCTCGAAAGGATTGAGTTTTTTGTTTAATTTGTTCTTGAGCTTCATTTAATTTTCTTTTCAATTCCTCTAATGTTGAGAATTCACCGTGATACACCAGTTCCTTGTAACATCCCCAAATAAAAAAATCGACCGGATTTAGATCAGGGGATCTCGGAGGCCAGGCGATAGGACCTCCACGGCCAATCCACTTTCCTGGATATTTATTATTTAAGTAACTTTTCAATCTCTTCCAATACAACGTCAACACGGTCAGGATCTGCCGGTGCATGTTGTCCACCAGACTGACGGCCACTCGATCCGGGTAAGCGGCCTTCCATGTACGAGTTGTGTACGCGTACAAAAAGATGTCGGTCAGGATAAGTAGCTGGTTGACGTCCCCCTCTGCGTATTAACATATCCCGGTACAATCTCGCAGCAAGCGCCGCATTTCCTTGTGCATAACCATAATAATAATGCATTTCTGCATAGTCCCGTTGGGTGTACGCCATAGTAACCACTCACAAAATCGAGTCCAGTAAACGTGCCGAGTTGTTGTTCCAGGTTAATAAAATATCCAAATCAGTGGGCAAATCGAAAGAGCTTTGGAGCACAACCCAAGTTCACAAAATTAAATAAAATTAACAGTTAACGTACGAGCGAGCGCAACAGTAGACGATAAACGACTGACGATGACAAAAGGGCAAAATCAGAGTGAAAGAAACGTTGGGGCGCTTTTGTCTTTTCTTTATTGCTGTCTCCTTTCAACACTACCTGCTTCCTACACGCTACTCACCCTTTGAAGTTACCTTATCAAATTCGCCTAAATTATGTAATTTTTTGTCTCGATGGCAAAAGAAAAAAGGCTGCAATGATATTTTACTTGTAAAATTTTATGTAAACACGATATTTTAAGGTTTTTTTTTCCAATTTATTCCTTCCAAAAATGAGATAAAGTTACTTTCAATGCATGTAATAAATTTCATTTTTTTTGATTTTACAATTTCGAGCCCCATTTTTGGGATAAAACTTCCCATAAAGTACTAGATTTTTTGTATTATTTTGAGAGCTAAGGAACCTCTGAAGTTTTTAAAATAGTTAACAAGTCATTCAGCTGGGTAAAACATTTATTTTTTAACCCTAGAAAGATAATCTGCGCCTCAGAGGCGCACGCAAAATACGTATATTGCTGTCTATTTCTAAAAAGCGCGTTCTCGATCCCGCCACGGCAGGTAATCTCAGTGGTCGCCAAGTGCTACAGCGGGGTGTTCGCGTTTCACCGGTAAGTACTTTCGTTTCGCTGCTTTCGGTAGGTGTTGCGCTCGAGGAGCGCATGATTATCTTTTGTGTAACTTTCGGCGGTATTCATAAAGTTTAATTAGTAGTCATAAATAATGTTTTATAGCTATATTATATGTTTTAGAGTCTGATAATCATGGTGAGCTTTGCTTGGTGTGTTGGTATTCACTGCTGCGATGAAAGATAACGGTCTTTCTTCTGATGAACTATTTGATACCTCATGTTCAGGGTCAAAATATGTCGCGGCTATGAGTCGAGATAGATTTGATTTCCTCATAAGATGTCTAAGGATGGATGATAAAAATTTACGGCCAGCTCTGCGTCAAGAAGATCCTTTTATACAGATTAGGAAAGTTTGGGAACTGTTCATAACTCAGTGTAAAATAAATTATACGCCTGGAGAACACCTGACTATTGATGAACAATTACTAGGGTTTCGTGGTCGTTGCCCATTTAGGATGTATATACCGAATAAGCCGAATAAGTATGGCATAAAAATACCTATGATGTGCGATGCTGGCTCAAAGTACATGATCGATGCTATGCCGTAAAGCCACTAAAACTAATGGACTGATGCAAGGAGAGTTCTACGTAAAAGAATTATCACGCAGTGTACATGGCTCTAATCGTAACATCACATGTGACAATTGGTTCACGTCCGTACCCCTCGCAAAGTCTCTTCTCCTCCAACCATACAATCTTACACTTGTGGGAACTATAAGATCAAATAAACGAGAGATACCTGAAGAGTTAAAGAATACTCGCTCTCGACCAGTTGGCACTTCTATGTTTTGCTACGATGGCCCTTTGACACTGGTTTCTTATAAACCGAAGCCTTCAAAGATGGTTTATCTATTGTCTGCATGTGATGAGCCGGGGTCTGTAAATGCATCCTCAGGAAAGCCAGAAATAGTGATGCATTACAACCAAACTAAAGGCGGCGTTGACAGCTTTGACCAAATGTGCTCTTCTAGGTCCTGCTCACGTAAAACTAATCGATGGCCTATGGCAATGTTTTATGGGATATTGAATATGGTTTTTGTCAATTCTTACGTCATTTACCACCATTATATGACAGTCAAGAAACAAAAGCCGTTAAATCGTAGACAATTTATGAAAACGTTGAACACTCAACTCACAGAACCCTGGATGAATAGTAGGTTGCTCATACCTACTCTAAAACGATCTGCCCGGACCGCTATAGAAGCTGCATTACCAAGATTGGGTGGAAATGGAGCTGAAGATGTACTAGATGAACCGGAGCAAAAAAAAAGGCGATACTGTGACCTATGTACATCGAAAAAAAGGCGGATGTCAAAAATGACTTGCGCTAAATGCAAGAAATGCATCTGTGGAGAACACAAAAAAGATGTCTGTCTCGACTGCATTTAGTATACCAGTACTAGTCTTAAAGATATTTTTTTTATTTTTTTATATTCTCGATAATTAAAATTAGGCATTACTTGCTGTTTAAGATGTCTCATAGAGAACTTATGTCCTATTAAAAGAAGACTGATATTTTTTGTTACTTTTTTAAGAGGTTAAAAATGTGTGTTCTGTTTTTTATAATATAAATAATTATGTCAAAATTTCGACTTTTATTACTTCAATAAGGCATAAATTTCATACTTATTTAGTTTGTTTCCAAATAAAAAACAATTTAGGTGACAGATAGACCTAAACATAATATGCGCTCAAGAGGCGCATGATTATCTTTTAAGTACCTCCCAACATGATTATCTTTCTAGGGTTAAACTTGAAGTCAAGTGTAAATTTTAATCAAAGAGATTTTTTGTGGTTATGATCAAATTCTGAGATGCTAGTAGATAGAATTTGGGTGTTTTTTTATTCTCACAGGTGAGCACACATTTAAGCCAGAATGCTCGTAAAAAAACTCAAAAGAAACACCACACAAAAAAAGTTTATAGTTCAACCCCCCTGAAATTAAAAAAAAATTGAAAAATAAACAAAAAAATAATATCTCGAAAACTATAAAATATCGCTGAACATACATTGGGCTCAAACGTTGGGTATTAGTGTCCCCTAACCTAAGACCTTCGCTGGTACAGGTTTCCTGGGACACCCTGTATAGAGAGAGATATTGCGGCGACCAAATAGAACTAGCATATTCTAATATACTGCGAACATATGCGAAGTAAACTGATCTGATGGCCGAGACATCTTTAAAAGGCCTACAAGAACGCAGAATAAAGCCCAGATTCCTGAAGGCCTTATTCACGATGCAATCGACGTGGGCAGATAGAGACAATTTACTATCCAGAATAAAACCAAGATCACGGACCTCATTAACACGCGTTAAAGGGCTATTATTAAAAGCATAATGGGAAGTTTATAGGATTAGGATTAGGTATAGGATATATAGGATAGGATAGGATTATATATTGTGTCTGTGCCAATAGGTACCTCGATTCATTACCAAATTACTTCCAATGTTAGCTTCGATCAATTTATCGAATAATTTTATTTGTTAAGTATTTTTCGCGTTTACAACGCTATTTTTTAATTTCGAAAAGACAACACTTAAAAAATTCTTTTCGGCTCCGGTCATCGGGGAGGTATCGTAGCCCCGACCTTTGGAAGTCCGGTCCAATGCTCTGACCACCGAGCTACCGAGAACCTTAATGGAGTCGTTGAATTTTGTAAGTGCTTTTTAACGCTTTGAGCCAGCGTATGTTTCATCAATGATTGTGGGAGACACCCTCAAATCACCCGAGAGAAATATTTTTACAAATATTTAACAATCGGTTAAGATGAAATAGGCTATAATTTTATTTGTTAAGTATTTTTCGCGTTTACAACGCTATTTTTTAATTTCGAAAAGACAACACTTAAAAAAATATTTTCTCTTTAAGGTTTTTCTTTTTAAGGTTCTCGGAAGCTCAGTGGTCAGAGCATTGGACCGGACTTCCAAAGGTCGGGGTTTCGATTCCTACCCGATGACCGGAGCCGAAAAGAATTTTTTAAGTGTTGTCTTTTTGAAATTATCGAATAATGTTAGTAACTATCAACAAAGTTTTACATCAGTAAAAAAGCCGATATGTACTCGTATCAACATTATTTTTTCACTATTAATTTATTTTTTCGCTATATAAATCATATGTATTATAAATTAATAAAGCTTTCATCCAGTCTCGTCCAAACTTTGGTTTACGTTACCAAAAGTTACAGCGTGCAAAATTATATAATTGCGTTTACTTGTAAACTCCTTACACCCACTCAATTACGGTAAAAGTTTGGGATGTTGTGATGCGCATGAAAGCGAGAACTCAATACAATAAAACGTATACAACGAATATGATTTCAACTACAACCAAGCAAAAACAATAGCACTTAGCTTAAAAATTTACAGTTGATGAATAGATAAAACTTTATCTTTTATGATTAGTTTATAAAACTCTCTTGGGTGTGAGTATAAATATTAGGTCCTTACATATGAAATTGGCGTTTTGTCGTACTGGCCACTTTGATCACAAATTTTTCCTATTTGGTTAGGAATTCGAAATTCAAATTTATACAGCTTCCACATGTAGTTGTGTTTCGTAAACCGTCATTCATTTGTTTTTTTACTTATCTTTTTTCTGTTTGCATCGCTCAATTTACAAAATGGAAAATTTGAAATATCGCGTTATTTACGAGTACGAGTTCCACCGTGGCACCAGTGCTGCGGAAACGGCTCGAAGGGTTAATGATGTGTATGGCGGTTGTGTCGCAAAAGAAAACACAGTGCGTTTTTGGTTCCAACGTTTTCGTTCTGGAAATTTCGACCTGCAAAACAAGCCCCGTGGACGGCCGGAGACCCAAGTTGATAATGAAGAATTGAAGGCTATTGTGGAAGCGGATCCATCGCAAACCACGTCCGAGTTAGCTGCAGGCTTTGGCGTTAGTGATAAAACTGTTTTAATCCACTTGAAGCAAATTGGGAAGATTAAAAAACTTGAAAGGTGGGTTCCTCACGAATTGAGTGAAGCAAACCGGCAAACGCGCGTCAACTGCTACGTTACATTACTTGACCGGCACAATAACGAAGGGATTTTAAATCGAATCATTACCTGTGATGAAAAGTGGATTCTCTACGATAATCGGAAGCGCTCATCGCAATGGCTGGACCCTGGCAAGCCAGCCAAAGCCTGCTCCAAGCGTAAATTGACCAATAAAAAGTTACTTGTAAGCGTTTGGTGGACTAGCGCCGGTGTCGTTCATTACAGTTTTCTCAAATCTGGCCAGACGATTACGGCAGATATCTATTGTCAGCAATTGCAAACCATGATGGAAAAGCTAGTTGCTAAACAACCGAGGCTGGTCAATCGCTCTACGCCACTGCTGCTTCACGACAACGCTAGACCACACACTGCACAACAGACGGCTAGCAAATTAGAAGAACTTCAATTGGAATCTCTAAGGCATCCACCGTACTCCCCGGACCTTGCTCCAACAGATTACCATTTTTTTCGAAATTTGGATAACTTCTTGCAAGGGAAAAAGTTCAACTCAGATGGGGCAGTCCAAGTCGCCTTCAAAGATTTTATTGATTCCCGTTCGAATGGTTTTTTTAGTAAAGGGATCAATGAACTACCTATGAGATGGCAAAAGTGCATAGATTACAATGGCTCATACTTTGATTAAATAAATATGCTATATAAAAAAATTTCGACTTTTTGTACCTCCCATACAAAACGCCAATTTCATAGGTAAGGACCTAATATACGTGGGACAATAAACATCAAACTTGCTTTGTTTTGAACTAGAAATACCTTTATCCTTCACACGACCCTTCATTAATTACTATTTAGAGTACCCCAAGTAAACCCTATTAAATCTACCAAATACTTTACCAATAACAGTGACATTAACGTAATCCGTTCTATTGTTTCAGGCTTCTGAACAGCTTTCAAGAGCCGAAGAAATAATCCGCTCACAGACACAAAATGTAAGTCTCTGACTGCAGTATGAAAAAGGCTTAGGTTTCACTAGCAAAACTAGTTTTAACAATATTATTTCATTCATTGACAACTATTCTGAGTTTCCAAAAATAGTATTGACGCTTAAGCAGTCGGTATGATATTAAAATTAAACGGTAGGTCCAAATATGTCGAAGTTTGAACTACATAATGTCCAAATGAGTTATTTTGGGACATTACAGCTACTCACCCTGAAAGGGCAAAGTTTGGCATTTGTAAATCAGGATATCAATACCATCGTCAGCTTAAGGAAATGTCGGGTTTAATATCCCACGTAACCTTTTTAATTTTAGGTGAGCTCTATAGGCTTTTGTATAGTGCTGTTATTCACAAACTGAACGGCGACTTATAATCAAATACCAGGTCGCAAATGGTCAATTGAGTGTTGTTGAGAATTCAATTACGTAATTTGACTCAATGACCATACGTCGAATGATCGATAATCCGCAAATTTTTAAGAGATTTCTTTTTTTTATGTTCCAGGTGAGCATCCCTTCTGAAAAACATCTTCACCTCTTCAAGTAGACTACTTTTCCAGCAAAATGGAGTTAGAGGACGTGGAAATGTACAACAACGCGAACGAGTCGTACGACTTCAACGGCACGTACAACGGCACCTTCGAGAACTGCCCCAACATCAACCTGCCCGTCGTGTACGTGGTTACGCAGGTGCTGTACGCGCTGGTCTGCGTGGTGGGCCTGCTCGGCAACACGCTCGTCATCTACGTCGTGCTTCGCTACTCCAAGATGCAAACCGTCACCAACATGTACATCGTCAACCTAGCCATCGCCGACGAATGCTTCCTCATCGGTATCCCCTTCCTTATAATCACGATGTCCCTCCGCTCATGGCCCTTCGGACGGTTCATGTGCAAAGCGTACATGATCTCTACCGGCATCAACCAGTTCACTAGCAGCATATTCCTGTGTATCATGAGCGCTGACAGGTACATCGCGGTCTGTCACCCCATAGCCGCTCCTCGGTTACGGACTCCCTTCGTGTCAAGAGTCGTATCGGCTGCCGCCTGGACCGCGTCGGCCCTCGTTATGACTCCAATATTCATGTACACTACTCTCATACCGACAGAGAATGGTATGTCGTGCAACATCATGTGGCCTGAGCAGGAGTTCAGCAAAGGTCAAACCTCGTTCACCCTCTACTCCTTCGCGCTCGGCTTCGCGGCGCCGCTGACTCTGATTTTCGTTTTTTACTGCCTCGTCATCCGAAAACTTAAGACTGTCGGACCGAAGAACAAGTCCAAAGAGAAGAAGCGATCCCACAGAAAAGTCACAAAGCTTGTGCTCACAGTCATAGCGGTGTACGTGCTGTGCTGGCTGCCGTACTGGGCGTTTCAGGTGGCGCTGATATACTCCCCGCCGCGGGAGTGCGCCAGCCGGATCACCATCACGGTGTTCCTGGTCGCCGCGTGCTTCAGCTACAGCAACTCGGCCATGAATCCAATTCTGTACGCATTCCTGTCGGATAACTTCAAGAAGAGTTTCCTGAAGGCGTGCACGTGCGCGGCGGGGAAGGACGTGAACGCGACACTGCACGTGGAAAACAGCGTGATCCCGAAGAAGCGGGGCGGCGGGGCTGCGCGGGCGCAGGCGCGGGCGGCGGAGCAGTCGCGCGGGGCGCTGTCGGTGGCGCTGGGCGCGGGCGGCTCGCGCTCGGAGGCGTCCACGGCGCTCACGTCGCGCTCGGTGGCGGCGAGCGAGGTGCTGTCGCTGGAGGCGCGGCCGGCGACGTTGGCGCCGCTCATAGCGCCCAACGGGCTGACGCACTCGCGGCTCTGAGCGCGGGGCGCGCGGGTGCCGCCGCCGCCCGTCGTGCCCGAGGAGGACACGCTCATCGTCTCCATCGACTAGAGCCGAGGCTCCGCCGCAGCCGCGGGACTCGAGCCCGGTCCCCCGGCTGGTGGCTCGCGTTAGCTTTAGACTGGAGTGGACCATCGCGATATGTGTATGTTGTTAATCCCACGGGTGTCATGTACAAAATTGTGTATTGAATTGAAACGGTTGATTCGGCCTAGGGTTGTAACGATGAATTTATTAAAGTGTAATTTTTTTATCGCAAGGCGACTCTAAGGTTTACTGTTTGTATACCATTAATTAATTACTTTGTAAAAATGTACATATCGTGTAAATATTCATACAAATAATTGTCACCTATATGTCACAGTTGTAATAAAATTACTTTCGTGAAATGTAGATGTGAACTCATTTTACCCGTTCCTAAGAATATGTTAGGCAAATATTTAATGACTAATTGGAATTGGTATTGGCAAACGATGGAATAAATCAAAAATTTCAATGGCTATTCTAAACAACGGCTATTTCAGTAGCCGTCAGTAACACAAACACGTCTTTCTTCAGCCACAGCAATGAATAAGTGCTGTAATGTGTTTGTCTGGCCGTCACTCACGCGCGCAAACACGATAGGAATGGAGTTTTTCACGGGGCCCGCATAACTATTGCAAAAAATATCGGTTCTAATTTCAGAGGTAGCGTGGTAAAGTTTGCTTTAAAACTCTCTAGTTGCTCAGCTAACGACATTTGGGTATATTTAATGCGTTAAGACTTCAGAACCAAACAAGAGTAATTTAATATAAATGCTATTGTCTCAACAATTTAAGATGAAGCTTTTTGGTGAACACTTATAAAAAATAGCAGATGTATTCTGAAATACTGTAATACTACAAAATTACGTCATGAGAATTAACACTGAGCAGGGCTGCTTGGGCTGATCCTAAGGAGAGGTATTAGGTTACTCGTTCACATGGACTTAAAGCACCCGACGACAACGAACGAACGAATAAGACATTATACATACATTCTGATAGCTGACAACGTTGGACAAGGTATGTAGGTATGCATTAATTAAGTAAGTATTGTAGAATACTGTGGGGAAGGCCTATGTTCAGCAGTGGACTTTGGCTGATAATGATGATGATGGTGAAGTAAGTTTCAAAGTTAATGGTATGAATGAAAATAACGTATGTGGCGTTTCCTTTATTGCTGCTTGGTAGAACCTTAGTAACCTTAGTAACCACAAAACACTTCATTTGCATATACCCACGGAGGTCGTGCATCGCTCCGGCAAGCTTACTGCTGGCAAGGTCCGGCCTATTAGCATACTGATAGCCGAGGCCTAACGAATGAACGCCAAACACAAACTCCGAAGATTACAGCGCTAAGGGAGCCTTTGTTAATATCAGCTGGGCTCAGATTGGATTAATAAGCAACCTGAAGATATTTTGGCCCCAATATTGTGGTTCAGTAGTAAAAGTTTTGATACGATAATACTACGTGAGTATCAATGCAAATTAGGTATATTTATGAGCTATATAAATATGTAAAATAAATAAAAGCCTGCATGTAAAGTAAGGAGAGCCGAGTAAATCCATTCGACAGGCAAAATATTCTAGTGCGCGCACGATGAGCGAAGCCGGGAAAGTTGGTAAATGAGTAAAGTTGAAGCGCGACACGTATGAAATGTATTATAATAGCTAATAGCACAACCGGAGCTGGGGCAGTAGCCTCGCTGCTGTCTGGTGTTACAGATGATGTAAATAACATTATACTTTATTTTAGGTATGTAATAAAACAAGTTGAAGTTTCTCTTGCTTGAGATGCAGCAATAGTACTAAGTAAATAACATAATAATAAATATACAACAACATCACATACATTGATCTGACTCGGTGGTAAGTAGCTAAATGAATGAATGAATGAAATTTATTATCTGCATAAGAATAAGGTACACTGAAGATGAGCTGATATTTTTAGGATGTTCTGCTTACTCAGCCGTTAATAACAGCATGAAAATATTAAAAATGGATTTAATTAATTAGAAGCACTTGTGTTACAGATATCAGAATCAACAGTATACATATTAAACCCAGACCAGTACAAGCAGACATGTTCATGCACACAAATGTTTGTACAGTGCGGGGATCGAACCCGTGACCTCTTGGCTTATAGTCAACTTCTTGACCATTACACCAAAGTGGTCGACAAAATAACCATGAATTTAAAAATCACCTTTTATTTACAAAAAAGTAATCATATGATCCTGTTACAGTCGATTACTGGACATAGGCCTCCCCCAAGGAGCGCCACAGCGCACGATCTCGCGCCCTCTGCATCCAGTCACTACCAGCTACCTTCTTCAGGTCATCTGTCCATCTAGCCGGCGCGTCCCACACTACGTTTTTATAAGCGTATTTAAAAAAAGTAATGCAAGTAAAAAAAGACACTACTTTAGAATCAATATGCAACTTCAGATGAAGTACCTACTAAAAATGCATTTTTACGACAAAGCCACAGATTGCCTACTACGAGAAATGGTATACGTCATAACGATAACGTGTACTGACGACAGCACATCACGCCACGAATTTGCTGACATGTGATGTGAAACGACGTGCTGTCATGTGTTCTTGCGTCATAAAGAAAAAAAGATTATCGTTTTGACGAATTTCATTTTTCGTAGCAAGGCCGCTGGGACTGAAGGCACAATAAGCGCAAAGAAACACAATTCATCCATGACAATTGAATTAAATTTTATATTATAACGACCGTACTTTCATGAACTTAGAACAGAATGAGCTTTTTCTTTATACCTCTGTTATGGCAATAGTTGGAAATACTCGTATATTGAACGTACAGTGGCCAGCACATCAGGCTATCTATTTTTGTTGCAAAATCACCCGTATCACAAGCGTTTAAGATACCGCAGTGATTACTGTGACGTGCTGAACATTGTACATACACCATCTGGCGCAGGTATAGACTACGACCGAGTGCGACCGCGTGTGTTGCGGTTTATTAGCAAAGTGGGATGCTAGACTCCATTGAAGCGCACTAGACGTTGACAGTTGGAAATAAATAATGGTTTCTGCCCCCTGAATGTGTGGCGAACTCTACCGTTCGCCATCACAAGCGTGTTACTAACAACTAATGGACGCTTCATAGTCTGAAATAAACATTTTTAATTTTTTATTTATTAATATGTAAATGAAACGAAATTCACCTCAGAATAGTTATACCTACCTAGAATAGATAGAATTCCTAAGTTCAAAGTAGACAAAGGATTTTTAAATTGAACAGTTTACTTTAATCTCGAATCTGCATTTAACTACCTACGCCAGTCGGGCTTCAAACAAATCCACCAAACGTCTTAATCTCGAAAGCTATTAATTATGAAAATCCATTTCTCTTTGAGATTTTTTGTTGAGCCTCTTGACTGATTATCTTTACCATGAGTTCAGTGTTGTACTTTTGTCGATAGTCGATAGCTAATCCATACTATATAATATTATAAATGCGGAAGTAACTCTGTCCGTCTGTCTGTCTGTTACTCAATCACACCTAAACTACTGAACCACTGAACTCCGTGGAGCGTCGAACCAGGAGGCCGATTGGTGACAGGAAGCTGGTGGAGACTTTATATAGTCTAGATAGTCTAGACCACCGCCGTAAAGTTGCCTGCTTGTCGGTTTTCTACAGACTCTACTTCGGGGAGTGTGCTCATGGTCTCCATATGCTCATTCCACCAAGTCCAGTTTACTAGAGGATCAAAGCGAAAGTCAATAGGCATCTACTGGGTAAGCTGGCTACATCGTCGACATCTTCTTTACCTCTTAGAGGGAAAATGATGTCAAGAGCGAACCCATAATTAATATGGGTTTGCTAAAAAATTAAAAAACTATTTGCATGAAATTTGGTATGGAGATATTTTGATACCCGAGAAAGGACATAGGCTACTTTTTACCGCGGGAAAGTAACACATTCCCAAGGGAAAATTCAAGTGGACCGATCGCTTTTACGCCTAAACACTAAACAGATTTTAATGAAATTTGGTATGGAGATAGTTTGAGACTTAAAATGGCCATGAATTATTTTTGACCGCTGGAAAACAACGCCTTCACATGGGAATAATTACTTTCCGGGAAATCTGATACCTACTCCTAAATTACCAAAGATTTGAATTATATTTGGATAAAATTGAAATTACAGGAAAACCACAAATTCCAAAAAAAAACTAAGTAATGCGAACAAAGTCGCGGATAAAAGCTAGTTTAATATATATTTCAGTAAATACCAAAGGTTTTAAGATTAAATTTAGAAACTAGACTTTTAGACAAATTGCATGTTCTTAACATGTCTGATAAACTACAATCAAATAATAAGAAACAACTTACAGCTAATGCCTATATTTCTAGTCTTTTTTTGGCGATATACCACGATAAAATGCGTTTCAATGAATTAATAGTTATTTGTTATACAAGAGTGCAAAGTTGCTTTTTAACCGCGTGTTCAATTTTGATGACCGAGCAAGCGAAGGATTCTAAAATTGAATCACGAGCGCAGCGAGTGATTCAAAATTAGAATCCTGAGCGTTAGCGAGGGAATCAAAAGGGCACGAGGTGAAAAATTCTTTGCACTCGAGTGCAACACGTAACTTTTCATTCCACCTCAGCGAGGAAATGACTAAATGCAAATAAAACCGTTGACAATCACAAGATAGCTACTTTTATTCCAGTTTAGGTATTAACTACTACATTATGACACGTAAGTATTACAGAATAATCTTTAAATTATAACAAGATAATACTTAGGTATAATTAATAAAAATTTAAAGTAACGTTGCTACAGTTATTTAAATTGAGTGTAATATTTTTGTTGGGTACTGTAATATGCTTGCTTTCTTGTCCTCGGATAATTCTATAAAATATGCCAGCAAAACGTTTTCTGAGAAAGTTTTGGTTCCTTTTGCTAGTCGCCACGTGTTGAACATAACGTACTGTTTTAAATACTTCTCGCGTGATTGTTGAGGGAGAAAGATCATTTGCGCATTATTAACAGTTTCAGTCAATTCTGTTGGCGTCAAACAAACTTCCTCGTCGCTAGAATCACTCATTTTAGTTTTTTCACTTGTTTTCAAGTTTCTTGTTTTTACGAGTAATATAAGGTTTATCAATGACATGAAAAAATGCCGCGTTAAGAACCGCCAACAAAGCAAATTGAAAAAAGAACACCAAGAAGGTTCCGAGTTTGAGTTTTTAACATATTAAAAAAATGTTGTATGATATATTCGGCACCATAGAGGTAGCAATAAATAGGTTTAATGATTTTTTTAATTCACAAACTTGGTGCACACGATGTTCTAAATTCAAATTTACTTTAACCTCTAGTGAATAAAAACGGCTTTTCCACTCAGATATTGAAGAGCAAAATGACTCTTTCCGAGATGGTGGGATGAAAATACATTTTCACACCTCTGAAGTAACTACGTGTAACAGAAGCCTATCGATACTAAGCAAATCGATTACTGGGCATCACTCACTGAAGCTCCAGCAGCGCTTTCATCAATTTGATATCAAAGACCGGTCGCTATTAATTTTGTTCCGTCGCGGAACAAATATACATTATTAATAATGGGTATCATCATGCATTATGAACAAAAACAATGTATTGTGTATTAATTTGGCGATGATAGAAATAGAAGCGATGTACAAACGACAGCACATTAGGGTTACACTGCGGTATACGCAGTACACGCAGTTGTATAAAAATAAAGTTTAAAAACTAACACCCGACTACTTAAAAACACGCTCTAAAAAGTACGAAACAAGAAAACACTCTCCAATGAAATTACTTAGTATGTACAAACTATTAAATATTTACCGTTATTAAATAAACTAACTTACACATATTATTATATTTTAATATATTTTCAATTTATAATATTGATAGAGAAATGTTTTAAGGATAAAGCCGTGGTCGTATACCACTTTTTTTAATTTATTATTCTTATGGCATACGACCACGGCTTTATCCTTAAAACATATCTCTATCAATATTATAAATTGAAAATATATTAAAATATAATAATATGTGTAAGTTAGTTTATTTAATAACGGTAAATATTTAATAGTTTGTACATACTAAGTAATTTCATTGGAGAGTGTTTTCTTGTTTCGTACTTTTTAGAGCGTGTTTTTAAGTAGTCGGGTGTTAGTTTTTAAACTTTATTTTTATTTAACATATTTTGGAGTTCTAAATAGGTTAATCTTGGGTTCATTGATTTCTCAATCTTTCCAACTCCTCGAACGATCTTTGGTCATGTGGATTCTTTAGTAATTTGCTAGATTCCAGTGAACTAATCCATAATCCATCTATGGATCTTACTCTGCTAAGAGCCACATATATAGTCGGGTAAAAAAGATGTGAATTATATACAATCAGCCCATGAATACAGGTAAAGTCACAAGCAAATGCTAGTAATATATACATATTCAAAATGTACAAGTAAAGCGCTTTCAAATGATACCAAACACGGCATATTTATCTTAACTTTATTTTTTTACTTCGTATGTTTTGTCCGCCAGAGGGCGCCACATTAGATTTTGTGAAATCCCATATACCTGTCGTTGGCAGCAATCGTGCGAAGGATGGCGACCTGCGAGGAAGCGTGGCAGGCGGTGCTCACCTTCTGTGAGACTGTCATCTCACAGAAGGAAGCAGCGGAGAGGGAGCGAGAGGCTTCGGTTGACGGCCCAATGAGCCGCCGCCGGCGTCATGGGCACCGGAGGAGGAATTTCCTTCTCCATTTGCCCCTTTCTGGGCCCCGTGCTTCAGACACGGGGGTGTCTGTCGCCCGCTAAAAGGGGCCCGAAACGGCGCGGCGTTGCGCGTGTTCCCGCGCGCCATCTGTTGTTTTTGCGACGGGGTCGAGTTTCTCCCTCGTCACAACTGGTAGGGGCTCGCTGCAAAGTGAGTCGACCGAGTCCGGGTAATTGCGGTGAATGCCTGTGGCCTCTCGGCCTACGATAAATCTGTCACGCCCCCGACTCACAAGACACCGATGGGCACCGTCAGGTTTTTAGTGGGTAGGCGGGTTCTCTTTCTGAGGCCTGGAGTTCCACATAACCCCCAGCTGCCCCCGCGGCTGGCGGGTATGCGTAATAGCATTTCCCTGACGATAAAAAAGGGTAGGTTGGGTCTGGGCCGGAATGTGTCCGATATGAGTAATATTGTAAACGTCAAACTTTTTGAGAACGGGTGAATTGATGACTGTTCAACTATGGTTGAGTTCGATTATTTCCTTGTTCTTATCAAAAATTACGGAAATGTTACTGTTACTAGACTCCGTCTCTGTGCGTTCGATGATACAAAATGACCGAGATACAACCTTTTAGTTAGTTAGTTAGGAGTTTACTGTAATTTTTATCAGATATAAATAAAAATTAATAATTTTTTCATTATTATAAAGCAAAGAACACGTATTTTTTTACTAAGTAACTAGCGGACTCCGCAAACGTTGTCTGCCCGTTGTTTTTTTATATGTTAAGGATGGACTACCCTTATCGCTAAGGGGTGTGAAAATAGATGTTGGCCGATTCTCAGACCTACTCAATATGCTCACAAAATTTCATGAGAATCGGTCAAACCGTTTCGGAGGAGTATGAAAACGAACATTGTGACAGGAGAATTTTATATATAGAGATAGAGATAATCTGTGCACTCATATTGCATAATTTAAATAGGTACATAGGCCAGCACACCGGGCTACACATTTTATAGAAAAACAGTCCTTTTTTACCCGACTACGGCGAAGCAAAAGGAGGGTTATGATTTTGACCTGTATGTATGTATGTATGTATGTGGGTATGGATGTTCATCTGTTCCCTCGTAACTTCTAAACTACTTATCAGAATTCGACAAATGACATATCATTAGAAGCGTCTTAATTGTCCGCTAGTTATAGGCTATATGGGATTTCACAAAATCTAATGTGGCGCCCTCTGGCGGACAAAACATACGAAGTAAAAAAATAAAGTTAAGATAAATATGCCGTGTTTGGTATCATTTGAAAGCGCTTTACTTGTACATTTTGAATATGTATATATTACTAGCATTTGCTTGTGACTTTACCTGTATTCATGGGCTGATTGTATATAATTCACATCTTTTTTACCCGACTATATATGTGGCTCTTAGCAGAGTAAGATCCATAGATGGATTATGGATTAGTTCACTGGAATCTAGCAAATTACTAAAGAATCCACATGGCCAAAGATCGTTCGAGGAGTTGGAAAGATTGAGAAATCAATGAACCCAAGATCCACAAATAGGCAAAGGTCGTATATGTATATTGAAGTCAGGGTTAATAGTCGGAATTTGACAAAAAATGGCCTGCAACTTTCTCTGTTGTTTATTTGAGTAACCTATTTAGAACTCCAAAATATGTTAAATAAAAATAAAGTTTAAAAACTAACACCCGACTACTTAAAAACACGCTCTAAAAAGTACGAAACAAGAAAACACTCTCCAATGAAATTACTTAGTATGTACAAACTATTAAATATTTACCGTTATTAAATAAACTAACTTACACATATTATTATATTTTAATATATTTTCAATTTATAATATTGATAGAGATATGTTTTAAGGATAAAGCCGTGGTCGTATGCCATAAGAATAATAAATTAAAAAAAGTGGTATACGACCACGGCTTTATCCTTAAAACATTTCTCTATCAATATTATAAATTGAAAATATATTAAAATATAATAATATGTGTAAGTTAGTTTATTTAATAACGGTAAATATTTAATAGTTTGTACATACTAAGTAATTTCATTGGAGAGTGTTTTCTTGTTTCGTACTTTTTAGAGCGTGTTTTTAAGTAGTCGGGTGTTAGTTTTTAAACTTTATTTTTATTTAACATATTTTGGAGTTCTAAATAGGTTAATCTTGGGTTCATTGATTTCTCAATCTTTCCAACTCCTCGAACGATCTTTGGCCATGTGGATTCTTTAGTAATTTGCTAGATTCCAGTGAACTAATCCATAATCCATCTATGGATCTTACTCTGCTAAGAGCCACATATATAGTCGGGTAAAAAAGATGTGAATTATATACAATCAGCCCATGAATACAGGTAAAGTCACAAGCAAATGCTAGTAATATATACATATTCAAAATGTACAAGTAAAGCGCTTTCAAATGATACCAAACACGGCATATTTATCTTAACTTTATTTTTTTACTTCGTATGTTTTGTCCGCCAGAGGGCGCCACATTAGATTTTGTGAAGTCCCATATAGCCTATAACCAGCGGACAATTAAGACGCTTCTAATGATATGTCATTTGTCGAATTCTGATAAGTAGTTTAGAAGTTACGAGGGAACAGATGAACATCCATACCCACATACATACATACATACATACAGGTCAAAATCATAACCCTCCTTTTGCTTCGCCGTAGTCGGGTAAAAAAGGACTGTTTTTCTATAAAATGTGTAGCCCGGTGTGCTGGCCTATGTACCTATTTAAATTATGCAATATGAGTGCACAGATTATCTCTATCTCTATATATAAAATTCTCCTGTCACAATGTTCGTTTTCATACTCCTCCGAAACGGTTTGACCGATTCTCATGAAATTTTATGAGCATATTGAGTAGGTCTGAGAATCGGCCAACATCTATTTTCACACCCCTTAGCGATAAGGGTAGTCCATCCTTAACATATAAAAAAACAACGGGCAGACAACGTTTGCGGAGTCCGCTAGTTACTTAGTAAAAAAATACGTGTTCTTTGCTTAATAATAATGAAAAAATTATTAATTTTTATTTATATCTGATAAAAATTACAGTAAACTCCTAACTAACTAACTAAAAGGTTGTATCTCGGTCATTTTGTATCATCGAACGCACAGAGACGGAGTCTAGTAACAGTAACATTTCCGTAATTTTTGATAAGAACAAGGAAATAATCGAACTCAACCATAGTTGAACAGTCATCAATTCACCCGTTCTCAAAAAGTTTGACGTTTACAATATTACTCATATCGGACACATTCCGGCCCAGACCCAACCTACCCTTTTTTATCGTCAGGGAAATGCTATTACGCATACCCGCCAGCCGCGGGGGCAGCTGGGGGTTATGTGGAACTCCAGGCCTCAGAAAGAGAACCCGCCTACCCACTAAAAACCTGACGGTGCCCATCGGTGTCTTGTGAGTCGGGGGCGTGACAGATTTATCGTAGGCCGAGAGGCCACAGGCATTCACCGCAATTACCCGGACTCGGTCGACTCACTTTGCAGCGAGCCCCTACCAGTTGTGACGAGGGAGAAACTCGACCCCGTCGCAAAAACAACAGATGGCGCGCGGGAACACGCGCAACGCCGCGCCGTTTCGGGCCCCTTTTAGCGGGCGACAGACACCCCCGTGTCTGAAGCACGGGGCCCAGAAAGGGGCAAATGGAGAAGGAAATTCCTCCTCCGGTGCCCATGACGCCGGCGGCGGCTCATTGGGCCGTCAGCCGAAGCCTCTCGCTCCCTCTCCGCTGCTTCCTTCTGTGAGATGACAGTCTCACAGAAGGTGAGCACCGCCTGCCACGCTTCCTCGCAGGTCGCCATCCTTCGCACGATTGCTGCCAACGACAGGTCACCGCCCACAACGGCGACTCGCTCGCCATTGCGCTCCCTCGCCCAGGCCGGGCATGACGTGAAGGTGTAGACTCAACCTAACTTAACCCAACTCTGATCGATGCATCGGCAACTCAAACACAACAGCGTCGGCCGATCAGAAGTGTAAAATAACGTCAAAGGGATACTGGAAACTACGGGACTACCGTCGCGTTGGCGAGCAGGCATTAGATATCATTTTACTCATTCCACGTAGGTACAATATGATATTTTAATTGGTCATTACCGTAAGTATGTGTAAAAGATTATGTTTTTATTTTATTAATAAAGATTCTATATTCTTTACAAGTGATACTAATACTGATGTAAATTAAAGTTTCGTTCATCTTTCTCTGCTATTTTAACATGCTTTTGTAGATCGGGGTGTATGTATTGTTGTATGTATGTATGTAACGGAATCTTTGAGCACAACTTTCATCAACTGCCAGAAACGGATTAATATGAAACTTTACACACGCATCAAGTACCGATGACAATACAATAATTTGAAAAGAGTTTTCTATTATCCTTATTAACTAAAAAAAATATGCTTTTATTGCTAACTAAAAAAGAGAAAAAAAATCTGATACGAAGAATTTATATTACAGTAGAGTATAAAGCGTGGGGTGCCTTTAAACTATTATTTTCAAAAAGATATTCGAGTTAAAACTCGCTGTAAGTTCCTCACCAACTTATTTTTATGTAGCTACGAGTATCCGCTATTGCTTCTTGACCTACCGTCGGCAGTGACGCATCAGGTGCTCAAACTGACCGGAAGGACTGTTACTGGTGCGAAACGTCCTGTGTTAAAAGCACCTACATTTAAAGATATTGCTTGAAAATAACATCTACTGCAATCTAAATCTTTCAGGAAATTGGTCTCATCAGCCTATATACGTCCCACTGCTGGGCACAGGCCTCACCACAACTATGAGGTGGTCCGAGCCATACTCCACCACGCGGGCTCAGTGCGGATTGGTGGAGGGGTGTTTGTAAGGTAAGTGACCAACCTTAATGTCAGATGTTATTAAGCCGCCCGAGGGCCTCTGACTAGGCTTAACGACTAATATCTATCGATAGTAACCGGGACCAACAGCTTAACGTGCCTTCCGAAGCACGGAGATGCTTGTAAATAGACGTCACTGGTCAGAGTGGTCACCCATCCCAAACATGACCGCGCCTTAGGTTGCTTAACTTTGGGTATCACTACCAAAGCGCTGCAACCACTGCGCCACAAGCACCGAAATTGGAATTGGTTGGAATTGGTGCACAAGGAAATTGGTGCTTAAATCAAAAGCATGAATTGTCAAAAGCAGCTTCTTTTTGGTCAGCAGGAAAATAGAAAAAAATAAAAATGCTTTTATTTCGGATGAATTCCATGTGTTGTAAGTTACAATATTTACTTAAAACTATGTTAGTATCAGTTGATTTACAGAAAAGTGATTAAAATTAATTTTCGTGTCTGACGAGGTAAGGTAAGCGCGAGACCATTGTTGCATTAAAGCACTGTCTGCGCCCAGTAAAATCAATTTATTTTTGTAAATAGACTCACAAGTAGCCTAGGTAGTCTCGCCGCGACTTCAACTTTGTTTAACAACATTTCCCTTGAAGTCCGTCTATAAATTGATATTAACCTTACTTCAGCTAAAACTTTACAGTTTTTAAGACGTATCCTACCAATACAAAACTAGTCACTGATTCATCATTAATTAGGTATGCTTTCTAGACAAGTTTTGATCCCTATCTTTTTATATTTGGTGGTTAGTTAAAAATTAGATTTTTCTAGGTTTTTAGATTTTTCTAAAAATTAGATTTAGGTTGATATCTTTGCTTCTTCTAAAAAAAAAATTTACTTCGTTTATTAAATCAGTTATATTAAGCAACAAATAAAATAAAAAAAACACAATATAGTATAAAGCAAAGTAGCTTCAAGCGTCAAGTGTATTAAGTATGTTTAAATCTTTAAAACTACTCAACGGATTTTGAAGCAGTTTTTTTTTCTAATAGATGGAATAATGTAAGAGGAAGGTTTAGTATAATAACATGCTTAATATATTAGAGGACCAATTTCCATATAAATAGGGAGTAAGCACATTCTTTCAGGAATTAATGAAATGCTTTTGAATACAATTATGGTTTGCTTTGCTTAGCTAACAGTTATTTGTTTTATTTTTTTATCTTCTCGCTTAAGAGGTAGCTGTTTGTATTTCGGCTCGTTTACATAATTTAAACAAGTTGTGAAAACCTATAAACACTTCGATTTATATAAGCTCTGTAGCATAAGTGTAATTTATTTTGTGGTTGGTTATCCAATAAATAAAATAAAATAAAAAAAAATCTCTGAAGAGGTATCCGCATGTGTAGCTTAGTAAGCAGCACGTGAAGTGGGCCGATCTGATTGATGTGTTGTTCCGCCAGACAACGCCTGTCGTACTTTATTACCTCGCGATCTGATAGCTAAGACGATTTTCTATAGCCCACCGTAAAGTTACGTAGAGCTATGCTATAAATTATAAAGAGGTAAACATTATAATTAATGTTATATTACAATGAAGAATTGTTTGAGTTTGAGTTTATGACTTTATTTTTGTAGGGGGTAATCCCTAAAATTGAATCCGATTTGAATGAAGAAATAAATATTTATCCATGAGTACTGTAAGCTACAATTAATTTTGATAGGTTTTTAAAAAACTTTTAATTTGTGAAGATGCGGAGGCTGTTATTCTTAAATTTTCAGTAGGTAACTCACTATAGGTAAGGTGACTGCCTCGTTGGTGTAGTGGCGAATTTTCTGCCTCAAATTTTTTATTTTAAAATCCGAAATTTTAAAATCCGAAATGTCTGTCTAATTGTTTCTAAGAATTTCTGTCACAAATTACTCAGAAACAGCTCGGAGTCGGGAAGTTAACCATGTTCTACCCCCATGCCTCGGAAAGTATCTTAATCCGTTGGTCCTGCGCCTCTCCAGTCATGTCAGATTGCCGTCTCACTGAACTTTAAGAGTGGTGGAACAGTGAGTGCACTTGTGTATTGTGCTCTCACTAGTTCACTATAATATCTCCTGCACAGTTGGCTGATCTCTGTTGAGATTGGCCGCCGTGGTTGAAATCGGCTAGGAGACTGTTATTAATCAAAACATGTAAACTTAATAACCTGTACATTTTAGTTAAGATACTTACAATAAGGCCTACAGAAATAGCGTTCCTTTCAAAACAATTGGAAAGTCAAAGTCTACTCTGAAATTTTGATCCTAATTAAAATTCAGCCGGCGCTTAATACTTAATTAAGTAGTCTAGTCAACCAGATGTCGTGAGGTCGTTGTTAGGGGCCACTGATTTTGTAAGTCTAAACATTAAGCGTGAGGTATTTCAGTAATAAGACTAATAATAGGGACACATTATTTACGTCATTCAAATCGACCATCTGATACCTACTTTATCTGACGGCTCGATGAAGGGTCGGCTGTAACTACGAGTATTCTTCTCTTAGTTATATTACACGCCATGTACGATTTCTTAAAATA
Organism: Pyrausta despicata; assembly: GCA_963921415.1. Taxonomy (NCBI): domain Eukaryota; kingdom Metazoa; phylum Arthropoda; class Insecta; order Lepidoptera; family Crambidae; genus Pyrausta; species Pyrausta despicata. Next base: position 379,358 of record OY992850.1, on the reverse strand, counting down.
ACCATGTAATGGAACTCTGTAATTGGCTTAAGTGATTTATTTTATAGTATATAAGTGTCAACAAACTGTAAAAAAGCTGTAGAGTTTCATAATAAATAAAAATAAAATAAAAAATTTAGCTAAGAAAATTTCGTAAATTCATTTTCAGCATAACTTTAAAATTACCTACAGTTTCCGTGTGTTGCTCCAGCAAATATTAAATTATTAATTTAGATTTAATATTCAGAAGTTTGCCTTTGTTTTGCTAAGGAAAGTTCACTACATCGAAGACTGGTTAATTCTACATAACCTAAGGTTTTCTTTTATTTTCCAGACTACTAAAGAAATACTTAAACTTTTCTTAAAACAAGGTCAACTTTTCCAACCGCGTTGTCTACAAAAACTCAATAGATAGATAGATACACTTGAACAACACAAAACAAAAATTAGGTACAGACAAGTTTAACAAAGAAAGTTGTACAATTGTGGCGGTCTATCTTAATCTGTCTATAGCTCGGTCTGTACTCCTAGTATCGCAGCTAACGAGTAGATATTTACGGAGACACAAACCCATGATTGCCATCAGATCACTTCTTTTATCGCGCGGAAGTTTTAATTGGTTCAATCCCCGTTACTATGGCGTCACGACAAGTACGAGTACACAACGCGCCCGAACTTCAGCCAATTTTTCGAATCGGGCGACTTTTCAATTTCTTTGGCTTCCGACGATTATTATTTTTTAGCAGGCAATTAACGAAATTCGAACTTGGTTATAGACACTCGTAGTTCTGAAGATCAACTGTAAGTACTCGTAAGTGGCATAATTCGTAAGTTTACTTAGGTCCGAGTCATCACTTCCATGCCCTTTTCACAGGTTATTTGGGGTCGACGCGGTTTGTTTTACTCTTCTATACCATCCTGGCTTTCGTCACTGAAAGAAGTGGGTCCTTCCACACTGATATCTCTCTTCACACAGTCTATCCATTTCGGTGGTCGGTGAGTAAAAAACAAAATTTTTATTCTTTTCTTTCAGTTAAAAAAAAACTAACTGACGCACTGCATGACGGTGCACTTTATGACGTTTTCATAATTAATTTCATTTTCATTTATTTATTCAGTAAACAACATGCATTGTTTTTAAATTTACATAATAATTAAAATAACTTAAAACTAAAAATCTTCTACGCTATGCAGACACCTTTCCAATAGAAATTTCTTTAATTTAATTTTAAAAACGCTAAACCTAGTCTCTAATTTTAATTCCTTTGGCAGTCTGTTAAAAAGCGTTACAGCTCGATTGCGTGGACAATGTTTCACAACATTCAGGCAAGGTATGACATTTTGTTTCAGGTTTTTTCTCCGAGTTTTGTGCCTTTCATGCATTTCGGTTTCTGTCTCGTATCTATCCCTATGCTTAACCAGGTCAGTTAACAAAATATATAAATAGAGACTAGGAACCGTCATGATGTTGAGCTTCTTAAAATAGTCGACGCAAGATTCCCAAGGTTGAATACGAACCATGGAACGAATGGCCCTTTTCTGGATAACAGATGACTTTTCCATGTTGTATTCATAGCTGTAGCCCCAGAATTTTATACTTCTACGTAATCTTGATTCTACAAGTGCATGATAGACAGTCTTAAGATGCTCCCTCGACAGCTCCTCTCTTAAGCAACGTATGGCATAACAGGCTGAACTTACCTTTGACTCTATGTCTTTTAATTCAGGTTTCCAGTTTAGATAAGCGTCAATTATAACTCCCAAAAAAGTTACTTCAGTCTTCGGCTCGATATTATTGCCTGTTATATTGGCTTCCAAAGTGTCCTTATTACGCGCAGTTGTATTATATATACTTTTATATTTATTATATACTTTTTTTATAATATATGCCAATATTTATGTCAATAATAGGATGATTTTCACATGCCTACTACTATACCAAGCACCCCACGCTTTTTACTCTACTGTAATATAAATTCCGTGTACTCAGAAATTATTTTCTCCTTTTAAGTTAGCAATAAAAGCGTGTTTTTTTTATTTTTTTTAAACTGTTATTTTTATTTTTTTAGTTAATAAGGATAATGGAAAACTCTTATCAAATTATTGCATTGTCATCGGTACTTAATACGTGTGCAAAGTTTTAAATTAATCCGATTTCTGGAAGTTGGTGAAAGTTGAGCTTAAAAATTCCGTTACATACATTCATTTTAAAATTAAATCAAATTCATTTTAAAATAACGGCTGAGTAAGCAGAACAACCTAAAAATATGTCATCTTCAGTGTACCTTATTCATGAGCAGATAATAAATTTCATTCATTCATTCATTCATTCATACATACATACACCCCGATTTAATAAAAGCGTGTTAAAAACTAGTTTATCTACGGACATATCATTAGTGCTCTAAAATGCGTTCAGAAACCGTAGGAAATGACCAGCATTACTACAACCAATTTTACTATGAGAACTTTCTTATCTGTGGCAGTAGGTAAAATCTGTACTGTAATGTTATAACAGTATCAATTTCTGTATCGTTATGACTTTAAATTTGGAACAGCTGTCAAAACTGAAGTAGGTCTCTATTCTAGTATCCATTGATATTAAAGCAGTTATCGATATGAAACGTCAAATTCAGTATGTTTTTTAATCCAAATCGCACGACATATGATCACGAGTGACATGAGGATAGGGACTTCATTCGTTTGTCTATGATATAAAAAAAAATCGTCGTGACGGAGGATTGTAGCAATCACTAGTAGCAATGCAGGTCATTTCCCTACGACCTCTGAACCCATCTTAGAGTACTTATGATATGTGTGTAGATAAAGTAGTGTATGCAACTGTACATAATTAGGCCTTAAAAAACTCGTGTGATGCTATTATGAAACTCGCTGACGCTCGTTTCATAAAACCACACTCGTGTTTTAAGGCCCCTCATTATGTATCAGTTGCATAAACTACTATAATATGTGCAACCAGCCAACTTACTCGTTTTGAAATGCATCACAGTACGGTATTACAGTACGGAGTTTTCTGCCTTAAACGTATAGCAAACATTTAACTCTACGCATCTGTTCGCTAACGCGTGTGACTTCTGTTAATATTTTAATTAGATGGTTAAATTTTTATTATTTGTATGTATGTTAGTCTGTGAGGTATTTATAATATTGGCCTGTATTTTTTTTAATCTGTTGCCTGAAATAAAGGAATTATTATTATTATTATTAACGCAAAAAATCCTACCTACTTAATTTTATTGTCATCCAAACATATTGTAAGCATTACACAATCTCCCTCAATTAAATACACACTAAATAAATATTTCACAACAATCATCAGTCCCAAATCAAGCTACGAGGCTTGTGTTATGGGTACTAGAAAACGGATAAACATACTTACATACTTTTTTTTGTAAATAAATACATATTATACATAGAACACACCCAGACCTGTACAAACACACATGTTCATGCATACATATGATTGTACTGTGCGGGGATCGAACCCGCGACCCTTGGTTTTATAAGTCCGACATGTAGACCACTGCACCAAACGATCGTCAATTTATCTTATGAATCGATTACTCCTAACTCAATATCCTTCGAGATATCATCAGTTCGAGATTAAGATAACAAATCAAACTAAAATCTTCAAGCAAATGAGAAATCGCTAGTAAGCCTGTAACTTGTATGGTAATAAACAGGGCACAGAGTAATTGAACAATATTTCTGTTTGTAGAGGGTAAGAGTTCCTACCCTACTGGGTAGGAAGTATTATTAAAGACCTGTATTTAAAAAAAATACGTCCCGGTATTTGTATCATTGTATTTTCAAAAGAAAGTCATTGTAAATGCCTTGACAAAAGGTTCTTATTTAAGTATTTAAAACGTTGTAATCTCTGTCTGACTGATTTCAATAGAGATTAGATACGAAAATAGAAAATACTTTAAGTGCATAGGGCAAAAGTGTGAGCGCTATAAATATTATATCTTAAAGTTCGGGACGACGGCATTCCATTAACATTTGACGACCACTTTAGTATAATGGCTAAGAAGTTGACTATTAACCAAGAGGTGGTGGGTTTGATCCCCGCACTATACAAACATTTGTGTGCATGAACATGTCTGTTTATACTAGTGTGGGTGTTATATGTATTTATTAAAGTTGATTTGTAATACCACTATTGATTCTGATATCTGTTACACAAGTGCACTTATGGTACTTACCACAGAGTCAGATCAATGTATCTATGTGTTTGCTTTAAAAAAAACCGGCCAAGTGCGTGTCGACCTCGCATAAAGTAGGGTTCCGTAGTCAATTTTGGCACCGCGCTGTTTTGCATTTCTTGCATCATCATCATCTCCCTAGCCGTCAATGAACAATTTTAAACAAGAGTTTCCGTGTCTGTTTCTTTACGTGAGAGATTTGAAGTTTATGGGTCCAAGACTTTAGAAATTACAGGGGGACACACCGTGTAAACGACTTTGGCGGGCTATAACTAGCAAATGGTAAAGCTGATAAAAAGTGTTATACAAAAACCCTATTTTATTATCACGGGGGTGCACTCAAAAAAATAATTCATCCCCTCCCCCTTCACATGTATAGGGAGGTACCCTTAAAAAGGGGTAAATTCAATTTTTCGTATTTTTAAAAATGAGATCTTATGTGAAGTATCCTCGAACCAAGTTACATGCAAATCAGTCCATAAACGTAGAAGATATTCTGCTGTGACAGACTAGGACGGACTGAACGATCTTATAAGGGTTCCTTGTCGGACTACGAAACCCTAAAAAAATGAAGACTATGTCATATCTTTTTTTTGACTCAGCACAGGTTAACGGCTTAACAGTGTAACATGCTGATCACGCAATCAGAGCCTAACCAGCGTTTGACAAACAGGCGTGGCGGTTGTGTTTGCGCTGTGACGGCGGCGGTGTACGATAATCTGATATCGTGCGTAACGAACCAGCGCGACGCTCGCCGAATATTCAGATTCAGACTTAGTTTGCCGACTAGGCACACGGTCTAAATTAACTGGCTCCGAGGATCATACGCACGTGAGAGTGAAAGTGTGACAAAAAATTTATTGCGTTTAAAATTGAAATGGCGAATACTTGACTAAAATGTACAAAATTTTGTTATATTCGCATGCCACATTCTGCTACGTGTCAAGTTACCTTAGAGTATGAAAAAATAATATAAGTATAATAATAATAAAATATAATGCAACATCAGTCTGACACTGTGGAAAGAAGCTTAAGCACTTATTTTACGGATATCAGAATAAACAGTGGTATTACAAATAAACTTAAACAAATACATATAACACACATACCAGTACAAACAGACATGCTCATGCACACAAATGTATGTACAGTGCGGGGATCGAACCCTCGACCTCTTTGTTAATAGTCAACTTCTTACCCATCACACCAAAGTGGTCGTCAAAATAACATTTGTAATATTCTTATAAAAGTCCTAGCATTTTTTTAATCTTCAAGACAAGATCAAAAAAACAGTACCTACAACTGAGAACCTCATCTTTGCTTTGAAGTCAAAACCAACAAGACACAATAAGTGTCATCGACTTGTTTGATTAGTCTCGACTCTGACCCACAAAACTATTTGACTACTTAGCTATGATGATGTAAGAAACTTGGTCTCTAGAGTTTTACTCGGGATAAATTTGCCACAATATCGCCACAGTAAACATGCGTAGAACAATCAAGTCAATCCGGACTCATCGTGTTTGCTCATTTGCCAATAATGGGTTGATGGAAACACAATAAAAATTAGGTCAGCAACATTGTTTTTCTGTGAATCACTTGATTTATTAATTGCCCAAACGCTACAGTGATATGATAATTTGGAAAAATAAACTTGGTATGTGAAGAATTCAACAAAAACTCTTTGGCTCTATTAAGTATTTCCGCACAAGATAAATTATTTACGATGGAAATAATTTTGTGTAAATTGCAAAAAATGACGGATCCAATAATGAAAGCATAGCAACAATGATAAATTGCGCCCACTAGCAAATCCTGAAAGTAAATAACAGTCCTCCTGGCCGATTTCGACCCCGGCGGCCAATCACAACAGAGACCAGCCAACTACGCAGGAGATATTAAAGTGCACAAAGGTGAGCGCAATACACAGGTGCACTTACTGTTCCATCGCTCTCAAAGTTCGGTGAGACGGCAATCCGACATGACTGGAAAGAGATCAGGTGCAGGACCAACAGCTTAACGTGCGCACCGAGGCACAGGGGTGTCACACTACCAACTTCCCGACTCCGAGCTGTTTTTGAGAAATTCATGACAGAAAATCTCAGAAACAATTTTGGCTCGATCTAGGATTCGATCCCAGGATCTCTTGGAAGTGAGGCAGAAACTTTGCCACTACACCAATGAGGCAGTCGACCTGAAAAGTAACGAGTATTCCAAAAAACCTAAATAGAAACTCCTGTCTCACTTAATATATCTGCATTCGACGACCGTTTGGTGCAGTGGTCTACATGTCGGACTTTAAAACCAAGGGTCGCGGGTTCGATCCCCGCACAGTACAAGCATATGTGTGCATGAACATGTGTGTTTGTACTGGTCTGGGTGTTTTCTATGTATAATATGTATTTATTTACAAAAAAAAGTATTTAAGTATGTTTATCCGTTGTCTAGTACCCATAACACAAGCCTAGTAGCTTACTTTGGGACTAGAGAATTGGTGTGATTGTTGTGAAATATTTATTTATTATTTATTTATTTATTTATCCTCTTGAAGTCCAAGCCCAGTAACGAGTATTCCAAAAAACCTAAATAGAAAGTCCTGTCTCACTTAATATATCTGCATCCTCTTGAAGTCCAAGCCCACTGCCTACATCGTGCGTGTGTGTAAGGATATACGGATAGTTGCATGTGTTTGTTTGCTGAAACTGAAGGGTATCAACCTCAAGGCCGTAATATGTTGCCCGACTTGTCAAACAAAACGTAGCAACGTTGTCGTCTTCTAGTGCCTTTTGATGAACGACTGTATAGCTATTGAAAATCTTAAATACCTAAAATATGGAATTAAAATATATACATATATTTACTAGCTGACCCGGCAACCGTTGTTTTGCCATTTAATTTTTTTTATCACAGAGGTATGAAAAATAGATGTTGGCCTATTTTCAGACCTACTCAATATGCTCACAAAATTTCATGAGAATCGGTCAAGCCGTTTCGGAAAAGTATGGTAACGAAAACTGTGACACGAGAATTTTATATATTACTAGCTGTCCCGGCAAACGTTGTTATGCCATATAAATTATTGTCACTAAGGTGTATGAAAAATAGATGTTGGCCGATTCTCAGACCTACTCAATAAAATTTCATGAGAATCGATCAAGCCGTTTCGGAGGAGTATGGCAACGAAAACTGTGACACGCGAATTTTATATATTAGATGTACTGGTACACTGGTACCTATAAAGGGTATACTTCCACACCTTAACTTAAGATTTGGATAAATTTTGGTACACATACAAAGACGTCACCATTCTGTATGTGTATTAAATATCATCAAAATTTGTTCTGTAGTTTAGGCATGAAAGCGTAACAGACAGAAAGCCAATTGTCGTATTGTGGTCGCCACCCCGTATACAATATCAAAAATAAATTTACGGAATCATAAACTGACCTAAAAAAATTTGGACTTAATCATAAATATAATAATTTCTTCACACTCATAAAGAATCGGGTTTGAACTTCTTGTACTTTGCCTGAACTTAGTTCGAGTTTTAAAGGATTCTTTTGCATTGCATCTGTAAAACGGAAAACGTGAAAGTGGCGTAGATTTATCACGCAAAGTGTCCAAGGCGTCTGGATCGTTTTTGCGAACGGGGCTCGCGCACAGACGGTAAGACGGCAGGCAGACGGAATTAAGCTACTCAAAACTCTTACAATCCAAGAAATTATAACTCAAACGCTTTTTGTACTGCTCAATCTACAATTCAACTTTTTACTTATACTTTATAGGTGGGAATTGAGGACGTCGAAAGTTTTACTTCATCGGTTTGATTTTGACATCTGCAAAAGAATACCAAAAGTAGGTACTTTACCTCAAACATACCTATGTTTGAGGTAAAGTACCTAAAGGTATGTAAGAGGACATATTAGATTGCTAATTACTGGTTATGGGGTCTAATCGCGATATATTTTAATGAGTATTAGGTACCCACTGCTCGACGTTTCAGCTGGATTGCACACAGCCGTGGTCACGAGGGCACCACGGCTCGTGACCACCGTACTCATACTACGATACTCATTTAGACATATCGCGTTTATACCCGATAACCAGTAATGAGTGTTAAAATGCAACGCGAAAGTTTAAAATCATATATCAGATAGCTGTAATAAAATGTCAATTACTCAAGTTCTATACACATCTTTTGCTTGTGCAATTGAGCGTATATCGCGCGTAGGATAGTAAAATTCAATAAGTGTTTTATTATATTTATATCGAAACTGACAAAACAAATAAGATACCTACGGAACTGTCTGACTGAACTGATGTTCAGTCAGACAAAAATTATCTGCTACTTGAAATAAGTTTTTCGACCTCCCACCTAGCCCCCAGCTTGTCGCTCTCACGCGACTTCAACAACGATTTAAAACCAGTAAAAACACGACATAATATTTTCATGAAACATTTCTGTAGTAACTGTAGAATAATATTTCAACATTCTTACTCCCGCGATCTGGGCAAATAAAAGAAAGTAAGTAGCAAACATTTCAACTCGCAAGGTGAACGAACTATGCATAAACTTTAAAAGTATCGAAATAATTTGTTGTTTTAAGGCCGGTGCATACGTGACGAGCTTTTCCTCCGGACGGGACGTAACCGGGGCCGGCACTTGATATCCTATAACTGTATCTAGCTATTGTGAAAATTTCCCAATTGCTTAGGAGCAAAGGACAGTAAACATGTACCTAGCGCACGAAGCACCAACACCAACTAAATGCTTATCTGGAACGGGACTAGACGATGCCACACGTAACTTTAGGCTAAATATCGTCGCCGACGATATTTTCCCGTCCACGTTCCCGCCCCATCAGTGCACCCGTGTGCGTTTCTGAATAGGTACATTTTGTATGAAACCATGTTACCAAAAGTTCCGGTCCCGTCCGAATAAAAACCTGAGGCGAGTAGGTAACCAAAAGATAACACGGTTCTTCTTACTCACTTTCTTTTTTATTAAGAGTTCACAATAGCAACAAAACATAGAAGCACAGAATTCACAGGCACAGCGATAGTATGAGAGTCAAGGGGAGATGAAGAAGAATGAAGATTTAAATGCAATTAAGTTCGTGCGTTAGAAAGCCAGAGCGGCGGGTGCGCAGATGAGAGGTCCCGAGGCGACTAGTCGACGAACGAGATGGCTGCCAGCCGCGGTGACGTCAGGCGTTCTAGCAGGTTTGGGGACGCTTGTTAGACCTGACGACTTTTTCGCTCAACTATCGGGATGGAATTAGAAAGGTGAGTTGATTTAATTTTTATATTTGTTTTAGTTTCTATCTATTATATCTCTTTAAGTTTATTCTATTTAATTTATTTATTTATTGTTTACTATTTTATATTTTTCTTTTAGGGCACGCCACAAACTTGTCACGTTTGCAGCGACCTTTGCTTATTTTCTACCGGTGGAATTCAGTAGAATCTATAGCAGAAAACTGAAGTTCATAGAGGCACTGCTGGCTTATGAATTAAGTCCAACTTATCCTTAACATGGTGACCGTAACAAACTTAACAGGGTGTAAAGGGGCAAACATACATCTTCTGCCCCAAGTGTCAACCTCACCTGCCCGTGGTGCACCCTGCTGAACTACGGACGAGGCTCTGGCGACCGAACCGTCGGCGGTATAACCGACTTAACGCAGAGCCAAATATTTCTGGCCAGTGGCGGGCAGCAGCGTCACTGGTGCGAGGCTCTGTGCTGCGCTCACCAACCCACTTGCCCAGCGTGGTGAGTACGGGCATATACCCCCCAAGGATTGTGGACAAAAACCACGGCCCCTAGTTCGCGGCCGCCACTATTCTGGGTCCGGCAGCGGCCTCAGTCACGGCAGGGCTGGGGGTGCAAAGGAGACCGTGCGCTATGGCGCTTCTTGGGGGAGGCCTATGTCCAGCAGTGGACTATAACAGGCTGATATAATGAACCCTTGACAAAAGTAACAAAAATAACATTGTATTGTATCTATAACAAAACGATACGTCAACGTCGTAGTGTTTGTCGTCCACTCTGGGTCGCGGTCACTAGACACGAGTGTTGTCGGAAATACTTTTACGTTACTTCTTAATGTTACCAAAATACACAATCTCCACCATGGGCTACACGTATCTTAAAAAATAAATACTGTTAAAAACTTACAAAGTAAGTTATAATAAGATACAGTATAATATTCTATATACTATTTATAAAATACAGTATTATACTCGCTACTAGCTGTAAATTTGTGTATTTTATGCTACAGCTGCCTCAACAGTGTTCACAATCGAGGCGCAGACGCCTCTCAGTATTTATTATATTGCAACGAAAGGTTTTCGTTGACGCAGTTTAAATAAGAAAAACAACATTAGATCACGCTGTCATCTAATTCAATTAAGAAGTTGGGCAAACGCACAGTGTCCATGCCACATTCAAATTAAGGATATTAAAACATTTAACTAAAACATTAAATTAAAACGTGTAACGATTGTACTATATTCAATAAAAAAAACTCTTTGCTTGGCGAATGATCCTACATAAAAAGGGGAATTATAAATCTTACAACAGCCACGACTGACTATCTGGAAAAAGATTTTATGTTGCGGTCTTAAAATTCTTTATCCTCCAATATTTCGCCACAGTCGACTTTTCTGCCCGAGTGTGACGGCACATACGTTCACGAATCTCGCCTAATCCAGGGGATCAGCGTCGATGGCTATTTCAGTTTCAGTTGAAATATGCAAGCGTAGCGTCGAGTCGCACTGGGTGTCATAAATATTGACGGTGGATGAAAACTACACAAATGGTACGTACGTACGTACCTCACACCCTCACTCTACCATCAGTTAGGTCGTATTTATCCTTAAATAAAATAAAATAAAATACTTTTATTTCAGACAAAGTCCATAGAGCAATAATCACAAATACAATTTATACAATTTCCAATTACAATAGATTATAATTAAATTAAAATACATGAGATAAATTAAATTAAGATAATTACAACACTACAAAAAATGGACATGAAATTAATGTTAAATAATAAAATTAGTATTAATTAAGAAATTAGTATTAAAAAAAAATAGTAAAATTAGTATTAATTAAAATTAGTATTAATTAAATAAACAATGAATGAATGAATAACGCCCACTTTGGTGTAATGGTCAAGAAGTTGACTATTAACCAACACCAAGAAGTCGCGGGTTCGATCCCCGCACTGTACAAACATTTGTGTGCATGAACATGTCTGTTTGTACTGGTCTCGGTATTATACGTATTTATTTAGGTTTATTGGTAATATCACTCTTGATTCTGATATCTGCAACTAAAATTCTTAAGTTACTTACCACGGAGGCAGATCAATGTATGTGATGTTGTTGTATAATGAATAGATTGCCTAATTGGCTGGTGCGGTGATGCAGAGAGTGGCAGTTAATATGTGAGGGTGAAGTATCCTGGGCCCTAATTCCCCTAGTTCAATCGTAACAAAATTGGTATTCAATTGCCTTATTTTGACAGTTGAGTTTGAAATGACAAAAACGTGCAATATAATCGCAATTGTGTTACGATTGTATTAGCGGAAATCATGCGTTTTTGTAATTGCATGTTTCGTAAGTCTATGATTAAAGCTACACTTAAAGAAACTCGTTATTTTGCAACGACCTAACGATTTATCCTGCGATTTTAGTATCTTAACCATAAGCTCGTGGATTATGAAAATCTTAGAATACTTAAAGGTTTACAGGTCTACTACTGCTGTTTATAGTACGAAAAAATATCAAAATCTTCCTGATTAAAAAGCATCGTAATGCATAATGTAACAATGCTTAGCTTAACTCTTATCGAATCTATAATATTAAAATGAATCGCAAAATGTGTTAGTAAGCGCATAACTCAAGAACGTCTGGATCAATTTAGCCAATTCTTTTTTTATGATATTCCTTAGTAACCATCTACTTACTAAGGAATCTTATGAAAAAAATATTTAAAAACAACGGGCAGGACAACGTCTTCGGGGTCCGCTAGTATTAGTATAAAAACACATAACATTTACCGTGTGCCTCAGGTTACTACTGTTTATTTTTCCCTCGCTTCACCGTCACCCTCGCCTCTAATTCGTGACGCTTCGTGTTTACAACTCTAGCCTTACCGTAAGTGACAGTAATAGTCCTCCTGGCCGTTTTACACCACGGCGGCCAATTTTAACGGTGATCAGCCAACTACGCAGAAGATATTATAGTGCACAAGTGTGAGCGCAATACACAGGTGCACTCACTGTTCCATCACTCTCAAAGTTCGGTGAGACGGCAATCCGACATGACCGGAGAGAGATCAGGCGCAGGACCAACGGCTTAACGTGCTTTCCGAGGCACGGGAGTGTAATACTGCCAACTTCCCGACTCCGAGCACGGAGTGGCTGGTACGGATGACACGAATGGCTAGATTTAAAACTACAGAACCAGATTTCCAATGTAGGTCCTCAGGTATAGCGGGACAGCTCTAATCGCAGCGGAAGACGGCGCGTTTATCGTCCGATACGCCGCCAGGGATGTGCCACACTTATTTACGGGGCTAATGTGCTTGCAATGTTTCACTTGTTTTGCTCCCTGACCAGGCAGGATATTTTTAAGTAGGTAACCACAAGATAAATAGAAACTTCCTTACTACGAGGTAATCTTTCAGTTTGGTACCTATTACGTACGTACGTATTACAAGTAGAGTTCACAAAATTTTGGCCTCCATTGCTATTTTTCTAAAAAAATACCTTTGCTCATCTTCAAAAAGCTGTATCAAAAACATCGTTCGATCGTTCAGTTGTTTGAATATGATCAGGCAAAGTGTATTTGGATTGTGTCTAACCCACACGCAAAAAAATAGCGCAATAAAGATTGATGTCGAGATTGGAAATCATTAGAAACATGTTAGACAGTCATCATAAGAACATCTGCGGCTTTCACTTCCCCTAACATTTTTGTGATGTATTTTATCCACATGTTATTGTTTGCAAGACATGCTTTTTTGGATGACAATAAAGGAAGATTGAGTAGTCTCTTCGAAGAAACAGATCCTCACATTGAATGAAGGTAATAAATGAAAGCCTTTTCATACTTTTGCATCTTTGCTGCGAAATGAAAGGCTTGATTATGTAAGGATCTGGTTTGATATAATTGTTTTTACTGTGTAAATGAGTAAAATACGTGTAAGTTTTGGTATAAATAATAAATATAGCATTAAAAAAACCTTATTTGAACGAATAAAGATAACATGAAACTTATACAATAATGCAGTCATACGCAGAAAAAATGTAAGTATGCAATTGCAAGTGTATCTTTTGCTTTCTGTTTGTTAAGTAATTGCTAATGGCTAACCGCTGAAGTCAGCAGAACTTTTTAAAGTTACAAGTTATGAATTTTGTAGAATTATACTCGTAGTAGGAATAATGATCCATCCTTGGCCACATTGTTATTTATCATCAGGTGAGATCGTGGCCAAATATCTATCTAGCTACTTACAAAAAAAATCCACTGGTGTACATAAGTGATCCTTCTCAACCCCTTTATTTCATATCAACAGCAATCATTTTGGTGCCATCAATCACGGCGCGCCCGCCTGAGCACACAGCGATTGGCCCGCTGTAACTGATCGCGCGCATTTACATAATTTTTTACATAACAAAAAGAGGCCTAAAAGCATGAACACACACGCTATGCTGTAACGTTTTCCGTAGCAGGGGCGACTACGAGGCTACGGTAATCGTAGTCCGTAGCGAAGTAAGACGTGTGGCAAAGGGCTACGAGGCTATTGAAGTGGCTACGAGGTGGCCAAAAGTGCTACGGACTGGCTACAAAAGTTGCGACTACTGCAAAACACAAAGCAAAATATACCTACACAGAAAAGATTGATCAGATGGATAATTTGGTTATTAATTTCTTACTTAATAACTTGTCATACGGCTTACGAATATTCTCTGCCTTTACAAACAATTTTCGCTTCTAGTTGGTATTTGATAACTTATTTATTGCCGTGAGCATCATTGTTCATGTGTTATTCATATGTAACTCCTTTAACTGTGTTTTGGTGTCTCACATATCGCATTCTTAGTTTGCTTCACAAAAAGTTTCCTGTTTTATTTTCTTTTCGTTGTGCGTAAAATTCTCGTTTTATTTAACATAGCGTCACGCACCGCTGCCCGCTGGGTCAAACGGGGCATACTCTTTAAAATGGATGTCCACCGTTTCAAATTTACTTATTTCCGTCACTCAGGATTGCGAGTGAGTGCGATGGCAAGAGTCTAACCATCAGGGACTCTTCCAAAGTAGCCCCTAAGGAACGTCCATTCATAGACCATAACGAAAGGCTCGTTAGCTTTATTTAAAACAAGAACTCCATATTTTAAGTAAAGAAATATAGTAAATATTATGCATGTAAAACCGCATCTAATTTGTATGTAAATAGATGTATGACCAAAATGAATCTATGAAAAGATCTGTATCGAAATGTAGAGTTTCATTGAGGTAAACATAATATGGGTACCTGTTAGTAAATGAATACCGGCGGCGTTTATTTAAAAATAATGTACCCGCACTCAGTACCAAATCAACACAAACCGATACCAAAGATTGAAGCGAAATTAAAAATGCCCGTAGCGGCGTAAAATCTAAAGGCACTTTCACAATCATGTTAATTTGCCACAACGGCCGCAGATAGGGAAATCCGGGCCGGCCGCAAATTCGCCTCCTTTATTCTATTTCACTCTGAGCTAGTTAGTATAATGTGGGTTTAAAGCGCTTGCAAAGAATAGGTATTGAAGGTAACTAATGTTGTAAAAAAATCAAATAAATCTCAATGAAACATAATACGCAGTTTCGTATCGTGTGTCGTCATTGTAGTTTAATTTAAGGCACAAAATGGAACATTTCAACCTTATATACTCTTTTCGGGAAAAAAAGCATTAAGTTCGGACGCCACAAGGAAGAAGAAATATTAATAATAAATAACTTTACCTTTTTTCGAAATGTTATACAGCCAAATCCTTTATAACATTTTTAAAATTCCGATAAAATTGATGCTGTTAGCAATATAGTAACTAAATCCCAGTTTTCTAGTTTTATTTTGATTTCCCATCGTCATCGTCCCCAATAAAAGAATAACCTCTTACGTGAAAATCCAAACTACAATAAGGAGAATATTAAATAAAAATAAAAATCGTTAGCAAAAACTCACGTCGACGATGTGACCAGCTAACGACCAATTAAATGAAAGTCTCACAGCACTCGAAACACAAATGCACAAAAACAAAATGAAAAATAACTTTATCGAAGCAAATTTGAAGCGACATCCACTCGCTGTGAGGTCGTGAGAGAGAATAGGGTTCGGGACACCCACACCAGCCGTGAACCGTGCCTACGCACAAACTTTTTTTAAACTACCTACGAATTGTAGTATGCGCGTAGGCGGTTGTTATTCTCCTCGTGGGCGTACCGCAGCGTAGGCCAAAGGAAACATAGCATTTGCTTACTGCTACAAATTTCTTACATTAAATGTTATGTTGTTTCATTTTGCAGTTATTTTGAGGTAATTTCAAAGGTCAGTTGACCATTGTTAAATAAAGAAAGCGCGTGGTTGTTTCAAATATAATAATAGGTTTGCCAAGCCACAATTATTTTTGATTTGAAATCTTATAACATGGTAGGTATGGTTAACAAGTTTTGAAATAAAAAGTACTTTTAATTAATGAGCACTGTTTCCTTGGTTAGTACATACTTAATATAAGTAATACACGGATCACACTTCATCGTCGTTAACAATTTAGCAATCCGTATTGGCGTCATACTTGTATAATAAAGAAGAAATAATGTACACTAATCCAAATATTCAAAATTTTGATTAGTTTGGAGACGAAGAAAATTTTGATAAGATGTTATTAAGAAAGACGTAATATTTACTGAAAAAACAAAATTACTTTATAAGTTGAGAGCTAAATTTAGAATAAAGTTACTCCGCCATTCATGAAAATGTAGGCCAATATTATGAATGAAAACGTCCGTTAGATAATTACGTTCTATGAAAGCTGAACAAGTTTTCGAATGAAAACTTTCGAGATATCACCTAAAAAAACAGTAGTCAATGAAAAGCGTTGCTGATTCAGATTCTGTTTTTTCTGCCTCAGAAACTAAATATGTTAGAGTCTGCCCTATGTAACGCTTAATATAAAAACAAAAATACGATGATAAACTCTATCGAAACATCTAATATATAAAATTCTCGTGTCACAGTTTTCGTTGCCATACTCCTCCGAAACGGCTTGACCGATTCTCATGCAATTTTGTGAGCATATTGAGTAGGTCTGAGAATAGGCCAACATCTATTTTTCATACCTCTAAGTGATAAAAAAAAAATGGCAAAACAACGGTTGCCGGGTCAGCTAGTAATATATAAACTGATTTAGGTAGGCCACACGATACTAGAAAGTAAGTAGCCTAGCTATGCGTTTTGGTTTACGAACAAAATTTTATTATTTTAGGAGAAGTACCTATGTTCCAGTTAGTTGTATGTATTTCAGCCTCGTCCTGTACGAGTATTCCCTCGGGAACAGTCTTTAAAAGCTGCAGCCCGGCACTGGATCTAGGCAGTAAAATCATTTTTGCCAGGACTTCTGGACCATAGGGGTTTCTTTGGTCCTAGAGAAAACCAAATAACCAAGAGGAAATAATGCAATGCCTTAATAAAAAGCTGTTTGGAAATAAATAAATGATTCGTTGGTTCGTGTTGTTAGCATCAACATTATCTTGTTGAATACATGCTGCATGCATATACTTTGCTCCTACAAACCACTCAGGAGCAATAGCTATGCTACATGAGACAAATAATATTTCGACCGCGGCGGCCAATCTCAACAGAGATCAGCCAACTGCGCAGGATAATATTATAGTACACAAGTGCACTGTCTGTTCCATCACTCTGAATGATGTCGATCTCGAAGAGACAAATAATGGCATTCTCGAAAGAATCTGGATATACCTAGATTCAATGAGGCTAAACCATGAAATCTTAACTTTGGAGGGCTGCCTCAATAGATCAACGTTGGTCAAGTTGGCAAAGACAGTAAGTACGGGTTTTTTATTACGAATACGATTTTTTTAGGGCAGTAAATCACAATTTTTTGAACAATCTTATCAATTATTATAAATATTAAAATATTCAAAAACATTCTTAGATTTCTTTGTGTAGAACGAAACTTTGTTTTTAACACCCAAAGTGCAATCGTCTGATTGATAATAGCAATGACATGACACCTTATTGCAATGCCTGGATACTTCATGTAAATCGTTCTGTATAGTCCGGAAAATCATGTCAAAGTTGATTGTGACTATTATTGAATATGTGATTCGCGCGTGAATGAACTTAATAGTTTATTAAACATGTTCGTTCCTAGGAATGAGATTCGTGCATGTCCACCCGCGAGTGCGGCGTGCGCATGCTCACAAAGTACCACGTGGGGCTCCACGCGGTACACGCCGGCCACGCAACCGGCCAATACAGCGTGCACCGCAGCATCCTCGCGCCTAAGGAGAAGCATAGGTATATCTTAGTTGTTTCGAAAAATTGTGTTTGTATTATCCATATAAATTATGATCAAACTCCCCTGTTAATTAAATGTTCCTTTAACCGAAGGTTGTCTGGAAGAGATCGCTACAAGCGATAAGACCGCCTAAATTGTACATCTTTCTTTGTCAAATTTGTTTGTAATTTTTGTTGTACAATAAAGTGTTAATTAATCAATCAATCATCCTCCAGCTGACGCGGCGGACATAGATCTTGCTACAAGACCTAAACCCCTTCGTATAAGCCGCCGAAAGATTCAATCGTTGATTCAATCAGTTTTCTTTTCAGTCATCTACATCAAGCAGATCTAAACACAGGTTGTTTTCTGAGTGGTTATGTTATTCCATTTCACATATTTAACCATTGTGCCTAGGATGTCCTAGGCACAATTGTTAATTTTTAAGTTAAATCGATCAAAAATATCTTGTGGCTAGTTGCGACACGGCGGAGAGGTATCTTTGCTATTTCTTATTAGTACTTAGTTTTTTCTGTAGTCGCAAAACGTTTAATTTGTGACTTCATACACTTTGTCGTGCTTGTAAAAGCAAGGCGTAAAAAGGCTTTTTTTTAATTTAAAATTACTAGAATCTGTTTATTTCGAACTTTTTTTTGAAATTTGATTCTCATAAAGTAATAATTCAAGCAATTCAAGTTTTTGTACATAGGTAATATTATGTTCATTAAAATATTTGTACTGTAAGCAATTTCGTTCGTTAATTTATCTCTTAATCAATAATTCGTAAGTTCGCAGAATTATTCTTATCATCAAATTATTTTTGCGTGTGTGCAATTATAATATGTAATATTTCACGTTCAATATTGAATTTTTATCTATATACAGGGTGTAAAAAAAACCTTAACGAAGCCGTCAACCACGCGTTCAGTACATCAAACCAAATCGTATGAAAAAGAAATTTTAGCTGGGAAACAACTTTTATTTTTTGACATCAAAAAAAATAATTTAATTCTAACCCGCAATGTACAGAGCGCACGCGGAAAAGTCACCGCAGGGCGTGTTGCTTAACGCCGCCGCGACGCGGTTCGGTTCGAGTGTGCGCTGTTCATTGCGGAGTGTGCCATTTAGAGGCTTTTTATGAAAAAACCAGTGGAAATTTGTATCATGTTTCTTTGCAAAAAAGTTTAGTTATAACGGACAGAAGTCATTTCTGTAAAAATCATCAATTTTTTTTTCAACCTTCAACCATCAATATCTCAGTAACCGTTAACTTCCCAGGTATGGTGTAAAGGAAAAAAATGATCGTAACAATTGGTAGAATATGTGGTATTCGGCTTCGTTAAGGTTTTTTTTACACCCTGTATATAAAACAAAGACGGGTTTGTTACAACACTTATAACTCGAGATCTTCTGAACCAATTTTCATGGTTTTCAATCATTTTTTTCTGACATGTGTTTGAAGTACTTAATTATTTTTTTATTTTCATTCTTATTTTGTAGTCATCATCATTTATCATAATAAAATACTAATATATTAATATTATTTTGTATCATTGTATTACGTTTATCAAAGCCTAAATTAGTTCAGCTTAAAGGTAATACGACATTCATTGATGTTAGGCAGTACGAAGTTCGCCGGGTCAGCTAGTTAAGACATAAAGCAATCTGAAAACGTCAAAAATGTCTAGTAACTAAGAGGTATTTAATGCGTATCATACATAATTCATAGTCAAAAATGCCAAAGTCATTATAAAATGAGTGTGATTGTGTTATCTTGTAAGTATACGTGGGCCAAACTGAAAGTTTTGCGTAACTCATAAATAAAACAATTAATTTGTATAATATTATATTTACTGCTTTTCAAAGTATTCTCCGTTGCATTTTAAACACTTTTTCATCCGTTCAAACCATTTTTGGAAACACGAGGACCATTGGTCTGAGGGTATGTTTTCTACGTGCTGGTTGAACGCAATCACTGCCTCTTCTGGCCCCGTAAATGTCGAACCTCTCATTAAATCTTTGATTTTTGGGAAAATGAAGAAATCGCAAGGTGCTAGGTCTAGACTGTGTGCGGGATGGGTCACGAGCTCTATGTTTTCAGAAGCCAAAAATGACTTTGTTTTTTTCGCGGTGTGCGCCGAAACATTGTCGTGGTGCAACAAAATGCGACTTCTAGGTCGTTTTTCCCTTACTTTTTCTGAGACATTGGGTAAACACATTCAGCATTAACGGTTTTTTGTTGCTCAAGTGGGATCGTGCAGACAGGACCCGTCTTGGAGAAAAAAAACGCAATCATTTGTTTGCCCACGCTTCTCGTTTGCCTCAATTTTGTTGGTTTGCTCTCACCTTCAAACACCCACACAGAAGATTGTTGCTTTTTTTCTGGAGTATAACAATATATCCATGTTTCATCACCCGTTACGATGTCATACACAGCATTAGAATGTCCGTGATTGTACTTTAATAGCATTTCTTTACACCAATCCACACGATTCCGTTTTTGTTCTGGAGTGAGTTCGTGAGGAATCCATCGGCAACAAAGTTTCCTAACTTTTAAATGATCATGTAAAATTTTCTGAATTTGGCTCATACCAATCCCCAAATGTCCTCGAATCTCCTCATAAGTGATACGCCGAATTTATTCAATTAGTCGTCTGACTGTAGCCACATTTTCCTCCGTGATCGCAGTTGAGGGTCGACCTTCACGAATTTCATCATGGAGAGAAACACGGCCGCGATCAAATTCAGCATACCAACGCCTTACAGTGCTCAGATGTGGTGCTTCTCTCCCAAAAGCATTTTGAAGACGAGCAGCGCAATCTTGCGGAGAAAGCGAACTTTTAATATCATAAAAAATCATCGCCCTAAAATCTTTTCGTGTTAGTTCCATTTTTGCGACGGACAACGAACTTCAATTTGAGATAAAAAACAATTGACAAGTGACATCCCGCCAGAATTTATTTTCATTAACTAATGAGATTTCATGTTTTAAAAAAATATAACATTCGAAATTCAAACATTTACGGGTGGCCAGCTACGCAAAACTTTTAGTGTGAACTAGGTATAACCGTGAAAAACCGAACATATTGTCTGCAATTGATATTTATACCTAAAGCGTCGTAAGGAAAATAGAAAATAAATAACACAACATAATTATTAAACAATAAGTTCAACAGATATGATTAACAACTATGTCGCCGGAATATGAAATCTGAAAAAAAGGAATTTGAATGCGTTAAAAACTTTGTTGTGTCAGAAAACTTTTTGGTAGCGTGTTATGCGGTACCAAGTAAAAATTATAGTAATTACAAAGAGGACAGAAACTGGGTAACAAATAGCTCAGCGTTGTAACTAATCGGGACTCAGTACATGTATTCTGCAACAGACCACAAGACGTCTGGTTGTTGTAACGAAATCGAGGCGTGTTTATTAATAGCCTTCTCGAGAGACGAGGGATCCAATCAATTTGCGCTAGGGCGGGATAAATACTTCTTTACAGGGAAGGATTCAAACTACCGCTTGCGCTCTTGGCGGCTAAGCACCGGGCAGGAAAAACGCTTAAGCAAGGAAGGAGATTTTCTAGGCTAGGCTCACTTTTGATTTAAGAAAAAAATAGCAAACTGAACCTACGTAAAAAGTTACAACCTTAAACTTAACTATGTATTTAAACCAACCACAGTCAATTCCGAAGGAGGTTAAACTATGATTCAAAAACGACGTTATTGTCGACTATAGTTTCGGATATAGCTTATTCCTGTTATTATGCTATTATTATCTGACGACCACTTTGGTCAAGAAGTTGACTATTAACCAAGAGGTCGCGGGTTCGATCTCCGCTCTGTACAAACATTTGTGTGCATGAACATGTCTGTTTGTACTGTTCTGGGTGTTATATGTATTTATTTAAGTTTATTTGTAATACCACTGTTGGTTCTGATATCTGTAACACAAGTGCTTAAGCTACTTACCACGGAGTCAGATCAATGTATGTGATGTTGTTGTATATTTATTTATTTAATTGTTGCTACCAAACCAAATACGTACGGCTGTCCGTGCGCGCCCTCTCCGGAGTTTAGCCACAAATCTGATTTCCTTCGACATCGAGCCGAGCCAGCTGCAGAGCGGGGGGGGGGAGAGGGAGGGGGTAGTAACATGGAGCTTCCTTTATACTAGACTGAACTGGATTGTTTTTACAAAGTGTCTGAAGTGACATGTCCATATTGAAACCTTTTTATGTAAAACACGCATTTGGAAAACACCTTTTTTTATTAGGATTAGTTTTTATTTTTATTTTGATGGTACACAATGTGTAATAGTTATTCTAATAAATTTGACAGGAGTTAAAATAAAGATTATATTATATAATAATATATAATAATAATATTATTATATATAATATTATTATATTAATTATTATATAATTATTATAATATTGACATGACAATATTTAACTACTTTGAATTTAATTGACATTTAA
This sequence comes from Pyrausta despicata, assembly GCA_963921415.1. Taxonomy (NCBI): domain Eukaryota; kingdom Metazoa; phylum Arthropoda; class Insecta; order Lepidoptera; family Crambidae; genus Pyrausta; species Pyrausta despicata. The sequence goes on along the minus strand of OY992850.1, from coordinate 357,099 downwards.
CATTTAACTACAATTTATTTTGAATGCCAGTGTCTGGTAAATTTATAAGGGACTTTTCTTATTATTGACATCTGTATGTGTTACCACTATTTTTGCAAATTAAAGAAATTTTAAATTTGAATTTGTTTTGCTTTTTTTAATACATAAACATAGGAAAATATGTATGACGACCGCTTGGTACAGTGGTCCACAGGTCGGACTTCTAAATCCAAGGGTCGCGGGTTCGATCCCCGCACAGTACAAGCATACGTGTGCATGAACACGTGTGTTTGTACTGGTCTGGGTGTTTTCTATGTATAATATGTATTTATTTACAAAAAAAAGTATTTTAGTATATTTATCCGTTGTCTAGTACCCATAACACAAGCCTCGTAGCTTAATTTGGGACTAGAGAATTGGTGTGATTGTTGTGAAATATTTATATTTATTAAAAATAAAATAAAATAAATAGGAAAATATTTGTAATTTCTAAAAATATAAATATACCAATAGCGCTGAAAATCGGTGTCCTAGTATGCCTAGTATTCGTCTGCTAACCCAACGTTTACTGAGCGAAGACCTTTTTGGTTCAGTATGGTTCCCACTCTACTACATAATTACTCTTACTCTGAGTAGGTATGTTGTTGTATGGCAGTTATAATTTTATTTGATCTCAAATGTGCGAAATGAAATTGCATTTGATATGATATTACTGACGGATTTACGATGTCAATTCAACTAAAATAATAATAATAATAAAGTTTATTTGTACAAATTTTACATTTGGTATCTTAAAGTAGGTAGGTACAAGATATTGGCGACACAGTTATAGATACGGTTGAACGATAACGGCTGTACTAGTATTTTTTAAGAAACTGTATAACAGTCGTTAGCGCCCTCCACCGGCCTAAGAGGAATCAGGTAGGTTATAGCCATCTCTTAATATAATATTAATATCCCTAATAAATTATTTAGATAACAAGAAAGTTAGGTATTTAATAATAAGATTCTTGAATCAACATAAACTAAAAACTAAAAAGCTCTAGTTGATGGAATCAGACGTTACTCGTACTTTGCGGAAATCCATGACTGAAGCTGGCGTCGTTTAGTGGAAATTTAAAGCAAAATAATCTTCTTTTTCAGCTTTAAAAAGCTCCAACTTTCAAATCACTGTCTCAAACAGTCTACAATCTAGAAAGGAAATTTCCAACCGATAGGCTTCTACTTTGCGGGAGTTGAAAACAAATTAAATTCTTCCATCAAACTCCGAAACTAAGACCGGCTCGTTTTGGAGTGATAATATGAATTAAATAACTCTTGTTAGAAAATTATTAGGCTGGAAACACACTTCAATGCTAAGAATAAATTTGTTCTATAATTTTTATGGCGAAACCACATATATGTCATTATTATTTAAAATATAAGAGTTAAAAAAAAATAGTTTACCAAAGTAGCTTCAAAACAAAATTCAAGGTATTTTTATTGGAAAAATGTTTTTATGATCTTGATGAATTTATAACTGTAAATGTGTAATTGAATGAAGTTTGACAAATTAATTATTGACATTAGAATTATTATTGACATTCATAATCAACTTTATTGTAGTAATAATTCTTTTAAGCATTTTTAGTTTTTAGCGTTTTTATATTATTTTTTAGTTTAATTTTGATGTAATATTCCACACAAAGATATTGTCATGAATAAAGAATTGAATTGAATTGAATATAATTACCTGACTACCAAATGTATGGATTTTTTGCAAACCACTTACAACAGCCAGAGCAAATAAACAGGAATGCAAGGCACTTCTTCGTTACGATTTAATACCTACTGAGTTTGTAAAATTCTCAATATATACGGCTACACTTGTACTCTAGAGCGAATTTTTATATAATTTTTTTATTAAAAATTTCTCCCCAAGTTACAGATATTGGTTTACAGATATAGCACACACAGGGGGGCCCTGGCAAAATACCTGTAAAACTGAGGACGGTTTTTTTTCAGGCGTATAATTTTCATTAGTAATGTTGTAAGAAACAAAGTCATGATGATGATTACCAGTTAATCTGTGATTTGTATTTTTAGATAATGTTTATCTCACAGTTCTTATTTGTGCAACTCATGATCACATTTCATCACTAGCAACTGGGATTTACGACCGAAACAAAAGCTAATTTATCACAAAATATACCCTCGATTAACGTCCTGTGACTTTCTAAGACATTTAAAAATGCATCGTTTACCGAAATAAAAATGTTGCGACAGAGATTTACAAACTTTTTTAGTACCTGGTTTGGAGATATCCTTTTTTTAAGCAGAAAGAGCATTTTCACACCAATTTACACGTTATTTTCCACCATGTTCCAGAAGGCATCTTGTTTACAGCGTGTTTATAGCTACAACTATGCCCCAGCAGTTTTAGTAATTAGTCTGAGTTGCATGCGCGTCTTAAACGTGTATGTTATTAGCGTATGCAGATTGTAGCGGTATGAACGAATTTACACATAACACGGTATAACAAATCCAGTAGTATATACCGATCCGACAAAATAAGCAGCAATCCGTTTCCGTATATCGGATCTAGTATATTGATCCGTCTATCGTATCAGTAGTATGCTGTGCTGTGTGCATCTGTTAAACCTGATGCTGTAAATGCTATGAATACTCAAGTATTCATAGCATTAAGTAAGTGGATCCTGTAAATCGCACGTCACTTATGTGACAGCACTCTAAGACAGTTAAAGGCCAAATGATTTCTGAAACAATCAAGATTAAAAACGGCCATAAGGCAGACACCTTATGGCCTATGGCAATTTGGCTTAATAATGCTGTCATCCGTAACGTGAACCTATGTCGTCTAGTTTCTAATAGTCCTCCAGGCCAACTACGCAGGAGATATTATAGTGCACAAGTGTGAGCGCAATACACAGGTGCACTCACTGTTCCATCACTCTCAAAGTTCGGTGAGATGGCAATCCGACATGACCGGAGAGAGATCAGGCGCAGGACCAACGGCTTAACGTGCTTTCCGAGGCACGGGGGTGTAACACCGCCAACTTCCCGACTCCGAGCTGTTTTTGAGAAATTCATGACAGAAAATCTCAGAATCAATTTTGGCTCGACCTGGGATTCGAACCCTGGACCTCTTGGATGTAAGGCAGAAACTTTGCCACTACACCAACGAGGCAGTCACCGTCTAGTTTCTACCGTATCTTCGTTACTTGTTGTTTATATGTAGTGTGTGGAGGTTGTTCACCCCGGGCCATTAATTTCATTCAAGTCATTAAGCCCGCCGTAAAGCCACTCCAGCGCAAAGAGGAACAGCGGAAAATCACCGCTTCTTGTGTTCACCCATCAACAACTAGGGACGACCGTTGAAAAACAGCTAAATAGACAGAGATAAATAGAAAATATACTGAACAGATAATCAAAAGCTCAGCTTGTACGGTTAGTTATATTATTCTATGAATATCTGCTTTCAGTTGGCACTCCCTAGATCAAATGCTAAGTAAGAATTCTAAAGACGGACTGGTAGATAAAAGAAGTTTTTATTGCTTTCGTTGAATTTCTAAATCCATTCAAATGCTTTCAAAGTAAAATTTATTATGATCATATTTTACTTAGGTCTTCTGATTCTAAAAATCGAAATCCCTTTCAAGTCTTAATGACGAAATTCAGTTTAATAACACCCATAAAGCTTTTATTCTATCTCATCTGCAGTTTTTGGATCAAAGTAACGAACTTTTGCTAAGAGTCGTAATAATCTTATTATGCAAATAAAATTACATTTACCGCTCCCGCCATTTTGGTCATGGATATTCCGTGACTGAGGTCACAGATCAACATACGAGTATTAGTTAGTAAAATATATATAATTATATATATTATATAAATATATATAATATATATAATTTACAAACGTAAGATCTTAAAAGTTTACGATTAGACCGATGTTAATCAGTTGGTTTAAAAGTGAAAAACATCTCGGGGCTGTAAAATTTAAGTAGCTCTCTTTTCGGTCAGATCATGTCGCCGCTTAGAATTTGGATATTGGAGATCATGAAATTAGACTACCTATAGACTTAATAAAAAATACAAAATAATAATAATAAATAATTTATTTCGTTTTTGACGTGACAACGTCTTATAAATTGGTTTGCCGGGTGACACTTCAAGAAACTGCGTTACGCTCCGCTCACGTTCCGCGCTCACAATGAGAGCGAGTGAGAGGCACGCGTCCCTTCGACTCGGGCATGGTTAGCCCGCCTAAGAGCGAGTGAGACAGACATAAAAAGTGAAAGGCACGTGTCCCTTCCACTCGAGCACAGTTAACCCGCCTAAGAGCGAGAGAGACAGAGCGAGAGAGAGAGAGTGAGAGAGATAGGCATACACACCGGTTCATGTTATACGAATGAATATTCACATTAAAATTATTTTGCCACTCAAAGTCGTTGTCACGTAAAACTTTCGCCCGTATACCGACTTTACAGGCAACCAATTTTAACTTATACCTAATTACATAGTTGATTGATTGAAAATGCCTTAATTACTTCTCGTATAGTGTTTATTTGAAGTGTCAAATAAACACTTACTGTGTGGTTAGATAAGGTGTCTGCATTATTTTTGCTGAAAGGTTAGTAAGCCTGGTCATAAGAGTTATATATTTTTTTCAGGATTCCCTCAATATTTTTTTCCGTTACCTACGACCTACGAGTATATAATAAAAATAAATAAATGAATATTTTACACCAATTCTCTCAATTCAATGATATCACACCAATTCTCTAGTCCCAAATTAAGCTATGAGGCTTGTGTTATGGGTAGGTACTAGACAAAGCATAAACATATTTAAATACTTTTTAGTAAATAAACACATATATGACATAGGTAACACCCAGACCAGTACAAACACCCATGTTCATACACACGTATGCTTGTACTGACGGGGATCGAACCCGCGACCTTGGTTTTAGAAGTGCGACATGCCGACGACAGACCACTGCACCAATCGGTCGTCAAAGTATATTAAAATGTATGCAAGATCAATGTTTCGAAATATTTCGAAACAAATAAACTACTCGAAGCAACAAACGGAGCAATCTGTTCTCAGCCAACTGCGCCGCAGCCGGTAGTAAACTTTTATTGTCCTTCGGCACGACTTCATCTTGGACTCCCTCTGAGCAAGTCGCACTCTATATCCTGGTACTAAAGTACGATTTACTTCACCTTCTAGTTGTGTATGTATTTACCGAGCAGTCCGAATAGTTATCGAGTTAAAGCGGTATCGAGTTTCCAGTTTAAAGTCTACAAGTTATCTAACTAGCCTACTCGGAGTCTGATATGTTTGCGCCGATTCGTTCGACAGTGACAAACGCTTGTTGTTGTTTGTATTGAATTCCACTTTAAACTTTGAACAAACGTTTTGCAATCATAGTCACGATAATATATTGCAAAATGATATTAAAACTTGATGCGGAGTTCAATTGAAATGTTCGATGACGGCTGGGAAACTACAGATGTTGCATTATTCCACTGGACAGGTATCAATTATGAAAACCTATAATGTATTTTATTTTTATTTTATTAATTTTTAAGAAAGATACAGTTATAACATTACATAACAAAATTGATATTTAAAATAACACATACACCAATTAAGTTTTCTCGGCTTAAATAATAGAGTAAACCATTTTTTTTTGAAAATATTATAAATGTGAAACTGTAAAATTATAAAAAGATGATATAAAGGCAGAAAAACAACAGTTATTTTTTATTGCGGCAAGTTATGAATTTCTTTTTTAAACCTAACAAAAGTAGACGCAAAAATGTTTCACGTGTTTCAAATATATAAAATAATACAAATTGCAATTATGTCGTTTGTCTTACTAAGAAACATTAAAGTAAAAAGTTAACCTTGCGTAGAACTATTTAAATAACTTAGTACCTTAATAGGATGGAAAAAAGGGGTCAAAGGGGTATTGAAAAATAAGCAGGCGCAAGCAACTATGCGAAAGCAGGCCTGCTGTAATAATAGTGCTCCTGGCCGATTTCGACCACGGAGGCCAATCTCAACAGCGATCAGCCAACTGTGCAGGAGATATTATAGTACACAAGTGTAAGCGCAATACACAGGTGCACTAACTGTTTCATCACTCTCAAAGTTCGGTGAGACGGCAATCCGACATGGCCGGAGAAATTTCAGGCACAGGACCAAGGCACGGGGGTGTAACACCGCCAATTTCCCGACTCCGAGCTGTTTTTGAGAAATTCATGACAGAAAATCTCAGAAAAAATTTGGCTCGACTACCGAGAAAATTTGCCACTACACCAACGAGGCGTGATGTAAGTACCCATGAAGAGTGGGAGGTGGGTACCTATATTACGAATAAGTACTACTTTACAAACCCCACGTCAGCTGAAACCAGCGTAGCCAAGACAGGTGACTGATCGATGGATCCGCATAAATCTGCTATTTTTCACTCCCCACGTACCTAATGGGGAACTATAAAATGCCCGTTTCCTAAACTGCTACAAAGGAATATAAAGAGCGCAAATAACTAGGGAAACGATGTCTGCTTTTTGTGACGTTCACTAAGCGGCATAAAGAATACTGGCAACATATTTCGTGACAAAATGGCCCCGTTTTTCACAACTAATTCAGCCTTGTGACGTCGTTTATTAAAACGCTGGCGTACTCAAATTGCAAAAAATATATCTACCGATATTACGTGATTATTAAATATCATATTACAAAACATTTTGCTTTTTGGGAGTGATGGCGTTTTGGTCCAGATTCTCGAGACGAGAGGTAGTATGATGTTTCATTTCGCTTAATAACTTCCTTATTTAATACACGATTTAATAAGGGGATGACAAGCTTGATAAAGTACTTGTGATTTTCAGAGTAAACTAGGTCCAATCTAAATTTGATTCCAAACGTCGTATCCTACTTGGTCGTGTAAAGGTTCCTCAATCAATCATCTATTTACGAGCCTCATTCAATCCCAAAAGTCTCAATGCTTTCGAATTAGGGTGACGCAATAAAAAGATTCTATAGCCCCTGAAGCCTTTCAAGAGTAATAAAATAAAGGTTTTAATCTCAGGCAATTTCGATCCCGGCAAATATGTGCCCGCTCACATCATAACGTATACAGAAAAGATAGATTTTATAATTTTTTTGTTATTTGATATGGCAATGTCTATATAATTACTAACTTAAGGTTGGCTATACCGAATGAATGTGATATATTTGTCAAAGTTGGTATTTTAGTCTTTTTTGTCTATTCTAACTTGATTTGCTCTGGTAACAGTGTGTGAATTAATAAAAGATTTGTTGCAACCATTAATATCTAACATTTTATTTCGCAAACAACATTATTTTTGAAGACAACATTCAGACCTTGTGTAATAAGAAACGTGATCCTAGTTATTAAAGACCCGTTTGAATAGGATTTTCGATTTCGCTTATTAAATCTTTTGAGCCTATGTAAACCTTACTTACTTATAGTGTTTTAGTTAAATATTTATCTCAAAACTTGATTGACGTGAATAATAAATATAGTAAGTATGATAGATACGGTAGGCTTATAATTAGAGACGGAAAAGGTATCCCCAAAAACCTGATGGATTTACAGTGCTCACGTGTGTTGAACTTGGGCCTGATTGAAATGAAGCTTAGTAAGAATTTATATGATTATTATTAGTCCTCCTGGCCGATTTCGACCACGGCGGCCAATCTCAATAGAGATCAGCCAACTACGCAGGAGATATTAAAGTGCACAAGTGTGAGCGCAATACGCAGGTGCATTTACTGTTCCATCACTCTCAGAGTTCGGTGAGACGGCAATCCGACATTACCGGAGAGAGATCAGGCGCAGAACCAACGGCTTAACGTGCGCACCGAGGCACGGGGGTGTAACACCGCCAACTTCCCGACTCCAAGCTATTTTTGAGAAATTCAGGGCAGAAAATCTCAGAAACAATTTTGGCTCGACCTGGGATTCGAACCCAGGACCTCTCGGATGTAAGGCAGAAACTTTCACCAACGAGGCAGTCATTCAAGAATTTATATGGTTCTTATAAAATCAATGTATACTGTCACACTAAACGAAGGGTCACATAAACGCTTTTATTTATTCAATATAAGCATATAGGCTTATTTTTTAAAAACAATAACGTCCTGGGATAGCTAAACTTATGTCATTTCCCTAATATTAACGTAGTTTTAAACGACTTTGATCGGCTTCAATATACTTTCCGCGAAACTCCCAAACCAATCATTTGAAAGCCTTAATTGAACCCACAAGTTTGTTTCCGGACTAATTTGATCAGATCCCTTTGAGATGTTTCCGGATCCAATCCATTTGATCGGAGCTAACGTAGGATATTGTTATCAGAAACTTCGTCTATTAATATTTTTTGATTACTGCTAGTAAATAGAAAAATTACAATTGTCTCTTTAGAATTCATGACGTTAATGACATCCCGTATTAAGTACGAAGTTCGTAGGTCTACTACTAAATATGATCTACTAGCTTTTACCCGCGACTTCGTTCGCAAAAACTAACTGTGTTTAGAATGCGTTGTTTACCAGTAATACCAAATTTATCCAAATATAATTCAAATCTTTGGTCATTTAGGAGTGAAAGCGATCAGATTCCCCGGAAAGTAATTTTTCCCATGGGAATGCGTTGTTTTCCCGCGGTTAAAAGTAACTCATGTCCTTTTGTAAGTCTCAAACTGTCTCCTTACCAAATTTCATTTAAATCTGTTTAGGAGGTTAGGCTTAAAAGCGATCGGCCCACTTGAATTTTCCCATGAGAACGCGTCGAGTTCCCGCGGTAAAAATTAGCCTATATTCTTTCTCGGGTATCAAAACATCTGCATACCAAATTTCATGCAAATTAGTTCAGTAGTTTAGGCGTGATTGAGTAACAGACAGTCTAAAAAATTGCCACAAACCTCACACACATTTTATGGAATGGCTTTTGATCAACCTTTTTTAACAAGTTAGGGGCCAATTCCGCTAATAAATCGTAACAAAATCGTAATACGGTAGTTGACACCACCAATCGTTGACGTACTTTTTATCAACTGTCAAAACGCTTTTCTTCATAGAGTTTGTATGGGAATAACACACTTTGACGTCATCGCGTGCAATGCCGACTGAGTGACTAATTATCATTTGAATTCCAATTAAAAATCAAATAATACGAACTGCAGAAAAATATTAGTGTAAAGGCATCTGAAATTATGAATTATTTTAGAGAAAATCAGTTTTTGAATATTTCTTTCATAGTGGAAACAAAGTAGAAGTATAGGCGAAACGTCAAAATCGGGCAAATCAATTAAGATTGATTACGGGAAATAAAGCCCCTGATTGCAATGTTCACAACCATCCCAGGTTGTGAAATAAGCAATAAATAATAAAATTATGAATAGAAATTTGTACAATCTTACAACAACATAACAATTGGGATGATGACACCTATCTTAAATATTGTCAAGAACATGGTGTTTAAAAAACATAGCGCCTATGAAGTTAATACAACCAATATATTTCAAAAAAGCTGTAGAAACCAATTTTTAAACACACAAAACGCAATAAATATTCGGTCAATTGACTCCGATTTCTAACACATGACCGTGACGTCACAATCATTTATTACCATACGAAATCTATGGAGACAGACCGTTTTGACAGATAATAAAAAGTATGTCAACGATTGGTGGTGTCGTCTAGCCAATTGCCATTTCTGCTTTTTGCTTCTCGACTTCCAAGAGCCCACACTCTGTGCGCGTTGGATCTCCGCCTGTTGTTCCGCTTCTACTGTTTTGTCAGTCATCATGTCGAGTAGAATTTTAAACTTAAGGCGTAACATGTTATTGTCAGAGTTACTATCGCATTTATAATCTATACATATACATCTATACATATAATAAGACTGTAAAAGATCGATTTCTGTACATTGAAGATTTTTATGAAAAATTGTTACAGGGGGTCTTAATTACCGTAATAATAATAATAATAAATATTTTATTGTCACTTCACAAAATGGCCACTTACTATCTAATGTGAAAACATAAAATAAAAAATTAAAAACATGATGCAAGATGTAGCCAAGATAGTGAAGGCTGGCGCCTGAAATAAGCTTCGGAAAGAAGCCTGTGCTACTGGTCACCAGGCCACACCCTCGGACCCCACTATACATTGAAGTTACTAAATCTATGAATAAACAAGAAAAAAAAAAAACAAACAAAGTAAACTATTTAGCTTAAGACTATTTAAAGAAGATATGCAAAACAAAAAAAAAAGAAACAAAAATAAAAAAATAAAAATAAAAAAAAAGCATGAGAGTGATAGTTGTTACGTTGTGTGCATGTGAGTGAGAGTAAAGTGTACCTAGATGTAACGTGTGTGAATGCATGTGAGAGTGTGTTTCTGTGGTGAAGTGTACCTGTAAGTGACGTTATGTGTATGTGAGTGATAGTGTAAGCATGTGTATGAGTGAAATTGGAAATGATAAGTGTGCTTGGGTGGGCTTGAGATTAACTATAATGCGATGATTTATACTAATCCAGAGGACGAATGAACTTCTCAGTAGTATTATAATCTAGTGTTTTCAAGTATTCAATAACAGACAATTTGCATTTTGATTTGGTAAGATGTTATATTTGAATGAAGTAATTAATTTTATTATAAAGATAGGGACCCTGGTAACCAAAGAAATTTTGGGCCGTTGCTGTATGTACTAACGGTACGACGCAGATTTTATCCTTTCTACGCTTGTCCCTTACAAGTTCTGGGTTATATGGCTGTAGTGCATGCATTTGAAGCACAGTTCGCAGTATGAAAGTCTGCCGTACCGTGAGAAGCCCCCATTCCCTATACAGGTCGACCGTAGGATATCGATAAGGTAGTCCGGCTGCAACCTTAAGGAGGACGCGTTGCGCTCTCTCCGCAACCATCAGGTGAGTTTTAGCCGTACTACCCCAGACAACGACGCAGTATTCCAGAAGTGAGTGAGCCATTGCATAGTATACAGTTTTGATGACCGATCGAGCAGCAATGTGCCTAAGAGTTCTAAAAATATAAATAAGCTTTCGTAGTCTAGTGGCTTCTAATTCAAGGTGGGGCTTGAATGAAAGAGATCTGTCGAGAAGTACACCCAGGTATTTTATAGAATCGGTTCTCTGGATGACAGGACAGGAACATATAGGTAGTCCGGACAAGTCGCATTGGTGAGCAGTTATATTGAGGGTCAGTGGTGGGAGTACGTTGGCTCTCAGTGCAAAAGCAATGTGCCTACTCTTATGAGCATTCAGAGTGAGGGAATTACAATTAAGCCATCTCATGACCCTGTTAAATCCCTGCTGCGCAATATTGTAGGTGTCATTCCAGGTATCTCCTTGAAAGAAGATGGCAGTATCATCGGCAAATGTGAAAACCCTACCACTCGTGAACACCATATTACACAGGTCATTGATATAGATTAAAAATAAGGTGGGACCGAGTATGCTGCCTTGGGGCACTCCATGAGTGACCACAGCCTTCTCACTCAACCAATGATTAATTTTTACTACCTGAGTCCTGTTGGTTAAATAATCAGTAATAAGTTTGAGTGGTAGACCTCTAACGCCGAGCCATTCAAGTTTTTTTAGGAGACGAGGGATTGAAACTGTGTCGAATGCCTTGGCTAGGTCAAGAAACAGCACAAGGGATCTCTTGTTTCTATCCATGGCAGACACAATCGAATGAGTAAGGTCATTCACTGCGTCATTGGTGGATTTGCCCCTTCGAAAACCATATTGCGATGCTGACAGAAGGTCGCTAGTTTCGAGATAGTTTACTAGTCTTTTATTTATGATACGCTCGAGAATTTTGGAAAGAGTAGGTAACACCGAGATAGGTCTATAATTGTCTACAAGGTTCTTATCACCACTCTTATGTATAGGTTTGATTTGACCCAACTTAAATGCATGCGGAAAGACTCCGGTTTGAATAGACAGATTACAGATGTGTGCTAATGGAGCAGCTAGACGTTGAGAATATCTTTTAACGATAGTGCTAGAAATCATATCAACTCCAACAGCACAACTATCTTTTAGGTTACCGATCATCACAAGCACCTCACGTTCATCAGTAGGCGGTATTACAAAGGAACTGGCAGGGGATGTTTTCGGTTGAGCATTGCAACCGCATTTAGTGGGGTCACATGAGGAACATTTCCCAGCAAGGCTACTTCCAACATTCGCAAAAAAAGTGTTGACCTCATTTAAACTCACCACTGGATTATCGGTGGAGAGAAGGGATGGTGAGTGATCCATGGGTCGATAGGAGCCGCATATTTTTTTAATTGCATCCCACAGTTGTTTCTTATTGTTACCTGCTCTATTTATTTCATCAGCCTCATACTTCCTTTTAACCTTTTTCAAAATGGCAGAGCAAAAGTTGCGATATCGTTTGTAGGTGACTCGGAGAATTTCGTTATCAGGATTCTCTTTTGTTTTTTTATGCAATTTGTCTCTGTGTCTCATGCAACGTAATAAACCATCAGTTATCCAAGGTTTTGAAATGACTTTCCTTTTAGGAGTTTTAATTAAATTTGTATTAAGGTGTATAGCCGTGTTTAGAAGATCTATTAATATGTTGGTTGCCTGGTTGGCGTCAGTGGAATCAAGGATAGGCTGGAGATCTATAGCAGCCATGTATCTGTCTAAATTGTCATAATCAGTTCGGCGAATACAATGGCTACTGGGAGATCGTTTACATTTAAGAGAAAGACTAAGCGCTGTACAGTCATGATCAGTGATTGATGAGTCAAATACAAAACAACGAGCTTCAGACTTGGTCTTCGCAATGATGTGGTCTAAACAGGTAAACCCATGAGTAGGTTTATTGAAACCAGGTAACATAGCATGACTGGCCAACATCTGAAGATAGTCATGTGCCCTGTTGTCGATACTATCGGGGGATATATCAATGTTGACATCGCCACATAAAATAATGTTTTTAATATAAGACAACGAAGATAAATAAGTATCCAACGATTCAATGAAAGTGTCTGCATTACGGTGGGCAGGCGGCCGGTAGATACCGATAAGACAGAATTCGTTATCTATTTTAATCATCAGACTATTTGCGTCCTCTAAGGGCGGTTCCTCAACTGACACATTCAACAATTTACTATAGTAAATAACTACTCCCTCATTTTGTGTATAATTACGCGTTGTTGAAATATGTAAGTAACCGGATGGTTATTACATACCGGAAATGGATATTTCCGGTATGTAATTCGCTGATTGTAACCAACATTCAGACAAAACAATAATATCCCAGACAACCTCGGACCTTTGAAGGAAAGTAGTGAAGTTAGAAAGATTGTAGTTTATACTGCGTATATTTTGACATATAATATTTATTGTTCTGTTAGAACTTAGAGTATACTGTTTCGCATCGCAAATTTATTGTTGAAGAGAGTAATAATCTCGGAAAGACTAGTCGACGGCGGGTCATCTGTCATTGTACGTTTTTGGCGTTTTGTAATATTAAAATAATTTAAATCTTCCTGTGCGCCACTCGTTGACCTATTTAGCATAGTATCTGAGCTATAGTGGGTCGGGGTTTTCGCATTTAGGCAGCTTTGATCCTGAGGAGGTGAGCGTTGTATTTTCGGCATTTTATTTGTAGGCCTAAATGTTCCGACGGCAATCGATAGTGCAAGGTAGGCGGAGTCAAGTAGTACCGGCTCAAGATAGCGATAAGAATGACGTCACTAACGCTAATTGGTCAGCGGTTTGAGTGTTGGTGACACATGCAGTTAAACTCACGCGCAGCTCCCGTCCCCGTCGCACCTGGGGTTCACGCTAATTAGTTGTCGCGTAAGTAATTACACAATGCAACTAGGTGATTGATGTCGTCTCGATGTGCTATTTCGCTTACACATCGCTCGGGGAATCGTGAAGTCTACGAAGCTATGCGTTCCTGGTACTTCGTCGAATTTTTGTTGTATAATTTTTGCGTATTTAATAAATAAAAAATTAACACAGAGAACACGTCTTAACGCTTTCGCGGTCCGAGGGGAAGGGGGAAAGACGTAATAGAAGCCAAAACAACAATTTTTAAAAATTTTGTCTGTCTGTCTGTCTGTCTGTCTGTTTGTCCGGGCTAATCTCAGAATCTACTGGACCGATTTTGACGGGACTTTTTTTATTTGACTCAGTATCACCTGGAGAGTAAACTGGGATATAAATAATCACGCCGATGAACTTAGGGGGCAGGCAGGAAATTGAATCTCAGAATCTACTAAACCATCCTTGAGTTGCGTACGCTGCGAAAATGGTTCAAGATACCAAAAATATAAATATGAAAGAATTATTCCTCTTGAAATGATCTAAAAAACTGTCTGCGACAGTACATGTCTATGCCCAAAATTACAACTCCACGCGGACGAAGTCGCGGGCACAGCTAGTATTAAGTATGGATTAGGGTCTTGCCTATATGACCGACCTATCCTGCGCCAGGGTCAGTTAACAAGACAAGCCCCACCACCATGGTCTTGTCCTGAGTGTGAAGAAGATGGCTTCGTACCAACTAGATAGGTAGGCGGGTTCTCTCTCTGAGGCCTAGAGTCTGGATGCGTAACAGCATATTTTCCCTGACGTTTAAAAAAAAGTACCAACTAAATGAGTACCTAAAATTCAAGTCCACGTAAAACAAGACTCAAATGTCTAGCTTATACAATAATAATAGGATAGTAAGTAACTAAAAATAATCACCTCGGGCTGTAATCGTCTATGTAACAAAAGATAATTTAATTAAATTTGCTGAAATTTCGTTGTCGAGACAAACGCACGCATTTGATCATTTTTTTATTGTATACCGTAAGAAATTAAAGATGAAAAGTGTATATTTGAACTGTGGAGTATTGTCCTTCTTCTGATTGGGCCCGCGGGTCACAAACTACTATCTTCGTTTCCGCATCAAAGGAGGCCGCCCGCTCGGAAAAGGATCAGACAATGTGAAAAAACAAACACTTCAACACCTATCGGAAAACGCTTGGTTTTCTTACAGTTACATAGCATCTGTATTTTTTCATCGCTATTAATAAATAAATAAATAAATATTCCACAACAAACACACCAATTCTCTTGTCCCAAATTAAGCTACGAGGCTTGTGTTATGGGTACTAGACAACGGATAAACATACTTAAATACTTTTTTTTGTAAATAAATACATATTATACATAGAAAACACCCAGACCAGTACAAACACACATGTTCATGCACACTTATGCTTGTACTGTGCGGGGATCGAACCCGCGACCCTTGGTTTAGAAGTCCGACCTGTGGACCACTGCACCAAGCGGTCGGCTATTCATGTTAAAAGCTAAAAAAAACAACGTAGTCCGAACGAAGAGTTATGAGAAGAAGTGCGAGTAAAACATTTGACACAAAAAATAGGCGCGCTAAGCAGAGACGTGAAATCTAGATCTAAAGTTTTGATTTATTCTATAGGAAAGACAACACTTGTCTCCCACAATCAATTGCCATAGTGCCAAGATTAAACATAGTTAGTCACAGTGTCAGGTATCAAGCCATAAAATTATTTAATGCATTGCCAACTGAACTAAAGACGATCTATAATTTGTTCACATTTCGAGATAAGCTCAAGGCGTTCTTATTGATAAAACGTTTCTATTCGCTGGATGACTTCTTAAAAGATTGTAATTAGATATAAGTAAAAATAATAATTGTGTTAACTAGTAAACGTATTGACTTTTTGATATGACATGATAATATGGTAAATTTATAATTATGATTTCCAATACGATTTTATTATTGTTTATGGAATAAATGACTTTATGACTTTAATCATTGATGAAACATACGCTGGCTCAAAGCGTTAAAAAGCACTTACGAAATTCATTGACTCCATTAAGGTTCTCGGTAGCTCAGTGGTCAGAGCATTGGACCGGACTTCAAAAGGTCGGGGGTTCGAATCCTTCCCGATGACCGGAGCCGAAAATATTTTTTAAGTGTTGTCTTTTCGAAATTAAAAAATAGCGTTATGAACGCCAAAAATACTTAACAAATAAAATTATTCGATTGGCTTGGAAATTGTGTATTCAATTACAGTTCCCCGTAGTATTGGCTATTTATGTACAATTTAATTTCATGTTTTAGGTTAGTAGAGCCCTATGCACGTGTCATCGATCCTTCTGATTCCTCCTACTCTGCTCTAAAGCGGCGAGATCAAACGTATTAACATTCAAAGGGCGCCTCGAACCGGTTTGTTCCGCCCGTAACTGGATCGGGCTTGCGTTACCTTTTTCTTTATGACCAAGCTCAGTGCTTAGGTGGTTATCAAGTCGTCCCCTTCGCTGTACCGCGGCCTTTTTACTGTTATTTATAGGCTTCTGTGTTTTATTTATCCATTTTTTGCTAACTTTTTTTAAATAAGTAATATTTATTTTTTTGTCTCTTCGGTTTACGCGGACAGTAGACATTGCAATAAGACACTTTTCATGGATTATTTTGCGATTTATTTACATTTTTTTGTTTTAACCTGACGTTTCGGACCCTTTTCAACATCTGTGGTCACAGGTAGACAGAATCTAAATGAACAAAATGTAAATAAATCGCGAAATAAACCGTGAAAAGTGTCTCATTTCAAAATAATAACCATGTGGTATTTCTATTCAAATGCTCAAGATAGTTGAGAGTTATCTACTGATTGTGGTCCCAGCTTTGGCTCGTGCCTCGTTGAGGCTCTATTCACTAGAGTATTTTTTTTTATTTGATTTGATCAACCAATATTTTTTGATATAAAGTCTAACTACATGCGATGACCACTTTGGTGTAATGGTCAAGAAGTAGACTATTAACCAAGAGGTCGCGGGTTCCCCGCACTGTACAAACACTTGTGTGCATTAACATGCTTGTTTGTACTGGTCTGGGTGTGACATGTATTTATTTAAGTTTATTTGTAATACCAGTGTAACACAAGTGATTAAGCCACTTACCACGGAGTCAGATAAATATATGTGATTTATTATTTATTTATTTATGCTTAAAGTCGCAGTGTGTAAGTGGCCTGAGATAAAATAATTACCTTTTATTCAGGCAGGCCCATCACTCATCTCTTCTATTTTCAATACCGACTCTTTTAAGCTGAACTTGATTTTGCCTCCTCGTGTAAGCCACCAATTTATCAATAGCCGCATATTAAATACAAATCACGTCCTTATTCCAAGGGTGTAGAAACTATATTGCTTAACAGGATGTCCATCCAATTTATCTTTGTATCCTTGTGACTTTAGCTTCTATTTTGTGGGAGTTTTGTGCGACCGCAGAATACTTTACAGTAGGCTTACCGAATGAATTTTCCATGGGATACATATCTAAATCAGCAATTGAAAGCTAACTAACGTACATAATCGGGAGGTTTGAGATGCATTTAAGATTACTATTTTACGCAAAATAAAAAGCGTTCGCATCTGCCAATTAAGCTCTTTAATTTAATGGTTAATTATTACTTAGAAATTTCAAACACGCCCTAAGGTAACCTCATCTAATATGCACTTTCAGCATCAAGGATACCTTCTTTCTTTCCTTACCGAAGCAGAGGGAATCATTAAGTTAATAAAACGTAACTGTTATTTTTAATCTCACATTATCATTTTAAGATTTCTAATTTAATTTGTTTTCATAAATATTCATTTATTTTATTTGATCAGTTATTAATTGGTACTTTTTTTTGTGTTATTTTCAATTAATTTTGGTTTTAAAACTAATTTCGTATGCCTTTCAAGGCGCATAATGGAGTTTATTGCACCATGTTTTGCCAAATTAATGCACGCAGCGTATGATGATGAATATGTCGGAGCGTCGTTATTTTCGGTGGTATCGTCGGACATCGTGTGGGCGTATAGTTGAGATAATCGTGCAAAAAAACTCAGTGAACACAATCAAATCATAAGACGTCGAAATGAAGACTGTCCGTTCGTCCAAAATCCATTCCATTCTAGGCTTTGTCGTAGCACGAAGTTAGCCGAGTGACGACGGTGCTGCCACCTCTCGAGACACGTACTGCAGGTCGTTTTCCGTCCGTACTAATGACCGTTTCCGACAAATAAATGATTTGTGTTTGTACTTTTAATGAAATCAAGTTTGGGCGTCTAACAAAAATTACAGTCAATGTGATGTGAACGATCCCACTGCCTTTTGCTGCACTTGTGCACCAATTTTGCGGTGAGAATTGTGTCCTGATTTGCAGCCCACTGGAGATTACGGAAATCGCAAAAAACAAATCGTCTGCGTGTCTTTAGGAGTCAATTGAATGTAAAATGTAATCAGGGCGGATAAATGGTATTATAGATGTTCGTGTCGTTTTCACACTTTATTGAAAAACTGGTTTTTCTGAATGGGTCACGTCGAATTTTTTTTTTTTGCTGGAGTTCTTGTCTTTGTTTCCATAGCTTTGTGATAGTTAAAGGTGTTTAGTCACTTCATAAACTGAATGCCAGTAGGTGTGAAATAATAATTAGGATAATTTTCAACTCCCGACCAAGATAGAAAGATAAATAGATAGATTAAAACTTTATTGTACAACACAAAACAAAAATTAAAGACAAGTTTAACAAAAATTTACAATTTAGGCGGTCTTATCGCTTGTAGCGATCTCTTCTAGACAACCTTCGGCTAAAGGAACATTTATTTAACAGGAAGGGGGAATTTGAGCAAAATATATATATATGGATAATACAAAAAAACAATTTTTCGAAACAACTAAGATATAAGAGTATATGACTAAACTTTAATACACCTACTTAAACTCATAAATACATACAACATATGTTATATTACAATATTCAATATTCAATTATAGCCCATGATCATAAATGTTTACACTTGTTTATTCCAAATTGGTGCAGCTGTGATCCTATAGATATAGTAGATTGTCAAACATATTTAGGCCTTCAAATTGATAGTAAATTTAACTGGTTCTACCACGTGGAACATGTTTGTAAGAAATTAAGACAATTTTTGGCAAATATTATAATACTGTTACGTTCTAGGGGTGTGGGATCTAGATTGAAATGCACTTCTAAACCGATGAAGTAGAGTAGGATTTATTGTACACACTTTACGTTACAACACTTAGTACACAAACACTTATATCGCACTCCAAAATCTTGTTGTCGCAGTTTTCGCTTCGATGTTTACTCGTCGCTTTCCCAAATTAAACTCAAACTCGGACGCATTCCCGGGCTCCTTATATACCGGCCGTCAAGGACTCCCGAATATTCGGTAGGTACCTACTACCCAGTACGAGACTGTTCGGGATCCTTCCAAATGCCGTCTTGCCTAGCCTATACCTTTCTCGAATGTTCGGCATCATAGTGCTATCCCTGTCTTGTGCTGTCTCTGTCACACCTTTCTGGAATGTTCTCAGTATAGCTGTCTCTCTCTAATCGTGCTATCTCTTTCACTCCTACTAAAAATTACGTCATATACTGAAGTGGGCTTCAAAGGCCCATAAGGGGTCCTGAAAACGCCTGAAAACGGGTTTTCAGGTTATGGCGTCATCTGATAGAGGGTGGCCTGAAACGGACTGAAAACATGTTTCAGGCGCCTGAAAACAACGGCAACTTGGGTGAAATTTCGATAAACTATTATGTGTTAGAGCACTCTCCGAAACGGCCTGAAATGGTATTTCAGCCTGCTGAAAACGCCTCCAAGGCACGGAAAAACACGATCAAAGTTTTAGCACTAGCCCACCGGCGTAACAATACTAAAAAACAGTTTCCGTTTTAAAGTTAAGTTATTGCTATATAATTCATTAGCTGAATCATATATACAATATGGTTTATGCAGCTACGGACGTACGTATAATACATATTTAGATAAAATGTATGACCTTCAAATTAGGATTTTAAAGAATATATTATACTTCATGCTTCGTTCTCGAGATTAGCATAATAGACACTTGTAGTAACGCGTAGCACTTGCAATTCCAAACACTATTTGAGAAACAACTTTTTTTTTTTTTTTTATGGTATCCCTATTTTATTTTCCTGTGTGCAACACTATGCCGGTCTGTCATTCGTGTTTTAGTGCGTCGCAATTCCGAACATTGCTCCCGGAAAAATTAGGAAAGAAAGTGTATTTAACCAATAACATGCGTAAACGGAAGAACAATAGTGATGATTGTGATCGTATTCAACGAAAAATAAGAAAATTGGAGAGGAAATTGGACCGTAAACAACGCCGCCGACGCCGGCGCAGTTGTTCTGTTTTGGATTTATCTACGTCTCGTTCATCATCCTGCACACGTGTGAACAAACAAGGTACCTATTTATCCGTTATAAGATTTAGGAAGTCCAATTATAGTCATCCACAGATACCTTTTTACGTATTTTCGTAAAATTTTTTTTTATTTGGATTGAGGGTATAACGGTTTTCTACTAGTAGGTATTATGGTTTGACCATAATTAATTTTGTTGATTAACTAGTTAATTTCCTTGAAATAATGATATTGCGGGCAGTACTATAGGGACCGCCCTTTATCAAAAACAAGGAACTTGTGGAAACATTTATTTAATGTTTTTTAAAACATTCAAAAAGAAAACATACAGTTTGCGGACAGTACTTGCCTTGCATTGGGACTGTCCCTTACTATTTTATTATATTAAGGTTTGCGGGCAGTACATGTTAAATAACTAGGGACTGCCTCTTACCTACAATGCTAAATAACTAAATAGAGGAATACTTTGCGGACAATACATGTTTTTGTAACTAGGGATTGTCTCTTAGTAACTAGCTTAGAAGTTGTATGTTCTTTACAGACGATGACTGTGGTAGATGGTGGCAAGAGGATGAGGCTATTATAGACCCAACCTCTTCACCGACTCAAGAAAATAAGGAACCATTATGTTCAAATCCTGCCAGTTCTGATAATAATGTACACGTGACAACTATCCAATCTGTGGTCAATGTCCCAACAAATATTGAGAATCCTTCTACATCAACATCTATGGAACCTTCCACACTGGAGGATGCAATTGCTGTTGAAGACTGTTCTAACCTAGATAGTGAACTAATAGAGATACTGGGTATTGATCCAACCACAGACAAAAAATATGGAACAGATTTACACAAAGATCTATCAGTTAGACTTGAACATTGGGTAACATGTGGCCTGGATAAGGATAAAAAGAAGGAGTTAAAGGAAAGATATCTGACACCAAGCAATTGCAAATTGATAGATCCACCCATTTTAAATGCGGAAATGAAGGCTGCAATTTCCGACACTAATGTAAAGCGTGACAAGGCTATAGAAGGCAAACAAAAGATGCTGACGCTAGGTATCACTAGCCTAGGCGAAGCTATTACACTCTTGTTAGAGTCAAAAGATAAGAATACAACTTTACTAAAGTTGCTTATGGACTCAGTGCGGATAATTTGTGATTGTCAGCATGCAGATTCTATCACACGGAGAAACTTTGTTGCTGGTGGTCTTAAAAAAGAAATTAAGGAACAGCTGCAGAATTCCAGAATTGATAAATATATCTTTGGCGAGAACTTGGCTGAAACTTTGAAATCGGCAAAAGCGATTTCTAAAACTGGTACTGAACTGAAACCGCAAGCACCCAAGTGTTTGACAAAGAAACCAATGCCTTCTACTTCCACTTCATCGCGCAATTTAAACTGGCAGAATCCGGGTCCGAGCCGCAGGCCGACGGGCCCACAGAGGATGAAACAGCCTGCATCGACCCCGACGAGCAGTCGGCCCAGCAACTTCTCGAGGCCGTCGCAACATCCTCAACAGCGGCCAGCCTTCAACCGCCGCTAGAACCGGTAAAACCTGCTGGTAGGCTTAGTACATTTTATGAACAGTGGCAAATGATCACTGATGATCCTGTAATCTTGTCATATATTGAAGGTTACAAAATTCCCTTTTTAAGGCCCCCTGTTCAGCTTGCTCCTTTAACATTTAGGAATTATTCAGACCTTGAAAGATCTCATTACATAAATGAAATTAAAAAACTATTGAAAATGGGCGCAATATCAGAATGCTCAGCTCACCCGGACCAATATCTATCAAATATATTTTTGATTCCCAAGCCAAACGGTACAATGCGATTAATTTTAAATTTAAAATCATTAAACAAATTCATTGATACCAATCACTTTAAACTAGAAGATTTGAGGACAGTTCTTAAACTTATATCAAGAAATAACTTCTTATGCAAAATTGATTTAAAGGATGCTTACTTTTTAGTAAATTTACATAAAGACTTTCGGAAATACCTTAGATTTCAATTTGAAGGTATTTTATATGAATTTAATGTCTTACCGTTTGGTTTGAATACAGCTCCATATGTATTTACAAAAATCATGAAGCCAGTAGTCAAAGTTTTAAGAACCGCAGGGTATATGTCTACCATATACTTAGACGATTTATGTCTTATCGGCCAGGATTATACAACGTGCCTGGAAAATTTGCAAAACACTAAAAAACTCCTATGTCATTAGGGTTTATTATTAACGAGGAAAAGAGCAGTCAAGACCCATCTAAGTCTTGCAAATTTTTGGGCTACATTATAGATACAAAGAATTTCCAGGTCACTTTGCCACAGGAAAAGATTTTAAAAATTGAAGCACAATTATCAAAATTTTCAAACATAAAACAATGTAAAATTCGAACATTTGCAAGTTTTGTTGGTTTATTAGTTTCCGCCTGTCCAGCAGTAGAATATGGCTGGCTTTACACAAAACTATTTGAAAGGTGTAAATTTCTTAATTTAAAAAATTCAGAAGATTATGATAAAGTTATGTCGTTACCGAAATCAATTGATTCAGATATAAATTGGTGGAAACATTCTATTCGTAATGCTAGCTGCAAAATCAAAGATGACAAATATGACCTGGAAATTTTTTCGGATGCCTCAACAACGGGGTGGGGTATAGCATGTGGTAATCAAAGAGCTAACGGCCCATGGAGCAAAGAGGAACAAAAACAGCATATAAACTTTTTGGAAATTTTAGCGGCGTTTATTGGTTTAAAAATATTTGCCAAACATCTTTCAAATTGTCAAATACTTTTACGCGTTGATAATACCACTGCTATTTCGTACATTAACCGCATGGGAGGTATCCAGTTCCCACATTTAACAGCTGTGACTAAACAGCTTTGGCAATGGTGTGAAACGAAAAAATTATTTGTCTTTGCATCATATATTCGCTCTGCTGATAATTCTATCGCGGATAAAGAGTCACGACGGATACATCCGGACATTGAATGGCAACTTGCAGATTATGCATTTAATAAAATAGTTTCCAAGTTAGGTGCCCCAAATGTAGACTTATTCGCAAGTCGAATCAACCATAAGTGTCCTATTTATGTTTCATGGCATAGAGATCCAGATGCGTATTCTATTAATGCTTTTACTATAAGCTGGTCAAAATTTTATTTTTATGCATTTCCCCCATTTACTATGATTTTGAAATGTCTTAAGAAAATTATTACGGATGAAGCTAAAGGAATTATGGTTGTTCCACAGTGGCCTACACAGCCATGGTACCCACTTTTTAAAAAACTTCTAGTATCCAAGCCAATAATATTCCAAGCGGCAGATAACTTAATTATATCATCTGATTCCAGTCGCCCCATCCACACAATGATTACCCTGGTGGCAGGAGTATTGTCCGGGAAGCGATGAAAAGAAGAGGGATTCCACTCGCGTCAATGGATATAATATTGAATTCACTCTCAGAAAATTCGTATAAACAATATGAAGGGTGCTATAAAAAGTGGTTCGCTTATTGTAATCAGAATAAGCTGAATATTTACGAAGTGTCTATTCCAAATATAATTATGTTCTTAACAGTTTTGTATAACGAGGGTGCTCAGTATGGCACACTGAATTCTTACAGATCAGCATTAGCCCTAATCTTGAAAGAGAACATTTCTGAAAATGAATGTGTAAAAAGGTTTTTTAAAGGGGTTTTTCGCTCGAGACCACCTCGACCTAAATATAATGAAACGTGGGATACATCTTTGGTTCTTAATTTTATTAGTGTTTGGTATCCTAATGAAAGTTTAACTATATCGCAAATTTCAAAGAAATTAATCACCCTATTAGCCCTAGCCACAACACATAGAGTTCAAACCCTATCAAAAATTAAAGTTAGCAATATACAGGTTAATCAAACAGATATTAAGATTAAAATCTCAGATTTAATAAAGACTTCCAAACCTGGAAGCATTCAACCATTACTGACCCTCCCATTTTTTAATGAACGACCAGAGATTTGTCCCGCCAGAACCTTACTTAATTACATAGAAAAAACTAACAGTTACAGAAATAATAATGTATATCTTTTCTTAAGTCTAAAGAAACCATACAAATCTGTCAATACTCAGACGCTCTCGAGATGGATTAAGGATGTTTTAAGATTAAGTGGAATTGATACTTCCACGTTCACTGCGCATAGTACCCGACACGCAGCAACGTCGGCTGCTCAGAGGCTCGGCATTAATATTGACCGCATTAGGAAAACCGCGGGATGGAGTGCCGGTTCGCAAACTTTTGCTAGGTTTTATAACAGACCTGTTAATGATAATCAATCTGATGATTGTATTGCGAGAGTAATACTTAATGATTCCCTTAGTAATTAATAGGATGAGTAAAATTATGTTCCATAAGTTAATTATTAATAAAAAGTTTAATGGATATTGTCGTTAATTTCATATTTTACGGCTACCTATCTCTAAATTTCTACAAGTGTCTATTATGCTAATCTCGAGAACGAAGCATGAAGTATAATTAGAGATTAAACGAACTTACCTGGAAGTGAAGTTCTATCCTAATTATACGAAGGCTTCGTTCGAAGAGATTAGCAACCCTCCCTCCCCTTCGCTCGCGCTCTAACCCCTAGAGACGTAAAATATGAACGAATAAAGCTCTAAAATAAATGACAGACCGGCATAGTGTTGCACACAGGAAAATAAAATAGGGATACCATAAAAAAAAAAAAAAAAAAGTTGTTTCTCAAATAGTGTTTGGAATTGCAAGTGCTACGCGTTACTACAAGTGTCTATTATGCTAATCTCTTCGAACGAAGCCTTCGTATAATTAGGATAGAACTTCACTTCCAGGTAAGTTCGTTTAATCTCTAAGTATCAAATAAAATTAGATATCAATATAGCGACGATTATTTCGGTCTTTTTAATTATTGTGAAGTATTGCCCGTCCATAGTCAAGTAAAATTAATTTTGTTAAAAAAAACTTTTCTTCATAACTTTACATCAACAACCGCAAACTGTACACCCTGTATACACCCGATCGGTAGCTCGACGTCAGCTGAATTGCAACTCGCTCGAGCGCGTGAGTAATGAGTACGGTAGACGAACATCTAATTATATTGTTCCGCGACTCATTAATAAACTGCCTACGGATTTGAGAGATAATTTGACAAATAAAAACATTAAATGCAAACTCAAAACACATTTTCTAAATTCTCTTTTGGCCATTTAATTTTAATTTTAACATGTAAGCAAAACTGCACGTATTCGTCAAATTCTTCGTTGAACCAAAATACATATTTATATGATGAATTATAATATGAATACGAATGATGAGAAATTATAGATATAAGATAATTATTACGTAAACTTTAGCTTAGTGATGTTACAAACCTTAGTGGTTTTATACTAAGTTAACACCTACATGTCTTATGAGATTTTTTATTTGTTAATAAATGGAAAAAATACATACCTACATAACTAAATATATATAAATATGAACATATACATACAATAATTACATAATTATATACATGATGAGTAAACCAACACAATTTTACCAGTAATCACAGTATTTAACCTACACAATCTGAATAGAACCTACAATATTCACGTGCAAAGATACAATAAAGCAAAATCGGCAATATCAAAGGTAAAACCCTCTTATAAATTTTAAGTTGTAGAAGTGCATTAAAATATTTGAAAATAAGTACCTGTCGTCATGCGTTTCAGGCGAAACTTTTACGGCGATATGTAAACATAAAACTCTAAGAAATTACACGTGTAAGTATTAAGTCGTCAATACAAGTTTTCTCCGAGGCCGACATATTTGGAACGCGGAAACTCCATCGTGACGGAATCAACTTTTACGAGTCAATCCCGCGACTTTACGGCCGGTAAGCACTTTACTAAGAGATTAATGGAATTCGCTCTCTTTCAATATGTTTTAATATTTATCGCCTTTCACTCCAATGATAAGCTGACGGTATGAATAAGCCAGAAATTGAATGCAGAAAAACGATTAGGATATTATTTGTCATAGCACCTTCACATTTCGGAAGATTTACAAATAATATTTTAGCTTACCTATCACATTAAGATACGGTGGGTAAGGTGCCTGCTCGTGGTTTCATTTCGTACTAAAGTTTAACTAATGGAGGGCCTGGGATCAATCAATGTATGAAAGTTATTGACGTGACAACATCTTATAATTCGATGGAGCCGGCTGCACGCACCAAAAAACATGACGCATGCGGCGTTACCTCGCTCTGAGGCGTTCCATTCAAGGCTTGAATGCAAGCGAGAGCGCGGAACAAGCGACAAAGAGGCAACGTGACAAAGACGTTGTCCGTTCAACTATCGTCAGTAAACCGACTTTACAGACAGCCTATTTTTAACACGCTTTTATTAGCTTGACCTGTATGTAACTATGTATGTATGTAACGGAATCTTTGCACTTCATTTTCACCTACTTCTAGGAGTCTGATTAACATGGAAATTTGCACAGGGGTCAAGGACCGATGACAATGCAATAATTTGATAAGAGTTTTCGATTATCCTTATTAACTAAAAAAATAAAATTAATTTTAATATTGCTGAAATCGCCTTCTTACATTTTCCGCACGGCGCCATCTCTTTCACAAATATTACGAAAGTATCTAGTAGCGTTCGCTTAGATAGTTAGTTTCGATAGCAATCATTAGATGTCGCTGCTAATGCTATGCAGTTTTAACTGATGCAATTGATTTGCACTAGAAGCTCTGTATTTTGCCAATAGATGTCACTATTAACTAACACATTAAGTGTAGTAACTATTTAGTAATCTGTGATTAAGTACCAATGACAATGCAATAATTTGGAGATTTAACTAAAAAAAATAAAAAAATAATAGTTTGAAAAACCGGTCAAGTGCGAGTTGGACTCGCGCACCGAGGGTTCCGTACAAACCTGTAGATAAGGAGTAGTAACTTTGAAATTTTCAAAATTGTCAAAAATATTTTTTTATATGATGAAACTCAAAATTTACGGTTTTCGTAATTTTTCCTATATCTGTACTATAAGACGTGACTTCGTATTAAATTTCAAGATTCTAAGTTTACGGGAAGTACCCTGTAGGTTTTGATTCCCGTGCGAGTTTCGAAAATTTGCGGAAATTTGCGGCCTAAATGGCTGTATCTTTTGATTGCGTTGGCTTAGAAGGTTGATTTTTCTACAGCTTCCAGGGACAGTAGACCTAAGTATCGTATAGAAATTTCAGTTTGATACCTCCACGCGTTCCTGAGAAAAATGGTCTTGACAGACGGACGGACGGACGGACAGACGGACAACAAAGTGATCTTATAAGGGTTCCGTTTTTTTCTTTTGAGGTACGGAACCCTAAAAACTAAAAAAGTGATCTTATAAGGGTTCCGTTTTTTTCTTTTGAGGTACGGAACCCTAAAAACTAAAAAAACACGCTTTTATTGCTAACTAAAAAAGAGAAAATAATTTCTGAGTACACGGAATTTATATTACAGTAGAGTAAAAAGCGTGGGGTGCTTCGTATAGTAGTATGTGAAAATCATCCTATTATTGGCACGTATAAAAATATGAAAACGTCATAAAGTGCACCCCACGCTTTTTACTCTACTGTAATATAAATTCCGTGTACTCAGAAATTATTTTCTCTTTTTTAGTTAGCAATAAAAGCATGTTTTTTTTATATATAATATATTACAACATCACATACATTGATCTGACTCTGTGGTTAGTAGCATAAGCACTTGTACACAGAAATCAGAAACAACAGTGGTATTACAAATAAACTTAAATAAATACATATAACACCCAGACCAGTACAAACAGACATGTTCATGCACACAAATGTTTGTACAGTGCGTGGATCGAACCCGCGACTTCTTGGTTTAATAGTCAACTTCTTAACCATTTACACCAAAGCGGTCGTGAAGGTGGAGGAGATAGTACTTTCAAACGGTAATGACGTGTAATCCTAACTGTAGTACCTACTGTGATACATAACGTGTAGCGGAAATCCTCAAGTCATTCGCCATTCAACGATTATTGCGAGGAGTTTTATATCGGGACTAAAACGGCCGTAAGTGTTTCAAAGTTGCCGATATAAAACAGATAAGCCTTATTTTACGATGCAACAAGTTACAGTGTGTGCATTTGATCCGAAATGCGACCCGGAACCGAGTTTAATAGCACGATAAAACGAACCAAATTGCCCATAAAATATGACACCCCCTCCTTGTTGGGTCACCAGGGGGGCCTTATTTGGTTGTACCTAGTTATGATTAAGTATGTAACAAATTCTCGCACGAATTAGGGCGGGATGTCTTATTATGGAGATATAGCTTATTTAGGTACTTGGACTAGTTAAGCTCAGATATATCCTTAAAGCATCATAGGAGAAAGTATAGACGACATCACAGTAAACACTGCAGCACACACACACGTAACAAGACACACACACACACACACATACAACAACAAACACACACACAACAACAACACACACACACACACACACAACACATACTACACTTATGCACTCATAACAAGGGTAATTTTGCTACAAAAAGTGTAGTAAATGCATACCTAAATATAGATTGTAGCATTTATTTGATTTCAGATAATATCTCAGCTCTCATTTAAAGTGTTACTTGTAACAAAAACCAATACAAAGGTTCAGGTCTTCCTGGATTTCAAAACTTTACATTTTAATTACATGCTAAGTGCTCTTTATCACATTTGCACCCTAATAAACTTCAGACTTATTCAAACGCAACGCTTCAATTACATTTAGGTGTACTCATGGTTGTCACTTTACTATTTTACCAGACACTTTTATTACAACGTCACTTCATAATAATAATTATTTATTTCGTTTATAACGTATTCCTAATTACATAGTTGATTGGGGTCTCCATTTAAGTAAGTTATGCCTGTGTTTCGCTCTCTTATCTGGATACACATAACAACAATATAAACAGAAATTTAACAGAACAAAATCTGCAGTTACTCTTGTGGAGTAGACCGATAGCTCCACGAGAATAATCTACTAAAAGAAGGCTTAAATCTACATACAATTATCAATTCTAAGTGTGTTTGTGTGTGGGTGTGGGTGTGGGTGTGTGTGTGTGGGTGTGGGTGTGGGTGTGTGTGTGTGTATGTGTGTGGTGTGTTTATATAATAAGAGAATAAGTAAAGTTGAAAACAGGAGGGTCCATCAACTTTAATTTACGTTTAATATAAGTTGGTTTCCGAATTCTTAATAATACTGACAGGCTAATGAAGGTTGAAAATAAGTTTGTGAATATCGCACTCAGTCAAATAACATAATTTTATGTCTATACGCGAAGATGTAGAAAAAATATATCAAGATTTAAGTGAAAAAAATTCGTCATTTTTAAAAGCCAATACCATCCTGAACACCATTACATTATCATCATCACACATACATCCTGACATCCTGAAATAATTAAATTTCCGATTATGAAAACGGAATTGTTTAGAAAGAATTGTTACCCTATGGCCATAAGAATTTATAATAATTTACCAACTTTGATAACAGATTTCGACGACCGTTTGGTGCAGTGATCTACATGTCGGACTTTATAACCAAGGGTCGCGGGTTCGATTCCCGCACAGTACAAGCATATGTGTGCATGAACATGTGTGTTTGTACTGGTCTGGGTGTTTTCTATGTATAATATGTATTTATTTACAAAAAAAAAAGTATTTAAGTATGTTTATCCGTTGTCTAGTACCCATAACACAAGCCTCGTAGCTTAATTTGGGACTAGAGAATTGGTGTGATTGTTGTGAAATATTTATTTATTTATTATTAGATTTACCTTTAAATAAATTTTATAACATTTCAAATTTTAAGTAAAAAACAATAACTATAATAATGATAAACATAATTAATGAAATAGTAAATAAATACATTAATAATAACCAGCAAAAGTAAAAATATTTTTTTATAGTCTTACGAAATGTATAATAATATAATTTATAGTCTTATGAAGTGGCAACCCTAGCGTTAATTCATTAAGGACCCGAGTGATGGCGGCTAATCTCGCTCGCTGTTTTCAAAGCTAAGTAATTATTTCGATCCCGCCACTTACATCAACTTTAGTTACGTTTTGACCAAATTAACGCTTTTAATTAACATTATTTGCTTCCTTTTAAAATAATAATATTACCTAATGTGTAGTACCATTACTCAGTGAAATAATATTTAGTCTAAAACCCGAATTGAGAACTACAAATCAAATGGTTAATTTATTTTAGTAGAAAAAAATTTATGTTTTGTTTACAAAGTAAATGCTTCTCACGAATAATCAGAAAACCAAAAATCAAATGATGTCTATAAATAGCTGTTATATGCCGCCCGTTGTCTACCTCATATTTATATGTGGATATAATAATAATAGTCCTCCTGGCCGATTTCGACCACGGCGGCCAATCTTAACAAAGATCAGCCAACTATGCACCAGATATTATAGTGCACAAGTGTGAGCGCAATACACAGGTGCACTCACTGTTCTATCACTCTCAAAGTTCGGTGAGACGGCAATCCGACATGACCGGAGAGTGATCAATATGTATAAAATATGTCGATATGCATTGTGGACATAACTTTAAAAATGAATTAGTGTATTTTTTTGAAGTTATATTGAATCAGTTTTGGTTGAGGATAGTGGTGGAAATAGGACCATACAGAAAATACATTAGCCTATATCCGGTAGCCAGGTTCATACAATAAGGCGCCTTAACACGGTTTGCTGGGCTCAAAGCGCCGGCTAGTGCTGCGAGTATGCAAAATATCCTATGTGCAAGTTTCACGGCACTGTGGCTACCTTGATACAGAGGTGTCAAAGGAGCTAGCACGAGTGTAACATATTCAATGCCATTAGACACAGCGTTTTGACTTTGAAACACTGAAATCTTTACTTACCCTAGCGTTACCTGACCACAGAGACACTACGACGAGGTACTGCTACGAATTCGTAGTCGCCTACGGCGGACGGAGCGAATCGTAACCGACTACGTAACGAATACAATCATTTGTATCAAATACTAGCTGACCCGGCGAACTTCGTACCGCCTTAGCGTTGCAATGATTGAACAATGTCATCGAATGACATTGACATTAGTTACGCGCGTTTTTTAAAATATGCGAAATCAAATGTATATTTTTTAATATTTCTGAGAGATTTTCTTAATATTTTTTTCCGTAAGAACCTTCTCCTAATAATAACAAATACAACAAAAAAAGAATTAGTGAAATCGGTCCAGCCATTCACGCGTGATTCCGTGACTAAGGAAAACGGGTTTCATTTTTATATATATAGATATAGGATGCGGCCGTGGATTTGTAGAGTTAAAATATTTAATCGCACTTTGACCATTAAATAGAATATACTCACCTTGTATGAAAACTACTCGGGCTATATACCTACTCAATAGGACCATTGTTTAAGAACCTTGGCAACATATTGATGTAAGGTAGTTCAAAGGGAAAAATGGTTATCCTAACCTCAAAGATATGTGTTTTATATTCTTGAAACCTATTCACTCAGGTCTAACTGAAAAATCATAAATTCATAAGCCATTTCAAGAAGACTGAAAATAATGTCACAATTGTGGCAGCCGTAGCAGACTCTTCAACTGTTTTCAACAATTGCAAGGCAATTGCCGATTACATAATGTCGTTGCGTATCTTGATCACAATGAAAACCACAACTGGAGTAGAACTAATTTATTAGAAACTCACAATGATATAAGTCAATCTGAAAAATTCGCTCTCTAACGCGAATTAACACCGTACAGCGCCATCTAGTTTGATGAGATGGAACTAAATAAATGATTATGGCTAGAATTTACGGATTACTTATTATTTGTGTTTTTAAATGAAGACAAGCAAATGTTTTAATTTGGAAACGGACTTAATGCAGAATACATTTTCTATTAGTAAACATTAGGGAAATATTAAGAAAACAGACAATTTGAATATACTTATTTCGCACTAAACATCCTGCCCACCTTCCATCCTTTTCCTATCACACAAAGAAATCAGTTATATATTTAAAAAAAACGAATATGTATAAAACAAACAATAAGTACCTGCCCACCATGAAGATACATATTAATAACTTTGGTTAACAAGATACAAATTAAAACATGACAACAAATAGGAGCAATTTCAATTTTAACGGTGTGCAAGCCAACAACAACCTAATATTAAAAAAAATAACTAGATAGCGTGAACAGAGCTGGGAGCAAAGTGTCAATAAACAATAGCTAACAAACAACAACAAATAAACAAATCTTATTTTAAACTATTTATACTTTAAACAGCTTTTGGCAAAATACATAGTTTATTACAAGGTCGTTTCAAAACACCATTTTTAGTTTTAATAGTTACAACTCTTGTCAGATTATCTTTACCTGGATGTTTTTCAATAATTTTTCCTAACAACCATTTAGCTGGCGGAATGTTATGATCTATGACTAAAACTACATCATCAATATCGGGCTCAGCTCTTTTTGTAAACCATTTGTATCTATTATTTAGAGTCACTAAATATTCATTGGACCATTTTCGCCAAAAATCGTTAACAATTTTTTGAGTAAACTTCCATCTGTGAAGGCTAGTCAATGAAGATGTTGAATAGTCCAAATCTGGAATGGTAACCAACGGTTCTCCTACTAGAAAATGACCCGGCGTCAATGGCGTGGGATCATCCGGAATGTCGCTTAGAAATGATATCGGGCGAGAGTTTAAGCAGGCCTCCACTTGCGTCAGGACCGTCGCTAACTCCTCAAACGTAAGTGTTGCATCTCCAATTACTCTTTTCAGGTGTTTCTTTGTAGATCGGACGCCAGCCTCCCATACGCCTCCAAAATTTGGCGCATGTGGTGGTACAAAGTGCCACGTCGTCCCTTCATCGGTAAGTAAATGGGCGATTTCGTTCGGCAGCTGAGATTGGGCTTGGTTGAACATCTCTTTCAGTTCCTTATCAGCGCCGACGAAATTCGTCCCATTGTCGCTATACAAATCTTGGCAGCGGCCCCTTCTCGACACAAACCTCTTAAACGCAGCGATAAAACCCTTTGCTGTCAAATCTGACACCGCCTCCAAGTGAATTGCTCGGGTAGACATGCAAATAAAAAGGCATATATAGCCCTTAAAAGACTTTGATCCTCTTCCCGGAGAAAACCTTATGTTAATGTGGCCAGTAAAATCAACGCCTGATGACTTGAATGGCTTATCAGGTGTCAATCTCACTTTAGGGAGCTCGCCCATGAATTGGTTGTTGTTTTGGCGTGAGTATCGAATGCAAGTTATACATTCTCTATAACACTTTTTGGCCTTTTCTCTCGCTCGAATAATCCAATACTTGCTCCTGATGTAATTTAGCATGAGCTGCGGTCCTCCGTGAAGCGTCTTAATGTGAGCATCCAAAACTATCAACTTAGTGAGATGAGACTCACTAGGCATAATTATTGGGTGCTTCTTATCGAATCCCGCAGTAGCCTGGTTGATGCGACCACCTACTCTTAACAATCCGTTATCATCCAGAAACGGACTCAGAGTATGGAGCTTGCTCCTTTTCGTAACGCAACCGGCTTTGGACTTGATTTGGACAATATCAGCCTCGAAGTACATCTCTTGGGTTGCCTTTATACAGTGATTTAAAGTATCGTGCATTTCTTCAACAGTGATAATTTTATTTATCTTTCTAGTAGCCTTAGACTCTTTAAGCTTCAAAACTTTTCTACAGTAACTCAAAACCCTCAACATCTTTGAAAGATTAGAAAATCTGGTCCAAATGAAGTCTTCTGCCGATTGAACTAGGGTTGTAAGAGTTTTGATAGGCCTCTCTTCTTGGCTGGTGGTAAATTCCAGTTCAGTAGAATAAATGTGATTATCTCTTATACTCTTGGGACCATGCCACCACAGATGGTGCTCAACTAATTCGCCAACTGTCGTGCCTCTAGACGCGCAATCGGCCGGGTTTTGGTCTGTTGGGACATGGTTCCATTGGTCACTATCTAGGATATTGCGAATCTCTGAGACTCGGTTGCTAACGAACGTGTTCCAACGGCTCGGTTCACCTCGGAGCCAGGCTAAAACGACCGTTGAGTCTGACCAGGCAAACAATTTGTCTTTGGGAATCTTTAAAATTTGGGCCACCTCGAACACAAGCTTTGTACCAAGGAGTGCAGCACACAACTCCAGCCTTGGTATGGAGATTTCTTTTTCAATGGGTGCCACCTTTGTCTTAGCCGTCACGATATTCACATAAACATTCCCGTCGTTAGCTGTGGTCTTAATGTAAACAACTGCTGCATAAGCTGCCTGAGAAGCGTCGACAAAAACATGTAGTTCCACGGGATTACCTTTATTTAGATTAAGCCAACGAGGTATGCTTACTCTTTCCACGTTGTTTAAGTCATCTTTAAACTTAAGCCACTCATTCAACAGCTCTACAGGTAAATTTTGGTCCCATTCTAATCCGGATTTCCACAATCTTTGTATGTAAACCTTTGCAGTAATTAGAACAGGTGCGATCCAACCTATGGGGTCATAAAGTCTCGCAATATTTGACAACACCTTACGTTTAGTCATCGGCTCCTCACAATCTGGTAAGTTGTATATGTAGTGAAAATTGTCATGATTTTTATTCCAAGCGATACCTAAAACCTTGATTGTGTCGTTGATTTTGAACGTGTGTGACTCGTT
Source organism: Pyrausta despicata (assembly GCA_963921415.1). Taxonomy (NCBI): domain Eukaryota; kingdom Metazoa; phylum Arthropoda; class Insecta; order Lepidoptera; family Crambidae; genus Pyrausta; species Pyrausta despicata. The sequence goes on along the minus strand of OY992850.1, from coordinate 322,050 downwards.
TGAACTCTGTTTGTCCTCTTGAATGTAATTTAGCAAGTCTTGGCTATTACTACACCACTTCTGGAGTTCAAAACCACCGTTTTTCATCAGATTATTCATCTCATTGTAAATATTTATAGCATCAATTTCAGTCTCACAACCGGTTAACAAATCATCCATATAATAATCTTCTAGTGTTATTTTTGCAGCGACAGGATACTTGGCTTATTCGTCCTTTGCTAGTTGTTGGAGCGACTTCACTGCCAGATATGGTGCACACGAGGTTCCAAAGGTAAGTGTTAATAGCCGGTAATGTGCGATCGGTTCCTCGGGGTCCGAACGCCACAAGATCCTCTGAAAATCTGTATCATCATCACAAACTAAGACCTGCCTATACATCTGAACTATGTCAGCCACGATGCAAAATGGATGTGTTCTCCACCTCATCAGTACGTGACGCAAATTTTGTTGCAGTTTTGGTCCGACCATTAACGAGTCGTTCAAAGATACGTGGTTGACCCCTTTGCAGGACACGTCGTATACGACCCTAACTTTCGTTGTCTCCTTATCTTCGCGCACCACGGCGTGGTGTGGGAGGTAGACAGCGTAAGGGTTATCTATCTCAAGCGGATCTTGAATCTGCCCCATGTGCTTCTGTTTTAGATAGTCATCCAAAACCTTGGCGTATTCCACATGTAATACGGTTTGTTTTTTAAGTTTCTTCTCTAACAATTTGAATCTTTTCAATGCTATTTCCTTTGATCTTCCATAAATACATTTTGGATCTGACTCCCTAAACGGCAACCGTACTACATATCTCCCCTCACAATTTCTAGTAGTTGTTCTCTCATAAATTTCTTCACACCTTTTCTCTTCCTTGGTTAGTGCCTTTTTAATTAGATCTGGTTCTCTTTCAATTTCCCAAAACTGCTTTAAAACATCATCTTCTTTTATTCGCAGGTGGAGAGTTTTTATTTTAGGATTTGGTTCATCTGGTAGACCTACTCTGCCGGAAAGAATCCAGCCAAGCTGTGTGTTTTGCGCAACTGGACCGCCGGGCGACGGATGCTTCAGAAGGCCGCTCAATATCACTTGACTAAATGCCTCGACTCCTAAAAGAATGTCAATCTTTCCAGGAACGCCATAATCAGGATCTGCTAAAGGAAGACTTTCAAGATCTGGCCAATCAAAAATGGAAGTTTTACTCGATGGAAGAAATGAAGTTAAGGAAGATAAAACATACGCATCAACTGAAATAGAAAAATCAGGATTATGTAGTGACTCCAGTTCAAATTTTACAATGTTCCTTGTCTTAACTTTACCGTCACCTACACCTGTTACTAAGCCATCGACTGGAAAACGTTTTAAGCCTAAGGATTGGACAGTACTTTCACTAACAAACGAGGCTTCCGAGCCTTGGTCAATCAAGAGTCGCGCCGTTTGCGAGTATCCATTTGATTTGACCTTGGCTAGGGCCGTGGCTAATAACACCCTACCTTGCTTATCCTCTTTTACAAAATGAGCTACGACCTTCTTTTCGTAACATGGTGACTGCTGAACATTGCTGGATGGCTGTTCGCCGCTCGTACTCGAAGTTGGTGCCACCACGGGCACTTGGTTCTCACCCCTTTCGAGGTGCAGTAGACTATGGTGCCGTCGACCACATCGGCGACAGCACGTGGACTGGTGGCAGCTCTTAACGTTGTGGGTGGATGAGAAGCAATTGAAGCAAAGTCTCTTTGATTGTATAAACTCTAATCTCTCGTCAGGAGACTTGCTCGCAAATTGCTTACATTGATATAACAAATGTTGGTTAGAACAAAATACGCAGACTTTATTATTCTCTTTTTTTTCATCTTGTACAGTTGAGTGAAATGTCTTTGCACTAGTGCCTTGTTTGGTATTTGGATTGTAGTTGCTTATTGGTTTGGTATTTGGCTTAGTTCCGCTTATCATCTCTAAAGTTCTGAATCTCGTTTCCAAAAATTGCGCAAGTTGAGCCCACGTCGGAAAATCATCAGAGGCAGTACGACTTATCTCCGTCTCCCACAATCGTCGAGTTTCATAATCCAGCTTTGAAACAATCAAATAATTGATGATAACATCCCATGATTCGATGTTGACGCCTAAGTTTTTCAGCGATTTCAGACAAGCTGTCGTGGTGTCAAGCAGCTGTTTAATGGCCGACGAAGACTCATTACTGATAGATTTTTGAGAAAATAATCTTTTCAGAATTTCGTTCGAGTTGTACCGCTTATTATTGTACCGACGTGTTAGTTTGTCCCATGCTTCTTTGTAATTTGTCTCGGTGGTAGATAAACTTCTCAATAGATTTTCAGGTTCACCCTTTAAACTGCTTTTCAAGTAATGGAGCTTCTGCACTGCACTTAAGTTCGCGTTGTTATGTATAAGGGAGATAAACATATCTTGGAAACTTTGCCACTCTTCATAAACACCCGAAAATAATGGTAATTGAATTTGGGGTAGTTTCACTTCGACATTTCGAATTTCACAATTACTCGTACTTGCTTGTATAGGGCTTATCGCGCTGCTTAGTTGATTTATGCCAATCTTCATTTTTATCTTGCAGTCCGTGTACATGCTTTCGACGGAATTATACGTATCTTCGGAAAAATAGGGCATAACAGTGCGGGCTTCTTTGTTTACAGACCCTATTATTTCAAAATGATTACTGGTAAACTGTCTCCATAGTATTTCTAAATTCTCCAATCTTGTTTGGATGTATACCAAACTGAATCTATCTTTCGGTGTTTTTTTATAATTTTCGAAAGTCTTTTTGATTTGCTCTTTTAATTCGGTTTGTTGCAGCAGTAACGGCTCCATTTTGATAGTAACGGTGAAAAACTAACTGAATAATTTTCGTGATCAATTTTTTCTAAGTCTAGTATAGATCAATCTCGAAAAAATTTGAAGTCCCGATTTTGCTCAACACGCTAAGTCCAAACTCCATACAAAATCGAAGCGAAATTTTTCTAAGTTATTTTACAGCACGCAAATCGTCTAAGTCTTTTTAACACGCAAATCGTCTATGTTTCACACCGCGTAAATTTTTCTATGTCCGGCACAACACTTTGACACTTCACTTCACTTGATGTTCACTTTGCACTTAGTCACTGTACTCACGATTACTCCAAGTCCTTTAATCCCGGGTTTCGGCACCAGATGTCGTTGCGTATCTTGATCACAATGAAAACCACAACTGGAGTTGAACTAATTTATTAGAAACTCACAATGATATAAGTCAATCTGAAAAATTCGCTCTCTAACGCGAATTAACACCGTACAGCGCCATCTAGTTTGATGAGATGGAACTAAATAAATGATTATGGCTAGAATTTACGGATTACTTATTATTTGTGTTTTTAAATGAAGACAAGCAAATGTTTTAATATGGAAACGGACTTAATGCAGAATACATTTTCTATTAGTAAACATTAGGGAAATATTAAGAAAACAGACAATTTGAATATACTTATTTCGCACTAAACACATAATGAGTATTAAAGAACATAAGCAAACCTACAAAACAAAGTTTTTTTGAAGCTCTCAGGGAAAAACACAAAGTAATAAGTATTTAAGAAATGAAAGGTTATAAATTGAGAAGCAGCAACAAATACAGTCGTGTTAAAGTTCCTGATGTGGGTCTATCGTAATAAATTACTTTTTTGAACGAAAAATGCGGGATCCCTAATGCAATAAGTTTGCGAATGTTTGTGGTATCACAAGCGCATAACATACCGCAGTGTTTACTGTGACGTGCTGACTTTACCTCTAACTCACGACTTATTAAGAAAATACAAATACGCTTAAAAATTACAGAGTGATTAGCTTTACTGGCTTATCTTCTATTGTGATATAGAAGCCTGAAGTTTACAGCCGATAAAATTAACGCCGACAGCGGAACCTACTTGCCTCCATAAGAATCGCATTATGACCTTTATTTTAATATATACTACGCAGTTTTTATTTCGCATGAAAGCCACTTTCAAGGTCCAGTACAAGCCTTTGTTTTTTTTAACGACATAAATAGAGCATGTATCTTAGGGGCACCTAAGAAACGGAAAACAAATAAATTTGACTGTTACCGCAGCTGGAACGTCTCTGCTATTTTCGGGACTGCCTCGTTGGTGTAGTGGCAAAGTTTCTGCCTTGCACCCGAGAGGTCCTGGGTTCGAATCCCAGGTCGAGCCAAATTTGTTTCTGAGTTTTTCTGTCATGAATTTCTCAAAAACAGCTCGGAGTCGGGAAGTTGGCGGTGCTACACCCCCGTGCCTTTATTTTAAAATTGTCAAAAAATGTGTTATGAATTGTTATTATTATTTTTATTTTTTTATACAATATTGCTTTTACCTGACTTTAAAATGACATTGACAATTTAATTTTATGACATTATTATTGTAATTTTGACATTATTTGATTATTCAATTTAAACGGACCTATTTATTTATTGAATTGTTAAAATTACTATTAATATTTGCACGCCTGCATGCAGGCTGAATACAGCATCAACCTATTTTTAAGACCTGCAGTTTGTAACTTGCATATTTTTGAGTATTCTAGCAAATAAATGTTTGATTTGATTTGATTTGATTTCACCGAACTTTAAGAGTGATGGAACAGTGAGTGCACCTGTGTATTGCGCTCACACTTGTGCACTATAATATCTCCTGCGTAATTGACTGATCTCTGTTGAGATTGCCTGCCATGGTCGAAATCGGCCAGGAGGACTACTATTATATTTTCGCGGAGGCGCGCACGGACTGCTTTGCAATTTGCAACTATAATGCGCAAGCGCTGCGCTGCCATGCTACGCCGCGCATGCGACAGCCCCAGCACGATCCTAGGCGCGTTGATGGACCGCTGGGACTCCCCTGTGCTGGCACGCTGGATTACACTGCATGCAGTTAAGTAGTCCAGAGTGCCAGTCCTGCACTCCCCGAGGTTTTTTTTTCTGTTTTGTTACTAACACTAGTTTTTTAAATTACTGTATACTAACAATATAAGGATCTTGTCTGAAATAAATGCTATTATTATTATTCTTATTATATTAACTGAATTAGAATACAGTCAAATTGTGTTTAGCTTCACATTTGATTTTTATATCCTACAAGTAATACCAGCTATAACGATGCAGTTATTTCACTCACAACTTTTCGTAGCTACGAATTCGTAGCCGACTGCGAACAAAAACATCGAGAACGAGGTGTTCCGTCGTATCTGGCTACAAAATGAAACCGAAACTTGGTTTTGGGGTAAAAATTCTTTCCTTAATTTATTTTAAACTCTGTTACATGTCACCATAGAATTAATGGGTGGACTTAGTGGTAAAATTGTTTTTGTTTGTCAGTCTCAAGGGCAGAAAGATGGCAAAAAAATTAAAAGGAAATTCGTTAAGAATTCTAACCATACAATTTTTTTTATTTTTGATAGTTTAGTAAGCTTATTAACTCAAAAAACAAAATACACACATACTTATCTTTGGTATAACATACATCGCACTGTTTTACACAATGCCTAGAGTCCTAGCTAGTTATTCATATCAGTCTGATGCCACAACAAAGCCTGTGTAATCAAAGTTCCAAAGCAGTGTCTTGTGGTTGCCGAGTCCTTGGAATCCGAAGCCAATAGACAAACCACTGTTTGACTGGGCTATATTTAGGGCTGGTTAATGAGATTCCTGCAGGGTAAACAAATGCGGCTATACAAAGCCTTTCTGGCTGATTTTTTATCCTTCATTTATGTCATACATAATACAGGGTGTAAAAAAACCTTAACGAAGCCGTCAACCACGCGTTCAGAACATCAAACCATATCGTATGAAAAATAAATTTTGGCTGGGAAACAACTTTTATTTTTTGACATCAAAAAAATACAGGGTGAATACGAAATCGTGTAATTCCTTTAAACGACATGTTCAGCTGCTTATATAGAACGATTCTGCAAGGGTCATTTGCCCATCAGAAATCACAAGAATAAAAATCAATTTAAGATCGCAGTAGAGAAGATGAGTGCTTACTTAATCATATGATATCATTTAATGAGAAAAAAAGTAAAAAAAAAAACTACCTATCAAACTACATAATTCAAAATTATTCTCAATTTATTACGCGCAGTGGACGGTTACCTTTTCAATGACCTTGGCTTTCAATGCACTCGGGCGTTTGACAGGACGCGAGGTGCGGGCCGCGCGCGCAATGATTAAAACAGTCTTCAGATCTTTCTTTTTATGTGTAACTTATCGATACGACTAATGACTAGTTCCTCAGTTAAAAAAGCCACAAAAGACAAACAATACCATAAACTTGCTTGATTTCATTAATTTATCGTCAAGCTAGAGTCCCAAATTGTGTTTCGAAACAAAAAACTCATACTGAGAGGCAAGAAAGAACGTCTGTTTTAATGAAATGTGTAATTCCAGCTTGCTTAGTAAAACCAGTCCCTAGTCTAGTCACTGAGCACTACCTACCTGTGTTGTTTACACCACAATAAGACAAATGTGTGAGTAATGAACACGATCACTGTACTCCAATGTAAGTAAATCAATAGGGCATTTAAATAACACTTACCACCATAACACATGTTGTACACTTAACATAAATTAACCTAATTCGACACTTGCAACACACTATCACATCACACGACTCACATTCGTACATTTGGAAATAAAGACTCGCTCATAAATCGTTGCCATTGTTTGTCGTTAACTTGTGTCACTGATATTGTTAGTTTTAATTTCTCATTTTGTTCCTGAGTGAGGCACTACCCCTAAAGCGTTATTGTCGGATCTACCTGGCACTTCACTTGCACTCATCTGCAGACATGTGCGAGAGGGACGGATAGAGCCAAATGAAGCGTTGTTTAGGAGTAGGCTGTCTGCTCCCAATCCAAAATGAATACGCAAGCAAATTTAAATCTTATCTTTTTGCCAGACGGTTGATAGCTCGCCGATATTTGACTCACAAAACTAGGCGCTAATAACGAACATTTTTAGCCACTTTCGCACGTGTTCTTATGGCTCGGAGGATAACATTGGGGCTTTTGTCAGTTAATAACAATGGGTTCGAACTCACTGGAAACCTACTATTTCTTTTGTTTTATTTCAAGAAATAAGTAATAAAACAATGCTTTACTGAAAAATAAGAATACTTAGAAGATTTTTTTTTTGTACAAATGTTTGGTTTGGTAATTGATGTGTAAAAAATTCGAATGAAATTTAAAAAAGCAGTGAATTAGGTTTCATGATAGGTACCTTTCAACTCGATTGCGATAAGCGCAATTACGAATAGTCTCTTTGTTAATCTACAACCACGGGCTTCTCGACTTCTTAGTATTGTTTACATTGAATTCCAACTTTCCCTTCATACTTTTTACCGGCTTAGGACGGTCAAAATTGTCAATAAAAAAAATACAAACTATTACTCTTAGTATTTTCTACTGAATCTTATTTAGAAATAAGGCTTATCATAATTTAGCGTATTTAAAAAAACGATACACGGGCAGGATAATCAGCTAGGGTAAGGTCTTGGACTGGCTGGAAATGGTAGGGGTGCTGTCCCGATAAGTTCAATAACTTCCAAACGTAGCCCTGACTGACTCTAAACCTCCGTGCCGCCTCCCGTGTGCTTGCCATTGGATTTGCCATAAAAAATCGGCGTATGGCTCGATAAAGTGCCCTAGGGTACACAGGTGCACGGCCACGCGCTTGTGCATGGCCAGGGACGGTTAGTTGGCCGAAATCGAGAAGATTTTGAACCATTCTCAAAATTCGTCGAGCAGATGGCACTTGCGACTCTGGGTATCGAACCCGGAACCACTCCCTAGTCTCGCTCATATTTTGAGTGCGAGAGTACTCAAACACAAGTTCTGCGAGCTCCCGATTCGTGAGCGGCATCGCGATAAATTATGCAACCGATCGAAACAAGTGCAAAATTTGTTCTAACATTAGAGTACCTTCACATATCAAAAAAAACCCTATTGCATAGTCCATAAGGTCTTTTGCAAAAAGCCAGTCGGCAAATGTTTGGATAAATGGGTAAGAAACAACTGAAATCACTTTTATTGTAACAGATTCAGCTCGCGATAAAATAAGATCGAATGATTGAGCTCGTACACCACAGACCAGTTCCTAGTCATTGAGCACTACCTACCTGTGTTGTTTACACCAAATAAACTAATCGAAAAAAAAAACTTACATGTAGTTCCATGGAATATTCACTTACACAATCATCACCACACGTACACGTCCTTTTGTGACATACCTTATGAAGAGAAATTACACCACAAAGCACTAGGTATTGTCACAGTATTGCAATAACCTCTAAAACACACAAAATTTACGTCGACTGCGCAAGCGACGCGGGCTTCCGGGTGCAGTGCAATGGCAAACTACGACATGTTAATTAAAATTTCACTAATTGATAATCTCCATTAAACAAAATCTAAGAACGCGAGACGCAACGCGACCTTCCAATCTGCACTACTGCATTCTTCGTACTGAACTTTCACACTGATTATTACTAACAACAACAAACCAGTAACAATTTAAATTTAATTTGAGTTTATGCAAAAAAATAGCAAAACTAGCTCTTATTATCTTGACATAGGATAGTTATGGATGCTATGGCGGCGAAATGCCTTCATGATAGCACGTGTCGAGGCGGCTGCTTTGTACAAGAGTATTTTTTATTGCAAGGCAATAAAAGTGGTCTTTTATTGCCTTGCAATACTTAAAAGCCTGTGAGCAAGTGTTTGAAGAAATGAGTAAGATAAGAAACAACTGAAATCACTTTTATTGCCTTGCCATAATTTCGCCTAAAAAATACTCTTGCAAATACTCGTGCCGTCATAAAAGCATTTCGCCGCTAAAGCGTCCATAACTATCCTGTGTCAAGGGAATAAGAGTTAATTTTGCAATTTTTTGCATAAACTCAAATTGTTACTGGTTTGTTGTTGTTATTAATAATAAATGTGAAAGTTCAGTACGGTGAATGCATACAGTAGTGCAGATTAGAACGTCGCCGCGTCGCGTTACATCTCGCGTTTTGAGGTTTTGTTTAATGGAGATTATCAGTTAGTGAAATTTTAATTAACATGTCGTTGATGTCGTAGTTTGACATTGCACTGCACCCGGAAGCCCGCGTCGCTTGCGCAGTCGACCAAAATTTTGTGTGTTTTAGAGGTTGTTACAATACTGTAACAATACCTAGTTCATTATTGTTTAGCTAGTGCTGTGTGGTGTATTTTCTTATCATAAGGTATGTCACAAAAGGACGTGCACGTGTGGTGATGATTGTGTAAGTGAATATTCCATGGAACTACATGTAAGTTTTTTTTTTCGATTAGTTTATTTGGTGTAAACAACACAGTAGGTAGTGCTCAGTGACTAGACTAGGGACTGGTCTGTGGTGTACCTACGTGCTCAATCAATCAGTCTTATTTTATCACGAGCTGAGCTTTAATTCCTGCTAGGTTTATTTAGGAGTTTACGTTTAGCTTAAGTGAGCAATGTTTAGAGATTGTTTTACTAAGCAAGCTGGAATTACACATTTCATTAAAACAGACGTTCTTTCTTGCCTCTCAGTATGAGTTTCTTGTTCCGAAACACAATTTGGGACTCTAGCTTGACGATAAATTAATGGAATCAAGCAAGTTTATGGTATTGTTTGTCTTTTGTGGCTTTTTTAACTGAGGAACTAGTCATTAGTCGTATCGATAAGTTACACATAAAAAGAAAGATCTGAAGACTGTTTTAATCATTGCGCGCGCGGCCCGCACCTCGCGTCCTGTCAAACGCCTGAGTGCATTGAAATCCAAGGTCATTGAAAAGGTAACCGTCCACTGCGCGTAATAAATTGAGAATAATTTTGAATTAGTTTGATAGGTAGTTTTTTTTTTTACTTTTTTTCTCATTAAATGATATCATATGATTAAGTAAGCACTCATCTTCTCTACTGCGATCTTAAATTGATTTTTATTCTTGTGATTTCTGATGGGCAAATGACCCTTGCAGAATCGTTCTATATAAGCAGCTGAACATGTCGTTTAAAGGAATTACACGATTTCGTATTCACCCTGTATATATTATTGTAACCCGCAATGTGCAGCGCGCACGCGGGGACCGCGGGGCGTGTTGCTATACGCCGCCGCGACGCGCGGTTCGGTTCGAGTGTGCGCTTTTCATTGCGGAGTGTGCCATTTAGAGGCTTTTTATGAAAGAACTAGTGAAAATTTGTATCATGTTTTTTTGGAAAAAAGTTAAGTTCTAACTTTAACCATAAGTGCCTCAGTAGCCGTTAACTTCCCAGGTATGGTGTAAAGAAAAACAAAGATCGTAACAATTAGGAGAAAATGTGGTATTCGGCTTCGGTAAGGTTTTTTTTACAACCCCGTATTTACATCATATAAAGCCGTCTTTTTTCGCAACATACAAGGCGACCTGTTCGTTGCTAATACGCTGGGAACAAACAAAAACTGTTCTCGAATAGTCCGCGGTCGTAGACTTCTCCGGGACAATATATTGCTCTAATAGAATCCCGGGTAACGCGGAGTTGCGGCCACTTGTCCCGCGCTTTACAGACTGTGCCGTCACGTACGCACACCGCAATGTAAGGATCGGCTTACAGCTATCCGGGACACCTATTTAATTTTCAACTATTTAACAGTAAAGTCTAACTGATCCTCACGAACATAAATATGATGATTTTTTTTCAAATTTTAACATTTTAAATCTACAAATCGATAGAGCGCGCGACTCAATCACAACCCAAGAATGTTCAAAGCTAGAGTAAACATCTTACAGTAGACATCTTCTAGGCGAGCTCGGTTCATCTTAGTCTTTGCCTCGTTATTTTTTATTTTATTTTTATTTTATTTATTTAATAAGGTTCACCGACAACTAGTACATTAATACTTATAAGAAAATAACATAAGAGAAATTATTGCTAAATGTACAGTCTCTTACAGGAGAACACAGCATGCACAAATGAAAAGTCACTTAATTAAATAAAAAAGACAATAGTCGTTAAAAATAATTAAAAAATTAAAAAAATAAGTGCCCAAAATTCAAAACTCGAAAAATAGAGAAAAAAAAATCTTTAAATAGTGTGTGGGAATTCTAAAACTATAATAATTTAAAAAGAGACTTGCGAAATCTGGCCAGCGACATGGAACATAGGTCAATGTCTGTCGATTGGTGCAGCAAGTTATATTGCCTACATATTCTAGGAATAGGAGAGTTGGCACCCATAACTGTTCTCCTAAATGGAACGCTGAACAGGCCCAGAGGACGACGAGGAAGACGTAGAGGAACTCTAATTTGTAGGCGTCGTAGCAGGTCGCAACTTTTTGTGTGGCTGTTGACGGCTTTATAAAGAAAAACCAGGTCGAGGAGGTCTCTACGCTTCTTAAGGCTTGTCATTTTAAACAAAGTTAGTCTGTCTTCGTAACTGAGTCCCGGTCTGGCCACTGTGTAAGCAAGATGTCTGGTGAATTTCCTTTGAACCCGTTCAACTCGTAAGGAATGGCAAGCAAAGTGAGGTCTCCAAACAATGCTAGCGTATTCGAGGGTTGATCTAACTAGACAGTTAAATAGCGCTATTTTGGTCTCTGTTTTCCTAAACCCCTTCGCATTACGTAATACAAAACCCATGACCTTTGCTGCTTTTTTTATAATATTATCGGTGTGCGGTACAAAAGTTAACTTCCCATCCATCAGAACCCCTAGATCTCTAATCACTTCAACCCTCCTCAAGCTAACCCCATTGATGTTGTAATTAGTAGGTACAGTATTTTTTTTCCTAGTAAAGGTAATAAAAGAGCATTTATCAACATTAAGTTTCATCCTATTACATTGACACCATTCCGTGAGAGAATCGATGTCTCTCTGAAGCAAAGTCGCATCCTCTACTGACTCAATTACTCTCAACAGTTTCAGATCATCAGCAAACAAGTATGGTACAGAATACCGAAAATGGGATGGCAAGTCATATACGAAAATGTTGAATAGCACAGGACCCAAATGCGACCCCTGCGGAACACCAGATGCTATTTCAAAGGTGTTCGATGCAAACCCATTAACGACAACGTAAAAAGAGCGGTCTATTAGGTAGGAATTTAGCCAATTTAACATGGGCCCAAAGAAACCCAGCTTTGCCAGCTTTGATACCAACAATCCATGAGGAACTCTATCAAAAGCCTTACTAAAGTCTGTATAGACCACGTCAATTTGCCTATTTGCATCAATTGATTCCGATAAGCTTTCAGTAAATGCCACCAAGTTCGTACATGTAGATCTACCTTTCAAAAACCCGTGCTGATAATCAGACACAAATAGGGAAAAATGTCTCTGTATATGTGGACAGACCAGACTTTCGAAGGTCTTAGCTAAAATCGGAAGAATGGCTATTGGCCTATAATTTTTGACATGCTGGGGATCGTCAGACTTAAAAACTGGCACTATTTTAGCTATTTTCCATGCTTTGGGAAATTCTCCGGTTTCAAGAGACTTATTGTAAATCCTACTCAATGGCCATGCAAGACAGGCCGCGCAATTCTTTAAAAATACTGATGGCAATCCATCAGACCCTGCACCTTTACCAATATCAAGGGATTGAAGATTCTTCTCTATTGTAAAGCTATCGAGTTCAACAGGTGAAAAAATAAAGCAATTGGGCTGAGTATCAATAGAAAAAGATCCATCAGCAGTCGAAGTGGATTGGGAGCCGTCGTAAACGGATGCAAAATTTTGGGCAAAAATATTACATATGACATAGCCATCCGAAGAGGACGTGCTGCCATCAGTTACTGACGATGGATAAGTTCCAGCCCCACCACGTTTACTTTTTATATATGACCAGAAATATTTAGGGTTGGCTTTAACACTCTGTTCAACATTATGCATATAAGATTTGTAACAAGCTCTAGTAAGCCTACCGCAACGGTCAGCCAGCATTCTGTACGTGATTTTGTCAAGGGGATTCTTGTATTTTTTGAATTTCATCCGGTACTTTTCTTTTTCATGCAAGCGATTTATTAAATTACGGCTAAACCAAATTGGAAAACGAGCACTACGAGGTTTATGCATTGGGACAAATCTTGTTACCGTATCTTCAATAACCTTATAGAATGCGTCTGTCATTCCATTTACTTCATTCACGTCTTTAAATATTGGGACCTTTTTATGGTTACGCGCTTATGGCTATTAATATTATTGACTAATTTCATTGCGGTGTGAGTGGCGGCTGAAACCTCTCGTCTCCCAGCGTCATTGTATCTCGGTATCTCTCGGTTTTTACCGAGGCCTCCGGAGCAGACGGCTCTGATTAAACTTTTATGAAACCACACAAGACACATCGCCCCGCGACCTCGACGGGCGAGACAAAAAGATTGCTGTCGCTTAGACTAATGCTGTTGTCTGGGACTGGGAGACTTAGCTACACATATTACCTTTTGACGTGACAACGTCTTATAATTCGATGGAGCCGGCTGCACGCACCAAAAAACATGACTCATGCGGCGTTACCTTGCTCTGTTCCATTTAAGGCTTGAAGTGCAAGCGAGAGCGCGATATGAGCGACAAAGAGGCACAATCTGATGACGTTGTCACGCTCAACTATCGTCAGTTAGCCGACTTTACTGACACCCGATTTTTTTTTAAGAAAATCAGAATTAGTAAGTCATCTTAGTTTTTGAGTAAAAATTTGTAAAATGATAACAGTTGGCCCCCGTTCAATCGACTTTCTTGTTGGTTTATAAGGATATCCAAGGACTACGCACGGTGGGACATCTAAGCGTCATAAATCATAAAATGCTACCATCAAATGTAACATTTTTTCACTTGTTACATTCAAGTGTTGTTGTACCTTCTATAACTATTAAAAATCAATAATAAGAATGCCAATTTATCAATGGGCTTTCGAAATGAGTGCTTAAATCAAAATAAAGTAAAATCAGTAAAAACATTACGTGCAATCATAGTTTAGGGAAAGATAAGGTTTGATTGTAGATAAACTGCGAAGTGTACTCGTATGTGTACAAATTCAAGACATCTTATATCGCTCAAAAAAAAAAATTATGCAAGGAACAAATCACCAAAAAAAGTTGTAATATGACTTAATGTATTCATGAACGCCCTTGTATGAAGCGTGTCCTACTGTGCAACGCAGCCCATCAGACATTCATGCGCAAATCAGACTTATTTTCCGTTATAAAATGCATACACACGATATACGCGGCTGGCGACGACGCAATAAACACAATCAAACACGGAATATTTCTACAGCGCGGGTGCACAGAAACACAACCGCGGTACAGTCGCGAATATAACCTGCTGACGATATCGAAAGAATGTTGTAAGCTTATCGACGACCGCTTGGTGCAGTGGTCCACATGTCGGACTTCTAAAACCAAGGGTCGCGGGTTCGATCCCCGCACAGTACAAGCATAAGTGTACATGAACATGTGTGTTTGTACTGGTCTGGGTGTTTTCTATGTATAATATGTATTTATTTACAAAAAAAAAGTATTTAAGTATGTTTATCCGTTGTCTAGTACCCCATAACACAAGCCTCGTAGCTTACTTTGGGACTAGATAATTGGTGTGATTGTTGTGAAATATTTATTTATTTATTTATCAAAATAACTTGATAAAAGCCCGTACGAGTATTTTTTGTGAAACTTGAACGTTTCGAAATTAAATTTGACGACCACTTTGGTGTAATGGTTAATAAATTGACTATTAACTAAGAGGTCGCGGTTTCGATCCCAGCACTGTACAAACATTTGTGTGCATGAACATGTCTGTTTGTACTGGTCATCTCAATCCTATCGCATAAACGTATACCTACGCCGTTTACGTAATCGGTTTATAAGTCTGAAAAGACAATGCAGAATAGCAATGGAATTGTAGTCTTGGTCTTTCTTAATAAATTCAAACAATGAAATACGAAAATTTTGGATTGTTTATCAGCGCTGATGACAAGATAACTTTTAAAACATGTCAAATAGACATGCAGTTAAGGTTGTTAAAGTTAGTTATAAAAAAGACCCAATTGTTTCATGGTGGACTGTACAAAGGAGTATCCAAGTATGAATAATGAAGCTCGTCGGCGGATACCAGACACGAGCTCAGATTTATGGCTTTCAGGAGTTCAGGCAGCAATCAAAAGCCGCGGCTGAAAAACAACCTTTGTCACGCCGACAGTTGCGAGATACCGCCAATGCAGGCTTCTTTATGGCTCAAGCTATCTGCACATTATGCTCTAACAAGGAAAAATATTTTGAAGAATTGGTGTTTGAATAGGTACGAATTCTATGGCTTGGGAGTGTTTTTAGGGTTCCGTACCTCAAAAGAAAAAAACGGAACCCTTATAAGATCACTTTGTTGTCCGTCCGTCCGTCCGTCTGTCAAGACATTTTTTTCTCAGAATCGCGTGGAGGTATCAAACTGAAATTTCTATATGATACTTAGGTCTACTGTCCCTGGAAGCTGTAGAAAAATCAACCTTCTAAGCCAACGCAATCAAAAGATACAGCCGCAAATAGCCGCAAATTTCCGCAAATTTTCGAAACTCGCACGAGAATCAAAACCTACAGGGTACTTCCCGTAAACTTAGAATCTTGAAATTTAGTACGAACGTCTTATAGTAGAGATATAGGAAAAATTACGAAAACCGTAAATTTTCAGTTTCATCATATAAAAAAATATATTTTTGTCAATTTTGAAAATTTCAATGTTACTACTCCATACCTACAGGATTGTACGGAACCCCGGGTGCGCGAGTCCAACTCGCACTTGACCGGTTTTTTTATTGCAAACATGTAATTAAAAGATGTAATTGAACAAGATTTTATAATCAAATTGTTGTAATTTGACATCAAAGCTAAACTAATATAAGTAGTACAGCATTTCAGCTCAATTGCTCTCTAGTAGTGGATGAAATTTAGCTTGCTAGCTGTGATCACAAATAAACAAGCAAACAAACAACGGGACAGGTAAAGCTAACCAAAAACTTGTAATTTGTAAATTTGCCTTAATGCGTATTCAAAATTTTGTTGGTCAGTCAATTAGTCCAACCAAAGTTAACGATTTTTGTGATGAAACAAACAAATGAAAACAAACATTGCACATAGCAAAGCAAAGTGGCTCAGCTTGTGTTGATTTAGACCACCATGAAAAAAAATCGCACATTATCATGCATCCTGGTTCATACATTTTTAAATGTTCATTAGTTCAAATTAGGTTTGTTTTTTTTTAAATACATAACAACATCACACACATTGATTGATTGATTCTCTTGTTATTTTATCGAACTTCACTTATTATGACATAATGCAATATACACATTATTTTATAAGTTCTATCAATATTTGTTATCTTTGCAGAGTATTCACAGGGGAGTGATACATACTGCCTATCCTACTGTCATTATTAACAAATGCCCATTTATCAATTTCTCCTGAGACCACTGTTACAGCTGCTGTTATATTAAAAGATATTTCATTGTCGGAATACTATTACTATGGGGACCACAACCATACATTCTTATCTCAAATACTTTTCCGGTGGCGGTCTCAGAGCGGCTCCTATGCGCTCCTGCATGAAATGGAACGTAATGCTCCGTATGCAAAATGATTGCATCACCCGCGCAAACACACGGCGATTCGCGCCAAATTGGAAGATAGTGCGGCAACAACCAGCTGTGATAGCACTCGCTCTTCAAAACGCGACAAATCCAATATGAGTCTATTCGAAACGCGCCATAACGACCCTTATTGCGTGGGCGCAAGCACTAATATGGGCGGCGTAAGGGAATTCAATTTCAGACACAGAATAGTGAAAGTTCAACAGTGGATAGCCCTTAGTGAGTGTAACTGCATGCACTTCGAAAAGTATATTTATTAATAACGATGTAAGAAAAAGGTTTCTGTAAGCACTTTTATAGTAACATTTTGGTAAAAAGTCGGTACCTATACGGGCGAAAGTTTTACGTGACAACGACTTTGAGTGGTAAAATAATTTTAATGTGAATATTCATTCGTATAACATGAACCGGTGTGTATGCCTATCTCTCTCACCCTCTCTCTCTCTCTCTCGCTCTGTCTCTCTCGCTCTTAGGCGGGTTAACTGTGCTCGAGTGGAAGGGACGCGTGCCTTTCACTTTTTATGTCTGTCTCACTCGCTCTTAGGCGGGCTAACCATGCCCGAGTCGAAGGGACGCGTGCCTCTCACTCGCTCTCATTGTGAGCGCGGAACGTGAGCGGAGCGTAACGCAGTTTCTTGAAGTGTCAGCCGGAAAACCAATTTATAAGACGTTGTCACGTCAAAATAAAAATATAAAACTTTAGTGACAGTTGTTACGGTTGATTTATAGTTCAAGTTAAGTGAAACTGTCAAAACTCTGAGGAAATGAAATCTGAACTATACAGATGACGATCATAACAATAACATTCCAAACGACGCCGAGAAAAATATATGATTTTCCTCCCCAAAATGAAATGATGAGCATAGTTGCCGTATGCTATAAAAAATATCGCAAATTACATTGAAATGAACAAAAGAGGCTGCCATAAAAGAGACGCGAAACAACCTATAAATACGCGAACGTGATTTAGCTCCCGAACAATGATATAAAATACACTGAAACGTTTCTTTGTTACGTATATGTATATACTCGTAGGTGATGTATACGTTATATGAAGTATGAGAGGCTATTATTGAATGCACCTAGACTAAGTCCAGGCTGATAAAAGGAGTGTCAAAAATTGAATACTCTGAGAGACTAGAGTAGACACAATAGAAATAATATTGTTTGGGGGTCACCACTCACAAGTGACCGCCATGGCGCAAATGTGTTAAAGAAAAAAAATACCTTGTGATATGAAAAATATCGTGTGGGTGATAGATGATCTCTTTTGTTCAGCAGAACAATCAGATAAAAGCGATTTACACAGGCACCTAAGAGGTTACTTTATTATAGACACATTTGTGTAGGGTGCTTGTAAGTGCCAAACACACACCTATGGTGGTTGAATTTCACAAAATCCCGCCGTATTTTGTACAGTGGCCATTACATCAGGCTATCCATTTTTGTAGCAAAATCACCCGTATCACAAGCACATATGATACTGCAGTGTTTACCGTGACGTGCTGGCTACCGTATCTAAGTCTAATAAAAATCCGTTTGAAAGACCAAAGTACGCCCTAAAACGAAATCCCCATGCTCTTCTAGCCCTTGTAGTTTCTGAGATTCCGTAGGTTGGCGAGATATAGCGAACGTGTGACCTTCAGCATTTATAGATATCTACTAGCTGACCCGGCAAACGTTGTTTTGCCGTATAAATGTAAAGTGTGGACTACCCCTAATATTTAGGGGGATGCAAAATAGATGTTGGCCGATTCTCATAGATACCGGATAAGCACAAAAAATTTCATCAAAATCGGTCAAGCCGTTTCGGAGGAGTATGGCAACGAAAACTGTGACACGAGAATTTTATATATTAGATAACGAAAAACAAATCTCTGAATGTGCATATATAAAGCAAATCTCGCGTGCAGCCGAACCTACAAAAAAACTAGCTGGACATCGTCTGCGTGGTCCGCTAGTTTAATATACAGGCTGTTCTATTAGTTTATCGCCCTGCCCGTCCATACAGATGAATATCTCAGTCATAGGCGTCACCCCCGGCCGTCCGCGGCAGAAGGCACTAACCGGCATTTCCCCTCATAAATTATTAATAACATCCCCGATTCATGCCTCAAATGTTTTATATTGTTATTATTATTACGCAAAAAATCGTTTCTAAGAAGGCGCATAATTTTTATTTGGAATTTATTACAGCTTTCATATTGTTGTTGCTTCCATAATGATAGAAGTTTTGGTAAGAGGACAGCAAAAATATAATAATTTTCTGGATAATTTCGTACCAAACAATAGAAAAATTCCATTCCTATGACTTATTACCAGAAAAACACATGACAAGTAGGTATGTACCTAACCTACTTAGATATATGAGTTCCTCACCAAATCACGGACGTCGAAAGATGTCGTTACGTTTAGACGATTCGAGGTCTGAAACTTTAACACAATTTTAAATCCAATTCCCAACATTATTCCATCTCCAACATTTCAATTTCAACTTCCCAGTAGGACTCTGTAAAGTCAAAGTGGGTTCAATTCGAGATAGGAAATAAGCAGGTTGCTACGTTGTGTTTAAAACTCCTAGCACATACTAGTAGTCCTCCTGGGCGATTTCGACCACGGCGGCCAATCTCAACAGAGATCAGCCAACTACGCAGGAGGTATTATAGTGCACAAGTGTGAGCGCAATACAATAAATAAAAAATTCAATAAATTCATTTATTTCTGTAAGTAGGCTAAGAACTAGCACTTTTACACGTCCCAACATATAAATTAACCCTACCACCGCTTCGGGACAATTTGGGCCAGTGCTGAGAAGAAGCGGCGCAAGAAACTCAGTAACTATTGTCATTGCCTCTTTTCAAAATTGATTTACAATAATTGTAATTGTTTGCATTTAAACATTTCCATATATCTTTGTCATTTATATAATCATCAATTTTATGATATCCTTTCGACATTAATTCATCTTTAACAACTGTTTTAAATTTATCTAAAAGCAATGAAATTAAATTTTCAGGTAATTTATTAAAAAATGATACACATCTACCCATAAATGAGTGACCAACCTTATGAAGCCTAAAATGTGGAACGGCAAGCCTATTTTTTTGTCTTGTGTTGAAGTTATGCAAATCGCTATTTTTAGGAAATAAGTGTAAGTTTTTTCGAACGTAAATTAGGTTTTCGTAAATGTATTGCGAGTAAACTGTAAGTATTTTAACTTCTTTAAACAATTCTCTAAGTGTTTAATTTGATTTAAGTTTATAAATAGCCCGCACGGCTCGTTTCTGCAATACGAAAATTGTCTCTATATCTGCAGCTGAGCCCCATAGTAAGATGCCGTATGACATGATACTGTGAAAATAACTAAAATAAACTAGTCTTGCCGTTTCAACATCAGTCAGAAACCTTATCTTTCTTACAGCGTATGCAGCGGAGCTTAGTCTCTTTGATAAGGTCATGATATGAGGACCGCACTGGAGCTTATCATCTAAAGTAATTACATTAAATTAAATACACAGGTGCACTCACTGTTCCAGGAGAGAGATCAGGCGCAGGACCAACGGCTTTACGTGCGCACCGAGGCACGGTGGTGTAACACAGCCAACTTCCCGACTCCGAGCTGTTTTTGAGAAATTCATGATAGAAAATCACAGAAACAATTTTGGCTCGACCTGGGATTCGAACCCAGAACCTCTCGGATGTATGGCAGAATCTTTGCCACTACATCAACGCGGCAGGCAATGAACTATTACTATTGCATGCAGTTGCACTAAGGAGCAGGGAAAGAGTGATTAGATAAACATAGCTTTCTTGAATTTTACGAATATGTACCTATTTAGAGTCACTTCCAGTTGAATCAGTTACTACTACATAGTATCATTCGGATACGAAACAAAATCATGAGAGCCGGCCTTATCACAAAGTTAGGAGGAAAACTGTCGTTGCTCACAAGATAAAAAGTAGTTAATTGTCGATCATATTTCACGCAAAAGATTTACAGTTAGGAAGCACTTCCTACCGACCGGGAGTTATGGTCGGCGACCAAGGCCCGATGGACATCATCTTGATTTGTCTATCTATATTATTCTGCATCTAAATCTCATATACCGCGGTTCACATGCAGTAGTAGGCTAACAGCGCCATCTTGCCTATGGGGCAGTATCAGCGCTCGCTCTCGTGCTCGCCACCGTTAGGCATGCGCTTTTGAACGCTTTGAGCGAACGATAGAGATCGCCACACATTAAGAACTACACCATCATATTCCTCATAATGCGGTAATATTTCTTGTTTTTTTTCTACAACCTTAGTTGTTTAAGTATTTCTTACTAACCCATATACATTCATGTTGTCCAAAAAAAAATTTTTCATTGTATTTACATATTTATTTAGGATACCGTTAAAGAGTAATAATAACCAACGGGTTTTTTTGCACTTTGTCGCA
Organism: Pyrausta despicata; assembly: GCA_963921415.1. Lineage (NCBI taxonomy): Eukaryota > Metazoa > Arthropoda > Insecta > Lepidoptera > Crambidae > Pyrausta > Pyrausta despicata. The sequence continues at coordinate 300,969 of OY992850.1, read as the reverse complement.
TAACAAAACTATGTACAAAAGGTGGACTTAGGTGGATCGTACCTACTAACTATGTATATTACCTTTTTAGTCTGATTTACTCTGACTGCTTGACAGTATTTAAAAATAATACCTTGTCCATCAAACGTGAACTAATTCAACCAGAATGTAGTTAAGTTCATTTCTGCTCAAGCGACAAATAATGCATAGCAAAGCTTCTGATGCTGAAGAAGTCCGTAGCCAGATTCTTTACATTAAAATGGTCAGTCCCAGACATTCACGTGCGATTCCAACAAGCACTCGGCTAGTTTTTAACACGCTTTTATAGATCGGGGTGTATGTAACGGAGCTCAATTTTCACCAACTTCCAGAAATCGGATTAATTTGAAACTTTGCACACGTATTAAGTACCGATGACAATGCAATAATTTGATAAGAGTTTTCCATTATCCTTGTTAAATAAAAAAATAAAAATAAATAATAGTTTAAAAAACTAAACAAACACACTTTTATTGCTAACTAAAAAAGAGAAAATAATTTCTGAGTACACGGAATTTATATTACAGTAGAGTAAAAAGCGTGGGGTGCTTGGTATAGTAGTATGTGAAAATCCTCCTATTATTGGCAACTATTTATAAAAAGAGAAGTATGAAAACGTCATAAAGTGCACCCTACGCTTTTTACTCTACTGTAATATAAATTTCGTGTACTCAGAAATTGATTTCTCTTTTTTAGTTGGAAATAAAAGCGTGTTTTTTTGTTTTTTAAACTATTATTTATTTTAGTGCTCCGCTCGCTCGCTACGCTCATTTCATCAGTGGTCGTATCGTAAAACGAGCAGTCGTGTTCCGAGGCCGATGAGCACATGCCCCAGCTTTTATGGTAATAAGTTTTTGTTGCAGCTCGCACGCGCCCAGCTCGGAGTCACAAAGTTGCTGCAATTTTGTATTACTCCTCTGCGGATAGTCGCTCCGTAAGACGAATTATTCATGTCATGTCGAATTTATGTCCCAAATGTTGCCAGTTTTATAAAATTTATTTATTTTAGCTTTATTGCACAACAAAACTATGTACAAAAGGTGGACTTAACGCCGTAGGATCATTCTCTACCAGTCATACCTTTGGGCTAAGCAGAAACGATTAGTGGGCGGCGGTGCGACAAAATAAATAAGAGAGAAAACACAAAAATAATAATACCAATAATATGACACGAGATAAAATATAAAATATATAATAAATTTATACAAGAATACATATTTATAAATACACTTAATATATATTAATATACACTAAGTGATGAAAAGTTACATTAATTATCAATTTTACATATAATTACTACATAAAAGCATTCTTAAACACCTGACAACTATATTCAATTAATTGAAATGAAACATTAAGCTTAGTAAATGGCAGTTAACAAACTTTAAAAGTCTAAGCACGTGCATTAAAATAAGTACCGTAAGACAATTAAGAATGTAAATTCATTGACTAGACTTCGTTCTAGACCGATTTATTACAACGTCCATTGCATTTTAAATATGCTCCAGTAGAATTAAGTATTCCAATTAGATCAATATTCGTACGGCGGTCGCTAAATTCAAAGCGGTATTTCGAATGAGCGCACTTGATTGGTTGGTTTGAAAATCGCGAAAGAACGAAGTTTTTTTTTACGAAGGATGAAAAAGAAAAGTTTTAGCTTGCATTAGCTACTATCTATTTGTTTCTTTTATTTTCTTTCGAGAAGTACATTTTTTTTGCCTTTAACTTGATACAAAGTTTTTTTTAGTGGAGAGAATAAGTATATTGTGAACCTAACCAAAACTATTTCTTAAAATACTTTGTTTTTGAGAACTTGTAATTGTCAATTCATACATTAGGATGAGAGTGGTGGGTAACATTTATAGCCGGGTGTGTTAAGATTAAAATAGGGCCTCGAAAAAATCCAATTTGTTATCAGGCTTGTTAAAAGTTTGGGCACGAGATAAATTGGCAATCGCCTATAACCCGGCGCCGCGGCGTAGAGCGCTAGTATGACTGAGGGGCTACGGCGTGCGAATTATCGAGCTGTAGTTTCGCGTGTGTTATAAGATGACACATTTGTATTCAAATATCATTCCTAATTTTCGGTTTCGGTTAGAGACGACTTAAAAGAGAAAAACATTGAAAAACCTGCACGTGTATTTTACTACGTACCAAAACGTTTATAACTATTTGTTGCACACCACAAAAAAAACAATTCAGCATCAATATGTTATAATTTTGTATATTATTAAAATATAATTTTGTATTTACTTTTATTTATTGATATTATATAATATGTTTATTAATTTTTGCGTTATTTACCACAATTTACCTTTCTCATTTAATTTTCCCTGGACCCATTGCCTTCTTTCAGCATGACTTTGAGGTTGACTGGCAGAAAATGCTTTTATTAAGTTCCCCCTTTGTACATTTATTGTGCAATAAAGTTTAAAATTGATTAAAATATAATAACTAAAATGTAAGTTTTTATTGAGAGAAGTCGTAAAACTTTTTTTTTTTTCAATTAAATTACCTATCCAGCCGTTAATAGAACCATGTGCCTTCAACCTTCAAACCTCAGTGGTTCCCACAGAAAACCAGCGCCATGGCTTGCCGTGGCAATAATGCTGACTGGGGACCAATTTGGTCATTTAATTACATTTATTTTTTTTTGTTTGTTTTGCTAAATTTTAGTTTTAATTTTCGTTATGTTGTAATGTAATATGTGCCAAATAAATATTTTTTTCTTCTTCTTCTTCTACCTATTTACGAACTCTTCTGTCAAAGTAGGATCCTTTCACAGAGTAGGCCTGCTGGATGTCGGAGGCGTCGTCGGAAGAGTTCGCCAAATTGGCCCGATAACAACAACTAACACGATCGCGAACTTCGCCAAAATATACCGTCTTGAGCACAACTTTCACTGTTAACGGAATCGGGATATTTATATAAAGGCTTTAATAACTTCTTTGTTGTTTCAGAAATTCTGTATCTATTTAAAGGGCACTTAACTTTATGTTTATCTTAAAACGCTTTCGAACGATCAAATCAAATGGATATTTCAATAACTGGGAATTGTTTATAATTTGAACTGGGTTATACAGTTCAAAAAAAAAGAAATTAAAAATGTTAATTGATGTTTTAGTGACAAGGCTGAGTGCCATCTTCTGCGGCACTGGATGCAGGTACAAATGAGTGTACCTGGTGCTCCAGAGAGTGTTTGATATTTAAATTAAAAATACTAATTATATTATAATAGCTTTAATACTTTTTTAACTCAACATAATTTATACAGGGTTACAGGAAAAGTCGACCTAGATCCGTTAAGGGCGTGTAGTACACATCATTGTGATGTGTACTCATTTCTGAATGATTTTACTATGGAACCCCCCATCCTAAAAATAACCGTTTTCGAGATTTTCGAGTTTTAAATTTTTTAATGAAAATGCCCAATTTTTCGGCTATTGAATTGAATATTTTGAATTTTTTTGACTCTTATGATTATTTTTTTGGTTTTTTACATGAAGAATGAGATGCTTAATGACCTTAATGACTAAAACTGCACGTAAGTTAACTAAATAGGTCGTTGTAGATGATCGAAACTTAAAAAAATAAGTACAAATTAAAAACAAATATTTTTCTTTTCTGTATATCGCAAAAAAATATTATGGCACTTGCTCTGCAGATGTGCTTAAAACATCTACATTTTATCAGCTATCCAACAAGGTATAACAACCTAGGGTTGTATTTAAAGTCATAGAAAAAAACATAGTTAAAAAGGTTCAGGTAGTAGGTCTAACGGGTCCCTCGGCTATTGTCCTTCAAGTTAATCCTTCAAGGTAATCGATAAGGACGGGATTACTAATTACCATAACGCACACTATTGGGCTCCTAAAGAACTAGGCAATCCAAATAAGAAAAGAGTAAAGGGGTCACAACGACGATTTAGTGTAAATGTGTGGATGGGCATCATTTCCAACCATTTGATTGGGCCTTACTTTCTTCCAGACAATCTGAATGGTGAAACTTATGAAAATTTCTTAAGAGGTGACTTAGGTGACCTACTAGATGATCTCCCATTACAATTACTGCGGGACATGTGGTTTCAACATGATGGCTGCCCTGCTCATTTCAGAAGAAGCGTTAGGGAATGGTTGGACACTTACTATCCTAACAAATGGATTGGACGAGGTGGGCCTTTACCCTGGCCAGCCAGAAGTCCCGACCTGACCTCCATGGATTTTTATGTATGGGGGCACATGAAGAGCCTCGTTTACAGTGAGCCCAACCCCATATCGTCAGTGGAAGTTCTCAAAGAAAGGATAATTAATGCTGCTAACGACATAAGAAGAACATTAACCACTGGTGTAGTGAAAAGTGGACTACGTGAAAGAATGAGAAAATGTGTGCGAAATAGAGGTGGACACGTAGAACATGAACTATTCTATTCTATCTATACTATTTATTCAAAAACATTATGTGAATAAATGTTATTTTGAACTGATTTATTGTTTCATTTAGCTTACTACAATCACCGACGATCTGTACGCCAACTATGAGTTGAGCGTGAGTGACTTTGTATGCGAACTAGCGTTAACAACGCACCGATTACGTTATTTTCCAAACAAAAGCCAGTAACTAGTCACTTACGCTCAACTAATGGTTGGCGTACGGTCATTATTTGTACGATCGACGATCTGAACAAAAAAAAAATGCTATAAAAATTGAATGATCTCCTAAGTCAGGATAGCGGGACATCGATGGATGCATGAAGGTTGTACCTAGCCGAGGGAGGCCTATGTTCAGTAGTGGAAGCCAGTAGGCTGAAATGATGATGCTGAACTTAAGTCAAATTAATTAGATTAAATAAGCGCTATTTATTCTGACTGCCATGTAGCCTTAGAAACTAAGTTTCACCTTTGAGGTTAATAAATACCCTAAAGTGTTATACCTCGTTGGATAGCTGATAAAATGTAGATGTTTTTAAGCACATCTACAGAGCAAGTGCCATAATAATTTTTTGCGATATACAGAAAAGAAAAATATTTTTTTATAATTTGTACTTATTTTCTTAAGTTTCGATCGTCTACAACGACCTATTTAGTTAACTTACGTGCAATTTTAGTCATAGAGGTCATTAAGCATCTCATTCTTCATGTAAAAAACCAAAAAAATAATCATAAGAGTCAAAAAAAATCAAAATATTCAATTCAATAGCCGAAAAATTGGGCATTTTCATAAAAAAAATTAAAACTCGAAAATCTCGAAAACGGTTAAGTTTAGGATGGGGGGTTCCATAGTGAAATCATTCAGAAATGATGTGTACTACACGCCCTTAACGGATCTAGGTCGACTTTTCCTGTAACCCTGTATATCCTACTACTATTATAAAGGCGAAAGTTTGTAAGTATGGATGTATGGATGTATGGATGTTTGTTACTCTTTCACGTAAAAACTACTGAATGGATTTGAATGAAACTTTACCACAATATAGCTTATACATCAGAATAACATATAGGCTACAATTCATAAAGAATTTTTAAGATAAAGGCTTTCCACGCGGACGAAGTCGCGGGCGGCCATTTGTATTATATATTGTATTAGGGATCTGGGAATCATCATGGATTCAGAATTGACCTTCAATCATCACATAGATTACATTATTGGAGCTGCATTCCGTAGACTAGGATTTATTCTCAGAATAACACAACCCTTCAAAAAAATTGAAACACTCAAAATTCTAGACTTTTCATTTGTACGCTCGATTTTAGATTTCTGTAGTACTGTGTGGAACCCGTCATATAAAATACATGTCAATAGGATAGAAAAAATTCAACAAAAATTTATTAAGTCTTTAAATTACCGCATAACATATTCTCACGATTCTTATGAAACTTCTTTAAAAACTCACAAATTACAAAGTCTGTATGACCGTCGTAAAATGTTCGACATTCTATATGTACACAAAATTTTGAACTCCATGGTTGACTCGCCAGAGCTGCTTGATAAAATACGGTTCTCGTGTCCAGCTCGTCTACCAGTGCGCCCCTCACGTTCTTTACCTACTTTTGTTCCTCCTAATTTTACAAAAATATACACTACAAATACATTTTTCTATCGCTCCACCAACGTTTATAATAAACAATTTACTGACATTGATTTACATAACATACCCCATAGCATGTTGAAAAGGAAAGTAAAAGAAATTATATGTGTAGCTTAGTTATAATATTAATTTTATGTATGTATTAGAGTTTAAGGATCTAGCTAATGTAAGCACTTCAAATGCGTCAACAATTAATCTCAATGTTCATTTTCTAAATTTTTTTTAATCGATAGCGTCCGTTTATCTTAGCTTATTCAATTGTAATCTTTTATACTTACATCATTTAGGCACTATAAGGTCTGTTACTTTATCTTAATTTAAACATACATCTGTCTCTGTATATGACTGTTTGATGCCAAAATAAATGAAAAAAAAAATTATTGTACTCTTTTATTTTAATTTTATGAATCGTATTAATTTTAATATTCAAATTTTAATTTCATGCATTGTATTAATTTTAATTTCCTTATTCAAGTTCTAATTGCATGGTTTTATTTTCTATTTTATGAAATTGTGTTTATTCTTTGTGTGGTTATTATTATGCGTCCTAGTTATCCGAAATAAATGCATTTTATTATTTTTATTTAATTAGTGGGACCACGGCAAAGCAAAACATGTTGATACTTTTTCTATGTATTTTAGCAACTGGGGTACGATTCTTTTTTCGCACGTTAATTCGTACGTAGCCAGCTTAACCTGGGTGAATATAAAAATTGAATTAACGTTGACAAGTGCTTTTCATGGCAGCTGCAAGATAGTTCGTTTATGAATATAAAATATTCGACTGGTCACACACCAGTTGCATTCGAGTGGTCGAACATTTTACGAGTGTGAACTTTTTTCGATTGCACGGACTGTGGTTATATTTAGTGATTTTTTTGTCAGTAAACTTATAGGTTACCGTAATTTTTAAAAAAACAAGCTGATTTACTATAAATAGTTACTAGCTAGAACAATGTTAAAGGTTTTAATAGTAGGTTTGCGCCCAATGAACGTACGATGATAGCTCGTTAGTTTATAATCGTAATATTCCAACGATCGCCATCCCGACTGATCACAGACACATAGGGATTAAAATGCAAATCTAATCGCCCCAGCCCGACCGGCGCCCGTGGTAGTTGCCTAGGATGGATCAGTACTTAGATAGAGTCATAGTTGACATCGATATTGGCTATTAGTGCCTTCTGCTGATCCATACTTAAAGCCTAGATGGACTGGATATTCATGTGCAATGATAAGAATTAGCAGATACAATGTGTGTATGTAACGGACTCTTTTAGCTCAATTTTCACTAACTTCCAGAAAACGGAAAAATTTGAAACTTTGCACACGTATCGAATACCGATGACAATGCAATAATTTGATAATAGTTTTCGATTTTCCTTATAACTTAAAAAACTTTAAAAAAACGCTTTATTGCTAACTAAGAGAGAGAAAATAATTTCTGAATACAAATAATTTATATAACAGTAAAGTATAAATCGTAGGGTGATTGGTATAGTTTATATCAAAATCATACTATTATTGGCAACTATGAACAGATAACTATGAAAATTACATAAATTGCACCCCACGCTTTTTACTGTACCTACTATAATAGAAATTCATTGTACTCAGAAATTATTTTATCTTTTTTAGTTAGCAATAAAAGTGTGTTTTTATGTTTTTTAAAATATTATTTATTAGAAAAGATTACTTTAGTATCTTTCATAGAAAGTTTGCACTAATGATGTTGGTCAACAACACAGATTGGGCCTCGTCCACTACACATATACAAATACAAAATTTCTTTAATCACTTAAGTGGTCAATTACAATTTATGTCGAGGTTCTCCTTTTAAGTGAAATACTTGTATTAGGAGAAGCCCGCTCTTCTAAGGTACATGTAACACTTGTAAGTGATCTTAGGTAAATTAAAATTACATTGTGGTACATGTTCGGTATTCGCCCTTATTTTTTTGTTTAATATATTTGGATTAAAAACACCTTGGTCCGAGTGGCCAATCCACACGGCCGAGACGGGAGCGCCGAGAAAAAAGAAAAAAAAGAAAAAGAATGACAGACAGATGATAACAGCTCCGCACCGAATCTCTGCTCTGCAAAAATTGTGGCTCTTCATTACAAACAATTATATTTATTCCGTGTGAAAAACCCAAACTAAGGTGTCCTCTCAAGAACCGTTATTACGTCACCGAGAAAAATTGATGAAAAGGTTAGTTCTTTTTTTCCTTATGTATTTTTCAGGAAAATGGGGTCGTAACTGCACACCCTCACCAGTCATTTGTAGTTCAGTCCACTTTAATCACGCGAATTCTCGCACAATTTCTGGTCCTTACGAGCCGATAAAATCTTTTCAGTTACTTCTCGGTATAATTCCCTGTGTGGTAAATCGTATTTACCTACAAAAATCCCTTTTCTTCGTAATTCATACGTAATTTCAAGTTTTCAATTGCACCTGGGCGAGTCCATTTTTAGCGTCTAAAGATGGACGGTGACAAATTCGAAGATGGATTTGACGATAGTCATTTGTTATTGCAAATGAATACTTTGATTGCAAAAAAAGAATACTTATTTAGTAAAGTACAAAAGGCTTTCGATTTATCCAAATTAGTAAAATTGGATAGCTTAGATTCTGTTCAGAGGTTCATGGTACAGTATTCAGATCTCGAAAATACACGTACTAACTTTGAAAAAACTGTAATGGATATTATTGGCATCGAATTACAGCTAAAACCTAAAGAAAAGCCGTGCACTAAGGTTTTGGATAGTTTTGATGACTTGTATTTTGCGTGTAAAACTGTAGCGTTAAATTGCCAAAAGTTAGACCAAGAGCCGACTTCAAGGATTTCTCATTCCGAAAATAATAACAATGTAAACAGACCGTCTTTACCTAAACTTACTTTAATTGAATTTGATGGTCAAATTGAGAATTGGACTACCTTTTATGACACGTTTGTCTCATTAGTTCACAACCGAAACTTTGATAATATTGATAAGTTCCACTATCTTTTGTCATGCGTGAAAGGTCAAGCACTTAATATAGTGAAAACCCTTCCTATCACTGCCGCTAACTACTTAGTTGTCTGGCAAAGCTTGGTTGATAAATACCAAGACCCACGGGCGTTGACAGGTAGGTATTTGGATAAAATGCTGAGTTTCACTCCACTGACAAAGGATACCATCAGCAATTTAACATTATTTATTGAAACTTTTGATCATTCTCTTAAGGCAATTAAAGCATTAAAAGTTGAAAACTTAGACGACTATTTATTCTGTCACATTGCATTGCGCGGCCTCGATATTCATACTCGCAAACTTTTTGAAGAAAGCCGTAATCAAAAGGTTTTGCCAACCTTTTCAGAATTAATTGAATTTGTAACCAAACAAATTAAAGTCATTGAACACAGTACGTTTACAACTTCTAGCTCTGGGTCTACAAATGCGCAAAACAAAGTAAAACCTCAGCCTAACTCATATCAAGCTAATAAAAACAATAATAAGTATTCGCGTCCAAATCAATCATCTCCGAAAGTCAATTTAAATACGTCACGCAATGACACTCAAAATAAATTAGTTTGTTCACACTGTAATCAAAATCATTTAATCTATCGTTGCGATCAGTTTCGTAACCTGAACGTTCAAGATAGGGTTGACCGTGTCAACTCATTGAATCTTTGTTATAATTGTTTGAAGAGTGGTCATGATTCTAATCACTGTAAAAGTGAATTGACCTGCGGAGTCTGCGACTCAGCTCATCATTACCTTCTTCACCGTGACTCGGGCGTTGATCATAAGATGTCGTCAGCCGTGCTGCCGCAACCGTCTCGCTCGCACAACCTCGTCTCAGATACAACCTTTTCGCACTCCGTGAGTGTCGAGGAATGTGATTCGAAGGAAAATCTTCATTCCGTGAATGAAAACAGTCACTATGGGGTAGTGTTAGGTACTACGCGTACTCACGTAATCGATATTACGGGTCAGCATCAAAATTGCCGTGCCGTTCTTGATTCTGGCGCTCAAAGTTCTTTTATGACTTTGAACTGTGCTCAACGTTTGGGCTTACGCCGCAATAAATGTCCCTTTACAGTCTCAGGTCTCGGTGGCGAAACTGTGAGGAACTACGGCATAGTAACGTGCGAAATAAAACCGTGTAAATCGGACGTTCCGATTTTCACGGTAGATATGGTGGTCGTTGCTAAGGTGTCCTCGGAGATGCCTAACATCTCTTTTCCACCGGACGTTATACGTAAATATCAACGTTTCGAGTTAGCGGATCCGTTATTCTATGAAAGATCGTCGGTTGACCTTTTGCTAGGAAATGATATTGTATCGGAATTAATAAAAGACAAACCGATCAATATTAATTCAAATATTCCGAATGTCATTGAAACTGTATTTGGTTTTGTCGTAAGTGGTAAATTGTACTACGGCAGTGAAGTAACTTCAGAAAACTTTCAGTTGTCTATCAGTCAGCAACAAAGTATTGATAAAACTTTGCGTGATTTTTGGGAAATTGAGGAATTGCCGTGCAAGCCCGTCTCGAATCCTCTTGAGCGGCTGGCCGAGGAGATATTCGCGAGCGAACATAGTCGCGATGAACGCGGTCGTTACGTTGTGCCGTTGCCATTCGTCCCTGACGCGCCGGTTTTAGGTGATTCACGCGCTATCGCCGAACGAAGATTACTCACAACCGAGCGAAAACTCGCGCGCACTCCTGTGCTTCAGCAAGCTTATAACGATTTTATGCTCGAGTATAAAAATCTCGATCATATGGAGCTGTATACTGGTAGCGAGCCTAGTAAATATCTGATACCGCATCACAGTGTACTGCGGCCTAGTAGTACGACAACTCCGTTGCGTGTTGTATTCGATGCATCGGCCAAAACGAGTACTAACGTATCACTCAACGATATCCAACTTGCTGGGCCTAACTTGTACCGTGACATAGGCACGATAATAATAAATTTTAGATTGTTTCAATACTGTTTTGCCAGTGACATTTGTAAAATGTATAGGGCTATTTTAGTCAGAGAAAGTGATCGTAAATATCAACATATTTTGTATAGGTCATCTACCGATGAACCCATAAAGGTTTTTGAATTGAAACGATTACCTACGGAATTAGTAGTTCTCCGTTTCTTGCAATACGTACCTTATTACAATTAGCCAGCGATGAAGGCGAACGTTTCCCTTCAGCTGCTAGTGTAATTCGTGAAGGAATTTACATGGACGATATTTTGTGGTCATGTGAGACGTTCTCACAAGCTTGCACGTTACAAGATGAGTTGGTAAACTTATTAGACTGCGGAGGTTTCGTTCTTAAGAAATGGTCGAGTAACTGTGAAGATCTCCTAAAGCGCCTTCCCGTGGAACATCGCGAAAAGAAAATATCTTTTGAAAATGACAGTAATGACGTTTCTATTAAATTACTCGGTCTGCAGTGGGCACCACTGCATGATGCTTTCTTTTTTTCCGTGAATAAAAGCGACCCTGTAATCACAAAAAGATCTGTTTTGAGAATTTTGGCGTCGATTTATGACCCCGTGGGTTTTATTACTCCGTGTACGTTCGTAGCGAAATGTATCCTGCAAGACCTCTGGAAGTTGGGTATTGGATGGGATGAGCAGCTGCCCATAAATGTCTGCGACCAATGGCTGAATTTCATTTCTGAACTACCTCTTTTATCTGAGCTTCAGATAGAACGCCATGCGTTACTCCCTGACCAGACCGAATGCGAAATAGTTGGTTTCTGTGACGCGTCATCACGCGGTTACGCTTCGTGTGTTTACATCATTTCGCGGAGCAATGAGATGGTCAAAGCTCGATTACTACTCGCTAAGTCGAAGGTAGCTCCTGTAAAACCCATCACAATACCCAGGCTTGAACTTGTGGGATGCGTTCAGCTAAGTAAACAAATAAAGTACGTCTGTGAAATATTACAGTCTCGCGTGAAAATAACTGGTATCACAGCCCTTACTGACTCATCCATAGCTCTTGCATGGATACAAACGGAGCCCTATAAGCTTAAAACATTTGTTAGTAACCGTGTTACACAAATTAATGACACAATTCCTCCTGATTCTTGGCGCCACGTCAGTAGTGAAAATAATATCGCTGATATTAGTTCCCGTGGAGCTTCACCTTCTCAGTTGATGGCTTCTAGTACTCAATGGCTAGAAGGCCCCGACTGGCTTTATGAGGATCGAGAAAACTGGCCCATTTCCACATTTTTTTAACAAAAACGAGTCCGTGGTTCCCGAGTTAAAACCAAACTCTAATTCTTTTAATCTAGTCGCGAGACAAGAGATTTGTGAGACCAAAATAGAATTTTGCGAAAGGCTCTTCGGGCAATTCTCATCTTTTTCAAAATTACAAAGAACGATTGCGAGAATCTTAAAACTAGCTCGTCACTTTAAAAAGGATTGTACTACCGAAGACAGTTCTATTTTAACAACCCAAAATTTGAATGCGTCACATGATTGTCTATTAAAATTAGTTCAGAACGCTTATTTTAAAAAAGAGATTACCACTCTCGCGAAAGGTAACTCTTATGTTCCTTCGTTAAGGAAACTATCTCCTTTTCTAGACGAACGGGGTTTTCTCAGGGTGGGGGGTCGTCTCTCCCATTCAGATTTACCCTACAATGCCAAACATCCGGCATTGTTACCAAAGAAGTGTAGGTTCACTATGCTTTTGATAGAATATTTACACAAAAAATACTTACACACGGGACCACGCAACTTGCAAAACATTATTAATCAAAACTACTGGATCTTATCCGCTCGTAGCGTTATCCGGTCAGTACTATCGAAATGTCGAAATTGCTTCAAATGTAGCCCGCCGCTACTTCAGCCTAAGATGGCAGATTTACCCTCAACACGGTTGTTACCAAACAAAGTGTTTGAACACGTAGGTGTAGATCTAGGTGGACCATTCTATATCAAAGAAAGCTTGCTTCGAAACGCGAAGATAGGAAAGGCGTATTTGGCGCTCTTTGTGTGTTTCTCTACAAAGGCCGTTCATTTGGAGGTACTTTCTTCTTTATCAGCGGATTGTTTCTTGGCCACCTTAGATAGGTTTGTAGCCCGTCGAGGTCTATGCGCGTGTCTGTATTCCGATTGTGGTACGAACTTTGTCGCCGCGCACAAACACTTGTCTGAGGTTCAGGAATTCCTTTGTAACAAACGTATTCAGAATGAGATCTTGGACGGATGCTCTAAACGTCTTATATCTTGGCAATTAAACGTTCCAAGCGCTCCAAATATGGGCGGTTTATGGGAAGCTGGAATAAAAGCAGCCAAGCACCACCTTATCCGCACTGTCAGCGATAAAGCGCTAACCTTTGAGGAACTATCTACAATCTTCTGTAAGATAGAAGCTATTATGAATTCACGTCCGTTATGCGCGTTACCAGCTAGCGACAACCCGAATGAATTCAATGTATTAACACCCGGTCATTTCCTGATAGGGAAGAGTATGACTGCTGTACCTGAATATGACCTGAAAGACGTGAATATCAGTCGATTGTCACGTTGGCAATATTTGCAAAGTTGTTCCCAACTTTTTTGGAAAAAATGGAGCCATGATTATTTAAACACTCTACAACAAAGAGCTAAGTGGTTTTCATCACCACCCAATATCAAAGTGGGAGATTTAGTTTTAGTCAAGGATGACCAAGCCCATCCGTGCAATTGGCCACTTGCAATAATTGAAAAAGTCCATCCTGGTTCCGATGAAATTGTTCGCAAGGTAACTTTGCGTTCCAAGCGGCATGTCTTTCAAAGGCCGGTCAATAAACTTAGTCCCTTACCTTTTGTTGATTAATATTCTTCTTCTAATTAACTTTTGTTACTCTTAGTTACTCTAAGTAATAGTCCTACGTTTCCCCTTATGTTTATATATATATATATATTTTATGTTCCTTTTTTATTTAATTTTTGTAGAAAGCTTCATATCGCTTTCGGTGGGGGGTGTTCGGTATTCGCCCTTATTTTTTTGTTTAATATATTTGGATTAAAAACACCTTGGTCCGAGTGGCCAATCCACACGGCCGAGACGGGAGCGCCGAGAAAAAAGAAAAAAAAGAAAAAGAATGACAGATGATAACAGCTCCGCACCGAATCTCTGCTCTGCAAAAATTGTGGCTCTTCATTACAAACAATTATATTTATTCCGTGTGAAAAACCCAAACTAAGGTGTCCTCTCAAGAACCGTTATTACGTCACCGAGAAACATTGATGAAAAGGTTAGTTATTTTTTTCCTTATATATTTTTCAGGAAAATGGGGTCGTAACTGCACACCCTCACCAGTCATTTGTAGTTCAGTCCACTTTAATCACGCGAATTCTCGCAATTTAATATGCATGCGTGTGCGTTTATGTGTGCGTGTTTGTATGTGTGTTTGTGTGTGTGAGTCTGGCTGTGGGTGTGTTTGTTTGTTTGAGCGTTTCCGCGTTCCGAGTGCATGTGCGTGTCTTTTTTTATTATTATTTTTATTTTTTGTTGTGCGTGTAAACCTACACAATATTAACTACATAATATAATATAAACTACATAATATTTTCTGTTTGTATATAGTCAAGGGATTTTAACCAATCAGTAACAGTCTTTTTACATTTATTTATGGGTAAAGAATAAATATTTAGTACTGTAACAAACCCTACTTAGAAAACTGCCAACGCCACCTATCGGGAGCGTCGGTACTACTGTTAGTATAGGTAATCTGTACAACCATGTATTGAAACGTCATTTAGTTAGGAACATTGCCACTACTCACACTAGATGGCGCTGATCTCCCTTAAACGGCAGTCTGTTTGGGATTTTTCGGAGAATGACTTCCCGGCAGTATTGTAAATTTTGTTAAGTCACCTCGAAGTGTGAGCAGCGTCTTGGGTGAGCTTTTCCACCAGAGAACACTCTAACTTCGTTGTGAAGCCTAACGTCAACTTAGCACCTGCCACTGCGTCCTCGGAACTGTGTGCGGGACTAGGTTAGACTGGCTATTTTTTGCGTCTATGTAAAAGTACGAGTCCGTACAATAAAATCACGTCTCTGTACTGTTTGAAGTTTTCTTCGATCCCGCCCCGACCGGTGACTGTAGCCACGTGATCAACCCCTACCTACACACAAAACCTGAAGAGGATAAAACCACCTTCTTATAGTGGCGCCCAACGTGGGGCCTGATCACCAACAACCACGCTACATCACTAAGTTCGGCCGTGTCACCACAACGTGTTCATCAAAGAAAACCCCGGAAACGGACCAAAGAACTTTTGGAAGTCACCTCGAAGTGTGAGCAGCGTCTTGGGTGAGCTTTTCCACCAGAGAACACTCTAACTTCGTTGTGAAGCCTAACGTCAACTTAGCACCTGCCACTGCGTCCTCGGAACTGTGTGCGGGACTAGGTTAGACTGGCTACTTTTTGCGTCTATGTAAAAGTACGAGTCCGTACAATAAAATCACGTCTTTGTGCGTTTTTGGAGTTTTCTTCAATCCCGCCCCGACCGGTGACTGCAGCCACGTGATCAACACCTACCTACACACAAAACCTGAAGAGGATAAAACCACCTCTTTATAGTGGCGTCCAACGTGGGGCCTGATCACCGACAACCACGCTACATCACGGTCGGTCGGTCAAGTTTGGCCGTGTCACCACAACGTGTCCATCGAAGAAAACCCCGAATAAGGACCAAAGAAAATTTCGTGAATTAACCGCGAAGTGTGAGCAGCATCTTGGGTGAGCTAATTCCACCAGAGAACACTCTAACTTCGTTGTGAAGCTACATGTCAGCTTTGCGCCTGCCTCTGCGTCCTTGGAACTGAGTGCGGGACTAAGCTAGACTGGCTACTTTTGTGCCTGTGTTAAAAGTACTCCATCCATACCACCTCTTTGCACTGGTGAGCAACAGTGGGCCTGATCACTAACAACCTCGCTACATCACCCAAGTTCGGTCGTGTCACCACAACGTGTCTATCGAAGAAAACCCGAAAAAGGAGCAAATAAATTTCGTGAATTCACCTTGAAGTGAGAGCAGCATCTTGGGTGAGCTAATTCCACCAGAGATCACTCAAACTTCGTTGTGAAGCTACATATCAGCTTTGCGCCTGCCTCTGTGTCCTTGGAACTGAGTGCGAGACTAAGCCAGACTGGCTACTTTTTGCATCAATGTCAAAAGTACGCCCTTCATCCACACCACCTCTTTGCACTGGTGAGCAACAGTGGGCCTGATCACCAAGTTCGGCCGCGTCACTACCTACTGTTCATCGAAGAGAACCCTGAACAAAGAAAACTTCGGGAAGATGTTACTCAACCAAATTCGTAGGTAGAGCAGCATCTGGGTGCGCTTATTCCACACCAGAACACTCTAACTTCCGATAGTGTTATGAGAAGCAAATGCCTTGTTTGCATAAGCAGAGAACCGACTCAACCTGCCATAGATTTCAGCTTCTGTGCAGTCAACGTGCGTACTGATGCCAGTACCTATGCTGTAGGAGCAATTCTCGAGCAGGGGGAGGAAGCAGACGAGCATCCTGTCGAGTATACCAAGAGCATGCTAGCAGCGGCGCACGTGCTCGCGATGGACGCGAAGAACCTCCACGACGTGGTGGACTGCATCCGCGCTCGGCATCCGCAGTTAGACAGGAGCGCCGCACTCGCGCCCCCTGCACCGCCCGAGTCACACCATGTCGCACTCCAGAACCAAACGCTCAGGTCCCAGAACCAAATATTCACCACTCAGAACCAAACTTACAACCCACAAAACCCAATGAAGCTCAGCGCTCAGTCATCGATACAGGATGAGGAAACGGATTTCAAAATCAGTCAGCCAGTTACCGTTGATCAGCTGGACGTTGACCACCGAAGAAGGCAACTGGGCAGCAGCCTGAACGCAAGGGACGGGGAAGACCCAGAAAGTATCAGATCTCCTCGTCGGGTCGACTTCAGGATCTGAGGGGGAGACTGTAACAAACCCTACTTAGAAAACTGCCAACGCCACCTATCGGGAGCGTCGGTACTACTGTTAGTATAGGTAATCTGTACAACCATGTATTGAAACGTCATTTAGTTAGGAACATTGCCACTACTCACACTAGATGGCGCTGATCTCCCTTAAACGGCAGTCTGTTTGGGATTTTTCGGAGAATGACTACCCGGCAGTATTGTAAATTTTGTTAAGTCACCTCGAAGTGTGAGCAGCGTCTTGGGTGAGCTTTTCCACCAGAGAACACTCTAACTTCGTTGTGAAGCCTAACGTCAACTTAGCACCTGCCACTGCGTCCTCGGAACTGTGTGCGGGACTAGGTTAGACTGGCTATTTTTTGCGTCTATGTAAAAGTACGAGTCCGTACAATAAAATCACGTCTCTGTACTGTTTGAAGTTTTCTTCGATCCCGCCCCGACCGGTGACTGTAGCCACGTGATCAACCCCTACCTACACACAAAACCTGAAGAGGATAAAACCACCTTCTTATAGTACTTTATTTACAATATTATATATCTTTGCAGACTGAGAAATGTATTGTTTCTGAGCAAAAGTTGTACGAACTATTACGGGTTTTATTACATAGTTACGATTTCTTTTATTTAATATATCATTATTAATTGGAGTTAAGTTGTGAGTTTTTAGTGTACATTGCAGTATATATAGTTGTCTTACAGTAATAACATTTGCATACTTATAAAGATCAGTAGTATTATGTAAGCGGTTCTTTTTAAACATTACTTTTAATATTGATCTTTGTGCTCTCTCTAATGTTATGAATTTTGTTTTGTGTGTGCCACCCCATATTTTAATACAGTATAGCAAAATAGATTGCACCAAGCTCACATATATGTTTGCAAGCAGTGGTTTATCAGTAACATTTCGCAGGTGTTTAAAGATCCAGACTAATTTTTTTGCTCTACTTGTGATAGCTTCTAACTGAGGATACCAAGTTAGGTGTTTATCAATGATTATTCCTAAGTATTTGGTGGAATCAACTTTTGTAATTTTATCACAACTACACACTTGGTCTGCATTATTTATGTTACATTTATGTGCAGTTATATTTAAGTTCCGTTGTGGTTGTGTGTATTTATTTATGGAAAAAGTTATATAATTAGTTTTATCCGTATTAAGTGTTAAAGAGTTTACTTGTAACCACTCAATAATAACGCGTAAACCGACTTCTGCTTTGTTGTACACATTGCTCCAATCTACACCATGAAAAAGGAGCGCAGTGTCGTCTGCATAGGAAATTATGTGCCCATTATCTAGTGCCAGTCTCGTCAAATCATCAATGTAGATAAGAAACAGGGTAGGCCCGAGGACACTACCCTGCGGGACACCGTAATTATTAGCTGTTGTATCTGTGCTAAATACGTTTCCACCAAGAGTCACACGCTGAGTTCGGTTAGACAGATAGTCGGTGATTAGGTCCAAGAAAGTGCCTCTAATGCCGAATCGCTCAAGTTTACGTAGAAGTATGGAAATAGAGACGGTGTCGAATGCTTTTTTTAAATCAAGAAAAATACAAAGTGTTTTTTGTTTTTGATCTAAATATTGGACTAGTTTTGAGGTTAAATCTAGAATAGCATCTTCTGTACTAAGACCCTTTCGAAAACCATATTGTGCGTTCGATAAAAGATTATAAGAAGATAAAAAATCTAATAAGCGTTTATTAATTAACTTTTCTAGTATTTTGGATAGGACATATAGAATTGAAATTGGCCTATAATTTTTGACCTCGTCTCTGTTTCCATTCTTGAAGATTAGTTGAATTAAGGCTCTTTTCAACAAAAGAGGGAATTTACCATACCTGAAACATAAACCAGAAAGATGGGTTATGAAAGGGATTAGTATATTGGCTGCTATTTTAATGAAATTTGTGGGAATGTTGTCCCAACCAGCAGCAGATTCAGATTTAAGGTTTTTAATTATATTTGATATTTCGGAAGCATCTGGTTCTATTATTCCTATCGATTTTATTTGTGATGGGAGTGTCTTTATATACTTGTCGATTTTTTGATTTCCTATGACAATTTGTTGTGCTAATGTTTTGCCTACATTGTTAAAGTAATTGTTTACATGATTAGCTGAATCTTAAGGGTTGCCTTTGATATTTGATAGTTCTAAAAGTGAAGTTCTATGTAAGGTTAAGTTAGTGATCTGTTTTATAGATTTCCATAGCATTTTGTTATTGTTTTTAGATTTGTCTATAAGATCTGTTTCGTATTTTATTCGTAAGTTTCTTATTAGATTAGTGCAGTAGTTACGGTATCTTCTAAATGTTATCTTTAAAATTTCGTTTGTTGGATCCAATCGTAGTTTTTTCTGCAGTTCGTTTCTATTTTTAATACATTTAAGAACCCCTGGTGTAATCCAAGGTTTTATTATTCTCTGTCTATTTGGAACTCCACTGCTGAACTAAAGTCATCCAGTTCGATACTATGTATTATTTTGTTAATTTGAATTAGCTGAATGACACTAGTTAGTACATGCTAATTTTATGTATTACTTAGAACGTCAAGTGTGTTATTCGCATCATCGGTGGCAAGGGTCTCCCGTTACCTATTTAGTAAAGCTTCAGACTAGACTTAATGATCTAATACAATGCTATTTGCATTTGATATTGATGTCGAGAGCACACTTACTCGTAAACAAGTACTGTAAGCCGCAGACTAATAAACTCTGTGCCCTCCTACCAGTATCACCATTCTATGAATCACATTTTCGACAATAGGTAGTGTTCCCGTTCGCTGGCAGAATCAAGTAAGCTAGCATAGGGTTTTTCTCAGAAATACACTGTATTTCACTCTGAATATTCTTTTATTCGTTGCTACTTTAATACATAAGCACTATTCACCAGCAGGTCCGTACACCTTGCCTTCCACCAATAGAATGCCGAGCCAGCCTCGAGTTTTAGCTTTTTATTAACTTGCTTTTCCCCTCAGTACGCCCTCTGGCGATGTTTTAAATGACTAAATGTTGTATTAGTCAAAACAACTGTTATTATAAAATCATGCCCTCTGGTGTAATTTTAACAGACTAATATTTAAAATAATCAAAACAAATACTGTTTACTTTGTTATTAAACTATGTACTTAATTTGGTAAACGATCATGGGTTTAAATTAAAACCTAACACTAGGGTGACTGGTATGGAAGATAAGATATTCTAAATTCAGAAGGCTCATAGAGTAAGCATTGGATTTCGTCACATAAACTACAAGTCATTAGCTACAACCCCTTAAACCCACAATGTGTGCGCACTAAACTTGACATCGACAAGCGAGCAACACTAACGACCTTTGACGATGTAAATGGTACTCTCTCGCGAGTACTTCATTGGTTCACCGTTAACAATTTATTGCTTAACGCGACCAAAACTAAATGCATTAAGTTTACAATGCCCAATGTCCGACAAGTTCCAACAAAGGTTGTTGTTAAGGATGAACAACTAGTTACTTCAAATACTGCAACTTTTTTGGGAATTACTTTGGATGATAAGCTCCAGTGGGGTCCTCATATGACCTTATCAAAGAGACTAAGCTCCGCTGCATACGCTGTAAGAAAGATAAGGTTTTTGACTGATGTTGAAACGGCAAGACTAGTTTATTTAGTTATTTTCACAGTATCATGTCATACGGCATCTTACTATGGGGCTCAGCTGCAGATATAGAGACAATTTTCGTATTGCAGAAACGAGCCGTGCGGGCTATTTATAAACTTAAATCAAATGAAACACTTAGAGAATTGTTTAAAGAAGTTAAAATACTTACAGTTTACTCGCAATACATTTACGAAAACCTAATTTACGTTCGAAAAAACTTACACTTATTTCCTAAAAATAGCGATTTGCATAACTTCAACACAAGACAAAAAAATAGGCTTGCCGTTCCACATTTTAGGCTTCATAAGGTTGGTCACTCATTTATGGGTAGATGTGTATCATTTTTTAATAAATTACCTGAAAATTCAATTTCATTGCCTTTAGATAAATTTAAAACAGTTGTAAAAGATGTATTAATGTCGAAAGGATATTATAAAATTGATGATTATATAAATGACAAAGATATATGGAAATGTTTAAATGCAAATAATTACAATTATTGTAAATCAATTTTGAAAAGAGGCAATGACAATAGTGACTGAGTTTCTTGCGCCGCTTCTTCTCAGCACTGGCCCAAATTGTCCCGAAGCGGTGGTAGGGTTAATTTATATGTTGGGACGTGTAAAAGTGCTAGTTCTTAGCCTACTTACAGAAATAAATGAATTTTATTGAATTTTATACCTCTCGCTCATTCAAATTGGATTCAAGTTTAGGGTCAACCGTGTCATTATTTATGACAATTAGGACGAGTTTCGTTGATCACGACGGTGCACAAGGTTACATTGTAAATAAATAAAAATAGTCCTCCTGGCCAATTTCGACCACGGCGGCCAATCTCAACCGAGATCAGCCAACAACACAGGAGATATTATAGTGCACAAGGGTGAGCGCAATACACAGATGCACTCACTGTTCCATCACTCTCAAAGTTCGATGAGACGGCAATCCGACATGACCGGAGAGAGATCAGGCACAGGACCAACGGCTAAACGTGCTTTCCGAGCCACGTGGGCTTAACACCGCCAACTTCCCGACTCCGAGTTGTTTTTGAGAAATTCATGACAAAATATCTATGAAACAATTTTGGCTCGACCTGGGATTCGAACCCAGGACCTCTCGGATGTAAGGCAGAAACTTTGCCACTACACCAACGAGGCAGTCAATTAAAAAATTGTGTCAATAACACTACGATTCTGTTCTGAAAATCTTTAAAATCAACGTTGAAACCTAATCAATTATATTTTACTTAAAAAAAACTAGTTTCTTAAGGAACACAAAAATTGACTAGCTAATAAAAAACAGTAGTGGCAAAAGATCAAATAATAAAAATTCTCCCCTGTCTTCAGTATCAATCTGGTGATCTCCAAAACAACTGGACCTGAAAACATGAGAACGTATTGTTGTTATATAGAACCATTTAAATAAAAGTACATGACCAAGTGCATTTTGTCCAGGGAATCCTCCTAACGTTTTTTTTAACCTAACGTCTACGTTATCACTTCAAATTATTCTAAGAAAACAACATTGAATCGATATTAGGCTTATAGGCAACAATAGTCCTATCCGTGATAACGGATCGATCCCAATAGAGCGTGGCATGACTATTTTCGAGGACCAGCACAGGCATGTACTTATAGTACGGTACCTCAGAATCCACAAGACCATATCGAAGAGGAAGTTGCTGGTGAATAATCCTGGCCATAAGGTTATGTCTATGCAAATACTCACCGTTAGCCAGATGAGGACAACCAGAGGCAATATGCCTGAGTGACTCTCCGGGACGTGCTCGACAGATCTCGACCGTTCCGTCCTTCAGAATATATTTCCTATAGTTATTGGTCATCATGACTTCGGATTCCCCAAAGAGTTCCCCGAATCGTAGCCAGTTTACCGACGCGAGCAGATCTTCATCAGGTCCTGTTAAAGCCCCCTTGCTCCCGAGCACTCAGTACTATTGGTCTGCGCCAGTTCTCGTTAGCCAAGGAGAGAAGTTATTATTATTATTATTTGTAGTATTTTCTAGGATATCACAGCACAAGGCCAGTCCTTTTGGAAGGCGTACGTGGGGATACGGATCCAACACGAAGAGGCTCCTTAATGATACATTAATGTGTAGGAATGTGTACACCAAGCGGATACTATCTCTATTGAGTACTATTGAGTAGATACAACCAAAGACACCACCCGCTAGGTGCAAGGACTATTGCAGAGAAGATCGTAACTATAATGGGTCTATGGAGTATTTATTATTATTATTATTGTTGATATTATTATTACATATAATTACTTCATAAAATATGCAATGACGGCAGGTGGGTAAGGGATTTAAGTTCAAAATCAAAAGTAAACCACAACTTTACAACATCCATCGATGACGAAATGTAAAATGCTTCGATGCAGCTAAACAAAATTTTTAATCAAGACCCTTTTTGCAGCTTTAGAATCTACCTGATCACAATATTTTTTAAATAGAAGGTAGGTAATAGGTACCTACCTCTTTCTTAGCGAAACTGTCTACATTCAAATGAATCTACATAATATCGAAAAGCCACACGACCCCTACCCTCTTTCTACAACATGTCGCTAAAATGCAAAACTTTATCCATATGCACGTAGAAAACGCTTGTTTTTATGCTGATATCTGCTTACAAATACTGTTAAGGTGGCACGTGAGCTAGATGTAGTTTACTATGAATTTGCATGCAGGCAACTTGAGATACGATAGTTCACTGACCTTGCAGTCGGAACTTAGTTTAAGAAATCTATGACATGCTGCCTCCATACAGCATAGTAGAAGTTGTTATCATTTTGCTCCTTGCAGCATAGCACTTACGCACAATTTGAGACTCAAATTAAATGACAATAATATTTCAACGAAAAGGGCTCCTATTAATAACACGTTTTTTTCGTACTTATATATATATGATCCTGACCGTATTCGGCCACAGCGACTAGGATCCAACTTACTGAGAGCTTCGTTGGTGTGCTCTCACATGGCTGACGTAACCAATTTTCGCAGTGAATGTGCGGTCGCATTCACTACAAGTCAGCACTCCTCCGACATAATTATAGTTAATGGCCGCAGGTGGTCGGGCCTTCAGCTCATCTCGCTTGGCATCGAGCTGTTCTCTGCGATTCCTTTCGAACTCAAACACCTTTTTTGTCACGGCTTGCCTCCACGTTGGCCGGTCTGCTGCCATCTCTTCCCACTTGGAAGGATCCAGGTCACAGCGTTTTAGGTGACGCTTAAGCACATCTTTGTACCGCAGAAGTTGGCCGCCTTGTTTCCGCTTACCATCCTGCAGTTCTGAATAAAAGTTGCGCTTCGCCACCCGGTCGTCAGACATTCGGAAGATATGACCAACCCACCGCAGCTGCCTCCGCATAAGGTAAGCCTCTATTCCACCGACATTAGCTCGTCGTAGAACTTCCGTGTTTCGAATACGGTCCGACCAATGGATATTCATAATGTCGCGTAGGCATTTCAGGTGGAATTTATCCAATGCATGGATATGTTTACGGTACAGCGTCCACGTTTCTGAGGCATAGAGAAGATTCGGCAGAACGATTGCCGTGTAAACATATACTTTTGTAGAGAGCTTAATGTCATGCGAACGGAACACCTTGAGACGAAGTCTACCAAAGGCCACAGCAGCTGCCCCAATTCTGCTGTTGACTTCGTTATCAAGGAGGCACCTGGATGTAATGGTGCTACCCAGATATTTGAATTGTATTTTATTTTGTATTGTAATTTCGTACTTAATGCACAAATAGCATAAAGAAATAAATTAATTTTATCTGAAAAATTTATAGAATTTTGCAGATTTTTAGGGTTCCGTACCTCAAAAGAAAAAAAACGGAACCCTTATAAGATCACTTTGTTGTCCGTCCGTCTGTCAAGACCGTTTTTCTCAGGAACGCGTGGAGGTATCAAACTGAAATTTATATATGATACTTAGGTCTACTGTCCCTGGAAGCTGTAGAAAAATCAACCTTCTGAGCCAACGCAATCAAAAGATACAGCCATTAAGACCGCAAATTTCCGCAAATTTTCGAAACTCGCACGGGAATCAAAACCTACAGGGTACTTCCCGTAAACTTAGAATCTTGAAATTTAGTACGAAGTCACGTCTCATACTACAGATATAGGAAAAATTACGAAAACCGTAAATTTTCAGTTTCATCGTAAAATAATTAATATTTTTGACAATTTTGAAAATAACAAAGTTACTACTCCTTATCTACAGGTTTGTACGGAACCCTCGGTGCGCTCACCGGGTCGATAAAATTGTATCTATTTTTTACCGTTAACGAGACGGACATCGTTCACAGGACACACTGTATATGTGTGTAAAATTGTGTACCTACTCACCGTCGAGTTTACGCGACGTCACACGGCGATAAACGTGATTGGCGTGATAAAGCGTTTTTCATTGTTTTTTATTTTAAATGTAAACATATTTAACCTGCCCTCAAACTTGCCGTACCTTCTTGGTAACTAGGTTAATAAGTTAGTTATTAAGCATTTTAACTACCATCTATACAATGTAAATACACCTAGTATGCAAATGTGAATAAATGAAAATAAAATGAAATGAAAATGTTTGAGTAATGCCATTTTAAAACCTACTACTTACAAATAACTTCTTAGATCCAAACAATGTACTAACTACCTATGTTCGTAGTACGTACAAAGAGAAACAATTTTTAAATTAACTTTCAAATAACATTGCCCAAGTATTTGAAGCAAAATACTAATATCGTTTGCTTAGAACGTTTAATAATAAAACTTCCATTTAGCTAATGATATTAGCATATCCTTTTATCTAGCAACATTATATAAATGTATTAGTAGGTAGATACAAATTAAATAGTGGGCTGGGGAGAGGTGTCTAAGATTATCCCAATCAAAAAAAATACATAATAGCAAATCATCCGACTCGTTTATAATGCTAAGATGTTAAACCGTCAAAATACTTATACGGATATTTTTGTACAATATGAGTATTGTTACTATTACTTCCTAAGGGAAGTAATAATAACATTTCTAATACTTAAATAATTTCACGGAACTGATGTGTAGGTGTCTCGAGAGAATGCCGGGTAAGAGGCCGCGACGACAGCTTTGGTCTTTGGGTTTGAATCCTGCTAGCGCAGGATATAAAATGCTCATGCTCATCACACAAACATTTGCCATGTTTGTGTGATGAATGAGCACGAGCATTGTTCTGTTGTTATCTTAACCACCATAGCATAAGCTAACGCTTAGTTTGGGACTAGGTAATTGCTGTGTTTGTCGAAACAATAAAAAAAAAGATCGATGCTAAAGCTGCTGAAGATGAGCAATTTTTAAGGTACCTGATAGATATATAATTAAAATAATTAAAATGCTGTTACCATTTTTAGTGTAGTTACAATCTAGGTAACATTTTGGGTTTGCCTTAGCCACCCGTCCCCACCCATCTAAGGCTAAGTGCCACGGGCCCTAGGTGTACCTATCTGTTAATCTAATTAGTTGCTTGCCTTTTAGAAAATTCCAAGTAAATAAATGGAAGCTACAATTTGGACTCTAACAGAAAAGCATATAAATAGATAGGTTTGAATTCAAGATAATTCTAAAATAAATAATATTAAATGATTTTTGGTGCGATTCAACATTATTGTCCTAGGGTGGATTCGGGCTCCCAAAAACACACTGAAAACCTTTGTACTTAATAAAATTAAATGGGTTACCGACCTCACTGAACCACAATTTTGGAGATATGTACCTACCAATTTAAATCCAGCGGACATAGATTCTAGAGGTTGTAACGCAAACCAGTTACGTAACTCCAATATGTGGTTCTCGGGTCCATCATTTTTAACGCAGCCAGAATCTCAATAGCCGGCTCAGCCTGGCTATGAACCTACCTTTTTCCCGAGACTAACGTTGAGTGCAATTTTGTGACCGAACAAAATAATAATAATTATTCATACTATTTTACTACTATTTGTTAAGTTTTTTTTTGCGTTCTCAACGCTATTTTTAATTTCGAAAAGACAACACTTAAAAAATTCTTTTCGGCTCCGGTTATCGGGAAGAATTCGAACCCCCGACCTGAAGAAGTCCGGTCCAATGCTCTGACCACTGAGCTACCGAGAACCTTAATGGAGTCGTTGAATTTTGTAAGTGCTTTTTAACGCTTTGAGCCAGCGTATGTTTCATCAATGATTGTGGGAGACACCCTCAAATCACCCGAGATAAATATTTTTACAAATATTTGACAATCGGTTAAGATGAAACAGGCTATAATTTTATTTGTTAAGTATTTTTTATTTTCCTTCCCGATAACCGGAGCCAAAAAGATTTTTTTAAGTGTTGTCTTTTCGAAATTAAAAATAGCGTTGAGAACGCAAAAAAAATAATTAACAAATAAAATTATAGCCTGTTTCATCTTAACCGATTGTCAAATATTTGTAAAAATATTTCTCTCGGGTGATTTGAGGGTGTCTCCCACAATCATTGATGAAACATACGCTGGCTCAAAGCGTTAAAAAGCACTTACAAAATTCAACGACTCCATTATGGTTCTCGGTAGCTCAGTGGTCAGAGCATTGGACCGGACTTCCAAAGGTCGGGGGTTCGAATCCATCACGATAACCGGAGCCGAAAAGATTTTTTTAAGTGTTGTCTTTTCGATATTTTACTACTATTTTAATAATTATTCAAACTTTGCTAAGCTGAATAGAGTGACCACGTACGTATTGCGATTTATACACAATTGTAGGAAACCTATTAACAAATTTTGCGGTCATTTAAAGATTAAAGAGTTAAATTCTGCTACATACCTATGCATTATGTAAAGTGGTACAGTTAGATACATTTAAAACCGAATATTCTTATTAATATAAAAATAAACAATTACCAGTCAAATCAAAATTATTAAATTTAAACCCTTTTATGTCAAAGGAAAAATTAATTCGTGTTGGCGGCAGACTAACCAATTCAAATTTAGACTACGACACAAAGCATCAAATACTACTTCATTCATCGCACCATATAACTAAATTATTGTTTAGACATTATCACGTTCTACTTATGCATGCAGGCCCTCAGTTAATGTTGTCCATTTTAAGACACAAATTCTGTATAATAGGCGGTCGCAATCTAGCCAGAAAGATAACACACGAATGTCATGCATGTTGCAGGTTTGCGGGATGGTCTATTCAACCTATAATGGCGAACCTGCCGCAAGAACGACTACTTACATAGCCAATTTCCTTTCTTTAACACTGCTGTCGATTATGCTGGCCCGATTTTAATAGCTGACAGGAAAGGTAGAGGTTGTCGATTAATTAAATCTTACATTTGTGTATTTGTCTGCTTAGCTGTAAGGGCAGTACATTTGGTACTAATTACAGATCTCAGTACTGAGACGTTTTGAGCTGCCCTAAACAGATTTGTGACACGATGCAGGAACCTGAAATCTCCCAGGCGTTCGCCGCAATTTTAAAGGCGTGTGGCCGGCGCTCAGGTGAAACACTAACTAAACTAAATATTTACAAGAAACATACTTTACAAGCGGGCTGCGCGGACAAAAGGAAACGGGATATTTTAAAGTGTACATCAAATAACTTGTCATATATCAATTTATGTTCAACAATTAATCTTTTTTTACATTAAATTATTGTACTGCAACTATACTACTCGTAATTGTTTATCAAAACTACTAATATAAATAATTGAAAAACATACATCAACAGCCTTTAATATAATTTCCTCAAATGTCCTCTTTAACATAGATGGTAGCTCTCGGCCAGGCTCGTGATATTTCCCAAGTCGTCCAATATCACAGACAATAGATAGGCACCTTCTCCTTGACGAGACAATCCCGGCTGCATCGTGAAACGCAATCCGGCCGGAAATGGCTCGTGTGATCGAACTCGCCTCGTACGCCGCCGCAAAACTCGTTAGCACCGCATTCCCAGTAATAGGGTAGGCCTACTGGGAGACGCGTGGTTCGGACTTTCTTAGGACTTCTACAGACCAGAGGCCCTATTACAAACTGTTTATCGTAAATTTGATCTTTTAATTAAAATGAGAAGCCAGTAATTGTAATAAGGCTCTAGGACGTCGTAGCTAGTCTTGATGTAGGACATGAACGATTTAACATTTATTATAAGTCATAAGGAAATAGTCCAGCTGTGCGATACCTACTTACGTTTTTGCTTATCACTGCATTGTGTTAAAAGCAATGTCGCTTCCCACGTCTGTCCCCATGTTCGTATGTATGTATGCTTAAAATATCTTTAACTACTCAACCGATTTGATGCAGTTTTACAAGTAAATAGATTGATTTAAGTGGAAGGTTTATGTGGTCGTGTAGTTGTGTAGTGGCAAAGTTTTTGCCTTACATCTGAGAGGTCCTGAGTTCGAATCCCAGGTCGAGACAAAAATTGTTTCTGAGATTTTCTGTCATGAATTTCTCAAAAACAGCTCGGAGCCGGAAAGTTGGCGGTGTTACATCCCCGTGTCACGGAAAGCACGTAAAGCCGTTGGTCCTGCGCCTGATCTCACTCCTGTCATGTCGGATTGCCGTCTCACCGAACTTTAAGAATGAAGGAACAGTGAGTGTACCTGTGAATTGCGCTCACACTTGCGCACTATAATATCTCCTGCACAGTTGGCTGATCTCTGTTGAGATTGGCTGCCGTGGTCGAAAACGGCCAAGAGGACTATTAAGCTTAATAAATCTTTAAAACTACCCAACAGATTTTGAGGCAGTTTTACAAGTAAATAGATTAATTCAAGTAGAAGGTTTATGTGTTCAAAAACATACTTAATACATTGGTAAACCACTTATCATTTCAAGACTTTCTAATCCACGCGGTCGAAGCCGCTACGGCGGAAAGCTAATGCTAAGCTATTTTTCAGCTAATGCATATTTTTCAGAATAACTAAGAAAAGGTGATTATAATACTGACAATAAATTGAATAGGCTGAACAAGTAGATACCTACACTTTGGTTTCGTCATATTTAGTGTTCAAAATACAAATCTCTGAGTCTTGAATGTCGACACGAGACTGCACCCCCCACCTCCTTCTCCGTGACCGATGGTGCGTCTCCGCCTGCGCTGGCCGCACTCAGGGAATAATTACTATTGGGTCCGTATTGTCCCAGGCCCCTACTCTCAAAGCCGGTATCAGTAGTTTTGGGAATTGCCGTCCATATACGATATAATAATAAACTAAAAAAACACGCTTTTATTCCTAACTAAAAAGATAAAATAATTTCTGAGCACACGGAATTAATATTACAGTAGAGTAAAAGCGTGGGGTGCACTTTATGACGTTTTCATACTTCTCTTTTAATATTTGCCAATAATAGGATGATTGTCACATACTACTATACCAAGCACCCCACGCTTTTTACTCTACTGTAATATAAATTCCATGTACTCAGAAATTATTTTATCTTTTTTAGTTAGCAACAAAAGCGTGGTTTTTTTAATTTTTTTTTACTATTATTAATTTTTATTTTTTTAGTTAATAAGGATAATGGAAAACTTTTATCAAATTATAGCATTGTCATCGGTACTTAATACTTAATACGCAAAGTTTCAAATTAATCCGATTTCTGGAAGTTGGTGAAAATTGAGCTCATAAATTTCGTTACATACATTCGTACATACATACATACATACACCCCGATCTAATAAAAGCGTGTTAAAAACTTCTTGGGTTTATAACTAAGGATCAAAAATAAAATTACTTTAGTTTTATTGAATGAAGAGGAGCACTTATCCTTTAGTTTAGTTTATTTGTTCACCTTCAAATATTTAAATTTTTCTCAAAATTTTTTTTTTAACTGTCTTCTTGATAATTTTTTTTAAACTGAATTTAGTTTAATGAAATTTTATTCTATCACTCTTATAACCAACACTTTCGGGCTAGACCCGAAAATACAAACAACACTTTGGGAGTGAAAAACGACTTTTAATTTTTCCAAAACCATTTTTCCAAAGTCTAGTTTGCTTGCTTGAATGCTTGAATCTGATTTAACTTTTTCACGCATTTTTTATTCGTTTTAACACAATTTTATGGGCAGCAAAGGGCAAATAATTGCTTTACCTAGTAACCACGTTATAGAAATGAAAAGTAAATTATATTTAAACACCAAAAGCCATTTTGTGTCTGGTGATGGTCACTATGAAATTTTAAAAAAGCTGTGGCGACCAAAATATATTTGATAAGCGCCTTTTCAGCTGAAAAATGGCACGACGATAAAGCTTTTAGCGAGGAATTTCATATCGCTTCTGTTCGATTGTATCGATTGAAAATAGAAATAGAAATAGAAAATCATTTATTCATACAAGTAGCAGGTTACATAAGTACAAATATCACAAAACATTACACTTTTTACAGATATGTACCTACTTAAACATGCATGAAAAGGAATCTACTCAGCAAATGCCGCAGAATCTGATGATCCGGCGACGCTGGTCTTCCGTAGAATCCGTTAAAGAAAAAGGAATAGAGAGCACTGCTGCACGAACAAAAAAAAAAAACATTTAAATGACTGTGTACTCTAAATTTAAACAAAAACTTGAGTAAGAATGTAATCAGCAACTCAAAATTACAAATGTTCAAAACATAGTAATGGAGCTTTCATTATATTTTTACAAACTTACGAACTCAACACAATAATATTTACCATTAGGTATCCAATAACACTGTTTATTAGTACTGCATTAAATACCAACTCAACCAGAAATAAACTATTATATTTACAAGCAGGTTAAGCAGTTTGCATAATACACAAAAAACAACTCTTAAATATTAATTATTATAATAACTATTACAACGAAGTCCAATTATTGTGAGTTAAACAACACAACCTAATGTGATGAATGAAATGACAAACAAAGCCCTACGGCCAATGGTCTTGGGATCGGACTATATCCAATACACAGGACACGCGACAACAAGTCAATTGTATTACTACTTTACACCTTACATTGGAGAGACCTTTTGAAGATCTAGAAGATACCGTTTATAATTTGACTTAAAAGAGCGCAACGTTATTAATTTCTTAAGCGGTGGTGGGATGTTATTCCAACACTTGGAGGCAGAGTATCGAAAACTTCCACGAAATGCTGCAGTGTTGTGACGTGGGTAGCTGAGATACGAAGAATTTCTGATGCTATTTAAAAATACCAATTTTTTAAACAAATATGGAGGTGATTTAAATCGAATTATACCAAAAAGAAGACATGCGTAATGAAGTGAACGTCGGGACTGCATATTCATGAGGTTACTTCTATTAAGAAACGGGGTTATATGTGCCCTACGCGGGATTGTAAAGCAGAAACGAGCACACGCATTTTGAACTCTCTGAATTATCTTCCTAGTGTAACCAAAAATGCAATCATCCATGACCGTATCCGCATAATTTAGCTTAGATAATATAAGTGCTTCGCAAAGTTTAATTCTGACGTCAACATCCAAATAGTTTCGAACCTGATACAACACTTTCAGTCTATAAAAGCAATTCTTTGCAATTTCAAGAACATGGTCATGAAAACGAAGGCTACTGTCCATAAGAACCCCTAAGTTACGAGCCTTAGTGACCTGTTCAATATCTGTATTACCAAGTTTAATATTAGGGCTGAAATTATTTATTTTATTTACTTGAGCCTCTGATCCAAGAACCATATATTTTGATTTAAGCGGATTCAAAAGAAGACAATTTTTATTAGCCCAATTTTCAATAGACTCCAAATCTTGATTAATTTTAGCAACAGCTGTCAGAGTTTCATCAGGTTTTACTTGAAAATATACTTGTAAATCATCAGCATACATATGATAGTTATAATGCTTAATAGATGAAGTTAAATCAGTGGTATACAATATAAATAAAATTGGACCAAGTATGGAACCCTGAGGCACGCCCCGATTCAATGGTGATGACTCCAAGTGAGTGGAGGTAATTGGTGAGGATGGATTCAAAGCATTTGAATCCATCCTCACCAATTACCTCCACTCGCTGTGTACGACCACTGAGGTAATCATGGAACCATTTTATAGCCACAGGGTCAAATCCATAATAAGATAATTTGGACAACAAAAGATTGTGGTTTATTGAGTCGAAAGCTCTCGAAAAATCAAGTAGAGTCAAAATAGAACCATGACCTACATCTTGCCCCGACAAAATGTCATCAACGACATCCATTAAGGCTGTGGCTGTGCTACGACCAGCACGAAAACCAGACTGCTTTGGAGGTAAAATGTTGTTTTTATTAAGATATTCAATTAACTGATGACATACTACTTTTTCTATAATTTTAGACATAAAAGGCAGAATACTTATAGGTCGGAGATCTTTTAATTCATTGGGATCAGATTTTTTTGGTAATGGTTTAACAAGAGCCTCTTTCCAAGCAGAAGGAAAGACTCCAGATCGCAAAGACACATTAACTAGAATAGTAATAGCAGTAAGAGTCTGCGGAAGAGTCAAAATTATCATATCCCGCGTAATACCGTCCACACCCATAGCATTACTTTTAATATTGGTAATAATTTTAAGTATGTACGATTCATCAACAGAACGCAGGTTGAAGAAAGAAGAATTAAACCGATGAAATTCAAAATACGTGAGATCAGAAATACTGACATCGTCGTTACCAGTGTTGTGATTTTTAGAATAAGTATTATGTCTTTTAGATTTTTTATTGATTATTGTATTTAAATTTATTAGATAATTTATTGAGTTTATTTTTAATTAATTATTCGTACTGTTTCGATATTTGGGTCTTTTGATTTTTATCAGTAATTTTACATATTTTGTTGTATTTTAAATTATAAGTAAAATAATAAGTTTCTAACTGACTCTGTAGTACGAGCTTGATTCTGATTGGTTGGCGAACAGCCAATCGGAATCAAGCACGGTGGGAGGGATGTTGAGTGGGGACTTGGTTCAGACAACACTTTCTCGAGTCATTCTAGTCGTTGGCACGAAGCGAGCACTAGCTCTGGACGAATACGTTATTGTAATTGTTGTAAGCAAGACAGTGTTATACGAATAAAGTGCTGTGTAAATTTCAGTGGAGTTTTTAATTTACGAAAACTCAGAAGTGGAACGTGACCTGCTGTCCTGTCCAAAAAAAAACGTAAGTTGAAATACTTTATTTCTAAATAATAAAAAGATAGCTATACGATTTCACCCTTGCTATGCCTTTTATAAACTTGAAATGAATTTTTACAGTGTTACCAAGAGCACTTGGTTGGGGCTACTCCCTAATAATGTAACTTGTAAACATATTGCAATTTCTATAAAATAATGAGGCCTACACTAGCACTGACAGCAGCTTGAATAATATCTGGTCAAGGCCACTCTTTGATGGTATTATTCTAGTAAATGCAAAGAAACTCTGAACTCATCGCGCAATCTATGTGGTCAAGGCTACTCCTTGATAATAGTTCGCGATGAATTCCTGAGACCTCTGAGCTGGTGTAATTTTTTATGATATTATTATTTTTGGATTATTTTTGGACTTGCGAGAGTATTATTCGAACAGGGCAACTCTCTGTTAATACTACTCATGTTGAGAATGATTTATCATGCGGTCCATTCGGTCGAGGCTACTCCTTGATAATGTTGACCTTTGATAAACTATCCAACAAGCTGTCTGTAGAAGAAAGATATTAAGTGAAAATTGCATATGAACAAAAGGCATAGTATGGAAAAAAATACATTTAAAATAAATTGTGATGTTCTTTATTACTAGTAAAATAACGGCCATGTGTGCTGTTATGGAGCTATGTATGTTCCACCATAACTAGTTAAACGGCCATGTGTGCTGTTATGGAGCTATGTATGTTCCACAAACGGCCATGTGTGCTGTTATGGAGCTATTTATGTTCCACAAACGGCCATGTGTGCTGTTCAGGAGCTATGTATGTTCCACAAACGGCCATGTGTGCTGTTCAGGAGCTATGTATGTTCCACCATAACTAGTTAAACGGCCATGTGTGCTTTTATGGAGCTATGTATGTTCCACCATAACTAGTTAAACGGCCATGTGTGCTGTTATGGAGCTATGTATGTTCCACAACAACTAGTTAAACGGCCATGTGTGCTGTTCATGAGCTATGTATGTTCCACCATAACGAGTTAAACGGCCATGTGTGCTGTTGTGGAGCTATGTATGTTCCACAAACGGCCATGTGTGCTGTTATGGAGCTATTTATGTTCCACAAACGGCCATGTGTACTGTTCAGGAGCTATGTATGTTCCACAAACGGCCATGTGTGCTGTTCAGGAGCTATGTATGTTCCACCATAACTAGTTAAACGGCCATGTGTGCTGTTATGGAGCTATGTATGTTCCACCATAACTAGTTAAACGGCCATGTGTGCTGTTATGGAGCTATGTACGTTCCACAACAACTAGTTAAACGGCCATGTGTGCTGTTATGGAGCTATGTATGTTCCACCATAACTAGTTAAACGGCCATGTGTGCTGTTATGGAGCTATGTATGTTTCACAAACGGCCATGTGTGCTGTTATGGAGCTATGTATGTTCCACAAACGGCCATGTGTGCTGTTCAAGAGCTATGTATGTTCCACAAACGGCCATGTGTGCTGCTCAGGAGCTATGTTTGTTCCACCATAACTAGTTAAACGGCCATGTGTGCTGTTATGGAGCTATGTATGTTCCACAACAACTTGTTAAACGGCTATGTGTGCTGTTCAGGAGCTATGTATGTTCCACCATAACTAGTCAAACGGCCATGTGTGCTGTTATTTGGCTATGTATGTTCCACAACAACTAGTTAAACGGCCATGTGTGCTGTTAAAGAGCTACCAAATACTGATAGAAGGCCATGTGTGCCTGTATGGATCTATGTATGATCCAAAAACGAGTAGGAAGCAACGTGTGCTACAAAATATATTAAAATGTGACATGTATTTTTTTATACGTACATTGTAGCATGTAAAATGGTCGGATAGCTTCCGGTCGAGGCAACTCTTCGACAGCGCTATGCCGATATTATCGTATCAGGTTCATCATTGGATATATTTGGTCAAGGCTAAAATTTGATAATATATTATGATGGCGCCGACTATGAAACTGAATTTTAACCATTAAGTCGCTAGGATTTAGTGTGTGCATTACTTACACTGAAATTCGTGTAAGATTGCCCTTGTGATACTTGGGGTGTGTGATGGCGCTTGGTTGAGGCAAGTCTTCAACAGTGCTATGCATGCCTTCGTATCGGATTATCGCTGGATACTGGTCAAGGCTACACCTTGATAATGTTCTGTGATAGTCCAAATCTTAGAGGCGCTTATTATTTACAAGGCTGAATGCGCCTTTAGATTTACAAGGCTAGATGCGCCCTTAGGTTTACAAGGCTAGATGCGCCTTTAGGTTTACAAGGCTGAATGCGCCTTCAAGTTTACAAGGCTAGATGCGCCTTCAAGTTTACAAGGCTAGATGCGCCTTTAGGTTCACATGGCTAGATTCGCCTTTAGGTTAACAAGGTTATATGCACCTATATAACATCTATGAGTCATGAGATCATATTTATTTTACATAATTAAAAGTATATTGATTATCCTATCTTTCTTTTTGCGAGGTTACCATGAGAGAAGACGGCGGTAGAGGTCACCGCTGCTAAAAAGCGAAGAACTAATTCACCTTTGTCGTGGACTGTGGAAGAAATCAATCCAGCGCCGAGCTCCAATGACAGGTCAGATCTAAGAAATGGGGCGCTTATTGAAACTGATGACATGACGCAGGTTCCATCATCAAGTTTATTTTAGTCTTGACGATGTCATAAAACTTTTATCATTAATTAAAAACAGTGATAAACAAGAATCTAACTGTTTGGGCAATAACCAATTAAATTATGTTATACCGGAGCGAACTCCGGAACCCCTTTAGTAAAACTCAAAAGTGTTGAAGGATGGATAAGGAAGGTCAATGAATGTGCCAGCATCTATGATTAGGACGAGAGGTAAACCGTACATTTTGCTTTGTAAAATATTTGTGGGATTAGCTAAAAATGGTACAGCGGCTTTACCGTCTGTAAACTACAATTAGAGTGAATGGTAAATAAAACTTAAGTGAGCACTCCCAAACGAGTAAAACTACGGTCGACTTCTCGAGGAAATTCAAAGAACAACGAAAGCTTTAAAGAGTATTTGTACGATAAACTTACTAACTTTATTGGATGTAAAAGTATGTGGGAAAAAGGCAGTGGACTGCGTTATCCACTGCATTAATTGTAAATCAGTTGGGAATCAAATGGCGCACAGGCTCTAAATTGCGCGGAGCCGGAGGATCTTCTGAACTTTCTTAGCTCTCAACGTCCTTCAGACAATATCCTTGTCAAAAACGTATCGAAAATATTGCTTCTTACACTCCTACCTCGAATGATAGCACTGGTAACGTACCAATTTGTTTTAACTGTAAAAGTAGAGGCCATACTTACATAAAATACCCAAATCCACTGATCAAATGTCAAACTTGCCATTGAGTGGGACATGTTGAAGCCACTTGTAGATTTCCAACAATAACACTGCGACAATTGTGTCAGACACTCGTAAAACACTGGCTATTTCCACGCACATCAATAGTAATGATAAATTCTTTAGGAAAGACCAATGGTTAATAATTGAATTAATGACCAGATATTCTCGCTTATATAGATTTTGGCAACAAGTGCAGTTTGATTTGAGTATCTGATACAAAAATCCTGAACTTAAAAAATCTTTGGACAATTTGCCCGCGTTGAAGGGTTTTAGGAATTCAGCAGTTGTACTTCTCTACAAAAGTGCAATCTCTTTGAAACTTGATGAGGTAAACGCTCTCTACAAACGCCACTTTTAAATGGGCAAGATTTTTCGGAGCTTACTGTCATGAAAGATAATTCGAAATTGATTTTATATAAATGCTCTAATGATGATTCTTTTGTCAATCTAAATTTTAAATTGACTGTTGTGAATACTACCAATGTGTAAAATATTGGTCTAGTATAAGCTACCTCGGTCATTAAATTTATTTTGATGGTGTTAGGCCCGATAGAACCAAAATGCTTGTTGTACCCATCCCAAAATCCGATCATGAGGTTAGACAATTTCTTGGCCTGACAAGTTACTTTCGCAAATTCATTAGAAGTTTAGATTTGTTTAAAAAAAAGGTATCTTTTCATTGGTTTGAAATTGAGAGACGTGCGTTGTTAAAAGACGTTGAACGTCCTATTTTGGCCTTATACATATAATCATAAACTTGAAACTGAGCTCCATACGGATGCCAGTTCTCTTGGTGTTGGTGGAATTTTATTATAATGCTAGGATAAGTAGGACAAACCCCGTGTCTTAAAACCTGTCTCCTATTTTAGCAAACAAACCATGCCAGAAGAATGACACCTCCACTCCTATGAGCTCGAAACCCTTGCAAATGTCTATCCTTCGCGCGTGCGCATCCATTAGGTATTCACACTTCCAGGTGGTCACTGAATGCCACGCTCTCAGAACAACACTTGTAAAACAAGATTTAGTCCCACGTATTGCGCGTTGGTGGCTAGAGATAAGTGAATTCACTTTTGATATAGAGTAAAGATCAGGAACTCATATGACTCACGTTGACGCTTGAGTAGGAATCCTTATCTTTCTGAACCATATTAAAAAAGGAACACTGGCTATTGTCATTTCAAATCGCGGAGCCAGACATATCGCGAATAGTGAAAATCCTTAGGCCTAATAACAATGAGGAACTAAAAGGTATTAAGAAGCATTTTGTGATCAAGTACAAAAAAAGCAAGAGAAAAATTGTGCCTCGTTGGGCCCCGTGGTGCGCGTTTTTTAATTGTCTATCCAATCATGATGACGTTCGTCACTTAGGTATAACTAAAGCGGTTGAGAAGGTTCAGAACAACATTTGGTTCCCAAATTACACCAATTTGTAAAAATATATATATAATATATATACCTATGTTTAATCATGTTAATACGGACAATAATGCTAAATTACAATATTCTGACATCTTGTATATCTGATAATGTATTAATAATTGTGTCTGTTTAAATGCCAAATGACTATTTGCATGCTATTAATGGCTGAGTAGGCCGAACTTTAGGAAATTTGTAAATTGTAATAGTAGATAAGAAATTGCCGATATTCAATCAAAAGAAAACAGTTTGAAAGTGTCGTTGCAGCAGACAGAAATCGGCCTTGGATAAATCTTGGTACTACAAATTCCTTAAATGAGTCTGATGAAAACACAACTGATTCTAGTTTCGATAGTGAGGATTATCTTCCTTAATCTGCGCTGCAACGACAAAAGCAACATAAAACTAAAAAATTGTACAGTAAAAACAATTTAATTAGGTTTAATTAGGTCATAACTTGTCCTATTATTATTCCGAATGTTGTGATTCTGATGTGCACCGGGAGGTTGCACATATTAGGACGGCCGAATGTTGTGATTTTTAGAATAAGTATTATGTCTTTTAGATTTTTTATTGATTATTGTATTTAAATTTATTAGATAATTTATTGAGTTTATTTTTAATTAATTATTCGTACTGTTTCGATATTTGGGTCTTTTGATTTTTATCAGTAATTTTACATATTTTGTTGTATTTTAAATTATAAGTAAAATAATAAGTTTCTAACTGACTCTGTAGTACGAGCTTGATTCTGATTGGTTGGCGAACAGCCAATCGGAATCAAGCACGGTGGGAGGGATGTTGAGTGGGGACTTGGTTCAGACAACACTTTCTCGAGTCATTCTAGTCGTTGGCACGAAGCGAGCACTAGCTCTGGACGAATACGTTATTGTAATTGTTGTAAGCAAGACAGTGTTATACGAATAAAGTGCTGTGTAAATTTCAGTGGAGTTTTTAATTTACGAAACCAGGAACATTAAGAAAATGACTGTTGATTAAATTAGGGTTACTAAGATGGTGAGGTATAACATTCTCCCTAGTTTTAAAATTTACTACATTGTTTTTAATACATTTCCACAATAATCTGGAGTCCTTAGAATGTTGATTAACATTTTGATTAAGAAATGCTGACTTTTCCGTGTGTATGGCTTTATTAACAAAACATTTCAATTCTTTATAATATTTTATATCAGAATCTTTCTTTGTGCGACGGGATTTAGCATGAGCTTCATCTCTTAACTTTATCATAAACTTAATATTAGAAGTGATCCAGGGATACCTAACCGGTTTAATTAAGCTATGCCTATAAGGCGCATGAATATCAAAGACGTGCAATATATAAGCATTAAAGGACAAAACAGCATCACTGACATTCCCTTCAACAATTTTTTCCCACTTTATATTATTCAATTACCTAGTAGATATATAGTATAGTAGAGAGAGAGATTGGTACCTAAACCTTCCATTGTAAAACCGGAATATAATAATAATAATATCCATCCCTAAGATATCCCTAAGATAAAGTTGAAATTAAGTGAATAATAATAATAATACATTTATTTCAAGAATTCACTCATAGAAACATACACAAATACAAACAGATACAAAAACACCGTCAAAGTCATAAATTCATAAATCATTTAAAATAGGTGGTTATTAAGATTAGAATTAAATGTAAATGTTTTGCCAATATTGCCTACCCCAATAGATACCACCGCACACTTATCAAATATCACAGACAACCATTTTGCAAATTTCGTACACAGCCATAACTACTTCATTTTTACAATTTCTAATTCGATTCATAAACGAAGCCGCTCTTTTTCTCATTATAGCAAAGAAATCGTCGACCCTGTTCTCGGCTAACATGCCAGATGCGCTGCACCACCACCATATAATGCAGGAAACACAATTTTCGAGTTCCAAATATAAGGTAGCTAGATTTAGTATGCAATTTTTGCAAAATTGTAAATTCTTCTCCAAGCTTTAAAAGAGGTTAGTACGATAAGAAGGTCTTACTAAAGTATAGTGTTATTTTCCTCTTCCAACCTGTAACATCACTTGATTCCCCCTTTTCTTCTGCATTTTCTGCGATACTGAAAACACAAACAAATTTATTTACAGGTGTACATTGTCCTGTTTAATTTTGTTCAGAGAAAAAGAATAATAAAAACAAAAGAGAGTTAAAACAAAAACGGTAAAAACTGAATTTAGGGCCATTAAAATTGAACCCTTTTTATATTCGTCGTAAAGTTTATGGGCATAAAAATAGGAATATCATCGGGCATAAAGTCCTTTGGCTGTAACTCTCACAGATAAGTGATTCGGGGTTCAACTGTACCGAGAATACGTGAATATTTTTACGGCACTTTTGTATGTTTATTATCAACTTGTTTTGATCACAAAATGTGTTTGTACACAGCGTCTAGGTAAGAACTTGTTGTGCATGGCAATTTTAGAAATGAAAATCTTCAGTAGCTGCTCACTATCCAACCATGATTGATTAGGTAATGAATTTATACCGACTGCATTTCAATACATTTTCATTTACAAACAAAAAACAAAAATATTTAAAATGAGGAAAACATCACATACATTGCTCCTACCTATAAACTTAGATACCTACGTAATTAAATGCTACATGAAATTGTGTAATCTATCTGTGTATGTTGATTTTTTTTTGACGTGACAACGTCTTATAAATTGGTTTGCCGGGTGACACTTCAAGAAACTGCGTTACGCTGCTCCGCTCACGTTCCGCGCTCACAATGAGAGCGAGTGAGAGGCACGCGTCCCTTCGACTCGGGCATGGTTAGCCCGCCTAAGAGCGAGTGAGACAGACATAAAAAGTGAAAGGCACGCGTCCCTTCCACTCGAGCACAGTTAACCCGCCTAAGAGCGAGAGAGACAGAGCGAGAGAGACAGAGCGAGAGAGAGAGAGTGAGAGAGATAGGCATACACACCGGTTCATGTTATACGAATGAATATTCACATTAAAATTATTTTACCACTCAAAGTCGTTGTCACGTAAAACTTTCGCCCGTATACCGACTTTACAGGCAACCAATTTTTAAGTATTTTTTATGGTGTTCAATAGAGAGTTATTTATGTATGTAATTACAATTTGGCGAAGCTTGTACACCTTATGTATCAGAACAATTTTCAAGTCATTTCTTTTTAAACGACAAGATTGTGACATAAGATGTGGGTTGGTGGGTGCGACCGGGCAACTGGTCTGCAGTTGGTCGGTCATCACTGCAGATCTCTCCGTGAATGATCATTAAATCAAAAGAAGTTGGTTAGTAATTATCTAGTTCATGTTCAGTTTTATGCTTGTAACTTTAGGCTACCCACCTGATTTAGCACCGTGTTTTTTTTATTCCCAAAAATTAAAAATCTGCTCAAAGGAATACAATTTTCGTCGCCGGAAGATACGCTATCAGCGTTTGAGCAGAGTGTAAATGAAGTGCATGCAGCGGAATGAAAAAACGACTAAGAGAAAGTACTTTAAAAAGATTTAATAAAAACATCTTATATTATAGAGCAAATATTTTCATTTTTGCAAAACTTTCTGAGTGCCCTACGTAAATGAAAGCTATGGAAACTGCCTGATTAGCCAAAATAAGAAGGATCAGCTTTAACCACTTCTTCCAAAATATGCATGAGGATTGACTTTCTGTTTGAGCACAGCAAAATACCAAGTGGCAATTTCCAAAACCTCGTTAAAGACGAAACCATGGAAGCATAAAACTATTTTAATTGATTATTACTGTGTATTCAACAAGTTCAAACTGTGATACCCCTTATTCGTGAGTTAATCATTGCGGCGTCAAACTCAGAATACATGAGCCCCTAGTTAATATTCACGCGGCTTCTTCTACTTCAGCCTATAGGTACCGTCAGCGTCGAAAATTTAGCTACTTTAGAACTATATTATAATAACAATTTGAAAGATTTTAGTAGATTCTTAAAAGCAGGTCATCATCATCATATCAGCCTGTTACAGTCCACGGCTGGACTTAGGCCTCCCCCCAGA
This sequence comes from Pyrausta despicata, assembly GCA_963921415.1. Lineage (NCBI taxonomy): Eukaryota > Metazoa > Arthropoda > Insecta > Lepidoptera > Crambidae > Pyrausta > Pyrausta despicata. The sequence goes on along the minus strand of OY992850.1, from coordinate 258,301 downwards.
AGCGCCACAGCGCACGATCTCCCGCCCTTTGCATCCAGTCACTACCAGCTGCCTTCTTCAAGTCATCTGTCCATCTAGCCGGGGGGCGTCCCACACTACGTTTACCTAAGCGTGGTCTCTATTCGAGAACCTTCCTGCTCCATCTGCGGCAGACATGGCCAGCCCACTGCCACTTCAGCTTGCTACATTTTTGGATACAAGAAGGTACCTAGCTCAAGATATTATTTCACCATGGCAATATAGTGCAACTATATTTTTATACTAGCGGCCGCCCGCGACTTCGTCCGCGTAGATGTTAGTTTTTTGCGACCGGGCTTCATAAATATGTAATATAATTATTTCTATCCTTCTTTACCTTCTAAGTAATGTTGAGTCAAATAAAAAAAAGTCCCATTAAAATCGGTTTAGTAGATTCTGAGATTCAATTTCCTGCCTGCCCCCTAAGTTCATCGGCGTGATTATTTATATCCCAGTTTACTCTCCAGGTGATACTGAGTCAAATAAAAAAAGTCCCGTCAAAATCGGTCCAGTAGATTCTGAGATTAGCCCGGACAAACAGACAGACAGACAGACAGACAGACAGACAGACAGACAGACAAAAATTTTAAAAATTGTTGTTTTGGCTTCTATTACGGTAATTAAGACCCCCTGTAACAATTTTTCATAAAAATCTTCAATGTACAGAAATCGATCTTTTACAGTCTTATTATATGTATAGAAGATAACTAACACGGGCACTTTCCATGTTAGTTTATTCAGACTAATTTGACGTTGAACATGATGCCTATTCACGTAATCGGTGAAGATCACCAAACTTACATCGTACAACAAACGTAGGTACTCTGAATGTTTAAGTCAAAACTACACCAGGCGACTAAAACATTTGAATTAAGAAACTTACCTAATTTTGTACCAAAGATGCCTTTAGCTAGTTCAAGTTGTCTTTCATTGAAGACGGCGCCAAGCTTCATAATTATCTGAAAATGAGACAAGACAAAGTTAATTAAGAACTCTACTTATACCGCACGTACTCGTGAATAGTTAAATAATCTTGAAATAAACTCACAAAAGTTTTCTAGATATATTAACTACAAACTGCATCACCTTTAACAGGTGACCTATATGATTTTATAATTTAAAACTTCTCGTGGCCGATTTCGACCACGGTGGCCAATCTCAACAGAGATTAGGCAACTACGCAGGAGATATTATAGTGCACAAGTTTAGTGTGAGCGCAATACACTAACTGTTCCTTCACTCAGTCTCACTCGCACGTCGCAGCGTACGGGTGTGTTTTCGAGTGACGAAATGGCCCCGTGTCAAATTGTAAAGTGTAATAGCTGTAACATAGTTATTTGTGAGCTACTGTCATTTATTCAGTATAGACATGATGTGATGGACAATTTAAGTTTAATTAAAATGTGTGAATCGACATATACTGATAAGGAGATTGAAGAAGCTAAGTCGTTATTTTATGAATCCGTGAAGATGGATCGTACCAAAATATCAAGAAGAAAAGACGGAAAAAATAAAAGGAACTTAGAAGACATAATCAGTCTTTTTAAGGAAATGGAGCCTGAATCCTTGCCAATATTTGTTGCACGAAACTTGCAGAAGTTGCCGCCGGCTTCGATCGATCATATAGATACAGTTACGCTGTTGAAAGACGTGACAAAGCTAAGAAATGAAGTGTGCACTTTACAGGAACAATGCGTCACAACTACACAACTGCAAGCGTTACAAATGGAGCTAGAAAACATTAAGACGGCTTGTTCTGCAAATTATCACTATGTAAACAATGTAAATACCCGACGCAGAGGACGATTTGTCTTTGACAGTGGTCCGATCGGTTTATTGTCTCATCAAATAAACAGCGACGAGAATGTGGGTAACTGCACAACAGTTGAAAATTCGAACTTAGACAGTGAAGATAGACAGAAGTCGCCTACTGGTTCGCGCGCAAATGACAGTAACTGTAACCGCAATCAACAGGCTGTCCTGCTCACACCTGCACTGCCTGTAAGCCAAACTGAGACCGCATTAGTGTCGGCGGAAGTCGCGGCGATGCGTCGCCCTGAGGCTGGTTCATCGCCTCGGCACAAAGCTTTTCAGCCAGTTCCCGTGCAATGTACGACGCACACTGGCGAAACGTCAATGTCAATGTCAACGTCAAACAGCACAAAAACGGAAAATAAAAAAGTTAAGTTGAAAACTATGTCTGATGTTTTACTGGAAAAAAGCGAGTGGAAGAAAGAGATTCCAAACGAGGAATGGGTAGTGGTGCAAAAGAAAAGATTGAGGAACCGTTTTACAGGACGAATAGGAAAAGCGCTTCCAAATATGCATTCTCATTTCAAGGCGGCTGATATAAGAATACCCCTGTTTATATCGAATGTAAACAAGGAGGTCACGGAAGAACATATCATCCAATATTTGGAATTGAAAACTCAAAGCAGCGTAGATGTGGAAAGAATCATCATGAAACAGGATAGACCATACAACGCTTTCAAAATATATGTTCCTAAACATAAATTGGAAATGTGTCTAAACGAAAACTTTTGGCCAGAAGGGGTGAAGTTTAGACATTTTGTGAATTTCAGAAAGAAACCACTGCCCTCACAGACGGCCGTGAGCACTGAACGAAATAAATCACCGCTCAATGGATCACAAACAAAATAGTAAATTAATAAGTTTCAATTGTAAAAACATAAAAAGAAGTCTCAGTTGTGTGCAGTTATTATGTAGAAATGCCGATATTCTGGCATTACAGGAGCATTGGCTGTTGCCACAGGACATCTCATGTCTGGGTTAGATTGACTCAGATTTTGGCTATACTGCAAAGTCGGGGATGGATCCAGCGTCTGGTGTTATTCGCGGGCGTCTTTATGGAGGTGTTGCTCTTTTGTGGAGAAAAAGTGCATTCAAACAAGTGTCAGTGCTGAAATGTCAAAATGAGCGTATTGTTGCTATCAAAGCAACTACTAATAACTTCAGTGATTTAGTAATTGTGGGTGTTTATATGCCTGTCAATAAACCAGTGAATCTGACATCATTTACTGACTGTTTGGCAGAAATCACTGCTATTACGGAAGACTGCAATATCAATCATGTCTATATATTGGGTGACTACAATGCTCATCCTGCAACACTTTTTGATAAAGAGCTTGTGAGTTTCTGTGTTGATAGGAAATGGGTTTATGCTGATAAGTTAAAACTTCTTACCTTACCAGATAGTCATACTTTTGTGTGTGCAGCCTCAGGTAGTCGAAGGTGGTTGGACCACTGTATTACTAGTCAGAGTGCTTGGGAAACTATAGTAAATGTAGAAATATTGTATGGTGTGTACTGGTCTGATCATTACCCACTAATGATTGAATGTAATCTAGGATTAATTAAGTGTAAACCAACTGTATTTCACAAGCAGATAGATAATGTCAGATGGGGAGTAAGAAGTACTGAAGAAATTAATAATTATACTGCATTTTGTAATAATTTGTTAAAGCATGTAGATTTCCCAGAACAATTTCAGAAATGTGCTGATAAAATGTGTTATGACCTCAGTCACAGAAAGATAATTGATGAGTTCTATGAAAATATTGTTTCTATCCTTAGACAAGCTTCGAACTATAACTTTTCAGCTAAAAATAAGAGCTATAAATGTGTTATGGGGTGGAACAAACATGTTGGTATAGCTCATAAACAAGCACGCTTAGATTATCAGATGTATATCCTCTATGGTAAGCCTAATAGTGGACCAATATTTGAAAATATGTGTCAGAGTCGTAAAATATTCAAGTCAAAACTTAGGTATTGTCAACAAAATCAAGACCAAATTAGAATGGATAGACTTGCGTCACAGCATTCGTCTAAACAGTTTATTAAGTTTTGGAAAACTACTAAGAGGCTTGAGGGTAGGATTGAATTACCCTCTAGCATAGAGGGTATTAGTGACCCAAAAAGTATTGCAAATATTTTTAAAGACCAGTTTCAGGTTAAGTCATCCTTGCCAGAGTTGAGGGTGTTCAATGCTGAGTCGACGTGTCATGTGGAGCAACCTATTGGTATTACTGCCAAGGAGGTTAGAACAACTATCAATAAAATGAAAAGAGGCAAGTCTCCTGGGCATGACGGACTCAGCATTGAGCACCTGAGACATGCAGGGCCTCACATTAGTAGAGTTTTGGCATTACTTTTTACTTTTTGCATAAGACACTCCTACTTGCCACCTAGTCTAATGAAGACTGTAGTGGTACCTCTTGTAAAGAATCGTGCAGGTGATACATCTGACAAAACCAATTATAGACCAATTTCTCTGGCAACTGTTATTGCTAAAGTACTGGACAGAATCCTAGATGTCTATCTGAGTGACCGGATTCAACTGCATGATTCTCAATTTGGTTTTAGGCAGGGCATGTCGACAGACAGTGCTATCTTGTCCCTTAAGTATACAGTTGACTATTATATCAGGAGAGACACTCCGGTGTATGCCTGCTTTCTAGACTTGTCAAAAGCATTTGATCTTGTGTCCTATGATAAACTATGGAATAAAATGAGGGAGGCAGGCATATCTCCGGAGGTAGTTAATATGTTCTCGTATTGGTATGCTAGTCAAAAAAATATTGTAAGATGGGCAAATGCTCAATCTGATGAGTATGTCCTAAATTGTGGAGTCAGACAGGGGGGATTGACCTCACCCAGATTATTTAACCTGTATGTAAATGCCCTGATAGAGGAGCTGAGCAATACCCAGGTCGGATGTCGTATTGATAATATAAGTGTCAATAACATCAGTTACGCTGATGACATGGTGTTGCTTAGCCCCTCTATCAGTGGACTAAGAACACTGTTGAGCCAATGTGAGGCCTATGCTGTGGAGTATGGGTTGAGGTACAATGAAAGAAAGAGTGAGTTCCTATTGTTTAAGGGTAAATTGAGAGAACCGGCAAATGTGCCTCCAATTCAATTAAACGGAGTACCTCTTAGACGTGTCACTCAGTTTAAGTATCTAGGCCACATTGTGACAGAGTCCCTGAAGGACGAGGAGGACATTGAGAGGGAACGCAGGGCACTGTCGGTCAGAGGCAACATGTTGGCTCATAGGTTTAAGCGGTGTAGTATAGATGTCAAAATCACGCTTTTCAGAGCATACTGCCAGAGTTTCTACACCTGTGGCCTGTGGTCCAACTTCACGCTGAGATCGTATAGTGCCTTGCGAGTCCAGTATAATGACATCTTCAGGGTCTTGTTGCGGCTTCCGCGTTTCTGCAGCGCATCAAACATGTTTGCGGTCGCTGCTGTAGATGACTTTTTTGCAATCATGCGCAAAAAGACACTCTCCATCGTCTCCAGAGTAATAAAAAGCGGGAACGAGATCCTGAAGATGATAGCAAGTAGGATGGATGCACCTATCTTTAGGAGGCACTCTGAGTTGCAGGTTTTGTGTGTGCGGAAATAGACTCAGAATTTAAAATAAAATATAAATAAATGTACCTTTCATATTTCATTCCATATTCATTACTAACCATAGATATTAAGATAATTGTTACTAATCTTTATGGAGCCAAGTTTCTCCGAAATAAATGATTTTTATTTTTATTTATTATTTTTCACTCTCAAAGTTCTGTGATACGGCAATCCGACATGACCGGGGAGAGATCAGGCGCAGGACCAACGGCTTAACGTGCGCACCGAGGCACGGGGGTGTAATACCTCTAACTTCCCGAATCCGAGCTGTTTTTAAGACATTCATGACATGACAGAAAATTTTAGAAATAATTTTGGCTCGACCTGGGAATCGAACCCTCTCGGATGTATGGCAAAAACTTTGCCTCTACACCAACGAGGCAGTCAACACTAATGCGGTCTAGATGCGATATATTTTTAAATGAGTTTTAGGTACTCGCTGCTCAACGTTGATTGCACACAGCCGCGGTCACGAGGTGACCTAGTCTAACATTGCGAGCTAATCAAAAAAATGTAAAATTTTATTTTTGTCTATATAAATATATTTTGGTACACGATATAGTTGTCTTCGACTAATAAAAGAACAATAAAGCGAATCGTGCAATTGATTTCACACATGGAATTTTTAGGGCATCACCAATATCTATGAATGGATCTCATGTAAGGCAACACAGATTTGCCTACTTATTAAAGCATGAAAGGACATAGACATTTGTAAATATATTCTTAAATATATTTCGGTTGTATCCAAGGCACGACCGTCCAGAGGGGGTAATGAAAAAAGCAATTTGTATCTTACGGATGCTCATCAATGGAGACGAAAGGTCATGGACCTCATCACTAGACAAATCTCCCAATCAGCCTGAGGACTTATTGTTTTAGGACGGTGCGGTCCATAAAAAACTTTTTTACTTTATCTCGTAGCGATGAAAAAAGAAATGGCAATGGTGGTTCGTTTGGATGCACTTACACGGCACTGCGAAATACATACTCGTAAAAATAAGCATGCATTGTGTATTTCATGCCTTATGTATGTGCCAATTGTTACTTAATAACTTTTGACGTGACAACGTCTTATAAATTGGTTTGCCGGGTGACACTTCAAGAAACTGCGTTACGCTCCGCTCACGTTCCGCGCTCACAATGAGAGCGAGTGAGAGGCACGCGTCCCTTCGACTCGGGCATGGTTAGCCCGCCTAAGAGCGAGTGAGACAGACATAAAAAGTGAAAGGCACGCGTCCCTTCCACTCGAGCACAGTTAACCCGCCTAAGAGCGAGAGAGACAGAGCGAGAGAGAGAGAGTGAGAGAGATAGGCATACACACCGGTTCATGTTATACGAATGTATATTCACATTAAAATTATTTTACCACTCAAAGTCGTTGTCACGTAAAACTTTCGCCCGTATACCGACTTTACAGGCAACCAATTTTTTATGACTATTTTAATTAATAACACTGTTTGTTGTAGCTATATTATGATTGTTTCATCATTTCATTTCATCATACATAAATAAATATTTCACAACAATCACACCAATGCTCTAGTCCCAAATTGGCCAAAAACACTTTCGAATTCTGAAGGGCTACCTGTCTACGCGCACAAGATGCGACGCAGAACCACTATAATTTATTACGTAGTTAGGTAGCTTTTAGTAGATGCATTTGTGTAGTCCTAGTGTAGTTTTGTAGCTCTACTTATGTTGTAAAATCACCTCATACATCATACGATCTTAATCACCCAATCACAGCTCTGTTTCCACCTAGTTAACCTTGGAAGTTCCAGTAGTGGGACTCTCAGTTTATTATTATTTGTATCTTAATGTAATTAACATAAAGTGCTTAATTGTTTGCTTCCTTTAGTACAGTAGCCAAAATTTTATTCTCTATACTTCACTTCACATTTGATCGCTGTTGCCTTAGCACTGTCCCTTGTAATTAAATATAAGATTTTAACTCAATAAATGAGGAATATTTAAAGTTAAAATTAGCTTTATTTCCTCCCTTTGTTCGAATAGCGAACACTACCCTTTTGGCAGTTTATTTCCATACAAAATCACTTGTGTCGTTGTTCTTTATCCCAAGTGTCAAATCGTTTTCTCCATAAATAATGGTTGGTATTTTCTATGAGAGTGGTGTGTCCTCAATAGTGAAATTTATGGTTCCTTTATTCGGAGTGGCGGAGAGACGGTGTCGGGCGCCCCATACGTCACGGCGCGTAGGCCGTAAATAACGATGAGTACTACCCCTATACTAGGTACCTTAGGTATCAAGCCTGTACAGTCAGGCTAGCTTAAAATGCGTTAAAACGTTAGGTAAGGTTTGTTTATTGAAAGTGACGAAGGTAAGACGGGGGTCACGAATAGTTTACTAGGTCACCCACCTAATGTGGTTTAGTGACATAAAGTATTTACAGTACACAAATACCATTAAAAATGAGATTCTAGTTGTACAATCAAATAGTATTTAGATTCTATAGTTATGAAGTTTTGTTGCAGATGTTAAGTAAGTAACTGTTAACCTGCAAACCTCTATTTATAAAACTAGGTATACAAACTGTTTCTGGGATATACAAATTTGAAATTTATAAATTTGTAAGACTTTATCCTCAACTCTTTGAAACTGCTGCTCAGATTTACCCCAGAAATACGAGATTGCCTGATAGACTGGTGGTTGATTTCTTTTCAAAGTTAGCACTATGTAAGAAAAATTGTTATTGCATGTGTATAAAAATATATAATAAAATTCCTGACAAATTTAAATACGGTCCTATTAAGTTAATGACCAGAAAATTACGAGAATGGCTAACCATCTCGTGTTTTTACACAGTTAACGAATTCCTTGACCAAAATTTTTTTGCATGTTAATGTACTTTAACAGAATATAGCACGTTTATGAATTATGTAATGAGAACCTATATTACTTAATCTAAGCAAATAAATATGTTTGTCTTATCTTATTGTCAGAATTTCGTATACAAAATGTATGTGTGTGTTCATTTTCCTACCATGAAGTGTACACAAGGTGGATGTTTACGCTATTAGTTGGGCATCAGCCTGGAACTGTCAGCGGCAGATGGGTTATGAATATTTAGCTGCTAGTCAGCGCTCGCTTACAGATTGACGATTAAAGCATAGACAAAACCCAAGTTACAGTTACCCACTTAGTATAAACTAATTACTTTATTCTCTCATCAGCCTATATACGTTCCAATGCTGAGCACAGGCCTTACCTCAACTAGGGTTGGTTCGAGCTTAGTGTGAATTTGTGGAAAGGTGGTTTGTAAGGTTAGTGACCAATCTCACTGTCAGATGTTATGAAGTCGCCCTCTGATCAGGCTTAACGACTAATATCTAATATAATATGTTAACTGGGATCAACAGCTTACTGCGTGCATACCGTAGCACGAATATTATTGCTTGTAAATACTTACTTATTGATGAGGGTTTCCGAACATTAGAATATGGCTAAATAGAAGTTGCAGTGGTAGGATAATAACTTTATATACTTACCTTTCGCCTACATCCGATAAGTTGGTTTGTGAGCGAATGGTAGTATTTCTGACTCTGTCAGTCCTTTTGATCCTTTTTTCAGACTGCCTGGGGAGACCTATGCCCAGCAGTGGGATGATGTAGGCTAACAAAAAAAAACTTACCTTTGCACCAAGATGATTGTAAAAGCATGCCTTTTATAATTTAGTTCACCTTCACTAAAAAGTTTGGTTGTGCACTAAAGATGGTAAAGTCTCATTTAAGTTTGTAACTAATCTTAAATGACAGATGTTATTTATGCTTCTTGCGTTGTCTGCTTACGATCCGCTAATATGACAGGTGACTTACTTACACCTATCTCGAGTTGCTTAGCTGAGCTAGTTGCTTTCGCAAACTCCAAGTAATTCGTAACGTGAAGCTTAATGAGGCTATTCGTCTTGTAAAACTTTGCTTGCTTTGACTAAGAAGTTATAGTACCTAGTAACAATAAATTTGAGCTATTTATTCCTATGGGATGTTAAGTTTAGGTAGGTACTTACCTAGCTTAGTTTTATTAACACACTTGCACCTATAAAGAGTGTGTCAATTAAAGCGTCCCATGACATTAATTATGATTCTTCAAAAATTGGGTAGTACCATTTTAAATTAAGCATTTCGCGCTACAACGAACTATTTATAATCTACTATTGAACACCATACGTTAAACTTACGTACATTAGCAATGCAAAGGTAGGTGACGCCATCTGTTAGCGATCGACAAAACGTTTGTAACGTAAATAGGCACCCGCCGCGCATGGCTGCCTCGTGGAAAAGCAGACTAAATGAATGTTTCGTGACCGCGAACTCGCGGGGCGTGTTCTGTTTCATGAGGTGGCCGATAGATGGCGTAAGTAGTAACTTCATGAATTTCTTGATGAAGTAATGACGCTAAAAGTTAACACCTGAGAAATAATTAAAATTTAAATACAGACAGAAAGTTATTAATACAAGTTTTTAATTACTTATTTATTAAGCTTCATTGCAATCTGCAGTAACGTCTGGTGGACTTACGTCATTAAGCATTCTCTACTCTACCATTCATACCTTTGGGCTAAGAAATAATTTATTTACCTTTATTCGACGACCGCTTGGTGCAGTGGTCGACAGGTCGGACTTCTAAAAAACCAAGGGTCGCGGGTTCGATCCCCGCACAGTATAAGCATAAGTGTGCATGAACATGTGTGTTTGTACTGGTCTGAGTGTTTTCTATGTATAATATGTATTTTTTTACAAAAAAAAAAGTATTTAAGTATGTTTATCAGTTGTAGGTATAGTACCCATACCACAAGCCTCGTAGCTTAATTTGGGACTAGAGAATTGGTGTGATTGCTGTGATATATTTATTATTATTATTAAGGTGTGATTTTACTTACATACTATACTATTACTACTACTATATTAAGATGTTGGTTAATTGAAATTGATGAAATAAATAATTCATACATTAACCAACACTTTAAATGAGTTAGTTGATGTCCTAGCAGTGGTTAATTAACTGCTATGTATGATAGGTTCAATTTCGAATTTGTTTGTTTCTGTCAAGGAATTGTATGATTACCTGTGCCCGATCATCATGAAGAACATTTTAATTGTGTCAGTTACATATCTAGCCGCCAAAATCACAGGTCCAAGTCAAAATGCGTTCACCATTTTTTTTTTGTAAGATTGAATTCCTATAAACTGTGTACAATCAAATTTAGTCTTAAGAGATTCACGGTATCTACCAAATGCTCATAAACTTCATCTGTGTGGTAAGCACCACTCGCACCAAAGATCTTCACATCCTTGGCAAGTTAACGAGCTGGAACACCCCTGCAACAAGAAATGGACGAAAATTACTCAAGCGCCAGAAGTTAGAGAGTGTAGTGTGAGTTTGACGTAAGCGATGACACTGTGGCGTTGGTGAGTGCCGATGACGGGCCATCTAAACGTCGTTGCTCGGAGATGCGCGCGCGCATGCTCGGTGCTCATGGACAGCGCCTGGCGCCGACGCACCCGGATCCGAGCTTGGGACGCACGGTAGATACGCGTGTACATTGTCGATGATCATCAGCAAAAAAAACATTACCAATAGCAAATGTCATGAATTAAACTGAGTTATGTTGGGTATTGAACGCAGTTTCGGGACTTAACCTTAAGGGGAATCTAGGATTTGGAAACAAAATGTTTGATGATCAAAAAATCTGTGATTACTTTGGTTGGCTTTTCTTTTTTTTAGAAGTAATGGAATGGGTTGTTGTTAATTCTCATAAATTTATTTTTTTACATTTTCCCGTGAAATAGTTTAATCGCATAAGTCATTCCGAATAGTAAAAAGAAATGTGCAGAACCCATCCTCTTTAAAAACCAGTTATACCCACGAATGCGGCTGCACTATTTTTCCTAATGTTCATAAACCGATCCAACAAGTATGTTTAAATGCTCTCCCATCCCTCCATCCCTGCTCTCGTTTGTGGTGTTATCGAGATGTCACAGTTCAAGAGACCAGCAGGGCGGGCGGCAGGCGGCGGGGCGCGGGAGGGGCGGACTATCTGCTAATCGCCTCTAGCGACAGGCGCCTGCGCCGATAACCCAGACAGCTGATTGATGCGTTACAATTACGAGTACTAGTTGCTAACTAAGTACATAATTAATAGCGCGTTTATCCGCTTTGACCTCGTTATAATCTAAAACATAGTACAGTAGCATGTTATATTAGGTCCTTACATATGAAATTGGCGTTTTGTCGTACTGGCCACTTTGATCACAAATTTTTCCTATTTGGTTAGGAATTCGAAATTCAAATTTATACAGCTATTTCCACATGTAGTTGTGTTTCGTAAACCGTCATTCATTTGTTTTTTTACTTATCTTTTTTCTGTTTGCATCGCTCAATTTACAAAATGGAAAGTTTGAAATATCGCGTTATTTACGAATACGAGTTCCACCGTGGCACCAGTGCTGCGGAAACGGCTCGAAGGGTTAATGATGTGTATGGCGGTTGTGTCGCAAAAGAAAACACAGTGCGTTTTTGGTTCCAACGTTTTCGTTCTGGAAATTTCGACCTGCAAAACAAGCCCCGTGGACGGCCGGAGACCCAAGTTGATAATGAAGAATTGAAGGCTATTGTGGAAGCGGATCCATCGCAAACCACGTCTGAGTTAGCTGCAGGCTTTGGCGTTAGTGATAAAACTGTTTTAATCCACTTGAAGCAAATTGGGAAGATTAAAAAACTTGAAAGGTGGGTTCCTCACGAATTGAGTGAAGCAAACCGGCAAACGCGCGTCAACTGCTGCGTTACATTACTTGACCGGCACAATAACGAAGGGATTTTAAATCGAATCATTACCTGTGATGAAAAGTGGATTCTCTACGATAATCGGAAGCGCTCATCGCAATGGCTGGACCCTGGCAAGCCAGCCAAAGCCTGCTCCAAGCGAAAATTGACCAATAAAAAGTTACTTGTAAGCGTTTGGTGGACTAGCGCCGGTGTCGTTCATTACAGTTTTCTCAAATCTGGCCAGACGATTACGGCAGATATCTATTGTCAGCAATTGCAAACCATGATGGAAAAGCTAGTTGCTAAACAACCAAGGCTGGTCAATCGCTCTACGCCACTGCTGCTTCACGACAACGCTAGACCACACACTGCACAACAGACGGCTAGCAAATTAGAAGAACTTCAATTGGAATCTCTAAGGCATCCACCGTACTCCCCGGACCTTGCTCCAACAGACTACCATTTTTTTCGAAATTAGGATAACTTCTTGCAAGGGAAAAAGTTCAACTCAGATGGGGCAGTCCAAGTCGCCTTCAAAGATTTTATTGATTCCCGTTCGAATGGTTTTTTTAGTAAAGGGATCAATGAACTACCTATGAGATGGCAAAAGTGCATAGATTACAATGGCTCATACTTTGATTAAATAAATATGCTATATAAAAAAAATTCGACTTTTTGTTCCTCCCATACAAAACGCCAATTTCATAGGTAAGGACCTAATATATTACTAGCTGTCCCGGCAAACGTTGTTTTGCCATATAAATGTTAAGGGTGGACTACCCTTATCACTAAGGGGTATGAAAAATAGATGTTAGCCGATTCTCAGACCTACTGAATATGCTCACAAAATTTCATTAGAATCGGTCAAGCCGTTTCGGAGGAGTATGGGAACAAACATTGTGACACGAGAATTTTATATATATAGAGATGTAGAAGCCTAATAACTCCACCCTCCGCCGAAAGACATTTTATCCTCGGACGCATATTTTACTAGTAACTACTTATTGTATTATTAGAATGTAATGTACATTCGCATTACATATTATGCGAAGAAATTGAAACCGTAAAGTAAGCCTTTCAGTCAGTGTACAAAACAAAATCAGAGTTATAACCACGTTTTTCATAAATAAGTAATCGGGTCGTAACCGTGTCTATGTTCCACTGATACGAACCAAGCGCTTCTCATATACATTTCTGATGCGCACTGCAAAAGAGTGGAACTCACTACCTGCGTCAGTGTTTCCCTGCAATACAGCCTTGAAATTTTCAAACCTAGAGTGAACAGGCATCTTCTAGGTGAGCTCGCTCCATCGACTCAGTCTTAGCCTCGTTGGGCTTAGTCTTGAGTCAAGAGCAAACCTATTCCAAATAAATAAAAACATGACAAAGTATATTAATTATATGTGATTCTGTATTGTAAACGGCCTAAATGTGCAGGATTAAAGTTCAGCGCTTGTTTCAGTTGTGGTAGGTACCACTGAAACTGCAGAGTGTAATGGGAAAAATTGGGTGCATTTTCAGCGAGTTTTTTTTTTAAGAAAAAGAAGAATACATAAATCTACTTCAAACACACATATACTCATGTTTATTACTTTCTGGTAAAGTTTGGAATGCAAATAATAATATGCTTAGTTTAAACGTATAGATAAGCTTTGTAGAAGATAATTATAAGTGTTCAAGATAAGGCGAGGCATCATCTACCAAGATTCAAGCTGCCAAAAAATAATAGTGAAATAATTCAAGTGGGAGTTCGTTTTATCAATGATAAGATACTAGATAACAGTTTAATCATCAGATTATTTCATCCATTATTGCCGACTTCACTCTACCCATTCAATTCAAAACAAACACATTGTTTTGCAACACACTCTTGCTTGACAAACGACTATAGCTTAGTAATATACTCATTCTAACGACCAGTAAGTTTTGTATGTAACTATTTAAACGAGTTAAAACACTTTTGAAGCTCATCTGAAATCATCAGAACACTTTTTTTAAACTGTAGTAATATATATTATATGTAGACATTTGTAAAATGTTATGATTAGTCTACAACAAAGTCATGAAAACCACCTACCACACTCTTCGGCTCTACTAGCATATTACGTTACTTAATACGTACTAGGTTTAAGCTACGTGAAAAAAAGAACACTTGTAGAGTTCTATTAAATTGGATGGGATAGAAAGCATGCCACATTATTGATACCTATCGATAGCGACTTATCGGAACACATCGACGCTTATCTGCCACATTAAACATAAATAGAGCAGCCAATATTTATTAAGAATCACAAATCGGAAAATAACAAGTCTCGACAGATAGCGGTGGAGAATTCTGTTTTGTTTATGAATAGAATATCAAACTTTAAAGTGTTAATATAGGGTAAAGATTTGTTTGTTAGGATATCGGTTGTATAACGCAGATAAGGCTTGGCCCCTGAACTGGCCGCTTCTCGTAGTCATCTGAGGAGCGTATTATCTTGGGTCGCCGGTCGCGACCGCTCGCGCTTCGCCGGACGATATCGTGGAAACTTTATTTGGTCGTAGGTCGGGGCGTTATTGCCACAACGTTACACGAGGCAGCGATGCAATTTATCACTTCGACTAGATACATGCTTTAATTTGGAATTTATCAGGAAAGATAGGGACTTACTTACCTACTTAATAACTTAATTATGTTTATTTTTTAATAACCATTCATAACTTAATGAGGGTAGGATAAATAATATTTACCCAAATTAGATACGTTTAGTAAAATTTGGTAACAAGATAGCAAATGCAAAGTCATCTCGTTAGGGTTCTGCATCCGACGGGTGTTATTGAAACTTGCGGGACATCGTTATACTCTATTAGGGGTTCACTACCCGAAAGACATCGATGGTTCATTTCATCGATTTTCTTTTGGTATTCGATCAAATGAACCATCGATATAACATCTTTCGGGTATATAACGCGTCGTTCAATCAAATAATCGACTTGTTTTCATCGATGAATTGTAATTCGACGGAACGTACATATTTCGAAATGGAGTAGTGAACCATTATACCGGGCGGAGTTATGACAGTCCCACAAACTTTCTTACAAAAAATCGAACTACCTACGTTCGATTTTTTGAAAGGCAATCAAAACTGTAACCTAAATATTTGACATAATCGGTGCGCTCGAGCTCAGGGCACATATGAAAAGGGGACACATTTGTGTCAAGGGAGGAGTATTTGCATGCCACTTTTTAATACACTAATACCGGGGGGTGCAGCGGGGAGTGGCGGGAGAAGGGGAAGGGGGGCACACTTGCCCAAACACCACTGACCTGCGACCAACTTACACAACGTTACTCCACTTTGCTCCGCAAACAGGGGCCGGCTGTCGAACCGAGCGCATTGCATTATCTACACTGCTTCATGAAATGACAATATCATTAACATCTATTGTTGGGAATGGTAAAAATGTTGACAGCTCCCGATTAGGTAACATTACCGACCGTTCCCTTTGTATGGTAATCAATCTGTCAACGCTGACCTACTCGTAGGTACTAGCAGTTGACTAAAACCTATTTTTAACACTTGACAACAAGCCACGTGTCAAATAAAGCAACTTGTTGTGTGTCTAAGGTAAGTCTCTAAATTAATCAAAATAAAAACATATATTTAAGAATTCGCGAGGTTTACAGTTTGGTTATAAATTAAATTAAAAATCAATATGTAAAAATAGTTAATTGGTCCCATGAAATTATACGTACGAGTCATAAATCGCTCCAGAAATTTCGTCACGACAGTCAGAACTTCCAAATACTTGTCTGAGGAAATAAACCCATTAATGGGCTATTAAAGTTTTGTGTGAGTTATGTGGCAAATAAATAGAGAGCTAAATACTACAAAAATGTTTTCTAATCGTTATTTAGTAAGTTGCCATTACATACAAAAAGTGGATGGTAGAAGCGCCCGTCTAACGAAAGGTTGTACCATAAGAATAAGAATAGGTAGTAACTACTTAAATAATAATAAATAAACATTTCACAACAATCCCACCAATTCTTTAGTCCCAAATTAAAGTTGTGAGGCTTGAGAAAACACCCAGACCAGTACAAACACAAATGTTCATGCACACTTATGCTTGTACTGTGCGGGGATCGAACCCGCGACCCTTGGTTTTGGAAGTCCGACATGTGGACCACTGGACCAAGCGGTCGTCAAATAAATATAAAAACAAAAGACTTGCGAAATTATGTTCGTTTTAAAAAACAAGATGTTTGTCGGATGAGGTTGCGTAGCAACGCTAACAACTGCCGGCGTTTAAGTGGTCTGGACCATCCCTGACTGACTTGTCCCTTTAATTCCTCGTTTGACAGTTGGCTATGAAATGACCTTGAGTGCGTTTGGTGCGGGAGTTTCACTTCTATGTAGTTTTTAAGTATTCTTATGGTTGTACCTAGGTATCTATTTATCTATAGGTTCGAAGCCCGCTTGTGTATGCCGTTCAGTTTTGAAGATTAACGTTAGATTAAATATTATTATGAATTTTTAATTCGAGGCATTTGTTTCGGGAGCAATGTAGCGTAGTTAAATAATTATTCAAGGCAAATGATTGGTGCGTCATATCTTAACGTCGATCCTGCCGCAGTGCTTAAATAGCCGGGTGTTTAACTAATGCGTCGTACCAGTCTTAACCTACGGAGCCGAAACGTGGAACATGACAGTCAAGCTGGCTCACCGACTACACGTCACTCAGCGCGCTATGGAAAGGTCTATGTTGGGGATCTCATTAAGGGATAAGATCCGGAACGAGGTCATACGACATAAGACTAACGTCACTGATGTTGTCCAAAAATGTGGCAAGCAAGTGGCAGTGGGCTGGCCATGTCTGTCGCAGAACCGACGAGAGGAGGAGCAGGAAGGTTCTCGAATGGAGACCACGCTTAGGTAAACGTAGTGTGGGACGCCCCCCAGCTAGATGGACAGATGACCTGAAGAAGGCGGCTGGTAGTGACTGGATGCAAAGAGCGGGAGATCGTGCGCTGTAACAGGCTGATATGATGATGATGATGATTATGATTGGTGAATGAATGAAATCGGGTATCATTAAACTGAGAATATAGTCGAAGCCTCCGTTAAGTACCTACCTACTAGAACTAATGGGAACTAAACTGGTCTCACATAAGCAATAAGTGTTACTAAATGCTACCAACTCTGTTTCTATTGCGTCCGGTCCGTTTGCAAATGTGTCGCACTTCCCAATTCAAGTTCAATGTTGGCTGTTTCACGAAAAAACTGTATAATGGGCATTAGCATCGTTGTATTATTCAGAAGACGGCGGGTGTCGCCGGCGCGATATGATGCGCAAGCGCATGAGTTGGTTTTCATGGAATACAAGTAGGTAGATACTCCATGTAATGCTCCTTGTGACTTGTAGAATACCTTCCCTCTTTGATATGAACGTCTTGTTCATCTTTATTTAAACAAAAGTACGCAACGTAAATTTTGGAGAACGACTCGATAACAAATTGACCAAAGGCTCTTATACGGCTTAAGAAGATTTATGTAGTTAAACTAATAATAATAATTTATTTATTAATTCAGTCTTCTAAGGACCACATACAATTAATAAAAATGGAATTAGAATTAGATTAGAATTACATAGAATTTACCAAAACAAATAATTAATAAGAATAATATAAATAGTATTTTAAATAATATTTTAGTATTAGCCAGTACTTGCACCATGCCAAGGTGATACACGTACTGACAGTCAAAGCGCTCGGCAAATACTCTCAGGAGAGTGTTTGGGCTGGCCCGCACCCTGCGCCCCAGGGATGTGCACCTCTTGCGCATGATTGTGTAGAAGCAATCCACGCGCGCTTCAGCAAACATCCCTGAGGCGCTACAGAAGCGAGGCAGCCCCAACAGCACCCTGAACGCATTATTGTATTGTACGCGTAGGGCGCTATACTGCTTCTGCGTATACTTCACCCAGAGACTGCTCGTGTAGAAGGACGTGCAAAATGCCCTAAACAAAGTGATTTTGACGCCTCTTGAGCACCGAGCAAATCTGCGGGCTATCATATTCGCACGAACAGACAGCGCCCTACGCTCCCTTTCTATGTCAGCATCATCTTTCAGGTCTGGGGTCAGAATGTGCCCAAGATATTTAAACTCTGTTACCCTATTTAGTGAGCATCCATTTAATTTCGGTTCAGGTGTTTGAGTTAGGAACCTTCCCCGAACCTGAAAGATCATCCACTCACTCTTCTTGACATACGTCAATCCGTGCCGCTTTGCATATTTTTCACATATGTCAAGCAGCTGTGTCAGCCCACCTACTGAGGCACTCAGCAGCACCATATCGTCCGCGTAACTTATATTATTAAAGCAGACTCCATCAATATGGCAACCGACATGTGTGCTGCTGAGCTCCTCCACAAGAGCGTTTACATAAAGGTTAAAGAGTTTTGGCGATGTCAGCCCCCCCTGCCTCACGCCGCACTCCAACCTGTAAGGTTTTGAAAAGACCCCTGACCATCTTACAACGTTGATCTGATTCTCATACCAATATTTAAAAGTGCTAATTAGTTCCTTAGGCATCGATGTTTGGTATAGTTTTTGCCAAAGGATATTGTAGGAAACCAGATCAAACGCCTTCGACAAGTCCAGGAAGCACGCAAAAATAGGTGTGTTTTTATCCGTATAGTACTTGACAGTTTGCTTCAAACACAATATAGCTGCTTCGGTAGAAAGACCTGGCTTGAACCCGAATTGGTTGTCATGTATATGTAAGTGTTTATCCAGCTGAGTGTTAAGCAAACTGTCCAGCACCTTTACGATAACAGTGGCTAAAGATATTGGTCGATAATTACACTTCTCACTAACTAAATAACATCACACAAATTATGTGTTAAGAAAACAAACAACCATTTAATCATACCATCCATATAATGTAACACACCTAGTATGCAAATAAATAAATGAAATAAATGAAATAAATAAATGAAATTTTGTCGTACGCAATCCATTCTAAGCCGATCCATCGTCAAACGATACGCAACGACGAAATACTCTAAGTTAAAATACAGGTCATATATTTTCGCCAATTTTATGTTGTGATGTTTTGACGACGACTTTGGTGTAATGGTCAAGAAGTTGACCAAGAGGTCGCGAGTTTGATTCCCGCAATGTACAAACATGTGTGCATAAACATGTCTGTTTTTACTGGTCTGGGTGTTATATGTATTTATTTAAGTTTTTTTGTAATACCACTGTCGATTCTGATATCTGCAACACAAGTGCATTAGCTACTTACCACGGAGTCAGATTAATGTATGTGATATTGTTGTATATTTATTTATTTATTATTTATTTTCCCAGTAAAAACTTAATTCGTGTTGTTGTTATTTATTGCCCACCTAGACAGAACGTCTAACGAAACGTTGCCACGCTCGAGTAGAGAGTCTCAAGCGCAGAGCATCTAGCACGCGAGGTCGCATTCCGATGGGACACTCACTAGATACGTATAGTAAATTATCGAACATTGGGACCTGTTGTCATTAGGAACAAATCGGACCCGTTCACGGACAGGTTTGGCGGGTCGTTTACATTCAAATGTGCGTTTAGACGCCGCGCCGCTCTGCACGAAGGTGCAGTAACCACAGACTCTACAAAGCTGCTAGTTGATCCAGCTTGTAGGTAAATAGCCCACAAGCTTAAAAGGAGGTGCTTGTGGAAGCCTGAGACCTATTCAACAAAATTTTTAGAGAATCTGTCACCACATCATTAACATAATCTCAACTAGAGATGGGCCCGAGTACTGGTTTTACCGAGTATTACTCGGTTTAAAGCTTGCCGAGTACCGAGTACTCGGCCGAGTTACTCGGTTTAATTTGAGGTCCTAAAACAAGATCAAACATGACCGCAACGTGCTGCCAGCAATACCTACTCAACTCACTGTAATATTTAATTAATAAATCATGACTTTACTAATCAACATAATGTGCATTTGATTTTATGATATATCCCTTAAGCTACATACAGTTTGTCGATCCGCAGCGGCCTGGCTGTCCTATAATTAACCAATAGGAATTGACAAACGCCATATTAAGAGCTTGTTCATTTACTTAAGTATGTGGTTATTTAGGTACATACTTACGTTAATTCCTCCAGTTGGCCACTAGCAAACTTATTTCAGACATGCTGTTTATTAAATTTACATAACTGAGTACTCGTCACTTGAACCGAGTTATTCGGCCGAGTACGACTATTAAAAAACCACCGAGTACGCCGAATACCGAGTACTAGCCGAGTACTTAAAGTACCGAGTAAGTAAAATTACTGTCGTGATTGGAGATGCGCAACTCTAATCACAACTGTAATTTTATTTACTTCGGATTTACCATCTCATTTTTTACCCACGGTCTCTAAAAACACGATTTAGCAGAACATCAGTTTAAAAAAGTATTTGTGTAAAATTTAGCACATAGTTGATGGAATCAGGCGTTACTTTGCGGAAATCCATAACTAAAGCTGAAAAAGATGATTATTTTGCTTTAAATTTCCACGAAACGGCGCCAGCGCAGGAACCAACATACAGACGAGACAGACTACGAGCGACAGTCGCTCGTAGTCTGTCGAAGCGAAAACATCTCCAGAGGATGCCACGTGTAGTGGCGAAACGCGTCGAGTGTTTGTTGGTGTCAGTGTTGTGATTCCAGTGCATCTTATGTGTCACGTTGTGAGTTGTAGATATTGTAAGTCCTACGACTTCCCGTTCTACCTTTTCAGGTGATTACAGTTGGATGTATTTTGGTTCCCGCGCTGGCGCCGTTTCGTGGAAATTTAAAGCAAAATAATCATCTTTTTCAGCTTTAAATTTAGCACAGACAGGTCCTACTGAAGTATATCCTATTGTACCTCGACTATCGCGGCACCATAACAACGCGATATTCGCTGATCGCTGGACTCTACTATACAGTGTAGATAGTATACAGTGTAGTATACACACTTTACAATTTAGATAATTGATACTTAAATGTCTAGTTTATTATCCAAGAACTTTCTGAAACGTACATTTACTAGCGCTATCGATGTCTTGTAACATATTCATCTGGTTGTAGGTACTTTGTTATGTCCTAGAACACCGTTATGTATACATCCAGGTTTATTTTGCAGTACATAGTATATAGCAAAGTCGCTTCCGGTGCCCCTATGTCTGTAATATGTATATTTGCTAAATCTTTGAAAGTACTTAACGGATTTTGATTGATGCGGTTTTTTTATATGAATAGAGTGATACAAGAGGAAGGCTTATAACACGCATGACACATCTGCCGGGTTCGCTAGTTAATACTTAAAGACAGTCGGTCAGTAGGTGCTTATGCAATGTGTTGGAACACTAACCGAACTTGTGGGACATTAGAGAACCCCTCACGTCGCTATTGGCGGCTGATAACAGACAAACCATGTTGTTTGCATCACTCTGCATTAAGGTCATCGCACATAATATCTGCACGGATCCAACCCAGCACTTAACTTGCCATTCAAATCAGAGCATTAAGTTGTGAGTCGTACAATTCGTCGTCGTCATACATTTTGCAATATAAATATAAAAAAGCATACGACGCGCAGTCAGCGCGCTTACCGCTCAACAACACCTTAAGTGACAGCTCGCGTCCTTACAGCGCGCTAACGGCGTGCTAACAGCGAGCTGGCTGCGTGCAGTTAGCGCGCCGACTCCGTGTCGCCAGAAAAACAACGGAACTTCTAGCCGACGTGCAGAGTGCGTGCTTGTAGCCTAAATTCGAGGCGAACGGCGCGGTGTTGCCTCGAGTGTAAGCTACGCTGCTGCTGCTGTGCCGATACCAAGGCGGTGCAGTGTGCCACTACCTTTAGTCTCGCCTTTCACTTCACTGGGCCCAGTTTATTATATCAAAAAGATCCGAAATTCATGATCGCATTAAACTGAAGAGCGAAACATATAAAGTGATGAATGTTACGAAATATGTAATGGGTTGTGCAAATCGCTACTTATTACTGAATTTGGCCTATACGTTTTTTTATTTGAATTATAGCAATGACCAGTGCGTAGTCCTAAACCAAAGATAACGCCTTTTCTATTATCTTTGATGTTAATTAATTCATTTGAATTATAGGTATTAATAATGACTCTCAAGCTTTGGTTTGACTTTTTATAATTGGTGGTTAACTTAAATAGACATTGTTGATGGAATCAGGCGTTACTTTGCGGAAATCCATGACTAAAGCTGAAAAAGATGATTATTTTGCTTTAAATTTCTGTAATAACTGTAATCACCTGAAAAGGAACTGGAAGTCGCAGGACTTACAATATCTACAACTCACAACGTGACACAGAAGATGCACTGGGATCACAACACTGACACCAACAAACACTCGACGCGTTTCGCCACTACACGTGGCATCCTCAGGAGATGTTTTCGCTTCGACACACTGCGAGATGTCGCTCGCAGTCTTTCAGGTAATTACAGTTGGACGTATTTTGGTTCCTGCGCTCGCGTCGTTTCGTGGAAATTTAAAGCAAAATAATCATCTTTTTCAGCTTTAAATAGGCATTTGCAATGTATTTCGTATGCCATCCACGGCGCATCATGGAGTGCCTGTTGGTGCCTGTATTCTATTTTGTTAACTTTGTTTACCTATGAGGACGAATAAATGAATCTGAATATAAACACACCTACCGGGTCAACGTGGTGTAAAATTATGAGGTTTTATGGGCAGTGGCCCTAGCAGTGCGATTTAAGCGCTCGTTTGTTTGAGCAGAGGCGCGGTCGGGGATAGATTTATCGTCCTTCGCCCGCGGGCGCGACTGTAGATGATTTGAGAGATAGAGATGACTCTAGTTTATGACGAAGTCAGTCAGGTGGAAGAATCCTTTATCCTTGTTGAAAAAGAGACCTCGTTGGTGATCATGTATCTACATACATAGTTTAGCTAGACCATAGTCAGAAGACTGTAAATTCTGCACCGCTAATTAAATAGGTGAAGAAATGCACGATATTAAAAAATCTCTATTCAGGCTTGCCGTCGCTTTTCTGTTTTTTTTTTACCAATGAAGGCCATGACAAAGGTAATAAGTATAAGTAAGACAATAATGAAAATTGGCCAAAACTATGTTTCTAAAAAACATGACAGATAATTTTTTAAAACATACCTACCATGGTTACAAGAAACATTGAAATAAGCGTTTTGGTTTACATCAATCCTAGATTAACATCTCTATAAAAAAAACACAGTTCAACTTTTTCTACCATGCGACTTAGGATCATTTCCGATGTCACACATCCTGAATGCCATAAATTCATTGGTATCTAAATATTCATTACTAAAAGCTCTTTTCGAAATGTTTGCTTACGGATGGGCAATTTGCATCGAGTTGTATAAACTATAAGCCGATTTAATCTCCGGCTGCTACCTGGCCGTCTTCCGCTCCAAAAACATAACATGTGAAAAGTTAAAGAGAAACCGTCATAAAATTTTATTGTGCTTGCATTCGTGAATATTAGATTAGGATTTTTTTTTTTATTTATTTTATTTTCTTCATTAAGGAAATAAATTTTTTTGGGGTATTCAAACCTAATTATATAACTATATATATATATATATATATATATACAGGGTGTAAAAAAAACCTTAACGAAGCAGTCAACCACGCGTTCAGTACATCAAACCAAATCGTATAAAAAAGAAATTTTGGCTGGGAAACAACTTTTATTCTTTGACATCAAAAATTGGTTGCCTGTAAAGTCGGTATACGGGCGAAAGTTTTACGTGACAACGACTTTGAGTGGTAAAATAATTTTAATGTGAATATTCATTCGTATAACATGAACCGGTGTGTATGCCTATCTCTCTCACTCTCTCTCTCTCTCTCGCTCTGTCTTTGCCTTTCACTTTTTATGTCTGTCTCACTCGCTCTTAGGCGGGCTAACCATGCCCGAGTCGAAGGGACGCGTGCCTCTCACTCGCTCTCATTGTGAGCTCGGAACGTGAGCTGAGCGTAACGCACTTTCTTAAAGTGTCACCCGGCAAACCAATTTATAAGACGTTGTCACGTCAAAAAAAATAATTTAATTCTAACCCGCAATGTACAGCGCGCACGCGGAAAAGTTACTGCGGGGCGTGTTGCTTTACGCCGCCGCGACGCGGTTCGGTTCGAGTGTGCGCTGTTCATTGCGGAGTGTGCCATTTAGAGGCTTTTTATGAAAGAACTAGTGAAAATTTGTATCATGTTTCTTTGGAAAAAAGTTCAGTTATAACGGACAGAAGTCATTTCTGTAAAAATCAAAAAAAAAATTTGTAACTAACCATCAATATCTCAGTAACGTGTAAAGGAAAAAAATGATCGTAACAATTGGTAGAATATGTGGTATTCGGCTTCGTTAAGGTTTTTTTTACACCCTGTATATATATATAATGAAAATGTTGTGTTCAGCTCTGCAAATTGAACGTGATATTCTATACCAGTGTGGCTTAGATTAAGTCTTGATTTGTTTTTTGTTGCTGTACCTTAATAAATAAATATATTAATGTTATAATATTATTATTTGACATTTTAACTAAAATACACTGGGGCACACCGACAGTCGGTAGCCACTTCAACAAGTAACCAAAACGTTTTAATTTCTCGTGAAATATATCGATGTGGTTATATGCATTATATAATTTTCTAAACAATTCAATCATAAAGAAAGCGTCTTTGAAGTTTCCCGAGTCCAATAATTGGCTAGACGACACCACCAATCGTTGACATACTTTTTATTATCTGTCAAAACGGTCTGCCTCCATAGATTTCGTATGGTAATAAATGATTGTGACGTCACGGTCATGTGTCAGAAATCGGAGTCAATTGACCAAATATTTATTGCGTTTTGTGTGTTTAAAAATTGGTTTCTACAGCTTTTTTGAAATATATTGGTTGTATTAACTTCATAGGGGCTATGTTTTTTAAACACCATGTTCTCGACAATATTTAAGATAGGTGTCATCATCCCAATTAGCGAAAAGTATTGCCTGTCGTCTCTACGACCGTCGTCCTGTCGAGTTCAAGCTCCACTCGGCAAAGCCAGTGGTATAAGGGATGTAATGTAACCGTAAAAGTTCATTATTTTGTAATTGGTAAAATTGGATCAGCATTGATTTCTGATGGCGTTCCATTATCCAAACGCTATTTGATCTTGACCGATGACCCCGTCTTGCAGTGGCGGCGGAATTCCCGATGTTTCTGAGGGGCGCGCCGCGTGGGGGCCACTAGTGGAGGGCGGGGGTCAGGGGGCGACACCCCACCTGTGGCTGGACCTGTGGCGCGCCCTCGTTTGCTTGCCGTCGTTACCGAGTGTGTGCGGGTTGTTAGCATTACCCTAGCGACCTTACTAGCGATACTAACTTTATTTTTTTGTAGATGTAAAATACCTCTCTTATATAGGATAGACTCCAAGCATTATAATTGTATTTAGGTAATAACTTTATCCTGACTCAGCAGGTAGCATTTAAACCTATCTAAAACAATTAAACTCAGTAATTAGACGTTAGATCTTAACGTTCCTATCAAGTAAATGCAATGTAATGCATGTTTAGAGGTGTTTAGAGGTGCTTGTGGCGCAGTGGTTGCAGCGTTTTGGTAGTGATACTTAAAGTTAAGCAACCTCGGGCACGGTCATGTTTGGGATGGGTGACCATTCTGACCATTAAAGTGACGTCTATTTACAAGCATCTCCGTGCTTCGGAAGGCACGTTCAGCTGTTGGTCCCGGTTAATATCGATAGATATTAGTCGTTAAGCCTGGTCAGAGGCCCCCGGGCGGCTTAATAACATCTGACAGTAAGGTTGGTCACTTACCTTACAAATACCCCTCCAACAATCCGCACTGAGCCCGCGTAGTGGAGTATGGCTCGGACCACCTCATAGTTGAGGTGAGGCCTGTGCCCAGCAGTGGGACGTATACAGGCTGATGAGAATGCATGTTTATGTTACGATTTTTAATCATAAACTAGCGGTCGCCCGCGACTTCGTCTGCGTATATTTCCCGTTCCCGTGGGAATTACGGGAAAACCTTTCTTAGCGGATGCCTTCATTATAGTAGCTACCTTTATGCCAAATTTCAGTTCGATTCGTCCATAGGGCCATTTGGGCTGTGCCATTATAAATCACTATGTCAGTCACCTTTGAATTTTATAATTTTAATAGATAACTTAAAAATAAATGTTTATAAATACGCAAAGTTCATGAAATGACACTGCGTTTGTTAGGTGAATCCTCGCATTGTTTGTGTAAGAAAGATCAAAATGACATTGTTTACAGAGTACCTACTTATAAATATCCCAAATTAACAAAGCCAGAAAGTAATTAGACCTGGCTAATGCCCAACTACCATGCAGTCTTCACCACACGATGATGTCGTGGGCTGTACTCAGGTGTGATATCTCTGTCAGAATTTTATATTGAGTTACCTTATTTATTAGAATTAAAAATGCTTTTTTTTACAATGTGAAATTAAAACTCACTTAATAATAATAATAATATACAACAACATCACATACATTGATCTGACTCCGTGGTAAGTAGCTTAAGCACTTGTGTTACAGTTATCAGAACCAACAGTGGTATTACAAATAAACTTAATAAATACATATAACACCCAGAACAGTACAAACAGACATGTTCATGCACAGAAATGTTTGTACAGTGTGGGGATCGAACCCGCGACCTCTTGGTTAATAGTCAACTTCTTGACCATTACACCAAAGTGGTCGTCGACGCTAAAGAAAAGCCGCGCGCCCGCCTGCCTTCCCATTTTTCTTTAAGCGTGTTTTAATTTGACATTTTATATTGAATGAATGAATGAATGAATGAAATATTTATTTGCACAAAACATGGTAACAATAATGACATCACAAATAGGTATAAGCTCAGCATGTTTTGTCTTGTCAGACATGCAAATATATGTGGTTTACAATTATATAAGTTGATTTTGGTTAATGTTATTTACTTTTTGTGGATAAATAATAATATGAATGGCGGTATCCATACAGTCCATCACGTGAAAGCTCGGTTTCTCAAGCACCCATGTCCCCATATAAATGTCTCCCATTGGTTCGGATGATCTTTTATTTTATTTTTTACTAGCTGTGCCCGCGACTTCGTCCGCGTGGAGTTGTAATTTTGGGCATAGACATGTACTGTCGCAGACAGTTTTTTAGATCATTTCAAGAGGAATAATTCTTTCATATTTATATTTTTGGTATCTTGAACCGTTTTCGCAGCGTACGCAACTCAAGGATGGTTTAGTAGATTCTGAGATTCAATCTCTGCCTGCCCCCTAAGTTCATCGGCGTGATTATTTATATCCCAGTTTACTCTCCAGGTGATACTGAGTCAAATAAAAAAAGTCCCGTCAAAATCGGTCCAGTAGATTCTGAGATTAGCCCGGACAAACAGACAGACAGACAGACAGACAGACAAATTTTTTAAAAATTGTTGTTTTGGCTTCTATTACGGTAATTAAGACCCCCTGTAACAATTTTTCATAAAAATCTTCAATATACAGAAATCGATCTTTTACAGTCTTATTATATGTATAGACTAGCTGACCCGGCGAACTTCGTACCGCCTGAGCGTTGCAATGATTGAACACTGTCATCGAATGACATTGACATTAATTACGCGCGTTTTATTAAGTATGCAAAATTAAATGTATATTTTTCAATATTTCTGAGAGAATTTCTTAATATTTTTTTCCGCAAGAACCTTCTCCTAATAATAACAAATACAACAAAAAAAGAATTAGTGAAATCGGTCCAGCCATTCACGCCTGATGCCGCGACCAAGGAAAACGGGTTTCATTTTTATATATAAAAGTATAGATTTGGGATAGGTTTGCTCTTGACGCAAGACTAAGCCCAACGAGGCAAAAAGTGAGTCTACGATGGAGCGAGCTCACCTAGAATATGCCTGTTCACTCTAGTTTTGAAGATTCATAGGTTGTAATTGCAGGGAAACGCTGACGCAGGTAGTGAGTTCCACTCTTTTGCAGTGCATATCAGGAATGTAGATGAAAAGCGCTTGGTTCGTATTAGTGGAATATCGACACGGTACGGATGGTATATGGTAAAAGGTAAAAGGGTCCGATGATCAACGCTCTGCTTTTAAACAAATGCTATATATTTATTTATTTTATTTTATTTATTTAAAGAACACAAACAGAATACAACCCTTACAAAATCACAATTTTATGAACTAAGCTTAAACTAGATTGTAATCCTAAAAGTGCTCCTAGTGTATATAATATTATGATTTTTATAAATTACTAGCTGTCCCGGCAAACGTTGTTATGCCATATAAATTATTATCACTAACGTGTACGAAAAATAGATGTTGGCCGATTCTCAGACCTACTCAATATGCTCACAAAATTTCATGAGAATCGGTCAAGCCGTTTCGGAGGAGTATGGCAACAAAAACTGTGACACGAGAATTTTATATATTAGATTTTATTATTTTACATTGGTGCAAATAAAGGCTACAAAAAAATTTAAGTATATATGAAGAAAATAAAAAAGTAGTGATTTCCTTATAAAAAAAAAATTATAAAAAAGAGAAATGAAATTAGTAGTATGGCCAGATATTCACTCTACAAATTGCTGAGAACAGATATGAGATATCTCTTGAAAACAATTGGGCTAGGGTGAAAAATGTCTAAGTCACGTGATACGAGTAAGTTGTTGTATGGGCGACACATTCGAACGAGAAATTTTAAACTTTATTGCACAAGAAATGTACAAATTGTGGACTTAATGCTAAAAGCATTTTCTGCCAGTCAACCTCAAGGTCATGCAGAAAGAAGGCAATAATATATTCTTATCGAAAAAAATACGAAATATTAGTAAATTATTGATGTCCAGTGAAGCTCATGACCATTTCCGGGCGCGGTTCCGTTTGCGTTCGTGCCGCGCGGTCGTTACAACTAGCGGCTACCCTCACGCGGCCGACGCCTCGCCGTCCCTCGCGCCCCCCTCCCCCCTCGCGGGTACTCCGCTGACTACTGCTCGTAGACTAATAATTGACATGATATCTTCTGTTCACATCACTAAAATGTTAAATGAAAATGAAAAAATGAAAATGAAAAAATATTTATTTCTTTAACATAAATTTTACATATAGTTCTGCAGAGGTGTACTCTTTCTTATAAGTGCTATAGCACCTGTGGCAGAAGGAGTCACTCTTCCTTAACAAAATGTACATTTGTAAATAAAGTTCTTTCTAACTTACAAAGTAAAGCAAAAGTGTGTAAGTGTGCGCGCGCGTACGTGTGTGTGTGTAGATGGGTGTGGGTAAGTGTATGTGTGAATATTTATGCATATGTGTGTTTATGTGTGAATGTATGTGCATTTGAAAAACAATTAAATGAGTTTTAAAAGAAACAGTAATTCATGCCTTTACGTCTTTCCTTGATGTAAAGGTAGGTACTACAGGGATGACAAAATGCGTCTCGTTTCGCAATGAACAACTGTTGATGTGTGAATTTAGTAACGGAAGTAAACAGAAAAAAGAATTTAAACTGTATAAATTTAACCCAATAATAATCTTTCAAAACAGGTTTTATTGATACAACTAGTATCCATTCGTATGCTAAAAATATGTGGAAGAAGAGACTGACAACAACGTTTAGATTACTGTAGATAACGACTTATGTATAACCTAAGGATTTAGTTAGGTTGAAATAACGAAAAGACACACTAACTATTGAAGATGAAAAGCCTTATAACAGCATATGCGGTGAATAGGGGATGATGTTGAGTGGTTGATATGATGCTGACGAATGTGAGGTTTTCTTTCCATATAATATAATATAGGTATATAATAAAGGTTATATGCGTCTGAATCTGGCCAACTATTTGTGGATATCAAGAAGGTAAGCGTGATGCGGACCCATCTTCTTCAACAAACCTCTATTGGCCATTAAACCCATTAATTACTGAACAATTGTAATGCATAACCATACGTAGCTTATACGAACTTATTCTAACTACTCAAAAGCTACAACTTTTAAACTGTGAACCACTTTTGAACTGACAAGCAGGCATAAACGGTAGTTCTCATTTTGGTGAAAAACTAACGATAAGCCTGACTAATGTTATAATAAATAAAAAAATTCAATAAAATTATAACGCAAATGCATGCACTTCGCGTGTCCGAACCCCGACCAAAACCCCGACCAAACGTCAAGGTTGGTCGCCGCTAAGTTCAGTCCGCTCGCTCCGTTGCAGCTGGATGGGCCGCAAAAATTTAAAAAATGCCTCGTTGCGTGATAATTAACTGCAGTAGCTCAAAAATTTCAATCGGTTTGGATTGCCCGTCACTAAATTTCGCCTGTGACGTCACAGTAGGTGTTAAAAAGTCGGCACGCTTGGTTTCAATACAAATCGTGATACTTGCGTTATCTATGTAAATATATATCTGTGGTAAGTAGGCTAAGAACTAGCACTTTTACACGTCCCAACATATAAATTAACCCTACCACCGCTTCGGGACAATTTAGGCCAGTGCTGAGAAGAAGCGGCGCAAGAAACTCAGTCACTATTGTCATTGCCTCTTTTCAAAATTGATTTACAATAATTGTAATTGTTTGCATTTAAACATTTCCATATATCTTTGTCATTTATATAATCATCATTTTTATAATATCCTTTCGACATTAATACATGTTTAAGAACTGTTCTAAATTTATCTAAAGGCAATGAAATTAAATTTTCAGGTAATTTATTAAAAAATGATACACATCTACCCATAAATGAGTGACCAACCTTATGAAGCCTAAAATGTGGAACGGCAAGCCTATTTTTTTGTCTTGTGTTGAAGTTATGCAAATGTTAGGTTAGCGTTACGCGTGGGTAACCCATAGTCAGAAAATAATAATAAATAATAATAATAATAGTCCTCCTGGCCGATTTCGACCACGGCGGCCAATCTCACCAGAGACCAGCCAACTGCGCAGGAGTTATTATAGTGCGCAAGTGTGAGCGCAATACACAGGTGCACTCACTGTTCCATTACTCTCAAAGTTCGGTGAGACGGCATGACCGGAGACAGATCAGGCGCAGGACCAATGGCTTGACGTGCGCACCGAGGCACGGTGGTGTAACACCGCCAACTTCACGACTCCGAACTGTTTTTGAGAAATTCATGACAGAAAATCACAGAAACAATTTTGGCTCAACCTGGGATTCAAACCCAGGACCTCTCGCATGTAAGGCAGAAAGTTTGCCACTACACCAACGAGGCAGATAGAAAATAATAGAATAGCAAAAATCATCATCATAATGCAATGTCATTCACAAGCCTTGCGTGTCGCACTAAATGAATGAGTGAATCCTTCTATTGCATTATCAGATTAGCACCCCAGAAACGCAAGCGAAAGCGATGACGGCGCTTTGTCATGGGAAAAATATGCCGCAACCTAATACTCTTTTTTGTGTATGTCATAGTAAATTATACGTTTATAAACAACTATGTAACCATAAAGTCTAGCTCTACATTTGATACCTAATGTTTGTTTCATTATTTAAAAGAAAAAAGCAACATGTTTAAACCCTCGGTGTAAGTACCATTACTTCAATGAGGACCACTTTGGTGTCATGGTCAAGAAGTTGACTATTAAACAATAGGTCGCGGGTTCGATCCCCGCACTGTAGAGACATTTGTGTGCATTAACATGTCTGTTTGTACTGGTCTGGGTGTTATGTGTATTTATTTAAGTTTTTTTCCTATATCACTGTTGATTCTGATATCTGTAACACAAGTGCTTAAGCTACTTACCACAGAGTCAGATCAATGTATGGGATATTGTTGTAAGTATATTAAAAAGAAAAAGATAATGAAATTTTAAAAAGACGAATACCTAGTATACTTAAGTGCTAGGTCACTGGAGTAGCCTAGCGATAGTTTATAGATAGATTTCAGCGTATCGTATTTCCCCTAGGTGGCGCTCGCGTTCGCGGAAGCGCTTCGCGGTCGCCGGGTATTGTATTTTTTACTTCAACTAACGCTAATTAATATTCATACACAGTTACACACACGTGCGGCAGACACACGCATTGTAGCTATACCGCTGTCTGACTTGCCCAGAGATATGTTTCGGATGCTTTGTCGTGTACGGAAAACCTCTTTCGCAATTGGGGTGTCTGAAACAATGAAGCACTGAAAACGTTACACCACAATACGAATGTGTTTGTGTTAGCTGTTATTTTTAGGGTTCCCTAGTCCGACAAGGAACCCTTATAAGATCGTTAATTCCGTCCTAGTCTGTCACAGCAGAATATCTTCTACGTTCATGGACTGATTTGCATGTAACTTGGATCTAGGGTACTTCACATATAGATCTCCTTTTTAAAAATACGAAAAATTTAAATTACCCCTTTTTAAGGGTACCTCCATATGTATGTAAAGGAAGGGGGATTATTTTTTTGAGTGCACCGCCTTGTGTGGGGTAGGTATCGTTGAAAAGGTCTATGAGAATAAGATAGGGTTTCCTTACAACACTTTTTTATCACCTTTACCATTTGCGAGTTATAGCCCGCCAAAGTCGTACACACGGTGTCCTCCCCCCCCCCCCCCCTGTAATTTCTAAAGTCTTGGACCTATAAACTTCAAATCTCTCACGTAAAGAAACACTCACGGAAACTCTTATTTAAAATTGTTTCGGGTATCCTGTGATGAATACTTTCGAAATTATTAATAATATAAAAATATATACTTTTTTCCAAAAGAACAGTATAAACTTTAAAAAGTTTTTACTGTTAGGACCGAATAAAGCTTAAAATTTAGTTACTTTTTTTCCGTGATATTGAAAATTGACCCTACTTTATGCGTGGTCCGACACGCACTTGGCCGGTTTTTTTTTAAGGAAAATGTCGTTTTACAGCGAGGAATATAATAAATGAAAATAAAACCACTAGCGACTTTTCGTAAAAACTATACTTAGACAAATATCTCATGTATTACGAATAGCTTAACAACACATAACTAGGCCGTAATTTTTTTATCATGTTTGCGAATTACTTACACGAAGAAACTAAGCGGAAGACATGAGGAAATCAATTGTATTTTTTGTAAGTTTATAATAATAATTCATTTGTTTAAAGATAACATTCGATCCAAATTTATGTTAGTGACAATGGTCTTCTTATAACTATGTTAGTATACATTTAATTCAAATTCATAAACAAATAAAATACAATACAAATATTAGAAAGATTTAGCTTTACATAAAAAATAATGCAACTTTTCGTTGTGATTTTATAACTCAAGAACGGGCTCATCTATCCAAAATACATGTTATGGCTTTGTTCCGACTATTTAGTAGATAGTTTATGTAAAGTTTGCACAACACCAGTAGAGCAGTTCTTCATTTATCACATTTTTTAACATTATTCATTTTTTGATATTATTATCTATATATTAAGTTAATTTGTTTTTGCGTTATTAACCACTTTAACTTTCTCATTTAATTTTCACTGCACCCATTGCCTTCTTTCTGCATGCCCTTGAGGTTGACTGGCAGA
Source organism: Pyrausta despicata (assembly GCA_963921415.1). NCBI lineage: Eukaryota > Metazoa > Arthropoda > Insecta > Lepidoptera > Crambidae > Pyrausta > Pyrausta despicata. The sequence continues at coordinate 224,474 of OY992850.1, read as the reverse complement.
AAATGCTTTTAACATTAAGTCCACCCTTTGTACTTTCTTGTGCAATAAAGTTTTAAATAAATAATTTAAGTTTAAATATTTCATTTATTCGTAGCGAAGCACGTACCGGGCCGCTAGTTACTTATAAAGATGAGGCCAGAGTCGAGCGAGCAGGCGGCGGAGCGAACGCTCGCGCTCGCACTCGGCACTCGCGCTATCAGCAAGGAGAGGGTTAAAAATACATCGGCCAAGGAGCGGGCATGCTCGTTACCCACGCGTGATATGCACTTGACAACTGTGATATCCTCTACCCAGCCGATCACTCTACACTTTGTTACAACAACATTACAGTTCGATTTAGCTCGCCGATCGAATTGTGTCCAATTCTTCGTCGGGTTATCGCGCGACCTCTTATCACGCACGCACACAAGCGCACGCCACATTAGCGCCAGCCGAAATGGGTCGCGTATGTCGTGCAATTAGACCAAGAAACGCTATATTTCACAAAACAACATCGTTATTTCAATACAAATAGTCATAATATTCAATATCTTCACATCAAATTATTGTATGTGTCTTAAATTTGACGACTTCTATATCCAAGGGTCGTTTTTCGATCCCCGCACAGTACAAACTTAGGTGTGCATGAACATGTGTGTTTGTACTGGTGTTTTCTATGTATAATATGTATTTATTTACAAAAGGTATTTAAGTATCTTTATCCGTTGACTAGTACCTATTATAACACAAGCCTCGTAGCTTAATTTGGGACTAGAGAATAGGTGTGATTGTTGTGAAATATTTATTTAAAAAAAATGTTCTATAGTGTAATTACCTAACGCTTAGAGCGAGCTCCATTTAATGAAATCAGACGATTTTAAATATTTACATTTGCTTGATTCTTACTTTTTTATGTGTAAACACAGATTTGGTGAAACTCTTAGGATCATTATTATTGGCATGTAATTAACGCGGCAACCAATAAATCTGATTTGAGGTTTAAAGAAAATAATTAAAATGAATAGTAAATAAAGAAAATAATTAAAATAGATAATAGGTTGGGAGCAACGGTGGAGGACAGTATTAAGCAAAAAATGGTTGCCTGTAAAGTCGGTTTTACGGGCGAAGATTTTACGTGACACCGATCATGTTTGAGTGGGAGAGAGACGCAACGCGAATGCCTGTCCAGCGAGCCTCTCTCTCGTTCGGTGACTCATCGTAACTGACGTGAGCGGGCGTTACACTTTTTCATGAGTGACTCCGAGCCACAACCTAATTTAAGACGTTGTCACGTCAAAACTAGCAGAATTCAAATCGGTTACAAGGGTTTCGTTTAATTTAATCTGACATCGAGTTTTTTCTTTTGGCTATTGAATTCATTGTTGAGCGGAAACTTGAAAGCTACTTATAAATACAAGTAGGCATTCATAAATTGTACAATTGAGATTTTTGATTAATATGATTATATTTAATAGGATTGAGATCTGATTAGCATAGTATATGGTGCGACCTGTGAGCTGCACATAAAGTACAAAACATAACCCTTCCTTGGCAGTCGGGAAAAATAGCAAGCAATTAAAGTATTGTTAGTTATATTTCTTGATCCATTTTTTTATTTTTGAGGTCGAAAAATTGAAGTTACAATAGTAATGAAATCATTTTTTTCACACGATGTCCTAATATTTAATAAAAAATATTCGTTTTAATATTAACAACTACTCGCAAATCGGAGCCAGAAAATGTTTTTAAATAAAATTCTAAAAATAGCCATAATATTTTATTTGCTATCCCTCTGATAATATAACTCTGATAGTACACCTAGAATATAAAAAAATACTCCCATGAAGTCGCAGCCGTTATTTAGTTTTTTTTTTTTTTGTAATACATGACAATTGCAGCTTATCCAATATCACTGCCTAGCAATTTTTCTAGATGCCAACAGGTAATAACCCTATTATTTTTTCTGTCGCACCAATAAAATTAAGCCATTATCATTTGGTGGCATAATAACCTTAAAACTCATTAAGTAGCGGTAAGCCATAGCAGATTGCTATATTTTAATTTTTTATATTATGCCTAGTTAGGTAGGACGATTTTTTTTTTCAATGAAATCAATATTTAGTGCATTATCTAAATATGTGTTATGGTTATGGTAAATATTTCATGAATGATCTGTTCAAAGTTGAAGAATCAAATCGTTACCACTTCACTTAATGGCAGTTTAAAAATAGTTAATGATCTATCTATATGTATATCAGGGACTTTAAATACTTGATTGATGCCATCTTCGAACTGTTTCGTCATCTCGGGCCGGCGATAAAGACGATCGTTAATTCGGCGGAGATGCCCTGCGCCCGCGCGGGGTCACGCTGATAAACTGCTTTTCCAGAAACTTGTACGAGTGTTGTTGTTGGGCATGTTATATTGGCTCTGGGCATCTATTTGTTCAAGGACAACGATAACGAGTAAGTGTTTTTGACGTGGATATAACACTGATAAAATAAGGATATTTATTTTTGTGACTTTACAGAAAAATACTAATCGAAGGGACAAAATTAACGCCACGTGACAGTAATAATAACAAACGGTAGCCGTAAAACATAGGTACCTACGAATGCGGAAAATCTTGCAGTTAGTCAGTACAAAACTATTTACTATAGGATATCGGGTTTTAGTTAGGAGATTTACTTTAATACAATCAAAAACACTTTACTCGACGAAGTTTATCTTAAAGCAAGTGTATTGGCTTTAAATGAAATTGGTAATAATAATCCTTTATAGTAAGCACGTGTGTGCTGAATTTGTCTTGAGTTTTGCCTGCTTACGACCGACACATGTTACGAGAATGTTGCCCATTCAACTCGTAGGAGTAATTGATATTATTAATTGGGTTTCTCTTTGGATTTATTTATTTATTATATAGACACAGAATAGGTTCAAATCAGGTAAATAAATGAAATATGATGAAACAAGGTAACGTATAAAAAATATGTATCCGTGTTTGAAGTTAGAACATATTTTGTTTTTATTACACACACACACACACACACACACACACACACTCTCTCTCTCTCTCTCTCTCTCTCTCTCACACACACACACACACACACACACACGCGCGCGCGCGCACGCACACACGCACACACACACACACACACACACACACACACACACACACACACACACACACACACACACACACACACACACACACACAAAGAAATGTATTATGTAGATTTAAGGCTGGTTTTGTTTTGTTAAATTTGGGTTTATATTGTTGTTATGTGTATGTAGATAAGGAAGAGCGAGGTCTCCAAACACAAACATAACTTGCTTAAATGGAGACCTCAATCAACCATGTAATTAGGTATAAGTTAAAAACGAAATAAATTATTTATTTATTATTATTTATTATTACTTTTTTTTTTTAATTAAAGTCCTAAAGTTTACATGAAACACTAAACAATTAGATAAGTTTAACTGTTATTACACTCATGTAGAACAGTTTTCAATTGTTTTTTGAAGGCTGTTGGATTAGAAGTAAATATGTCAATTTCGTCGGAGCTTTGCGAAAGATCCTTAAACAAGCGACACATACGGATTACAGGGTTATAAAAAGATGTGTTATTGCGGAAATCTTGATGAGAAAATATTTGTGGGTTTCGTGTTTCGTATGTAATGATAAAATTTAGGCAAGCAAGTAAGGATGAAGAATCAACTACGAAATGAATTTGTTTATGAAGATACACAAGATCGGTAAACTTACGACTCGTCCCAAGAGAGATCATACTAGTTTACGATGAAATCCCATTCGATAATTCAAGAATTCGAACAATCCTTCTTTTGCAATCTTTCAATTTGGTCTATGTGTACAGCATAGAACGGTGCGGAGCCGAAAAGAATTTTTTAAGTGTTGTCTTTTCGAAATTATAAAAAATAGCGGTATGAACGCGAAAAATACTTAACAAATAAAATTATTTTTAGTATTCCTTAGAACAAAGCCCAGAAATCGAGCACACCTGTTTCGCATATAATCATAATGAGCACGAAAAGTCAATGTATCATCAAATCTAATGCCGAGATTCTTAGCTTAAACGATTTAGTTTAGGCTATTGAGAGTGTATTAGTTGGTTGTACTATCAAATTAAACAACTCAAATTCAGAAAGACGATATGACAAAAGATTTTACGAATAAATGCTCATTATCAACACAGCATGTCAAGATTAAACACCCTCGTCGCACGATTCGATACCATCTTCTTGGACGGCGCGCTGTGAGAAACGTGTCGTCTCGGCTCGATGGGCGCGCGGCGCGGGGCGGGCGGCGCTGGGCGGGCGGGTGCGCCCGGAATAATTGTCACAATAAACAGTCCGTAATGGAGTGGCGGCGCGCCCAACGAGTTAATTAGTGAAATGACACCCCGCCGCACCCCGCCGCGCCGCGCGCGGCCACTCCTGCCTCCTAGCCCATTACCTTTATCAAACTGCTTATAATTTTTTTGGCAAGTTCTGTCCATTTGTCAGAGCTAATTAATGGAGCGGCCGCGAGGAGCCGGCACGGCGCTGACGCACTCAATGATGTACGCGCGCTTGAGGCGCAAAGGGACACGTATAATAGGACATGCGTTGCGGTTCTTTGTCAAATGACATATTTAGAACGTTTACGTTACGTTCTAAATATCACGTTAAACAGGACAGGAGGACTATTTACTACCCATTGTCAATCCTTTTGATATCACGCAACACATTAAGCGTAAAGCTGATAAAGAGGATTACTTTATCTCAGGTGACGTTGTGAGTTGTAGATATTGTAAGTCCTGCGACTTCCAGTTCTAGCTTTTTCAGGTGATTACAGTTGGATTTATTTCGGTTCCTGCGCTGGCGTCGTTTAGTGGAAATTTAAAGCAAAATAATCCTCTTTTTCAGCTTTAGTCATGGATTTCCGCAAAGTAACGCCTGATTCCATCAACACATTAAGCGCTCTTCATTGTGCTCACTGAGACAGACAGTCTGCTGGAAGGTTGTTTTTATGGCTAGTAAACATCCGGGAGGCTGCGTATCAACAAAAGGTGCCAAAAATGAGTCTCGTGCGCCTGCGCTGTTTGCGCTTCATTAGCGTCACTTAGAGCCTCCCATGAGGACATGCCTGCCACCGAGTCTTAGCAGCTAACTTGCACTACACTTGAATGGTGTGGTGAGTAAAGTTTTTGAAGTTTCTCTGGCCACAAACCTGAATATAATGATTTCGATAAGTCAAAAGTTATTTAAATAAAATAAGCTTGAATAGTGCGTTTGCAGCAACCGTGTAAGTAAATCCATCAGTAACGTTTGAAGGATAAGTGGAACCTGGCCTAGTACGACTGTTCACTGTTCGCAACCATAACCGCAGGAGGCGCGGGCACCGGTCGCGAAGTGGGCAACCGCGCCGCTGCGCGCGCGCAAAAAACCGTTCCACTCGCCGACCGCCACATACAAGCGCCCGGTCACTTGAAATCGCTCAGCATCACTTACACAGCTCACTGACTTTTTAGAAACAGTCCATAGTACAGCATATAGCTTGATGATGACGGACACCAATCGGTTATTGTCACTTGATAAAGTATAGCCAGTTTTCTGGTATAAACCTTGCAAATTACCTACCTTTGCAATTTACCTAGATTTTGTTTCTAAATTTCGCTATCAAACAAATTATTATTTTTAATATAGTGTATACTTATCACTTCTCAACTTCAAAACTATTTAGTAATCTGTGGTTATCGTAGTTGATGTCACAATAACTACATCTTACTCGTATGTACAACTTTTACCTAGTGTTATCTTATTGTGAAAAATTAAGCTAACGGAACTCGATCACTTGTGACTTTGATGTTGTGACTGCAACAAATCTGAATCTGACTCAATATGTGGAGCCAATAAAATGTATGTACTCGTAAATCGTTTATCGAGTCAGACTCATTTTAGTGCCGTAAGAACTCTCGTTGAGCGACAATTTAAGTCCTTGGGCCAACTGCAAATTGAATAGTTATTGTACAGACAGTATTCAACACTCCATCCATGGCGAGAGTAAGAACCTGGGACTACAGTTACCCGCGCTCCCGTTTAACAAGAACCTGCCCGTGGACCGCGAGCCGCTGCCGCGGACTACTGACCCCGATGTAGCGTCGCCGTGAGGGCATACAAAACGAAAAAAACGAAGGAGAGTGCAACCTAGGGAGACACGAAAAAAGTGCATCAGGCTTCGTCGTGCCAGACTCAGTTTTATTCGATCAAACCAAACATAGCCTAAGTAGTCTAAATACCTTCGTTGGGTAAAGTAAACATAGCACCATATACCAGGCCATTTGTCTTGCAACTTAGTAATAATAGTCCTCCTGGCCGATTTCGACTACGGCGGCAAATCTCAACAGAGATCAGCCAACTACGCAGTAGATATTATAATGCACAAGTGTGAGCGCAATACACAGGTGCACTCACTGTTCCATCACTCTCAAAGTTCCGTGAGACGGCAGTCCGACATGACCGGAGAGAGATCAGGCACAGGACCTACGGCTTAACGTGCTTTCCGAGGCACGGGGGTGTAACACCGCCAACTTCCCGACTCCGAGCCTATTTTCGAGAAATCCATGACAGAAAATCTCAGAAACAATTTTGGCTCGACCTGGGATTCGAACCAGGACCCCTCAGATGTAGGGCATGTAGCAACTTAGTAATGGTATCTGAGCGCAGCATCCCCGCGACCGTGCCCGCACGCATTAAACGAAAGCCGGATACACGCTGAGGCTTCAACTTTTTCGTGTCGCTGTCGGTGTTAATCAGACAGAGCAGAAATAACGGGGACATAATTGAGCGGCCCCAAAATGGACAGTGATCGAAGATATTTTCGAGAGAATTGCTTCCCTGGAGCAGGTTGTTTCATTTTGCAGTCTGGTTAACGAAATAAACGAAATAATAAACATCATAAGTAACCGCGTGTAACAAACTACATATGAAAAGGTAATACCAAGCATTTTTTCATTTGTATGAAACCCAACAGCGATTACATAAATATTAACAAACAGAATATTACCAATATTAAGGCCAATAATAGGTTCTCCATAAGTTATACAAAACAAATCTTGTTGGATGAAGAATAGTAAATAAATAATGTTTGATTTCTATAAATTGAAAAATTAACTAAGGCAAAGGCGAAGACAGTATAAGGTAAACGCTAGATAATTGTTATAAGGATTACTTTGTTTACTAACTTATTAAAAATAGCAAACATAATTAAGTCCCATTGACAGTATTAACTTATATTTTAATAAAATGAAATCTGTTCAACTGTCCCACGTCTGTCCATTTATAGTAAGTCACTTGACCGCAAATAAAAATAATGAACTACTGATTTCATTCAGAGATTAATTCGCAGGTGGCTCGCATGAATAATGTCTGACATTACGAGTCGCGGTTAAACTTCAGCATTTTGCACGCCTTTAAATATAAATGCATCGTCAGGATCGCATGGAAAACAAAATGATTAAAATTGTCGTTTAAATGACATCGTTGGGTACTTAATATTTAGTTTGAATGAATCAACTAGGTGAATCAAGATAGATATATAAGAAGAATCAGAGCATTGGACCGGACTTCCAAAGATCGGAGGTTCAATTCCTCCCCGATGACCGGAGCCGAAAAGAATTTTTTAAGTGTTGTCTTTTTGAATCAAAATGTTGTTTTTAAATGGTAACCCCGAAAATCAAATAAATCAAACAAATAAAACATCATTTAGACGACCGCTTGTTGCAGTGGTCCACATGTCGGACTTCAAAAACCAAGGGTCGCGGGATCGATCCCCGCTCAGTACAAGCATAAGTGTGCATAAACATGTATGTTTTTACTGGTCGGGGTTTTTTCTATGTAGAGGTATAATATGTATTTATTTACAAAAAAAGAGTATTTAAGTATGTTTATTCGTTGTCTAGTACCCATAACTCAAGCCTCGTAGCTTAATTTGGGACTAGAGAATTGGTGTGATTGTTGTGAAATATTTATTACTCAATTTATTTACAATGAAAATATTTCAGAGAGGTAAGCTTCGACGATTTTGTGACATTCTTAAAAGACGGAAAGCTTTCAACTCCACGCCTCCACGTCCGCCCGTTTATTCAGTTTATAAAAGTATTCTCATCAAGTTATCAACTTAACGTTTTCAAAAGCACGTGAGTAATCTTGATCTTACTCCCCCCCCCCATGTAAAATAACATTAAGCTCAAGAGTAGGTACTTCTACTCCGGCATGCTTTAGTTGCGGCGTCAGCACAATCAGCTCTGAATGTGACACCGCGTCCTACTCGCGAGTCGAGGGGTCCCACTTCGGCAACGCCGAGCTTAATGCTCGAAGGTAGATGTCGTTTGCAAGAGGCGAGTGGGCATGATGCAAGTGGACCGGACCCACATGGAAGCAAGTGGTTGTCGTTAAAAGTCCAGAACCAACTCTTAACGTCTAGACGATAACGCTAGTGTTGCCCCTCAATCCGGTTTATACGACCTACAGCGCCAGGGAGGGGGGTTAGTTAGTTAGTTGTCGGCGAGTCAACACTTGCCATTTTTTTCAGCTCGAGGCTATAAACCAGGCAGAAGTCCCGTAGTCTGTCCATCCATAGTCCCAGTTACACTGTCTATCAGCCGTTAAACCTTTAACCCAGTATTTTTTCACCATTTCCTGCAATATTCCTACTAACCAGGGGTTATCCTTTGATGCACTTTCATAGTGCACATAGTGATTGGTGTCACATTTCATTTTGATAACGTGTCTAACGGGCCTCTGCGTGTTGGCTTCAGCCCCGAGAACGCCTAGCAAGGGTTCTGGACCCTATAATAAACATTATTTTTATTGTTAAAGTGATAAAGGCGACAAACTTTTTGAATATTATGGTAAAAATCTTCAAATGGTAAAATCTGAGGGTATTGCAGTCAGACCTAAGATTCAAATTTTAAATAGCTAAGTCTTCCGCTTCACTCTTCTCACCAGGAAGAAGGGGAGCTTATAATGTACAGGTCTAGAAAAAAAATTTTTTCTTATTAGCCCAATATTTAGGCCATAGCCAAACATTTCCAAAGTAACTTGAATACTTATTGCAAATCGTATGTTATTTTGAGGTCTTATAAATGTGTCTCCTTAGCTAGATAAGTTCGCATCGCGGGAGCTGGACGCGGGCCTTATCTGAACGAGCATGGAGATCGCTGCCGGCGCCGCTCGACGTGATTAATCCGATCGCTCCTGCGCAAATTGAATACGGGAGCCGCTAGTGGCGCGGCGCATTCCTGGCTCGGTCAATCTCGCTCATGGTTTCATTCAACCGGGACAACTTAGTCTAGATACGCCACACTGCTATGGTCCTCATTCATTTATTATCTAACAAGATTAGCATAAAGAAGGTAACATTATGCATGAGAACATCTGGTATAAACCACTTCCCCAAACAAAAGTTATTACAAGCACCCACCTGAAACGTGGAAATTTTTGCTGCGGTTACTGATTTAGTGAGAAACAGACCACTTGGCTTAGGTATAACTGCAATCAGTAAAGGTATGACTTTGCTTATGACTCCTGGCGGTGACAAAAGACAAAATTTTGCACAGTGGATGTCGCATTTTAGCTGACCACCATTATGTTCAGACAAAACTCCGAACCAAACTGGTAACACCTGGCTTGGAGGATTCGTTTTTGTCCGTCATAAAAGATAAAGATCGGGATGAAAGCTTATTTGGATAAAGGCTATCAGAAAAAAGCAAGGCCTCACGAGCCTTATAGAGAAACAAGTCAATAAGGCTCCAGTTCCGAAACCATCAACTTTGACAGCTGCAACACAGTCGCCAGTTCGTGGCTGCTATTAAGGAAACTGGCCAGGCCCTCCTCAATCTTCTTCGTCGGACAGAGGTAGCGGACTATGTTCATGAACCAGTTGAAGTTGCGCCCAAATCGTCGGGCCCAGCAGCACCATCAACGACTCAGCCAACAACGACCTCTATCAACAAACGTTTATTGCGTCAGTAAGTGATTATTTTAAGCCCTTAACAAGACTACTTAAGGATTATAACCAGAAACGTCTTCAGGGGAGCAAATGTATGACTTATAGACAGTGACGTTATCATGGGGGTCATGAGATCTCGGGAAGCCAGTCGCCAAGCTGGTCTAAGTTGGCAATCAATCCGATGGGTGGTTTCGGCTGCCAAACGTGGTTTCATGTTAAGATGTAGGGCTCAAACTCTACTCAACAATGTACCTTCCTGTAAAGGGAGGACAAAGTAAACAAGTTTAAACAAGTTATTAATCTTGGTCCAAAGATCCTTTATTTGATCATCCATTCAAAAGTTAAGAACAAACATGTGTCACAAGGAATACAGTAGAAGCATGTACAGACTATCGTGATAACTTTAAATTCTTGAATCATTATTCGAAGCAAACAAAACCAAGTTTGCAGAGGCTATTTTACTGAAATGTGTGCTTGTATTTGTGATGTAGGTGTGTCAGTTACAGTAATTACATTATCAAAACTATAAAGTAAACTGCAATAAAGATTGTAAAAAAATCTATAATAAAGAATAAAACGGATAAAATTAGTCAGGACACTTTACTTACTTTGGCAGATCAGCTTCGTCCCTTATCAGATGAAAGGGTAATCAATATTTTTCTCTAATAAATATTTTGCCCCCTGATGTCTAGCAGTATTTGAAATCGATCCCCCCTGTGGGATCTACACCTTGTCCTGGTGGGGGGGCTCAGTAACCGTGGCTTTGCCACCCACGGTGAAGCTAAGCTGGATCCAGGGAGGGGACGCTCCACGTGGGCTTGGGGAGGCCTGCGCAGGATGCGTCCAAGGGTGCGGGTGTGGGAGACAGTTTTGTCTGTGTCTCTCAGTCGGGTGCGGTCGCGGGAGGAGAGACGTCTCGGTGTTTCGTTGCCGTGCGGCCTATCTCCCGCGACCAAACGGGGGCGCACCGTTGGATGGCGCTGCGGTGGGGCCGCAGAGGAAGAGGAGATGCGGTGTGTCGTTGCCGTACTCCCTATCCTCTGCGGCCGGGTGGTGGCGGAGCTCAACACCTTGCTCCGCCGCCAAGGAATTTGTGGCCCTCGGGCTATCCGCCGGGGTGCCGTGGTGAATGCTCACGCGACCCCATGGCACCCCCCACAATGGCAGAGTGGTGGAATGCGCTGTGGTTTTAGTGGGTATTACGGCCTTGCACACCAGCCGTTGAGTCCCACATACCCCCCTGCAGATGTGTGTGGGGCATGCGTAAAAGCATTTCCACAGCGAGAAAAAAAAAGTATTTGAAATCGATACTGTTATCAAACACACGCAGGTAAAACAAAACAGTATTTTCATCTTGGCGGATAGGTTCTTTGATATAAAGATCGGCTTAGCATGACCATTTATTCTGATGTTGTCTGTGTTCAGTTTATATGGCCCTTTTTTATAATTTTTGTATGTCCCTTATGGCAACTTTTGCGATGACAGTTTTCAAGTCAACTGTAATGGTCCTATTTTCAGGGTTCTTTATGTTAATGTATCAGTAAAGTTTGGATGTGTAGTCTACATCCAAAACTTTACTGATTCTGGAAATCGTTTCAATAAGACTCGTCTTAGATTCTGGTTTACAGACTGGAATGTTTTTTTATTATTATTTCAAGACATGTCCACCGAGCTTTTTTCAAAATATTCCAACTTGCCTTCTAGTAAATGTTTGTGTTTGAGGTTTTTTTGTGTTTTCCTTTTTAAGGTGCGTCAAAACTTAACCAACTAAGCTAAACTAAGCGTAACTTGCGTCAAAAGTGCATCATGTTTGGAGAATAGAAATTCAATAGATAAGCGAATCTCCGTGTTTTGATTTTTGATGGCAGAGTGTAGTGCCTTTATCATAGTAGAATGCTCCTGTTTCAGGCCCGAAAACATATCTCTTATTTCAGACAGAAACAGAAACAAAATGAACGAGAAATGCTCCGTGTCTTATCCTGGTAGTTTGGGCTGTGCCCTTTACATTTTACTTTTTTAGGGTTCCGTAGTCCGACAAGGAACCCTTATAAGATCGTTCAGTCCGTCCTAGTCTGTCACAGCAGAATATCTTCTACGTTTATGGACTGATCTGCATGTAACTTGGTTCGAGGATACTTCATATATAGATCTCCTTTTTAAAAATACCAAAAATTAAAATTGTTCCTTTTTAAGGGTACCTGCTTAAACATGTAAAGGGGTGGTGAATTATTTTTTTGAGTGCACCCCCTTGTGTGGGGTATCGTTAAAAAGGACTATGAAAATAAGATTATATATATAAGGGTTTTAGGACCATTTGCGAGTTATCAAAGCCCGCAAAGTCGTTTACACGGTGTCCCCCCCCCCCCCTGTAATTTCTATGGACCTATAAACTTGAAATCCCTCACATCAAGAAACAGGCACGGAAACTCTTATTTTTATTTTATATTTACCTGTTGGATTTGACTTGAAGCACAGAAAAAATAGCTAAGCTTAACCACTAGATTCCAAAACAGTTCATATTACTTCACCCTTAAAAAAAAACTTAAACGACCAGTCGTGGATGAAAGGCAGTATGTAGGTATACAAAGAACAGCCATTCTCAAAGCTAACTTAGGGAGATCGGTGCAAACCGGTACTCAAGGCAGTAGACCAGCAAGTTGCTCGCACTAAAAATAGCAGGTCAGGTGCGCGCGAGTAACGGCACCGGCGCGGGCGCATCGTCACCACATGAGTAGAAAAACGGAACAGAGACAAAGCTTCAAACAACCGCGCGAATCGATTGCACTACTACAAGTACGCGGGGCATGTGTGTGTGACCACTGGCCGCTTGTCGCGTACGCAGCGATTCTGGAAAAAACCAGTTTGCGCTTGCACAGCCAGTTGACAATCTCAGGGCTGTGCAACGCACGTTGTTTGTTTTGTTAGTTGCAAGTTTGAATATTTTAATATAAAACGTATTATTGTATAACGTATATTGTTAAAAATGGTTGTTTATTGTACTGTGTGTATGAATAATACTAGAAAAACTAAAAATATATCATACTTCAACTATCCCAAGGAGTACAATAGGTGAGTAAATATTTTGATTATTAATTTTTCAAGTAAGTTATTATTAGAAAAACTAATATTCTATTACACTGAATAATAAAACTATTTAACAAATGTTTTGCTTAATTTGTCTTAACCTGTTGTGACAACCCTACTAAAATAGGTAACAATTTTGCACGTTCTTATGAAGCTTAGTCTCTGTTCCGTTTTTCTACTCATGTGTCGTCACTGCGCACCGGTCTATACCAAGTTACATTGCCTAGTCAATGAAGAAAATAACAATCGACGTCGCTTTCAAAATGTATGGAAATAAGATAAATGTTCGCTAAGTCACGTGACGTGACTCGGCGTAAGCGATCATTCCCACACATTTTTTCAAACGATATCAATAGCGATTTTCGTCTTCGACTGTGCAACATCACTTAGTCAAGGTCCCAGGCCACCATTGCCGCCAACAAATCCCTGTGACTTCCAGCGAAACTTTACTTGTCTTATATGACGTGTACGTGACCTATGTAGATACATGCAGTTTTTCCTTCATCATATAATACATCAAATTAAATATGTATCTACAGATATAAATGCTATATACATGAATTTGATTGAATTCAATTCTGGCTAAAAAATACTACTGTGATTCACCGGTGCGGCGTTGTTCACTTGGCTATTCCTAAGTGCTGAAAACGATTATTTCAGTTGCACTGGCTAGTAATTATAGGTACCTATACCTACTGAAGTGTGATTCTAATCAAATAGGTTAAGTCTTAACGAGGAAGAGCATTCCGAGCATGAGAGAGATTCTTTGTTACTAAACACGATATACCTAGGTAGTCCTATTTGACTACTAAAGCCCAGTCGTGTTAAAAAATGTGCTAATTGCTTCCATAGTATCGTTTTTACTGCGATTAGCGTGATATATATTTTTAAACATTTGACGCAATTTTGTGTAATAAAACACCAGAAATAGGTACCTATCATACTGAATTTAATAAGTACTTAGTCGTGCATGTGAATAGTAAATTGCAGTAATAGCACTAGCTTCTCTTCCACGTGGATAGCGTAAAGAAATATCGCAATTACTTTTATACTAGTAGCAATTTAAACCTAAGCAATAGCAGTAGTGTTACTAGTAGAGTTTGACTATTTCCTGTCTAGTTCACCGAATTATTTACTAACGACCACTTTGGTGTAATGGTTAAGAAGTTGACTATTTACCAATAGGTCGCGGGTTCAATCCCCGCACTGTGTACAAACATTTGTGTGCATGAACATGTCTGTTTGTACTGGTCTGGCTGTTATATGTATTTATTTAAGTTTATTTGTAATACCACTGTTGATTCTGATATCTGTAACACAAGTGCTTAAGCTACTTTCCACGGAGTTAGATCAATGTATGTGATGTTTGTTGTATATTTATTTATTATTTACTTTGGCACGAAATTAATAGAATCTGCAATTTGAGCAATTGGCAACTGCTGACATAAATCACTCTAAAAGATATCTATTGTCTATAGCTACCCATCTTATTTGATTTTTAGATACCTAACAGTATTATGTAAGGTAGGCCAGGTTTGCGTAGGGGACGACTCCGCCCGACTCGTGAAACAGTACAGGCAGTGATTTGACAAAAGCGATGTTTACCGAACGATAATGCCCACATAAATTTGAATGTAAATGCGCGCAGGGTCGAAGGGGCGCGGCTGCGCGGGCGCCGGGGAGGGGCGCGATGCTAGCGACATCTGACTCTTCAAGACATTTTTCCACTGCAACGAAAGTTGTCGAAGACTACATAATATGGTACGAGTTAATATTTTATTTGAGTTTGAAAATCAACTTAAACATAGATCTTAGTACCTTAGTGGAAAGACCTCCGATTAGTGAGAAATAAGTAAGAACCTTTAATTTTCAAAGAAAAAGTGTGCCGTCAAACCATCAAAAGGAAAATCAAACAATAAGTGTTATTAATGATTATTATGACAACCACTTTGGTGTAATAGTCAAGAAGTTGACTAATAACCAAGAGGTCGCGGGTTCGATCCCCGCACTGTACAAACATTTGAGTGCATGAACATGTCTGTTTGTACTGGTCTGGGTGTTATTTGTATTTATATAAGTGTATTTGTAATACCACTATTGATTCTGATATCTGTAACACAAGTGCTTAAGCTACGGAGTCAGATCAATGTATGTGTATTTATGTGTTCTATATTTATATATTGTATATTTATATATATTTATTTATTATTAAAACCATAATCTCATTTTTATAACACCGGTGTAGATAGCAAAAACTTATCAAACGAAATGATTTGGTGCATAAAACGCTAGTAAAACCTCTTTGCCAAAAACCATGAATAGTCTATAGATAATAGAATATTATTTTATATTTAGTATAATTATTTTTGTGTTTTCTCTTTTATTTATTTTGTCGCACCGCCCACTAATCATTTCTGCTTAGCCCAAAGGTATGACTGGTAGAGAATGCCCTACGGCGTTAAGTCCACCTTTTGTACAAAGTTTTGTTGTGCAATGAAGCTTAAATAAATAGAATATTCTACTCTAGCTCTAGGTAGCCGGAAAATTTCCGCAAATAATCGAGGATCGCGCTGCGTCGACGCCGGTCCACACGCGACCTTCGCGAGTCGCACATTCATGCACCAGTGATGCATTCACATTACTTGTTGCTCAATCACCGTTTATGTTCCAAGCTCTAGATTTTTCTGTTATCTAATGAGGTTTCCTCGCTTTTATGTATAAAAACCAGACAACCAGCATACTTGACAACGATGAATCAAAGAACTATTGACTTATTTGATAATTTTGTCCATAGTTATTTAATATTGTATGTAATCAAATTATTCATTAATAGTATTTGTTGTGTGCTGTGTTGTGTGCCTAATAAATAACATAAAATATTGTAAATAAAATTGCAGGTTATCTTTTATCTTGAATCTATTTGTGTTGCGATCATGGTTAAAATGCATGAACCGAAAGCCCTACATTTTCGTACCACTTATTTAAATTATTTATTTATTTATATTTCATATATACATCTATCTTTACATAAATAATTCCAAAGCTATAGGTCCCAATGCCCAAATTCACGGGCTTCAAAAGAAATAGTCGGTTTGTAATTTTGAGTGTCAGTGCGAATTTTCAAAATAAAAAAAGACGTCAACTTGTTGTTTACAAAAACTTCGGTTAAATTACATTAGTGGAATCAGCACTAAAGGGTCATCGTCACGATACAAATTAAAATCATTCTTATGAATACTTGGAATCCGACAACAGCGGCTATTGTGTAGCTGATTTAATCCATTCAAGAGGCTGTTACGTAAAGCTCGGCAGCGGCTCGGCGGCGGCAATGACCCGCCCAAGGTGAGCCGTGGAAGCACCCCGCCCTCACGCCGCCTTCATTCATAAACCTTTCACCGAGCCGCCTACGACTAGCTCGTTCGCAAATAGCTTTCTACTCCTCTTATTCTGCACTGAAGTAAGTACTACACTTAAGTCAGTTTTATTTAAGCGGCAGCAATAATTACTTAAACCATAATGTTAAGGTTATGATGGGTAGTTATGGTTGTCGTAATTGTTACTAGCCACTACTAAATCAAATCAAATTTTCAGACCTCTCACTTTATTGGTAAACTTAACCGGTCGTTTTAAGTTAGTTAAAGTAATATTGAAGACCAAGTGTTGCCTAGACTTTCACTTAGGATTAGAGTCAAAACATAAGCTTTATTAAAGTTTCTACTAGCAACTACATTAGGTGCTTCGCACACTGCACCGCGTTTTGTCACAGATTCTGTATGTTTTTATTAAATATAGTAAAAACGAGGATACAGAATGTGTAAAAACGAGGTAATTACATACAATGAATAAAGTCGATCGCTCCGCGGACCGCGACAAAGCGAGATACAGTTTGTGAACCGCCTGACTAATACTGGTTGACTGACTTAAACGCCTCCGTGTCAAGTGTAGGTACGTTAGCTGTATATAGCAGTGGACGTCAAGGCGTAGATATGGTAATGGCGTTGCGGCCGGCATGCTGCCGAGCAGTGGCGTGGCGCGGCGAAGAGCAAGGAGCCCATCCAATAATTTCTCGGCGCGACAGTTGCCCAAGGCTGCCGTGGCACCTGCCGGTCACTCACACACGCAAACTCGCATCTAGTTTCCACTTGCCGAGAGCATACTACCTAGCGCTAGTCGGGCGACCGGCGTCAGGCGGTTCTATTTGCAAGGCATTCGATTCCTGTTCGCCAAAGGAATTTTATATGCATTAAGACACGTACACACGAGAGAAATACTTTGTTTTTCTGTTGACAATTAATTACAAGGGAATGTTATGCTACTGCTTACTGTATTACTTCTACACCAGTCGACTTTTTGTTACAGGTTGTCGCCTTTACTGTTATTCATTTCATCCAAATCTCTTGAAGCGAAAAAACAAGTGAATAAAGTGTAATTATCTCACGAGATAATCATACATTGTTTCATCATAAGTTAAGACATAATATTTTCTTGTAAGGTTAATTTATGTTATTAGAAGAGTTAGCAACCTTTAATGAGCCAGATTACTCAACGAAAAAAAAACACAAATTTTCAATGCTAGCGTTTATTTACATAAGGTCATATACATTTTTTATACACCATGCAATTTTAGTACATGGAATAGAAGATAACATAATTTGTTAGGTACTTAGCAAATGGTTTAAAGTTATTATCGGTAGCAGGATATATTTACTAAAACTTATTTAAGTGTGTGTGTTTTCGAATAAGCACATAAGTAAAACAACACAAGTATAATAATATCTACGTCATCGAATTACACTTGCAATCGCATTTTGATAAAGTTACCTTAGTAGTTAGTTATCATAGACGCAACATCGATAGATAGATAGCAATAAAACATTTATTGCAAAATTTACACGGAAACACAAAACATTTGGACAAATGAGGTTTGTTACAATATTAGTCTTATTACTGAAAGCGATTTCTTTCAGACAACTTATAGGCAAAGGACAAATCAGTAGGTATAAGGAAAAACGAGTAATTTGAAAGTAAACAAAATGAATTATTAATAAAGTACTTAATAAATATTATCATATAGGTACTCATCTCTAATATTGATAAAATTTGTACTACAACCTTTTGGTAAACTAAAAAAAAGCAACGACAGACAAATGGGTACTTTTAACAAAAATCCCACATAAGGCATAGGTAGGTACAACTTAACTAAACAAACAGTGGATACTTCATGATGTTACGTTATTCATACTTTATCAGAACAAATACATTCTGAGAGAGTTCACTTATCGGCTGTTCGAGTAGCGTCAGAGACAGCCGCATTCCCAACGAACGCAACTGCGAACGAACGCACGGAGCAACTACCGCGATAGCCACCGCTGATAGACATCATTATCGGCTTAGCGACGAACTCTATATTTACATATTAGCTCAACTACTGAACCAATAAGAAGGAGGACTGCCTCGTTGATGTAGTGGCAAAGTTTCTGCCTTACATCCGAGAGGTCCCGGCTTCGAATCCTAGGTCGAGCCAAAATTGTTTCTGAGATTTTCTGTCATGAATTTCTCAAAAACAGCTCGGAGTCGGGAAGTTGGCGGTGTTACACTCCCGTGCCTCGGAAAGCACGTTAAGCCGTTAGTCCTGCGCCTGATATCTCTCCGGTCATGTCGGATTGCCGTCTCACCGAACTTTGTTTGAGAGTGATGGAACAGTGAGTGCACCTGCGTATTGCGCTCACACTTGTGCACTATAATATAAATAAATAATAATAATAAATATTTCACAACAGTCACACAAATTCTCTAGTCCCAAAGTAAGCTACTAGGCTTGTGTTATGGGTACTAGACAACGGATAAACATACTTAAATACTTTTTTTTGTAAATAAATACATATTATACATAGAAAACACCCAGACTAGTACAAACACACATGTTCATGCACACATATGCTTGTACTGTGCGGGGATCAAACCCGCGACCCTTGGTTTTAAAGTCCGACATGTAGACCACTGCACCAAACGGTCGTCAAAATATCTCCTGCGTAGTTGGCCTGAAATGTTGAGATTGTCCGCTGTGGTCGAAGTCGGCCAGGAGGACTATTACTAAGGAGACACAGTCAATCGGTGTATCAGATGGCTCAGCCAGTTTATACAAAAAGGTAGAGACATCTTTTTATAAGACAACAGACCACATGACAAAATGCCAATGTTAATATTCCAGTAATCATATTAACCCTACGGTAATTCAAATAGACTTTAACATAATAACACCAATGAAGTAAATTAATTAATTACACTTAGTATAAATATTACAAATAAATAAATAAATATACAAGAACATCACATACATTGATCTGACTCCGTGGTAAGTTGCTCAAGCACTTGTGTTACAGAAATCAGAATCAACAGTGGTATTACAAATAAACTTAAATAAATACATATAACACCCAGACCAGTACAAATAGACATGTTCATGCACACAAATGTTTGCACAGTGCGGGGAGCGAACCCGCGACCTCTTGGTTAATAGTCAACTACTTGACCATTACACCAAAGTGGTCGTCAAACCCTCGTGGGTTACTTACTAAGTAAGTTAGTTAAGTGTTTTGCAACTGTTATTGACATGATAATAAAGGAGGAAAGTAGAAGCTTATTATAATAAACTGTGGTGGTTGAAAACAAGAAAAGTAAACACAAGTGGACTATTGCAGCGTCAGTCGGCCAGCCGCTCTCGCCGGCCAAGTCACGTACATGTGAGAGCGTCATACCGAATCAATGAATATGTTTACATGCGCCTGCGACCATGGATTGCTAACCTGCGACTTACAGAGTGGTCACGTTTGTCTACACAAATAAACAAGATTCCAGCTAGCATGTTAAAACTGCAAAGATGCATCAAGGTCGACTAAAATATACTTGTACATAAAGAACATTGTTGGTTCCTATCAAAAATATATGTACTTGTGTAAGTGCCATCCCCGTCAAAACACCTTTATCATCGAAATGCGAGTAAGGCTCTACCTGGAACAAAACCTACCACGTAACGTGGATAAATTACTGATAAAAAACAATAATTAAGTTATATGTTACTACATTTTATAATTAGGATCTCAGTCAATTGTCACACCGAAATCTCACACACGCTATAATACGTAGTCAAATATTTTCTAAATCATTCAAGCTTTGAGCACAGTATATGCAAATGTATCCCTGGCATAAACTAACAAACAAACAAAAGAAAACCACAGCGTTGCCTAATGATTTTAGTCTGTCTTATCAACCAGACCGTAATGAATCCTTGGCAACCCTGTGAGGGCGCGCCCGGGCCGCGGCTCCCGCGCTACGTGGCGACCGGCGCCGGCGCAGACAAGCCAGCCTGCTAGATCCCTCGACTACCACTAGATTTATGAGCTATTTTAATTGAAAAAATGGCTGGAGCGCGTCAAGGTCGACCCTGCAAGTTTATTGAGCTTTTACATATTCTACCTAAGAAGATTTAGGTATGTAGGCAAGTCAACTGTAAGTATGTATAACTCGTATTAGCAGGTGTCTTTTAAGCCATTTGCTGATTTCACTTTAATTTAACTAATTGGCAAACTAATTTCTCGTATAAAGTCTGTTGCCAAATACTACATTTTCTGAATTGTACTAACATAGGAGATAAGATATTGTTACTAACAATCTGGATCGTGTTGTCTGAAAAATAAATGTTTTTATTTTTATTTTTATTTATTTTAATCATTTGCAACAAAAAATATGGCGTTCGTAATGAATGAATGAATGAATGAAATTTATTTGCGTATGAAAAAGGGTACATTTAGGTGGCAGGTTAGGCATTGTGGTTCAGCTTTTTCAGACATATTATTACAGCAAGCAAATTATATAATAATTATTTACAGTACATATACCTCTTATATATATGCGTGAAGTACATTACGATGATGAAAAAATAGTACTAAATACCTAGAGAAAAATCGCTTGATAATTAAGAGTCCATGGAACATAGATAGATAACTATTGCTTATTTGCAAATAAGCTCATTAAATAGGAGCTTATCTAAATAGATACGAAGAAATGATGCCTTAATGAAGTAATTATACTTGGACAAAGCTCACCGCTAAATGATAATGAATGAGTTTCTTGATGCATAGGTATAGCGGGATACATTTTATAGGGATGAATAAAAAATCCTAAATAAAAAAGACTAACTTACCTAGTTAAAAATATGATCAAGTTTTATATCAACGTTGCGCTGACGACTGTGTTAAAATTTCATGATGAGTAGACACGACTACAATCAAGTGACTTTGGTGTTTCATTATAAAAAGGCTTTTTTGAAAAGGCCAATACTGAAATAAGCCCTGCAAGACTTAGGAAAACTATCAATATAATAGCAATTAGGCCACACTTCACAACATACTACGAGTATAAGCAATGTTGGAAAGGTTCTTTTCACATGTGTAGATGTTGGGGCTCGTAAGCTTTGTCTGTCAAAAACCTTTAAGGTAGAAAAAGGATCTGTTCCCAGACTTAAGCAGGTTTGCTAGTTGTTTTATTAGGATCCAAGTTTTACTTAATTCGGCAGCCAGTCGTAGATTGTTTTTAGTAGAAGATTCCAAGAGAGGAGTAAGAACTGAGAAATAACGCCTAAATACCTCATGCCATAAAGTCTAGCCGTCTGATTACAAAGGTTCAAAAATAGTACCAGGCTTAAACTAGGATCAATCAATGGATTAAAGTATACCTTATTACAAAACGAAGATCTCTTAGTCCTGAATTGGGATGATGACACCTACCTTAAATATTGTCAAGAACATGGTGTTTAAAATACATAGCCCCTATGAAGTTAATACAACCAATATATTTCAAAAAAGCTGTAGAAACCTATTTTTAAACACACAAAACGCAATAAATATTCGGTCAATTGACTCCGATTTCTGACACATGGCCGTGACGTCACAATCATTTATTACCATACGAAATCTATGGAGACAGACCGTGTTGACAGATAATAAAAAGTATGTCAACGATTGGTGGTGTCGTCTAGCCAATTGTCTGTGGTACTAAATTTAAAACCGCGCGACCCCTAGTTTAACTGTGGACTTACTTTTGACAGCTGTTTTTGAGATTATAGCGCAGGGTTTTATTGTTCAGTGAGGTTATTTTGCACTAACAGGAAGGTCGTAAATATAACCGCGGGGTGTATCTCAACTTATTTCTTGTATTTTATCACATTATTATGAGTACAACACACATTATAATTTTATATCTTCACAATCAATCTTATCATAACAAAGACGTCGCCGTGGCAACCGCCATGTCAATGAAAAGTGACTCTTCCAAACTCTTTTTCTACGCAATAGTTTCTGTCATCAATATGGAGTTCTACATTAAACGCTAGTCGTTCCCTTTAAACTACTGGGTTATAGTACGAGAGCCCACGACCAAAACCATGTCTCATAGCAATACGGTAAAATCCCTATAAAATCGTTAGATTGTATGATTCTGAAACCGACTAGGTGTGTAGTAACGGTCGAAAGTGTAGCAACTGCGTGGGAGGCCATTTCTGCTGTGTCAAAAAAAAAAGACAGTCGGTATTATAGCAATACGTCTGATAGTGAAAATGTACATAGATTTTATAATTGTATTACGAAAAAGTTTGTTTTCAGACATTTTGCGCGTAGCATATAGCCTGAGCGCATTTTTGAAAATGTCAACAAATTTAGCCGACCTGTATCATAGCAATACGGATAATATTTTTTTTCAACTTTTCGTATTGATGCCATGATTACCAATAACCTGTTTTCAGACACTTTAAGTGTAGCATATACTCCCAAAAACGAAAATAACGTTTCGGAGTCGCCTGGCCGACGCCTCTGTTAAATGTTTTTTTTAAATTTACAGCCTTCATAGATATTCAAGAATCTCCCTTGTCTATTATATGTACTTTGACAGATGACAGATGTCATTACTTATTTCTTTTGTAAAAGTTACTCAAGTGTGCTTTAAATAAAACCAAAACTATCAAATCAATCAGTTTTTAATTTCAACAGCCTCAGCGCTTGTTACGCTCATGCCCCTTCCCTTCCCTTCATCCCAGTTTCCTTTTGTGCGATTTATTTCAGTCCTTCAACTTCAATGTTAAGGTTTCGGGTAAATTCTTTGTTAATTATCATCGAATAAATTCAGGGTCGCAACGTATTCATTGGTTTGTAACAGAAAATTCAAGATGCCTCAATACGATTTTTAAATGATATCTGAGTATCGAAAAGTTGTCTGATAGAGAAGGTGCTACACTTAATTTGTCTGATATAAATTTTTTGCACATGTGGACAACTTATTTTATCATGTCCAACTATTTTCAGACATATTGCTATGATACCGATCGGTAAAATTTGTTAACATTTTCAAAACGGTCTCAAAATTTAATGCGTTCACATTGCCGTCTGAAAATTGTTTTGTTCGCATCAAATAACCAAAATTTACTAATAAAAAAGATTTTCAGACGTATTGCTATGAGACATTTTTTTTGTCTCATTTTTAATTTTTTTAAGTGATTTTACGGGTTTGCGCTACACCACTAACGTCTGAAAAATATGTTTTCGGTATCTTAGAACTATCATTCAACTACAGTCTGCAAATCAGACATATTGCTATGATGCAGTTCGGTAAAATTATTTGACAATTTTGAAAATTCGGTCAGATCAAACGCTACGCGGAAAATGTCTGATATTGGTATTTTCGAGTTCAGGATAATCGTATCTATCGATTTGATGCAGTTTTGGCCGTATTGCTATGAGACAAAAATTTTGGTCGTGGGCTCTCGTACTATTAGTATATTTTACAATTTGTCAGAATTATTCACATAATATATAAAAAATAAAAATTTCGAGAATAGAAATTACTTCGAGAAACGGAACGTAATATCTGTATTATCTGTGTCAAAACGAGGAAGATACTTGCCCCGGGTGTACACGGTGTGGTTTAAGGATAGGACTAACTTATTCTCTGTTTAAACTGATTTTGTAATAAGAACACATTTTAGGCCTGGAACTAACCTTAATACCGTAACAATCCTGGATAGGTTAGTTTTGGTTTGAACTCGTATTAAAGCATGTTTTGTATTAAGACAGTAGTAGAGGTTTTTGAGGTAATTTTCAATAAACTACTTCAGTTGAAAATTAGGTAAAAGCGAATTATGTTTAAAAAAGTTTTTTTTTAAATAGGTATAGGAGTAATTTACGTATCTTTACGATATCTTGAGAAAGAATTAGAGTGATAATCTGCCTTGCGATAATTAATTTCAGGTTTTTCCTTATGCAGAATTTAAACAGAACTACAGATCTAGATTAAGCCGTGACAATTTAAACTCCTCCTCGCGAAGGGAATTGGACGTCGATGCTGTCAAACAGATATTTCAGTAGAACATGGAAACTGACTTGACAAACGCGTTAGATGATGTTTCTTGCTATAGCTACGAAGATTCCAAAATAGTAAGAAGTAAGATTTTTTTTTATCGTTTCTAGATAAAACATAGTAATTTTAAAAAGTCTTTTTCATCTCAAAAATCAGATGTCAGCCTTTCATTTGATTGAACCAAGCACATTAAGTAAACAAGTAGAAAAAAGACTGCCTGATAAAACGCTCGCTGTGATGGAAGCCATTGGTATGAGAATAAATTTGAATAACTTTGAGCACTCGTACGCCGCGACGCGATAGGTGCAGGCCCGCGCCCGCGACTCACGCGCCGATCGCGCGGCAATTCCGACGCGGCGATAACGAAAATAAAAGCTAGTTTTTGCGACCATCATTTCGAATACTCGCGTGTGTATCCACACACATTTGCACACGTAAACAAAAACTGCGCAAGAAAAAGTAGCCCATGCAAAGTCCCAGCCGTTACAAAAGCAGTTAAATTACAAACGCGGCATTTAATTCCATACGAGTGGAGTCGCCCGATAAACCGCGTTTGGTAGTTCTAAAAATAGCACTGCTCCTGCTACATGTGTCACTTGGATATGTTACGTCATACAATGGTATTAACACACTAGGCTAGGTCGTTTGAGTTATCCATTAAAATGTTGTTAGAAGAGTAACTTTTTTTGTCTGAATACGATAAGTAACAACGATTTAATTAAATCTTTTATTAGTTGCCACGGCATCGGTGGAATCGCATCGCTGACCGGCGAGTTTTAAAACGAGAAGTGGGCACCGAACGAGATCTTAAAGCAAGAATTGTAACGGTACCGAACATAACCAGCCGAGGCGATACAGGCGGCTTATGGCGCTATATGCACATGTGTGTTATGTAGATAAATGTGAAGTTTATCGCGCGCCCACGGCCGGGCGAGGTCGCCGACCGACCCTCCGGCCAGCGCGGCACTTGTCACCACGCGGTGCCGTACGCGCCAGCACCGCGACCGGCGACGCTAGCCGCTTCAACGACTTAACCATTTGCAACGATCACTGACGACACCTGCTTGCTATTAACTAACAATTATCTATCATTCCTCTTCCACTGGCCGCTTCACCAACCTGAACGATAGGTTTCACTGCCATGAGGTGGTTCAGAGACAAAAAAAATATTTATGCTTAGCTTTTAAAATCTATCATGTAATTACGACTCGTCCTTAGCAACTTTTATATCGGAATGGAACCAACCCACGTTGTTTTATCAATTCACATACAAACCGCATTGGAGCACGTGGCTTTACATAACCTCAAACTGAAAAAGTTTGAAGACAGGCATACACCCGAACGGTGAGCAGTTTTTATCCTATTGACAGATACGCCTCGAATTAAACTAGCAGTTATCAGCTGATAAAAAGTAGATAAGAAATAATGCAGCTGAAACGTGCTACTTAAATACGAATAAAGACGCTACTCGGCAGAAACATGTAACAAGATATCGTCCTTCTTTATTATCGAAATGCATACATACTCGCACTTACAATAGTAAGGTATATAAACTGAGCGATTGCAAACCTTGAAACACTTTTACTCGTGACTCAGCAGTTTATAGTTTCATCGTTTATGACTGCTCGCTTATATTGATTAGATTTTCAACTTCGTCAGACAAATGGACAATCATCAATTTAGTAAGTGAGTACACACGTACCTTAGGCTTTATTTACGTGTTTGTTTAAAATTTGGACTGAGTTATTAAGTCAGCCTATATAAGTACCTACTATATATTGATATTCATTATAATTTAAAAATTTAATTTAAAAAAAACTGGGACTGATCTGATCGCGGCGAAGTCCAAAATACTTTTGTTTATTAATGAATCAGTGCATTGATTTGCTGAGAAAACTGCATTGCAAACTTATAATGGAAATTGGTATAGATTGGTATTGGCTATGGGTGATCTACTCGTGCTATAGCTTGGTTACCGCGAAGTCGACAACGACCTTGTAAGAGGAGTAACTATACATAGTGCGCGTCGCAGGCGGGGTGTCGGCGGTGACAAAGTGCGGCACAATGCGCCTGCGCAGGTGCGCGATGACCTTTCCCGCCCCGCGGCCGCGGTCCCGTTCTGTGTTGCCGATGCTTACTTATTCTCGAGCAAGGACTTGGCGCCGCCGAGACCTTAAGGATTCCAACTTGCCAGCTGCACCGTAAACTCGCCAACCTTTATTTATGTAGTGACGCTATGTTAGAAGTGTCAATTACCGCATTCTTGTCCGTATTCAATAGCAGAGTATTTATCTGCGTTTGCTATAATAATAACAGACGTTTAATTTATCTAGATCTTAATAGATGTAAAAATCATAGCATTTGTTAATTCAATGACAAATCAAGGATATTGGACATCGATGTACAACAAGGAAGATTTTCATGCGAAGTAAATACATTTTTTTATAAGAAAGGAAATCAGATAGCTTTTTTCAAAAACTATCTATTTGTATCAAGTGCAGCAAGAAGTTAATAGCACCAGCATAAAAAATTCACGTTGTGTATGCTTGGGACAAAAAAACTCAAGACGATATTGAAGGCCCGGTGAGACCGGTCCGCGACGCCGCAGCAGGAGCGACAGGAATACGTAAAAGGATGCATGTAATTAAATTTAAGCCTGCATGCACTTTCAATTTCCAATTAAATTATGTTAGTAGTATACATACACTATGAAAAAATGAGCCAGAATGAGCTAGGAAGACAGCTGGTGAGCTTCAAAGGCTTGACTGATTTTGACTAGCCATAGCTAAGACCCAACGTGATCAAATTAGCTTTCGAATAAAAAAAAACACTTTAAAATCTGTCCATCCATTCGGGAGCTACGGTGCCACAGACAAACACACACAAACACTCAACAACACAAACACATATACACAAACAGACATAGGGGTCAGACTTTAACACCAGTCTTTTTTGTCGGAGGTTTAATAAAGAGTGTGGAGACCTTTCCATCAAATGCCTCATTGAACATTTTGTTTAAATTCCTGCGATGGCGTGTGCTGTGGTAGTTCTGAATCCATTGCATCAGACAGTCCTCGCAGCAGCAGAAGTTTCAAGGTTGCTCTCGTTTCACAGACGCGTCCGTTGGCCAATAACAAGCGCGTTTTCCTGAAACCTCGCTAGCCAGCGATGCAACCGATGACCTAAATCACTAACTGTATGTATTACTAGTAATGATTGAACGCGGTTAAAACCCCGTCATTTGGTGCATTGGAGGTACCTTACGTGATATTCCTTTCACATTTTAATCGACTTCCTTAGTTTTACGCGAGAGCCCACGTAACAAAATACCGTCGATTTTTATTCCTAGTATTCCCCAACAGTTTTAAAGTGGAACTAAATTCGTGGTTAAAAACCAGGATAGTCAAAAAGAAAATCATTCCCTGCAGGTTTTTTTTGAAAAGCTTGGAATTATTTATGAGCTCATGACACGTGAAGCTTTTTAGATAACGTGACAGGACGTCAGTGTGTATCATTGTCTCCATTGTTCGAGAGGGTACAAAGTGACTACTCGTGTTGAGCAACGCATTCCGCTCCGCTCGCCTTGAACTTAGCACGCGGCGGGCGGGAGCGCCACGCGCGCCGACATTGGGATCGGATGCTGACTTGCGCTGTATACTCGTATTTTCTGCTTCGCACAATAAACAAGCGTTCTTTACACATCAATATGTATCAGAAAAACGCGACTGTGAGCGCGCTCGTATTTATAGTGCGCGCATCGGCCGCGGCTGCGCAGGAGTCGCTTGTCGCCCGCACGCAAACAAACGCAACAACAATGTCGTCTAAAAATAATATGCCAACTAATAATCTTCTCACCGGAGCATCGCGGACATTGAAACTGTCAGATTTGTGCGGCTATTTACGTTCCCGAGAGTTCGGCGTAGTGGACCTCAGCGGCGACAGACGCGCGGCGCGGGCGCAGGCAGGTGGGCGCGATGCGTTCAGTTATACAACGTGTTCCGAGCGAGCGCAAAACCTGAAAGTTCAGTCTCTGGGACTTGGTCAGAGCAAGTAGAAATCGTTTCCCTTACGTGGTTGGTCTGTCGCTAGCTGGCAATTCAACTGACATAATTATTTAAAAGTGTCTCAAATTATAAAAGCATATCAAAATTATACACTTCAGAAAAATATTAAATAAAGTGGTGTTTGAGTAATTGCTAAGGTAACGCGGTTAGTGGTGGGTGCGCAGGCGCAGCGTGGCGGCCTTCGCGCGCAGCTGCTTAAACACGCCGCGTCCGGAGCAGAGCCTTCGCCTATGAGCTCTTGTACATTTTGAACACACATAATAATGAACAACTGAAGCTAACACTTACGAAATTTCAGTTTTACTTGAACACCACACAAAATATTTGATAACTTACCTAACACGTAAATGCGTACTTTTTAAGATTCTACTACAAATTGTTTAACGTGTTTACACAAGATGCATGGGAAAAATAAAAATGTTACCATCCGAAAAAATATTTTAGAGCGTAACAATTTATATTGGTCGTGCTTTTTTGGTGTGAGGTAGGCAGTATACATACTCGTATATGACGATATACATAATAATATATTTTTAGTTTGCTGTTATACTGGTGAAGTATTTATGGTTTTCCTGGAAGAAAATACAAACCAACAAGAGTTAACACGATAATCATATTTTATGGTAAAATTATGACGATGTGTATTTATCTACTTCGTTACTGCCTCGTTGGTGTAGTGGCAAAGTTTCTGCCTTACATCCGAGAGGTCCTGGGTTCGAATCCCAGGTCGAGCCAAAAATTGTTTCTGAGATTTTCTGCAATGAATTTCTCAAAAACAGCTCGGAGTCGGGAAGTTGGCGGTGTTACACCCCCGTGCCTCGGAAAGCACGTTAAGCCGTTGGTCCTGCGCCTGATCTCTCTCCGGTCATGTCGGATTGCCGTCTCACCGAACTTTGAGGGTGATGGAACAGTCAGTGCACCTGTGTATTGCGCTCACACTTGTGCACTATAATATCTCCTGCGTAGTTGGCTGATCTCTGTTGAGATTGACCGCCGTGGTCGAAATCGGCCAGGAGGACTATTATTATTATTATTATTATCATTATCTACTTCACAAGTCGAGGGTGTCTTTCAAATAAAACTGTCATTTTTTTTTATAATAAACAGTTCAGGAACTTTGAAACGATCTTTAGCCTACCGAGAAGCCAAAAAAAAATTGAAAAAAATCATACACGAGGAACAGAGACAAGAACATGGAAAACACGAAGTTCGCGACATCAGGTGCTCTCGCAACGTCAATGCGAGAACCACTAACTACCTACTAGGTACTTGCTATGAAACATCCATCGTAAGAAAACTGGGTGAAGCGCGAGTGATCATAGCTCAATATAATATATATTAGAAATACTGTTTACGGCCTGTTGTTGTTTTTTAATATTCTCTCCGTAGGGATCATCCTCGTACTTCAAGGAATATTATTTAAAAAATAGATAAATCGGTTCAGCCGCTCTCGTTATATGCGATTCGAGAAAGTGATAAAAAATGGAAGAATCTTTTATAATAATGTTATACTAATGTATTAACAAGGTATGCCAATATCAAACTGGATAGAAAGGAATGTATCAGGTAACACATTTTTGTCAATCCCAATGTTTCATCCCGGAACACAATAAATCTTAATTTTCTTAAACCTTTAGAAAGTACTCATCACGTTCTTATGTGTGTGGTTAACGCGTCATGCTGAACAACTATTCCTATTGCGCCATATTAACAATTCTTTCGGTTTAGGTGCAGAGCAGCTGAGGTTCCACGTCAGGTATTCAAAACCTTCGAAATGAAATATAGCCTATTATGTTAGCGAGAAATAAAATATTTTAAAAAAGCTTCTTTCCGTCGAGTAGTTTCAGCCTGAAAAGTTAACAACAGAAGAATAGAAGTCCCCTGAAATTATTTCTCCTAGTTTTTATTCAATGTACCGAATTGACATCCTCCAAAGATCCAAATTGTTCCAAAGATCGCGGGTTCGAATCCCCCCTGATGACCGGAGCCGAAAATATTTTTTTAAGTATTATGTTTTTTCGAATCCTCTACTAGTTTAGTTTAGTATAACAAGTTTTATAAAAATAAGTAAAATGTAATGAAACAAAATAAAATAAGACTAAAGTTTACTTTGTCTAACATTATTTATGTATTTACTCATTATGTACAACGAACACAAGCTTGGTCAAATTTCAAAACGACGTAAAAATTTTTGACGAAAGTCCTGAGTTTATCCGACTTAAGGCTACTATTGTAAATCTGTATTGGATTTCACACTCAAATTTTAATTACCACAATAGAGAAACTAACTAATCATTATAATATAAAGAAATTTGATATAAAAGAATGTAAGCCCACATCGACATGACAAGTAAAAATAAATAACTAATGATGGTGTTTTATTGAGTATTTGAGCGAGACATTGCCAATCAAAACAGAAGGAGCGCTCTACAAACTCAAATAGAACTCACAGGCAGGGTTGATTTTGGATGTATCGTCGACACTTGTGAATAAGCTTTTAGAAATATGTTGCAAAAATTGTTTTTATGAGGCTATGACGTTGATGTCTTTTTCATGTGCGAAGGAAAGGTCGCGGGGTGGCGCGGTCGGTATGCGACAGACTCGATCCAAAACAAGACATCAACGAAAAACCTTAAAGTTGTACATTAGTTTCATCAACAATTTCAGTGTAAACAAATAGGACGAAATAAACGCATAATCTCTAAATGTATATAATTCTCGTGTCACAATGTTCGTTCCCTTACTCTTCCGAAACGGATTTACTGATTCTGATGAAATTTCGTGAGCATATTGCGTAGGTTTGAGATTCGGCCAACATTTATTTTTCATATCCTTTAGTGATAAGGGTTGTCCACAATAATTTATATGGCAAAACACCGTTTGCCGGGTCAGCTAGTTGAAATATAGACCTAATTGGTAAGCAAATACTATTAGCAGTGCAGTAGGTCCTACTTTATTACGTAGGCAATGTTTCTAAAGGTTTATTTCAGTGATTAACACTTAGTTGTATAGTGTAGAAATTGTTTCGAACTTGATTTATAAGGAATTAATCAAAAATCGAAGGCCGCAACGAAGTACAAACTTTGTAATCAGATACATGTTAAGTAATCAATTGCGTTAAAACATTGTTAATGTTACAGATCGATGCACTGGACAGAGTTTTCCTTTTGGCCCATTACATCGATCTGCACATTGACAATGTTGTAATGCAATTGATTACTTATTATGTGTCTAATTACGAAGAACGTACTTCGGAGCAGCCTAAGATTATAGATTTATCCTTTGTAATTCAACTTCATTATTACAAGGTCAAACAAGTAATTTCTTATCAGTTCGTATCATGCATAATTTAATATTTTTCAATTGAAATAAAAATAATATACTGGAACTGAATAGTATAAGCCAATACTCCATATCCAGGCTATGTTCCAGTATTTTACTTTTATTTATTAATTTCAAAATAGACTTAAAAAATATATAGGCAAATACATTATCAATAATCTAAACCTTACCTACATAATCAAACCGATAAAAACATAATAAGACTATGCCTGTTAGTACAAACTATTTGCCACTAACTAGGTATTGCAATATTTCAATATTTCAAATTTGGTAAGCGAAAATGTTTCTTATCTAATAATGACACTAAAAATGTCGAATGGCAATTATT
This sequence comes from Pyrausta despicata, assembly GCA_963921415.1. Lineage (NCBI taxonomy): Eukaryota > Metazoa > Arthropoda > Insecta > Lepidoptera > Crambidae > Pyrausta > Pyrausta despicata. The sequence goes on along the minus strand of OY992850.1, from coordinate 192,259 downwards.
TTTTGTGATTAGATAAACGATAAGTGGTGGATAGATTTATGACTCTTATCGTAGCTGATAACTGAAGCCACGAACAGACATTTGGTCACTGGTGTTTAGAGATTTGGAGTTTTTACTTCATTTTTAAAGCGATCTGGCTGGACATGTCATTAATGATCTTAAGGAACACAGTGTAATTTCATTCCTTTGAAATTGTGTGTTGTTGCCCTAAAGTAAATTACAATACTTAAATTTGAATTGGGCAATGTACTTGTTAACATAAACGCAACACAACTTTTCATGTTTCTTGATTTGTTAGAAACAAACTACCCCAGCGGGCGAGACGAATACTCGTACTAGGTACTACAGTTTTCTGCCACTGACTCTTCAGTCGGAAACTCGGGGTTAGAGATTCCAAAAGGGTTACAAGTCAGTGTATTGAATGTAAACCGGGACCGATTTTTACCCAGTTCCACCCAGGATTTATAGATCATAAATATGAATATATATAAATATTAATTTTTAAATAGAAATTTGATAGATCAGTAAAGTGGCATACGACCACGGCTATCTGAACATCAAGTATCTTGTTTCAGACGTTTAGAGTTTAATTTTTACTTTAAGGTCATAATTTATTACAATGTTATCCCTAATATAATAAATGGGAAAGTCAGTTTGTTTGTTTGTTTGTTTGTAGACTTTCAAGACGCAACGGAACAATGTTATATGTTTTTTTTTTGAGGTACATGGGTGGAGAGTGACGTAGTCTACCCTTTTTCCGCGAAAAATCATCTCTATCCCATGTGAAAATTGAAAAATCAACTCATAGCTTACTGGTAGATAGCGTCACTCGGTAAGGTTTTGAGGGTTATCATATGCACAGTTCACATTTACTACCCGAGCGAATAATTGTGTATGATAAAGGGTTTCTACGCGGACGAAGTCGTGGGAAGAAGTATTTTTGATCTGAGCTGATTGAGCCCTTTAATTTGAAACTTTATACGTCCCAAATTTTTTTTTGTTCATGTTTTATTTTGTCTTAATTCCAATTTAACCTAGCCTGTAACAGGCGGTGCAGGCGCATCAAATCTAACCTCATTTTTAAAAATATGATGAAAGGGTGTAGAAATTATGAATGAACAGATAAAGAAACAAACATACCAAGTTAAAATGCGTTAATAAATATTTTCTGGCTTGTTTGCTTATGGCGAGTATTGTCTGGGCTGCCGCTGTGCCGTGCGCGAGTCCCGCGTCAAGGCGCGATAAGCGGCGCGGGCGCAGGCACATGTGCCCGCCACACGTGGCCATATACATTACCTACTCGCTTGTAACTATACTCTAACCAATACGCGGATAACTCGTCTATCGCCAATTTGACAAGGTGATTCTGACAAGACAATACAACAAATGGACACTTTCCGAAGCAAAAAGTGTCCGTGTAATAAATGTAAACTTTTTAAATTGGGAACGAGGGTTTAAAACGTTTGTTTCGAAAAGATTCTTAGTCATAAATATGTAGAGATTTGGGTTTGCTTGGAAATGAGACAACCGATCAAATTGAAGTACTCATTTAATGTGTCCACTAAATACTTAGGTACATCCTTTTATATTCATGATTATATAATAACTTACATACTACATCTCCCATTTGATAAAGAAAAAAAAAGTTGATGATTACAATAACTTTTTTTTTTTAAATAACATTTTTCTTAAATTAATGTAACTTATGATCTAATAAATGGCTTTGTACGGTTTTTATGAACAGTTTCTAATTTGTCATCTTTAAGAATAGTTACATTGGGTGTTTGATCTTGAATAACCTTATATGGACCATTGTATACATTACTGAACTTTGTACCGGTTTCGTTTTTCAATAGCACTAGATCACCTGGCTTATAACTAACAGGATTCAGATATGAGTCATAACGTTGTTTCTGGCTATTTTTAGACAATAACAAATTATTTCGGGCTTGTTCTTGAGAAGTTTGTAATTTATATTTTAAAACTAAAGGGTAATTTTCACAATTATACAATTTGTTTACAGTTTGAGTTAAATTACTAGGTAATACACACGTTTTACCAAAAACCAGCTCGTAGGGGGTAAACTTTGTTGAACTATGCACAGTAGTATTATAAGCGAAACACCAAAAAGGTACCCATGTACTCCACTCTTTAGATTCATTATTTGTTTGAATGCGTAAAAATGAATTTAGATTTTTATGTGTATTCTCAAGTGCACCTATTGACTGATGATGGTAGGATGTACTTGATAACTGTTTAATATTTAATAACTTGCATACTTCGGTCATTGTCGAAGAAATAAACTCCGTACCTCTGTCACTAGCTATCTCACGTGGTATACCGTATCGCAAAATAAAATTTTTGACAAAAGCTTTTGCTACGCTAATTGAATCCTTACGTTCTAACGCATAAGCCTCTACATATTTTGTTAGTTCACACTGAATCGTAAGAATATATGACTTATTAAAATAATCCTTATCTAAGGGCCCAACTATGTCTAGAAAAATCTTATCAAAAGCCGTAGTGGCTGTCGAAGTGATAACCATAGGTTGTTTTATAGGCACAGAATGCTTTTGCATCTGGCATTTTTTACATTTACTCACGAATTGGGTTACGTCACGTTCCATCCCGGGCCAAAAATAATACCTTTTAATATTATTTAGCATTCGCCTGATTCCTGCATGACCGCTTGTTGGGAGGAGGTGGAAATCGTTCAAAATTACAACTTTATCATCATGAGACATAACTTTCTGTACGTCTTTTAATAAACAAATGCGTGGTCCGGACCACTTATCATTGTCATTTATTTTCTTGGTTAACCATTTTAAATATTCCTTATTATATTCATTTTTAATTATAAAAATATCTTCGATATTTTTTGATTTACAAAACTGCTCTAACTCACTCACATAGACGTCTCGCGCCTTATATGATCGTGAAGTAAGGCAAGTATATAATGTCAACTCTGTTGGTACAAAAATAAATGAGTCTTGCAATCCCGTGTTATTTTTCATACCATTTAGCTCACTTTTAGATACTAACTTTAACTCTATACAATTTGTCGGCTTGATATGCATTTCCACAATTTTCGGTTGATCAGGCCGATCATTGCTGGGAATGTTATCAGTCGGCAAAACGTTAAATCTGTTCTCATCCAATCTTCTCTTTTGCGCTCTCGTCATCACATTCACATGTTCACTCATCCTTTTTAAATCGTCTGAGGTCACAATAATCCTTGATAAAGCGTCTGCTACCACATTGTTTTGTCCTTTTATGTATTCAATTTTAAAATCGTATTCGTCTAAAATGAGCCTAAATTTTGTCAATCTACTAGAAGGATTTGTCATGCTAAATAAATAAATAAGAGGTCTATGATCCGTAAATATTTTAAATTGTCGACCATACAAATAAGGACGGAAATACTTGACTGACCAAACGACAGCAAGCATTTCTTTTTCGATAGTAGGATAGTTCAGTTCGGCTTTATTCAATGTGCGGCTTGCGTATGCTACTGGAAGTCCGTTTTTATTACATAAAACTGAGCCTATTGCGTTCCCTGATGCATCTGTGTATAAATGAAATTCATTTTCATCCGAGAAATCTGGAAATTGAAGTACTGGAGGCTTAACTAAACAACTTTTGAGTTTCAAAAATGAGTTACGACATTCTTCTGTCCATACAAAGGGTGTATTTTTCTTACTCAAATTATTTAATGGTTTTGTAATTTCTGCAAAATTTCTTATGAAACGACGGTAATAATTTGAAAAAGCTACAAATCTTTTCACTTCGTCTGCATTTTTGGGTTCGGGATAATTTTCTAAAATTTTAATTTTTTCTGGGTCAGGTTTGACGCCATCGGCACTCACAACATGACCTAAATATAATATTTCTTTTTTAAGGAAGTTGCATTTTTTCGGGTTAAGCTTTTAGTTAACTTCTCTAAGTCGGGTGAAAACATCAATTAAGTTTTTATTGTGAAGGGTCATATTTCTACCAAAAACTATTAAGTCATCTAAGTAAACGAAGCATTTTTCGTAATTCAGTCCAGATAAGGCTACTGTCATTGCCCTTGAGAATGCGCTTGGACTCGTTTTAGTCCCATCGGCATTCTTTTCATCTGATATTGTTTGTCAAATGTAAAAGCTGTACATTTTCTACTATCGGGATGAAGGTCTACTTGATAATAAGAATTTTGTAAATCTAAATGACTGAAATAGATTGCTCCGGAAAGTGAATCGAGAATATCTACTATATTTGGCAAGGGAAATCTATCGTCCAAAATATTTTCATTTAATTTTCGATAATCTATTACAAGTCTATATTTCCTTTCAATTCCATCTGTTTTTTTGGGTACGAGTAAGAGAGGACTTGACCACTCGCTCTTACTTTCCTCAATAATGTCGTCATCTAACATTTTTTGAAGTTGTTTCTTTATTTCCCCAGTCTGTGACTTAGGTAACCGATATTGTTTTTTATACACAGGCAACGCATTAGGTTTCAGATGAATCGATTGTTGGTAAATGTTACATGTAGTTAACTGGTCTCCGTCAAGATGAAAAATGTCTGAAAACTTAGCACAGATTTTCTCTATTTCCGTTCTTTCTTCCTCTTGCAAACCCTTCAGATCTAATTCAGAAAATAACTTTTTTACTCTGTTTCCATTTACATGAGGTTTGTCAAAGCAAAGAATGTTATAATTTTTTAAAGAATCTATCTCTTGACTAAAGAAACTCAATGATACTTCGGAGTCTCTAGTATTTAATATTTGTATTGGAATAAGGTCATTTATTGGTTTTGCAATAGAACCGGCTAAAAAAACACCTTCACACAGTTCTGTTGGAAAAATCACACATTCGTCTTTCATACACGTTCGTACAAAATGTATAGATTCGCACCTAGGGGGAACACGGATGTACTCGTTATTACTTGTACTACCTGGTTGTAATTGTAAGGTAATTTCTTCATCATCATAATTTCGTAATGTTAAAGTATTCAGTTCCAAATTTAACTTTCCGTTATACTTATTTAAGAAATCCAATCCTAAAATTCCATCACTTGCGAAACATAAGTCTTTAAAGACATGAAACTTGTGTACAAATTGTTTTCCATTTAGAGTTAGACTCAAATTAACAAAACCTTCCGAATATAGTTCTCCACACACACCGTTTATCTTTATAGAACCTAATTGGAATGGAATGTTTATCTGTATCAATTTCTCGTACTTAATAGCACTAAGCGAAGCGCCGGTGTCAACTAACCAACTACACGAGTCATGATTTATGTTTAATTGCACTGAGTTATAACTTGTATAATGGCATACACTTTTGATATGATTTTCCGATTTATGGTAAAGACCGAAAAAACTGATTTTCACTATGTAGGCTTCGTTGCTCGTTACGATCGTGATCAACACTGGTAGTGGCGGACGATGTCGAATTGTCGTGCGAAGTCATAAAATTCACGTTATTATTCCGGCGTGAATGATTGAAACGGTTCGTATTTTGGAACCTATCTCCTCTATTGTTTAGACCCCTATAAAACGAAGTCGATGATGTTGAACCCCGCGTGTGGCCATTAAATCCGCGATATGTCGAACTTTGCCCGCGGTGGTTCATTTGGAAACCCCTATTGTTAAAACCACGACCTCGACCGCGTTGCTGATTAGTAAAATATTTAGATTTACCTCTTGAGAAACCCATGAGAGTTCCGTCTGTTGATGTTGTTGACATTTCCTCGTCTTTCGCGCCTCTAATGGCCTCACTCAGGCTGGAGTAGTTCCTAGCTGAAATTATGGTACTAATATGACCATTTCGCAATCCGTTGGAAAAAGTTTTGATTGCTAATTTTTCGTTCAATGGTTTTAATATTTCATATTTATTAGAGTCCCCGTCTGATTGCGAAATCGTCAACTCAACAAATAAATTTTCAATTTCCTTACCGAAGGCCTCGATAGATCGCTGATTCTGTGTTGTTCGTAGCAACTGATTTTGGATAGCCGTAAACGATTTTTTGACCAACAAATGTTTTTTCATGTCGTCAACGAGTTCCTTTATGGTGTTATACGTCTGTGAAAGCCTTAACTTAGCACCCTCTGAAAGTCTGGTTTTAAGTACAAACGAAATTAACATTTTCATAGAACTTTCTTCTAGCAGTGATTCATACATTTCAATTGCTGATATAAGCTGTTTTGTGACGTCCTCCTTGTCGTTCATGACAGGTAAAAGGGACACAGCCGTTTTTAAATCAAATTTTTCCATTTTGAAAATATCACAACTTTCGCTATCGCTAAGAGGACTATAATTTTCGGATTCAGAAGAGTATTCTGAACAATTTCTACTCAAACACAACTTATCGATATTTTCAAATATGGACTTAATGTTATCACATAAGGTAGAAATTAGCAATATTTCTTCAGGTTTATAATTCTTAATATTCAAATTAATTGCATCTAAGTCTTTATGAAAATTCTTAATTAGATTTTCTGCTTCACAAAACTTCTTAGCACAAGTAGACGGATTTAGCCGTCGTGCTGGTCCTATTTTAATCAAATATTTCCTGATTTTTTCTAAGTCATCAAAATAACTTTGTAGTCGTATTGCCATAGATTTAACAAGTTAATTATTTATTAATTACTTGCATAATAACTATACTAAACAATAAATGCGATTATAACATAGGACATATAAAAAAAAATACGGAAAATACACATACGCCCATTATAAGAAGATGTCACTCTTGATACCGCTGTCTTTTCCGGCTTTACACGTCACTTTAACACTTTTCACACATCCTCCCGGGGTGCAGCTTGTGGGGGCGCGGGCGGGTCGCGCCGACGAAACCAGCTCGCAGCCCCTTGCAACTGGTGCTCCGTTATCTCCCTTCTAATCCATTTACCATGGCAACTTCTATACACGCGATAAATGGCGATTATTGCTCCGATCAACAGGACTACGCATATTATTAGTAGAGTATGCGATGTCGTTTTAGCGTGATTATGCAACTGCTCCATCGAAATTTCATTGGCTCCCGCATTTTGTGCGATGATAACCTCCTGATTTTCCTTGGATTGTCCTTTGCCCATCTTGAAAATCAAACTTTTTGCAGCAAACCGGTGTTAACACGAACACAAATTGTTTAAAAGTCATGATTAATTTCATTGTTAGTCCACGATAGTTTACATTAACCGCACCATAAACGGAGTCGCACTTTGCGCGTGTGCCCAGTCTCGAATGGCAGGGTCGCCATGTAGAGATTTGGGTTTGCTTGGAAATGAGACAACCGATCAAATTGAAGTACTCATTTAATGTGTCCACTAAATACTTAGATACATCCTTTTATATTCATGATTATATAATAACTTACATACTACAAATATTTGTAAATGTAACAGACGACACTAAAAACCAAACTCAAATTCAACTGATGATTTTCTGGCAGGAGAGAGAAACTACCGAAAAGATAACCCTATTTCAGGTACTATGATGTTAGCAATAATCAAATGTGTCGTGTCGTGATTGATGAAACTTAACAGCATTCAACTGATAAGGCAGGGGTTGTTTGTGTGTCGCCGAGAGAGCAGTCGCGGGGTCAGCGCGCGCGATACGCCCCGCCCCGCGCCCCGCACCCCGCGCCCGCGCACCCAGATAACAACCGTTATCGCCGAATGAGCGTTCGGTTATTTTGTAACTTCAATAATATCTATCATCGACAAATTCATGTTAATCATTTTATGCATGCTTAGTTAAGCAAAAAGAGTAGAAAACAGATCTGACGTATCAATAGGCAAAGGCTTAGATAATATACGCTAAAGGCACACACATCGGCGAACGATCCCCCGTGAGGGCCGTGACGAGTCTGGTGACCATTTTAGCGTCGGGCGCGTATTAATAGCGCGACCGGCAACAATGCTGCGTGCAACGACTCGGCGATATATATTTGTGCCGCGATCGCATGCTCCCGATGGGCAATAAACATTGTTTTATGCGAGGGCGAGTCGGCCCGCCCCCGGATTATTAATAACATTATGCTCGATTAGGCATGTCCCTCCAGGCGCCCGGGGACGACGCTCCGCGTTACGTCATCGCCTGAAATACGCGCATGGAGTGCCCGCTCCCGCGCCCGCTGCCGCTCCCGCTCCCGCCGCCGCGCGCCCGGAGCGGCGTGGCTCGACGCGGACAGAATAAAACCGGCTGCTGTTAGTGCCAAACTCGCGGTCAACGACTCCCGAAATAGATGCACAACGCGCGCACCTACCTATAGGAAATTAAGAACCGGTCCCGCCGGAGACACTCCGATACCGATAAAAATTCAATTCGAAAGCGGAATCCACCTGAGCGATTAATTTACTGCAGCTTTCACCGACATTTATCGAGTCTCGTCCACGTAGGCGAAGCCGGGTCCCCGGTGGGAGCCGCGATAGCGAGCTGCGGCCGCACGCGGCGGCTGCGTGCGGCGCGGCGGATGCGCCCGACCCGCGATAACCCGCGATAGCGCCCTATCGCTGACCCGGCGACACTCGCGCGGCTCGCGCAACATCGCCCAGACATGACGAGCACTTCGACTTTGTCCAATGTCATCGGGACACTCTTCGAGGTGCTGCAAGTTGCTAGGCGGCGCCGGCGTCGCGGGATCCTAATTGTATCGTGTCCTCTCGGTTTCTCGGCAGGCGCATTATAAATTCAAATTATTCGGCGCTGGACAGCGATTTCTAACATAATTCAAAACCTCGTCGAGCGCTTGAGGCGGAAGCGATAATGTCTAATTAAGAGGCGTCAAATTGAGGTTGCATCTAAATGGGCAGAAAACAACTCCTCGAGAGAAGAGCGCGGACCTTGACCCACATCTTTATATTCGGAAAGCCAAAACTTTCCAACTGCTTATGAATAATGCACCCGCATCTCGACCGCATAATCTGCTTCTCTAGTGAATTTCAAACACACGTCGAAGTGCGTGGAGACCCGACTCCGGCGCCGCTCGCGCGGTTAGCGACAGACACACAGCATACAGAACATGCCATGACATTATTTAAAACGGGGGCCTAATCAAACATAATATCGCGGATATCCAAGTGCTTAACTGATAAACTAAAGATAACGTAATTCATTTTATCTGTTTTCAATCTCACGTAGGTACTAGGCAAATAACGAATTTCCCTGAAAACCGTCTGCTAACACACAAACGCGGACACAAGAGGCGTCAGCATTGTAGGAAGATACATTCGAAAAGCAACCATACACAGCGCGGTCGGTCTCAGGAACATCGTGTGCGGAGTTAATGAGTTGAAAACGCGTGCTCATTGCCGGCCACGAGGAATTTTAATTAGTTAAGTGGGTTACGTGAGCGCCGACGGGGAAACGCAACAGTGCGCGGATTATTTTGATAGCATCGCCTCGGAAGCGCCCTCGAGCTCAACGCCGCCGCCGGTTCCGATGCTTACTATTTTTTCTGCGTTAATTTGTCGTAAAATCTTCTAATAAATCTTATTAGTAAATGATATTAAATCAAGTGCCTTTTCGATCGGTGATGATCAATGAGCCAGTTGAAGCTCGATCTCCAGATAGTTGTAGCACTGTGTAGTGTCAACAGCTGCAAGAGTGTGATAATTACTTATGAAAGAATTAGCAAAAATTGCCAACCTTGGTGGTGGCAGTGCTGCTGCGACGTCCACGCGACGCCCGCACCGCTATTGGCGGCGGACACGTGTGCGGCTTTCACGGACAGTTTCGGTGGAGACCGGTCGCTACGCCGGTTTATGACTTTCATTATGCCTTAAGTAGAAGATGGGGGACGACAAATAACCAGTTACCGAATGACCAATATGACCATAAACGAGTTTCGAAAGCAAATTGGGAGTTTTCAAAGAATGTTTTAACGTATGAAAACATGAGCCGTATTGGGACTCGGATCGGTTTTTGTCTTAAAATCAGACAAACACAATATCCCTTGAAACGACACGCTTTAACAATTGCTTTTTTCCTTGATTATAATTAGCTGTTTTTCCGCTCAGTTCGATAAGTGGTCTTAAACCTAAATATGTCTAACCTGGTCAACCTACGTGCCAGGCTACTGTTAATATGAAAGTCTTTGACAGTTTATTTCTCTCGCATGAAATAATACGTTTACAACAAAAAAACAAGTAATGAACCCATCATAGAAGTTTTAAATATTAATAGCAAAAACTTTCTGCGTGATCAGTCCCCAAGTAAAGAACACACTTTAAGAAATCAGTTTGGGTTAGCGTTAGCCGGAGCCCATCCAATGAAAGACATGAAACCAAAGCAACTGGAAGTGACAGCACGAGAGTCGAGACCCAGGCGCCGGCGCGCAAGCGCACGGACTTCGAAAGCGGCCGAAGACCGTTCCAACACATGTGACGTAATGCTCACGTACAGCAAGTTATCACACTAACGGTGCTCCCAGTCCTGGGTTCACCCTGCTCGGCCGGGTCGAGCAACTGCGGCCGTTACCTGAACCACGCGCGACGTCGCTCAGCCTGCTCCTGGGCGCCGCTCGACTCCGGTAAATATAAACCGACGTCGTCCGACCGGTTTCGCCCGCTGGGCCGAATTCCACTCGACGAACGTGGAGCGCGGACGACATCTTTACCTGACAGTATTAGAAAATAACTATACGACTCTAATGCTGCCCGGTAAGATGCGAACCGAAACTCCGAAGGGGACTCGCTGCTCGCTGGACGCGTGGGCGACGCGCGAGTGTGTGCGCGCTCGGGCGCGGAGCGGAGGTGCGTGCGGTCGGTGCCGGCGCGCAACGCGGACTGGCGTGTGGGCCGCGGGCCGCGGGCGCTGGCGGCGCTGCGGCGGCGAGCGGCGCGGCTCGCGAGCGCTGGGTGCGGCGGAGGCGGGCCGCCACTCGCCCGCCCCACGCCCGCCTCCCGCTGCCGCACCCCGCGCACCCCTGCCTGCTGCCTGCGAGGCCGCTGACGAGGTTATCGATTCGACCAATAGATCTCGCACTTGCAGCCACCAGCACCAGCTCTTATCGCTGCGACCCCAATTTCATGCCATTTGTCTATTTGTGTTTGTTGCACTACATAAAAACTGTTCTCATCTTTTTCATCTGCATCTTCATACGAGTATATATATTTCCCGAAAAGGCTAAATAGGTGCTAGATTTTCCATTTGACGCAGAGTTTGGTACTGGCGTACCAAAACAAGTGCCTACCTAATCATGTTGATCACAGCACCGATCCATTCCTATCAATGTCGTAACCCCGTGTACCTATTCAAAAAAAAACATATTTTTGACTCCGAGGTGACAAAAGGTGCAAAACCAAATTGCATCGAAAAACTGCAGCTAAGCATATAACGCCACACAGATAATTTGCCGAGCAGAGTTGTGTAGCTCAGTGTCAGGTGAAACTTTCGGGACAGGTCGATTTTAATAGAATCTAACATTATGCCACTAGTTAGGGTTCCGTAGTCCGACAAGGAACCCTTGTAAGATCGTTTAGTCCGTCCTAGTCTGTCACAGCAGAATATTTTCTACGTTTATGGACTGATTTGCATGTAACTTGGTTCGAGGATACTTCACATATAGATCTCATTTTTAGAAATACGAAAAATTAAAATTACCCCTTTTTAAAGGACCTCCCTATACATGTAATTTTTTTTGAGTGCACCCCCTTGTGTGGGGTATCGTTGAAAAGGACTTTGAAAATAAGATAGGGTTTCCATACAACACTTTTTTATCAGCTTTACCATTTGCGAGTTAAAGCCCGCCAAAGTCGTTTACACGGTGTCCCCCCCCCTGAAATTTCTAGTCTTGGACCTATAAACTTCAAATCTCTCACGTTAAGAAACAGGCACGGAAACTCTTAGCTAAATTTGTTAGCGCGGTGCCAAAATTGTCTACGGAACGCTACTTTATGCGTGGTCCGACACGCACTTCGCCGGTTTTTTTTTAATGTTTGGTGCCGCACACTTTGCAGGTCCCACCAGTCAACCAGGTGCGCGTGGACTTTGCGCTTCGACTGCCTCGAGGTCACTCATTTGTAAATTAAATAAAATTATTCTCCGAACAGTCGGGAAAAAAGACACAATTATTTTTCTAGTTACTATATAGTTCGGCAACTACTTCGGTGTAATGGTCAAGAAGTTGACTATCAACCAGGTCGCGGGTTCGATCCCCGCACTGTACAAACATTAGTGTGCAAGAACATGTCTGTTTGTACTGGTCTGGGTGTTATATGTATTTATTTAAGTTTATTTGTAATACCACTGTTGATTCTGATATCTGTAACACAAGTGACACACTCAGACACACTACTTACCACGCCACTTACTCGTACCACGGAGTCAGATAAATGTATGTGATGTTATTGTATATTTATTTATTTATCTAGGTCATATATCATCTGGTAGGGACTGAAAAACAGTTTTAGGTGGGTCATGAATCATAGAAAGGCTTCAATGATGATTACACATCAAATAAATACAAATCAACTGCCTGTTGAAAATGAGTTTATCATCAAAATCGATTCAATCACGACTGCACTTTATCACATGTACAGAACCTGTACATAAGATGCTACTTTAACTCGTGTCTCAAGACATTTATTTCTGAATATACACCACTACATTTTAAGTACATATATCTAAAAATCAAATGGTCCATACATGTTGCTCAAATTAAGTGTGCAGTCAAAAGTTTGTAAATGTCTAAGGAAGTCGAGAAACTAAGGTTTGTTTGTATCCTGAAATTTTCTTAATTTGGGATCGAGAGCTTATAGTTCATTCATGCATCACATGGCATTCGGAAGGCCTATTCTATTTTCGTATTTTGAAATCTAGCCTTCCCTGTCACTCATGCTAGCAAAACGGTACGAATGAACGCGATGGCTATTACCTGGTAAAGCGTTATAGAGTAGGACTTTCTTATGAAACTAAGCAACCAACATTTATGGGTATTTAAAAAATTCGTGATATTTATTTTTTACTAATGACTGCACACATTTATATTCAATAACATGTACATACTGATACCCCCAGTTTATTTTTAGATATACTTTTAAAGTAGTGGTGTATATTTTGGTGGACATGTTTCCATTTTTAAACCTCATCCTTCTGCAGCAAGCAGCAGGAGGATTTAAAAAAAATATATAATTATTAAAATTGAAGTTTAGGCGCGAGCGGCGGCCGTGGTCGGCAGCCCGCACGCAAGCCGTCTGTCAGGTTTCACCCAGCTCTGCCCCCCAGTCCCAGTTGCAAGTGATTTTCAAACCAGAAGACATTTCACCTCACAGCCTCGCAACAGTGAACTTTATCGATAGTTTATTTTATGACATTTGGTCATTTTATGACATGCATGGTCTACTTTCTTTATTTTCGCTCCTCGGTAAAAAATGTGCAAGTTATCAATCAGTTATAAAATTTTCGTGGAAGGATCGCCTTGAAACTACGTAATTTATTAATTAGTATTCCTCAATACGTAAGAAGTTTAAATTCAAAAAATTTAAAAGTTTAAATATGGCAAATGACACTTAAATGTGAAGGCAGTGAAGGAATGAAAGCTTGAGCGATCTCCGCTGCTGGGGCACAGGTGCGCGAGCGCGCGCGACGTCACGGTTTGGTACGCACTCTAAAACTTTATGACGCATGGCGAGCAACCAACAAGTAATGCTCGCCCAAACTTAACAGAAATAAAATAAACATCCATTTTAGATCCTTACTTAGTTCATAGATAGTTTACTAGTCGGGACAGAAAAAATATTGCTATCGCAAAAATACATTACCGAAAGACCAATAACGGAAATCGTACTAGCGTACCTCAACTCATTACGATGCTTTTATGTCAACGTTTTGTTCACCTTGTTAAAGTAGTTTTGAACAGGTCTACCGAGGAAATAACGATAATTTAAATCTTTAAAAGTAACTTCCTCCCTACTAATATTATAAATGGGTAATCAGTTTGTTTGATTGTTTGTCGCCCTTTCGCGATGCGACAGAGCAATACTATACTTACTTACTCCTTTGGCGCAGCGACCCAAAGTGTGTCTTGGCCTCCGACACAAGAGAACGCCATCTGATCCGGTCTTGCGCCGCCTCTTGCCACGACGGCGTCCTTCCAGCGGTATCTGTGCCGGCCGACGGGGCGGCGGCCTCGAGATATTCCAAGATACGCTGCTTAGGCGCTACGATCCTTCCCCATTCTTACGAGAAGTCCCAACCAACGGAGTCTCTGGACTTTGGCTTCTCCCAGGATGTTGGGTTCGGCGACCAGCTCCTCGATCTCGTGGTTTTTCCGGATCCTCCAGCTGCCATCTTCTCTCTGAGTTGAGCAATACTATATGTTTTTTTCTGTGGAGGTATGTAGGAGACTGGAGAGTGTCATAGGCTACGTTTTTCGCGACAAAGCATGTCAATTCCATACCATAATTGAAAAATCAACCTAAAGCTTACCGATTGATAGCGCCACTCGATTAAATTTTGAGGGCTATGCGCATTTTCGAGCCGTATGCTTTAATTTATAAAAGGGTTTTAAACGCGGACGAAATCGCGGGCAGCTACAAGTGTTAAACAATTTTGTATATATTTAGTTGTAAGGGGGATTAAGCAAGACACTCGGATAGTGAAATCCATGAGCCAGTTTCTTACAGTAAGCTTATATTATTTAACTTTCCTACCCTTTTCTGGTAACTCCAACGTAAGTAATGTTGTTGTTATCAACAGGCGAGACGGCTAGCTATGGTCAAATTACGAAGTTGGCTTTTGTAAAGAAAAATGTTTTTTTGCTGAACCGACATAGTTTGCCTAGTTTCACATTTCTAACGGTCCCGCGAATTATATCATGTTATGACTGTCGTCGCGTTGTTTGGAATTGTTACTTACATAATAGGTATCGATATCTAGGAATGCTTTTTGCTTAGCCGAGTTCTAAATGTCTAGCAAAAAAAGCGCTCGAAGTATTCGAAGAAGAAGAAGTAGTAGTAGTCTTGCAGCAGTTCAAAAGTGCTCTCCGGGACTCGAGCGTTAGCAAGCAAGCATTTTGTTGTTGGGAAGGATGCGTGGGGGTACGTGCTAACAAAACAAGCATTAGGGGTTAAGTGAAATTCTTAAAAAAAAGTAGCTGTGCCCATAGTTTCTCTAAAAAGTCAGTTTAACATATAAAATTCGCATTGCCGTAAAATAGATAAATATGTATTTTAATCAAACATTCAGTAATAATGGTTGAGGAATCGTAATTTGATGTTATAACACATCAATCAGTTGAATGGCGTTATCGTAACTTTATGGTTTAGAAAGAAATCTCTATATATATAAAATTCTTGTGTCACAATGTTTGTTCCCATACTCCTCCGAAACGGCTTGACCGATTCTAATGAAATTTTGTGAGCATATTCAGTAGGTCTGAGAATCGGCTAACATCTATTTTTCATACCCCTTAGTGATAAGGGTTGTCCACCCTTAACATTTATATGGAAAAACAACGTTTGCCGAGTCAGCTAGTATACACATAAAATATATGCAAGTTCGGTTCAAAAGTAAAAAGGAACTTTTAAAATTCGCAAAGACTTAAACTAGTTTCCAATGTTTACGCTTCATTGATAACGATTCATCAGCAACAACCAAATATACTATCATCAGCAGGATGAGCCGTTTTATGTGAGTGTGTTATTTATAATGTTAGTTTCTGATTTTAATAAATGTGTCGGTAGGTAAACACTGCCGTGTCTTATGACGACCGCTTGGTGCAGTGGTCCACAGGTCGGACTTCTAAACCAAGGGTCGCGGGTTCTATCCCCGCACAGTACAAGCATAAGTGTGCATGAACATGTGTGTTTGTACTGGTCTGGGTGTTTTCTATGTATAATATGTATTTATTTACAAAAAAAAGTATTTAAGTATGTTTATCCGTTGTCAAGTACCCATAACACAAGCCTCGTAGCTTAATTTGGGACTAGAGAATTGGTGTGATTGTTGTGGAATATTTATTTATTTTTATTTTATTTTTTTTATGCGCTAGTGTGTAATCGTTTACGTATGATGAGTAGGTGCAAAATTCACAATTCACAAGATAAGTATAGCATCTGTAACATACACTTGCAATCAGGATTGTCAATTTTTGGCAGTTTGAATGGGCTTTCAGTAAAAGTAGTAATGTTTACAAACGAATCTGTAACATACACTTGCAATCAGGCTTGTCAATCTTTGGCAGTTTGAATGGGCTTTAAGAAATTTGTTGTCAAACGACATGCAATTCATAATTTTTCGCATAACATTACAAAAAACAGCTAAGATAGTAAATATGGTACAATTTATACATATGGTGCTTATGTAAGAAGAACCAAGGCAATTGAATAACCCAAGCTTATATTATTAAAGTCTAGTCTAATCTAGTCTGATACTAACATAAATTAGGAAATCAAAAAAAATGCTGGAGAAAATTGCAATGACCAAGGTTAAAGCATACACAAATCAAACACAAGCTCATACTTTTACTACTCCATTATGCTGTAATAAATTCACAGGCCAAGGGTTACCAATTACTTTCACAAAGAGGCTATTCAAAAAACCGGCCAAGTGCGCGTTGGACTCGCGCACCGAGGGTTCCGTACAAACCTGTAGATAAGGAGTAGTAACTTTGAAATTTTCAAAATTGACAAAAATATTTTTCAATTTTTTTTTTATATGCGGAAACTGAAAATTTACGGTTTTCGTAATTTTTCCTATATCTGTACTATAAGACGTGACTCCGTACTAAATTTCAAGATTCTAAGTTTACGGGAAGTACCCTGTAGGTTTTGATTCCCGTGCGAGTTTCGAGAATTTGCGGAAATTTGCGGCCTAAATGGCTGTATCTTTTGATTGCGTTGGCTTAGAAGGTTGATTTTTCTACAGCTTCCAGGGACAGTAGACCTAAGTATCATATAGAAATTTCAGTTTGATACCTCCACTCGTTCCTGAGAAAAACGGTCTTGACAGACGGACGGACGGACAGACGGACAACAAAGTGATCTTATAAGGGTTCCGTTTTTTTCTTTTGAGGTACGGAACCCTAAAAAATAACATTACTATTGGGTTCTACACTCCAGAAGAAGTTCAGGATTAAGATTTTTGTTGAAAAGCTTTGTTTGATAAAATACATTTTTACTATTTAATTGGTTTTATTAATAAAAATTGATATCTCATCACAAATTTAGCCCAAAAAATACACTTTTTTTTTGGTGATGAAATTAACTTAATAGGTGTGATAGTTATCAAGATAATCAGTTTTTTGTTGTTCCTGTAAAATTGACTTTTTCCTATTATGGTTTTGTTCGTTGGGGGTGACGAAATTATAATCAAACACTAAGTGTATAAATAGGAATAAAGCCAGGAAAAAGAATAATTTGCAAATACAAAAAAAATGGTGTGTACAAAAAGGGGGTAGGATCAGTTTTATTACTTTTGCCAGCCGCTAGGGGAATTATGATAAAAAATATCAACTGAACGAACAAGATTTCACAGTTTTCTAAAATGGAATCATAAGTAAAAATATATTTTGTTGTAGCCCTTATGCTCAGATAAACATTTCCTCACTAAGTACATTGAAAATTGTGTTACATTCGCCGATTGTTTTTATTTTTTTATTTTGTGATTTGCAAACAGCAAGGCCAAACTATGAAAAGAGTGTATCACAGCTAATATTGGAAAGGGATTCAAATAATCTCAATTTACTAGGCCACCTAAGGTCAAACCAAACAAAGGAAGATACAAAGAGAGAAGTACTTCTTTACAATTGTCAACTAAAAAATGGCCATGGATCCAAAACTTCTTACGCACGCAAATGATAACAACTCGCAGTACTTACGACAAGTAGCGGAGCAGGTCCATTGGACTCGGTTTAGTAAGACCACGCGCGACAAGCTCGTACAGTATCTTCCTCATTTTGATTTGAACTTCAAAACTACGTATTTACCGAAGTGTTTAGTGTTGGTTTCGTTCCAGCTACCAGCTACTGAAGTCCAAAGAGAAAAGACAGCAGAAGCTGAAGTTTGAATATGTACCTACTGTCGGGATATGTGTAAAATAAAGATACGCAAGTAAAAAAGTTTAGTTGGCGCGTTCTGTAAGTAAATGTGGCAAATTGAAACTGTTTCTTACCAATTTCCTACATAGGTAACTGCTGCGGAACTAAATCATTCAATCAGCCGGCTTTACACTTTGTATTATGCTCTATTAAATAAACTTTGTAACTTTATAAAATCAAACTGAAAGAAAGAAACAAGTACAAGTTCAAACATGCTCAAACTGTGATTTCTCCGATCCACATGTTGGGTGAACAGTTGGTACTTATTTCGGGTGATCCCAACGCTTGGGCCAACGTTGGCCCGAGCGTTTGTCTGTCGTTCGCCAGTCTCGGTATCTTCAAGGGATTCCGTGTTGGAAGTTCGCTAGCTGTCCACACGTTGGCGATGTGTTCAGTTTTTTCACAGCACCCGCCAAGTGCGTACAGCTTGACCAGAAAGAGCAGAAGTTATTTAAATGAAGAAACTAAAATTCTTCATCATAATGGCAAACCTTTTTTTTTTGCTGTGGAAATACTTTTACGCATGCCCCCCACAGATCTGCAGGGGGTATGTGGGACTAAACGGCTGGTGTGCTAGGCCGCAATACCCACTAAAACCACAGCGCATTCCGCCATTGTGGGGGGTGCCATGGGGTCGCGTGAGCATTCACCACGGCACCCCGGCGGATAGCCCGAGGGCCACAAACTCCTTGGCGGTGAAGCAAGGTGTTGGACTTCGCCACCTCCCGGCCACAGAGGATAGGGAGGACGGCAACGACACACCGCATCTCCGCTTCCTCTGCGGCCCCACCGCAGCGCCATCCAACGGTGCGCCCCCGTTTGGTCGCGGGAGATAGGCCGCACGGCAACGACACACCGAGACGTCACTCTTCCCGCGACCGCATCCGAATTCGAGGGACAGCCAAAACTGTCTCCCACACCCGCACCCTTGGACGCATCCTGCGCAGTCCTCCCCAAGCCCACGTGGAGCGTCCCCTCCCGCTTACTTCTCTCTCTATCCCGCTTAGCTTCACCGTGGGTGGCAAAGCCACGGTTACTGAGCCCCCCCACCACGATCCCACAGAGGGGAATATGGCAACCCTTTTTTTTTTTTTTTTTTTTTTTTTAACGTCAGGAAATGTCAATTACGCACCGTACCCCTCCGTCGGGGACCGGAGGGGCGTGTGTGGGACTCCCCCGTCTTCGGGTATACCGACTAAAACCTGACGAAGCCCGCTGCGTGTGTCTGTGACAGCAGGGGCCGCGGTGTCTCAACAGTCCCGCGACCCTTGCCAGCAGCAACGTCCGCCCTCTAAGCAGGAGGGCGGATCTCCACGGAGTGGGGTGAGGAGATCTCATCCCACTCCAGACGGCACACTGGCGCCGTCTCTCAGGAGGGTCCGGGCGGTTAGGCCAAGACCCTCGTTTCGCCACGAGGACCAGAGTCCCAAGGACATCCCCTGCCTCCTCTGATAAGACAGAGGGGTGCTGGGAGCCACAAGCACTTCGGTGAGCCGCCGCTCGATGCGAGACAGACGCGACTCACTAGTGTCTCTGCCGCCCGATACGGGAACAGACGCAGAGGCACTCTCCACAGAGCATCTTGGCTTCACCTGTCGCTGGATTGCGACAGACTACTGAGCCCCCTCGCCACGGCAAGGCGTGCTCTATTCGAGGGGGAATATGGCAACCCTAGCGCAAGTGTCAAACGTCACTCAAGTTGCCAAAACTACAAAAGATGAAGTATCGTTTTTCATTGTTAAATTATCACAAAGAATTTGAAAAATATATGGTGGACAAATTAGTTCGTGATGATGATGATGATTTGCATTATTTTTCAATGATGTTTAGCGGAGTATGATGGTGGTAAACTTCCTACAGAATCGGATGATCTAAACAAACGTGTGGCGAAACGCCACGTAGCCAAGTTCGGTTTCTCGGTTCGGTAGGTGACAGCACAATAGTGCTGCCACCTACTGGAGGTAGGATCAATAAGACCAGGGGACTTGTCATATTGATTGGAGAGGAGGTGACAAGGGGGTGACTGGTACATACAGGACCTGCCAGAGCCAAATCTTGCATGGAGGAGATTATTTGCTACCTATTGAAGCTTACTTTCCCTAACAAAAGTTTTATAGTTAAGGACATAGGAAAATTTTCATCTTTTTTATAATTTTGCCGAAATTTACCTTAAAGCTGATCTAACTTTTTTTGACACAAATTTTTATTTTTTTATTTTATTTCCAAGGGAGATATCCCTTGGTCTGTTGAAGGAACCGAAATCGGTTCGCGTCATTTCCCGCGGTCTGTTAAGCGACCGATATCGGTTCCTACCATATGGGTCCACTTAGAACCTTATCTCTCTGTAATTTATTGTTCTATCGACTTCTTACTTATGGAAAAGTATTCATGTTAGAGTAGGCTAGCTATAACGCCAAAGTTTTGCCCTTCCCTTCATACAAAATTTAACGGTAAAATTCAGTCGAAAATTCGTCCGCGCGAGTCGTATGTCGGCGTAATTATTTTTACAATTTCAGTGAAAATATTGTGAAAGTTCAGTGAATTTTAAAAGAATATCATGGAAAGGTATTTGATATAACATATTTGATATAAATTTCAAAAAATCCGCTCAAGAGTTATTTATTGTAATAATTTACAAAAAATGATGTTTTTCTTAGTGTCATCATTTTATATGATAGATATAAATAATAAATCAATGTCTAATATGACAAAAACTGAGAGGAATAGGTAAAATAGTTATTTTTTATTTAAACTACATTAAAATATAAGTAAAATCATAGCTAGAAGACAAGATATCCCGATTTTATTAAAAAATATGCTCTAAAAAATGCGGTCTGTTAAGGGAACCGATATCGGTTCCACGTACTGTCAAAAGTGACATTTCGCCCCGCCACTTATGAGGGGTTAAGGGGACAAAGATATAGTGGGGACCAATTTGGTCATTATATTACATTCATTTTCTTTTTGGTTTGCTTAATTTTAGTTTAAATTTTCACTATATTGTATTGTAATATGTGCCAATTAAATATTTCTTCTTCTTCTTCTTCTTCTAAACAGTTACACATAACACATTATATATAATAACTTAACTAGATATAAAATATTAAAAGAGTCACTTACTACGCTATCCACAGGTAACTTTAAAGTACTTAATTAATTAGTCGTGGTAGTAAATTTTGTTGAAATTTTATTTGATAGCTTTTTGAAGCATGCCATCATTGAAAAATAAAGAAATGAGCATGGTGCGGCATATTAAGCACTCAAGACCTTCTTACTTATAAAAACAACCGAAAAATAAGTAAAACGTTTTTTTTTAATTTATCGAGGTTTGATTTTTCGCGCAGAGAGTATCGAACATCCTCACGTTGGTCCTGCCAGCATTGTTGAACTAGTTGTGAGCCAACGTGTGGGCACTACACAAACAAAACGGGCCAACATTGGGAGGAGTTGTTCGGCCAACGTGTTGCGCCGGCCATTGGCGGCATGGTACCTTAATTTTATTTTCCCGACTGTCGTTTACTGAGTCAAAATTGACAATAGTAAGTTTTTAAAAATATTTTATTATTTGATTTGAAACATTAGTACCTATTGATCTGGTATTGAAGGATTTCAATCCGAAAACATTTATATTACTTTTTCTCTAATCATGTTCTTTAACTTGTTTTCTTTATGACTTGTTACCTTTGCGTTTATTACTCGAAAAAGCCTCCAATAAGCCTTAAGATTTAGGACACAACACAGATAACACTGTAACGTTTCTTGTAGTAACATTATCACGCTTGGCACAGGACAGAAATCCGAGCCAACGATGTTTGATGTTTGTCAACGCGTCACTCACTGTCATAAAAAAAAAGAAATGTCAATGTCAAACGCGTGTACCACAAACATAGTTTTGCTTGGGATTCGGTAGTCGTTTATTTAATTAATTTGGGATTATTATGAGCGATCTTACTGTTTTAATGCTCGGTTGAAAGTTATAATTGGACGGTGTTTCATAAAAACCGGTTTCGATCTCGTAATCTGTGAGAAAGAGCCGCGATGGCGCAACGCTTTCCTACCAACGCACCAAACCCAGCTCCTCCGCCGGGGGCCCTACAGCAGCAGCAGCGGTACCCGGTGCCCTCGCAGCCGCCAGGCTCGCCCATGCCGCCCAGACCTTATCCAGGACCTAACTTCCCAGTAAGTACAAGCATAGATCTGGAGATCTAACAACTTTGTCATTCATGCTTGTTATCTTTCAATTACTGATTCCCAATTTCGTGTATTCTACAGCGGCAGGAACTGATTTTGCACAACAAAGATCTAGTGTGTCAGCTGGTATATTGATGCACTTAATGCAAAACCTAATTAATAGTCCTACTGGCCGATTTCGACCGCGGCGGCCAATCTCAACAGAGATCAGCCAACTACGCAGGAGATATTATAGTGCACAAGTGTGCGCGCAATACACAGGTGCACTCACTGTTCCATCTCTCTCAAAGTTCGGTGAGACAGCAATCCGACATGACCGGAGTGAGATCAGGCGCAGGACCAACGGCTTAACGTGCTTTCCGAGGCACGGGGGTGTAACACCGCCATTCTTACCGACTCCGAGCTGTTTTTGAGAAATTCAGGAAAAATTTTTGATTATTAACCCACGAATTGCGTGTTGAGGGGGATTGGGGGGGGAGGGGGAGACACCCCCCTGTGCTATCCCCCCCCCTCGGAACCTCATAGTTTTTAAGATATGAATTTTTTAAAATCAATAAAAAATAACCTCAAAATGTATGAAAAGCTAAACTATTTGGTAGTTTTTGAAAAGGGTAGGAAAGAGAGACACCCCCTAGCCCCGCCATACTCAACCTGCGGCCCACGGGCCGCATTTAAGACCTAATAATTTCTCGCGTTCGGCCCGGAATCCCATGACTGATACGTTTTTTGGCCCTAATAAAAAAAAGGTTGAGTATTGTCGCCCTAGCCCCTCAAAATGTATAAAGCTAATCTACTTTATAAGTCTACATGAGTAAAAAATTAGGAAATTAAATAAAACATGTTTTTGACTAAAAATTTTATTCTTTATAAACATATTTTACACATGTTAGTAACTCTTCAAAAGCATCTAAATGATTTATTTTAATTCGTCTCCTCCATATAATTTCAATCAACCACTCAGTAAAATTTTCTTTATAATTTTCTTTGGCAAATAACCTTTTTAAAACTCGCCAATGGCTTTCAATACGTTGAGTGTGGGTCCCGTCTGTGGCAACAAATTTATTTACAGGGTCGCTATGATTGACTTTTTTATGAATAAATCCATGTTCAGGAAGGCAATCATATCCTTTCCAGAAATCTGTATGTATAGTGGTGCCTTCCCGAACATGTTTCTTAATTAATGTTACCAGGACCTCAGCACTACGCTCATTATTTGGGCAGACTTCAAGACGAAGGTCATCGCTGCCGTCTTCAATAAGGCCTAACACCCAATGCCCTTCAATATTCCGACCCCGGTTATATTTTCGTCTTCCGAATTTGGACTCATCAATTTGTACTATTTTCCCGGGGCCTCCAATTTTTTCTTGTTCAGTTTCATGTTCTAGTTGAAAGACAATTACTGCTTCCCTACAATAATTGAACCAGTCGGCTATTGTTGCTTGGGACAAGACTGATTCTCGCCAATGACTGGTTTCTCGTTTGACACTTTCATAAGTGAATTCTGCTAAACATATACTAAACATATACATTATTTGAAAAATTAATGGGAGAGGCAGTCTTGCATTTTCAAACCAAGTGCCTTTTGCACGGCTGACTGATTTGCTCCTGCACTTTCCCTTTCTGCAGCGAATCTGGCCCACCTGGCCGCCCAATGTTTGCTCCAAGTTCATCAATTTCTTGTGGTATGTACACATTTTTTGTGTGGGCAATAACCCTCGCTCCTCAGCAAATGCAATGCATTGTTCAGGAGTGCCTGGAACAATAGAAAATAATACTGATTAGTCTAGAATTATTGGCAATGTTCAAAAAACTTTATAAATGACCAAAGGTTAAAGACACTAAATTGGGAGTTGGGGACAGGAAGAACTGTAACATACAAGTCTTCTGTGACATGAAAAATTTTGAGTGATTTTATAAAGATCATTGACATAGCTGAATTTTCAAAGGCATTTTGTTACAGGTTTAAAAAAAAAATAACCTCGAAGGTCAAGGCGTGAACTCCGCTTCGCTTCGCTCCCGCCTCAACCTTCTAACCTAATCTATCCGAGTCGGATGAGCCCTAAAATTCTATAAAAGCAAAGTTAATTGTATTTTGTTCTTTTCTAAGTCTCGGCTCTTTACAAAATGCCTTCGAAAATTCGGTTATGTCCTGCACCCCCTTCGCGACACCCTAACCCTGAATTGTTTAACTTCAGATTTTAGAGATTTTGAGTAGAGCCGAGACTTAAAAAAAATTGAGTGATTTTATATGGAATATTGACATGGCCGAATTTTCAAAGGCATTTTGTTACAGGATTAAAAAAAAAATAACCTCGAAGGTCAAAGCGTGAGCTCCGCTTCGCTTCGCTCCCGCCTCAACCTTCTAACCTAATCTATCCGAGTCGGATAAGCCCTAAAATTCTATAAAAGCAAAGTTACTTGTATTTTGTTATTTTCTAAGGCTCGGCTCTTAATGCCTTCGAAAATTCGGCACCCCCTTTGCGATACCCTAAGCCTGAATTGTTTAACTTCAGATTTTAGAGACAAATAATACTGAATACAATGATTTACTTACCTAGAGTTGAAAATATCTTATATAAATTCCACTGCGATTGAACTTCATCTGAATATAAATTCTTGCGTCTTCCACTGGACCCAGAAGACGGCAATGTCTGCTCTGGCACATCCCTCGAAGAACCAGCTATTGGTTCGGCAAAAGAACCACCAGAAACAGGTACCGATAGTGGTAGCGGCTCATTAGAGTCCAAAACTACATCACTAGGAACCACAGACGTGGGCACAAGTGGCTCTATTGAGTCCAACACTTGCACACACTCAGAAGAGGAGTTCGACACAAGGGGCTCACTGGAGTCCAACACTTGCACTACACTCAACTCTTCTGGCGACGATGGGGTAGACAGCGAGGCCTGGGGCTTCGGTGACGCCATGGTAGTCATACAAATATCGACAGGAGTACAAAAAGATGCTCTCAACTGCGCGGCTATAAGATGACTGATGATCGACGTTTATTCGAATTTTGACATAATATCACAAAATGGCCGCCTTACGTTTCGTTTCTATGACATTTTAAAAATGGCGGACATATATAACGTCATCATGTTTCAATTATAACTGTATTTTTATTATACTGCCGTTTAAACCAATCATCGTCATTTGAAATGTTAAGAAAATCTTTAAAATCACTATTAGAAGATCAATTCATTAACCAAATAATAACTTCATCATCACAGATTAAACAACAAAACGCAACCAACATCAACGACGTCATGTCAATACATCTAAATGTCAAAATCTACTATCATTTAATAAAATTTTCAAATCGTGATTACAACTAAACTAGAAGTTTCCGAAAGCTGAAATTCTGGGAATATACATAAAAATATATAACCTTTTTAATAAGAACTACTTCAGACGTCAATTCGTGGGTTACTAATCTAAATGTGAGCCGTTAATGAATGAGAATGACATTAAATTATTTTATACAATTGCTTTTCAAATAAAAAGTACGATTGGATTGTGGAAAAAATTATTTAAACTAATTTGGTATTCGTCTTGTTTAAACCTCATTTTAAATAGTAAATGAATAGTTTTATTAAATTACATTAACATGTTAAGTCACTATAACTAGAAATTATAAAAAACGTAGGTATTTCTCAAAATCCACGAAGCATTTCAAGTCGAGTCGAGAAAGGTGTCGGTGCAAGTCTTGTCTGAAACAACGACAAGTTAAAACATATTCAGAAACTGTAGGAATATAAAATGAGATAAATCAAATTTTCTATGGAGCTGTCCTACCAGTCCGTCGAACTGGCTAGCTATAACTAAAGATGACTAGCGGACTCACAGACTTTGTCCTGCCCGTTGCTTTCTTTTAATTTTCTGATCTTTTAAACCTTACCTGGACTTCCACGAATATTTCGAGATTAAAATGATTCAAATCGGTTCAGCCGTTATCGAATCTTAGCGTCTTAGTGCTACATGGCTGCTACAAATTTACTGTTATACTTAGGCTCGCAGTGGATTCACACCACCCCCGGCAGGCGCGGCGGGCGCGGGTCGAGGAGCAGGCGGCGGTGGCGGCGCGCCGTACGGGCCCGGCGTGGGCGTGGGCGTGGGCGCCGTGGGCGGCGTGGGCGCGGGCGGGGCGCGGGGGGCTCCGCCGCCGCCGCAGGGCGCCAAGCGGGCCGCAGACGCGCGCAGTCCGATGCCACCACAGCATAAGCCTTCCATGTACAATCCGTAAGTTGCAACAGACTCTGCCTTTATAACGCCTTACGACTCCTCGCGAAACCACAACGGGAGCACCGTGACGCTTCCCTTGTAGTTTTTCAAAAAATGCAAGGTCATTTAATTGATTGGAATAGGTGTCTTAAGCAGTGTTATAGTTTTTTTCAATGACCTGACTTATTTAAAAATTTTACTAGTGACTTTTATCTCATCTGACTCAATTAATTAAGGCATTCAGGCATAAAGCTGAAAAAAATCATTATTTTGCTTTAAATTTCCACTAAATGATGCCAGTGCAGGAATCAAAATACATCCAACTGTAATCACCTGAAAAAGCTAAAGCTGGAAGTCGCAGGACTTACAATACCAACAACTCACAACGTGACACAGAAGATGCACCTGAAATCACAACACTGACACCAACTAAACAACAAGTGTGTTTTGTTGGTGTCCATTTCAATTTCAATCTTTCAGCTCTAGCTTTTTCAGGTGATTACAGTTGGATGTATTTTGATTTCTGCGCTGGAATGTGCTGCGCAAAGTAACACTTGATTCCATCAACTACAATAAGGCATAGTATATACAATATGTAGTAAAATTACCCGTTCAAAAATCAACTTCTTTCCAAATCTAGAACATATTTTTACAATATCTATCAAGAATGTTATTGCACGCAAACAGTGAGGTATACGGCGCGGGTGCGGGCGCGGCAGGTGGCGCGGGGGGCAAGCGCAAGAAGCGGCTGGCGGACAAGATCCTCCCGCAGAAGGTGCGCGACCTGGTGCCCGAGTCGCAGGCCTACATGGACCTGCTGGCCTTCGAGCGCAAGCTCGACGCCACCATCATGCGCAAGCGCCTTGACATACAGGAGGCCCTCAAGCGGCCTATGAAGCAAAAGCGGAAGCTCAGGATATTCATCTCGAATACTTTTTATCCAGGTAACATACTTCTTTATATCTAAATTATCATGTTTCTTAGTTTGGCCTCTGTTTAAATATTTTTTATGGAAATACCAGAAGACCCTGCAGACATTGTTCTGCTTGTTGTTTTTGGAAAAAATAGTATTTTTTATATTTTAAACACGCTTTTATTAGATCGGGGTGTATGTATGTATGAATGTAGGTATGTAACGGAATTTTTGAACTCAATTTTCACCAACTTCCAGAAATCGGATTAATTTGAAACTTTGCACACGTATTAAGTACCAATGACAATGCAATAATTTGATAAGAGTTTTCCATTAAAATAATAGTTTAAAAAACTAAAAAAAACACGCTTTTATTATGAACTAAATTATTGTTAACTAAAAAAGAGAAAATAATTTCTGAGTACACGGAATTTATATTACAGTAGAGTAAAAAGCGTGGGGTGCACTTTATGACGTTTTCATACTTCTCTTTTTATAGTTGCCAATAATAGGATGATTTTCACATACTACTGTACCAAGCACTTTTTGGACATTCAGCAGACATTAGGGGGTGATGCTGTACCCTATTCTACGGATGCGTACTGGGTGGCTGAATTTAAAAGAGGTACCCAAGCTGTAAAGATGACCCGCGTTCTGGGCGGCCTTCAACCTCCGTTACAGAAGAAAATGTCAAAAAGGTTGAGAATCTGGTTTTGGAAGACAGAAGAATGACTATAAAACATTTAGCTGAGATCCTAAAGATATCTTTTGGTAGCGTTCAATCCATTTTAATTGATTCACTGGGGTTCAAAAAAGTGTCTGCAAGATGGGTGCCACGAATGTTAACCGACGAAAACAAAAAGCGACGTTTGGAAATTTCCAAGCGTAATCTCGAAATGTTCCAGCGTGATTCGGATAATTTTTGCCGTCGTCTTGTCACCATGGATGAAACGTGGGTCCACCATTTTGATCCTGAAACTAAAAGACAAAGCATGTCTTGGAAACGACCATCCTCTCCATCCATTAAGAAATTTCGAGTTGCTCCTACCGCTGGCAAAGTTATGGCCTCTGTGTTCTGGGATAGTGAAGGAATCCTTTTTATCGATTACATGCCAAAAGGCCAGACGATTACTGGACCCTATTATGCAAATTTAATCCCGAAAGTGCGTGAAGCGATTAAAGAAAAACGTCGTGGAAAACTGTCGTTGGGCGTGTTGTTCCTTCAAGATAACGCTCCTGCTCATCGATCGGAAGTTGCGCTCAACGCAATCCGCTGTGCTGGCTTCAATCTCCTTGACCACCCACCATATTCTCCGGACTTAGCCCCAAGTGATTTTCACTTATTTCCAAAATTAAAAGAGGAAATTCGTGGAACAAAATTTCACGATAATGACGCGGTTATAGCTGCCGTAGAGGACTTTTTCGAGAGTCTAGAAAATTTTTTTTTTTCACAAGGAATAAGGAAGTTAGAAACGCGTTATTCTAAATGCATTGCATTGGAGGGAGATTATGTAGAAAAATAAAATATTATTATTTAAATCTTTGCATTTTTTAATATTGATCCCAAGAATTTTTTGATTCACCCTCGTATATCGTTTAATAGTGTAATACACGAAGTTACGGATCACACCAAAAGTTTTCACCTCACGGAAAATCTCCATTGGTTTTTTTCCCGCCTTAAATAGCGAAATCACGGTCGCACGCAATTCTTTTGTTCTCTCCATCACGAGAAAATTGAAAGAAATGAATTTGAAAATCAAAGGAATTAAAAGTTAACATTCGAAATTCAAAATTAGAAAAAGAAATAAATACTTAGCAGCCAGTAATTTTTTATTTCTTTTTTTTAGCACAAAGTTTGTCTCAAAACTTATGAACACACGAGGTATATTCAAAGCAATCTATCCTTGACAGTCTTATCACAACTAAAGCAGTCATAAATATTATAACTGACTACAGAGCTACAAAAATTACATTTCTCTATAAATAAAAATATATGATATTCTGTATTAAAACATTAAATAACTTTTCAGGACAAGGGGATAATGCAGTTGCATCTTGGGAATTACGCGTCGAAGGACGTTTGCTGGACGACTCAAAGAATGACCCTAACAAAGTTCCAGTTCCATTGGTAAGTATAATTGACTTCTCTGAGATTGTTTTTTTTTAAAACGCTTTTATTAGATCGGGGTGTATGTATGTATGTATGTAACGGAATTTTTGAGTTCAATTTTCACCAACTTCCAGAAATCTGATTAATTTGAAACTTTGCATAAGTCTTAAGTACCGATGACAATGCTATTGCATTGTCATTTGATAAGAGTTTTCCATTATCCGTATAAACTAAAAACATGAAAATAAATAATAGTTTCAAAAACTAAAAACACGCTTTTATTGCTAGTTAGCAATAAAAGCGTGTTTTTAGTTTTTTCTTAGTTAAGAAAGATAAACTAATTTCTGAGTACACGGAATTTATATTACAGTATAGTAAAAAGCGTGGGGTGCTTGGTATAGTAGTATGTGAAAATCATCCTATTAATGGCGGTTGCCATTCATGGTTATGAAAAGAGAAGTATGAAAACGTCATAAAGTGCACCCCACGCTTTTTACTCTCATGTAATATAAATTCCGTGTACTCAGAAATTATTTTCTATTTTTTAGTTAGCAATAAAAGCGTGTTTTTTTAGTTTTTTAACTATTATTTTTATGTTATACTAACAATGACCGTCGTTTCAGGCGAAGCGCAAGTTCTCGTCGTTCTTCAAGTCGCTAGTGATCGAGCTGGACAAGGAGCTGTACGGCCCCGACAACCACTTGGTCGAGTGGCACCGCACGCTCACCACACAGGAGACTGACGGGTTTCAGGTAACATAGTCCTTGACTTAATATTGTATTGAATTGTACATATTGTTTGAATATGTAATAGAAAGATAAGTAGTAGTTTCGCTTCAGAGTAATTTATTGTACTATTTGTAATTTGTAAGCTCCGATAGCACAAATACAAACCTTTGTGGTTTTAGTTGCTATCATTATTTTCATATATGTTTGTAGTGTCTTTTATATGATATATAAATTAAAAAAAAAACTTACAAAGCTATAGATGCCTGATTCGCTAAAAATATGGTAGCTAGAGCATTGGACCAGACTTCCAAAGGTCGGGGGTTCGATTCCTCTCCGATGACCGGAGCCGAAAAGTTTTTTTAAGTGTTGTCTTTTCGAAATTAAAAAATAGCGTTGTAAACGCAAAAAATAAAAATATGAACTTTTTCCTATGTAATGTTATACAAGGTGTAACAAAAAACCCCGTTATAACATAACTGAAGGGTGTTGTTGTGCCCGGAAAACTGCACAACATTCCCAACGATACCTTGGTCAAAATCTCAAAAAAAAAAAACGGTCCTCCCATACAAAATTGCCAAACAGCTGATCGATTTACTATGGGAGAGCCAAAAGATTTTTTGAGATTTCGACCTAGGTTTCTTAGCGAAAGTTGTTAAGGTTTACGGGCACTACAACACCCTTCAGTTATAACGGGGTTTTTTGTTACACCTTGTATAGCTATGTTATTTAGTCTTGTGTTAGGATCACAAATCTCACATTACCAGCGAACTTACTGCAGTCGTACACTGATAGAAATTTTAATTGAATTAAACATTCTGCTGTTTCGAAATTTAACAGAGGAGCCCTATTTTCAGAGAGAGTCATGTCTGGTTATGTTCTTAAAAATGGTTGCCTGTAAAGTCGGTTTTACGGGCGAAGATTTTACGTGACAACGTCTTTTCAACGCGCCTAATTCTCTAGTGCTGCGCGCGCGGCGGACCGATCATGTTTGAGTGGGAGAGAGACGCAAGGCATTCGCCGGTCCGGCGGGCCTCTCTCTCGTTCGGTAACTCATCGTAACAGACGTGAGTGGGCGTTACACTTTTTCATGAGTGACTCCGAGCCACAACCTAATTTAAGACGTTGTCACGTCAAAAACAGCTCGGAGTCGGGAAGTTGGCGGTGTTAAACCCCCGTGTCTCGGTGCACACGTTAAGCCGTTGGTCCTGCGCCTGATCTCTTTCCGGTCATGTCGGATTGCCGTCTCACCGCACTTTGAGAGTGATGGAACAGTGAGTGCACCTGTGTATTGCGCTCACACTTGTGCACTATAATATCTCCTGCGTAGTTGGCTGATCTCCGTTGATATAGGCCGCCGTGGTCAAAATCGGTCAGGAGGACTATTATTGCACTAGGAATGCACCCACCGTTCGGGCTCTACGCCTTATAGGAGATATACTCGCCGACGACTATGATATTGACATATTTGTTGACAGTTTTGGTCAAGTCATGCATAAAGCTGTTAATTATATAGAAAATTTGTGTTCCGAGTGTTTTAGAAGTAGTATTACTGAACTAACATAATAATTTGATTATTTTTGTAATTCTGACTGACTCTTATGTGTATTTTTTCTGACATATTTAATATTTGTGACATATGATATGGTAATCCTGATGTATCAATATTTCTTTATTTGATTTTATACTATAAAATGTTTGTTTGACCATGTTTACTGTGTAATGAGTTATTTGATCACCTCCAGAGCCATTTCTGCCGCAGGTGAAGCGGCCGGGCTACAAGAACGTGCGCTGCACGATCCTGCTGCTGCTGGACTACCAGCCGATGCAGTACAAGCTGGACCAGCGGCTGGCGCGGCTGCTGGGCGTGCACACGCAGACGCGCCCCGTCATCGTCAACGCGCTGTGGCAGTACGTCAAGACGCACAAGCTGCAGGTCAGCTGTATAATAATATATATATATATATATATATATATATAAAAATGAAACCCGTTTTCCTTGGTCACGGCATCACGCGTGAATGGCTGGACCGATTTCACTTATTCTTTTTTTGTTGTATTTGTTATTATTAGGAGAAGGTTCTTACGGAAATAAATATTAAGAAAATCTCTCAGAAATATTGAAAAATATACATTTAATTTTGCATATTTTAAAGAACGCGCGTAACTAATGTCAATGTCATTCGATGACATTGTTCAATCATTGCACTGATACATGACCCTGACGTCACGTTCATGTTTTCACATACAAAATCTATGGAGGCAGCCCGTTTTGACAGATAATAAAAAGATTGGTGGTGTTATTTAGCCAATTATAAAACTTTTAGTTTTTCCAAATAGTAATTGAGCCGTTTTTGTGTCCGGCAGGACCCGCACGAGCGCGAGTACATCGTGTGCGACAAGTACCTGGAGCAGATCTTCGGCGCCGCGCGCATGAAGCTGGCCGAGGTGCCGGGCCGGCTGGGCGCGCTGCTGCACGCGCCCGACCCCATCGTCATCAACCACGTCATCGCCGTGGAGCCGCCGCACGACACCAAGCAGACCGCCTGCTACGACATCGACGTCGAGGTACGCACGAGCTGCCGCGGTGCCGGGCCGGCTGGGCGCGCTGCTTTTTGTCTTGTGCGATTGAGATGAAATCATTTATTTATTTACTAACATTTGCATACTAGGTGTATTTATATTATATAGAAATGGTAGTTATGATGCTTAAAAACGAACTTATTGACCTAGATACAAGCGATTTTGTAAGAAAAATGGGTAGCCTGAAATGCTGGCCATGTTACATTGGGTTTTACAATAATAAATAAATAAATATACAACAACATCACATACATTGATCTGACTCCGTGGTAAGTAGCTTAAGCACTTGTGTTACAGATATTAGAATCAACAGTGGTATTGCAAATAAAATTAAATATTAGGTCCTTACATATGAAATTGGCGTTTTGTCGTACTGGCCACTTTGATCACAAATTTTTCCTATTTGGTTAGGAATTCGAAATTCAAATTTATACAGCTATTTCCACATGTAGTTGTGTTTCGTAAACCGTCATTCATTTGTTTTTTTACTTATCTTTTTTCTGTTTGCATCGCTCAATTTACAAAATGGAAAATTTGAAATATCGCGTTATTTACGAGTACGAGTTCCACCGTGGCACCAGTGCTGCGGAAACGGCTCGAAGGGTTAATGATGTGTATGGCGGTTGTGTCGCAAAAGAAAACACAGTGCGTTTTTGGTTCCAACGTTTTCGTTCTGGAAATTTCGACCTGCAAAACAAACCCCGTGGACGGCCGGAGACCCAAGTTGATAATGAAGAATTGAAGGCTGTTGTGGAAGCGGATCCATCGCAAACCACGTCCGAGTTAGCTGCAGGCTTTGGCGTTAGTGATAAAACTGTTTTAATCCACTTGAAGCAAATTGGGAAGATTAAAAAACTTGAAAGGTGGGTTCCTCACGAATTGAGTGAAGCAAACCGGCAAACGCGCGTCAACTGCTGCGTTACATTACTTGACCGGCACAATAACGAAGGGATTTTAAATCGAATCATTACCTGTGATGAAAAGTGGATTCTCTACGATAATCGGAAGCGCTCATCGCAATGGCTGGACCCTGGCAAGCCAGCCAAAGCCTGCTCCAAGCGAAAATTGACCAATAAAAAGTTACTTGTAAGCGTTTGGTGGACTAGCGCCGGTGTCGTTCATTACAGTTTTCTCAAATCTGGCCAGACGATTACGGCAGATATCTATTGTCAGCAATTGCAAACCATGATGGAAAAGCTAGTTGCTAAACAACCAAGGCTGGTCAATCGCTCTACGCCACTGCTGCTTCACGACAACGCTAGACCACACACTGCACAACAGACGGCTAGCAAATTAGAAGAACTTCAATTGGAATCTCTAAGGCATCCACCGTACTCCCCGGACCTTGCTCCAACAGATTACCATTTTTTTCGAAATTTGGATAACTTCTTGCAAGGGAAAAAGTTCAACTCAGATGGGGCAGTCCAAGTCGCCTTCAAAGATTTTATTGATTCTCGTTCGAATGGTTTTTTTAGTAAAGGGATCAATGAACTACCTATGAGATGGCAAAAGTGCATAGATTACAATGGCTCATACTTTGATTAAATAAATATGCTATATAAAAAAATTTCGACTTTTTGTTCCTCCCATACAAAACGCCAATTTCATAGGTAAGGACCTAATAAATATATATAACACCCAAACCCGTACAAAAAGACGTGTTCATGCACACAAATATTTGTTCAGTGCGGGGATCGAACCCGCGACCTCTTGGTTAATAGTCAAATTCATGACTATTACACCAAAGTGGCAAATTTATAATAGTCCTCCTGGCCGATTTCGACCACGGCGGCCAATCTCAACAGAGATAAGCCAACTACGCAGGAAATGTTATAGTGCACAAGAGTGGACGCAAAACACAGGTGCACTCACTGTTCCATCACTCTCAAAGTTCGGTGAGACGGCAATCCGACATGACCGGAGAGAGATCAGGCGCAGGACCAACGGCTTAACGTGCTAAGTATAAGCCTCCTCCAAGGATCTCCACCGTGATCGACCCTGCAGTAAGGTTACGTTAGGTTTAAGTTAAGTTATTGCGATGGCCTGTGGCCTCTCGGCCTACGGTGAACCCGCCACGTCCCTGACTCACATGGCACCGGAGGGCACCATCAGGTTTTTAGTGGGTAGGCGGGTTCTCTCTCTTAAGCCTGGAATCCCATATAACCCCCAGCTGCCCCCGCGGCTGGTGGGTATGCGTAACAGCATTTCTCTGACGTCGTTCCATGACGTTTAATCATCAAATATAAATATTCTCTCTCTCTCTCTCTCTCATCAGCCTATATACGTCCCACTGCTGGGCACAGGCCTCACCTATGTGGTGGTCCGAGCCATACTCCACAGAGGTGCTTGTGGCGCAATGGTTGCAGCGCTTTGGTAGTGATACCTAAAGTTAAGCAACCTAAGGCGCGGTCATGTTTGGGATGGGTGACCATTCTGTCCATTTAAGTGACGTCTATTTACAAGCATCTCCGTGCTTCGGAAGGCACGTTAAGCTGTTGGTCCCAGTTAATATCGATAGATATTAGTCGTTAAGCCTGGTCGGAGGCCCTCGGGCGGCTTAATAACATCTGACAGTAAGGTTGGTCACTTACCTTACAAACACCCAATAAATATTATCAGAATATAATAAATTACAAGAGACCCAGGGCCTATAACCACGAAAGGAGTCCACCACGTCAACAACG
Organism: Pyrausta despicata; assembly: GCA_963921415.1. Lineage (NCBI taxonomy): Eukaryota > Metazoa > Arthropoda > Insecta > Lepidoptera > Crambidae > Pyrausta > Pyrausta despicata. Next base: position 156,805 of record OY992850.1, on the reverse strand, counting down.
ATGGGTTGACAACATGCGAAGACTCAGAGGTCATGAATAGATGAGACATGCAAAATATGAAATAAGCTCATATTATCTACGTTATACTGTAGGCCTCAAAAGGCCAACATAATGAGTCATAAAAAGTCGTAAAAGTCATTTATTTCTGTAAATATACCTAAAGGGCTCCCGTGACGGGGGTCACTTTTACACGTCCCAAAAACCCCTACCTCAGCTTCTGTACGGTGTATGACCGAACATTGCGCACTGTTAGCATTTCCCCAAATGAAGCGTAATTATAAACCTTTGTCTTATAAGCAATATTTTTAGTTCACTATAAGCATTCGTCGCGTGTGTACTCATTTGTATTATCATTTATCAATAAATATTTAAATCAATTATATCATATTAAAGTTGTATGGACCACCGTACGACTTCGGGATAAATAGTGGGCTGGTGTCGATAAGCTGGTGATGACGACAATTAATTATGTCACTTTAAAATAACTGAGACTAAGATGTACATGTGATGTGGAATGCATCTTCCCTTAAATCACGAAATAGCAGAGAAGTACGCGTCTGTATGCCTATACATATGTCGAGCATTTGTTCTTTTCTTCGCTACAAAGATTTTGTAAATCCACTTATAATATCTTTAGTGAAGTGACGGTGACATAAGAAAATTGAACTCGTTAATTTAACTTATACGAATACAGTACAAAGTTGACGCATTGCGCTTTATTGCTATAACCATTTGGGAAGGCACTGTTGCCTGGACACCACTGTTGGTGCACCCTAAAATTGTAGAACACCTTGTAGATATTTGTTGGACGTCATGTTTTTTTAGGTTAGGTTTAAAGATCTTTATTCTCACTAAGACTTATTAACTAGGTCACTTACATGAGAACAATGTTTTTTTGCATAGGTGGATGACACGCTCAAGACCCAGATGAACAACTTCTTGCTGAGCACAGCGAATCAGCAAGAGATACAAGGATTGGACTCAAAAATCCACGAAACTGTAAGTAAATTTATTATAGATACTCGCCTATAGGAACAGTTTTGATGGCTGTTATCTTTAGAATCGTGTATTTTTCCCTGAGAACTGAAAATTGTGTGACACTATTGTTTTAATTGCGGCTCGGCAATTGATTTCACGCTCTAGCTAACAATTTATTTGTTTAAGCTTTATTGCACAACAAAAAAAACTATGCACAAAAGGCCTTAACGCCGTAGGGCATTTTGGGCTAAGCAGAAATTTAACCCATGTGCTCTGAATATTTTCAAGCTTCTTTCCGTTGTCATCACTTCCGTGACGGCTTTACTTCTACCTGACAGTCGAAAGAAAGGGTGATGTTTTTTTAACAAAGCTTGAACACAGACGTCTGAAGTTCATCCTCACTAGTAGATAAGTAGTTCTTTTCACTGTTTTAAACTTTCCTGTTGCATTTATTACCTTAAAACACTGGCTTTCAACGGGTTTTACGCAACACAAACACTTGTTAAAGGTAAACCTTACGAACTGGAGGCTGGCGGCGTCTTCTACTCGGGCGCGTCAAGTTTTCTTCCACCCGCATTTGTTGGATATTCATATCCACAGTACAGTCAGTCCGACAAACTACACTAACAGTGTCCGGGTTTCTATGAGACGGCCTAAAACGCGGTTTACATTTTGTAATCACCGGATTCCACGCGGATGACAAGTTGAATCCATCTTCACGATTGAAATTTTTGTGATTTTTTATTTCAATGGCTTCACGTACTAATCGGGTATGATAATGACGATCAGCTGAGAGGATTTTTGAGTCATGAAGTTCCATCCAGTGATTAACGTTGGAATTTAGTAGATGTTCGGCTATTGCGGATTTGCACGTCTGTCGATTCTTTACAGCTGCGATATGCTTTACAGATGCGTAAAACCCGTTGAAAACCAAGGTTTTAAAGTAGTTCTTTTGTTATTATTGTGGTACCTAAATGAGTTAAATATTCAGTGCTGTAAAGAAATGATTTGTAATCGTCAGGTGGACACGATAAACCAGCTGAAGACGAACCGCGAGTTCTTCCTGAGCTTCAGCAAGGACCCGCAGCAGTTTATCCAGAAGTGGCTCGTGAGCCAATCAAGAGATCTGAAGGTAAGCATTCTTATGTTTTGACGTGACGTCTTATAATTCGATGGAGCCGGCTGCACGCTCTGAGGCGTTCCATTCAAGGCTTGAAGTGCAACCGAGAGCGAGGAACGAGCGACAAAGAGGCAACGTGACAAAGACGTTGTCACTTTCAACTATCGTCAGTAAGCCGACTTTACAGACCATCGATTTTTTTATTATTTTAAAACTTGTGTACAGTGCCCAGCACGTCACGGTACATACTGCAATATCTTATGCGCTTGTGATACAGGCGAATTTGCAATATAAAATGAAATGAAAAATAAAAATGAAAAAATGTTTATTGGCATAAAAAAATATACAAAACAGTCATTACCGGTCCCACTAAGCAAGCCTGTCCTATGGGGAACAGTGTACGATTTACATACAAATTTTCACGGAGTTTTTCATCTATATAACACCCAGGTATCTTATGTTGTCACTACGTCTGATGTTATCGCACTTGCAAGTAGTATTATCGACTGGGACGCAGGTCTGTATTACCAATTTATCTAAGTTAGCGCTGGGAGCGGAAGCTGACGTCTTACTAAAGCAAATGAAAAAATTTGTTTTTTCAGCGTTTAAAGTAAGGAGATTTTTGTCTAACCATTTTGAGACAAGTCCCATACCGATCTCGGCACGGAGCTTGACAGATTCCCAGGAAGTGTCACTAAAAAGGAGAGATGTGTCGTCAGCGTAGCAGATTATTTCAGCGTTAGGAGCAGATATTGAGCATAAATCATTTAAATATATGATGAAGAGTGTAGGTACCAGGATGCTGCCTTGAGGTACACCGAATGAGATTGAATTCATGGTGCTATAATAGTCTCCAATCCTGACACATTGACTTCTGCCACTTAGGTAGCTGGCAAACCACTTCCATGCTATCCCTCTGATACCATAGCCTTCCAACTTCTTTAGCAGTATTGGCACGGAGACGGTGTCGAAGGCTTTTGCCAGATCCAGGAACACACCGACACAACTACGCCCATTATCCAAGTGTGTTGAGATGATATCAGTAGCTAGATTAATAGCGTCTTCCGTGGATTTGCCTCTTCGGAAACCGAATTGTCTATTTGACAGGAGTTTATTACTTTCCAAGTAGAATGAAAGTCTTTTGTTTACGATACGTTCCAACAATTTTGAGATAGAGCCAAGTAAGGAAATTGGGAAAGGTAGACAAGCGGTGCAGCTATAGAAGAACTTAGGGCCTTGAGCGTAGCATTAGTGATTCTGTCAACACCTGGTGAGCTTTTAGAGTCTAGCTTTTAAATACTGTCTGTGACTTCTTCAATGTCTGTGGGAAAAATGAAAAATGAGTTGGAGGGGGAAGGGATGTTACTGACGCAGGCGGCCAGTGATGCGGTGGTGTCATCATATGGCGTGCCGCAGGGTAGCGTATTGGGGCCAATATTATTTTTGATTTATATCAACGACCTGTGCTATATGAACATACCAAATGCTAAAGTCTTTGCTGGTGGATCTTGGGAATCCGTCAAGTCCAGTGCTGAAAGCGGTCTAGCTCAAGTCGCTATGTGGTTGCAACAAAATCTCCTCACCTTAAATACGGCTAAGACAAATTATGTTTGCTTCAGCATTACCAAAACCTTGCAGCCTCATACTTGACTTCTGCCTGAAAATACATGCGTGTAATAAGGATGCCTGCATTAAGCCTTGTAACTGTCCATCAATGGAAAAAGTCTCCCATACGAAATTCCTGGGCGACATCGTGGACCAAAGGTTATCTTGGTACCCGCACATAGAACATGTCATTAGTGTAGGATCAGAAAATTGTGCTGGATGTTCAAAACTCTAAGACATGTAATAGCCGATAGTACAGACAAATCCAACTCCATATCTTCTCAACCAAATATACATCTCTCTTGCACAGTCAATCATTACGTACTGCATTCCGATCTGGGGAGGCGCTGCAAAGACCGAGTTTCTAAACCTGGAAAAAGCTCAACGAACCCTCTTTAAAATAATGTTTTTTTTAAAGACGTTTTCCTACCGAAAATCTATATTTTATAAGTGGACTGTTTATTGTTAGGAAGTTATACATCATCATGACTACTCTTAAAGCTCACAAATTAATACCGTTTGACCCAAGCATCTCAAAAAGGCGGCGTAATGATGTTCTGGCATCAGAACAGTGTTTGCTGGTAGGCAACTACTTAGTTTTACATACACGCTCATTCACACACACACACACACACACACACACTCACTTAGAATTGTATTATGTAGATTTAAGCCTGATTTTGTTTTCTTAAAGTTCGGTTTATACATATAGTTGTTATGTGTATCTATAAGTAATAAGGAAGAGCGAGGTCTCCAAACACAGGCATATCTTGCTTAAATGGAGACCTTAATCAACTATGTAATTAGAATAAGTTGTAAACTAAAAAAAGATTTTATTATTATTATTATGGACTGCCACAGGCGGGACTCGAAGTCGTACCTCTCGCAGGCCGAGCGATTGCTCACCCCATTGAGCTGCCGTGACACTTACTCATCGGTCCGAATTCCTTAAGTGCTCTTTAGGCTGCTGCCAACCATGATTCATCAATGTTGCGGTTAGGTAGATACCTACAACATCCCATAGAAACATCTCTTCAGCCGTTTAAAATTCTGTTAAGATAAATCAGCTAATTTATTACGTTACTCGAATTTTACTTTACGTCCGAGAGTCCGATGTGAACTAGCCCATAGGCCTAGGGTAGAGAACCCGGCTACTGATTTGCAGATACCCAGATTGACACGTCCCATGCCACAACACCGGTGCGGGATAACAATAGATTTTCAATTGTGTCTGCGAATGGGTTAAACGGCCTAAATCCAGTAGTATGTAACCCTCGGGCGACTGTTCCAGACGATGAACGGGTCGGCGGGCAACCCGGAAGAGGAGCGCGTGCACTCGTTCTACTCGCAGCCGTGGGCCGGCGAGGGCGTCGCGCGCTACCTGCACGCGCGGGCGCACGCGCGCCGCCGCGACCTCGACGCGCAGCTCGCGCACGCGCACCACGCGCACGCGCACGCGCCGCACGCCCCGCACGCCCCGCCCCACGCGCCGCACCTGCAGCGCCTCTAGGGAGGCACACTCCCGTCGCCGCCGCACCGCACCCCTGGCGGCTGTAGCGGGTAAGATGGGAACCTACCTTCCATTGGGCTATCGAGTTGCGGGGGATGTTCCATTTGTCATGTTTGCTACGTGACTTCTTCTTTCGTGTCGGCAAGACGGACTAAATCTTACTTGCCCAGAAAGCGGCTACCGTGGTAGCCCTCTGGTTATTGACTATTAAGTTCTCACGCGAGCAGGTGGTCGGGCACGCGGGACAGTTCATGAGGTGGACCATGGTTTTTTTTCATGCTACGTGACGTGTGACAGACGTTCGAACTATGAAATATAGTACGAAAAACCGATATTTTGCAAACCCATCACCGCCACTGCAGCGGTCGTTTGCCGTGGAGAGAGACGCGTGGGGTGAATGTTCGTGTAAGCGATTGCTCTTATAAGTTCTGTGGAATAATGGAATTATGTTAGTTTGTTTCCTAACTGTCGCCCGCAACTGTGCCCTGTTTTGGTCTCCGTTTTATCAATTCTAAACAAATCTGTTCAGTAATTAACAAAACAAACTTTTACAACAACAACCTAAAATCACTAGAATTGCAGACGTTTACTATTAAGCGATTAAAATTCGCAATTGTGTGTTAACTTCGACAGAGGAATTAGAAGTAGCTGCTGCGGAGATGTTCTAAAAACTAGTTATGAGAAATGAGAAAAGATAAGTTAAATGGTATTAAGTATTGTACTTTAAAATTGATTTTAATTACCGAACTCTTAAAAGACGGTAATCCAATCGTTTTTTTAATCCACTAGAAATAATTATTATAATCGCTTTAAGAATAAAAACTGTACAACTGCCTTAAATATTGCTGTATCATGGCATCCACCCGAGCGCTGCGACGTCGTGTGTGTGTGTCGTAGGAATATTTGTGACAGTTTCAAATCGTAAGAATTATTATTATTATAATTTGTATTCTACATGGTATTTCTTGTTTTATTTATTAACGTTCGCAATCCCTTCGTTATGGATAAGAATTCTCAGAATCAATTCATATGCATAATATACTGACATTTTGGGCAACTGTAAGCCAGTATGTAAAATGTTTTAAATAAATAAAAAAAATCAATAAAAAATAATGGATCTAATAACGGATCACACATGGAAATACTAAATCAACTTGATAAGTATAAATACCTATATTAAATTCAAAGCAATGCCTATAATCCTTAAAAAAAAAACATAACGTAATGTGAAAATCTTATCTGAGAATCTGCCGGCGTTAAAAGGGATCGCCGAGCTATGATTACTACGTTTAATTTTATCTAACAACTATTTAGTGAGATGCAGATAACAAATATAATAAATCCTGTATATATCTAAAGCAGTGAATTTAAGGATTTAGTTGTGCTGGTAAAAAATGATTTTTTGTGATTACAAGTTATCAATCATTCCGGTATCTGAAGAGACAAATCCTTAAGACGCTAATTCGTGTGTTGAACTCGAGGAGATTAAAAGGATCTGCTACAGAAAAGATAAATAAAGGCTATTGTCAAATGATTTTCCTTTTGTTTTTTTTTCATCATTCGTGAATCACAACTCGGTGATATTGACAATTTACGGCGTCATAGACCTCGCAGAGCAAGAATGCTAAATTTATTGTCTTATCTATCTGCAATACACCCAGCCGTGTTTGCATTGATGACTGTTCCAGAGACAACATCATAATAGATGATATCATACTCTTTGACACTATCCACATCGGGAAATGTGTGAAAATTAGAACTAATGCTCGAGCAAGCGATCAATGTATTGAAGCGCAAGATAATGGCATCGTTTATTACTAAGTCGCAGGCCGAGCAAATAGCTGTGAGATAGCCGGCCTCGTGGTGGAGTTGCGCCTGCGACGCGCGACGCAAACATCATATAGCACGATAAACCAGCCTTCCTTATAAATATACGCAATCGGCGCCCGCGCACACACGACCTGGCTCCATTGTATGCTGAAGTTGCACTTATTTGTCAGCTGTGATTTATTGATTAGCTTATCATTCGTAGATATGAGAGGACGACGTTGCAAGTGATTTAAATGTTCAGTGAAAGGACACAAACATGTTTGGCAGTGATAGAAATGTGTCTCCGGCGGAGGATAGAAGCTCATTAAGCAGTAAGTAAAATTTTTTCTTGTATTACTATACAAAAACTATCGGGTATTATACTTCGTGTTTCGGCACCTGTTTGCGCACAAAGAAGTAATTAAAGACAGCGTGTGAAACTATCGACTTTTGACAGTAACTGCTGCTACGAAAGAATGCTACGCGACGACTTCCAACTTGCGGTTACTTCACACCGTCTTTAAACATATTTTACTTTTTCTCAACTTTCTTTCTTCTTTAGTTTTGCTCAAAATAGGTTCATAGAAATGGTAATCAATTATTTAAAATCATGGTTGTACCTATCACGGTAAAGTAAGGAAACTCGCCAGAGACACGACGCTAGCTTTGTGAGTCGATATTTAAAAAGTACCTACTTAACTTGATATGACTTCACTTGAAATGTACTTTTATGATTTTTTTTAATGTTATCAACAATACCTCGCCTACCTAGGTTTGCTCATGACCCAGTACTTAACCCGATGAGGTAAAGTCTGAGAGGGTGGAGGAGGATAGTAAAAAAAGGCCTAATCTAAAATATAAAACTCAAAGGTGACTTACTGACTGACTGACATAGTGATCTATCAATGCACAGCCCTAACCACTGGACGGTGTGGCCTGAAATTTGGCATTCAGGTATGTGTTATGACGTAGACATTAGCTAAGAAAGGCTTTTGATGCGTTCTAGCCCCAACGGGATAAAATAGGGTTTGAAAGTTTGTATGAAACTCTTAAAATCCACGCGGACGAATTTGGGCGGTATTCGATAAACACACTCGATTACAGTAGCTCTGGCTGCTGGAAACACAAATGGCGCTACACCGTACTGGTCCATATAAAATTTCTCAAACCATTTTTATTGAATTTCCTCTTTACAGATTAAATAACAGAAATTAGTAATTTCTATAATATATAATTACCTCATAGTTACATACCTGTGACCACGGACGCTGAAAAGGGTCCGAAACGTCAGGTTAATTTAAGTTTTAGGTTAATTTAAATTAAAAAAGGTTAAACAAAATGTAAATAAATCGTAAAAAGTGTACCATTTCAATACCTCATAGTTGATGTGAGGCCTGTGCCCAGCAGTGGGACGTATATAGGCTGATAATGGTGATGATGATAATATATAAATGATATTGTTATCTGAAATTACGAATTAGGCCTGTTCACGGGTACTTCTAGCTATCTAAGTATATGCGATAACATCAGAAGCAAAATTAGAAATCAGTGCCATCAGAGTAGCAAGATAAACAGATATTATCTTCTGCGGCACGAGTGTTAATTATACTCATTAAAGTTAATATCTTTACCTGTATAATTTTAAGAAGTATTTATAATCCTGCAATCTTCGCCTTGGTCGTGTCGTATTATATTTATATGGCGAAAAAAATTGTAAGCTAACGGGGTTATTGGTGTATAAATGGGAAGAGACGGCTACACTTGACTAATCTGTGAATTCTGTCACCAATGTGTGTAGATCCAACCAACGTTACTTTCTGAGGCACGCATTGTTATGATAATGCCTTTATCCCCGATTCATCACAAATTTCAAGGGATATTCTACTCTAATCTACCTGCTAAGCCTTCGGTTTTTTTGCCTGCCATTCAGTGAACGTCATTGCCATTACGATTACGTTTATGCTTTGGCTGTAATTATGTTGTACCTTATATCAATAAACAAATATAGCTTTGCAAATTACTGAGGATGTTTCGCGTATTAGGACTGTCGTGCGGCTGCGGCGCATGTCCGGTCGAGCAGAACACCGAGGTCCCGGCGGACGGGAACTTGGTGTGGCGCGTGGCGTCTGCAGAGGCGGCGGGCACGGCGCTGCTGGTGCTGCTGAGCTGCCTGGGCGCGTGCCAGGCGCCCACCGCGTCGCCGCTGCACCGCGCGCTCGCCGCCGGCCTCGTCGTCACGCTCATAGTGCAGGTGAGGCCATGCTGGCTTGCAAGCCGACGGGAGCACGGCGCTGCTGGTGCTGCTGAGCTGCCTGGGCGCGTGCCAGGCGCCCACCGCGTCGCCGCTGCACCGCGCGCTCGCCGCCGGCCTCGTCGTCACGCTCATAGTGCAGGTGAGGCCATGCTGGCTTGCAAGCCGACGGGAGCACGGCGCTGCTGGTGCTGCTGAGCTGCCTGGGCGCGTGCCAGGCGCCCACCGCGTCGCCGCTGCACCGCGCGCTCGCCGCCGGCCTCGTCGTCACGCTCATAGTGCAGGTGAGGCCATGCTGGCTTGCAAGCCGACGGGAGCACGGCGCTGCTGGTGCTGCTGAGCTGCCTGGGCGCGTGCCAGGCGCCCACCGCGTCGCCGCTGCACCGCGCGCTCGCCGCCGGCCTCGTCGTCACGCTCATAGTGCAGGTGAGGCCATGCTGGCTTGCAAGCCGACGGGAGCACGGCGCTGCTGGTGCTGCTGAGCTGCCTGGGCGCGTGCCAGGCGCCCACCGCGTCGCCGCTGCACCGCGCGCTCGCCGCCGGCCTCGTCGTCACGCTCATAGTGCAGGTGAGGCCATGCTGGCTTGCAAGCCGACGGGAGCACGGCGCTGCTGGTGCTGCTGAGCTGCCTGGGCGCGTGCCAGGCGCCCACCGCGTCGCCGCTGCACCGCGCGCTCGCCGCCGGCCTCGTCGTCACGCTCATAGTGCAGGTGAGGCCATGCTGGCTTGCAAGCCGACGGGAGCACGGCGCTGCTGGTGCTGCTGAGCTGCCTGGGCGCGTGCCAGGCGCCCACCGCGTCGCCGCTGCACCACGCGCTCGCCGCCGGCCTCGTCGTCACGCTCATAGTGCAGTAGTAAATGATTTTACCTGAAGACTATCGCTTCAATCGTTTGAAAAAGCTATGTGTTTCATATCTAATTTAATACAAAAAAAATATTTTGAACAAATATTAATATATTATAACCAACTTCAAAAATGACTCAAGTAGTCTAATAGGTTTAGCAGAAGTTATCTCCTTCGTTACCTACTATAAGTACTACACCCAAAACGTTTTTTAATGAGGGGCTTATATCACAGATTACGAGATTTACTGACACTAATCCTGTACTAAGCTAGTATCAATGAAAACGCAAAGTAAATATTAGTGTAGCCGTAAAAGTTTTACGTCTGCGAAAACGTAACGTTCCAAAATAAACAAAGGAATGTAAATCATGTCAGTAATAGCACTTGATATTTTTTTGTAGATTTACCTAAGCTACTATGTCCTTGTGTCAAATTGATTGATTTTGTATTATCGTACTGATTTTGTATTTTTGTACTTGACTTCTATCAACCCCTGTGGCAAGCTGGTTTCCGGTCCGGATTCAGCACTAACGACCACCTCCAGACACTGAAAACCGTCATAGAAAAGTGCCACGAATATAGAAAGCCGATTATATTGGCATTTATTGACTATGAAAAGGCCTTCGACTCAATTGAATGGTGGGCAATGGAACAGGCGCTGGTAGACTGTCGGGTTGATGAGAGATATATCCAGTTGCTGAACCACCTCCATGAACAGGCAACAGCATGCGTTAACCTCCACAAGAAAACCGAAAAGTTTAGACTTCAACGGGGAGTGCGACAAGGAGACACAATATCTCCAAAGCTGTTCACATTGGCAAAGGAAAATGTCTTTCACAAACTGGAATGGGATGACAAGGGATTGCTGATAGACGGGAAGAAACTCCAATTTAAGGTTTGCTGACGACATCGTCCTCATATCTGAAAACATTGACGAAATGATCACAATGATCGAGAGCCTAAAAGAGCAGTCAGCAAAAGTAGGCCTGAGGATGAATGTCTCAAAAACCAAAATGATGACAATCCTGCCAGATGTCACAAACTACCACCTACCTGTTGACTTAGTCCAGAAATACATCTACCTTGGTCACAAGATAACCCTGGGGAGTGAAAACCAAACAATAGAGATCGATCGCAGAATCGCGCAGGCGGTCAGCCTTCGGAGCCAACAAAAGGGTCTTTAAGAGCAAGCTGCCACTTCAGCTCAAGTCGGAAGTATTCGAGCAGTGCATATCACCAGTCTTCACTTACGGCACTGAAACTATGTCTCTTACCAAAAAGTCCGCGGAAAAGTTTCGAGTTGCGCAAAGAGGAATAGAGAGGGTAATGCTCGGAATCAGTCTCCGAGACCGGAAGCGCAATGAGTGGATACGCCAGAAAACTAAGTTAAGATATATATAGTTGCAACAATAGCGAAGAAGAAATGGGCTTGGGCTGGACATATAGCCCGAATGGCAAACGACCGTTGGCCAAAAAGAGTCCTGGAATGGAGACCTCGTAACAACACGAGAGGAAAAGGACGACCGCCCCAGACATGGTCTGATGATATCCGACGACACGCAGGACATGGCTGGATGACACGGGCACAAGACCGCCAGTCATAGCAGAAAATGGAGGAGGCCTACGTCCAAGACTGGACAAAATTGGGCTGATGATGATGATGTATTTTCGTAGTGTGCGTGCACGTGCACCTCACCTACATATATCGATGGCTATAATGTCAAAGAGCTTCAAGGACATTTTGGCAAAAATGACATTTAGTTACACTTGTATTGAGTTTTTTGAGCTCTTCCTAATGGTATATGAAAGAATCTTATATCCCTTATAGTAAGCGAGATAATCAAGGTTGAAAAGTGGCAACTTTTGTATTTTTGGTATTATAAGCTGGGTTTAGACGGTTAAAGAGCTTAAAGGATATGGTCTATAGTGCTTATCTGCTTATAAATCACTTCAGAATGTATACGGTACTAAAAACCTATACTTGCATATTTTTGGTCCGCCTTTTTGAGTTTAAAGGACACTGTGGTTGTCAGTATGTCACATAAGCCTAATACCTATTATATCTTTGCAACCATTTGATCACAAAGATATAATAGTTTCAAACTAACCAAATGTGCTTTAAGACCTGCTTTAATGAAACAGTTAAAACTCTCTTGATAAATTGATGACTGAATCTTTGGGTTTTTACTATTCATATTGAATAGATGATTGAATTGAAAAAATAGATGAATACGATAATGTCCAGTTGCTGCCTCTTTATACGAAAAAAATTGAATTATCAGAAGCAAAATACAACGATTTACGTAAACTATGCAACAATAGAACAATTCCAAAACGATACCATAGACAGTACCTATCTGAGTTTACCAACTTCAACCAACCAACTCCAAAAATACACGAGACAATCTACCTAAAACTGATGAAGAGGAGGAAAACTAAAACATGGATAGCAACAATATTGATTAAATAAATGCTAGGGACACAAGTGGTACACTGATGATATTTCTCAAGGTAGTTCAATTCATCATTGCTTGTTTTTGTTTTCTGTTTGAGAATATTCTTCAGCCATGATCCTTCGTTCTTGTTCCTAAAATAAATCATGATAATAGGTTCTTACTTATGAAACTGCCGTTTTTACTTTGCACTTGAATATCTTTGGACTGGGTGGGATATTAAAATTCAACTTAGTCTTAAATTAAAGCTTGGAATAAATTGTTTAAAAATATACATTTTAATTGTTTTATATGTATAACTTGGCTTAGCCAGGTTTGGTCTGCGACCACAAGCATGGAAAACTTTAAAAGAAAGTGTTCCATCGTGTAGTAGTGTCAGTAGTTCTACAGAAACGGTAGAAAGTGTTTGAGACTTTGTAAGTAAGGCAAAGCTATCAATTGCATGAGGTTATTGCACTAGTTTTAGATTTTTTTGTATGCAGAAATTCGTAACTTTGATTGCTTATAAAGATGAGGTTTTTTCAAAACATGGTATCCATTGATATACTTAGAATTAGAACTTGATAGAATTTCTTTTGTGTTAAATAACCTATTTTGTTATACCGAATGTGTGATGTTTCCCGTTTTTCTGTTTTTTTTTTATATGTAAATCAAAAAAAAATCGAAGATACGAATAAGGATAAGAAAAAGCGATAGTGAAGCCTAGTTTAGAAATGTCCAGGATAGATTGAACCGTTCCTTTACAACTATCTACGGAGAGGAACAAATTTGCGAAAAAAACATTTTTTTATTTCGTTTTTATGCTCATGGATTTAGCTTATTTTCTAGCTAACTAAAAATTATTCCAAAAGGAATAACAAGAATATTTTTAAACACTTTTCTCCTAGCTTTCATTTAAGACTAAGTTGAATTTTCAGCTCGCACCAAGTCCGAAGATATTAGGTCCTTACCTATGAAATTGGCGTTTTGTATGGGAGGAACAAAAAGTCGAAATTTTTTTATATAGCATATTTATTTAATCAAAGTATGAGCCATTGTAATCTATGCACTTTTGCCATCTCATAGGTAGTTCATTGATCCCTTTACTAAAAAAACCATTCGAACGGGAATCAATAAAATCTTTGAAGGCGACTTGGACTGCCCCATCTGAGTTGAACTTTTTCCCTTGCAAGAAGTTATCCAAATTTCGAAAAAAATGGTAATCTGTTGGAGCAAGGTCCGGGGAGTACGGTGGATGCCTTAGAGATTCCAATTGAAGTTCTTCTAATTTGCTAGCCGTCTGTTGTGCAGCGTGTGGTCTAGCGTTGTCGTGAAGCAGCAGTGGCGTAGAGCGATTGACCAGCCTTGGTTGTTTAGCAACTAGCTTTTCCATCATGGTTTGCAATTGCTGACAATAGATATCTGCCGTAATCGTCTGGCCAGATTTGAGAAAACTGTAATGAACGACACCGGCGCTAGTCCACCAAACGCTTACAAGTAACTTTTTATTGGTCAATTTTCGCTTGGAGCAGGCTTTGGCTGGCTTGCCAGGGTCCAGCCATTGCGATGAGCGCTTCCGATTATCGTAGAGAATCCACTTTTCATCACAGGTAATGATTCGATTTAAAATCCCTTCGTTATTGTGCCGGTCAAGTAATGTAACGGAGCAGTTGACGCGCGTTTGCCGGTTTGCTTCACTCAATTCGTGAGGAACCCACCTTTCAAGTTTTTTAATCTTCCCAATTTGCTTCAAGTGGATTAAAACAGTTTTATCACTAACGCCAAAGCCTGCAGCTAACTCGGACGTGGTTTGCGATGGATCCGCTTCCACAATAGCCTTCAATTCTTCATTATCAACTTGGGTCTCCGGCCGTCCACGGGGCTTGTTTTGCAGGTCGAAATTTCCAGAACGAAAACGTTGGAACCAAAAACGCACTGTGTTTTCTTTTGCGACACAACCGCCATACACATCATTAACCCTTCGAGCCGTTTCCGCAGCACTGGTGCCACGGTGGAACTCGTACTCGTAAATAACGCGATATTTCAAATTTTTTAAATTTTGTAAATTGAGCGATGCAAACAGAAAAAAGATAAGTAAAAAAACAAATGAATGACGGTTTACGAAACACAACTACATGTGGAAATAGCTGTATAAATTTGAATTTCGAATTCCTAACCAAATAGGAAAAATTTGTGATCAAAGTGGCCAGTACGACAAAATGCCAATTTCATATGTAAGGACCTAATATTAAAGTACAAAGTTACAAAAAAGTTAAAACGGCAATTTCATAGGTAAAGACCTAATATTTAAAATTTATATTAGCTTTCCGACTTGTATATCTTTTTAAAAAAGCAGTTGATAGAAATTTGTGTTTTCTCATTGATATTATTACAGTTAAAGTTAACTGTAAAAGTTAGAGTAAGTTTTTGTATAGAGGATTAAAAATATGATTATATTTTAATTGAGTTGATTGTTGCCTGTCCAAAGATTAATAAAAGAAAAACAAAACATAATAAATAACATGCTTTTGTTTTATATAATAAGTTAACCTGCATTCATACAGCGGCACAATATAGCTTGAAGTTTAATTTATGCTCGGTAGGTTGTTTTTATCGAACATGTATTATAGGACAACATTTTATTCAAAATGTATATAAATGTTTTTGAATAAAATTTTAGCTTAAGGAAAATACTTCCGTCTGTCATTAATATTTTAACTTAACACCAACTCCTGTATACTCCTGTATACTTTGACTTAAAGGACATGTTTACTATGTCCTTTAAGCCAAAGTTTATAATTATCTCAAAATAAACCTTTTGCTTATCGAACAAAATTATCAAACAACGATTCTTAAAGGACACCTATCTCCAAAACTATTCTACCTGGAATAAATTAAATAGTCGCATACGGTTCAGCTTGAAAAAAGAAAGAAATTGGTTGTAAAACCAAAGCGATTACTTTAAAAACAAAAAAGTTATGTCTTATTTTTTTCATTTTTAGTTTTTCTGCTCTCCTGAAAAGTAACTTATTGTCCTTTAAGCCCTTTGACATTATAGGCATCGATATGCAATAGTACTTAATCTCATGTCTTTAGTTATTTGACACATTAAATTCGCATCAGTTACATAAAAGTGTTTCCTTCAGATTTGCAAAATGGGTTCAACAAAGATTTTTTGTTATACGAGCTACTTACATTTTTCATAAATCGCAGCGCAGCGCATCGGCGCGCCATTTATCAGGTTTTTTAGGTCTTTCATAAAATTTTCCATTCAAATAGTTTCAACATTTCACCAGTACTCGACGATCTTCCAAACCTTTTGCGCGTGCTCATTCATACCATTTACCATACAGATAGATACCATAATAGAACAATATACAGGGTGTAAAAAAAACCTTAACGAAGCCGTCAACCACGCGTTCAGTACATCAAACCAAATCGTATAAAAAATAAATTTTGGCTGGGAAACAACTTTTATTTTTTGACATCAAAAAAAATAATTTAATTCTAACCCGCAATGTACAGCGCGCACGCGGAAAAGTTACTGCGGGGCGTGTTGCTTTACGCCGCTGCGACGCGGTTCGGTTCGAGTGTGCGCTGTTCATTGCGGAGTGTGCCATTTAGAGGCTTTTTATGAAAGAACTAATGAAAATTTGTATCATGTTTCTTATGAAAAAAGTTCAGTTATAACGGACAGAAGTCATTTCTGTAAAAATCATAAAATTTTTTTTCTAACTTTGACCATCAATATCTCAGTAACCGTTAACTTCCCAGGTATGGTGTAAAGGAAAAAAATG
Source organism: Pyrausta despicata (assembly GCA_963921415.1). Classification (NCBI taxonomy): domain Eukaryota; kingdom Metazoa; phylum Arthropoda; class Insecta; order Lepidoptera; family Crambidae; genus Pyrausta; species Pyrausta despicata. Next base: position 140,459 of record OY992850.1, on the reverse strand, counting down.
ATCGTAACAATTGGTAGAATATGTGGTATTCGGCTTCGTTAAGGTTTTTTTTACACCCTGTATTATCTACCAGTGACTTACATTCAGCTACCAAACTTTCTTTCAATGTACCCCGTACAGTAGTGTTTCTATTGAATCCACAGATAATAATAATAATAATAAATCTTTATTTGCATTAAAACGATATACGATAAAATTGAATCCAATAGCCATGCATTGTAAGTAAACATGTAAATTCTAATTTAATTGTACAAAATTAAACTATAGTCCGAATACGTCTTTTGTGATAAGATTTTTTTTTGTTAGCCTACATCATCCCACTGCTGGGCAAAGGCCTCCCCCAAACCTCTCCACCGATCCCTGTCTAGGGCCAGATTTTGCCAAATCGTCGCACCATCTCTTTCGAGGCCTTCCCCTTCGGCGAAAGCTGTCCGAAGGCACCCACTGTGTAACGATTCGGGCCCATTTGTCGGGATGCATCCTACACACGTGGCCGGCCCACTACCACTTCAACTTGGCAGTCTTCTCGCCTACATCCGATACGTTGGTTTGTGAGCGGATGGCAGTATTTCTGACTCTGTCAGTCCTTTTGATGCCCAGGATGCTCCGCTCCATTGCTCTTTGGCATATACATGTTATAAGAATAGCTTGATTTATTTATCCTATTTTTACTATGCGCAGTGCTTCGACCACATCTCGGGCGCCATGGTGAACCCGACGGTGGCGCTGGCGGCGGCGCTGCGCGGGAAGCTGCCGGGCGGCGTCGCGGCCGTCGCGGGCGTCGCGCAGCTCGCGGGCGCGGTCGCCGGCGCCGGCCTGCTGCGGCTGCTCGCGCCGACCTGCAAAGATGACTTGTGTCTCACGCTGCCCGCGGGACATGTGTCTCTATACAAGGTAATAGTCCTCCTGGCCGATTTCGACCACGGCGGCCAATCTCAACAGAGATCAGCCAACTACGCAGGAGATATTATAGTGCACAAGTGTGAGCGCAATACACAGGTGTGTGGCGAGATGCCACATATTATATTACATACATACATAATAATACATAAATATATACATACTTACATACTAATATTTACTTAAATAGCATACCTATATGTTTATTATTATAGCATACAAAAACATCTAAATCATTGCATAATATAAATACACATTATAAATAACATACTAAATGTAAATAATAAAATATATAAAATACACAAATAAATCCTAACTAACATAGCCGACCGTCGCCATCGCAACGTATCGCGCAGCTCGCGTTCAACTGTACGCGTGACCCAACGCCCGCCGGCCGACGTCATCACAACGAACTTCGCGCGGCTCCCGCCGAGTATCGCCGAGCGCGGCCGAGCGAGCCCGAGCGCCGAGCAGTGCCTCGCGTCAGAGAGGAACCGGTCACGGCCACTGCTACGTGTTTTATTCCGCGAGAATAAAACACGTAGCAGTGGCCGTGACCGCTGCGTTATCTCCCAAATAATGCGGAATAACGTGCTATAGTTGTATTTGTGTGCTGTTAGTGTAACAATATTTATCGATATTTGTCTAAAAAGGATCTGCAAATTAAGCTGCGTTTCATTTGGAAATCCGAGGAGTAGGACCTGTAGGTACACTACGGACATACAACACTTCAGGTGCACTTACTGTTCCATCAGTCTCAAAGTTCGGTGAGACGGCAATCCGACATGACCGAGGAGAGATCAGGCGCAGGACCAACGGCATAACCTGCTTTCCGAGGCACGGGGGTGTAACACCACCAACTTCCCGACTTCGAGCTGTTTTTGAGAAATTCACGACGGAAAATCTCAGAAATAATTTCGGCTTGACCTAGGATTCGAATCTCGGATGTAAGGCACAAACTTTGCCACTACACCAACGAGGCAGTTAACAACTATACAAGGTACGTATGTACTCGTAAGTATATAAGTCGCTCGTTGTCTGTCAGAGCGACAACATCTTCTGCGGATGCCACGTGTAGTGGCGAACGAAACGCGTCGAGTGTTTGTTGGTGTCAGTGTTGTGATTCCGGGTGCGTCTTCTGTGTCTCGTTGTGAGTTGTAGGTATTGTAAGTCCTGCGACTTCCAGCTCTAGCTTTTTCAGGTGATTACAGTTGGATGTATTTTGGTTCCTGCGCTGGCGTCGTTTAGTGGAAATTTAAAGCAAAATAATCCTCTTTTTCAGCTTTAGTCATGGATTTCCTCAAAGTAACGCCTGATTCCATCAACTATACGTATGTGTGTTGTTTGGCGATGTTGAACCGACTGTGGCGATCTCTACTGTTCGCCATTACAAGCGCATGCCTGACGGTGGCAAGCACGACAGTGAGCGCTGATACGGCTCCATAGGTTAGATGGCGCTGTTAGCCTAGTTCTGGCCAAGTACCGCACATTACCCGCGCGATAAGATTTCGATTCTGAATAATATAAGACAAATCAAGATGATGTTATTGGACCTTGGTTCCCGACCATAACACCAGGTCGGTAGAAAGCGCTTCCCTTTAACTTCCTAACTCTAAATCTGGTGTGCAAAACGACAATGGCACCCACCGCGCGGCTTCGTGGCCGCCGTCTTGCTGAGGCAGATCACCACCTAGTTATCAAGATTATTTAAGGCTAACTTCAGAAGATTCAGCAGAGTTGACCGCTTGTTTAAATATAAGACGACCAAATTAATGACAGTAGAAATGACATTACCTAAAGCAGACAAACATTTCAAATTCAGTTTTTGTTTGTCAACCTGAGTCATCCGACCGCTAAGCAAACGGCTTCCCCAAAAGCTCTCACAGGTCACTGTTCTTAGTCAGCGACTCCCAGCTAATGAACAAAATAGGGGACGTGTCCATTATTTTGCCCGTATGTAATCGTAACTTAGATGTCGTGCGTTGACCATGTTCAAATAAATTACTAACGATACACTTTGCATATTGACATTATATTTTAATTCTATTGTTTTAATTGCATTTTGTAGTTACGACATTTATAACTATGAATGTAAAAAATTGCAATAAAAAAACCAGGCAAAACGACACAGATTTTATTTAAATAAGGTTATAATCAACTATCAAAATACAAATTGGCAGAGTTTCGGCCTATTCAGTGGCTAAGAGGGCAAAAGTGGCTAGACTGAGCTGTCTGGCCGTTATTAGGGCTTGCTCCCACCCAAGGGCGCAGGGCTGGCGGAAGTTGTAGTGGGGAGCGTCAACTGGCATGGCGGTGGCTTCCTATTGGTTGGCTTGGCTAGGATTGGCTATGATTAGCTATGGTAGCTGAGGCTTGGCGTTATGCACACCATGTTATTGATAGAATGCACCGGATTTTTATGAATGTAACACTTGTAAGGAAACTGTATTTTTGCAAATAATCTATTTATTTATTTAAGTTTGGTACACAAACACATATGCAATACACATAAACCAACAAATTTACAAACAGTCCAGTAATCCAGGATCAGTGTACACAACATGTTTACAATATAATTGACATAAAATAAATGCTACATTATATATAATATACTCTACTATTTAATTTACTATTTCAAATATCTTCGTAAATGTGTGTGAGCAGGGTCGATTATTACTTACTTACTTACTTACTTTGTAGGTACAATCCGTAAGACGTACCTAGGTTCTTGATTAACGGTTTGGTGCAACAGATTTAGAGTTAGGAAGCTAAAGGGAAGCGCTTCCTACCGACCGGGTGTTATTGTCGGGGTCCAAGGGCCAATAGACATCATCTTGATTCGTCTATCTATATTAATCTGGATCGAAATCTTATATACCGCGGTTCATGTGCGGTACTAGGCCGGTACTAGGCTAACAGCGCCATCTAGCCTTATGGAGCCGTATCAGCTCTCGCTGTAGTGCTTGCCGTTAGGCATGCACTTGTGATGGCGAATGGCAGAGGTCGCTACACCAGTATTAATTGCCCTCAACTAACTATTATTATGTGTGATTCCAGGCCGTGGTGATCGAAGCGATCCTGGGCGGGTGCCTGGCGCTGGCCAACTGCGCGTCGTGGGACGTGCGCACGCGCCGGCACAAGGACTCGTGGCCGGCGCGCATCGGCCTCATCGTCGCCGGCCTCACGCTCGCTGCCGTATGTATATTTATTTATTTTATTTTAGGAATTCAGACAACGCAGGTCCTCTATGATAGTATATGGTCAGGACGTCACGGTTACCACTGCGGTATCTTAAGTAGGCACAGTGGGCAGCACATCCGGCTACCCATTTTTCATCACAAGCGCATAAGATAAGTACTGCAATTATAACGACCTTACCGCAGTGTTTACCATAAGCACGTCACGGTAATCAGTGCCGTACGGTCATCCACACGTAGGAACGGTCGCCACCGCACATTCGTGTGGCGACCTCTACCGTTCGCCATCACAATCACATGCGTAACAGTGACATGCGCGACAGCGAGCACTGATACAGCTCGCTGACACAGGCGAGATGGTGATGTTAGCCTAACTTCCGCACATGCACCACGGTAGACAAATCATGATGATGTTTATCTGATCTTGGTCCCTGATCAGAAAACCCGGTCGACTGGAAACGCTTCCCTTAAGTTTCCTAACTCTAAACCTGTTGCGCTTATTACGCGTATTTATTTTCTGTGGCTATACTACTGGTTAACTTGGTCATGAGATGTAACGTTCCGCCTAGTTTTCTACGTAGCTTTATTGGCATTCGCATTACATGTCAGTATCGAATAGATGCAAACGAAACTTGCGTCGTTACTTCGTACTGAGACCTGTGGTTCATATTTAGTTCGATTACCTCTAGACGAGGCAAACTATCGCAGCTCAGCCTTTGGCTTCTCAAATGTACCGTGTACATGTCGCAGCCAACTCGTTAAATAGCCATTTAATCAAACAGCCCTAGCCCTATGACAAAATTGCCGAAAGCGACTGTAAAATCACCAAACAGACTGTAGTCCTCCAGGTCAATTTCGACCACGGCGGCCAATCTTAACAGAGATCAGCCAACTGCACAGGAGATATTATAGTGCACAAGAGTGGACGCAAAACACAGGTGCACTCACTGTTCCATCACTCTCAAAGTTCGGTAAGACGGCAATCCGACATGGCCGGAGAGAGATCAGGCGCAGGACCAACGGCTTAACGTGCGCACCGAGGCACAGGGGTGTAACGCCGCCAACTTCCCGACTCCGAGCAATTTTTTTTGAGAAATATATGACAGAAAATATCAGAAACAATTTTGCCTCGACCTTGGATTCGAACCCAGGACCTCTCGGATGTAAGGAAGAACATTGCCACTACAACAACAAGGCAGTCAAACCAAAGAATGTACATATGTAGCGAGGGCTTTACGTCGCAGCTATATTCTGTAGGTGTGTTTTCTGTTCTTTTAATAACTGGCGCTAATACATTTGTGCGCATAATTTGGACAAAACGTACACAACTGGAGTTGTGCCAAACTCGCGACGACTCTCCGACAATTACATCTGCAGTGCATTCCTGTTCTCAATGCAGCTTGCTATTTTTCGTCTACGAGTATATCCACAAGCCACAAATATACGAGGGTGAATCAAAAAATTCTTGGAATCAATATTAAAAAATGCAAAGATTTAAATAATAATATTTTATTTTTCTACATAATCTCCCTCCAATGCAATGCATTTAGAATAACGCGTTTCTAACTTCCTTATTCCTTGTGAAAAAAAATTTTTTTCTTGACTCTCGAAAAAGTCCTCTACGGCAGCTATAACCGCGTCATTATCGTGAAATTTTGTTCCACGAATTTCCTCTTTTAATTTTGGAAATAAGTGAAAATCACTTGGGGCTAAGTCCGGAGAATATGGTGGGTGGTCAAGGAGATTGAAGCCAGCACAGCGGATTGCGTTGAGCGCAACTTCCGATCGATGAGCAGGAGCGTTATCTTGAAGGAACAACACGCCCAACGACAGTTTTCCACGACGTTTTTCTTTAATCGCTTCACGCACTTTCGGGATTAAATTTGCATAATAGGGTCCAGTAATCGTCTGGCCTTTTGGCATGTAATCAATAAAAAGGATTCCTTCACTATCCCAGAACACAGAGGCCATAACTTTGCCAGCGGTAGGAGCAACTCGAAATTTCTTAATGGATGGAGAGGATGGTCGTTTCCAAGACATGCTTTGTCTTTTAGTTTCAGGATCAAAATGGTGGTCCCACGTTTCATCCATGGTGACAAGACGACGGCAAAAATTATCCGAATCACGCTGGAACATTTCGAGATTACGCTTGGAAATTTCCAAACGTCGCTTTTTGTTTTCGTCGGTTAACATTCGTGGCACCCATCTTGCAGACACTTTTTTGAACCCCAGTGAATCAATTAAAATGGATTGAACGCTACCAAAAGATATCTTTAGGATCTCAGCTATATGTTTTATAGTCATTCTTCTGTCTTTCAAAACCAGATTCTCAACCTTTTTGACATTTTCTTCTGTAACGGAGGTTGAAGGCCGCCCAGAACGCGGGTCATCTTTACAGCTTGATCTACCTCTTTTAAATTCAGCCACCCAGTACGCAACCGTAGAATAGGGTACAACAGCATCACCCCCTAATGTCTGCTGAATGTCCAAAAAAATTTCCTTCGTAGACATTTTTTTCAAACTGAGTATTTTATTCGTCCACGTGGAATCCCTTTGTTTTCGAAATGGGATAAAAAGTAGCCTATGTCCACTTCCTGGTTCTAAGCTACCTCTCCACCAATTTTCAGCCAAATCGTTTCATCCGTTCTTGAGTTATAAATAGTGTAACTAACACCACTTTCTTTTATATATATAGATTTTGACTTTTTAGCAACTCGTTGCACAAAAAAAATTATTACATGCGAACGAACTGACAAAAACAAGTGACAGTCTGCATAAATATAGTGTGATAGACACTCTTTAATATGAATATCGTACTTGATCCAAAAAGGTTTCATATATATGCACTTCTAAGAACTTTTTGATTCACCCTCGTATATCTACGGCTCTTCACTGTGCATTGGCATCTTATATCTTCTTATTCAATATAAAAATGAATTGCTGTTCGTTAGTCTTGATAAAACTTGAGAACGGCTGAACCGAAATAATTTTAGTCTCGAAATATTTGTGGAAGCCCATAGGGATGGTACGAACGATGAAAAACAAAGGGGAGGACAACGTCTGCCGGGGCCAATAGTTTATAATAATACTTAATTATATGTGGGATGTGAATTCGTCGACAATTGTCCCGATAGTCGTGTCTGTGAACGGTTTAATAGCGAAGAGCCTCGATCAACACTTAAAAGGCTCTAATCTGGATGGTTGAGTCAAGGGCTAGATGCAGAAGGCAGTTCTTCTGGACACAGCGCGCATCGTCCGGAGGTCTCTCTCTCTCTGTGGCCTTAACTGCCGGTAGATTGAGCCCTGAACAGGCTGATCATATCAGCCTGTTGCAGTCCACTGCTGGACATAGGCCTCCCCCAAGGAGCGCCACAGCGCACGATCTCCCGCCCTTTGCATCCAGTCACTACCAGCTGCCTTCTTCAGGTCGTCTGTCCATCTAGCCGGGGGGCGTTCCACTCTACGTTTACCTAAGCGTGGTCTCCATCGAGAACCTTCCTACTCTACCTCTCGTCGGTTCTGCGACAGACATAGCCAGCCCACTGCCACTTTAGCTTGCTACATTTTTGGCTTTTTTATACTACACTAGCCAGATAGGACACTCAAATTCACCACCCTACGGGACTCAACAGGTATAAATGACGTAATTTATGTTAGTTGTATGTATTGCAGGGCAAGCTCACCGGTGCCAGTATGAATCCGGCGCGCAGCTTCGGGCCCGCGCTGTGGGCCACCAACTTCGACAGGCATTGGGTACGCTTTATCTTAAAACTTTTATTTGTTCATAAGACTATTCCATGCGAAGTGTTCAACAAGAATCATGCGTTACTTTGCGGAAATCCATGACTAAGCTGAATTAGAGAATTATTTTGTTTTAAATTTCCACTAAATGATGCCAGCTCAGGAACCCAAAAACATCCAGTTGTAACCATTTAAAAAGAGCTGAATGTCGCAGGACTTACAATATGACTTACAATTCACAACGTGACATAGAAGATGCACCCGTAAACAAAACACTCTCTGATGATGGTTCGCCTCAGGAGATGTTGTCGCTTCGACAAACTGGTGTAGTTTTTTAAGTGGTTACAGTTGAGTATGTATTTGGGTTCCTGTGCTGGCGTCGTTTAGTAGAAATTTAAAGCAAAATAATTCTCTTTTTCAGCTCTATAATTAGTTTTATTTCACGATGACATGTTTGTATATATTACTAGCTGACCCGGCGAACTTAGTACCGCCTTAGCGTTGCAATGATTGAACAATGTCATCGAATGACATTGACATTAGCTACGCGCGTTTTTTAAAATATGCAAAATTGAATGTATATTTTTCAATATTTCTGAGAGATTTTCTTAATATTTTTTTCCGTAAGAACCTTCTCCTAATAAAAACAAATACAACAAAAAAAGAATTAGTGAAATCGGTCCAGCCATTCACGCGTGATGCCGTGACCAAGGAAAACGGGTTTCATTTTTATATATATAGATATAAGTTAAGCAGTGCAGCCGTCAGATGTGAATATGGAGAACCCCTGCAAACCATGGCCCACTTCATCAACTGTCCCGCGTGCACGACCACCAGGTCACGTGAGGACTTACTTGTCAGTAACCAGAGGGCTACCATTGTAGCCGCTTTCTGGGCAAGTAAGATTTAGCCCGTCTTGCCGACACGAAAGAAAAAGAAGAAGATATATATATATGTCGCAGTCATCTAGTTGAATCTGCGATTTAATTGAATAACGAGGCCGTTTATTGAATGACTAAAGGATAACTCGTCAAGTCGCTAAATGTAACGTTCAACGTCTTGACTGAACGTCATTTAGCGAAATCGTTGAATGGAATGTAGCCGATTTTGTAATGTTTGGTAAGGGTGACCATGAGTTCGCAACTGAATAGTTAACCTTACTTTAAATAAAATAAATGAATTATAAAATGTCTCGTTAAATAGGATCTGTACGACTTTGTTATATTTAATATTAATTTAATTATTTATTTAAAACTTTATTGCATAAGAGATGTACAAGGGGTGGACTTAATGCTAAGAGCATTTTCTGCCAGTCAACCTCAAGGTCATGCAGAAAGATGGCAATGGGTGCAGTTAAAATTAAATGAGAAATTAATAAGGTAGACCATGAGTTTGCAACTTACAAGGTTACCTTACTTTAAATAACAAAAATGAAGACGTGACATGACACATCTTATTATGATTTTATATTGTATTTTAAGCCTTAAGATAGGCAATAGTGACCATTTCTATCAACTAATTCAAGGAATCAAAGACTAGGACAGCCATTTTGGTGACTATTAGCGCCGCAGTGGAAAAAAATTTGAATCTCTTGACTGATTTTTTGTCCGCCCTGTTCAAAGGGCTATGTTTCAATCCGGTAACTAGTTGGACGTTGCATGACGCTTGTTCAATCAACGTTCGGCCTAATTATTCAATAAAATGTTGTCATTCAATGAACGCGCTAGTCATTTAATCGAATAGTAGATTCGACCAGATGACTGCGACATATATATTATTGTTGCAGGTGTACTGGGTGGGCCCGCTGAGCGGCTCGGCGCTGTGCTCGCTGCTGTACGCGGGGGCGTGGCGCGCGCCCCCCGCCCCCGCGCCCGCCCCCCGCGTTTGCGCAGCCCCGCGCGCGCGCGACAAGCCGCGACCCGTCTGACCACGGACCTGACTGATGTTACTATCAACAGCAATAATCGCACATCTAGTTCTTTAAAGTCATAAAATCTTAAATTGAATTAACCATTTTTTTTCACGCGGGGAATGCGTTACGCACCTTAACCCTGTTCTAGTGGTTGAACGAGGCCGCGTGTGGGGCTCCCGGTGTCCTATGAGACGCTGCTCCTGGGAATTTGACCCCAGGGGTTTACCCACTGAACCCCGCGGTACCCCGTCATCGCCTTGACGAGCGGCCACGGGCATCAGTGATCCTTGCTCCGCGAACCACCCAGCGAAGCCTTTGAAGGCTCTTCTTGCCCCCCGTTAGGGGTTGCGGAAGCGTGCTTGGGTACTAAGGCGCTTCCGCTCGTCAGCGGCCTAGTTAGGCCGTGTAAGGCAGATCAGGCTGCCCCCACACCCGGGAACTGCATTCCAACACCTTGTAAGGGCGGCAGGGTTCGCGTGCGGCGCGCTGGGGCGAGGGGCCAGCTCCCGCTCGCGTCCTCCCGCGACGTCGCGTCCTCGCAGAAGGAAGCTACCGCCTCCCAAGCCTCTTCGCTGCCCAGCATGGATTGAACCACGCTGGGAAGTATCAGTGCCTGGCCTACCACGACGATTAGTGCGCTGCGAAATTGAGTTAACCTTTTTTTTTTTAACGTCAGGAAATGTCAATTACGCACCGTACTCCTCCGTCGGGGACCGGAGGGGCGTGTGTGGGACTCCCCCGTCTTCGGGTATACCCACTAAAACCTGACGAAGCCCGCTGCGTGTGGCTGTGACAGCAGGGGCCGCGGTGTCTCAACAGTCCCGCGACCCTTGCCAGCAGCAACGTCCGCCCTCTAAGCAGGAGGGCGGATCTCCACGGAGTGGGGTGAGGAGATCTCATCCCACTCCAGACGGCACACTGGCGCCGTCTCTCAGGAGGGTCCGGGCGGTTAGGCCAAGACCCTCGTTTCGCCACGAGGACCAGAGTCCCAAGGACATCCCCTGCCTCCTCTGATAAGCCAGAGGGGTGCTGGGAGCCACAACCACTTCGGTGAGCCGCCGCTCGATGCGAGACAGACGCGACTCACTAGTGCCTCTGCCGCCCGATACGGGAACAGACGCAGAGGCACTCTCCACAGAGCAACTTGGCTTCACCTGTCGCTGAATTGCGACAGGCTACTGAGCCCCCTCGCCACGGCAAGGCGTGCTCTATTCGAGGGGGAAATTGAGTTAACCATGCCACAACTACGGCGCGGTCATGTTTGGGATGGGTGACCATTCTAACCATAAAAGTGACGTCTATTTACCAGCATCTCCGTGCTTCGGAAGGCACGTTAAGCTGTTGTTCCCGGTTAATATCGATAGACATTAGTCGTTACGCCTGTTTGAAAGCCCTCGGGCGGCTTATTAACATCTGACACCACACCACCTCAGTTGAGGTGAGGCCTGTGCTCAGCAGAGAGACGTATATAAGTTGATGATGAATGAATGCCGCAACTTTCCTTTCATATTGATCTTTTGAGAGCTTAAAGATTTTTTTTTATTAATTTTTTTTTGAGATTTTTGACTTCAAAGAACGAAATTTGCGACTTTTATTCTGTTTTGCATACCTATCTCCACTTGTCTCACTCACTCAAAAGACAGTTTGAACTCGATCAAAAGAAACAGCAGCGGAATACTCGATGTCAGTTTACATCGCGCTTATTGATGAGGTTGTTGGGGTATAAAATACTGAGTAGGCACGAGAAAAAGGCTGAACCGATATTCGAAATAAAAGTGCATAAATGTATTCGTCCTGCAACATATTTAGCAATGGCGAAATAACTGTTGTCACAGTACAAAACAATAAATAGGTACAGTAATTGGCTAGATGACACCACCAATCGTTGGCATACTATTTATTATCTGTCAAAATGGTCTGCCTCCATGAATTTGGTATGGGAATACATGAACGTGACGTCACGGTCATATATTTTTAATTTTGACATGAATTTTAATTGGATTAGATTAATTGATTATATTTTAATAGTACTGGACTGGTCTTATACCTTTGATTGTTGTTGGTTTTATTATTATTGACATTGAATTATATTGCCTTATTTAATTTGCCATGCCCAAATGGGCTTCATGATGTACCTACTTAAACTGTATTTGTCACCTACTATATACTCATGAATGTAATAAATGAATATGAATATATCAGAAACCAGAGTCAATTAACCGAATATTTATTGAGTTTTGTGTGTTTAAAAATTGGTTTCTACAGCTTTCTGGAAATACGCTGGTTGTATTAACTTCATAGGGGCTATGTTCTTTAAACGCAATGGCCTAGAAGATGGTGAAGCCATTGCGTTTAGAGGTGAAGAACAAGAAAGTGTCATCATGCCTATTGTATGTGCTTGGCACAAAAACAAAAATATATTATTTAGTAATGTGTTTATCGATTGCAAAATTCTGACACATAATCCATAATTAGACAAGGAAATATCCGTAAAAGTGACAAAAGATATTTATATTTAAAAATGATATCGCACACTCGTCATAATATTATAATATTATAGCATGTCATAGCACTGTTCTATTTGTGCAATTGTGTTATAAAACCCAAACCTTATTACTAACTAATATATTGGCTTCCGGTTAGAACGCCTCTTAAGTTATTTATAAGTACAACTTTGTTATATTCGTCAAGATTTATATAAAGCTGAGTATTATTTACTTTTATTTTATATATAAGTAGGTAGTCCGTAAGCCATACATTTAAATAGACCCTAAGTCAATAATATTAAAATAAAAAGTACATTGTAAGGTCATCCCAAGGAAAAGACTGTACCCAGTAAGACCGAATTTTTAGTCCGTTCTGCCTTAATATTTTAAACGAGATGTAAATATGGAAACAAGCTTTATAATAGTATGGCAACTTCCCAATATTTATCGGGAAGGAAAAATATTTCGCTGTATTTCAACAAGTTGATAACCAACAGGATAAGTAAACTTATAAAAGGTATGATTTCAGACTAGGTATTATAATTAAGTATGTGGAAACGTTAGTCTGGTAGTGACTTTTTTTTACGAACAAATAAACTTAAATTAAACTGTTATTTTTTTCTTAAATGCCATCGTCATCATACGAAAACATCATATACAGGGTGTAAAAAAAACCTTTAACGAAGCCGAATACCACATATTCTACCAATTGTTACGATATTTTTTTTGTTTTACACCATACCTGGGAAATTAACGGTTACTGAGATATTGATAGTTAAAGTTTGAAAAAAAATTGATGTTTTTTACAGAAATGACTTCTGTCCGTTATTATAACTGAACTTTTTTCCAAAGAAACATAATACAAATTTTCACTGGTTCTTTCGTAAAAAGCCTCTAAGTGGCACACTCCGCAATGAACAGCGCACACTCGATCCGAACTGCGTCGCGGCGGCGTATAGCAACACGCCCCGCGGTGACTTTTCCGCGTGCGCGCTGTACATTGCGGGTTAGAAATAAATTATTATTTTTTGATGTCAAAAAATAAAAGTTATTTCCCAGCCTACATTTATTTTTCATACGATTTGGTTTGATGTACTGAACGCGTGGTTGACGGCTTCGGTAAGGTTTTTTTTACACCCTGTATAAATTTGTACACACAAACTTAGGGAATTGTAGGTACTCATTATCTAAATTACTATTAGTATAAATATAAATAAACTGATACGACTAAATGATTGTTTGTTTAGTGAGAACCATGGACGCATACGAGTGCATAAGTCTGATAATAGATTGGACGTTAACACATTCATCACTATGTAAATATTTATCGCGTCCATTTAACCAGCTGATCTTGTCAGTCTCATCAAATGTGTATGCACTACTTAATGGTATGTATATCTCGTCCCGTGATACCCCAAAATGTTATGATAATAACTTAAATTGTGAAACAACTTACTTACCTAGATTGTGAGTGATTGATATATTCAGGTCAAATCTATTTATATTACAATACACTTAATTAAGTATACCAATTTTTTATCATTAAATATATAGTTTTCAGCCCATTAAAAAGAGACTTGACATTTAGACGTTTCATTGCTATATTTTTTTCCCCTTTATTATCATGTAAATAACAGTTACAAAACACTGAAATTACTTACTTATTACATGTAAACCACGAGGGTTTGTTTTTTTTTAATAAAATTTCACAACAATTCTTTCGTCCCAAATTAAGCTACGAGGCTTGTGTTATGGGTACGAGACAACGGATAAAATTACCTTAATACTTTTTTTTTGGAAATTAATACAAATTCTACATAGAAAACACCCAGACCAGTACAAACACTCATGTTCATGCACACTTATGGTTGTACTGTGCGGGAATCGAACCCGCGACTCTCGGTTCTAGAAGTCCGGCATGTGGACCACTGCACCAAGCGGTCGTCAATAATATTATAATTATAGTAAGTGTTAAAAATAAAAACAAGAATTGGACAAATAATACATACCGTTTGGTTAATAGATTAATAAGTAATAGTAATTTTCCAATACCTACTCACCAATATACTGCAGTTATCAATATACTCGTATTGCTAATTACCGGAAAGAGAACCAAGAAAGTGTAACTTAAGCTTTAATTTACGAGTAATATTTTTAATAGTTAAATTATCTCGTAATTCTGTAGGTAGTTTATTTATTGAGCGACTATACTTATTCGTGTCTCAGGGTAATCGTAAATATCCTTGTTGCGAGAAGATAGTCGTCTTTAATTCTTCTGGGAATGTCGGAGCTATCCAAACGTTCCCAATTCGCTAAAGACCCAATTCCTAGTTATTTGAGGCTGCAAAATTCGTGTTCGGTCGTCACATTACACTGACCATCATTACATGACTGCCTCGTTGGTGTAGTAGCAAAGTTTCTGCTTTACATCCGAGAGGTCCTGGGTTCGAATCCTAGGTAGAGCCAAAATTGTTTCGCAGATTTTCTGTCATGAATTTCTCAAAAACAGCTCGGAGTCGGTAAGTTAACGGTGTTACACCACGGGTTACACCCTCGTGCCTCGGTGCGCACGTTAAGCCGTTGGTACTGCGCCTGATCTCTCTCCGGTCATGTCGGATTGCCTTCTCACCGAACTTTGAGAGTGATGGAACAGTGAGTGCACCTGTGTATTGCGCTCACACTTGTGCACTATAATATCTCCCGCGTAGTTGGCTGATCTCAATTGAGATTAGCCGCCGTGGTCGAAATCGGCCAGGAAGACTATTATTATTATTACTCTGAACATGTGTCAGCAATTTCAAAATATGGACTTAGAAACATCCCAGTAAACTCTGACTAGCGAGGCGTGCATTTATTTTAGATAATAAGTAAAATAAGTAGGTACAGTTTCGTGTCAGTGAATAGTTTGTTTCAATCACGCATCCACAAAATATTTATCGTTCTCACGCGTAATCAAGAACAGTGAGTGTAAAATTGAAATGTTTTGATATTGGCACAGTAATAAAATTTATTATGTTACGCATTTAATTTAAGATCCGGATCTTACTATTAAGTGTATAAATTTATGCCTTTAATAAGTATCTACACATATAATAAAGTTGAAGAGGGAAAACAAGTATGTACTTGGGAGATATTTGAAAAAAAATACGTAGAATCGACGACAGAACACATTACGCTACTTTTTAGAATTTTTGTCTGTTTGTCTGTTTATATGTACGCGCATCACCTGAAAACGTTTGATTGGATTTAAATGAAAACATTACCAATCTGTCAAGAAAAATCCGGCCAGGTTATAAGGCAATTTATTTTGAAGATCTGAATATCTTAGTTGTAACCCCAGCAGCCTAGCTTAACTCTAAGAGTTTTAAATATGACTCCAAAGGAAAAAAAGTCAACATAACGAGCACTTTACGTCCCCATAACAAAATTGAGGATGAATGTGACACACAGGAGTCCAGATAAACCGTTAAAAGTATGAATATAGCGTCTGAGGAAAATTGTTCAACGTCACGAGCAAACTATTTACATGTAACAAAACTGAAGATCTGAATATCTGATGTTGAACCCTAGCAGCACAGCGCAGTAATTAAAGGTCTACCTGTGACCACGGACGCTGAAAAGGGTTCGAAACGTCAGGTTAAAACAAAATGTAAATAAATCGCGAAATAATCCGTAAAAAGCTTCTCATTTCAATGTCAACTGTTCGCGTAAAACGAAGAAACAAATAAATAATAATTAAAGGAATAAATAAGACGCCTTAAGAAAAGAAGTGACGACAACTTTTGTCCCCATATCACAAAAATGAAGATCTGATGTAACACGTCGGAAGCCCAGCTATCTGTACCGTAAGGAGAATGAATGTAGAACTTTGGAAAAAGTTGTTCAACGTTGAATTTCTCCTTATACAGAAAAAATATATTTAAGATCTGAAGTACCTACCGAATGTGGAACACTAGCAGTCCAGCTTAACAGTATGAGGTACGAACGCCTTAAAGCACTTTCTGTTGATATATATGATATAGAAAGACAAAGTTCCAGAAGATAGTGTAATGAAGTTGTATGTATTGAGGATGAAACTTTACATGTAAGCCCCAAATGTAGGCGAACAAAGTTTGCGGGCGTCCACTAGTGATATGATAATTATGTCTTCTTCTTTCGTGACAGTAAGACGGGCTAAATCTTACTTGCCCAGAAAGCGGCGACCGTGGTGGCCCTCTGGTTGCTGACAAATCCTCACGCGAGCAGGTGGTCGGGCACGCGGGACAGTTAATAAGCTGGGCCATGGTTTGCAGGGGTTCTCCACATTCGCAGCTGACGTCTGCGCTGCTTATTATGTTAAGTAACTAAAATGAAATCAAAAATCTGCAGAAGCATTTAGTTTCTTTTATTTATAAGTCTAAATAGATGAACCAAACCCAGTTATAAAATATTTCTTATCTCTTTATAGGACTTAAACGACACTGTGCAGCAAACTTTATGCTGCAGCAGCGCGACACAAACAGATCTAAGATAAAAAGCCATTCACCTAGTTAAATTTTGAAAGCACTTCCACAGTCTCTCCCGGGAATGAAGCGAAGCAGTTTGACGACGACAGTGGTATCAGATGAGCGGGAGGTCGCGCCCTCTGATAACGCGCGTCGAAAACAACGCGGGTCGGGGGCTATCGCGGTTACGTAAGTGATAGCGCGGACACGCGGCCACGCGGACCCAGCGCTCTGTGTCGATACCGCCGAAACTCTGGTAACAATTACGCTAAAGGACTATCCATACTTATAATATGAATGAAAAAGTACCTCTGTCTATCTGTTTGTCAAACTTTTATGCATTTACTACTGAACCTTCTTCATCTTCTTCTTTCGTGTCGGCAAGACGGGCTAAATCTTACTTGCCCAGAAAGCGGCTACCGTGGTAGCCCTCTGGTTACTGACAAGTTAGTCCTCACGCGAGCAGGTGGTCGGGCACGCCGGAGAGTTAATGAGGTGGGCCATGGTTTGCAGGGGTTCTCCACATTCACAGCTGACGTCTGCACTGCTTAAGACCCCCACCGACACAGGTTATCTTTGCTTCGACCAACCTGGGTCCTCAGCCTATTTAGACTTCTCCAGGTTGGCCAAGGTTCCTTTATAGCCTGGAGGCAGATTTTCATTGGGGGGGTACAGTGGATGTGGATACTCGCTTGCCCAAAGCAGCACCTCATTTCAGCGGGGATTTCGTCGGTAGGCTGCGTAGATCGCAGGAAGCTTTTGCGGCTACTACTGAACCGATTTGGATGAAATTGGTTGCTCATTTAGAGTGGACCGAAGGAACGGACACGAATTTCACGCGGGCAAAGACAATGGCGGGGAGCAAGTTGGATATAAAACTATTCAGAATTTCAGATATGTTAGGTACGCGAAGCATCTTTGTGTACTTTACTCATGTCAATCTCAAAAATAATGTTTCTAGTTTGGTGTTTCCAAAACACAATGAAAAATTGACGTTTAACCTCGGTACTTACATAAATACGAAACGCATCAGTCTTCTTAGATCAGTTAGTACTTAATGTGGAGGGTACCTGAAGAACTGACTTGACATGACGACCACTTTGGTGTAATGGTTAAGAAGTTATCTTAACCAAGAGGTCGCGGGTTCGATCCCCGCACTGTACAAACATTTGTGTGCATGGACATGTCTGTTCGTACTGGTCTGGGTGTTACACCTGTGTATTTATTTATCTGTAATACCGCTGTTGATTCTAATATGTGTAACGCAAAGTACATAAGCTACTTACCACGGAGTCGGATCAATATAATATGTGATGTTGTTGTTTATTTATAATTTTATAATAACTTATGTGATCACGTCTCACGCAAAATTAACTTCGCTGTAATATGTAGGTAAATCGTATGACTTGAGTCTGTTTATAACTGTAAGGACAATTTTACCTACGCACGCTACTAGTACTTTTTATGACAAAGAACAATACCTACTTACTTAATACAGCTAGTGTATGTTCATCAATATTTAGATACGAATTTCAAAATCAAACCAAGTGTCGCATTGTATGTGCTCATGAATTATGGAGATAGAGGCGTGTCGCGGAACAGCGAAATACCGGCGCAAAAACTCCGCGCTCGTGTCGCGATGAGTGACGCCGCCGCAGACGTCGCGTCAACAAGAGCTTTATTTATTACCTGTCGTCTAACTAAACACCGATCTTTATATCTGATTGTTCTTACTGCATGATCTTCATGATTCTTCTGCGTGACTGCATTCTTGAAATTATTTTTTTACTTTAATAAATAAAATAAATAATAAATAAAATATATTTTATTCATTCAAAATGTTCTTGCCTTAACATATAGTACATTGGAACCTCCATTTAAGCAAACAATGCTTGTGTTTGGAGGATCCGCCCTTCCATCTATACATATATACAGTTACAAGGCCGTATGGGTGTAAATAATCTATCCTAACACTAAAATCTTTTACAATGGCTAAAATACAAAAGAGTATGTGTGTCTGTGTGTGTGTGTGTGCGTGTGTGTGTGTGTGTGTGTGTGTTTGTGTGTGTGCGTGCGTGTCTGTGTGTGTGTGTGTGAGTGTGTATGTGTGTGTGTGTGCGTTTGTCTATATATATCCGTGTGTGTGAGTATGTGTCGATGGGGCACTTGTGCATGATTGCATGTGTTTGCGTGTGTATGCGTCTAATCATAATAATTATTAAATCCGTTCCAGAAGCGTTTCTATGTCGTCGTGTGTCTTAGATTGGATCCATTTGAACAAAAGATGTTTACACTTATGATGTGTTTTATCATATATAAATAAATCTTTATTTATTTTATTATAAAGGAAGGCGGAACGTGAAACAAACTGTCTGCTAGCAAAAGTGGTTTTTAAATTGTAGGGAAGTGCCACCGTATGTTTACGGCGCTTATTTATAAGACGTGGGTCGTATAATACTGATTTATGAGTTCTGCTGAGGGTTAACAACACTACATATAATTTTCTCACAGAAAGCAAACCACTAATTTTGTACAGCAAGTCAGTAGGGAATCTTCTCTTCTTAAAGTACATAACTTTAATAAGAGTTCGCTGCGCTTTCTCTATCTCCAGGAATTTAGTTTTTGCTGCCCCACCCCAGACTGCAATGCAGTATGTTAACACAGATTGAGCAAGGGCAATGTAGATTTGGTTGAGGAGATGATTTGGTGATTCTTTGCCCGAGTTTGATGGCACTACATGTCTGAGCGTTTTAAAAATCCATATCAGTTTCCTCATTCTGTTAATAACGTGATCTAGGTGGGGGTACCACGATAAACGTTGGTCCATTATGATGCCCAAACTTTCCTTTAAAAGCCTAGTAGTAGTAGTAGTAGTAAGTAGTAGTCCTCCTGGCCGATTTCGACCACGGTGGCCAATCTCAACAGAGATCAGCCAACTAGGCAGGAGATATTATTGTGCACAAGTGTGAGTGCAATACACAGGTGCACTCACTGTTCCATCACTCTCAAAATTCGGTAAGACGGCAATCCGACATAACCGGAGAGAGAGAGATCAGGCGCAGGGCCAGCGCGTAACGTGCTTTCCGAGGCACGGGGGTGTAACCCCGCCAACTTCCCGACTCCGAGCTGTTTTCGAGAAATTCATGACCGAAAATCTCAGAAACAATTTTCGCTCGACCTGGGATTCGAACCCAGGACCTCTCGGATGTAAGGCAGAAACTTTACCACTACACCAACGAAACCTAAAACCTTAAAAAAAAGCCTAACTTAGGCGGTAACATCAAACAGGACATTAATGTTCTTGGAACGTAATTAATTATAATTAATAGCAAAATCAATATTACATATAAGACAAAGTGAGATTATGCATTTAATCATAGAGCAGATGTAATGATGATGTCATATATAAAACTCGACAGATATAATCTTAAGTTGCTTATATGATCTTGACCTTTTGTATATTAAAGTTACGTGTATCGGCATTCATATCGATAATGTTCCACGATTGGACTAGTTATAATTGGTAATAATGACCAATAAATGAAACTTTTTATCTTAATGTTTTCTTGGGTTAGGTGACCACTGTAAAAAGTACCCACGATTTAACACCCCACAGTTTTTCCACTTTCCCCTGTGGACAAGTACATACTTGTAATGCCCATTCCCTGCTGATCTATACATATAATAAGACTGTAAAAGATCGATTTCTGTACATTGAAGATTTTTATGAAAAATTGTTACAGGGGGTCTTAATTACCGTAATAGAAGCCAAATCAACAATTTTTAAAATTTTTGTCTGTCTGTCTGTCTGTCTGTCTGTCTGTCTGTCTGTCTGTTTGTCCGGGCTAATCTCAGAATCTACTGGACCGATTTTGACGGGACTTTTTTTATTTGACTCAGTATCACCTGGAGAGTAAACTGGGATATAAATAATCACGCCGATGAACTTAGGGGGCAGGCAGGAAATTGAATCTCAGAATCTACTAAACCGATTTTAATGGGACTTTTTTTTATTTGACTCAACATTACTTGGAAGGTAAAGAAGGATAGAAATAATATTACATATTGATAAATTCTGCCCCCAATTGCGAATTTGTATGAAGCCCGGTCGCAAAAAACTAACATCCACGCGGACGAAGTCGCGGGCGGCCGCTAGTTGTTTAATAAAAGTGGTAATCCTCGACAAAGATAATATGATATACCTAGTTAATGTTATTTTATTGCAAACTTTTTATGCCTTTCATAAATCATAGAACTGAGTTGCTAGGTACTAGAAATGGACTTAACGTGTAAGAGATTGAACGTTTTCAAGATATGATGACAAGGTGTGATGGTAGTGAACCGATTGTTTGGTGTGAGCCAAACAATCGCTTCCCAAGGAATCTTCCTTCAAAATCTCGAAAAAAAGGACCTTTTATGTTAGAGAGTATATTTCGAGCAATACATTGCTAAATAAATAAATAACTGCTGCTACATTTTTGTTTGTTTGGATTATGAATTTTTATTTCGTTGAAGTTGACAGAGGTCAAAGTAAGAGAAGCAAGCAGGCCGCTTCAGGCACGCGGGCGGGCGCGGCGCCGCGCGGCAGCCGCAGCGGCCGCAGTCGCGCCGCGCCGACCGCACCCGCCGCCCGCGAGCCACCAGTGTCTCACTAGTGCCCCGCCAGGAACCACAACATGCCGCGAAATGGTCAGTACACATGATTATTTCACTTATTACGAACTTTTATGTAGGCTTAGCCGCGACTTCTGGACTTGAAATATTTTTTTGACAACGATTGTCGAAATCCACCTTATTAGATTTTTTTCAGACGCCTCACATGTTTTCATCATACGAAAATAATATAGATTTGATAATGTGTGATCCAGATTTAGCTAACGCCGTCCGCGCACGTTGCGTTGCCAGCGATTTTTTTTCACAATTTAATTCTTATTTTTCACGTGTGTTTAAACCGCCGAGACCGGACGGCCCGACCGGCATGTAATTTGTTTAGCTGCTACACAAGGACTTTCGTTGACTAACTTTGACTTTTGTTTTAATTATGTACATATTTATGACATCAAAAGCGTTCATTAAAATTTACATGCGGCCACAATTACACCCGTTATTACAGCACCTAAATACACTCAGGGAAACCGCTATAAATATTCGGCGTAACAATCACAATATCACAATTTTAAAATGAACCTTACTTCACTGAAACAAGAAGACTGAAACAGTGTGGGATAGGTCACCGACTGCAAACAAAACAATTTTATAAATACACCGGTACACGCCTCCAAAATTTATGAACAGCATTCAGTAATCTGGGTGTATCTAATCTAATTTTAAATGCAGGCTAATTTTTCAATCGCGAACTGTTATTTTATCGTTATTATCACACATTCATTACTAAGCACATAATTTCTTGATGACGATTAAAAAGAAACATAATTTATTTATGCGAAATTTCATGACTAAACATTTGATAAACGAAATTTCAAAGAGGAGACGGCCGAAGCTGGTATCTTCGCAGCAACAAAAAATGCATTATTTACATTTTAATTGTTAGTAATATATCCGATTGTCTGTTATATTGATGAAGCTTATTTAAATCAAGTTCAATATTAATTTCCACCTTAAATATGTAAAACAGTTGGCTCGAAGTAGGTACTGTAGCAGTGCTCGTACTAAAATAATTTGAGATTATTGAAAGTCATTATGATCTGTGCTGTAATAATAAAAAAGTGATGTGACTCATTCGCACCCACTTTCTTACTTTATCGCAACCGTCATTATTATAGATCAGTCTTTCCCAAAGTGGGCGATAACGCCCCCTTGTGGGCGCTGCAGGTCTCAAGGGGGGCGGTAAGAGACCCAGAAAGAAAATGGGGGCGTTGTGTAGAGGCTTGGGGGGTGATTTGTACTTTTATTTAGCTAGGAGGCCTCTAAGACAACATCTGCATGAGCTCTCGACTCTCAACAACAACTTGTGAATATCAACTAATATGAATTAAAAGATTGCTCAAACTCGGTTCTATATTTCTCTCCGCGTAGTTCATATATCTGTCCTATTTTATTAAATATAGAAAAAATGAAAATCATGTCAATCGGTCGTTCCGTTTCGTAATGAAAGTAGACACAAACAAACAAATAAAAAGGCATCAGACACACTTTCGCATTTTAATAGTTATTAGTACTCGTAGATATCTATCATGTTTTAACAAGTTTTTGTTAAATAACCCGAATTGTGCATTCCTGTATCAGTCGGCTGGTTCATTGAATACTTGTTCGGACTTGTTGAGTACGATTGAGCGTCGAATGAGATAAACGAGTTTATGCATGTTTGTTTTATTCCTTTCGGTGCGTGCTGCTTAAGCATTCCTATATAAACAATGTAATATTTATTTTATTTTCATTTGTGGTTTTGCGCGCAAAAGGTGAGCAGTACTTACCCCTCCTCTACACTAGTCGCGAAGTTGAACGTATTTCTCAAAGCAAAACAATGTCGGAAGTAAAAAAGAAGAAACGGCAATACTGTGCGGAATATATTAAATTTGGATTCATTGAAAATCCCACAAACCCATCGTCGCCTTTGTGTCTTCTATGTCTAAAAACATTTTCGAATGAAGCAATGAAGCCTTCTAGACTGCAAGATCATTTGAATAAAATGCATCCAGATAAGAAAGACAAGAATGTAGCATATTTTCAAGACCTAGAGAAGAAGCATAATACTCAGCCAAGTGTAGCAAAACTATTTTCGGCGGCTGCTAAGCAAGATGACGACGGACTTCGAGCTTCGTACAATATTTCTTTGTTAATTGCTAAAAAAGGCAAACCACATAACATCGGAGAAGAGTTAATATTGCCAGCAATAAATGAAGTAATAACTACTGTGCTTCATAAACCGGCCGCAGATATTATCCGAAAAATTCCTTTGAGTAATAATTCTGTGCAAAGACGAATTGATGAAATGGCTGAAAACATTGAAGAATCATTGTGCGATCACCTGAGGACAAGTCAATTCTCTATTCAGCTCGATGAGTCCACTTTACTACTTTGTCTTACGTGAGGTTTATTAAAGATGAGAAAATATGTGAAGAACTATTATTTTCTAGAAATTTAGAGACCGATACAAAAGGCGAAACCATATTCAATATATTGGAAAAGTTTTGCGATGAGAAAGAGATTCCTTTGAAAAATATTATTTCAGTTGCTACGGATGGCGCTCCGGCTATGACAGGGTGCCATAAAGGCTTCATAGCGTACTTAAAAAATAAAATTCCAGACATTCCAAATGTCCTTGGTGTACATTGCGTTATTCATAGACAACATTTAGTTTCTAGAAACTTAAGTGAAAAACTATTTCAATCACTGCAATATGTCATCAAAGCAGTCAATAAAATCCGCAACAACTCTTTGAATGATAGATTATTTCATCAGCTTTGTGTTACTTATGACGAGGATTTCAACCGTTTGTTGTTTCATACTGAAGTTCGTTGGCTATCAAGAGGCAATTGTCTGACTCGATTTTACAACCTGTTTGACTCTGTTATAGAGTTCTTGGAAACTAAAGATACAGAATTGCACGACAAGCTCATAACATCAAAGAATGATATATCATGCTTACATGACAGACCTGTATAAATTGTTCAACGACATGAATCTCCAACTGCAAGGCGATAAACTAAATTTAATTAAAACAAAAAATGTCGTTGCTGCTTTCGCAGCCAAACTGCTGCTACACAAAAAGAATCTGGGCAGACGTGAGTTTCACAATTTTCCGAATTTATCAGTATCATGCAGTAACGACGAATTGTTTGCCTACTGCCAACATTTGGAAAACCTCCACATTGACTTCACCGAACGATACCAGGACATTTTAAACTTGGAAATACCAGACTGGGTGTTGGATCCGTTTTCAAATGTCAACACAGCAATGTCACCTCAGCTGAAAAAGGAACTTATAGAATTGACAACAAACGAGGAAATAAAAATCAAGTTCAAAAATGGTTACCAAGAATTTTGGCTACAAAAACCGATCCCGCAATTGTACCCTGGATTGTGGTCAATCGTTCAACGATTCTTGATAGCATTCCCATCGTCATATTTGTGTGAACGTGGATTTAGTGCTGTGACAACACTGCTTACTAAAAAGAGACTGCTGGTTACCGAACGTGGCGACTTGCGACTGTTCTTGAGTAAATTGGAACCTGATATCAACAAACTAATTAAACAGCATCAAATTCATCCTTCACATTAGTTTTTATATAAGGATCGATTATTTTAGTTTTATTTTTAATAAAAGATACTGTGTTTTAATACTATAAAGTTGCGTTTCAATAATCATTCTTATTAGCAGGTGGAGAGAGTTAACTTGAGACCTAAGCGCCGTTGTATGTTACCTACTGCGCTCAGGTTTCAAGTTGCGGGTTATAGTAAAAGTTTCGTTTAGAATTCTCCGTTAATATACATATATAGGTCACAATAATTAATTAATTTAATTTGAAGTTATAGTAGTTTTTAAATTGATGAAAAAATGGGGGCGCTAAAAAAATATTTATTCTCAAAGTGGGCAGTAGACAAAATAAGTTTGGGAACCACTGTTATAGATCTTTCTTTAACAGTTAGTCAAAGTTATTTATTTATTTAGTGTATATTTGTATATATTATGTGTATTTTTAAATGTGCAATCATTAAGTCCACCTTTTGTACAAAGTATTGTTGTGCAATAAAGCTTAAATATAAATAAATAAATAAATGTCCCGCTTTTACCACCACACGCCACCTCTTTGAGGCGAACCGACTATAAATACAAAACTACTCTGGTTGTTCCATGAATTAATATTTATAAAAAGATCTCTTTAATGTGCCCGTGACTGTGGTTGCGTTGCGTGACGGTACAAATAGCGGCGATCGAATGTAAATATTAACAGATTGATGCTTCGCCACGCGCCAGTGGCAACTCGGCTTGCAGCTTCATAAGTTTTTATTAAGCATACGTAGAAGTGTTTTCAAACATGACAATGCTCTTGAATACCGCTTACCGCTTAGCATACCGCATAGAAACCACAAAAGCTCAGCGTTTTGAGCTTACCTAAGGCTTCCACCAGCAAGATGGGCAGACGATCTTTCAAATGATAACATAACAATTCATAATAGAATTGCGATCCCACAACATCCAATCAATCCGTTCCAAATATAGTTATCTGAAGTTAGAGAGAAATAAATCATTGGCCACGCACTTCTGAGTTATTTACAACTTCACTAAACAGTTTTATGCAAATACATAAGTCAGTAGGCAAACCAGTTATATTGCGTACTTGTGACTCTACAATACGGTTAGAATTATATTTTTGGTAATCTGTACTGTTTACTCAATGAACGTTGGTCGGTGCCCTAATCTGATACGAAATGAAATCGAATAAACAACTAAAAACCAAGTACCAACTGCGGACTCGACATGTGTACGACCGGCCACACACTTAAACTACTGCACGCAGCGAGAACGCTATCGAAACATATTTGACAGTTAGATAACGACATGTCATTGGACGGAAATATTTTTTTTGGCTTATTTACCAAGGATCAAGACAGGAAGTATGATAATGAGGCAACAACTAGGTAGTTCTCTTGTTTTCTAATTGCTGGAAAACAAATGCTCAATCATACCGGTAAGTTTGAACAGGTAAGGCTTATTATATTAACATGACTACACATTGTAGGTAAGTAACTACTCGTTCTGCAGGGTGACCCCGAAAACAGTCGACAAACTTTAAGGGTAGGTTGTATTACGTATATAATATATGCATTCTGTGAAATCAAATTATAAATCGTAAGTGTTGAAACTGTCATCGTGTTTTCGCACTAGCCAGACTTAAAGTCCATAAATAAGCATAATACAAATTAAAAACAACCAAAATTAAGCTTACAAAGTAACACTCATAAAATATTACATTAAACGTGCTAAGCACTTTTGTTCACGAAAGTCGCATTGCATATTTATAAATAACAATATCTCTATGAAGCGCGTCGCCAAACGCGCAGGTACGGTTAGTGCTAAGAAAATATAATCTTTATCTCAATCGCATAAAGCGTACGATGCGCAAGATTCGCCCCACCCACACGCTAGCCCTTTGAACTCACCACGCGCCCCACACGTGCCCCGAAAACAAAAAAAAAACCGTTCAGTTACCGCGCGACGCGACCGCGACCGTGACCGTGACCTAATTAGGCGAATTTGCGATAAGTTTGTTGAGATCGCAGTGACCTTCTCGTTGGATTGCAGTGAAGCGATAGTGCATGGTTCGTGATTAACTGATTATGTCGCACTCTAACCGCGAGCTTCTTTTTATGGTTTGTGTGTAATCCCAATCAGCTGACCAACGCGATCCCCTGATCTCATGCCTTTGGATTTTTATTTGTGGGGTGAAATTAAAACCATGGTGTACGCAAGTGAATGTGCAACAGTGGTTCAGCTCAGGGAAAGGATTGTTAGTGCATTTAACGTTGTAAAATCTCGAAGGGAAGTTTTACCACAGGTTTTACAATCCTTAAAAGACCGCGGCGTCTTGTGCATTCAAATGGAAGGTGGTCACTTTGAACAATTATTAAAATACACGTAGCTCTGGTAATTCAATCTTGATAGATGTTTTTTTCTTTTGTAAATTTAATCATAATACACGTTGTAAAAAAGCCCGCGTAATACGAATACCCACGGAGCGTAATGCTGTAGGTACGCATCGTCTCTCGGCCGCAACTCGCGACTTTCCGCCTGTACAGTTGCGTACAAAACGTGTTGGCCAAAATGTATATACAGCATATATATATTTTTAATGTACTGCTCCGTTCACACTTATATTTGTATTTCTTTATCAGTGCTATTGATGAAACATTCTCTTAAATTTTGTCGACTGATTTCAAATTTAAGGAAAAACCGAACTCACATCACACACTCGGTCATCATTGCAAAATAATATTGTTATTTTAGCATTACTAACGTTTACACGATGTATGAATCGGATGAACTTACCTAACTTTTGGCCTTCTGTTGCTCACATGGATACTAAACATAATCACAGTCTAATACCCAATGTCGGTTGGGGTATACTTTCCGCTGTTACAATATATTTAATCTCCGTGGTTTGGTTCGGCACGTCCAAGAAGTCCGTTTTTAATTTTCATCAAAAACAATGTCAATCCTGAAAAAACATAAACAAGAAATATAATCCATACTTCTGTAGTGCACTACACAAAAAACTTACCCTGCACCCTCTGTTAGAGGGTTGACTTAACAAAGTGAGTTGGCTTGAGACGAGGGAAAAGGTTGTAAATTATAATAACTGACCCTATTTTCTCGTGCTCAACTGAAATCCTTGCTCATGAAAACCTTTGTATAAACTTTAAATTCTTATTTGTTATTTCAATTTTTTTGTATGCTTCGATATTCATGTACGTGAAGTGTGTCCTTCTAATACCTAGGTATGTTTCGGAGGCAATTACCATAAACAGGTACAAACACAAAAAAACAAATGTTTTGTCTGACCTCTATACGCAAGGTGTTACCACATTGTGTTGTATTACGGAAATCAGAACAAAATATTATTAATAACGCCAAGACATTTTAAAAGTAGGATATCATGAAACAATTACCAGGTAATTGAGAGTGAAGAATCTTACCTAGCTAGAGCGTACTTACAAAAATTGAGCTAGACGTGAACCTGGTCTCAGTCAGCAGGACGCAAGTCGTGCGCACCTGGTTTTACGTTGTCAAATCGCAGAGAAATGTGTCTTTATAAGCTGTTTGCTGCACATTGACGATGATCATACGGGTAGAAATGTTAAACTATGCTTATCATTGATGTCATATACGAGTCTACGAGTACTTATTCACTTACTGACTTGTGTTGTAAGATTCGTGTTATATAAAATCAGAGAGATGCCTCCGCTGAGGTCGCGTGGGCACTACAAAAATGCAAATTATGACACGCAAAGTCTGAGTGACGCAGGTGTTCAGATGAACTTACGCATTACTCTATCGGAGACAACAGATACTTAGGCGGTTGATGGCAGGTACCGCCGTGAGGGGCCGCCCGCAAGGTCTACCGCCATCGCGCCACCACAGGCACAGGTTAAACATGGGGCAGAGGCTTGTCCTTGCGGCATACCAACACGTGCACGACCACTTTCTCACTCGTTATGATTGTTAATCATTTCTGTGCAATATCATTATACCAACAAAGTCGAGTTGATTTGCATTCGGCCTTAATAAGTTCATTACAAATCAAATCACTGGCTCTATTAACATTGGCGGAAATGTAAGTTGCATGAATAAACGTTAGTTGTTTGTTCGCGCCACATAACAATTAAGATACAACCTAAAGACAAAAGAAATGGTTCTAAGATGTCACACATAGGGTGCAGGCTTACAATTGCTGCATCAAATTCAGAAATAATGTAGATAGCTATAATAATTTGTCATAACTATGGCGCAGCGCAGGTCTGTACTGGTTTTGAAAACTTTACCTAAATAGGTTCTTTATTCCAATTTGATAGATGTTTGTTTTTCTCATCGTCTGTACCTAAGTAATACTAGGGCGGTTTGATAAGTCCATGACTTTGAAAAGAAAAACATATATTTTGTGTACAAAAACATTTTATTTTTCTACATACTCTCCTTTCAACTCTACACTCTTTTTCCAGCGATGCTCCAATCTCTTCAACCCATCCAAAAAATACTTTTTGTCAAAGCCTGCAAAATAGGCCTCGGTTGCAGCTATCACCTCTTCATTGGATGAAAATCTTTGCCCAGCAAGCCATTTCTTCATGTTTGGGAAGAGAAAGAAGTCACAGGGGGCTAAATCTGGTGAATATGGAGGGTGCGGCAATAATTCGTATCCTAATTCGACAAGTTTTGAAGTCGCGACTGCAGACGAGTGGGCCGGAGCATTATCCTGATGAAATTTTCGAAGAACACCTTCACAGCCGCCAAACTTCTTTTGTTATTAAATATTGTTTTCGCGCCATATTTGAAAATAGAATTATTTTAGGTTCGTAAAAAAATATTACTTTTAAGAAAATATCATTAAAAATAAAAAAAGTTTCTATTCAGCCTGAAAGTCATGGAGTTATCAAAACGCCCTCGTACTTAGTGAGTATTCATTATTTCTTAACATCTTGCGTAACTGGCCCTTTCTCCTCCCGCGGGTGGACTTAAAGCATAGTGATCGCGCAAATGCGATTTAATTTCCATGGTTTATCTGATTCACCCCCAAAGCAGTCTCGATGGCAATGCTTAAGCTGTAAATGACACAAGCCATTTGCAAGAAATTCACAATTTTGCTGGTGTCAAATAGTACCCTAATAAGTCTCGGTCGTGTATAACGGCATGATAGTGAATGATGTCTCACCCGCACGATGGTCGTTGCAGATGAAGAGGGAGGCAAGGGGATAGCGGCGTGGTTGGTGCGCTGGTGGCGCGCGTTCGTGTCGGAGGTGATCTCCACGGCGCTGCTGGTGCTGCTGGGGGTCGCCACGCTGGTGATGGGCCCCGTGCCCCTCACGAACCCCGCGCTGGCCTTCGGCTTCGTCATCATGATCAACGCCATCGCCTTCGGGCCCGCGTCCGGCGCCCACATGAACCCTGCCGTCACGCTCGCCGCGCTCATCTTCGGACAGATTGCTTGGGATGGCGCCATTGTCTACGTCGTTGCACAGGTACGTACGCTCAATCGTACGCGAAATAAATGGACCACAAACAAAATGTACACTTTACTTTTGTCTTATCTATCACTTTTGTATTCATTAAAAAATGTCCACACATGCGATCTATTCCAATCGTCCACTCATCTTCAAGAACGTTATTATACCGTTAAAAACGGTATAATAACGAACCCAATAATTCAGCTGAATATTCGGTTCGGTGCATTCTGAAACGAATATTCGGCCGAACATTCGTATTCGGTTGAATGTACATTCGGTGCATCTCTAGTTTACATGCATTCGTATCTTAGAAAAGGATGGTATTAGTTAAGTAACTGGTTATTATGAATGGTTTTGTTTCTGTAGCTGATAGGCGGCATCCTCGGCTTCGGCGGGCTGTACGCGATAGTCCCCGACATGGCGTGGCGGGCGGGCTGCACCGCGCCCAGCGTGGCGCCGGCGGCGGCCGTGGCGGTGGAGGCGCTGCTCACCGGCTCGCTGGTGCTTCTGGCGGCCGGGCTGTGGGCCGAGCACGACGATGCGCGCCCCGACCGAACTGTCCCCATCAAACTTGGACTCGCCGTCGCCGGCCTCGTTTACGCTGGCGTGAGTTCATTTTACGGATTTTTAACACGCTTTTATTAGATCGCGGTGTATGTATGAATGTATGTAACGGAATTTTTGAGCTAATTTCACCAACTTCCAGAAATCGTATTAATTTGAAACTGCACACGTATTAATTACCGGTGACAATGCAATAATTGGATAAAATTTTTCCCATTATCCTTAATAACTTAAAAAAACCGGTCAAGTGCGAGTTGGACTCACGCACCGAGGGTTCCGTACAGACCTGTAGGTATATAAGTAAAAGTTCACCCATCATGGGTATTATAGACTTAAGTATTTAATATAAATTTTAAATTAATATCTCGACGCGTTCATGAGATAAGGAGAAGTAACTTTGAAATTTTCAAAATTGTCAAAAATATTTTTCATTAATATTTTTTTTTATATCATGAAACTGAAAATTTTCGGTTTTCGTAATTTTTCCTATATCTGTACTATAGGACGTGACTTCGTACTAAAGTTCAAGATTCTAAGTTTACGGGAAGTACCCTGTAGGTTTTGATTCCCGTGCGAGTTTCGAAAATTTTCGGAAATTTGCGGCCTAAATGGCTGTATCTTTTGATTGCGTTGGTCTAAGCCAACGCAATCAAAAGATACAGCCAGGTTGATTTTTCTACAGCTTCCAGGGACAGTAGACCTAAGTAGGTATCATATAGAAATTTCAGTTTGATACCTTCACGAGTTCCTGAGAAAAACGGTCTTGACAGACGGACGGACGGACGACAACAAAGTGATCTTATAAGGGTTCCGTTTTTTTCTTTTGCGGTACGGAACCCTAATAAAAATAAATAATAGTTTAAACAACTAAAAAAAATGGTTGCCTGTAAAGTCGGTTTTACGGGCAAAGATTTTACGTGACACAGATCATGTTTGAGTGGGAGAGAGACGCAAGACATTCGCCGGTCCGGCAGGCCTCTCTCTCGTTCGGTGACTCATCATGACGGACGTGAGCGGGCGTTACAGTTTTTCATGAGTGACTCCGAGCCGCAACCTAATTTAAGACGTTGTCACGTCAAAAAAACACGCTTTAATTGCTAACTAAAAAAAAAGAGTAAAAAGCGTGGGGTGCTTGGTATAGTAGTATGTGAAAATCAACCTAAAAGTATTATTGGCAACTATAAAAAGAGAAGTATGAAAACGTCATAAAGTGCACCTCACGCTTTTTACTCTACTGTAATATAAATTCCGTGTTCTCAGAAATTATTTTCTCTTTTTTAGTTAGCAATAAAAGCGTGTTTTTTTAGTTTTTTAGTTATTATTTTTAGATTACAGATCTTTTACGTAAAGTGTCCACCACTACCGAGTCGGACTGACAACTATGTAACGCAGTATTAAACTGGATGCAGGCAGTTTGTAGCCATTCGACGTGGAATGAGGGAGGTCTAGGGAGGGATGTACAGCACTGGGTTTCTTAAAGCTGATGATGACGTTGTTATTATCGCTCTTGACACTAAGTGAAAGACTTGACTTTGAGCTAAAATAAACATATTATTATTACCTTTTTATTTGCAGGGTCCTCTGACAGGAGCCAGTCTCAACCCCGCCAGAAGTTTGGGACCTGCGATCATACATGGATTCTGGGAGAACCATTGGGTATTTTTTTTTACTATTTTCATGCTAGTTTAAGTGTAGCTAGGGAATGCAATCTCCTCGCGAGATCTCGGGGATTTTTAGTGACTGGTCTAAGCCGAAAGTTGGGCGAGATTTCGCGAGTTCAACGAGATCGGCACTCGAACGTATAATAATAGTCCTCCTGGCCGATTTCGACCACGGCGGCCAATCTCATCAGAGATAAGCCAACTACGCAGGAGATATTACAGTGCACAAGTGTAAGCGCAATACACAGGTGCACTCACTGTTCCTTCACTCTCAAAGTTTGGTGAGATGGCAATCCGACATGACCGGAGAGAGATCAGGCGCAGGACCAACGGCTTAACGTGCTAACTCGAACGTATAAAAACGTCTTATACGAAGTGAATATCTGTGATTCCAAAGAGTGATGAAACCGAAAGCACGTTCTCAGCGCGCGGTTAGCAGACGATTCTTTTGCACATTATGAGCTATTCTTAGAGATTGCTCTTATCGATAAGACCTCCTATAGTGTTCTTCTTTCTGTGTATTGTGCTTTTTTCTTGTGTGCTAAGAGTAATATTATATCTATCTACATAATTCTTTGTACCGATGTGTGAGGTGATCTGAACTAAGGCTAATTATATGGGCATTATTTGTTATACATATTTTGTTAATTAATACATACGTAGTATGATTTTCCCTAATTTGGTGAAATATTGTGATGATTTGGAAGATTAACTCACAAATACATGAAAAACTGCCATTCTCTCTAAAGATCGAGATTCATAAACTCGCGAGATCTCGCCAAAGCGTAATCTCGCGAGAATGTATTGCCACCTCATATATTTCATGTCGCTACTATCGGATATTTTCATAACAAGAGTTCATAAAAGGGTTTAGGATTGGAGATGGAGTCTAGCACCGTATAAGATCGTGGTGGTCGGTTGCAGGTGTACTGGGTGGGCCCGCTGGGCGGCGCGGCGTGTGCGGCGGCGCTGCACCGCTTCGTGCTGACGCCGCCCGCGCCGCGCCCGGCCCGCGCCGAGAGCGTGCCGCTGCAGGACAAGGTGTGACGCCGCTGACGAACCCGGCCCCGGCTGGAGGCACCCGCTCGAACGACTCGCCCGCACCCGAGGGGGTGCCTCAACCAACATATCATGTTTATAGAACATTGTTGTAAATATATTTTATACTTTTTCACCAAAACCGTTTGATTTTCATTATTTTCCTTCATTAACAAATACTATTCCACTAATAATACCTATTTCGCTGCTAAGACGCGCCTATGTCTAAAACGTGTGAAAAAGCTAATTGATCAATACCAACATCTTATGGTATTTGGTCCTGTCAGCCAGACAACATCACATCACATGCATCTGATCCAAAAGTAAGTAGTTTAAGCAGTTGTGTTATGGAAATCAGAAACAGCGAAAATACAACAAACAACCAAACCCGCGACAACATTGAAAATTGGTTTTTAACATGTCTCCGTCCGGGGATCGAACCCGGAACCTCAGAGATGGAGGGACTTTGAAAGCGGTACTCACGCCACCGTGCCACGGAGGAAGTGTATGATATGTATTGATTATCAACATAAAAAATAAGTTAATAACCAAAAAATTAAACAACTAGTTGGGGGCAATAAATTTATTGAACATAATTGTATTATTTAACAGACTGACACTCCACGATATAACCTAAGAAGGGGCGAGCTCATAATCGCTTGAGGATGCGGCGACGATCTTTTTCCTTGTCCTTGGGCGCGCGGGAGGAGCCGCCAGCCGGGCGCCGCTCGCGCTTGGCGCACGGACCCTCGCCCGCCGCACCCGCCGCCCCCACCCCCGCCCCCGCACCACCCGCGCCCGCGCTGCCCTCCGCCGGCGTGTCCTGGAAACATCAACAAAACTGATCTTATTGTTCACTCCTACTCGGTTGACTCTGCAACTGTACTGGGCGTGGTGATCGACTCGAGCCTGCTTTTCTCGCGACATGCACAGGACATAGTAGAACGCGCGGCCAAATGCTTCGGGAAGATGTCGCGTGTATCGGCATCTTCCTGGGGCATTCGATTTCCAGGCCTACGTATTTTGTACCAGGGCACTTTTGTTGCGACTCTTGTGTATGCGGCGGCGTGCTGGTTTGAACGGGTCAAGGTGCAGTCGATAAGCGGGACGCTCCTCAGGGGACAGAGGCCCGCACTTGTGCTGCTGACCAAGGCCTACAGGTCCGTCAGCACGGCCGCGCTCCCGGCACTGGCTGGAGTGCTCCCTGCTGACCTGGAAGTGACACGTGCAGGCAGGACGGAGGCGACGCGACAGCACGCGACCAAGGAAGAGATGAGCAGACGAAAGCGCGAAATTCGTGAAGCAGTAATCATAGACTGGCAGCACCGTTGGGAGCAGGAGACTAAGGGTCGTGAGCTCCGTCAATTCTTTCCGGACGTGGCTGGAAGACTCAGGATGCGCTGGGTCGAACCAAATTATGAGACTTCCCAGATGCTCACCGGACATGGATGTTTCAACAAAAGGCTGAGTGACATGAAGCTGCGAGATGGGAGTATGTGTGAGTGTGGAGCAGAAGAAGAGGACAGACACCACGTTTTGTGGCTATGTCCTCTGTATGAAGACCTACGACAGAAGATGATGGATGGTATCACCCCTGCAAGTGTGGGTCCAGTTTGGTACCACGACCTCGTTGCCTCGGAGGGGAACTTCAGACGGCTGCGGGAGTTCGCACACGGCTGGCACAGGAGAAGGAATGGCACCGAGGAGAGTCAACCCCCAAGAACGGGGGGGAGTGACACAAGGGACAAGGAGCAGAGATAAGAATTTGTAGAGAGTCAAGAATTGAATGCGGTGGAGTGCAGGACTGCCTAGCAGACGCAAATTCCGCGTGCATCTCTCACGTTTCGGCCTTAATAACCGCGAGGTTGGAATGGCCATGGGAGGTTGGTGGGATTGTTCACCCCTACTATTTTAAGACCTTAGGTAGAAGAGGTCTTAGGTTTGATTTCCAGTATAATAATAATAATCATTTATTTCGTTCCAAATGGACAATCGTAAATTAATATAACGTTAACATAAGATGAATAGACCAAAAACTTTCTTTTCCTGAACTAGGCTAAGCTAATTGTTAGCATTTGTAACACCTTGTGACCAAGGTGAAATCTCTTACTGAGCAAGAGGACCAGTTAACAATAACTCTATCATTCCTTAATAGGGCCTTACGAATTAGTGCAGAGACTTGTATGACAAAGCTGCAAGTGTCAGTATTCTTTCTTCCGGACTTGTAACTTAGTTTGATCAAAGCCTTAGTTTGAAGTATAGGTACTTATTGTTCTGGGTTTGGTTTATTTGGTGGCAGGACTTGATTTTATTCCATCTAGCCAGAATTGACAGGCTTAGATAACATGGTGTTTAATGGTAACATGGTAAACATGCATTTAGTGTGTAAGCTCTTATAATGAGAATAAGTTTGCCAGCTGTAACTGTACCCTAATAAATAAATAAATAATAAAAAAAAACACCATGTTATCTAAGCCTGTCAGTTCTGTCACCATAACATATTCAGCCTTCAGTCTTATAAACACGTCAGGTGTGATTAGGGCTAAGTGCTATCCCGATGAGTATCAACTTACCTGCGGGTGCTGGGTATTCGAGTGGTCGGTGGGCGCCGGGGCGGCGGCTTTGGGGCGCGCGTGTATGTCGGCGAGCAGCTTGGCGCGCGCGAAGTAGTCGTCGTAGCGGTCGCGCAGCAGCGCCGCGGCCTCGGCGTTGAGCGCCGACTCGGGGTTGGGCGCGATGAGCAGGCACTTGACGGCGAGCAGCGCGTGCTCGAGCCCCAGCTCGGGCCGCCAGTCGCGCTTGAGCGTGTTGACGCACACCTCGCCCGTCGCCGGCGCCACGTTCGGGTGGAAGATGCGCGTCAGGAAGTAGGCGCGCGGCGGCGCCGTCGGGAACTCGCGCCCCAGCACCAGCCGCACGCGGAACACGCCGCCCGCGTACGGCGTGTCAGCTGTAAGAACAAACGTTATTTATTTATTTATTTAAGTTACAAACATGGTGGACTTAGTGCCGAAGGCATTCTCTTCCAGTCAACTATAGGGCCAAGCAGAGAAAATTCAGGCGGTGCACATAAAGTACAAAGTAAAAACAAACAATTTAACTGAAGTTATTTAAGTACAAAATGAATTTATAAACATACAAACTAATTACTTACATAAGTGAAATAAAGATACATAAAAAATCATACACATACATAATAAGGATTACATTATCGAAGAGCAAGAAAATTAATAACCTGGACATCTAATTGGATAATTTACATGACATTACTTTCCTGTAAGAACAAGTTTTGATGTCATTATTATCATAGCACCTTCAGTCCTAAGCTGCTTGCATGACCCCACTTACCATACTATTAGTACAGTGAAAACAAACCAAAGTTTCTTTTAGTGGTTGACAATTACCAGCAAGAATGAAACATTATCGAACAACAAAACAAACATGTTGGTTGTAATGTCAAAATGTCCATCACAAACAAAGGATTGACAAGGCTAACTGTTAGATTTAATATCCACAATTAAGCTTTTAAATCAATCAATGCAAGTGAACATGGCTACCAGTATGACATAAAACAAAACCTTTCTTTCATTTCTTATATGGGTGGAATAGTATGTATCTTTTAGACAGAATCTTGCAAGCTTAAACTCATGTGCAAAATGGTGAATATATATATATATATATACTACCAACAGAGTAGTAATCATGAGCTGCAATGATATTAAT
Source organism: Pyrausta despicata (assembly GCA_963921415.1). Classification (NCBI taxonomy): domain Eukaryota; kingdom Metazoa; phylum Arthropoda; class Insecta; order Lepidoptera; family Crambidae; genus Pyrausta; species Pyrausta despicata. The sequence goes on along the minus strand of OY992850.1, from coordinate 103,073 downwards.
GAGAATAAATGTTTTGAGATGAGAATAATAAAGTGCCTAGTTATAAGCTGTTACTAATTCAAAAAAGTGTATAAGCAATATGAGGTATCCTATCAATTTGCCCTGAAGACTTTGGATTGAAGAATAATCAACTACCTAGGTAATTCAGTATTTATTATTGTTAATAATCTTATATATAAAAATTAATTGCTGTTTGTTAGTCTTGCCAAAACTTGAGAACCGATTTGAATAATTTTAGTCTTGAAATATTTGTGGAAATCCAGGGAAGGTTTAAAAGATCTAAAATTTAAAAAAAAGGAATGGGCAGGACAACATCTGTCGGGTCAACTAGTAAATAATATATATAGCTCACACTTACCTTACTCAGTTAAGACTGTAAGTATATAACCAAAGTAGTTGTTGCTATGGTAGTGACAATAAAACCAATAGGTTACCCCCTTTGGCCTTTTTAAAAACAAAAGGTAACTACTAAGATTTGCAACATTCAAAACTTAGCCAAAAGGATATGCACATTTTTAATCATATAAATCCAAAATTTTACAGTAATAATACCCACTACAAGTAATGGTTATCACGACAAACAATTTAATTTTGTTCTATAGATGTTATTGATTGGATGTCAGAGGGCTCAGAAAAGGAGTAACACTGACCAGGTCCGTCGATGTGAGCGACGACGTCAGTGAGGTCTTCGTCGCGCAGCACCAGCTTGACGCCGGCGGGCGGGTTGGCCGCCAGCCGCCGCAGCTCGCGCGTCACGCCGCGCAGCACCTGCGGGCACACGTTCTCCACGTTCGACATCGCGCCGCAGTCCACCGCCTGCCAACCCTCGCTAGCTCAACCTGCACCACCTCCTCACATCACCAAACTAACACTACTCGACCTTCAAGTGGTTGCAAACTCATATGATACACAGACTGTTGTTTGCAGTTGCACTGACTTTGATAACTGGTCGCTCGATGCAAAGGTTGCAATAACAAATGCACACGTATTAGCCGCACTAATTGAACAGTAACCAAAACTGTATTAATACTTTCGTGCAACAAACGTATATTGGCACTGAAATAGACGAAATATGTAATTAAAACAAATCGACAATATCAGAAATAATTCGTAGTTAGGCAAAGAAGTTCGTTTTTCAATCAAATCAAACGTCAAACATTAGAAATGTCATTATTTTTGTCAATTCGCCAGTTTTGAGCTTCAAAGGTGCGTATACACAATGACACCAAGGAGCTCAGCAGGCAGAACAATAACAAGTTTTTTTAGCGACCTGCTATCATTTAATCTGTGTAGATAGTATAGTCTGTGGCAATGTTCTGTCAAACAAAGACCGTCTTTCAAAAAATGATTCAAGGTCAAAGGTGGAACTTGGTCTTGGTTGGAAGCAAACTTGGCTTAGTAGCAGTTTAAATATATTTTGCCCTCGTTTTGTTGTGTTAAATAGTAAAGACTGTGTCGATTACAGTGTTTTTAACTAAATAAAATTTTTTTTTTATCGACTTTTTGATTAAAGGAATTCGTTCAGGTATAGGTTCTTGGGCTTATTTTTCTTTGTTTACACTTGTTGTAACCTACAAATATACAATCATCCTTTTATTTACAATGTAAATTTTTGTTGTTACGGTAACTAATATAGGCCCCGACGTGTGAGCTGCAAGTATGCTTGTCAGCTAATATTCAATACCACACAGCACAAGTCACTATTGGTCTTTCCAGGAGCAAGCAATGGAGGAAGCCGACGGCTCCGGCGAGTCGTTCCGCGTGCGCGTGAGCCTGGAGCGGTTCTTCGGCGACGAGCGCGCGCGCTGCTACGTGGTGGCGCGCGCGGGGCGGCGCGTGCGCTGGCTGGCGCGCCGCCTGCGCCGGCTGTTCCCGCTGCCGCGCCGCCTCGCGCTGCTCAGCCGCGGGCACCTGCTGCCGCCCGACGAGCCGCTCGCAGTGCTGCAGCCCGACGACCCTGTTGAGTAAGTACACTATTAGTTTACCTTAACCCTTTATATCAATTCAAATTTCATTATTTCCAGTATGCAGTATATTTTTTTCTATGAGTATCTTTTTGGCAGTGAGTGTTTGCTTGAGTGGTTTTAAATATGACAGTCAGTAACTTCATTCCTAACACATCCGAGTGAATGTGTTAAAATGATAGGAAGATATGTTTGCAATATAATAAGGGTATTCACATATGGAAGTTTTAATGTGATTTTTTTTATTGCAATTTTTTGGATTTATTTTGTAACTTAAATTGTTTTATTTCAGGGTTATAGAAGCAACTGTAGAACTTGAACAACCTGATGCTGCCAAATATCTTACCAGTGAGGACACTGTAGACTCAAGAGCATTGGAGCTAGAAGACACTCCGCTTTCCTGCAAACGGCAAAAGAAACTCCACCATGAATCTAAAAATGATTCCGATCTTCAAGTTGGAAATGACTTTGTCTCAGCACTGCCAGCAGTTGATCATAGCTACAATCATAGCAGCAAAGAAACTTCACAGGAAGATAAGATATCAACTGAACATTATAAAAAAATGGATAATAAAAGCAATAGGCACATTTTCTATGAGTCGAATCCCAAGCTGGAAGAGACTGCAAATGCATATAGTATGAATCAATCAAAAAGTTTCATTGAGAATATGCAAGAGCAAGACACTAGTGCACCTGATTTGTTAGATAGTGAAAAAATCAGAATAATGAAAGAGCAGGCGTTGGCGGTGCTAGACGCGGTGGCGACGCGCCCGCGGCGCCGGGTGCGCGTGCGACGCCGCAAGCGCCCGCTCGCGCACTGCTCTGAATCAGTAAGCAACATAGCTGACCCGGCCCCTGCTGTAGAGTCTGAATCACAGCTAGACCATCCCAATGTGACAGGTGAAGATGATTCGAGTCCAGAAATACATGTTGACACCACCATCAAGACTATCCATAAGACATCAGCGAACAGTTATGATTCAACCATGGAAGATGCACCTTATGCTTTAAAGCCAGTCAATATCACTCCGGAGCTAGCGCTGCTAGGTCCCGGGCGGGAGGCGGGCCCGGCGGTGCTGCGGAACCCGGCGGGCTGCCCGCGCGCCGCACGGCTCGTGCACGCGCTCGTCAACGTCGCACCCGTGTAGTAACTTATTTATTTAAGCTTTGTTGCGTAGCAAAACTTATATTATAAACCAACACTGCCATCGTTACTTTTAATGCGATGCCATTTTTGCTGTGAAATCGGTAATTTGTTATTCTGTATGCTTTATTAAATATGTATAGCGAAAAGTTTTGTTTATGTTATCCTCGTACAGACGGTCCAGCTAGGTACAACTTCGAGAAAGAGATCAAATCGCACATCTAGTTCTTAAAAGTCATAAATGTCAAAAAATCTAATTTTGTTAACTATGCCACAATTTTCTTTTATACGAATTTATTCGGTGCTCAAACATAGGTATATCTTTTTTATATTTCGACTTAAGAACTAGATGTGCGAAATGTCGAATTCAGCTCGGATTCGTTCGGGAAGCTCCGGCCCATATTCGCGTCCAATATGAATGTACTTCAATCTCTCAAGAGTAGGTTGTAGTTTATTGTAAACAGCGAAAGATACCTCAAGGTAGGAGACTAAAATGGTGTTAGCGAAAGGTTTTATCCCTGGTAAATGAAACGGATATCTTCAGTATGTTGTGTAAATTGTCCACTAAACACACACGTCTTTCGCGAAAGGAGTTCAAGCAAGCTCTGCTCGACACGGACACAGCTAGCTCTTCAAGCACCGCAATAGGTACTTACATTTAAATAATAATCTATAATATAAAAATTAATTGCAAAATGTATTGATAAGTGCATAACTCAAAAACGCTTGGACCAATTTTTGCAATACTTTTTAGAGTTTATTGGAGTTTTCTCCTTCAGAATCGATTTTCATATATAAGGCCGGGGTATGAATGATAGATGATTATGGAGACTATTGTTTATATTTCTATGGTTGTTTATGTATTTTCACAGATTTATTGTATAATTAATAAAAAATAAATGTATCATACATGCTTTAAGTATCATAAAAAATGCATTCATTTATCCACATTCCCTAATCTATTTGCTTTTTATAACCGTTCTTAAGGAGTAAACTCCACTTGTGCGTCGGACTCGGAGCTGACACACTCAAACACTTTTTTTGGGGTTCCGTACCTCAAAAGAAAAAAACGGAACCCTTATAAAATCACTTTGTTGTCCGTCCGTCGGTCTGTCAAGACCGTTTTACTCAGGAACGCGTGGAGGTATCAAACTGAAATTTCTATATAATACTTAGGTCTACTGTCCCTGGAAGCTGTAGAAAAATCAACCTTCTAAGCCAACGCCATGAAAATATAGGTACAGACATTTAGGCCGCAAATTTCCGCAAATTTTCGAAACTTGCACGGGAATCAAAACCTACAGGGTACTTCCCGTAAACTTAGAATCTTGAAATTTAGTACGAAGTCACGTCTTATAGTACAGATATAGGAAAAATTACGAAAACTGTAAATTGTCAGTTTCATCATGTAAAAAAATATATTTTTGAAAAATATTTTTGACAATTTTGAAAATTTCAAAGTTACTACTCCTTATCTACAGGTTTGTACGGAACCCTCGGTGCGCGAGTCCAACTCGCACTTGACCGGTTTTTTTGATATTCCTTATATTAAGGGGATGGTTCTTACGCAGAAAAAAAAAATATAACAACGGGCAGGTCAACCTCGCGGGGTCCGCTAGTACTATTTATTTATTATCCTCAGCACGATGGTTCCTCAGGACAAAGTATGAATGAGCCATATAAAAATAAAAAAAATATTTTCACTTTAACAATATTTTTGTATCACAAAAGTAGATGCGCTAGATGTAAAACGAGAAGGTGGGTGGTCAAAATATTTTGTAAACAGATGCATTAAAAATGTTGCCACTATATGTTATTGGGTGCAGTTTTTGGTGAAAATTAAGTCAACAGATTTTTCCGGATAAAAATTAATGTTCATACGAGTAAAATATTGAAACATAACCTTTTTGGGTTAGGTTTCAGTAAAAATAAGTTGTTCAGATATTTTATCCGGAAAACCTAACCTATCGTATTTTTCCGGTTCAAAAGAAGTTGAATCTTTTTGGGTAAGGTTTTACTAAAAATTAAGTCATCAGATATTTTATCCGGTAAGCTCAACTAATTCATATCTGTCCCGAAGGAGTCAGCTGGTGGCTTTCAAGGGTGAACTATCCGACCCTGTTCTAGTTACCTCAGGTGTCCCACAAGGCTCGATTCTTGGCCCTTTACTGTTCATAGCCTTCATAAATGACCTTGTTGCGCAATTGAAATGTCCCAGTCTACTATATGCGGACGATTTAAAAGTTTTCTCCGAAGTAGCTACCCATGAAGACGCTGAAGCATTGCAAGCGGATATCGAAACCGTGGCCAGGTGGTGTGATGATAATCATATGTATCTAAATATTAATAAATGTTTTGTTATGTCCTTTACAAGAAAAACATATAAAATTAATTTTACATATACCCTCAATGGTCAAAAACTTAACAGGCAGAATCAGGCTAAGGATCTAGGAATAATTTTTGATGACAAATTGAGTTTTCGCGAGCATTTCGATTATATTATCATGAGGGGTGGTAAAATGCTGGGGTTTGTCCTGCGCAACACCAAGCAACTTAAAAGCCAAACAGTATTGTATATTTATATAATTCACTTGTCCGGAGTGTTCTAGAATATGGTGCAGTTATCTGGTCTCCGTTTTATGCCGTATATATTGACCGTGTCGAATGTATTCAAAAAATATTTTTGAGATGTCTCTCTTTTCGTCATGGTTACCATCGCAAGTTAACCTCCTACACGGATAGGCTGCAGAAATTTAACATGGTTACCCTGGAAACGAGACAAAAGGTTTGAGCTTATATATCTTTATAAAATACTACACTTTGTGATCGATTCTCCTGCCTTACTTTCATCGATTAGCCTAAACACTCACTATAGGGCCCGTGACCGCAAGCCTAAACTGTTCTCACTTCAGGTTTACCGTAACAACACTTCATATTACAATCCAGTAGTTAGGATGTGTCGCCTCTACAATGATATATCCCAGGAATGTCCAGATGGTGATATTCTGGGTTCTGATCCAAATGACTTCTACAAATTTATTCGTGGGATTCTGAAGTGATTAGTTTTATGCGTTGTACGTAGGAGACCAATTATTTTAGAAGTCCCTACTTGCTTAAGGTACTTGTTTAAGGTGCAAAATTTGTAATACGCTTTTCACCGCGCCAGTTAGCTCGAATATTTGTGATTTAGAATAATTTGTAACTTAACTTAAGGTATTGTACTCATGTAACACATGTTTTGGTTTTCAGTTTAGTACTTAATTTTAATTTTTAAGAAACTTCACAACTCCACAACTGTAAACTGTTTTGTGTTAATAAAAAAAATAAAAAAATTGGTATTTTCCGGATAAAATGTTAGGTTCATAAAATGTTCAAACCTAACCTTTTTGGGTTAGGTTTTAGTGAAAATTCGGTCATCAGATATTTTATCCGGTAAACCTAACCTACCGCATATTTCCGGATGAAAGATAGGTTCATAAAATGTTCAAACCTAACCTTTTTGGGTTAGGTTTTAGTGAAAATTAGGTCATCAGATATACTATCCGGATAACATAACCTATAGGATTTTTCCGGTAAAAAAGTAAGTTTCATAAATGGCTGAATCTTTTTGGGTAAGGTTTTACTAAAACTTAAGTCATCAGATATTTTATCCGGTAAGCTTATTAATTGGTATTTTCCGGATAAAAGTTAGGTTCATAAAATGTTCAAACCTAACCTTTCTGGGTTAGATTTTAGTGAAAATTAGGTCATCAGATATTTTATCCAGTAAACCTACCTAAAGCTTTTTCCGGATAAAAAGTAATGTTCATAAAATGTTGAAACCAAACCTTTTTGGGTTAGATTTCAGTAAAAATAAGTTGTTAAGATATTTTATCCGGAAAACCTAACCTATCGTATTTTTCCGGTCCAAAAGTAAGTTTCATAAGAAGTTGAATCTTTTTGGGTAAGGTTTTACTAAAAATTAAGTCATCAGATATTTTATCCGGTAAGCTTAACTAATTGGTATTTTCCGGATAAAATGTTAGGTTCATAAAATGTTCTAGCCTAACCTTTTTGGGTTAGGTTTTAGTGAAAATTCGGTCATCAGATATTTTATCCGGTAAACCTAACCTACCGCATATTTCCGGATGAAAGATAGGTTCATAAAATGTTCAAACCTAACCTTTTTGGGTTAGGTTTTAGTGAAAATTAGGTCATCAGATATACTATCCGGAAAACCTAACCTATAGGATTTTTCCGGTAAAAAGTAAGTTTCATAAATGGCTGAATCTTTTTGGGTAAGGTTTTACTAAAACTTATGTCATCAAATATTTTAACCGGTAAGCTTTTTAATTGGTATTTTCCGGATAAAAAGTTAGGTTCATAAAATGTTCAAACCTAACCTTTCTGGGTTAGGTTTTAGTGAAAATTAGGTCATCAGATATTTTAGGTTAGGTTAGGTTAGGTTAGGTTAGGTTAGGTTAGGTTCTCACTGGGCCCCCCTGTCGGATCTCCACCTTGTCGTGGTGGGGGGGCTCAGTAACCGTGGCTTTGCCACCCTCGGTGAAGCTAAGAGGGATCCCGGGAGGGGACGCTCCACGTGGGCTTGGGGAGGCCTGCGCAGGATGCGTCCGGGAGTGCGGGTGTGGGGGACGGTTTAGGCTGTCCCTCGCGGTCGGGTGCGGTCGCGGGAGGAGAGTCGTCTCGGTGTGTCGTTGCCGTGCGGCCTATCTCCCGCGACCAAACGGGGGCGCACCGTTTGATGGCGCTGCGGTGGGGCCGCAGAGGAAGAGGAGATGCGGTGTGTCGTTGCCGTCCTCCCTATCCTCTGCGGCCGTGTGAGAGTTAGTTTTGGTGGCGGAGCCCAACACCTTGCTCCGCCGCCAAGGAGTTTGTGGCCCTCGGGCTGTCCGCCGGGGTGCCGTGGTGAATGCTCACGCGACCCCATGGCGCCCCACAATGGCGGAAAGGTGGAATGCGCTGTGGTTTTAGTGGGTATTGCGGCCTTGCACACCAGCCGTTGAGTCCCACATACCCCCCTGCAGTTGTGTGGGGGGCATGCGTAAAAGCATTTCCACAGCGAAAAAAAAAAAAAAAAAAAAAGGTTCTCACTGGGCGCCGCAGGAGGCAGTATAACCTCCTGATGCCACTTCTCGATGGGCTCCTCCCTGAGCAGCGGCGCATCCCATTAGCTGCTGATAAAAGGAACGAGGCAATGATATCTACCCAACGCCCCTCCTTCACTGAGGAAGCTGGATCAAGCAAGGCCCAGCCGGCTAACGCTAAGGCTCCGGCGATCAAAGCCCCGCTGGACAAAACTCCGGCAGCTAAGGCCACGACAACTAAGGCCCCTAAAGCCAAGGCCGCGGCAGCCAAGGCCCCGGCAGCCAAGGCCCCTGCAGCCAAAGTCTCGGCAGGCCAGCCGAGTCAAACCTCGTCAGTCAAGGCGGTAACCACCAAAGCCTCGGCGGCAAAGGTCCCAGCTGCCAAGGCCCCGGTGGCCGATGCCTCGCCAGCCGAGACACAGACGGTCAACGCGCCTACCACCAGGCGTCAGGGCAGAAGCCGCAAAAGGCGCCCAGCCGCGCAAAGAGCTGCTGCGCCCGCTCCGGAGGCCCGCCCACTACCACCTCCACCAGCCTCTATGGAGGAAGGCTGGAATGTTGTGGCCAAAAAGGGCAAGAAGCCAAAAAGCGGCCAACAAGCACGGCCAAGCGCCCAGCCACCTAAGCCGGTCGCTAAAAAGCCCGCCACCCGTAAACTTCGTCCGCCCCGTTCGTCGGCCATAGTGCTGACGCTCCTACCAGGGGCGCAGGAGAAAGGTGTGACGTATGTGACGGCCATCAAGGACGCCAAATCCCAGATTAAGATAGGCGAGCTTGGCATCAGTGGCATGCGATGTGTCAAGGCCAAAACCGGGGGTAGGCTCCTAGAGATTCCTGGGGACGCCAACGGCGACAAAGCCGACTCCTTTGCCGCCAAACTAAAGGAGGTTCTTCCCGCAGATCTCGTTCAGGTGTCCAGGCCCATGAAAACAGTTGACATAAGGCTATCGGGCCTGGACGACTCAGTCACCAAAGACGAGGTCGCAGCGGCAGTTTCCGGAGTCGGAGGCTGTGCAGTCGATAATGTAAAAGTGGGCGAAATCCGCGAGTCGTGGGCCGGCTACGGCACGGTCGTGGTAAAGGTGCCGGTGGCAGCAGCCAAGAAGGTCGCTCAAGGCCGTCTCTTGGTAGGCTGGGTCTCTTGCCGAGTCCAAGTGCTCGAGGTCAAGCCCATGCGCTGCTACCGGTGCATGGAGAGTGGCCATGTCCGGCAGCAGTGCCCGAACGAGACCGACCGCAGCGAAATGTGCTATCGCTGCGGTGGTCTCGGACACAAGGCGCGTGACTGCACAGCCGCTGCCCCCCACTGCCCGATCTGTGCGGACTTGGGGAGGCCAGCGAGTCACAAGGTGGGGAGCAAGAACTGCGCCCCACCCAAGAAAAGGAAGGCCTCAGTGCCTGTTCCCCCACGTAGCACAGGGGAAGCGGCGGCAGCGATGGACACTGCATAATGGCCCTCCTCCGTGCCTTGCAGGTCAACGTCAATCACGCCACAGCTGCGCAAGACATTCTACTGCAGCACATGGCAGAGTGGTCGATTGACGTGGCCATCGTCCCCGAACCCTATTGGGTTCCGCCTGATAGGGACAACTGGGTGGCCGATTCAGAGGGCCTTGTGGGGATAATTGTGTCCGGCGCGCAGCTGGAGGTCGTGACCAGATGGTCCGGTTTCGTAGTCGCTAAATGCCGAGGCATGCTTGTGGTTGGGCTATACCTCCCACCCACCAGAAGCATTGCTGCAGTGGAGGTCGGATTAGACCGGCTGACCTCCATTCTGCGGCAGTCACCGCTGCCTGCCCTAGTCGCCGGCGACTTCAACGCCAAGGCGACGGCGTGGGGAGAGACGGAGACGGACTCCCGAGGCGAGCTCGTGCTCGAGTGGGCCGCGGCATCCGGGCTGGTGCTGCTTAATCGGGGCAATGTGGCGACGTGCGTGCGGCCTCAGGGCGAATCGATAGTCGATTTGACTTTCGCCAGCCCCGCGGTCGCCAATCGTATAAGTGGCTGGCGGGTGCTAACAGAGGCGGAGTCATTGTCGGACCACCGCAACATTCGGTTTGAAATATCCGCCTCACCCAACATCCCAGCACCCGCACCACCGAACGCCAGCAGGACGCCGCAATACCCCCGGTGGAGGGTCAAGGCGATGGACCGTGAAATGATCAAAGAGGCCGCCTTGGTCAAAGCCTGGCTGCCAAGACCTAGCGAACCGATCCGGGTTGATGAGGAGGCAGAGTGGTTCCGGGGTGCAATGACACAGGTTTGTGATGCGTCAATGCCCCGGGTCAAAGCGCTGCCTCCTAAACAACAGGTGTATTGGTGGTCGGAGGAGATTAGGGCACTGCGCGAAGAATGTATCGCTGCGCGCAGGGCCTCCTCTCGCCACCTCCGGCGTCGCAATCGCAACCCGGATATGGACGGCCCGCTCCTCGAGGCATACAAAGCGGCCAAGAAGACCCTCCGAGTGGCCATTGCAGAGGCGAAGTCCAAAGCCCGGGAGGAGCTGCTGGCAACGCTCACCGAGGATCCGTGGGGGCGCCCATACAAGACGGTCAGAGGCAAGCTTCGGCCGTGGGCGCCTCCGATCACGGAGACCCTGGAGCCAGCGCTGCTGGATAGCGTAGTGACAACCCTCTTCCCGGCCCAAGAGGACCACAGCCCGCCGGCAATGAGGCCCCACCCCGTGGCCTCAAATGACCCTCCCGATCCGGTCTCGGAAGGGGAGCTGGGAGCGGCCATGCTCCGCCTAAAAGCCAAAAATGTGGCCCCTGGCCCGGACGGCATCCCGGGCAAGGCATGGGTGGTGGCGGAGGAGGCCCTCGGCGAGAGGTTGAGGGCCCTCTACACCGCGTGTTTAGAGCAGGGTCGGTTCCCCGCTACATGGAAGCGGGGCCGCCTGGTCCTGCTGAAGAAAGATGGACGCCCGGCGGATTCACCGTCAGCGTACCGCCCAATTGTTTTGCTGGACGAGGTAGGTAAGCTCCTGGAGCGTATCATATCTGTCCGCCTCGGCCAGCATCTGGAGCGTGTGGGGCCCAATTTGTCGCCGACCCAATTCGGGTTTAGGGCGGAAAGGTCCACCGTCGACGCGATCCTGCGTGTCCGGGAGCTCGCGGAGAAGGCGGTGGACAGTGGCGGGGTGTTGTTGGCGGTGTCTCTTGACATCGCCAACGCCTTCAACACCCTGCCCTGGGCGTGCATCAGGCAGGCACTCGTCCATCACGGAGTGCCTGCCTACCTGCAGAAGATTGTCGCCGATTATCTGGCGGCGAGATCGGTGGAGTGCGCCACGCCCAGTGGCCTCCTACGGCGAGAGGTTTCGTGCGGCGTTCCACAGGGGTCGGTGCTAGGCCCTCTCCTGTGGAACATCGGATACGATTGGGTCCTCCGTGGGCACCTTATCGGGGGTGTCAGCGTCACGTGCTACGCTGACGACACCCTTGTCACGGCCCGCGGAGTGGACCTCGGGGAGGCGGCGCGGCGTGTGACAGCGGGAGTCGCCATGGTCGTACGCCGCATCCGTGAGCTGGGGCTCAAGGTGGCGCTCGAAAAGTCGGAGGCTCTATGTTTCCATGGGCCCCGACGAGCACCACCCCCAGGGTCCCACCTTATAGTGGGTGGCACCCGTATTGAGGTCGGGGATACGCTTAAGTACCTCGGCCTCACACTAGACGGGCGATGGAGATTCGGTGCACATTTCCAGAAGCTGGCTCCGAAGCTCCTTAAGACGGCCGGAGCCCTTAGTCGGCTCATGCCAAATCTCGGCGGCCCGTCGTCGTCGAGCCGCAAATTGTATATGGGCGTCGTACGTTCCATGGCCCTGTATGGGGCCCCGGTCTGGTACGACGCCCTGTTGGGGGATAGCGCCCTCGTTTTGAGGAGGGCACAGCGACTCCTCGCCATCCGGGTCATCCGAGGATACCGGACGGTATCGGCTGAAGCTGCCCTCGCGATGGCTGGGAGCATGCCCTGGGACCTCGACGCCCTGGTCCTCGCCGCTCTTTACAAGTGGCGGGGAGACCAAAGGTCCCAGGGGCAAAGGCCCGCGCAGCGCGAAATCGAGGCGGAGCGACTGCGCTTAGAGGAGGACGCAGTCGCACGCTGGAGGGAGCGCCTGGTCGACGGCACAGCTGGCCGTCGCACCACCGGGGCAATCGCCCCGACACTCACCGGGTGGGTGCAACGGCAGCACGGTCGCCTGACGTTCAGGGTGACCCAAGTGCTGTCGGGCCATGGCTGCTTCGGGGCCTACCTCGCCAAGATTGGGCGCGAGCCAACAGCGGAGTGCCGCCACTGCCACTGCTGCGACGAGGATACTGCGCAACATACCCTCGCCTCATGCTCTGCATGGGCGGGGGAGCGCGGTGTCCTGGTCTCAGTGGTGGGTGGTGACCTCTCGCTGCAAGCGATCGTGGCGAGGATGGCCTCGAGCGAGGAATCGTGGCAGGCGGTGCTCACCTTCTGTGAGGCCGTAATCTCGCAGAAGGAAGCGGCGGAGAGGGAGCGTGAGGCCGACGCCTCCGCCCCGATGATCCGCCGCAAGCGCACTGGGCGCCGGAGGAGGGACTACCTCCTCCACCTGCCCCTTCCGGATGGGCCCCGGGCTACAGACACGGGGGTGTCTCCGGGACCCGCGACGGCGCAGCGTGTGACCCCGCGCGCCGTTCGCTGTAGAGTGGGGGGGATTGCTCCCTCTCCCCCCCAGAGACCGGGCGGCCTGCCACAATAGGCGGGCCGCAGCCTGAAGCGGAACCAAGGTGCAAGCCACTGGTGTAACCCTTGGTCCGCTTCACTCAAAGGCACCGGAGGGCACCGTGAGGTTTTAGTGGGTAGTCGGGCTCATACGGAGCCTGGAGTCCCACACACCCCTCCAGTCGTCCCCCCGCGGCTGGAGGATAGTGCGTAAAAGCATTTCCTCACGAAAAAAAAAAAAAAAAAAAAAAGGTTCCCCCCCCCGTGCGGAGTTTGACAGTCTCCCATCGGGCGCGTCCCCAGGTGGCGGATAGGGGAATGCCTCCCAGATATGGGGGGTACCGGCTTTGCCCGGCGCGGACCAAAACTGTCGAAGAGGTGTACTCTCTCTCCTCTTCTTTTAGAAGAGGGGCCGAGATCCTTGAATAGGGGCTCATGGGGCCCAGTGGCCATCTTTTTGATGGCGTAGTATGGCAGGCCTGCAAGGCTTGTGGTCACTTTTAAGTGACATCAGTGGTGTGGCGTCGTTCGGATGCTGCCAGGAGGAAGGGAGCGTTATTGCTCGTGGCGTTCTGTCGCCGTTGTAGAATGGTGTGTTTCGGCACGTGGGATGGCGGGATGTACCCGCGGCGCGATGGGTCTGGTGTCCGCCTAGCGACGGCTCCAGATAGGCCATGCTGGCCAACATCGGGCAAACCTGTTACCTTACTGCCCCGTCCGTTGTCATGTCTAGCGGGGGGCAAAGTAGGACCAGGGGGTCTTGCCTTAACCGGCCGGACCTGAGAGGTAGCGCACCTCAATAAAAATGCGCCTCAAAGTCCTTGCGCTGGGGCGCCCTTCGAGGCCTTCGCGCGGCGTAAGGATGCCTCTTAGGAGGTGGTTGGGGAGTGCATCAACCAGCAAGCGGCCAACCCGTGGAGACCACCCGACCTCTACGGTGTTATAGGGTTACCCGGGTACAGGGGGCACTGCCCGGGTGGACTGTTTATTTCCCCCACACTCGTGGGATTTATTATGGAATTGAATCTTAATATTAGGGGTAATACAGGGGGGGAATGCGAGAGTGATCTCGCCATCCGCGGGAGTTCCGCGAAGGCGCCTTCGAGCGCAGGGAATAATGAGGAGGAATCGGGAGTGAGCTCCCATACAAATCAGGGCAATGAGGTCGTAGATCTCTGCGCATCTGTGGAGACAGACGGGCGAAAGAGCGCTGCGGAGATAATCGCAGACGTAGGTCGACGTCGAGCCACGGTGCAAGTTGAAAGACTGGAGTTAGAAAGGATGTCAGATTCGTCGACAGCCACCATGAAATCGGCGGAAGGACGGTTTTGGCAACCACGCAAAAGAGGAGGACGAAGTGTGGAAAGTGAGGTTGGCAGGGTATCGGACTCGGATGGGTCGAGCCGATCTCGCTCTCCTGCACGAAAAATAAGTACGGCGCGTCGTGGCAGAGGAAGGCCACCTACAACTGGCGAGTATGTTGGGCTCGCCAGCAGAAAGGCTGAGTTCCTTAAGCTCCAAAGAGAGGAGATGGAGCTGGAGGCGGAAAAGGAGATGCTGGATCTTGCCAAAAAAGCCGATGCTGTGCGGGCAAGAACCAGGCAGCTTGCGTATTCAAAGGGGCAGCTTCGCAACGTGGAGGATGAGAAGACCACATCTGCCCTGTTTGAACAAATAGCGTTGGGTCTGAATATCATAGAGGAGGTGAAAGACAAAAGCGGGAATATGAAGGGAACTATGAAGGCTCTCCTGAAAAAAGCCAAAGCTACCATATGGGAGGCTTCTAACATTCTGGCTTCCCGCACCACGGAAGATGAAATCCGCATCCTCAAGGAGGAAAATGATCGGCTGAGGTCAGAAATGGCCGATCTTCGAAAAGAAATGGCCGATATCAAAGTCGGCCTACAACAGAAGACAAAAGAATCGGCTCCCGGCGAAACAGCGCCATCAAATATGAAGGAGTGGGCGGATCATGTGATCACCGTGATGTCGGCGCGCATGAATGCCAGAGTAGAGGGCATCGAACCCCGTCTCAATCCAGAGCCAAGGCTTCGCCCGACACTGGCTCACGAAACGCGCAGAGAGACTGCAGCGGAGAGAATGCCACCGCCAGCGCAACCAACGCCAACCAGGCCAGCGCCTAAAGTAACGCGTCCTGGTCAGGAACGGCCGAAGAAGCCGGCTGAGCAGCCCAGGGTCACCCAAATGCCTGCCGAGCCAGTGCCTTTATCGGGGAACAGGACTAAGAAGTCCAACAAGAGGAAAAGGGGCAAACAAGCCCCTCAGAATGTGGCAGCTCCACAGCCAACACCACGTCCTTTACCATCAGCCCCAGCTTCAATGGCCGAGGGTTGGACGTCGGTGGTGAAGAGGGGGAAGAAGAATGGTCAAGGACCAATATCTCAGCCCAAGGTCCGAAACCAGACTGTGGTGCAGCCTAAGGTTCGAGCGCCGCGATCAACAGCGATCGTTCTGACCCTACAGGCCGGGGCGGCTGAGAGGGGGGTCACATACTCGTCGGTAGTTGCGGAGACAAAGAGAAAGATACAGCTCTCGGAGGTAGGCCTTGACGGCGTGCGGATGCGCATGGCAATGACGGGTGCCACCATTATAGAGGTGCCCGGATCAGACAGCGCAAAGAAGGCGGATGCCCTGGCTGATAAAATCAGGCAAGTGGTGAAGGAGGAGGACGTCCGAGTCTCCAGGCCAACAAAGTGCTCTGAAATAAGAGTGTCCGGCCTGGATGACTCCGTCACTACCGCGGAGGTCGTTGCGGCAGTGTCAAGTCTGGGGGGTTGCTCGGCCGACCAGGTGAAGGTCGGATCCCCTCGTCAGGACCGCACAGGGCTTTATGGAGTTTGGGTGCGCTGTCCAGTTGCGGCAGCCAGAAAAGTGGTCGAGGGTCGTCTCCTGGTCGGTTGGGTCGTCGCCAGGACGCGTCTTTTGCCCACCCGCAAGATGCGGTGCTTCCGGTGTCTGGAAGTTGGCCATGTTCAGGCGGCTTGCCAGGCTGATGTGGACCGAAGCCGGCAGTGCTACAGGTGTGGGCAGCTGGGACACACTGCTGCCGCTTGTAGCAATGCAGCCCACTGTACCTTATGTGCTGCGGCTGGCAAACCGGCAGACCACCAGATCAGCAGCGGGGCCTGTAAAGCCCCTGAAAAAAGAGTAGGGAGAAGGGCAGTAGCAAGTGCCATTCGCCAGCAAGTGCCCTCTTCTCCTCCAGCATCGTTGGAGGTTGAGGAGGAGATGTCAACGGCCGTCGCTTAAGGATGGCCACCAAATTTCTAATGGCGAACGTCAACCACTGTGCCAGGGCTCAGGATCTCTTGGTCCAGAGTATGGCACAGTGGCAAATTCAGGTGTGTGTCGTTTCCGAACCGTATCTCGTCTATCCGAGGGAAGACTGGGTCGGGGACAAAGACGATAAGGTAGCCATAGTCGTCAGCGTCGCAAATGGTTCGTTGCCCATTCGGTCTGTGAGAAAGGGCCATGGATGTGTTGCGGCGCTGGTAGGAGATGTGCTCGTTCTGGGGGTATACTTGTCTCCGAATAAGTCCATAAATGAAGCGGAACGCTACTTGGCGGAACTGAGCAGTTTGCTTGCGGGATGGAGTCGTCCCCATAGTGTTGTCGTGACCGGTGATCTTAACGCCAAGTCCACCAGCTGGGGGTCGAGACTTACGGACTCGCGCGGAGAACTCGTGGAAGACTGGCTTCTCGCCAATGGGTTGGTGGTCGTCAACCGAGGAACGGTAGACACGTGTGTGCGGATGCAGGGTGGATCAGTCGTGGACGTTACGTTCGCATGCCCTGCCCTGGCGCAACGTGTCCTGAGCTGGGAAGTGTTGGAGGGAGTTGAGACCCTATCGGACCACAGATATGTGCGTTTCGACGTCTCCTCTGTCCAGCTTGCCCCGAGCAGCTCGAACCGTCCTCCGGAAGAAGTTGGACCCAGATGGGCCCTCAAAAGAATAGACCGAGATGTTGGTGAGTTGGCGGCCATGATCGAGGGATGGGCTACAGTCCCCGACCAGGTGAACCCCGAAGAAGAAGCTGGATGGCTTCGTGAGGCCATGTCGCGTGTGTGTGATTTGGCGATGCCACGTGTCAAGGCCCTGCCGCCCCGCACTGCAACGTACTGGTGGTCTCCGGAGTTGTCCCGGCTAAGGACTGTATGTGTCGCTGCCCGACGCCGCTACTCCCGGCACCGAAGACGCCGGAACAGAGATGAGGCCCAGGACACGCCCCTATACAGCGTTTACCAGCAGGCCAAAAAGGAGCTCCGAGGAGCGATTGGCGCCGCGAAAGCTGCTGCCTGGGAGGAACTCCTGGAAACACTGCGTCAGGATCCATGGGGGAGACCCTATCGGTTGGTAATGAACCGGCTGAGGCCATACACCCCTCCTATCACGTCGCAGATGGATCCTGGTTTGCTGCAGAGTGTGGTGACAGCTTTGTTCCCTGCGCGGCCAGACGTCACACCTCCAGTCGGTTTCTCAAATGACGCCGCAAGCAGAGAAGAGGCTCCAGAGGTGACAGAGGGCGAGCTCGGAGCTGCCTTGTTACGCCTCCAGGCTAAAAATACTGCCCCAGGATTGGACGGACTGCCTGGTAAAGCGGTGGTCATGGCTCTAAAGAAGGATGGTCTGGAACCCCGTTTCCGCAACCTCCTCAGTACGTGCTTAAGGACAGGATGCTTTCCGGCGGAATGGAAGAGAGGGAAACTGGTCCTCATAAAGAAGGGTGACCGACCGGTTGACTCACCTTCAGCCTACCGGCCCATCGTCCTCCTAAGCGAGCTAGCGAAGTTGCTAGAGAGGGTTATTGCGAGTCGGCTGACCCGTCATCTCGACGAGACGGGACCTAACCTGGCAGACAGGCAGTTTGGTTTTCGGCGGGGCAGGTCCACCATTGACGCAATTGCGCTGGTGAGGGCCCTTGCCGAAGACGAGGTTGAGAAGAGAGGATGTGTGTTGGCGGTGTCCCTGGATATTGCCAATGCCTTCAACTCGCTGCCCCATATCTGCATCGAAGAGGCCCTGAAACATCATGGGGTCCCCCTCTATCTCCAGACAATCATCTCCGCATACCTGAGAGATCGAGAGATTGTGTTCCCGACTGAAGAGGGCTGGGGAAGACACACTGTACAATGTGGAGTTCCGCAGGGGTCGGTGCTGGGGCCGCTCCTGTGGAACTTGGGTTATGACTGGGCGCTTAGGGGCGCAAACATGCGCGGCATTGATGTCGTCTGCTACGCAGATGACACACTGGTAACCGCCAGAGGCGACAATTTTGCTGAGGCTGCCCGACTGGCCACTGTTGGAGTTGGACATATGGTGGACCGGATTAGCCGACTAGGTCTTCGTGTTGCTCTGGAGAAGTGCGAGGCAATATGCTTCCATGGGCCTAGGAGGGCACCGCCAGAGGGTGCGGCTGTTGTCGTGGGTGGCGTCTCCATCGCTGTCGGGTCGACCATGAAGTACCTGGGACTGGTCCTCGACAGCCGGTGGAACTTTAAGGCCCACTTCAAGAAGCTAGCGCCCAAGCTCGTGAAGACGACCAGTGCACTAAGCCGTCTGATGCCGAATCTGGGAGGCCCACACATGGGGTGCCGCCGTCTTTTTATGGGGGTCGTTAGATCAATGGCCCTATACGGCGCTCCCATATGGGTAGACTCCCTGTCGAGAGAAAATGCTGCCGCCTTGAGGAGATACCAACGAGTCCTCGCCATCCGCATGACGCGTGCCTACAGCACCGTATCGGGAGAGGCAGCCTGCGCTCTCGCTGGCTCACTTCCGTGGGAGCTCGACGCCGAAGTTCTGGCTGATGTGTACCGCCGAACCGCTTCTGTAAAGCACCGTGGGGACACACCAGCTAAGGAGGACGTGGAGCACTGGCGGAAAGAGGCCGGGGAGGCAGCGCTGAATGTGTGGTCGGCCCGTCTCAGGGAGCCCAGTGCGGGCCATAGGACGGTGGCTGCTCTGCAGCCGGTGTTGAAGGACTGGGTGGAACGGCGTGGGGGTCCTCTCACTTACCAGATGGTGCAGGTATTGACCGGGCACGGATGCTTCGGTAGATACCTGCACAAAATCGGGAGAGAGAGGACTGCCGAATGCCACCACTGCGGATTCGTAGAGGATACGGCGGAGCATACCCTGCAGTCGTGCTCGGCATGGAATGCAGAAAGGGGGGTCCTTGTAACAGAAGTTGGGCCGGACCTCACACTTCCTGCTGTAGTGAAAGCCATTGTGGCTAGTGAGGCGGCGCAGAATGCCTTTAGGACGTTCTGCAAAGAAGTTATGGCAAAGAAGGAGTCAGCTGAGCGGGATCGTGAAGACGATCCCCGCGCAGACCCTCAGCGTCGAAGACGAACGGGGCGGAGAAGGCGCGCTTTCGCGAGCCGTCTGTAAATATGGTTTTGTAGCTTTAATTTATTGAGTTGGTTTTGGTCACCGACGCGCGGGCTTTTTACACCTGCCGTCGATGCTCGTTATGAGTTTTATTTTGGAGTTATTTATTATCTTGAGTAGTTGTACATTATTTTACTTTTTAATGAATTATTTTGTACATATGGTGTATATACATTTTACTATTATTTTAAACTTGCCCTTTTGCTTGACTTTAATGATTTTAATATGTATAGATTTGTGTAGGTCGGATATGGTTGGTAATTTTTATCTATCCACATCCGAAACGAGAAGGACTGTGGTCCACAAGGTGGGCCTGCGCAAAACGCAGGCATTCCATGCTGCTGTGACTTTTGCTGGGTAGGGCGTTTGCTGATACCAGTGGTCCCAGAGCATGGCGAGGAGGTAGGTCGTCAGTCGTTTTAGTGGGTAGGCCTCGCCCTTCTGGCGGGGAGAGCCCCACATAACCCGCCGCCGACCCACGGCGGGTATGCAATTTCATGCATTTTTTCTGACGTAAAAAAAAAAAAAAAAAAAAAAAAAAAAAAAAAAAAAAAAAAAAAAAGGTTAGGTTCCCCCCTGTCGGATCTCCACCTTGTCGTGGTGGGGGGGCTCAGTAACCGTGGCTTTGCCACCCACGGTGAAGCTAAGCGGGATCCCGAGAGGGGACGCTCCACGTGGGCTTGGGGAGGCCTGCGCAGGATGCGTCCAAGAGTGCGGGTGTGGGGGACGGTTTTGGCTGTCCTTCGCAGTCAGGTGCGGTCGCGGGAGGAGAGACGTCTCGGTGTGTCGTTGCCGTGCGGCCTATCTCCCGCGACCAAACGGGGGCGCACCGTTTGATGGCGCTGCGGTGGGGCCGCAGAGGAAGAGGAGATGCGGTGTGTCGTTGCCGTCCTCCCTATTCCCTGCGGCCGTGTGGGAGTTAGTTTTGGTGGCGGAGCCCAACACCTTGCTCCGCCGCCAAGGAGTTTGTGGCCCTCGGGCTATCCGCCGGGGTGCCGTGGTGAATGCTCACGCGACCCCATGGCACCCCACAATGGCGGAGTGGCGGAATGCGCTGTGGTTTTAGTGGGTATTACGGCCTTGCACACCAGCCGTTGAGTCCCACATACCCCCCTGCAGTTGTGTGGGGGGCATGCGTAAAAGCATTTCCACAGCGAAAAAAAAAAAAAAAAAAAAAAAAAAAAAGGTTAGGTTAGGTTAGGTTCCCCCCTGTCGGATCTCCACCTTGTCGTGGTAGGGGGGCTCAGTAACCGTGGCTTTGCCACCCACGGTGAAGCTAAGAGGGATCCCGGGAGGGGACGCTCCACGTGGGCTTGGGGAGGCCTGCGCAGGATGCGTCCGGGAGTGCGGGTGTGGGGGACGGTTTAGGCTGTCCCTCGCGGTCGGGTGCGGTCGCGGGAGGAGAGTCGTCTCGGTGTGTCGTTGCCGTGCGGCCTATCTCCCGCGACCAAACGGGGGCGCACCGTTTGATGGCGCTGCGGTGGGGCCGCAGAGGAAGAGGAGATGCGGTGTGTCGTTGCCGTCCTCCCTATCCTCTGCGGCCGTGTGAGAGTTAGTTTTGGTGGCGGAGCCCAACACCTTGCTCCGCCGCCAAGGAGTTTGTGGCCCTCGGGCTGTCCGCCGGGGTGCCGTGGTGAATGCTCACGCGACCCCATGGCGCCCCACAATGGCGGAAAGGTGGAATGCGCTGTGGTTTTAGTGGGTATTACGGCCTTGCACACCAGCCGTTGAGTCCCACATACCCCCCTGCAGTTGTGTGGGGGGCATGCGTAAAAGCATTTCCACAGCGAAAAAAAAAAAAAAAAAAAAAAAAAAAAAAAAAAAAAAAAAAAGGTTAGGTTAGGTTAGGTTAGGTTAGGTTAGGTTAGGTTAGGTTAGGTTCCCCCCTGTCGGATCTCCACCTTGTCGTGGTGGGGGGGCTCAGTAACCGTGGCTTTGCCACCCACGGTGAAGCTAAGCGGGATCCCGGGAGGGGACGCTCCACGTGGGCTTGGGGAGGCCTGCGCAGGATGCGTCCAGGAGTGCGGGTGTGGGGGACGGTTTTGGCTGTCCCTCGCAGTCGGGTGCGGTCGCGGGAGGAGAGACGTCTCGGTGTTTCGTTGCCGTGCGGCCTATCTCCCGCGACCAAACGGGGGCGCACCGTTTGATGGCGCTGCGGTGGGGCCGCAGAGGAAGAGGAGATGCGGTGTGTCGTTGCCGTCCTCCCTATCCTCTGCGGCCGTGTGGGAGTTAGTTTTGGTGGCGGAGCCCAACACCTTGCTCCGCCGCCAAGGAGTTTGTGGCCTTCGGGCTATCCGCTGGGGTGCCGTGGTGAATGCTCACGCGACCCCATGGCGCCCCACAATGGCGGAGTGGCGGAATGCGCTGTGGTTTTAGTGGGTATTACGGCCTTGCACACTAGCCGTTGAGTCCCACATACCCCCCTGCAGTTGTGTGGGGGGCATGCGTAAAAGCATTTCCACAGCGGAAAAAAAAAAAAAAAAAAAAAAAAAAAAAAAGGTTAGGTTAGGTTAGGTTAGGTTAGGTTCCGAGTCGAATGCCGGCCAGGGAGCCTGCCCCCGCCACAGCCGCGAGAATGCGTGCCCCTATCGCAGCCGCAAGAGCTTCAGGCCCAGCTGTACCAACGCGTGCGCCCACCAGTGAGGCAGTAGACCCCGCTGCAACCGTAGGGGTGGTCGCCGCTGTCAATCCAGCTCCTGGAGCTCCCGTGAGCCGAAATGCTCGTCGCCGGGCCAGAAATAGGGTGCGACGCAGGCGTACGACCCCTGTCCAGACGAGACAACCCCGCCCCCTCCCACCGCCACCTACGTCCATGGACGAGGGATGGACCACGGTTGTGAGGCGAGGTAGAACGAACGGGCGCGGTGCTGCCCAGCAGCCACAGACAGCCACTAGGACAGCCCAACCAGCCCGGAAACGGAGGCTCCGCCCACCGCGGTCGTCTGCAGTGGTGCTGACACTTCAGCCAGGGGCAGAGGAGAAGGGAGCCAAATACCACACTCTCATCCGGGATGTCAAGTCCCGGATCGATATAGAGAGTCTCGGGATAAGTGATATGCGCTTCCGCACAGCACGCACGGGTGGCAGGCTCCTGGAAATCCCGGGAGCGAATAGTGACACCAAGGCCGACAATCTTGCTGCCAAGATCCGCGAGGTCCTCTCGGAGGACGTGATGAGAGTCTCCAGGCCCACTAAGACGGTGGACGTCCGTCTGTCGGACCTGGATGACTCAGTCACGCAGGCGGAGGTGGCGGCTGCAGTGGCCAAAAAGGCTGGCTGTTCGGAGGCGACCGTCAAGGTAGGCGAAATTTCGCCAGGTCGTGGTGGCGCCGGTACCGTCGTAGTCAAGGTACCGGTTGCTACTGCGAAGACCTTATCCCAAGGCCGTCTTCGTGTGGGCTGGATTTCGGCCCACGTGCAAATCTTGGAAGCCAGGCCCTTGCGCTGTTACAAGTGCCTGGAGCCTGGCCACGTTAGCAGTCTTTGCCCGGCTTCAGTCGACCGCAGTGATCACTGCTATCGCTGCGGCAAGCCTGGGCATAAAGCGAGGGGTTGCGCTGCCGCGCCGCACTGTCCTATCTGTGCGAGCGCTGGTCTGGCTGCGAACCATAGGGTCGGGGGCAAAAGCTGCTCCCCACCGAAAAAGAGGGGCAGGGCAGTAGCCCGAACGCCAGCGCCCACTAGCAGCGGGGCCCACGAGCAGGCGCGCATGGACACTGGCTAAGGATGGCCCTAGCAGTTATCCAGGCGAACGTCAACCACTCCTCCAGAGCGCAGGACATCCTTGCGCAGCACCTGGTGGAGTGGTCGGCGAACGTTTCGGTGGTGGCCGAGCCCTATTTTGTGCCTGACGCAGATCGAGAGGACTGGGTGGCGGACCTTTCCCGGAGCGCCGTCTACATAAAGACGGAAGGCCTACGGTTGTCTGTCATCGACAAAGCCGACGGCATTGTAGTTGCCAAGTGTGGGGGATTGCTGCTGGTCGGGGTTTATCTCCCGCCTAGCAGCAGTATCGCTGCAGTCGAGGCCGGCCTTGATTGGCTGTGTGCCGTCCTGCGGCGAACCGCTCTCCCTGCACTCGTGTGCGGCGACTTCAACGCCAAGCACTCGGCTTGGAGTTCCCCGGTGACGGACCCCAGGGGCCGCTTGGTCCTCGAGTGGGCAACGGCGGCGGGCATGGTTCTCCTGAATCAGGGCAACGTGGCGACATGTGTGCGACCGCAGGGCGAGTCTATAGTGGACTTATCGTTCGCTAGCGCCGCGGTCGCAGCGAGAGTGCCGCGCTGGATGGTGCTGGACGGTGAGGAGTCACTTTCCGACCATAGGTATATATGGTTGGAGGTGTCCTCCTCCCCCTTTCTACCGGCGCCTAGACTAGCTGCGCGCTCTCCCTATCCACGCTGGAGCCTTGGTGCCCTGGATCTGGAGAACCTTAAGGCGGCGGCTCTGGTCAAGGCTTGGCTACCCGGGCCTAGACAGCCGGTCGACATCGACGGGGAGGCGGAGTGGTTCCGAAAGGCGATGTCGCAAGTCTGCGACGCATCCATGCCTCGGTCCGGACCCCCGCTGCCCCGGAGATCGGTCTATTGGTGGACCTCGGAGGTGGCACAGCTGCGACGAGAGTGCCTCGCGGCACGTCGCGCTTCGTCCCGTCATCTTCGCAGGCGCCGCAGAGACCCGGAACAGGACGCTCCTCTGCACGAGGCCTACCGAGTGGCCAAGAAGGCCCTCCAGGTCGCCATCGCTAAGGCGAAGGCGAAGGCGCGAGAGGAGTTGCTGGCGACCCTTAACAGGGATCCGTGGGGACGCCCCTATCGCACGGTCAGAGGTAAACTCCGACCATGGGCACCCCCGGTCACGGAGACCATGGAACCAGCACTCCTGCAGAGTGTAGTGTCCGGCCTGTTCCCCGACCGGCCTGAGCATAGGCCGCCTCCCATGAGGCCACACCCCCCGGCCTCATCGGATGCTCCTGAACCCGTCTCAGAGGCAGAGCTCGGAGTAGCGATGATGCGCCTCAGAGCCAAGAAGGTGGCTCCAGGTCCCGACGGCATACCAGGCCGAGTGTGGGTCCTCGCCGAGGACGCCCTTGGAGACCGGTTGCGCCGCTTATTCAGCGAGTGCTTGGTCCAAGGGCGATTTCCGGAACTCTGGAAACGAGGACGCCTGGTACTGCTGAGGAAGGACGGCCGACCTGCCGACGCTCCGTCGGGGTACCGTCCCATAGTGCTGCTGGACGAGGTGGGCAAGCTCTTTGAGCGAATAATTGCCCGGCGCCTTGTCCGGCACCTAGATACTGTGGGGCCGAACCTGTCGGAGTTCCAGTTCGGGTTCAGGGCTGAGCGGTCCACGGTGGACGCTGTTCTTCGGGTCCGCGACCTGGCCGAGAGGGCGGTGGATAGCGGCGGGGTGCTGTTGGCGGTATCTCTCGATATCGCCAACGCTTTCAACACCCTGCCGTGGTCCTGTATACGGCAGGCCCTCGTACACCACGGGGTGCCTGTCTCCCTCCAGGCGGTAGTCGCCGACTATCTGGCGCGGAGAACAGTGGAGTGGGCTACGGCAAGTGGTGCGATTGAGTCGCAAGCGGTGACGTGCGGTGTGCCACAGGGGTCGGTCCTCGGGCCGCTCTTGTGGAACATCGGCTACGACTGGGCTCTACGCGGGCTGCGAATCGCTGGGGTGGGCGTAACTTGTTACGCCGATGACACCCTGCTGACAGCCCGCGGCAGCGACTTGCACGAGGCGCTCCAGCGCGCGACGGCCGGCGTGGCGAGCGTGGTGAGCCGGATTCGGCAGCTGGGACTCGAGGTGGCGCTCGAAAAGTCGGAGGCCCTGTGTTTTCATGGGCCCCGGCGAGCGCCGCCGGCCGGGTCTCACCTGCTCGTTGGCGGAACCCGCATCAACGTCGCGTCGTCGATGCGCTATCTGGGTTTGTGGTTGGATGGGCGGTGGTCCTTCCGCACCCACTTCGAGCGCCTAACGCCGAAGCTCATGGGAGCCGCAGGGGCTTTAAGCAGGCTCATGCCCAATTTGGGGGGTCCCTCTGCGTCGTGCCGGCGCTTGTACATGGGCGTTGTCCGGTCCATGGCCCTTTACGGGGCCCCGGTTTGGGACGACGCCGTGTCCGGAGACAACGCCAGGCTGTTGCAGAGGGCACAGCGCCACTTGGCCATACGGGTAGTCCGCGGATACCGCACAATCAGTGCGGACGCGGCACTCGCGCTTGCCGGGAGCATGCCATGGGACCTCGACGCCCAGGTCCTCGCTGCCGTTTTTCGGTGGCGGGGAGACCTAAGGTCTCAGGGGCAAAGGCCCGAACCGCGCGAAGTGGAGGCCGAGAGGGCGCAACTGACGCAGGTCGCCCTGCACCAGTGGAGACAGCGCTTGTCTGAGAGCCGCTTCGGTCGCAGCACCCCGGGGGCAATCGCCCCGGTCCTCGCGGAGTGGGTGCAGCGCCAGCACGGTCGCCTGACCTTCAGGCTGACCCAGATGCTCTCGGACCACGGCTGCTTCGGGTGGTACCTCTGCATGATCGGTCGCGAGCCGACGGCAAAGTGTCACCATTGCCCTAGTTGCGACAATGACACTGCGCAGCACACCCTCACGTCATGCCCGGCCTGGGCGAGGGAGCGCAGTGCCATGGTCGCCGTTGTGGGCGGTGACCTGTCGTTGGCAGCAATCGTGCGGAGGATGGCGACCTGCGAGGAAGCGTGGCAGGCGGTGCTCACCTTCTGTGAGACTGTCATCTCGCAGAAGGAAGCAGCGGAGAGGGAGCGAGAGGCTTCGGCTGACGCCCCAATGATCCGCCGCCGGCGTCATGGGCACCGGAGAAGGAATTTCCTTCTCCACCTGCCCCTTCCTGGGCCCCGGGCTTCAGACACGGGGGTGTCTGTCGTCCGCTAAAGGGGGCCCGAGACGGCGTTGCGCGTGTTCCCGCGCGCCGTCTGTTGTTTCTGCGACGGGGTCGAGTTTCTCCCTCGTCGCAACCGGTAGGGGCTCGCTGCAAAGTGAGTCGGCCGAGTCTGGGGAACTGCGGTGAATGCCTATGGCCTCTCGGCCTACGGTGAACCCGCCACGTCCCCGTCTCACATGGCACCGGAGGGCACCGTCAGGTTTTTAGTGGGTAGGCGGGTTCTCACTCTGAGGCCTGGAGTCCCACATAACCCCCAGCTGCCCCCGCGGCTGGTGGGTATGCGTAACAGCATTTCCCTGACGTTAAAAAAAAAAAAAAAAAAAAAAAAAAAAAAAAAAGGTTAGGTTAGGTTAGGTTAGGTTAGGTTAGGTTGGGTTAGGTTCCCGTGTGGAGTTTGACAGTCTCCCATCGGGCGCGTCCCCAGGTGGCGGATAGGGGAATGCCTCCCAGATATGGGGGGTACCGGCTTTGCCCGGCGCGGACCAAAACTGTCGAAGAGGTGTACTCTCTCTCCTCTTCTTTTAGAAGAGGGGCCGAGATCCTTGAGTAGGGGCTCATGGGGCCCAGTGGCTATCTTTTTTATGGCGTAGTATGGCAGGCCTGCAAGGCTTGTGGTCACTTTTAAGTGACATCAGTGGTGTGGCGTCGTTCGGATGCTGCCAGGAGGAAGGGAGCGTTTTTGCTCGTGGCGTTCTGTCGCCGTTGTAGAATGGTGTGTTTCGGCACGTGGGATGGCGGGATGTACCCGCGGCGCAATGGGTCTGGTGTCCGCCTCGCGACGGCTCCAGATAGGCCATGCTGGCCACCATCGGGCAAACCTGTTACCTTACTGCCCCGTCCGTTGTCATGTCTAGCGGGGGGCAAAGTAGGACCAGGGGGTCTTGCCTTAACCGGCCGGACCTGAGAGGTAGCGCACCTCAATAAAAAATGCGCCTCAAAGTCCTTGCGCTGGGGCGCCCTTCGGGGCCTTCGCGCGGCGTAGGGACGCCTCTTAGGAGGTGGTTGGGGAGTGCATCAACCAGCTAGCGGCCAACCCGTGGAGACCACCCGACCTCTACGGTGTAATAGGGTTACCCGGGTACAGGGGGCACTGCCCGGGTGGACTGTTTATTTCCCCCACACTCGTGGGAACTACATGGATTCTTCTAATATTTCTCTTTCGACGAAAGTGCCGTGCGACGCGGCGGAGTCTGTAGTAGTGCCGAGTGATTCGGCGGTGAAGATGCTAGTGCCGAGAGATTCGGCGGTGGAGATGTCGGTGTCGAGAGATTCGGCGGTGAAAATGAAGGAGGTGAGGGTGGTGCTGGAACGTAGTCCTTGTTGTGAGTTGGATAAGCTGTCCGATTCGTCGACAGCCACAATGAAATCGGCGGAAGGTCGGTTTTGGCAACCACGCAAAAGAGGAGGCCGAAGTGTGGAAAGTGAGGTTGGCAGGGGATCGGACTCGGATGGGTCGAGCCGATCTCGCTCTCCTGCACGGAAAATAAGTACAGCACGTCGTGGCAGAGGTAGGCCACCTACAACTGGCGAGTATGTTGGGCTCGCCAGCAGGAAAGCTGAGTACCTCAAACTGCAAAGAGAGGAGATGGAGCTTGAGGCCGAGAAGGAGATGCTGGATCTCGCCAAAAAGGCTGATGCCGTGCGGGCGAAAACAAGACAGCTCGCATACTCAAAGGGGCAACTACGCAACGTGGATGATGAAAAAACCACCTCGGCCCTCTTTGAGCAGATAGCGGAGGGTCTCAATATTATAGAGGTTGTCAAAGATAAGAGCGGCAATATGAAGGGGACAATGAAGGCTCTCCTGAAGAAAGCCAAAGCCACCATTTGGGAGGCTTCTAATATCCTTGCTTCCCGCACCACAGAGGAAGAAATCCGCATCCTCAAGGAGGAAAACGATCGCCTAAAGGCAGAGATGGCTGATCTACGAAAAGAAATGGCTGACATAAAAGTCGGCCTTCAACACGGGACGAAAGAATCGGCTACCGGCGAGTCGGCCCCGTCAAATATGAAGGAGTGGGCGGACCACGTCATCACCGTGATGTCAGCACGTTTGAATGCCAGGGTAGAGGGCATCGAGCCCCGTCTCAATCCAGAGCCAAGGATTCGCCCGACACTGGCTCACGAAACACGCAAAGAGGCTACAGCGGTGAGCATGCCTCCGCCAGCGCCACCAACGCCGACCAGACCAGCGCCTAAAGTAACGCGTCCTGGTCAGAAAAGCCTGGAGAAGCCGGCTGAGCAGCCCAGGGTCACCCGAATGCCTGCCGAGCCAGTGCCCACATCGGGGAACAGGACTAAGAAGTCCAATAAGAGGAAACGGGGCAAACGAGCCCCTCAGAATGTGGCAGCTCCACAGCCAACACCACGTCCTTTACCACCAGCCCCAGCTTCAATGGCCGAGGGTTGGACGACGGTGGTGAAGAGGGGGAAAAATAATGGTCAAGGACCAAAATCTCAGCCCAAGGTCCGAAACCAGACTGTGGCGCAGCCTAAGATTCGAGCGCCGCGATCAACAGCGATCGTTCTGACCCTGCAGAACGGCGCGGCCGAAAGGGGGGTCACGTACTCTTCGGTGGTTGCTGAGACGAAGAAAAAGATCCAACTTTCGGAGGTAGGCCTTGACGGCGTGCGGATGCGCATGGCAATGACGGGCGCCACCATCATAGAGGTGCCCGGATCGGACAGCGCACAGAAGGCGGATGCCCTGGCTGATAAAATCAGGCAGGTGGTGAATGAGGAGGACGTTCGAGTCTCCAGGCCAACAAAGTGCTCTGAAATAAGAGTGTCCGGCCTGGATGACTCCGTCACCACCGCGGAGGTCGTTGCGGCAGTGGTAAGTCTGGGGGGTTGCTCGGCCGACCAGGTGAAGGTCGGTTCCCCTCGTCAGGACCGCACAGGGCTATATGGAGTTTGGGTGCGCTGTCCAGTTGCGGCAGCCAGAAAAGTGGTCGAGGGTCGTCTTCTGGTCGGTTGGGTCGTCGCCAGGACGCGTCTTTTGCCCACCCGCAAGATGCGGTGCTACCGGTGTCTGGAAGTTGGCCATGTTCAGGCGGCTTGCCAGGCTGATGTGGACCGAAGCCGGCAGTGCTACAGGTGTGGGCAGCTGGGACACACTGCTGCCGCTTGTAGCAATGCAGCCCACTGCACCTTATGTGCCGCGGCCGGCAAACCAGCTGACCACCTGATCAGCAGCGGGGCCTGTAAAGCCCCTGAAAAAAGAGTAGGGAGAAGGGCAGTAGCAAGTGCCATACGCCAGCTAGTACCCTCTTCTCCTCCAGCATCGTTGGAGGTTGAGGAGATGTCAACGGCCACCGCTTAAAGATGGCTACCAAATTTCTATTGGCGAATATCAACCACTGTGCCAGGGCTCAAGATCTCTTGGTCCAGAGCATGGCACAGTGGCAAATTCAGGTGTGTGTTGTCGCCGAACCGTATGTCGTCTATCCGCGGGAGGACTGGGTCGGGGACAAGGATGAAAAAGTCGCAATTGTCGTCAGCGTGACAAATGGATCGTCACCGATTCGGTCCGTGAGAAAAGGCCACGGATGTGTTGCGGCTCTGGTGGGGGATGTACTCGTTGTGGGGGTGTACTTGTCTCCGAACAAGCCCATCAATGAAGCGGAACGCTACTTGGCGGAACTAAGCACTCTGCTTGCGGGATGGAACCGTCCCCATAGCGTGGTGGTAACCGGCGATCTCAATGCCAAATCCACCAGCTGGGGGTCAAGACTTACAGACTCGCGCGGAGAACTGGTGGAAGACTGGCTTCTCGCTAATGGGCTGGTGGTCGTCAACCGAGGAACGGTAGACACGTGTGTGCGGATGCAGGGTGGATCAGTCGTGGACATTACGTTCGCAAGCCCTGCCCTGGCGCAGCGTGTCCTGAGCTGGGAAGTGTTGGAGGGAGTTGAGACCCTATCGGACCACAGGTATGTGCGTTTCGACGTCTCCTCTGTCCAGCTTTCCCCGAGCAGCTCGAGCCGTCCTCCGCAAGAAGTAGGTCCTAGATGGGCCCTAAAACGAATGGACCGAGACGTTGGTGAGTTGGCGGCTATGATCGAGGGATGGGCTCCAGTCCCCGACCAGGTGAACCCCGAAGAAGAAGCTGGATGGCTTCGTGAGGCCATGTCGCGTGTGTGTGATTTGGCGATGCCACGTGTTAAGGCCCTGCCGCCCCGCACTGCAACGTACTGGTGGTCTCCGGAGTTGTCCCGGCTAAGGACTGCATGTGTCGCTGCCCGACGCCGCTACTCCCGGCACCGAAGACGCCGGAACAGAGATGAGGCCCAGGACACGCCCCTATACAGCGTTTACCAGCAGGCCAAAAAGGAGCTCCGAGGAGCGATTGGCGCCGCGAAAGCTGCTGCCTGGGAGGAACTCCTGGAAACACTGCGTCAGGATCCATGGGGGAGACCCTATCGGTTGGTCATGAACCGGCTGAGACCATACACCCCTCCTATCACGTCGCAGATGGATCCTGGTTTGCTACAGAGTGTGGTGACAGCTTTGTTCCCTGCGCGGCCAGATATAACTCCCCCAGTCGGGTTCTCGAATGACGCCGCAAGCAGAGAAGAGGCTCCAGAGGTGACAGAGGGCGAGCTCGGAGCTGCCTTGTTACGCCTCCAGGCTAAAAATACTGCCCCAGGGTTGGACGGATTGCCCGGTAAAGCGATAGTTATGGCCATGAAAAAGGAGGGACTGGAACCCCGTTTTCGTAACCTCCTCACCACGTGCTTAAGGACAGGATGCTTTCCGGCGGAATGGAAGAGAGGGAAACTGGTCCTCTTAAAGAAGGGTGACCGACCGGTTGACTCGCCTTCGGCCTACCGGCCCATCGTCCTCCTAAGCGAGCTAGCGAAGTTGCTAGAGAGGGTTATTGCGAGTCGACTGACCCGTCATCT
The DNA here is from genome assembly GCA_963921415.1 of Pyrausta despicata. Lineage (NCBI taxonomy): Eukaryota > Metazoa > Arthropoda > Insecta > Lepidoptera > Crambidae > Pyrausta > Pyrausta despicata. The sequence goes on along the minus strand of OY992850.1, from coordinate 71,956 downwards.
CGACGAGACGGGACCTAACCTGGCAGACAGGCAGTTTGGTTTTCGGCGGGGCAGGTCCACCATTGACGCAATTGCGCTGGTGAGGGCCCTTGCCGAAGACGAGGTTGAGAAGGGAGGATGTGTGTTGGCGGTGTCCCTGGACATTGCCAATGCCTTCAACTCGCTGCCCCATATCTGCATCGAAGAGGCCCTGAAATATCATGGGGTCCCCCTCTATCTCCAGGCCATTATTTCCGCCTACTTGAGAGAGCGAGAGATTGTGTTCCCGACTGAAGAGGGCTGGGGAAGGCACACGGTAGAATGTGGAGTTCCGCAGGGGTCGGTGCTGGGGCCACTCCTGTGGAACGTTGGTTATGATTGGGCGCTTCGGGGCGCAAACATACGTGGCATTGATGTCGTCTGTTATGCGGACGACACCCTTGTAACCGCCAGAGGCGCCAATTTCGCTGAGGCCGCCAGACTGGCTACCGTTGGAGTGGGACACATGGTGGACCGAATAAGCCGACTGGGTCTGCGAGTTGCTCTGGAGAAATGCGAGGCGATATGCTTCCACGGGCCTAGGAGAGCACCTCCAGAGGGTGCGGCTGTCGTCGTGGGTGGCGTCTCCATCGCTGTCGGGTTGACCATGAAGTACCTGGGACTGGTCCTCGACAGCCGGTGGAACTTTAAGGCCCACTTCAAGAAGCTGGCGCCCAAGCTCGTGAAGACAACCAGTGCACTAAGCCGTCTGATGCCGAATCTGGGAGGCCCACACATGGGGTGCCGCCGTCTATTTATGGGAGTCGTGAGATCGATGGCTCTATACGGCGCCCCCATATGGGTAGACTCCTTGACAAGGGAGAATGCTGCCGCCTTGAAGAGGTACCAGCGTGTCCTCGCGATTCGCACGACGCGTGCCTACAGCACCGTATCGGGAGAGGCAGCCTGCGCTCTCGCTGGCTCACTTCCGTGGGAGCTCGACGCCGAAGTTCTGGCTGACGTGTACCGCCGAACCGCTGCTGTAAAGCACAGTGGGGACACACCAGCTAAGGAGGACGTGGAACACTGGCGGAAAGAGGCCGGTGAGGCAGCGCTGAATGTGTGGTCGGCCCGTCTCAGGGAGCCCAGTGCGGGCCATAGGACGGTGGCTGCTCTGCAGCCGGTGTTAAAGGACTGGGTGGAACGGCGCGGGGGTCCTCTCACTTACCAGATGGTGCAGATATTGACCGGGCACGGATGCTTCGGTAGATACCTGCACAAAATCGGTAGAGAGAGGACTGCCGAATGCCATCACTGCGGGTCCGCAGAGGATACGGCGGAGCATACCCTGCAGTCGTGCACGGCATGGAGTGTAGAGAGGGCGGTCCTGGCAATAGTGATTGGGCCGGACCTCACGCTTCCTGCTGTAGTAAAAGCTATGGTGGATAGTGAGGCGGCCCAAAATGCTTTTAAGACCTTCTGTGAAGACGTGATGGGAAAGAAGGAGTCAGCTGAGCGGGATCGTGAGGACGATCCCCGCGCAGATCCTCAGCGTCGGAGACGAACGGGGCGGAGACGGCGAGCTTTTGCGAGCCGTCTGTAAATATGGTTTTGTAGCTTTAATTTATTGAGTTGGTTTTGGTCACCGATGCGCGGGCTTTTTACACCTGCCGTCGGTGCTCGTTATGAGTTTTATTTGGAGTTATTTATTATCTAGAGTAGTTGTACATAATTTTAATTTTAAATTTAAATGAATTATTTTGTACATATGGTGTATATACATTTTACAATTATTTTAAAGTGCCTTTTGCTCGATTTTAATTGTTTTATATGTATTGTTTAGTGTAGGTCGGATATGGTTGGTAGTTTTTATCCATCCACATCCGAAACGAGATGGACTGTGGTCAACAAGGTGGGCCTGCGCAAAACGCAGGCATTCCATGCTACTGAGACTTATGCTGGGTAGGGCGTTGCTGATACCAGCGGTCCCAGAGCATGGCGAGTAGGTAGGTCGTCAGTCGTTTTAGTGGGTAGGCCTCGCCCTTCTGGCGGGGAGAGCCCCACATAACCCGCCGCCGACCCACGGCGGGTATGCAATTTCATGCATTTTTTCTGACGTTAAAAAAAAAAAAAAAAAAGGTTGGGTTAGGTTAGGTTAGGTTAGGTTAGGTTAGGTTAGGTTAGGTTAGGTTTCTGTGAGACTGTCATCTCGCAGAAGGAAGCAGCGGAGAGGGAGCGAGAGGCTTCGGCTGACGCCCCAATGATCCGCCGCCGGCGTCATGGGCACCGGAGAAGGAATTTCCTTCTCCACCTGCCCCTTCCTGGGCCCCGGGCTTCAGACACGGGGGTGTCTGTCGTCCGCTAAAGGGGGCCCGAGACGGCGTTGCGCGTGTTCCCGCGCGCCGTCTGTTGTTCCTGCGACGGGGTCGAGTTTCTCCCTCGTCGCAACCGGTAGGGGCTCGCTGCAAAGTGAGTCGGCCGAGTCTGGGGAACTGCGGTGAATGCCTATGGCCTCTCGGCCTACGGTGAACCCGCCTCGTCCCCGTCTCACATGGCACCGGAGGGCACCGTCAGGTTTTTAGTGGGTAGGCGGGCTCTCACTCTGAGGTCTGGAGTCCCACATAACCCCCAGCTGCCCCCGCGGCTGGTGGGTATGCGTAACAGCATTTCCCTGACGTAAAAAAAAAAAAAAAAAAAAAAGGTTAGGTTAGGTTCCCCCCCCCTGCCCCGTGTGGAGTTTGACAGTCTCCCATCGGGCGCGTCCCCAGGTGGCGGATAGGGGAATGCCTCCCAGATATGGGGGGTACCGGCTTTGCCCGGCGCGGACCAAAACTGTCGAAGAGGTGTACTCTCTCTCCTCTTCTTTTAGATGAGGGGCCGAGATCCTTGAGTAGGGGCTCATGGGGCCCAGTGGCCATCTTTTTGATGGCGTAGTATGGCAGGCCTGCAAGGCTTGCGGTCGCTTCTATGCGACGACGGTGGTGGCGTTCTATCGCCGTGCAGTTTTCATACTGCGTGTTGGAGTCCACTGGACTAGCGGAGCTTCGGCTCGTGGGATGGCGGGTCTGCAAGACCTGCGGCTGGACGGGCCCACCATCGCGATTGCGCGACTAGGTGGGTGACTTCGGTCAACCGTCTGGCAACCTGCTCCCGAAGGGTGTTGTGGACATGTCTCGCAGCCCTAGGGAAGTAGGGGCCTTGGCTTGGTCGCCCGGGCCGAGAGGAGACAACCTCAATAAAAAACCCCAAAAGGTTGGCCGTTTGTCGCGTGACGGTCGGCCGCCTCGGTCTCGAGGTGGTAGGATGGGTCAATGCCTACCCGCTAGCGCGACACCTGCACGGGACCGCCCGCCCTCGTGCAGTAATAGGGTTATCCAGGTGCAGGGGGCACCGCCTGGATGGACGGTTTATATCCCCCACACTCGTGGGAATAAAATGGATACATTTACTTCTTTTTCTTTAAGTGTGACGAACAGTTTTGATGCGTTGGAGAACAGAATAGAAGACTCAGAGGTAGCTGAGCTTCAGAACCCTGTTGGAGGGGACCGCGATACCGTTGGTCCCTCCGCGGTAGAGCCTGAAAAGGCTGTGACCCCGTCATCTATGACAGGGTCGGAGAAGGTGCCTGTTGTAAGGCTGACCCGGTTGGAGCCGGAGTCCTTGTCCGCTGATGAGGGCCAGGGCCGACTCTGGGAAACTAGGAGGCGGAGCCGTTCTCGGCACCGCTCATTAAGTGACAGGTCGGATTCAGACACTTCCCCTAGGGAGGATGTCTCGGCCCCGAAAATAGCGAAGACACTGCGAGGCAGAGGCCGACCGCCCACTACGGGCCAGTATGTAGGCCTCGCGAAGACGAAAGCCGCCTTCCTCAAGCAGAGGGAGGAAGCTGAGAAGGAAGCAGCCGAACAGCTGGCTGAACGTGAGCTGGCTGTGATGACTCGCGCCATGGCATGTCCTGTGGGTGTGACGCGTCTTAGTGAGTCGTCCATGTCTGCCGACGAGTGCGAAGACTCACCGCAGGCTATACGCAACGAACTTTTGCAAATTGCTGCCGTTGCCCAGAAGGTCGGGAAGTCCTCCAAACATCTTAAGGGGACTTTCCAAAGAGCGTTGTACGATCTCCATGATAAGGCGGAATCTCTGGGTAGTAGGATCCTGAAGCTGAATGCCTCGGAGGAAACAATCCGCCTGAGAAAGGAAAACGAGGTCCTCCAACAGGACCGCGACCGCGTGCTTGGCGAAAACGCCCGGCTGCAGAAACGGATGGACGACCTCAGTAAGGAAATGCAAGGTTTGCGCCAAGATCTCCTGCAACAGCAGCAAGAGCAAATGGCCGAGATGGAGCGTAGTCTCACAATACGCATGGGGACCATGATGTCGGCCCGCTACGGTTCTGTAGAAGATCCCACGCTGCCGCGGATGAGGCCACCGCTGGCCGCTGACCGGGCAAGAGAAGTAGTCGCTCAGGCATCCCAGCCCGAGCCTCAGCCGCAGCGACAATCTCGGCAAAAGACCAGGCCAACGCCAGCAGCTGCTGCGAATGCGGGTTCAAAGGCCCTGCCTCAAGGTGCCACTGCGCCCCAAAATACCCGCGGCGCGACAGTTGCCAAAAAGGCAAAGAAAAAGAACGTAGAAGATGATGGTGCATCCCCGATGGTCTTGGTGCCCACATCAGACTCCAACCCCCCTTCCTCTTCTGCTAGACAGGACTGGACCAGGGTGGGGAAAGGCGGAAAAAGCGTTAAAGAGGGGGCTGCCAAGTCTTCGCAACCCCAGGCACGCTCAAAATCACAACGTGGTCCACCGGAGACGGGGAAGGCAAACGCAAGGGAGGCTCCTAAAAAGGCCAAGAAAGGCCCCAAAATTCGAGCTCCCCGTTCAATGGCTGTGGTGGTCACGCTGCAGGCCGACGCAGAAAAGAGGGGAGTTACTTACGCTAGCGTTTTAGGGCAGGCGAAGAATAAAATTGATTTGAAGGGCCTCGGAATAGAGTCGGTCCGCTTCAGGCGGGCCGCTACCGGGGCCACGATCATTGAGGTTCCAGGCACTACCAGTGGAGTCAAGGCCGACTCCCTGGCCGAAAAACTCAAAAGTGTCCTGGGTCCCGAGGACGTCCGCGTGCACCGCCCCGAGAAGACAGCGGAGGTCCGCGTTTCCGGGCTAGACGAGTCGGTCACTGTCGAGGAATTGACAGCAGCGGTGGCCAAGGCTGGAGGATGTCCAGCAGAAGCAGTCAAAACGGGCGCTATTCGCCGCGACTTTTCAGGGCTGGGCACGGCATGGGTCCGTTGTCCTGCCTTAGTTGCGAAAAAGCTCGCAGAAAATCGGCGAGTTCTGGTGGGTTGGGTGGCAGCCCAGGTCAGGCTGCTGGAGCCCCGCAAAATGCGATGTTTCCGCTGCTTGGAGGCTGGGCACGTGCGGGCATGCTGTGCATCTGAGGTAGACCGCAGTAGTCAATGCTACCGCTGCGGTCAATTGGGTCACAAAGCAAGGGATTGTCAGGCTGCAGCGCACTGTACACTCTGTGCAGTTGCCAAAATGCCCGCTGGACACAGAGTCGGCAGCAAGTCCTGCACGGCCCCGCGTTCTAAGAAAGGGAGAAAGCCTGCCGCTGCGGCTAAGACCCAGCAGCAGACGACAAACCCACCTCCAATCAGGGACGAGGAGATGTCTGAGGTCGCCGGTTAGGAATGGCTATCAGCTATTTACAGGCGAACCTCAACCACTGTAGAATGGCTCAGGACCTTTTACACCAGAGTCTTCTACAGTGGTCAGTGCACGTCGCTGTGGTGGCTGAGCCCTATTTTATCCCGCAAAGGGACGACTGGGTCGCCGATAATGACGGAGTGGTCGCCATCGTCAGACAGTCTGCTGCAGGTGCCCCGCTTTTTGGCAAGGTCGAGCGAGGCAACGGATGGGTGGCTGCTCTCATGGGGCAAACGTTTGTCGTTGGGACATACTTTTCCCCGAATAAAACTCTGGCAGAGTTTGAGAGCTATCTTTCGGGGCTGGAGGCACTTATTGCTTGTAACCGCTCTCACGAGCTGCTCGTCGTCGGGGACTTCAACGCCAAATCCTTGACGTGGGGATCTCCGGCGACTGATGCACGAGGTGCTGCTCTTGAGGAGTGGGTGATCGCCACCGGCCTGGTGGTTCTCAACCGAGGTGCGGTTGACACGTGTGTGCGTCAGCTGGGTGGGTCCATCGTGGACATTTCGTTCGCGAGTCCGGCTCTTGCGCGCCGTGTATCGGAATGGAGAGTGGTGGAGGAGGTGGAGACGTTCTCGGACCACCGGTATATCCGGTTCAGCGTCTCTGCTTCACCGCTGCTCCACACCGGTCCGAACCTCCGAAACTCCCTAATAAGGGACTGCCCCCGCTGGGCGCTTAAGCGCCTTGATAGGGAAGCGCTGGAGTTGGCCTCCATTGTCCAGGCATGGGTGCCTGTGCCGGACGGTCAGTCTGAGGTGGAAGGAGAGGCGGAGTGGTTTCGGGAGGCGATGTCGCATATTTGTGACGCGGCCATGCCCCGAGCCAGGTCCCTTCCAGCGAAACGCCAGGTGTATTGGTGGTCCGCAGACCTAGCGCAGCTGAGATACGCTTGCGTAAGGGCGAGACGCCAATACGCGCGACACCGGCGCAGAGCGAACCGAAATGAGGAACAGGAGGCGCTCCTTTATGAAGCCTATCGTGAGGCCAAAAAGTCCCTCAAGGTGGCTATTTACAAGGCCAAGTCAGAAGCGCGGGAGGAGTTTTTAGAAACTCTCAATAGTGATCCGTGGGGGCGGCCTTACCGAATGGCGATGGCCAAGCTCCGGCCGTGGGCCCCTCCATTAACGGAGAGCATTGAACCCACGTTGCTGGAAAGTGTGGTGGCAACCCTGTTCCCAACAAGGGGTGAGTTTGTCCCTCCACCAATGGCCTCCGTCGGCCCACTGGATGAAGACGTGTCTGAGGCATCTCAGGTCACCGATGCCGAGCTAGGTGTAGCCGTACTGAGGATGCGGGCGAAAAACACCGCGCCCGGCCTGGACGGCATACCGGGTCGTGCTTTAGCCCTTGCGCTAAAGTCGTTGGGCCCGAGGCTACAGAACTTTTTTACGGTCTGCCTCAGACAGGGTCGGTTTCCGCGGCAGTGGAAGACTGGGAAACTGGTCCTATTAAAGAAGGAAGGGCGACCGGCAGATTCTCCGTCCGCTTACCGCCCCATCGTTCTGCTCGACGAGATGGGTAAACTTTTTGAGCGAATCATCGCTGCTCGTCTCGTCGAGCACATCGAAGGTGTTGGTCCCAACCTGGCGGATTGCCAGTTTGGCTTTCGGCGGCACAGGTCCACCGTGCACGCCATTTTGCGGGTGAAGACCCAAGCCGAGGAGGCTGTAGCCCGGGGGGAGGTCGTTTTGGCGGTATCCTTAGATATCGCCAACGCTTTTAATACGATCCCCTGGGCATGCATCACAGAGGCCCTCAAATACCACCGGGTACCTGTGTATTTGAGCAACCTTATTGGCGATTACCTCTCCGAGAGGTACGTTGAGTACCCCGGGCGAGATGGATGGTGCAGACGGCCTATGTCGTGCGGTGTCCCACAGGGATCGGTCCTTGGGCCGCTCCTGTGGAACATCGGTTACGACTGGGTGCTGCGAGGTGGAAATTTACCGGGTGTCAGCGTAACGTGTTACGCGGACGACACACTGGTCACCGCTCGGGGGAAAACGTTTCGGGAAGCAGCGCTTTTAGCCACTGCGGGAACGGCGCATGTGGTGGGTCGAATTCGGCGCCTGGGTCTGGAGGTGGCTCTGCACAAGTCCGAGGTCTTGTGTTTTCACGCACCCCGGCAAGCCCCTCCAGCTGGCTCACACATTGTGGTGGGTGGAGTCCGACTTGACGTCAAGTCGACTATGAAATACTTGGGGCTAGTCCTCGACGTTAGACTGGACTTCCGCGCCCATTTTGAGCGGTTGGCGCCGAAACTGCTGAAAACAGCAAACGCGCTTTGCCGGATCCTGCCCAATTTATCTGGGCCCCGCGACTCGTGCAGGAGGCTCTACGCAGGGATCGTGCGATCCATTGCCCTTTACGGGGCCCCCGTATGGGCCGACGCTTTGAAGCCTCAGAGCATCGCCATCCTGCGCAGGCCGCAGAGAGCGATGGCCATAAGATCAATACGGGGTTATCGCACGATTTCCTTTGAGGCGGCGTGTGTGCTGGCTCGCCAACTGCCCTGGGATCTAGACGCGAGGGCCCTCTCAGCTGTATTTTACTGGCGTGAGGATGTGCGTACCTCAGGCGGCCGGGCAGCACCACGAGAAGTTGACGGCCATAGAGCCAATTGCCAAAATGAAGCAATTGCCATCTGGCACGACAGACTGGCTGCTCCAGGAGCCGGCCAGTGGACTTTGGAGGCAATTCGCCCAGTATTCAAACAGTGGCTAGAGCGGCATCACGGATCCCTGTCGTTCAGGGTGACACAGGTCCTGTCGGGGCATGGCTGCTTTGGCAGGTACCTGAGCCGAATCGGGAGGGAGTCATCAGCAAGGTGTCACCACTGTGACTGTGGCGAAGATACAGCACAACACACACTGGAAGTGTGCCCAGCGTGGGTTGAGGAGCGCAACCAACTCAGCGCTGTCCTCGGAGGGGACGTGACGTTGCCGAGTGTTGTACTCAACATGACAGCTAGCCGAAGGGCGTGGGCGGCAGTTGCCACTTTTTGTGAGGCAGTCATATCCCAGAAAGAGGCTGCCGAAAGGATCAGGGAGCAGGAGGATCCGAGTAGGAGAAGAAGTAGGCGCCGGGGCGGAGGCATTTAATGCCCCAGCATGTGCCCTGTGGTCCGGGGCGTTAGAATACGGCCACGGTTCCCCCCCGCCTGTCGTAAGAGGCGACTAAAGGGGGGCCTTCGGGGTCGCTAAGAGTGCATGGCGGGGGCTGTGCGCTCTGTTTCAAGTGGCCCCGAGGAGGACGGCACTGTGGGGTGGCCTCATAGTGCTGGGCAACACCAGAGGGGTGTGAGGAGAGATACTCTCTCCGAGACGGGCTGCGCAAGCGGCATTGCGCACTCGAGTTCACCGGAGGAATTCTTTCAGTAGAAATCCCGGTGACTCGAGACATGCGCGAGGACGGCCACCGCGGGGTTTAGTGGGTATTCTCACCACTCTGGTGAGCGAGTCCCACACCCCCCCGCCCCTCCCCCCGGAGCGGCGGGATGTCCGTAAATGGATTCCCCGCGTCAAAAAAAAAAAAAAAAAAAAAAAAAAAAAAAAAGGTTCCCCCCCCTGTCGGATCTCCACCTTGTCGTGGTGGGGGGGCTCAGTAACCGTGGCTTTGCCACCCACGGTGAAGCTAAGAGGGATCCCGGGAGGGGACGCTCCACGCGGGCTAGCTGCAGGCCTGCGCAGGATGCGTCCATGAGTGCGGGTGTGGGGGACGGTTTTGGCTGTCCCTCGCAGTCGGGTGCGGTCGCGGGAGGAGAGACGTCTCGGTGTGTCGTTGCCGGGCGGCCTATCTCCCGCGACCAAACGGGGGCGCACCGTTGGATGGCGCTGCGGTGGGGCCGCAGAGGAAGAGGAGATGCGGTGTGTCGTTGCCGTCCTCCCTATCCTCTGCGGCCGGGAGGTGGCGGAGCCCAACACCTTGCTCCGCCGCCAAGGAGTTTGTGGCCCTCGGGCTATCCGCCGGGGTGCCGTGGTGAATGCTCACGCGACCCCATGGCACCCCCCACAATGGCGGAGTGGTGGAATGCGCTGTGGTTTTAGTGGGTATTACGGCCTTGCACACCAGCCGTTGAGTCCCACATACCCCCCTGCAGATGTGTGGGGGGCATGCGTAAAAGCATTTCCACAGCGAGAAAAAAAAAAAAAAAAAAAAAAAAGGTTAGGTTAGGTTAGGTTAGGTTAGGTTAGGTTAGGTTAGGTTAGGTTAGGTTGCGGCGGCGCGTTGCGTCGTATGCGCTGAGGCGGGCCGGCCCTCGGGCCACACCATGGGGGGGAGATTCTGTAATCCCCCTCCAACCAAACAGAGGAGAGCCCCAAGGACCCAGGGCGAAGAAAGTGGGAGACGCGCAGCGCCTGAAGAAGTTACTATGGAGCATGAGTAGAAGTCTCCATAGTAACTTCCTACAAGCGAATCTAAACCATTGCGCCGGGGCCCAGGACTTGCTCATGCAGTCCATGGCGCAATGGGGAATAGATCTGGCGGTGGCCGCAGAGCCCTATTTTGTATCCCCCCAGCCGCAGTGGGCTGGGGATATTTCCGGCTCTGTGGCCATAGTGGCCGCAACGGGGCCCCGTTCGCGGCCGCTACAAGTTAAAGAGAGGGGAGTCGGCTTTGTAGCCGCAACATGGGGGGACATAGCCATAGTCGGCGTTTATGTCTCCCCAAACAGAGGGTTGGCCAACCTCGAGGCTTTTCTCCAAGATCTTGGTCCAGTCGTGGCGCGGTTAGCACCTCTCCCGGTGTTGGTGTTGGGCGATCTTAACGCCTGGTCCACACTATGGGGGAGCGTGCGAACGAATGCGTGGGGCCTGGCCGTGGAGGACTGGGCGGCCGGTTCCGGAATGTCCCTTCTAAATGAAGGGACCGCATTCACATGCGTGCGGCGGGCGGGGGGGTCCGTGGTGGATCTTTCTTTCGCCACCCCCGCCCTCGCGCAGCGTGTCCGGAACTGGCGTGTTCTGTCGGAGGTGGAGACGATCTCGGATCATAAATACATAAGATTTGAGATCTCCACCTCCAACGGCCCAGGACGGCCGACAAGACGACAGGGCCACTCCACCTTTCCCCGTTGGGCCCTAACACGACTGGACCAGGAGTTGGCGGAGGAGGCCGCAATCGTTGCGGCGTGGTGCGCGACCCCCACAACAGCGGGGGTTGATCAGGCGGCGAGCAACTTCAGGAACGCCCTAACCGAAGTCTGCAACGCCGCCATGCCACGCGTGAGAGGGCCCCCACCTAGACGGAGGCAAGTTTATTGGTGGACAGAAGAAATCGCCCTCCTTCGAGAGCAGGCCTCCCTCACGCGGAGGGCATATACGAGGGCTCTGCGGCGGGCAAACCGAGACGCCGAGCGGGAAGGCCAGCTGTATGTCGCCTATAATACCGACAAAAAGAATTTACAGCTGGCCATAAGCCAGGCGAAGCAGAGGGCGCGTGAGGAGATGCTGGAGGGGTTAGACCGGGACCCGTGGGGGAGGCCGTATAAGGCAGCGCGGGAAAAGCTCCGTTTCCGCGGCCCTCCGGCAATAGAAACCCTCCAGCAGGAGGATCTCCAGAGGGTTGTGCGGGAGTTATTTCCGGAGCCCCCCCCGCACACCCCCCCTGTCATGGCGCCCCCCAGAAGGGCCGTTGAGGGTGAGTCTGTCCCACTCGTCTCCGAAGAGGAGATGGAGACGGTGGTTAACCGACTCAAGGGGAAGAAAAAGGCCCCGGGACCAGACGGAGTGCCGGGGAAAGTCCTGGCCATTGCTTTAAAGCACCTGGGGGCACAGCTTAGGGAAGTATTCGACACAGCGCTCGTGTCGGGGCGATTCCCTAAGCTTTGGAAGGAGGGGAGGCTATGCCTCCTTCAGAAAGAGGGCAGACCCCCAGGGGAGCCAGGAGCGTACCGGCCCATTGTCCTGCTGGATGAGGCCGGGAAAGTTTTCGAGCGCGTCATCGCGTCCCGCCTCATCCAGCATATTTCTGAGGAACCGAACCCGAACCTTTCCGAGGACCAGTTCGGGTTCAGGGCCGGGCGCTCAACAATGGACGCCCTGGCACTCCTGAAAAAGGAGACCGTAGCGGCCTCAACAAGAGGAGAAAGGGCGTTGGCGATAAGTCTCGATATTGCCAACGCCTTCAACAGCCTGCCATTCACGGTAATAAGGGAAGCACTCCAGTATTTCGGAGTGCCCTATTACCTGGGCAGGCTGATAGAGGATTACCTCCGGGGAAGGGAGGTCTTGTACGAGGGGGGCGACGGAGTTCTTATCCGTCGCCCAATGAGGTGCGGTGTTCCACAGGGGTCCGTTTTAGGGCCCCTTCTATGGAACATCAGCTACGACTGGGTGCTCCGCGGCGCGCTCCTACCCAGGACGCGCGTCATATGTTATGCGGATGACACCCTAGTCGTAGCAAGGGGGGGGGATTTCCCGGAGGTGAGGAGGCTGGCCGAGGTCGCAGCGAGCCTGATCGTCGACCGCATCGAGGCACTCGGCCTTCGTGTGGCCTTGAGTAAGACCGAGGCCCTACTCTTTCATGGGCCTCGGCAAGGACCACCGCCGGGGGCGATAGTCCGCATAAACGGACATAACGTGCGGGTAGGGGCCCAGATGAAATATCTGGGCCTAATTCTGGATGGGCGCTGGGCGTTTAAGGCACATTTTTCCCGCCTTGCCCCGCGCCTTATCCGCTCTGCGGGTTCCTTGGGCCGGCTCCTCCCGAATGAGCGCGGCCCGAACCAGACTGCCCGGCGTTTATACGCCGGGATCATTAAGTCAATGGCGCTCTACGGAGCGCCAATCTGGGCGGACGCCCTCACCGCCCACAATGTTGCCCTCCTACGGGCACCCCAGAGGATTATGGCAGTGAGGGCAATAAGAGGGTACAGGACTGTATCGGGGGGGGCTGCATGCGTTTTAGCAGGCATGCCCCCCTGGGAATTGGAGGCGGGAGTACTCGCTGCCGTATACAATTTCAGGACGGCAGCGAGAGCAGATGGAGGGCGCCCATATTTTGATGCGGTGGAGGGCGCCCGAAGGAATGCGCACAATGCGCTAATGCTGAGGTGGGCGGAGGACCTGGCCGAACCGCGCTATGGGCGATCAATCATAGACGCGATACGGCCGGTCCTCGACCAGTGGGTACGTCGAGTAAAGAGGCCGCTCACGTACCGGCTGGTGCAGGTGCTTTCCGGGCATGGATGCTTCGGGAAGTACCTGCATAACATCGCCCAGAGGGAGCCCACCTCGCGGTGCCACCACTGCGACGCTGCAGAAGACACCGCCCAGCACACCTTAGAGGTGTGCACAGCCTGGGCGGAGCAGCGCCGCGCGCTGGTGGATGTGGTCGGCGCCGACCTCTCGCTCCCGGCCCTAATCCGGGCCATGCTAGGGAGCGAAAGAGCATGGGAGGCGATGGTCTCCTTCTGCGAGGACGTGATGTCGCAGAAGGAGGCTGCGGAGAGGGCCCGTGAGGACGACCCTCAAGCAGGCCCTCTTCGACGCAGACGGCGGGGGGCGAGGATACGGCGGTTTGAGTTACGCCCTATCGTCGCTCCCTAAAAGCAGCACCGGGGTGAGAGTCGGGGGACTCTTGCCCCATTGCACGGTGCTCCTGTCTGGGGGTGTCCCCGTATATCGGGATGCCCCTATCGCGTGAGGAGGCCCGGCGCTAAGGCTGGGCCGTCCGCCGGGGTCGACATGGTAATCTTAAGTTGCACCATGTCGGCCCGTGGAACGGCGATGAGGTATACCGGGGGTTATTTTAGTGGGTAGTCTGTCTCCATCAGAGGCGGATAGTCCCACACACCCCCACTTCTCTCTCCCCCAGAGAAGTGGGATAGTGCGTAATGCATTTTTTCCCTCGAAAAAAAAAAAAAAAAAAAAAAGGTTAGGTTAGGTTGGGGTACCATCTGGGGTGCCAGGTCAGACAGCCTCCTCGTGGCGCACCCCGGGCAACTGGCGTCGAACGGTTTTCGGGTTTTCGGCGTCAGGCTGATGGTCTGACAGCGGCGGTTGAGTCCACATCCAGCTGGGCTCCCGCGGGGCTTCTGTGCTCCGGTGTTGGGTTTTGCTTCCCTTCTCTCGCCTCAGAGATGATAGCGTGGAGTGACCCGTAGTGGGTAGAGCGCTTGGCGTTCTGCAGGTTCAGCCTGCGAGGCACTTAGGGCCGTTGGGGCTTCTGTCCGGGTCTGAAGTGCGGTGGCGCGGCAGGTTTCGTCAACTCGGCGGGCCTGTCGGGCAACCCGTAACCTTCCCTCGCGGGGGGGCCGGGGGTCTCGGCTATTGAAGTCGGGGCCACGACAAGGAAAAGTCTTTAATACCAAAACTCGGACCGTCGGGGCATCTGCCCGGGTCTGGGTGGCGTCGGCGCGGCAGGTTCGTCAACTCGGCGGGCCTGTCGGGCAACCCGTAACCTTCCCTCGCGGGGAGGCCGGGGGTCTCGGCTATTGAAGTCGGGGCCAAGACAAGGAAAAGTCTTTAAAACCAAACTCGGGTCGGCGGGGCATCTGCTCGGGCCTGAGTCGTGCGGGCGTCCCTTCGGGGACGAGTGGCCAGGTCCAAGCGGACCTGGCGTGGGTGGGGCCACAGTAGTGGCCTTGGCACGAGCGCCCTTTTCAGGGCGAGCGGCTGGGTCTTTCCAGACTCGGCGTGGTTGTTTCGTAATCCGCATCAACGGAGTGTCGTGGATCACGTCTCGCGGCTCTGTGCGGAACGAAGGTCTTGGCTTAACCGCCCGGACCGCGAGGAAGAAAACCTCTATAAAAAATTACCCCAATCACAAGCGTGGTAGCTCCGCGAGGTGATGCGTGGCTGATGGGTGATCAGTCGCTAGAGCTTACTCCAGCGGGATACCTGCCGACCTCCCGTTGGGTTATCAACCCCAAGGCTTTGTCGGGTGCAGGGGGCACCGCCCGGCAAGGACCCTTACTTCCCCCATACTCGTGGGATCAATTATGAAGAAAATTATCCAAAACCCTAAACCCGAAGGAGGAGAGGAAGGCGCAGTGGGCGCGGAGGTAGGCGCAGTGGGCGCGGAAAACAGCGGAACATCTAGGCGGTCATTCTGCCTGAAGTTCAATAAGCCGGCCGTTTGTGCTAGTGCCGGAAGAATATCAGCGGGTGCTATAGACTCGGCGAGTCGCTCTAGTTCGGCGCCTCACTCACGCTCGAGTTCTATGAGTGGAGCAAATCCGAGAGTTGTGCTGCAAGATATTGCGGTGTCAATTGCCGGAAACGAAGGCGACGACTCTGATGCTGTCTCTTGCTGCAGCACGCAGACGATTGGGTCCCAATCAGGGGCTTTAAAGCGGAAACGCCCTCCTACCAAAAAGGCGGGCGAAGATGGAAGCAGCGACTCCGATACGGCGAGTGACCGAACCATCACTTCCTCAAAGATCTCGGCAGATGGGAAAGGGAGAGGTCGCGGCAGAGGCCGTCCTCCCACAACAGGGGAGTACGTAGGTTTGGCTGCAGCGAAGAGAGAGCTGCTCCTCGCCAAACAAGAGGAGATGAAGATCCGTGCTCAAGAAGAGCTTTTGGAGGAAATCGCAGAGAGGCGTAGGCTCCGCTCAGAAACGGGGTCGATGTCCTCTCTAAATGATATGGATATGGACGAGGGCGAGCCTGCAGCTTATCAGCTCGTGGACGCCATAGAGGCGGAGGTGAAAACAGTGCGTCACGTATCTGCAAAGTCGTCGCAGCTTAAGGGTACCTTTCAGAAGGCCCTGAATCAGGCTGCGGCGACAATTTCGGCGTCGGCGAAGTCACTCTTGGAGTGCACCTCCAATAGCGAGACCCTGAAGCTACAAAGGGCTAACAAAAAGCTACAGGAGGAGGTCTCCGAGCTCCGTAAGGAGCTAGAGGAGCTAAAAAAGGAGATGCGCTCCAAAAAAGGAGCTGTAGCTGCGCCGAAGACCGTTCCGGCGCCGACAGAGGAGACGCTACCTCCGTATATGGAGAAGCTAATTACGGAACTGAGGGTCTCGATCGGCAACCAAATCAACTCCAGGATTGCCGACCTCGAGACCCGCTTGCCCCCTGAGCCGCGACTAAGGCCTCCTCTCGCAGCCGACAGGCGCGCGCAAGATATGGAAATGGACGAGGACCCAGCACCTCTCCCCCGGGCTGACGTTGCGCCCCAGACCAAGCCCTCTGTGGCGAAGTCAAAGGCCGCCGCGAGACAGCAAGATGCACCGGTGCCGCACAAAGCGGCCACGACTCACAAGGCCGGCGGCAAACGAGGTGCTACTGCCAGCCGTCCTTCAATAAAAGTGAATGAGTCTCACCCAATACCTGTCCCATCCACGTCCCGGGGCCCCGCTGTGCCTGAGGCGCAGATTGCAGCCCCGGTCGAGGAAAATGACGGTGGCTGGGTGACACAGGAGGGGAGAAAGGAGCGCAGGAAGAGGAAGGGGAAAGCTGCGGCTGCCCCTCCCGCACCTTCCGCTCGGTCCTCTAACCCGGCCGGACGGACGTATGCGTCCGTGGCCAACACTGGAGCAGCGCCAAAAAGGCGCCCTGAGGTTCCAGCCCCCAAGCCGGCTCAAAAGCGGAAACAAAAGCTGACCCCTCCCAAGTCGGCTGCGGTGGTGCTCACACTAACACCGGCCGCTGTGGAGAAAGGGGTCACATACGGAGAGGCGCTGTCCCGTGCTGCCGACGCTATAAACGTCGACAGCATGGACATTCCTAAGAGAAGGTGTCGTAATACGATGGCTGGCGCCAAAATCATTGAGATCTCCGGTGCAGGCGCCGGGGAGAAGGCCGACCTGCTAGCAAATAAGCTGCAGGAGGTCCTCGCTGAGGTGGCGACCGTCGTCCGGCCCACGAAGTGCATTGACATGCGCGTCATTGGGCTGGACGACTCTGTTAGTGTGGATAAGCTTGCGGTCACCATAGCAGCAAAAGGGGGATGCAGTCGGGACCTCGTCAAGGTGCGTCCCATTCGCACAGGCCCCGGCGGGATGGGTACGGCAATTGTGTCTTGCCCGGTGGCTGCGGCCAAGAAAGTAGTGGACGCAGGCCGTTTGCCAATCGGCTTTAGCTGCGTCCAGGTAAAGCCGCTGGAGACCCGGCCCGTGCGTTGCTTCAGATGCATGCAGCCGGGTCACGTCAGGCATAATTGTCCTTCGGCGGAGGACAGAAGCGCCCTGTGCTACAGGTGCGGGAAGGCCGGTCACAAAGGGGCAAACTGCAACGTTAAACCCCACTGTGCAGTTTGTGCCGCTGCTCGGAGGCCATCCGAGCATGTGATGGGCGGGCGCAGCTGTAAGCCGCCCCAGGCGCGAGGAAAGTCAACGGCCCGCCCGTCAAATGAGGCTTCCGTCTCGCAGCCGGCGCTCAGTGCTGAGCAGCAACAGCAGGAGGTTCCCATGGACGAGTAATGGACAGGGTCCGTTCATGTAACCTCCTGCAAGGGAATATAAACCACTCCGCCAGAGCCCAAGATATGTTGCTGCAAGCCATGGCGGAATGGTCGATCGATGTGGCGGTCGTGGCGGAGCCGTATTTCGTTCCCGACCAGCCCAACTGGGTCGGGGACCGTGGCGGCACCGTCGCGGTTATCGTGCGCGCAGCGCCGGGTTTCATTCCCCCCACCGTGGTGGAGAAGGGAGAGGGATTCGTCGTGGCGGTCTGGGGGGGCATTGCCTTTGTCGGGGTGTACTTCTCCCCGAACACGCCCCTCGCCGAGTTCGAGTCGTTCCTCGAGGCCGTCGGTGCCGTAGTGAGGAGGGTGGTGGTCTCGCACCAGGTTCTACTAATGGGGGACCTGAATGCCAAGTCCACTCTGTGGGGCAACCCGTCCACTGACGCACGTGGGCGGGACCTCGAGTTGTGGGCAGCCGCTATTGGTCTCTCCCTACTCAACGTAGGGACGGTACACACCTGCGTGCGCAGACAGGGTGGATCGGTGGTGGACCTATCCTTTGCAACCCCGGCTCTGGCGCGAAGAGTACACGGATGGCGGGTGTTACGGACGGAGACTCTCTCGGATCACCGCTACATCCGATTTGAGACCTCCGTCCATCAGCCCGTGACGCGGCCGGAAAACCGGGATCGACCCCGCTGGGCCCTCAGTCGGCTGGACAAGGCTTTGGTAGAGGAGACCGCCATCTTTGAGCGATGGTTTTCCCGGCCCATGGATGGCGGTGACACAGACGAGTCGGCAGCACGATTTCGTGGCGCCCTGACGGAGGTGTGTGAGGCTTCTATGCCGAGAGCACACCCTCCACGCGACCGAACAGCGGTGTATTGGTGGTCGACTGACATTGCAGCCCAGCGCAGGGACTGCAATGTTAAGCGCCGAGCGTACACCCGCTATCGCCGACGTCGCATCACGGTGCCAGAGGAGGAGGAGCGCCTGTACGGGGAGTACACGCGAGCCAAAAAGGCCCTGCAAACTTCGATAGCCTCCGCGAAGGAATCTTCTCGCGAGGAGTTGCTGCAGGGCCTCGACCGGGATCCGTGGGGAAGGCCTTATAAAACCGCGCGCAACAAGCTCAAAGCGCGCGGTGCCCCCCTGACGGAAACTATGGATCCGGCGTTGCTGTCGAGGGTCGTTGGAGAGTTGTTTCCTCCCAACGAAGCCAATTTCGTCTCCCCCCGGATGGCTCCACCATCTGCCGAAGAGGCGGGACAGGGCGAGGAGGCTCCTCCGCCTACTGTAACGGACGGGGAATTTGAGGCCGCAGTCGATCGCCTTAAGGGCAAAAAGACGGCCCCTGGACCCGACGGAGTCCCGGGCAGGGTTGTGTACCTGTCCCTTGAACACCTCGGGGACAGGCTTCGGGAACTGTTCGATGCATGTTTTCGCACCGGAAAGTTCCCGAAGCCATGGAAGGAGGGCGCTCTATGCCTCCTTCGAAAGGAGGGCCGCCCGCTCGATGACCCGTCGGCATACAGGCCGATCGTCCTGCTGGACGAGACCGGGAAGTTGTTTGAGCGTGTAGTTGCGGCTCGGCTCGTCCAGCACATATCAGAGGTGGGACCTAATTTCTCGCCCGTCCAGTATGGGTTCCGTGCAGGGCGTTCGACGATCGACGCTCTGACGGACTTGCGGCGCCTCGTAACCGAAGCTACCGAGAGCGGGGAAATGGCGTTGGCTGTCTCATTAGATATTGCCAACGCCTTCAACAGTCTGCCGTTCGCTGTCATCATGGAGGCACTCCAATACCACAGGGTGCCTCCGTACCTGCGACGCCTTGTGGCGGATTATTTGGAGGGCCGAGTCGTGACTTGCCAAGGGCGGGATGGTCGTACCCGACGCTACAACGTGGCTCGTGGAGTCCCACAGGGGTCCGTGTTGGGCCCCTTACTATGGATAGTCGGGTACGACTATGTACTGAGGTGCGGGCTTCCCCGGATGGTTGGACTGTTCTGTTATGCAGATGACACCCTAGTCACCATCCGGGGGAAAAACATTGCAGGGATACTGCGACTGGCGGGCGTATTCGTGAGCCATGTCGTGCGCAGAATACGGTCCCTGGGCCTTAAGGTGGCCCTCCACAAGACGGAGGCCCTTTTATTCCACGGGCCCCGCAGAGGAGCCCCAGCAGGATCGGTGGTTGTGGTGGATGAAGTCAGGGTGCCGTTAAAGCCCTGCTTTAAATACCTCGGGCTGATAATTGACGGGCGTTGGGGCTTCGAGGAGCATTTCAAGCGCCTCGAGCCCCGCCTTCTGGGTGCGGCAGATGCCCTGGGGCGACTTCTCCCGAATGTGGGTGGGCCGAGCGCTAATGTACGCCGCCTGTACGGCACCATCGTCCGGAGCATGGCGTTGTACGGTGCTCCGGTCTGGGCGGATGCACTAAGCCCTCGTGCGACTGCCTCGTTGCAGAGAGCGCAGCGCGCAATGGCGTTGCGGATGATCCGGGGCTACCGAACAATCTCCCGGGCGGCAGCATGTGCTCTCGCGGGCACGCCACCCTGGGAGTTAGTCGCGGAGGTTCTGGCGGCCGCCTATAGGCTCCGCACCGAAGAAAGGGAGAGCGGCAACCCACGAGCGCCGCGTGAGAGGGCTGCGGCTTTAGAGGAGGCCCGCGAGACAATGTTTAGTCTCTGGGCGGAGAGCCTGGGCCAACCTGCCTCGGGTACACAATCGCGCACCCTCGAGGCCATGCGCCCAATTTTAAAGCCCTGGGCTGAGAGACAGCACGGGTCGCTTACATACCACCTGGTGCAGATTCTGAGCGGGCATGGCTCGTTCGGAAAATATCTGCACCGAATCGGCCGTGAAGCGACCCCGCAGTGCCATCACTGCGACGAGGCGGAGGAAACGGCGCAACATACGCTAGAGGTGTGCCCTGCCTTCTCCACGCAGCGCGCCGCAATGGTGGCCGTGATTGGTAGCGACCTCTCCCTCCCCACTGTGGTAAAGGCCATGGTGGAGGACGAGGGGTCCTGGGATGCCGTGAACACCTTCTGCGTCGAGGTGGTGACGCAGAAGGAGGTGGCGGAGCGCGCGCGGGAGGAGGATCCCCACGCTGATGCCTGCCGCCGCAGACGTTCGGGAAGGAGACGACGGCAGTTTGCCCGAAGTCTCCCGCCCGTCGGAGGCCAGCGCGGTCCGAGTCTGGGGGACTCGGATCGTGCATTGCACGTGTCTCCGACCAGAGTCGACTTCCCTGATGCTCCGGGGAGTCGACAGCCCCCCCTGTTGGGGGGCGCCGGAGGGGTTCGCCCTAGGCGAACAATCACCGACGAGGCTGTGGTAGTGTCCTACGGGGATCCCATGGCTTCGTCAGGAACCGACACATATTCGTCCGACGAATCGTTCTCTTCTGACGAGGACGATCCGGCGGGCGTCTATGTGTTCGCGCCCGGGTGATAGAGGGAGCATCGATGGTCGTTTTAGTCGGTATGCCGGTCATGGTTACGCTGAGCAATAGTTCAGCGTAATCATCTCCGGAGAGCCCGACACTCCCCCGCTACCCCCCCAGGGTGCGGGGCGTGCGTAAGGCATTTTTTCCATCGTTAAAAAAAAAAAAAAAAAAAAAAGGTTGGGGTACCATCTGGTGTACTTCTCCCCGAACAGGCCCCTCGCCGACTTTGAGGTGTTCCTAGGCGTCGTCGGCGCTGCAGTGCGGAGGGCGGCCACGCATCAGGTCCTCCTAATGGGGGACCTGAATGCCAAGTCCACTCTGTGGGGCAACCCGTCCACTGACGCACGTGGGCGGGATGTAGAGTTGTGGGCAGCCACCACGGGTCTCTGCCTACTAAATAGAGGCACGGTGCATACCTGCGTGCGCCGTCAGGGCGGATCCGTGGTGGACTTATCTTTTGCCACCCCGGCTCTGGCGCGCACAGTACGCAACTGGAGGGTTTTACGGACGGAGAGTCTCTCGGATCACCGTTACATCCGATTTGAGACCTCCGTCCATCAGCCCGTAATGCGGCGTGAAAATCGGGACCGTCCCCGTTGGGCCCTCAGCCGTCTAGATAAGGCTGCGGCAGAAGAGACCGCCATCTTTGAGCGCTGGTTTTCCCGGCCCATGGATGGCGGTGACACCGACGAGTCGGCAGCACGATTTCGTGGCGCCCTGACGGAGGTGTGTGAGGCTTCCATGCCGAGAGCACACCCTCCACGCGACCGAAAAGCGGTGTACTGGTGGTCGACTGACATTGCAGCCCAGCGTACGGACTGCAATGTTAAGCGCCGAGCGTACACCCGCTATCGCCGACGTCGCATCACGGTGCCCGAGGAAGAGGAACGGCTGTACGGAGAGTACACGCGAGCCAAAAAGGCCCTGCAAACTGCAATCGCCTCTGCGAAAGAAACATCGCGCGAGGAGTTGCTGCAGGGCCTCGATAGGGATCCGTGGGGAAGGCCTTACAAAACCGCGCGCAACAAGCTCAAAGCGCGCGGTGCCCCCCTGACGGAAACAATGGATCCGTCACTGCTGTCGAGGGTCGTCGGGGAGTTGTTCCCCCCTAACGAGGCTAGTTTCGTCCCCCCTCGGATGGCTCCACCATCTGCCGAGGAGGCGGGACCGGGCGAGGAGGCTCCACCTCCCCTTATAACGGACGGAGAATTTGAGGCTGCCGTCGATCGCCTCAAGGGCAAAAAGACGGCCCCTGGTCCCGACGGAGTCCCGGGCAGGGTTGTGTGCTTGTCCCTCGAACATCTCGGGGACAGGCTTCGGGAACTGTTCGATGCATGTTTTCGCACCGGAAAGTTCCCGAAGCCATGGAAGGAGGGCGCTCTATGCCTCCTTCGAAAGGAGGGCCGCCCGCCCGATGACTCGTCGGCATACAGGCCGATCGTCCTGCTGGACGAGACCGGGAAGTTGTTTGAGCGGGTAGTTGCGGCTCGGCTCGTCCAGCACATCTCGGAGGTGGGGCCGAATTTCTCGCCCGTCCAGTACGGGTTCCGTGCAGGGCGTTCGACAATCGACGCCCTGACGGACTTGCGGCGCCTCGTAAAGGAGGCTACCGGCAGAGGGGAAATGGTGTTGGCTGTCTCATTAGACATTGCCAACGCCTTCAATAGTCTTCCGTTCGAGGTCATCATGGAGGCACTCCGATACCATGGGGTGCCTCCGTACCTACGGCGCCTTGTGGCGGATTATTTGATGGGCCGAGTCGTGGTGTGTCAAGGGCGGGACGGTCGTACCCGACGCTACACCGTGGCACGAGGTGTCCCACAGGGGTCCGTATTAGGCCCCTTGCTGTGGATCGTCGGGTACGATTATGTTTTGAGGTGCGGACTCCCCTGGATGGTTGGCCTGTTCTGCTATGCAGACGACACGTTGGTCACCATCAGGGGAAAGAACATCGCGGATATAGTGCGATTGGCGGGCGTATTCGTCAGCTTTATCGTGCGACGAATACGGTCCCTGGGCCTTAAGGTGGCCCTCCACAAGACGGAGGCCCTTCTATTCCACGGGCCCCGCAGAGGAGCCCCAGCAGGATCGGTGGTTGTGGTGGATGAAGTGAGGGTACCACTGCAGCCCTCCCTCAAATATCTGGGGCTAGTGTTAGACGGTCGATGGGGTTTCGAGGAGCATTTCAAGCGCCTCGAACCCCGCCTTCTGGGTGCGGCGGATGCGCTGGGTCGACTCCTCCCGAATGTTGGGGGGCCGAGCGCTAGGGTACGCCGCCTGTACGGCACCATCGTCCGGAGCATGGCTCTATACGGTGCTCCGGTTTGGGCGGATGCGCTGAGCCCGCGTGCCACTGCCTCGCTGCAAAGAGCGCAGCGCGCAATGGCACTGCGGATGATACGCGGGTATCGGACTGTTTCCCGGGCGGCAGCATGTGCTCTCGCGGGCACGCCACCCTGGGAACTAGTTGCGGAAGTTCTGGCGGCCGCCTATAGGCTCCGCACCGAAGAGAGGGAGAGCGGCATCCGTCGGGCGCCGCGTGAGAGGGCTGCGGCATTAGAGGAGACCCGCGACACAATGTTCAGGTTGTGGGAAGAGAGTCTGGCCCAACCTGCCTCGGGTACGCAGTCGCGCACTCTTGAGGCCATGCGCCCGATTTTGAAGCCCTGGGCTGAGAGGCAGCACGGGTCGCTGACATACCACCTGGTGCAGGTTCTGAGCGGGCATGGCTCGTTTGGGAAATATCTGCACCGGATTGGACGTGAAGCGACCCCGAAGTGTCACCACTGCGACGAGGTGGAAGACACGGCTCAGCACACTTTAGAGGTGTGCCCCGCCTTCTCTACGCAGCGCGCTACAATGGTGGCTGTGATTGGGGTCGACCTCTCCCTCCCCACTGTGGTTAAGGCCATGGTGGAGGACCCCTCGTCCTGGGATGCCGTGAACACCTTCTGCGTCGAGGTGGTGACGCAGAAGGAGGTGGCGGAGCGCGCGCGGGAGGAGGATCCCCACGCTGATGCCTGCCGCCGCAGACGGTTGGGAAGGAGACGACGGCAGTTTGCCCGAAGTCTCCCTCCCGTCGGAGGCCAGCGCGGTCCGAGTCTGGGGGACTCGGATCGTGCATTGCACGTGTCTCCGACCATGGTCGACTCCCCTGATGCTCCGGGGAGTCGTCAGCCCCCCCTGCTGGGGGGCGCCGGAGGGGTTCGCCCTAGGCGAACAATCACCGACGAGGCTGTGGTAGTGTCCTACGGGGATCCCATGGCTTCGTCAGGAACCGACACGTATTCGTCCGACGAATCGTTCTCCTCTGATGAGGACGATCCGGCGGGCGTCTATGTGTTCGCGCCCAGGTGATAGAGGGAGCATCGATGGTCGTTTTAGTCGGTATGCCGGTCATGGTTACGCTGAGCAGTAGTTCAGCGTAATCATCTCCGGAGAGCCCGACACTCCCCCGCTACCCCCCCAGGGTGCGGGGCGTGCGTAAGGCATTTTTTCCATCGTAAAAAAAAAAAAAAAAAAAAAAAAAAAAAAAAAAAAAAAAAAAAAAAAAAGGTTGGGGTACCATCTGTCAGACCTCCTCGTGGTGTACCCTGGGCAACGGTTGGTGATCCATCCACCAGCCGGCTAACGTGACAGGCGCGCGGGATGTGGTCGCCTATACTCGGCAACCGAGTGGTGGCCCTCCTGGGCGCACCCGTAACCCCCAACGGAGGGGGCCGGGGGCCCCGGCTATGGAAGTCGGGGCCACGACAGACAAGTCTCTAAAATCCCCAAAGTGCAAGGTTTGGCGGGGGCTGAGGCACTGTATGGCCGACGGGGATACGTCGGTCCCTACCCCGTCATGAGGTGGAAGGGGGGGCGGCTGTGCCCGGAAGCAGCGGAGTAAATATGACAGACAGACTGGAAAACGAAAATATTCCCCGGGAGGGTCCCAGCTCAGCTGGGGAATCCCTTACCGCCCTTTTCAGGGCGGGTTGTCCCACGTATACGGGGGGGGCACCATCTGTCTCTCTGCCTGAGCAGAGTAAACAAAACGTTGTAGTAGGAGAAGGTGAAGTGGAAGGTGAAGAAGGTGATGGAAGAGAGAGGAGTGTGCGGCGCGGTGGATTTCCGTCGCCCCGCCCAAACAGGAAAGTGGACAGAGCCAAAGCGCTACCCGGGTCGGGATCTCGCGAACTGCGGGTGTCCCTCGCCCGAATCGACACGGATGTGGACTGCAGGTCGGACTCTTCGGCGGGCAACATGGTGTCTGCCGGATCGAGCGAAAAGTTTTGGAGGGGTCACAAGCGGCCGTTCTCCCAGCAGAGCAGCGGATCGGATTCAGAAACGGACCACTTCCGATCCCCTAAACAACCGGCAACTATCACGACGACATCGCGGAGAGGACGTGGCCGACCCCCCACTACAGGGGAGTATGTCGGCCTCGCGGAAAAGAAACGCGAGTTCCTGAAGCTCCAGCAACGTGAGCTGGAGCTTCAGGCAGAAAAGGAAATGCTCGACGTCACCGTCGACGCCCGCACAATGCGGGAAAAGACAAGGAGGATGCTGTCCAACATCGGACACTTGGACGAGGAAGCGACATCAATGTCGCTGAAATCGCAAATAGTGAAGGGCCTGACTATGATCCAGGAGGTCAAAACCAAGTCGGGCAAACTGAAGGGGACCATGCAGGCGGCCTTAAATACGGCGACTGAGATGATTCGGGAGGCGTCCGAAGCGCTCGCCGCCAGAACCGTCTCCGAGGAGGTGCGAACCCTGAGGGCCCAGAACGGCCGCTTGGCTGCAGAACTGGGTGAGCTGAAAAGGGAACTGGCCGAGCTCAAGGCCAGTCTCCAAACCAAAGAGGCGACGACTTCTACTGGCGGGAAGCCGTCCTCCGTCAACATGGACGAATGGGCGGCTAAAATTATGAGCCTAACAACGGCCCGCATCAATGCCACGGTGGAGGGCCTAGAATCGCGGCTGAATCCGGAGCCGCGGCTCCGTCCGCCGTTGGTATTTGAAAGACGGAGCAGCGTACCACCCGTGGAGGTCACGGCGCCTGCAGTGGCGAAGCCCTCGCCAGTAAACGCCAAAAAGCAGGCGCCTCCTTGTGCCCCCAGGGTGATCAAGGCGACTAGCGCTCAAGGGCCTTTGGTGGAGCCAACAAGTGCATCCACCAAGAGAAGAAGGAAGCGGTCGCGAAAAGGCAAAGGCACTCCTGCACCTGCACCTGCGGCATCACAGCCCCAGCGACCACTTCCCCCTGCACCGATCTCCACCGACGAAGGGTGGACGACAGTGGTCAAGAGGGGGAAGACTAATGACAAGAAGATGGCCACCAAGCCGCAGGCAAAAGCGGCACAGGCAGCCAAGATCAGGGCGCGCCCTCCTAAGTCCGCGGCGGTGGTCATCACCGTTCAAGAGGGCGCAGCAGAACGCGGCGTCACATATGCCACAGCAGTAGCAGAGGCCAAGCAGCGCATTGATATAGCGGAGCTCGGTATTGACGGTGTGCGCTTCCGCAGAGCGATGACGGGGGCGACCATTATAGAGGTGCCCGGCGCCACTAGTGGGGACAAGGCGGACTCCCTGGCAGAAAAGCTCAGGGAGATATACAATGAGCAGGATATACGGGTGTCCAGACCAACTAGAACCGTGGAGATCAGGGTCTCCGGGCTGGACGACTCTGTCACAATGGAGGAAATCCAGCAGGGAGTCTCCAAACTCGGAGGTTGCCCTGCAGATCAAATCAAGGTGGGCTCTCCCTTGCGCGACCACACGGGATTGTATGCCGTCTGGGTGCGGTGCCCCATTGTGGCAGCGAAAAAGGTGGTAGAGGGCCGCTTGCTCATTGGCTGGGTTGTCGCCAAGGTAAAGATTCTACCCCGCAGAAGCCTTCGGTGCTTCCGGTGCTTGGAGCCTGGCCACGTGCGTGCCCAGTGCAATGCGGAGGTGGATAGGAGTCGCCAATGCTACAGGTGCGGCCGGCTGGGGCACATATCCAGCCTGTGTAGTAACGACCCGCACTGCCCACTGTGCTCGCAGGCGGGTAAGGAAGCAGGGCACCGATTGGGAAGCGGTGCCTGCAAACCTCCTACTAGGAAGAAGGCCAAGAAGGGAACGGCAAGTGCTCGTAGCCAGCCAGAACCTTCCCGCCCGACGCAAGGGCCAGAGGAGGACGAAATGGCAGGAGACTAAAAAGAATGGCACTAAAATTTCTCATGGCGAATGTCAACCACTGTGCCAGGGCTCAGGACCTTCTACATCAGAGCATGGCACAGTGGTCGACACACATATGTGTCGTCACGGAGCCGTATTATGTCACAGACCGTGACAATTGGGTGGCAGATACAAACGAGACGGTGGCGATAACCACTAACATAGGGGCAAACTCGCCTCCCTTTTCACGGACACGCAAGGGAAATGGGTGTGTGGTGGCACAGCTAGGCGACATGTTGGTGGTTGGGGTGTATTTCTCCCCCAACCGCTCGATTGCAGAGTTCGAGCGGTTTCTGGCCGAACTCGATGTACTTTTGTTGGGATGGGGTCGATCGGATCATGTAGTTGTGGCCGGGGACCTAAACGCCAAGTCGGTGAGCTGGGGCTCTCGTCACACAGACGACAGGGGTGAGCTTGTCGAAGACTGGCTCACGAACCACGGTCTCGTCGTGGTCAACCAAGGGACGGTAGACACGTGCGTGCGGATGCAGGGCGGATCTGTCGTGGACATCACGTTCGCGAGCCCTGCCCTGGCGCGCCGTGTCCAGAACTGGGAGGTGCTGGTGGAGGTCGAGACGCTGTCAGACCACAGGTATGTGCGTTGGGACATCTCCCCCCTCCAGCTTTCCCCGAGCAGTTCAAGCCGTCCCACGGCGGACCTCGGCCCTAGATGGGCCCTAAAGCGCCTGGACCGGGACACCTTTGAGGTGGCAGCTCTGGTTGAGAGTTGGTCGTCCTGGCCGGAGCGCGTAGATCCGAGCAGGGAAGTAGAGTGGTTCCGCGAGGCCATGTCGCACGTGTGCGACGCGGCGATGCCCCGTGTGAGAGCGTTGCCGCCACGCACGGCCGTGTACTGGTGGTCTCCGGAACTCGCTCGACTGAGGGAACTGTGCGTAGAGGCCAGAAGGCGCTACTCCCGGCACCGACGTAGGCGAGTCAGAGACGAGGCTCTGGACTCCTCGCTGTATGCCGAGTACCAGCAGGCCAAAAAGGCACTTCGGGGTGCGATTGGTGCGGCCAAAAACGCCGCTTGGGAGGAGCTCCTCTCCACCCTGAACGAGGATCCGTGGGGGAGACCATATCGTCTCGTAATGAGCAAACTGCGTCCGTGGGCCCCCCCACTTACCACCACACTGGATACTGGACTGCTGCGAAATGTAGTGGAGGCCCTTTTCCCCGAGGCCTCCGAATTTACGCCGCCGATTAGATTCCAGTCAGAGGACGAGGACAACGATGACGAGGCCCCCGAAATAACGGAGGGGGAGCTGGGAGCCGCAGTCCAACGCCTTCAGGCCAAAATCACCGCCCCCGGTCTGGACGGCGTTCCCGGAAAGGCATGGGTCCTGGCCATGAAGGATGGCCTTGAGCCTAGGTTTCGCGCCCTCCTCTCGACCTGTTTGCGGGAGGGTCATTTTCCGCTCGCGTGGAAGAGGGGAAAACTAGTGCTCCTCAAGAAAGACGGCCGGCCTGCTGACTCACCATCAGCTTACAGGCCCATTGTCCTATTGGACGAAGCGGCGAAGCTCTTCGAGAGAGTGTTGGCCAACCGACTGGTGCGCCACCTGGAGGTGACAGGGCCTGACCTAGCCGACAACCAGTTCGGATTTCGGCGGGGAAGGTCCACGATAGACGCTATCGCCCGGGTAAAGAAGATAGCCAAGGACGAGGTCGAAAAAGGCGGAGTCGTCGTGGCGGTGTCTTTAGACATCGCCAATGCATTCAACTCCCTCCCCCACGGCTGCATCACGGAAGCGCTGAAGCACCACAATGTGCCGAGGTACCTGCAGCGGATAGTGGCCAACTATCTCGCTGACAGGGAAATAATGTTCCCGACCAGTGAGGGGTGGGCCAGCAGAAGGGTGTCGTGCGGTGTTCCACAGGGGTCAGTTTTAGGGCCGCTCCTGTGGAACATCGGTTACGACTGGGCAATACGAGGTGCCACATTGAGGGGAGCCAGCGTGATTTGTTACGCGGATGATACGCTGGTCACCGCGAAGGGCGCGACGTATCGAGAAGCCGCCATCCTGGCGACGGCCAGTGTAGCGCAAGTGGTCGACAGGATAAGGCGACTAGGGCTGACTGTAGCGTTGCACAAATCGGAAGCCCTGTGCTTTCACGGGCCTCGGAATGCACCACCAGCGGGAGCCGAGATCGTAGTGGGTGGCGTCTCCATCGGTGTCGGGAGTACCATGAAGTACCTTGGATTGGTCCTCGACAGCCGTTGGAACTTTAAGGCTCACTTCGGTTACTTGGCCCCGAAGCTCGTTAGGACGGCTGCGGCTCTCAGTCGCCTTATGCCGAACTTAGGCGGCCCGCACACGGGATGTCGGCGTTTATTCGCCACCGTGATAAAATCCGTGGCACTATACGGCGCCCCAATATGGGTCGATGCCCTCAAGAGGGAGAACCTCGCCGTGCTTCGGCGACCCCAGCGCGCAGTCACCAACCGCATCGTGCGGGCCTTCTGCACGGTGTCAGGGGAAGCGGCTTGCGCGATCGCTGGAACCCTACCGTGGGATTTGGAAGCACAGGTGCTCGCGAAGGTATACTCAAAGTCCGCGGCAGCAAAACTGGAAGGCACACCGCCTTCGAAAGAGGAGGTCGAGCGCTGGCGGGAGGAATCTCGCAATGCGGCCATCGACTTGTGGTCAAACCGCTTGGAGGAGCCGGGAGCGGGCCACCGTACGATAGCGGCTATCCAGCCAGTGCTCAGAGACTGGGTAGAGAGGCGCACGGGTTCTCTCTCCTACAGGATGGTGCAGATGCTGACCGGGCATGGCTGCTTCGGGAAGTATCTGCACAGGATCGGTAGGGAGAGAACCCCTGTTTGCCATCAGTGCGGGCATGCCGTGGACACGGCTGAGCATACTCTGCAAGAGTGCCCGGAATGGGCGAGGGAAAGAGCAGCGTTAGTGGTTGAAATTGGTCAAGATCTCTCGTTGCCTGTTGTCGTAAAGGCTGTTTTGGCAAAAGACACGCATTGGGAGGCATTCAGCACTTTCTGCGAAGAGGTGCTGAACAAAAAGGAAGAGGCGGAAAGGGAGCGTGAAGACGATCCTCTCGCTGATCCTCAACGCCGAAGAAGAGCCGGGCGGAGGCGACGGGTTTTTGCTCGTCAAATTCGTAGCTAGTGTTTTCTAGTCTTAGGTTAGGTTAATGCGCCAGGTGTTGGGCTCCTTACACCCTCATCTGGCGTGCTGTGTATATATAGTTTTAATTATTATTTATACACTGAGATTATTTCGTTTACACCTGTGCACCTATTGTGCACAGGCTTTGTATATTTATATTTTATACTTTTATGATTTATACGTATACTTGTAAATGAATTTCCCATGTAAGGAGGCTCGCTCTTTTGGCAGTCTCTTTACCGAGCCGGAGTGGTCGCAAGGTGGGTCGGCGCAAGCGGACAAAACGCGAACCGGGAAAGACGGGTAAGGCCTGGCTATACCGTCAACTTTCCCTGGAACGTGTCGGAGGTGGCTCATGGTGGATTTTTTAGTGGGTAGGCTTCGCCCTTCTGGCGGGGAGAGCCCCACATAACCCGTCGTTCGACCACGGTGGCGGGTATGCAGTTCAATGCATTTTTTACCACCGGGAAAAAAAAAAAAAAAAAAAAAAGGTTAGGTTAGGTTAGGTTAGGTTAGGTTAGGTTAGGTTAGGTTAGGTTAGGTTAGGTTAGGTTAGGTTAGGTTAGGTTAGGTTAGGTTAGGTTAGGTTAGGTTAGGTTAGGTTAGGTTAGGTTAGGTTAGGTTAGGTTAGGTTAGGTTTTTTTTTTTTTTTTTTTTTTTTTTTTTTTTTTTTTTTTGTAGCGGCTCTTGCCCGGATGTGGTAGTCCAGGATTGATGTACTATTCCTTTCTTTCATTCCAGTTCTCGCATGTATTCCTCTCGCACTTTCATTCTTCATACGTGGTTCTTCTATCATCCATCATCTTTTATACTGACTCGACTTTTGAGTGGGATGCTCAACTAACTTCTAATTTTCCTACATCTAACTATCATTTTATTCTTTTTTCTTATAGGGTTCTTTATTTAAATGATTGCCGACTTTCTTTATTATCATATTACAATTTTAAACTTATTCTAATACATTTTTGCTAAATTTTAAACATTGTTTCTTATTCTAATACAGTTTTTTGGTTTTACAGTTTTCTTATTCTATACATTTTCATCTTATTCTCTATTCTTATTTTCTAGTGCAGTGTTTTCTGCTGAGAGTGAAACGTCCAAATGACCTTTTACATTTTCTTACTTACTAACACGTGTTTTACAACTTTAAATTTATTTATTTACTTACTATTATTGATTACATATGCTTATATCTAATTGCTTAATTTGGTATAACCTACTTATTTTTAGCTATTTTTCATTATTTTACAAAATAATCTTAATAGCTAACTTATTTATACTATATTGCTTTTATTCTTTTTTAACATTACATAACATATTTTTTCACAATATTGTGTGAAGGCTTCCCGTGTTGCCTTACACGCTATTAGTTCGTGGAATTTTGATTTTGTTATCTTTTCTGAGTATTTTTGTTCAAAGTCGAATCTATATTGGTCGAACATGGGACAGTCCGAGAGGAGATGGGGCACTGTTTGCTCTATGTCGGGGTCGCAGTCACATGACGGGTTCTCCCCACACTTGAAACGGTGCAAGTATTGGGAGAATCCGCCATGCCCCGTAAGGATCTGCGTTAGCAGCCCTGCTGGTCGGATTTTCCTAACTAGACGATATGCATCGCCGGCTTCCGGGAAAAACAACTTAGTGACAGACGCCGTTTCGCCTAACCTATACCGTTCGTTCCATTTTATAATGGAACGGTTACGTATCGTCTTCTTGGCATATGATACTGGGCACCTATCGTAGTCGGGTTTTTTCTTAGAGGCCAGCGCAGCCTCTTTGGCTAATTCGTCCGCGCGCTCATTGCCCTGGAGCCCTGCATGGGCCTTTATCCAGTACAAGGATACATCTTTGCCCTGGGTAAGGGCCTTCCGCAGGTGCTCCCTAGACTCTACTGCAAGGGGGTGGAGGGAGCCATGGTTAGCGACCGTCTC
This sequence comes from Pyrausta despicata, assembly GCA_963921415.1. Classification (NCBI taxonomy): domain Eukaryota; kingdom Metazoa; phylum Arthropoda; class Insecta; order Lepidoptera; family Crambidae; genus Pyrausta; species Pyrausta despicata. The sequence goes on along the minus strand of OY992850.1, from coordinate 40,208 downwards.
CAAAGCGGCCATCGAGTCGCTGTACAGACCGTAGCTCCTCTCCTTCCCCTTAAGGATACCGCCCGTTGCTCTACATATGGCCAACAATTCCGCCTGATAGACTGTGCAGTACTCGGACAGACTAAATTTTTGGTTCCGGACCTCGGATTCACCCTTCCATACAGAAAGGGCTGCACCGACCTTCCCCTCAATTTTGCTGCCGTCGGTGAAGATTCGCACCTCCTGCACGTTGTGTCTATCGACTAGACTTTGGTCCTCCAGGCGTTCGAATATTATGTCCATATGTAGTGCTGGGTGGGGTGTTTCTGCAAACCCTACCCTACTCTCGGTCTCTCTGTCTCCTAACTCTGGAAGGGGCGACCCTCTCTTCGTCTCATACAGGGCGGCTGCCTCCTGTATCCTGAGGTCGAGAGGTAGTATCCCTGCCAGCGTTAAAGCCGAGTGTAGAGAGACTGTACGGTATGATTTACAGAGCTTCTGGGCGAATCCTCTCTGCACTGAGTTGAGCAGTTTTTGCACGCCTATTTTATCCGCTGCTGGGGCCCACGCCGATGCTGCGTAAAGGATAATTGGCTCGACCGCGGCAATGTAAATGAGCCTAATTATCTCGGGATGAAGTCCCCAATTAATCTTAGCGGCCCTAGACACTTGCTTAAAAATATCCAGCGCTTTTGCGGTTTGTTTTCCGACGTGTGTGTTAAAAGTTAATTTGTTATCTATATGAAGGCCTAATAGTTTAATTTCTTTTGACAAGGCTATGTCCACACCGCCCATTGTGAGTCGGGGATTGTCATATTTTAGTTTGCGCGTCATGATCATGGCGCAAGTTTTGTGTGGCGCGAAACGTAATTTATTTTTTGCTCCCCATTCCTCTATGTATCTGAGGGCAGTGTTGGCCTCCCTCTCGATGTCGAGTGCTGTATTGCCATCGAACATCATGACGACGTCGTCCGCGAATGCCTGGACATAGTGTCCTCTCCTCTCTAGTTCCTGCAGCAATGGATCGAGTAGCAAGTTCCAGAGTATGGGGCCACCTATGGATCCCTGTACGCACCCTTTGTTGGTGCTCCTAGGTACTTCCTCACCTGCGTACCTGACCTTTACCCCTCTGTGTTCCAGGTAGCTGTCCAGCACTCGCCTGAGGTTGACCGGGCACTTTTCCTCAGCCAGTCGGACTCTAATGGCTGGCCACCATGCGCTGTCGAAGGCCCCCTCTATATCCAGTGACACTAGGGTTACCAGCTTCTTCAGCTCCATCTTACCCTTAATTCGGTGTACTAGAGTATAGAGGGCGTCCTCGGTGCTCTTCTGGGGCATGAATCCGTACTGGCGAGTACTAATCCGCGGTATCAGGTGCCATTTCACTCTCGCTATCAGCATCTTCTCCAGGACCTTCCCCAATACCGGCAGGAGACCTATAGGTCTGTACGCCTTGGGGCTCTTGTAGTCGTCCTTGCCCGGTTTCCTCAGGACCACGACTGTGGCTTGCTTCCAGGTTTTAGGGAAGTAACCCATGAGGAGACATCTGTTGAACAGGGCAAGGAACGCGTCCGGGTCCTGGAGTATAGCCCTGGAACATATATCCGCAGTAAAGCCATCTTCGCCTGGGGCCTTCTTGGGGTTAAAGCTACCAATCGCTGTCTTGAGCTCCTTCACTGTGAATGGTGGGTCGAGTGTGTCTTCAGTGTTGTACTCATTCACTGTGTGTGCTCTCGCTCTGACTTCGCGATGGTAGCTGGATTCTCCCTCCTCTTGGTCTTGCGGATAGAAGGTTTCGGCTAGTAGGGTTGCCGATTCTAGTGTGTCAAGTACTCTTCCATCTTTTTCCAGGTTTAGGTCTTGTGTTCTGTTGGTGGTTCTCTTTATGACTCGGTAAATTCCGTCCCATACGCTCTCTCGATCCTGTTTGCTGCAGAACTCTTTCCAACTTGCAATCTGGGCAAGTTTGGCTTGTTCCTCATAATCCGTCTTCTTTTTCAGGTACTCGGATACTGCCGCTTCCCTATGGTGTGGCGCTGCGTTCCTAATTTTACGCCTGTACGTCACCATGGTCCTTTTAAGCTTGTCGAGCTGTTCGTTCCACCAGGGGATCCTGAGTACCTCTGTACTCCTTTTAGCCGGCATACTGGCCCTGCAAGCCTCGGTTATTGCATCAGTGTAGCTAATAACCGCATGTTCGAGCTGATGAGTGTTCTCTACCTGGCTAATGGTGGATGCATTGAGACCCCCTGATGTTTTGGCGCTGGTCAAAGTGTTGTCGAAGAGCTCCCAGTCCGCCTTCCTGGTATTATACCTTCTTGTGGTCCTGACCACCTTCAAGCCCTTGCCACTTTGGAGGTTTATCTTGAAGGTGATGCTGTTGTGGTCTGACGTGATCATGCCACGATCCACTTTCCAGCTGTCGACTAGGCTAAGTAAGTCTTCGGAACACGCTGTAATGTCGACCAAGCTTGTGACAGTCCTGTTTCCTCGCACTGTTTCGAACGTCGGAACACTGCCTCTATTCAGCACCTGAAGACCGGACTCTTCCAGGGTTCCGGACATGTCTGCCCCCCTGTGGTCCTCGAAGGTGCTGCCCCACCAGGTACTCTTGGCGTTGCTGTCTCCGCCTATTATCAGCTTTCTAGGGCCCAACACCTCCACGACTTTCCTCAGCCGGTCCAAGTATGGCCCTATGGGTTTATCCGGCTCAAAGTAGAAGGACACCGCGGCGATTTCCCAGGCGCTAGTTCGGATCCTCACTGCGACTATATTGTCGCAGGTGAGTTTCGGGCACTGTATGACGTCAAGATCGTCGTTAAAGACGACTATTGCCGCCTTAACAGTCCCATCTCCTACTGTAGCGTTCTGGTAGACTCTCGCTCCACGGTAGTCCTTCATCCTCCTTATGCCTCCCACATACGGTTCTTGGACCAGCGCAAACGCCAATTTGCGTCTGCTGGCCTCCACCATGAGTTCCGCCGTCGCGAGCTCCTTGCGCTGGAGGTTGGTCTGAGCTACTGCGTATAATCTGGTGGGGTCACTTGCCCCAGTTTGCGCCGGGACAACCTCAGCAATACTGCACTTTAGCTCGCGCGAGTGCCTCCCATCTTCTTCTTACTGGGCAGTCATTGCTATAGACGTTATGCTCGTCGTTGTCTATCTTTGCGGCCACGCAGTTACAACATTTCGGCGGCTCCGCTGCCAGAAAATCTGCACATTCGTTCCTGGTATGCGGTCCTCCGCAGTGAGTGCATTTTGTAACCGCTGCCTTACAAAATCTTCGACCATGTCCGTAGGCCAGGCACATCGAACACTGTACAAGTGGGGACTGGTCTGCGACCCTAACCCTCTGCATATCGATATGCACTGAGCCCTTCTCCAGCATACGGTTGTAAATGATTGGCGACACTCGGAGCACGACGTGGTTCATCAGCGAGTTTCGTGCCTTTCTCCTGAATTTTACCTCCAGCCTATCGTCCTTTTCGTCGAGGCCACGGAAAACCACCCCATTCTGGTTCCTTAATGCCGTTATGATGTCATTATCAGTGTGGTGTTTCATGACATCTCGGAGGATGACCATTGGGTCGTGGTTTCTCATGTCCTCGACGCTAAGTCGGTCGGAGGCACCTTTCAGTCGGTCTTTAACCCTGTCTCTTTCTTCTATGGTGCGGCATCCCAGGATAACTTTTTTGTCCTTGACTTTACGGACCCTTTCAATTGTTACCCAGCCGTCTTTCGCGTTTACAGCCTCTCGCACTTGCTGCATGACGTCATCTCCTGTCGCCGCTTCGTCCTTAGACTCTATGACGATGGAGTGTAGTGCGCTCTTCCTTTCTGTCGTTGGCTGTCGAGTTGAGGTAGCCGCTACCGTGGCGTAGGTGGTTTGCCTTTCTACCGTCTCCTGGTAAGAGCAGATTGTCTGTTTGAGCCTTGTCAGCTCTTCATTTGTCCTGTCAATCTTCTTACTCTGCTCCTTTACCAGTTCCAGTAACTCCTTTCCATCAATTCCTGGTACTCCTTTATCGTTTTCCCGTATTTCCCCTTCCTTCTCAGACTCTATCACTCTACTAATTTCTGTTCTTCCTTCTTTTGCAGGTGCTGCGCTGGTGTTCTTCGTGTCTGCCGTCGCCTCCTTCACCAACTGGTACAGCTTCTCCACCGCCAGAGTGATCCCGGTCTTAAGGTCGGCTCGCAAATTGCGTGACTCACCTATGTGAGTTTTTGCCTTTTGCAGCCAGTTCCTGGCCTGGGTCACTCTGTCGGCGGTTTTGACTGCTTCCAGTTTCGGTGTTGGGGACATAGCTGCCGACTCTACCGAAGCTCTCCTGCTTATCTTTGGTTCTCCGGGGGGGGCTGGCTTGACCCGTTGTTTCTGTGGTGCCCCTGGTGCTGGCACCGTCTTCTTCGGTGAGTATTCTGTGTGAGCGTGCGATGTTGAGGTGCACGGTTTGGGGTCTGCCAACGTGCTCTCCCACCCTTCGATACTCCTCCTTACCTTGGAGGTCTGCTCTTGCGGTGTGCGTGAAGGTCCTGCCTTCTCGCCGTCTATATTGTCCTGAGGGGGAGTTTTGTCGGTGGCCTTTTTGGCCGGGGTACGGGCCGTTATCATTTTTGTGGACAGAGCCTTGTCGCAAGATGAAATAAAAGAAATATTTGGGTTCAAAGGAACCGTGTAAAACTTAACCTAAGAGTACTGGTCAAAAGACTCAGTAGTCAATAAAGACAAAACACGAAGAAAATGAAATAAAATAAATTTTACAATAATTTAAAGACACTCTTAGTGCACACTAAAGTCAAGGTCTAACTATTCTAATACCTATTCCTATTTACAGATCGTCGCAGTCGTCAAGCCAGCAGGGATGTCACAATAGGAGGCGCCAATAGCAGGTAAGTGCAAAAAGGTGCTATGTAGAGTCCCAGAATGAGACTCCCGGTCGTTGTTTGCTGCCTTTCCTCTTTTTTCCGGCCGAAAAACGGCTTTTATTTGTCAACAAAAAATTTCGTAAAACTCTATGTAGAGCTACGGGGCTCACAATGCCGCAGACCTATGGAGCTCTAACTGGCAATAACAACAGTGAAAACCCGGTGTCTCTGGGACTTCTGGGAGCGAAGTTACGGCTGTATAAAATTTTCCAAGATGGCGGCCAAGATGGCTGCCAAAACTTTGAGTCCGTTTTTCTCCGCTTCCCGTGGTCCAAATTCGCGGGGAAAAAAGTCCTCCGGGGTTGCCAATAGAGACCTACTCTATATACTAAAAACCTCTACAAGATATTTTTGAAAAATTTTGAAATTTTGAAAAAATTTTTACTACACCGATTTTGATGAAACTCGACAAAAAGATGCGGCTCCTCAGCCTCAACTCAGCAGTGAAAACCGCGCGTCGCTAGGACCACCAGGAGTGGAGATACGTTGGTTTTTCCAAAAACAAGATGGCGGTCCAAGATGGCCGCCAAAACTTTGGACCTCTGTATCTCCGCAACCGCCGGTCGTAGGGACTCGAGATTGGTATCCCTGAGTTTGTCTCGGCGAGGGCTATGCGGCTCTATCCTTAACTTAAATATGTAGAGCTTTAAATCTATTGGAAAAATTTACCTATGTAGAGTCACCGATTTATATACCAACCTATGTATTAACCTAATTTACTTCCTACTAAAACCTAAATAAAAAAATAAATTGACTCTACACGACCAAAAGCTAAACGGCTCTATGTAGAGCTTCGGTCCCTAGGAGAGACTTGTGCGTCTCCGCGAGATACGTATAGTTGTTTTTTCCCCGTCAAAATCGGACGGTAAATAGCCGAGTTATTGAATTTAATTAATTTTCTAAAATTTTCGTTTACGTAATTTCAAACCGAAAATGACACCCTCGAAATTTTGAATTTTGAAAAAATTTTTTCGCCCGATTTGTAAAAACTCCCGAAAAAACAACTTTACTGAAGGAAAAACTGAAAAAATTTTTGTATCTACCGAGTTTCAACCCTTACGATTTTCTAATTTTTCTAATTAATCTCAGTTTCCCGCCCGTGATTAATTGTAAATAAAATCCCCACTATAATTACAAAAATTCCAATTAAAATATACTTTAAGAGAGAGTGAACTAGCCTACGATAATGTGGTTTTAAAACTATAATTTCTTAATATTTAGGGGGTTTTATGCAATTTTGAAGTCAATTTATTAAATTTTGATGAAATTTACTCAAAACAACGCCTAAAAAATACCTAATTATGCCTAAAAAATGTCGAATTTTATGTTTATCGATTAAACTAAATAACTTATATTTAAAACAAAACGAAAAAGAAAAAAGTATAAATAATTAAAAAATTTACATGGATTTTTGTTTTAGGGGTAGTTTTTACCTATGATCATTAAAATTTTAATAACGCCTAAACTATTGGTGTCAGGGGGTTCAAACTTTTTGTGGTAGATAGAGCAATAAATAAGCTTTAGGAAGTGGTTACTCAACCCCACGCGAAAACAACCCTCTGAGCACAGGGGGTGTGCAAACTTAAAATTTTACCAATTTTAAAACTAAAATTAACTAAAATAACCCTAAAATTTTTATAAAATTTGAAAAAAGAAACGGAATTAAGTTAACACTAAGACAATTTACAAACACTAATTTTTTGAAATTTTTTAGGGGTTGTTTTCACCCTAAAATTAATTATTTTCAATTTTAAAGATTTACAAAAACTTAAATAATTAAAAAACTACTCGCTAGAAAATTCTGAATTTTTGATATGTTATACTACTAATTAAATACTATTTTTTAAAAGTCTTTAATAGGGCTGTCACCGATCTCGTTCGGGCGCTAGGGCTGTCACAAAGTCTTTAAAAGTTCTAAGGGTTGTAAATCACTAACCACTTAACTTAAAATTATTCCAAAAGTGCCTCCCTGCTCTTCGGTGATCCGGTGATGTATCCCGATGGTCAGATGCAGCCGGGCGACGCTGGATCAAGGACCACGTTCCACGTGGTCACTTGTTTTTTTGCTGTTTATTCCGGATCACGTGACCGGAAAAATCCAAATGAGGTGTCACGTGACGCGGCTTGCGAAACTGCTCCGGACTGCACTTCGAAAAACTGGGGTCACCGCGATGGTTCGCGAGTTATTCAGCAAAAACTGTCTAACTTGAGCGTTTTTTCACCATTTTCACCGAAAAATGTCACTTTTTTTCACGGATTTCAAAAATTTTTTCACTTTCACATTCGTCTCGTCAGCGCGCTTCTTTTGATATATCACACGGCGTTATACGGCGAAAAAATACCACTTTCGCGATTTTTCGACCGCGGAGCGGCTTATTTTCGTGGCGGTCGCGGCGGGGAGCGACTTGCGACTGGGTTAGGTTAGGTTAGGTTAGGTTAGGTTAGGTTAGGTTAGGTTAGGTTAGGTTAGGTTAGGTTAGGTTAGGTTAGGTTAGGTTAGGTTAGGTTAGGTTAGGTTAGGTTAGGTTAGGTTAGGTTAGGTTAGGTTAGGTTAGGTTTTTTTTTTTTTTTTTTTTTTTTTTTTTTTTTTGTTTTTACTTTCCCCCGATATTCTTTTCGGAGTCTTTGTTTATCGCTTTTTTCACTCTACGGACTACATATTATATTACTACGGCTCTCGCACTCACAGTGCTCTACATGCCACCTCGGCATGCTCTTATTTACTATTACATATCAACTATTTAATCGCTCTATCTTATGTTATATATACTATTTGTGCCCCTCCCCTTAATGCTAATACAATTTTTCTTTGGATTTTCTATCCCTATCTTACATTTATCTGTTTAATCATACTTTTTTTTTTTTTTTTATTTATGCTTATATTTATTACGTTTGTTTATGTGCTTATATATTACGGTTTCAATATCATTGTATTTTATCTATCTTATTTTAGACTATTTTATTTTGGTAACACTGTTAGAATATTAACAGTTGTTAACAAAATTATGACATTTATTTAATCTATCTTATTTCCAACTAGCTTCTTATCTTATTTATTTTGATAACATTGTTTTAATATTTAACAAATATTAACAATTTATCATTTTCTTAATCTCTATTTTCCTTATTTACTAATATACATATTTCTTTACAGTATTTCATAAGTTTTATCCTAGCTGGTTTTTCCATCATTATTTCGCTGATATTATCGACCGTAATCCGCGCGCCTATTGAATTTTCAAGATCTAGTCGTTTTAATGCAAATCTCGGGCAGTCTACTAAAATATGCGGTACGGTCTCCGGTGTTCCGGCGTCACAGGGGCACGCTGGACTCTCCTTGCGCTTGAAACGATTCAAGTACTCGGAGAATCCACCGTGCCCCGTGAGAATTTGGACCACACTTGGATGTAGATCAATTTTTCGCACAACTCTATATGCCTTTATGGCGTCCGGAAAGAACATTTTGGTCGTCGACGCGGTTGTGGACTCGGTGTAGCGCCGGTTCCACTCATCCAGGGAGGCCAACCGGATCTCTCTCTTGATGTGCGATACCGGGCAAGCATCGTAGTCAGCTCTGGTCTTGCTATTTAGAGCTGCCTGTTTTGCGAGCTCATCGGCTCTCTCATTTCCTGCCAGTCCAACGTGCGCTTTGATCCAGTGTAGCGCCAACCGTCCACCTTTGTGGGCGATTTTCGCCACATCGGAACGCAGCCGGACTGCCAGGGGGTGTGCAGAGTTGCCCCTCGTAACAGCCTCCAGCGCCGACCTCGAGTCCGAATATATATCGACCGCTCGCATCCCCTTTCTCAGAACCATCTCAACTGCCTTACTCAGCGCCAGCATCTCGGCTTGGTAGACGGTGCAGAACCTCTCCAGCACCAGCTTTTTGCATGCGATTTCCACCCCGTTATCCCACATAGATACCGCGGCGCCAACCTTGCCCTCCAGTTTACTCCCATCGGTGTAAACCTTCAGGTTGCTCTGCTCGTGCTGGAGGAGCTCTGCCTCGTCGTGTACGCAGTCGAACTCTATCTTTTCGTGCTCCGCCGGATGAGGGGTCTTTGTGAAGTCGATCAGTCTCTCCACATCTCTGTCTCCCACTACCGCCGTCGAGTATCCCTTCTTTATTTCATAAAGAAGTGCTGCTTCTCGGACTCTGATGTCAAGTGGAAGCAGCCCCGCTAGTAAGAGAGCAGAGTTCAGGGATACCGTTTTATACGCCTTCAAGATCTTCTGGACCAGTCCCCTCTGAACAGCGCTCAGCTGCTTGATGGTTCCTAATTTGTTTGACGCCGGTGCCCACGCACTGGCTGCATAAAGGACCACAGGTTCCACCACTGCCACATAGATAGCCCTGACCACCTCGGGGTTCAGGCCCCAGCTCACCTTGGCTGCTCTTGTGAGCTGCTTTGATATGCCAGCCGCTTTTTGGCATAACCTACTCACGTGTGTATTGAACGTCAATTTCTCGTCGATGGTCAGTCCGAGAATCTTGATCTCACGAGAGTAAGTTATCGGTTGCCCGGCCATGTGCAGATGCGGGGTGTCATGTTTCAATTTGCGAGTAATAAGCATCGCTTTGGTTTTTTGCGGTGCAAATTTTAACTTATTGACTGTTCCCCACCGCTGCACATGCTCGAGCGCCCGGTTTGCCTGGGACTGGATTTTAGCTGCACAGTGCCCCGAGAAAATCAGGACCACATCGTCCGCGAATGCCTGCGCGCGGTCCCCTCTTTCTTCCAGTTCCTTCAACAGCGGATCCAGGAGCAGGTTCCAGAAAGTGGGACCGCCGATGGATCCCTGTACGCAGCCTTTGGTGGTTTCGACTTCCGCCTCTTCGCCGGCGTATCTCACTCTGACTCTCCTATCTTCGAGATAACTGTCAACCAATCTTCGAATATTCGGGGGACAGTTTGTCTCCGCGAGTCTCACTTTGACTGCCGGCCACCATGCACTGTCGAAGGCTCCCTCTATGTCTAACGAGACTAACACGATAATCTTGCCCTCTGCAAGTCTCTCTCGTATGTGCCCCATCATGACATAGAGGGAGTCTTCCGTGCTTCTCTGCGGCGTAAAGCCATATTGGTGTGGGCTCATGCTGGGTAGAGTGTGCCACCTGATCCTCCTCACCATCATTTTTTCAAAAATTTTGCCCAGGACTGGTAACAGTCCTATGGGCCTAAAAGATTTTGGGTGGGTGTAGTCCTCCTTCCCAATCTTCCTCAGAATGACCACAACAGCCTCCTTCCAAATTTTGGGGAAACATGCGAGTTCGAGGCACTTGTTCAAGATCGCCAGGAATACCAAGGGGTTGGTGTTCACAGCAACTCTGCAGATATCGGCCGTCAGTCCATCCCCTCCCGGTGCCTTTTTTGGGTTAAAGGACTCTATGGAGCTCTGAAGTTCCTCGCAGGTGAACGGGGGGTCGCTTGCTTCGTCCGAGTGCCTATCATTGACTTTAGATGCCAGTTCCCTCACCGCTTTATGCTCTTCACCGTCTTCCTCAGCTCTGTCCGGGGGATAGAAGGTGGCTGCCAAGAGTTTTGCGGACTCTATGTTGGTAAGAGCTCTGCCATCCTTCACCAATGGTGCATCGTCCTTGATAGTTGCAGTGCGGCCAATCACTCTGTAGATGCTGTCCCACATGGTCTCCCTGTCCTGCTTCGAACAGAAGTCTTTCCAGCTTTTGGTCTGGGCGTTCCTAATGGCTCTGTGGTAGTCCTCTCGAGCCTCTACATATAATTTTACCACGTGTGCTCTACGGGCGTGTGACGCAGCAGCTATTCTTCTTCTCACTGTCTTAAGGTGTTTCTTTTTCTTTGTCAGCTCATCCGTCCACCAGGGCAATCCCATTCGTTTCCTTTGCTTGTTCTCTGGTATATGACTTTTACTACTATCTATTATATTATTTGTGTATTGCTCTACAATTTTTTCTAGGTCCGGTTTATTATTTATTTTAGTGATATTTTCAATATTTATTTCTGACTCTAAATTAAGCTGGGAGACTTTCTCACGAAACTCTACCCAGTTTGCTTTCTTTGTGTTGAATAATCTTGTTGTTGCTTTTGTTGCTCTGTGATCTGTAATTTTTGTATGTATCTCGAATAGGATTGCCCTGTGGTCGGATGTCGTGACATCGCTGTCCGTATGCCAGTTCCTTACTAGCCCTAATAGATTTTCTGAGCACACGGTGATATCTACGCAGCTGGCGTAGCGTTTCCCCGCTCTATAGGTTTCGAAAGTGGGAGCCGTACCCTCATTGAGGATATGGAGTCCCAGTTCCGAAAAAGCGCCCATGACCGCCTCGCCTCTGTGATCCTCGCTCTTGCTTCCCCACCAAGCACTCCAAGCGTTGAAGTCTCCGCCCATCACGATTTGCGCCGTACCCAGTCCCTCAATGGCTCTGCCTATCGTTGCTAGGTCTGGTTCGATATCCGCGTCCCCTTCTAGGTATACGGACACCATGCCGATGGCGTGAGCTCCAGTCCCCATCACCGCCACTGCCACGTTCTCGGTGGTTAGTGTTGGACATAGCGTCACCGGCATGGCGTCATCGAACACTGCAATGGCCGCCTTTATCACCTTCTCGGTTTTCCTGGCACATTGCAGTACTCGTACCCCAGGGTAGCTCTTCACCATCCCTGTGTTGCCGATATAGGGTTCCTGTATCAGAGCCATTGTTGTCCTCCTTCTTTGCGCCTCTATGATGAGCTCCGAAGTCGCAATTTGGCTTCGTTGTAGGTTCGCCTGGATGACTCGCAGTACTTTTTTATCTGCTGTGATATCCACCGGGGCCACCTTAGCAATACGCTACTGTGGATCGGGCTATGCTATCCCATTTCTTTCTAATAGGGCACAGCTCACTGAAAGCGTTATGTGCGCCTGGCTCCATCCTAGCTGCGGCGCAGTTACAACGGTTGGGCTCCACCCCAGCCAGCCAGTCAGCACACTGGTCTTTCTTGTGTGGGCCCCCGCAGTGACTGCACTTCTCCTGGGTCTCTTTACAGAAGCGCTTGCCGTGTCCGTAGCCCAGACACAGCGAACACTGCACCAACGGGGATTGGTCTTCCACCCACACCTTCCTGACATCTATGTGGACAGCTCTCCTCTCCATCAGTCTCTGCCAGATCACTGGAGACACTCTCATGACCACATGACTGATGTGAGGGTTTCTGGCTTTCCTTCTATATTTTATTTCCACTCTGTCTTCCTCCTGTTCGAGGTCGCGAAAGACAGCCCCATTTTGGTTTCTGAGGGCCGTGAGGATCTCCTCGTCGCTGTTGCATGCCAGCACTCCTCTCAGTATCACCATTGGGTCTTTGTTCTTTACTTCCTCGACCAGGAGGCGGTCCTCTACCTTCTTCAGTCTCTCCTGTACCCTCCTTCTATCTTCCTTTGTCTTGCAGCCAACTATCACTTTTCTATCTCTTGCCTTTCTAATCCTCTCCACAGTCACCCAGCCGTCCGTAGCGTTCACTGCCTTCCGTATCTGTTCCATTACCGTTTCTCCGGTCTCGTTTTCATCTCGTGACGCAACGACGACTGAGTGTAGAGCCGTCTCCTGTTGTTGGTGGCGGGTTTCAGGGGCCGCTGCCACGCTCGCATAGGTGGGCCTTCTCTCTTCCTGTTTCCTTATCTCTGTCCTAAGTTCTTCCATCTCTTTTCTACCCTCCTCTAGCAGTTTTCCATGCTCTACCAGCTTTTCCATCAGTTTTCTTTCTAGGATGTTCCTCTCTATTTCGTTCTCTCCTTCTCGTTTCTCCTTATCCTGGCTTTCTTCCCTTTCCTCATCTCTCCCGGGTCTTGTTGCCTTAATTTCCGCCTCAGCTTCCTTAATTAGTTGGTAGAGCCTGTCAAACTCTCTCGTTATGCCGTCCTTCAAGTCGGTTTTGAGGTTTCTGGAGTTGCCCAGATGGGTTTTGCCTCTTATCAGGCTCTCCTTTGCCTCCTTCAGTCTCGCACTACTGACTCCTCCTGTCTGTAGGAGTGGGGTCTCCGCTACCGCTGTGGCCCTTGTTGCCGATGTCGTCTTCTTCTTCGGCCTGGGTGGAGGATTTACATTGTTTCGGCCCAAACTCGGGGGCGTACGGTTTGTCGAGCCACCGGGTCTTTGCTCAAGCCTGCCGCTCTCCCATTCGCCGATACTTTTCCTCACCGGTTTCGGCGGTGTCTGTTGAGTTGGGGAGGGGCCTGCCCTCCGAGTCTGTGATGGTGATATGTCCTCCACCCTGACGTCAGTGTTGTTTCTGGCGGGTGTGCGGATAAACATCCTCACTCCTTATATCGTGGGAGCGTCAAGAGATAGATAAGATAGAGTTATCCTAAGATCGCTGGTCAATAAACTCAGCGGTCGGTGAGTGCAGCTTAATCTAGAGATAGTAAAACAAAAGTAATACTATCGTCGGTTTCGGTCCCGATTTCTAGGAGCAGTCTTTTTATTTATAGAAGGTAAGTCTTATTTTTATTTACGTTACGTAACTAATGTAAACTAATATATTTTTATTTTTCTTCCAGGGGTTAGGTTAGGTTAGGTTAGGTTAGGTTAGGTTAGGTTAGGTTAGGTTAGGTTAGGTTAGGTTAGGTTAGGTTAGGTTAGGTTAGGTTAGGTTAGGTTAGGTTAGGTTAGGTTAGGTTAGGTTAGGTTAGGTTAGGTTAGGTTAGGTTAGGTTAGGTTAGGTTAGGTTAGGTTAGGTTAGGTTAGGTTAGGTTAGGTTAGGTTAGGTTAGGTTAGGTTAGGTTAGGTTAGGTTAGGTTAGGTTAGGTTAGGTTAGGTTAGGTTAGGTTAGGTTAGGTTAGGTTAGGTTAGGTTAGGTTAGGTTAGGTTAGGTTAGGTTAGGTTAGGTTAGGTTAGGTTAGGTTAGGTTAGGTTAGGTTAGGTTAGGTTAGGTTAGGTTAGGTTAGGTTAGGTTAGGTTAGGTTAGGTTAGGTTAGGTTAGGTTAGGTTAGGTTAGGTTAGGTTAGGTTAGGTTAGGTTAGGTTAGGTTAGGTTAGGTTAGGTTAGGTTAGGTTAGGTTCCTGTGTCGGGTTTCTGGTCCCGCATCGGGCGCGTCCCCAGGTGGTGGATAGGGGAACGCCCCCCAGATATGGGGGGTACCGGCTTCGGCCGGCGCGAACCAAAACCAGAGCGCGGCAGGATCTGTCAAGTCGGCAGGCCTGTCGGGCCCAATGGGGAAGGCCTTATGGCTCAAGACCTCTGGTATTCGTCGCTCTGCCTACTCCTCCTCGAAGGAATGGACCGGAGTGACTTGAGTGCCTGAGGCGTAGATAGGGGTGCCTAGACCGGCGGGGCCGTGTGTCCGGGTCGAATGGCATTGGGGTCGTCGGGGCATATTGCCCGGATCCGTGGGGTTTTCCCGGGTTGTACCCTGTCATCTTTACAATCCGGGCAGCGTGTTCTTGCCGTGCGCTGGGTCCCGTAATCCTGGGAGGAGAGGATCCTGGACGTTGAGCCTGTGGCAGACCACCCAGGCAACACGCGTCTTTGGCCTCGAATTCCGGGCACTCGGGTGGCCCGCGGAGTAACCGGTTCGCGGGTCAATCGGCTTCGGGTGAGCGGCTTAACCCTCACCCAACGGTGACGTGGGGGGCATGGGGGGCAGGGCAGGCGGCGGGCTCGGTGTTGGTGCGCGTTTTGGTCGACGCGTGCTCACCTTGCCTTAACCGTCTCGTCAAAGATCCCATGCTAGTCTGCCCGAAAGGGAAGTGGCGTCCCCGCTATGGTCGGTGGGAAACCCTGGGGTGTCAAGTGGCACTTCCCCAAATGGGGCTCCAAGGTGGGTGGGGTCACCACCGACTGAAGAAGACTCTTGGCTTATGGCTTGTTCAAATCTTAATAATAAGCAAGTTTCGACCAACCCCCGAGCGCGAGGCGCTCAAAACGAAGAAACAGAAGAAGGAGAAAAGGGTGACGGTACCGTCTTTTTCAAGACGCCCGTCGTCCGTTTAGTGAGGTGTAGCACACCTATACAGGCGTCGTCAGGGAGCCGCTTTTTCAGGCCCGGGGATCTCCCCGAGTCTGGGGACGAGTGCTCCCTTACCCAGACTGACAACGAGGGGATGTCACGAGTTGTTTCCCCCTCTCCCGGATACGACCAACGCGCATTGAGCGCAGATGTAAGCCTGGAGATAGCGGACTCTTACGAGTCTGCGTCTTCGGGCATGAGATCCAGATCATCGTCTGGCTCTCGCATAACCAGATCGACGAGAGCAGGAAAGCGGCGAGCGGATGAGCCTTCTCCATCCCCATCCCCTGCCAAAGTCCTGGCAGACCTGAGCACCGCTGCCCGCAGAGGCCGAGGCCGCGGTGAGTATGTGAGTAGAGGCGGGGCACGCGAGCGACTCTGCGATGAGACGCGCCGTGCGGCCATCTTGGAAGCCGAGGAGGAGGCTTCTCGCCTGGCGGACCGGCTCGCGCATGGGCGCAACAGGAGCGAGTTCTCCGTACGGGAAGCTACCGCTGAGGAGTTGAGCGGCCAGATCCGGGCAGCCACAGATACAGTATTGTTCTGTGTGGCGAGGTCCGGCAACCTGAAGGGCAGCTTTCAGCGTGCCCTGAAGGAGGCTGCTACCTCCATTACGCGGGCGGGCGAGCTCCTTAGCTCGCGGACCAGGGACGAGGAGACGCGGCTCTTACAAGCTGCGAATAAGCGCTTGGAGCAGGAGGTCGCGGACCTGAAGCGCGCCGTCCAACAGCTCCGAGCTGAAAGGCTAGCGGATGTCCTTCCCGTAGCCTCAACCGGACAAAGCAAAAAACCCTCCACCTCAGAGGAGGAGTTTGAGCAGCGCCTCATGCGCCAAATCGGGAGCATGATGGACGCTAAACTAGCGTCCATCTCAGAGCGGTTGCTCCCCGAGCCTCGCCTGCGCCCGCCACTTGCTGCGGACGCTCGCAAGGCTCAGGTTGAGCGCCCCTCTGCCGCCGCAGACAAGGCGGCGAGGAAGCAGCTGCCCTCGCCCACGAGTGCCGTCTCTCCCCAGACGGGCAAAGCGCCGTCCGAGGTGTCCGCCCCTGTGGCCACGACCTCGACTGCCGGTGCGGTCCCCGTCGGAGAGAAGAAGAAAAGGAAGCGGAGCAAGAGGAAGAAGGCCCGTAACCAGGGCCAGGAGCCAGCGCCCGCTTCCCCCACCTCCCAGACTATGTCTTCCCGCCCACTTACCCAGTCTGCAGTCGGCCCAGGAGCTGAGCTGTGGACCACGGTGGTCAGGCGTGGCAAAAAGCCGGCCTCAACTGCCGCCCCCAAGCAGCAGCCTCCAGTCCAGCCCAAGAGGCCATCCACTCAGCAGACTCCGAGACTCCGCCCGCCGAGGACCGCCGCCATATTGGTGGCGATGCAACCGGGAGTGCAGGAGTCAAAGGAGCACTCATACGAGTCGGTGCTTGCCCGTGCCAAACAGGCAATAGATATCGGTGCGTTGGGGATCTCCGGGATCCGCTTCAGGGTCGCCAAGACTGGCGGGAAGGTCCTGGAGATCACCGGCACCGATAACGAGGTAAAGGCCGACGCGCTGGCGGCCAAGATGCGGGAGGTCATCCCTGAGGCGATTGCAAAGGTGACCAGGCCGGTCAGGACCGTCGATGTCCGGATATCTGGACTGGACGACTCCGTGACCAAGGTCGAAGTCGCTGAAGCCGTTGCCAAAACGGGGGGCTGTGACCCCAAGGCCATCCAGGTGGGCTCCATTGGCCGTTCTTTCCAGGGCACGGGGGCCTGCATTGTTAAGGTGCCAATTGCTGCAGCCCAAAAGGTTGTCAGTGGGAGGGTTCTGGTGGGTTGGGTCTCCGCCCAGACCAGGCTCATGGACCGGAAGCCACTTAAGTGCTTCCGGTGCCTGGAGGTGGGACACGCCCGCGAGAATTGCTCCTCGACAGCTGATCGCAGTGCCCTGTGCTACCGTTGCGGTAAGCCGGGGCATGCAGCTAGGGGATGCGCTGCCTCGCCGCACTGCCCTCTGTGCGCTGACGCGGGATTGCCAGCGAACCACCGGGTGGGCAGCAAGAGCTGCAAACCGCCCAAGCGTAACAATCGAGCGGGAAGGACAGTGGCCAGGACTCCGGCTGCTCCGTCCACGGCCGCAGGGCCCACAAACATGGAGGCGGACACTCTGGCGACGTGAGATGGCCTTCAGAGTATTACAGGCGAATGTGAACCACTGTGCTGCTGCGCAGGATATCCTCTTGCAGCACGCGGCGGAGTGGTCCATAGACGCGGTTCTTGTCTCCGAACCCTACTTCATACCGGTCGACCGGGAGAACTGGGTCGGGGACGTGAGCGGCCTGTCGGCCATCATGGTGTCGGGGGCGCACCCTATCGACGTCGTTGCCAGGCAGAGCGGTATTGTTGCCGCCAAGTGCAGGGAGTTTCTGCTGGTGGGGGTCTATTGCCCTCCCAGTCGAACCAGGAGCGAGTTCGAGGCCGATCTGGACCATCTCGGGTCGGTTCTCCGTCTGTCCACCCTGCCGGTGATCGTTGGCGGCGACTTTAACGCCAAAAACATAGCCTGGGGGTCACGTTTCACTGACCCCCGAGGGGAGAGTCTGCTGGACTGGGCGGTGTCCAACGGACTTGTCATAGTCAACGTGGGGACCGAAGCCACATGCGTGCGGCCACAGGGGGAGTCCGTCGTGGACATTACGTTCGCGACCCCCGCAGTCGCAGCCCGGATCAGTGGCTGGAGAGTGGTCACAGAGGCGGAAGAATTGTCGGATCACCGGTACATCCGGTTCGACGTCTCCGTCTCCGGTTCCGTGACCCCTCCAATCGGCACACCCCACCCGACATACCCCCGATGGAGGCTAAACTGCCTGGACAAAGAGACAGCGCGGGAAGCTGCGATCGTGAAGGCCTGGCTGCCTGAGGGTCCTGAGCCCATCCAAGTGGATGCGGAGGCGGAATGGTTCCGGGAGGCCGTCACGGACGTGTGTGACGCGTCCATGCCTCGGTCCGGACCATCCCTTCCCCGGCGGAACGTCTATTGGTGGACGGAGGAGGTTGCGGAGTTGCGCCGCGCGTGTGTCGCGGCGCGTCGCGCCTCAGCCAGACATCGTAGACGCAGACGTCGTGATCCGACGCTGGACGAGCCGCTTTACCAGGCCTACAGGCAAGCCAAACAGGCGCTCAAGATCGCCATCATGGAGGCTAAACTCAAGGCGAGGGAGGAACTCCTGTCCACGCTCGATGCCGATCCGTGGGGACGCCCGTACCGCACGGTGCGGGGGAAACTCCGCCCATGGGCACCCCCGGTCACGGAGAGGCTAGAGCCCGAGTTCCTTCGAAAAGTCGTGTCCACCTTGTTCCCAGCTCAAGTGGAACACACCCCGCCTTCGATGCTGCCACACCCTGTGGCCTCCAGAGAGCCCCCTGAGCCCGTCTCTGAGGGCGAGTTCGGCGCGGCAATTATGCGGTTGAAGGCCAAGAACGTGGCCCCGGGTCCTGACGGGATCCCAGGTAAAATCTGGGTCCTCGTATCGGATATACTGGGTGACCGCCTTCGCAGGCTCCTTACCACATGCCTACAACAGGGGCGCTTCCCGGCGCTATGGAAGGAAGGGAGGCTCGTGCTTCTGAAGAAAGACGGACGTCCGACCGACTCCCCTTCGGCATACCGTCCGATCGTGCTGCTGGATGAGGTGGGCAAGCTCTTTGAAAGAGTCCTTGCAAACCGCCTCGTTCGGCACCTGGATACGGATGGGCCGAATTTGTCGGATGTACAGTATGGCTTCAGGAGAGAGCGCTCTACGATCGATGCTATCCTGCGGGTAAAATCGCTCGCCAGCGAAGCGGTGGAGAGCGGCGGTGTGCTGTTGGCCGTGTCTATTGACATTGCCAACGCGTTCAACACGCTGCCGTGGACCACGATAAAGCAGGCGCTCCGGTTCCATGGAGTACCTGTTTACCTGCAGGACACCATCGCATCGTACCTTGAGGGACGAGAGGTTGCGTGTGATTCGGTGGATGGTCGTTTGCAGCATTTGGCCGGATGCGGCGTTCCGCAGGGGTCGGTTCTAGGGCCACTCCTGTGGAACATCGGGTTCGATTGGGCCCTGCGTGGCCAGTTCGTCGCGGGGGTTGGCGTAACTTGTTACGCCGACGATACCCTGCTGACAGCTCGCGGGGATTCCTTTGCCGAGGCTGCACGTCGTGCGACTGCTGGGGTCGCGATGATGGTTCACCGAATCGGCCTTTTGGGGCTACGGGTGGCGCTTGAGAAGTCCGAGGCCCTGTGTTTTCACGGGCACCGGCGTGCGCCGCCTGCGGGTTCTGGGTTGATGGTGGATGGGGTTCTGATCCCCGTTTCGTCCACCATCCGGTACCTTGGGCTTGTGCTTGACGGAAGGTGGCGGTTTCAGGCCCATTTCCGTCAGCTCGCTACCAAGCTCAATGCCACCGCGGGTGCTTTGAGTCGGTTACTGCCAAACCTGGGTGGTCCGTCGACGGCTCCTCGACGACTTTACCTAGGGGTGGTCCGCTCAATGGCACTTTACGGTGCCCCGGTCTGGCATGACGCCCTCTCGTCCGTGAATGTGACAGTCTTGCGGAAGGCTCAAAGGGTATTGGCCTTGCGTTTAGCGCGAGCCTACCGCACCACCTCCACCGATGCTGCGCTGGTCCTGGCCGGCAGCCTCCCCTGGGATCTCGACTCCCTGGTCCTCGCCGCGTTATTCCAGTGGCGGGGAGACCAAAGATCTCAGGGCAATAGGCCTGCACCGACGGAGGTGGAAACGGAAAGGAGACAGCTCTTGGAGCTAGCCCACGAGCAGTGGCGCCGTAGACTGGCCAGTAGCCACTTTGGCGTCCGGGTCACTGAAGCCGTGCTCCCCGTTCTCACAGAATGGGTTGAGCGTCCACACGGCCAAGTGACATACCGGATGTCGCAGGTGTTTACAGGCCACGGGTGTTTTGGGTCATACCTCTGCCGCATTGGCAGGGAACCCTCCGCCCGATGCTGGCACTGCGATGCTCCGGAGGATACGGCACAGCACACCCTTGAGGTGTGCCCGGCGTGGGTCGCCGACCGCCGTGCCCTCCGAGCACACGTGGGGACTGACCTCAGCCTGGGCTCCATAGTCCGGCGTATGGTCGGAGACAGGGAGGCTTGGCGAGCCATGGCCGCATTTTGTGAGCGGGTGTTCGCCGAGAAGGAGAGCGCGGAGCGAGAGCGAGAGGCTGCGGCTGACGCACTCCTCATGCGCCGTAGGCGCACTGGGCGCAGGAGGAACCGCCACCTCCTGCACATGCCCCTCCCTGTGCCTCGGGTCGCAAACGCGGGGGCGTCCGCTTCCCACTAAGAGGCGCGATGGTGTGTAATGCGTTCTACGCATCATCGGGACAACAAGCCGGAGGATACCCTCGTTCGGCGCTGGAGGCAGGGGTATTGTGCCCTCTCCAGATCGGGTGAGACCGTGTGTCGGTCTAGTCAGTGAAGGGCCGCGGATGTGTGCTGATGGCGCTGACCCGTGGCCCCGAACTCATGGCTCCCGAGAACGGGATAGTGGGTATGCCCCAATCGGGGAGAGTCCCACATAACCTACTGCGCTCCCCCGAGGGCGGTAGGTATGCGTAAAGCATTTTCCAGCGAAAAAAAAAAAAAAAAAAAAAAAAAAAAAAAAAGGTTAGGTTAGGTTAGGTTAGGTTAGGTTAGGTTAGGTTAGGTTAGGTTAGGTTAGGTTAGGTTAGGTTAGGTTAGGTTAGGTTAGGTTCTCGCCCGTGTGGAGTTTGACAGTCTCCCATCGGGCGCGTCCCCAGGTGGCGGATAGGGGAATGCCTCCCAGATATGGGGGGTACCGGCTTTGCCCGGCGCGGACCAAAACTGTCGAAGAGGTGTACTCTCTCTCCTCTTCTTTTAGAAGAGGGGCCGAGATTCTTGAGTAGGGGCTCATGGGGCCCAGTGGCCATCTTTTTGATGGCGTAGTATGGCAGGCCTACAAGGCTTGCGGTCACTTTTAAGTGACAACAGTGGTGTGGCATCGTTCGGATGCTGCCATGTGGAAGGGAGCGTTATTGCTCGTGGCGTTCTGTCGCCGTTGTAGAATGGTGTGTTTCGGCACGTGGGATGGCGGGATGTACCCGCGGCGCGATGGGTCTGGTGTCCGCCTCGCGACGGCTCCGGATAGGCCATGCTGGCCACCATCGGGCAAACCTGTTACCTTACTGCCCCGTCCGTTGTCATGTCTAGCGGGGGGCAAAGTAGGACCAGGGGGTCTTGCCTTAACCGGCCGGACCTGAGAGGTAGCGCACCTCAATAAAAAATGCGCCTCAAAGTCCTTGCGCTGGGGCGCCCTTCGGGGCCTTCGCGCGGCGTAAGGACGCCTCTTAGGAGGTGGTTGGGGAGTGCATCAACCAGCTAGCGGCCAACCCGTGGAGACCACCCGACCTCTACGGTGTAATAGGGTTACCCGGGTACAGGGGGCACTGCCCGGGTGGACTGTTTATTTCCCCCACACTCGTGGGAACTACATGGATTTGTCTAATATTTCTCTTTCGACGAAAGTGCCGTGCGACGCGGCGGAGTCTGTAGTAGTGCCGAGTGATTCGGCGGTGAAGATGCTAGTGCCGAGAGATTCGGCGGTGGAGATGTCGGTGCCGAGAGATTCGGCGGTGAAAATGAAGGAGGTGAGGGTGGTGCTGGAACGCAGTCCTTGCGTCACACCGGCGCCCCCTTTAGGAGATGGATACGCATCGGATTCTTCCGTAGTATCAATGGAGTCGTGCTCCTCGGGAGTGATTCAGTCACCGGGTCGCTTCTGGCGGAAAAGGGAGAGAGAATTCGACCCAGTAAGTGAGCAGGGGCCAGCTGCCAAAATTAACGTAGCCAGGAGAGGAAGAGGACGTCCTCCGACCACAGGGGAGTACGTTGGTTTGGCCAAGGCCAAAGAAGAGCTGGCAAAAGCCACTCAGCTTCAGTTGCAAGTAGAAGCTGAAAAGGAAGTCGCTGAGGCCACTCGGTTACTCAGGAGTCGCCACACAACCCGCCTCTCGG
Source organism: Pyrausta despicata (assembly GCA_963921415.1). Taxonomy (NCBI): domain Eukaryota; kingdom Metazoa; phylum Arthropoda; class Insecta; order Lepidoptera; family Crambidae; genus Pyrausta; species Pyrausta despicata. The sequence continues at coordinate 18,326 of OY992850.1, read as the reverse complement.
AGTCCTCCTGCTCCGACGGTGACTTGTGCATGGACCTGGCCAACCGGGTTCAATCTGGCATACAGATGATTGAGACGGTCGCCAATAAGTCGTCCAACCTTAAAGGCACTATGAAAAAGTGCCTTAAAGAGGCGATCGTCCTAATCAAGGAGGCGACAGAGGCACTTGTATCTCGTAGCTCCACTGAGGAGACCAAGAAGCTGCAGGCTGCAAACATCCGCCTTCAGGCGGACATGGCAGCCATGCGCAAAGAAATGGACGAACTGAGAGCCAGTATTCAGCGGGGGGCCTCCACGCTCGGACCCGCTACGCAGTCACAACTGGCGGAGGAGTTGGAGGCGAGAATTATGGGCCGGGTATCTGATCGGCTCAATGCCCGAATCGAGGGGCTCGAGCCACGCCTCAACCCAGAGCCACGTCTTCGCCCGTCTCTGGCACACGAGAGACGCGAAGAGGCGAGGAGAGCTGAGAGTGCAAGCCAACAACCTACGCCTGCTCCTCGCGCCAGTAAGAAGGCTGCGCCGGTAGCTCCAGCGCCACCCATTCGTGAGGTGGAACCCTCGGCTCCTGCCCCAACGCAGGCCAAGGGAAAGAAAAAGAAGAAGAAGAGCAAGAAGAAGGCGTTGGCCTCCTCTGCAACGACCCAGCAACCTTCGCCCCCCTCACAGGAGGAAGGGTGGACGACGGTTGTACGTAGAGGAAAGCAGAAGGCACCCCAAGCCGTGACAGCGGGGCCCCGACCTGTACAACAGAGAAGAGAAGTGGCGAAGCCTAAGCCTAGTGATCAGCCCAAAAAACCTAAGCTGAAACGGCCAAAGTCAGCCGCGGTAGTGGTCACTGTAGCCCCTGCTGCAATAGAGCGGGGAATGACCTACGCCCAGGTCATATCGGATGCCAAACGGTCCGTGGATATTAAAAAACTTGGAATTGAGTCCGTAAGGTTCCGCCAAGCTGCAACTGGGGCTACAATCATCGAAATCCCAGGGGCTTCCAGTGATATTAAAGCGGACCAGCTGGCTCAGAGGCTGGTGGAGGTGTGCGGCGCTGGAGGCGACGTAAAGGTCTCGCGGCCTGTAAAAAAGGCAGAGCTCATTGTGGCTGACCTCGATGACTCTGTAACGAGTGAAGAAGTAGCCCAGGCGGTGGCAACGAAGGGAGGTTGCCCGATCGACCAAATTAAGGTCGGTGTGCCTCGACGTGACCGATCGGGCCTTTTTGCTTTTTGGGTTAGCTGCCCGGTCGCAACGGCTAAGAAGGTCACAGAGGGCCGCCTGCTGGTCGGATGGGTATCAGCTCGAGTGAAATTGCTGGCGAAGCGGGAAATGCGCTGCTTCCGCTGCATGCTCGCGGGCCATGTCAGAGCCCAATGTAAATCGGAAGTAGATCGCGGTCAGCAGTGCTACCGATGTGGACAGCTGGGTCATCAGTCTGCTGAATGCAGCGCCACTCCCCATTGCGCGGTATGCGCAGATGCGGGGAAGGACGCTAACCACCGCCTGGGAAGTGCAAAATGCTCGGCTCCCAAGCGAAAGGTGAATCGGAGAGCACTTGCGAGTGTGAACCCACCGGGCGGGTCGCAAGATGCAGAAATGACCACGACAGATTAGTGGATGGCTTCGTCCTGTCTCCAAGCGAATATCAACCACTGCGCCAGAGCTCAAGACCTTCTTGTTCAGAGTCTAACGCAGTGGTCGATCAAGTTCTGTGTGGTCACAGAACCATATGCGATCCCTTCCAGGAATAACTGGGTGGGGGACCTCAACGGAGAAGCGGCCGTCGTCGTTAACACAGGCGACGGGTCGCCGCAAATCCGCAACTCCTTTCAAGGACATGGATGCGTGGCGATCGTCTGCGACGACATGGCAGTGGCTGGAGCGTACTTCTCGCCAAACCGGTCACTGTCCGACTTCGAGACGTTCCTCCTGGAGTTGGACTCTGTGGTCGAGCGTTGTCGTCCTAAGCCGACAATCGTTGCGGGAGACCTCAACGCCAAGTCTACCCTGTGGGGCTGCCCAACAACTGACGCCAGAGGTATGGTTCTGGAGGAGTGGCTGATCGAGAAGGGACTCGTTGTTCTTAATCGTGGAGCCACAAACACGTGCGTGCGGATGCAGGGTGGCTCAATCGTGGATGTCACATTCGCAAGCCCCGCCCTGGCGTGCCGTGTCCAAAACTGGTCAGTCATGGAGGGGGAGGAGACTCTGTCTGATCACCGATACATTCGGTTTGATGTCTCTCCCCCTCTGTCAAGGTCGAGGGATCGTTCTGCGGCAACGACTCCCATCATGGGTCCTAGATGGGCTCTGAAGAAGCTGGATCGTGAGGCTCTCGTCGTAGCCTCGCTCATCGAGAGTTGGTCTCCTGCACCGGAGTCGCCGGAGGTAGAGTCGGAGGCGGAGTGGTTCCGAGATGCGTTGGCACACATCTGCAACATGTCAATGCCGCGCGTCACGAAGCTCCCAGACCGGGTTCAGGTATACTGGTGGTCCGCTGAGCTGTCTCAGCTTCGCGCAGCTTGCGTATCTGCCCGCCGTCGGTATACTCATTATCGACGGCGACTAGTCCGGAACCACCAGGCCGTCGGTCAGAGTGAAGAAGAGCAGGCTCTGTATAGAGCGTATCAGCAAGCAAAGACGGCTTTAAAGGTGGCAATTGGCGAAGCGAAAGAGAAGGCGTGGGAGGACCTATTGGCCACCCTGAATCAGGACCCATGGGGCAGGCCATATAAACTCGTCCTGAGTAAGCTACGTCCCTGGGCTCCTCCGCTTACTTCGCAAATGGATGCGGAACTCTTAGCGAGAGTTGTTGCAACCCTCTTCCCCAGACGTACAGACCAATTTCAGCCGCCGGTCATGGGAGATAACATAATGGGCGATGACCATGATGAGGTCCCCGAAGTGTCGGAGAATGAGCTGAAAGAGGCCGTGAAGAGGCTCCAGAGTAAAAACACGGCCCCTGGCCCTGATGGCGTTCCCGGACGGGTGTGGGTGACCGTTTTAAAGAGTGGTGATCTTGCACCGCGATTTATGTCGCTCCTCACTGCCTGCTTGAGGGTAAGGAGGTTCCCAGCTCCCTGGAAGGAGGGCAAGTTAGTCTTGCTACAGAAACATGGTCGACCAGCGGATTCTCCGTCTGCTTACCGCCCGATCGTACTGCTCGATGAGGCGGGTAAGCTCTTTGAGCGCGTTATCGCAGCCCGCCTTATCGACCACCTCGACCGGGTCGGTCCGAATCTATCGGACAACCAATTTGGGTTCCGCCGGGGCCGGTCTACCATCGACGCAATTGCGCGGGTCAGGACCCTGGCTGAAGAGACGGTGGCTGCTGGCGGAGTAGTATTGGCGGTGTCTTTAGACATCGCCAATGCCTTTAACACTCTGCCGCACTCCTGTATAAATGAAGCCCTCAGGTACTTCCAGGTACCGCCATATCTGCGGCAAGTCATAATGGATTACCTGTCGGAACGAATTGTCAGGTTGCCGACGAGGGACGGCGAGGCGCAATGGGGCGTGTCTTGTGGTGTTCCGCAGGGGTCGGTCTTAGGGCCACTTCTGTGGAATATCGGATACGATTGGGCCATTCGAGGCGCAACCCTTCGCGGGGTGACGGTCACGTGCTACGCAGATGATACGTTAGTAACAGCACGTGGCCAAACTTATAGAGAGGCCAGCATTCTGGCCACTGCCGGCACAGCAGCGGTTGTCAGCCGCATACGACAGCTGGGCCTGAAAGTAGCCTTGGAAAAGTCAGAGGCCCTTTGTTTTCACGGGCCGAGGAGGGCGCCTCCCCAAGAGGCCGACATAGTAGTGGGTGGAGTCTCCATCGGCGTCGGAAAGACAATGAAGTATCTCGGTCTTGTTCTCGACGGCCGATGGAACTTCAAAGAACATTTCGTCCGGTTGGCCCCCAAGCTAATGGGGACGGCTTCCGCCCTGACACGGCTCATGCCCAATCTTGGTGGCCCGAAATCCGGGTGTAGACGCCTGTACGCGGGGGTGGTGCGGTCGATGGCTCTATACGGAGCCCCGATCTGGGCAGACCGACTGTGCGCCCAAAACAGGGCGTGTCTGCGGAGGCCCCAGCGCATTGTTGCAGTTAGAGTGGCCCGGGCATACCGCACCATCTCATTTGATGCTGCGTGCACACTGTCCAACACTCCCCCCTGGGAGTTAGAGGCCACAATGCTGGCCGACATATATGATAAGATCGCGGAGGCCAAAAGAGAAGCAGTGGAGCTCCCAATCGAGCAAATCGGGCGATGGCGTAGCGATGCTAGAGACGAGGTCTGGCACAAGTGGAAGGACCACTTGTCAGAAGCCCAAGCCGGACGCCGCACCATTGCGGCTATTCGTCCAGTCTTGGAGGAGTGGCGAGATCGCAAGTGGGGCTCACTCTCTTTCCGCCTCGTACAGGTCCTTTCGGGACACGGTTGTTTCGGAAGATACCTGTGCAACGTGGCGAGAAGAGAGGCGACCCCCGCTTGCCATTACTGTGGGGCGGCGGAGGATACGGCCGACCACACGCTCGCAGAGTGTGGGGCATGGACGTCTCAACGAGCCAACCTCGTAAGGGTGGTCGGAGGTGATCTGTCGCTGCCGGCCGTTGTTCACGCGATGGTCGTCAGCGAAGAGGCGTGGTCTGCAGTCAAGACATTCTGCGAAGAAGTCATGACCCAAAAGGAGGAAGACGAACGGGTTCGCGAATCTGAATCGACAGACCCGCTTCGGAGGAGAAGGACAGGGCGGCGGCGCCGGGCTTTTGCCCAGGCGGCGTCGCACCGGTGATAACGATATCTGTGATATTTATTTTATTTATATGAGTTTGACTTTACACAAACTCGGAGTGGGTCGAACGCAGTGCTCGGTGTTTGAGCAGATCTGTGATGTCTGGGGTGGTGCTCTTTACACACTACCCCATGTAACGCAAAGCGTTTGAAGGTGCGTCCGCAACGCCTGTGGACAGACGGCCAGCAGAGGTTGGGGATAAGGTCCCAACTGTTACTCCTCCTCTGCTATACGAAATGGTGGCCAAAAGGTGGGGTCGTTTAGTGGGTAGGCCCGCCCCTTCAGGGCGGGAGAGCCCCACATAACCCGGCTAGCGGGTATGCAGTTTCATGCATTTTTCCCCACCCTAAAAAAAAAAAAAAAAAAGGTTAGGTTCTCGTGTGGAGTTTGACAGTCTCCCATCGGGCGCGTCCCCAGGTGGCGGATAGGGGAATGCCTCCCAGATATGGGGGGTACCGGCTTTGCCCGGCGCGGACCAAAACTGTCTAAGAGGTGTACTCTCTCTCCTCTTCTTTTAGAAGAGGGGCCGAGATCCTTGAGATGGGGCTCATGGGGCCCAGTGGCCATCTTTTTGATGGCGTAGTATGGCAGGCCTGCAAGGCTTGTGGTCACTTTTAAGTGACATCAGTGGTGTGGCGTCGTTCGGATGCTGCCAGGAGGAAGGGAGCGTTATTGCTCGTGGCGTTCTGTCGCCGTTGTAGAATGGTGTGTTTCGGCACGTGGGATGGCGGGATGTACCCGCGGCGCGATGGGTCTGGTGTCCGCCTCACGACGGCTCCAGATAGGCCATGCTGGCCACCATCGGGCAAACCTGTTACCTTACTGCCCCGTCCGTTGTCATGTCTAGCGGGGGGCAAAGTAGGACCAGGGGGTCTTGCCTTAACCGGCCGGACCTGAGAGGTAGCGCACCTCAATAAAAACTGCGCCTCAAAGTCCTTGCGCTGGGGCGCCCTTCGGGGCCTTCGCGCGGCGTAGGGACGCCTCTTAGGAGGTGGTTGGAGAGTGCATCAACCAGCTAGCGGCCAACCCGTGGAGACCACCCGACCTCTACGGTGTAATAGGGTTACCCGGGTACAGGGGGCACTGCCCGGGTGGACTGTTTATTTCCCCCACACTCGTGGGAACTACATGGATTTGTCTAATATTTCTCTTTCGACGAAAGTGCCGTGCGACGCGGCGGAGTCTGTAGTAGTGCCGAGTGATTCGGCGGTGAAGATGCTAGTGCCGAGAGATTCGGCGGTGGAGATGTCGGTGCCGAGAGATTCGGCGTTGAAAATGAAGGAGGTGAGGGTGGTGCTGGAACGCAGTCCTTGCGTCACACCGGCGCCCCCTTTAGGAGATGGATACGCATCGGATTCTTCCGTAGTATCAATGGAGTCGTGCTCCTCGGGAGTGATTCAGTCACCGGGTCGCTTCTGGCGGAAAAGGGAGCGAGAATTCGACCCAGTAAGTGAGCAGGGGCCAGCTGCCAAAATTAACGTAGCCAGGAGAGGAAGAGGACGTCCTCCGACCACAGGGGAGTACGTTGGTTTGGCCAAGGCCAAAGAAGAGCTGGCAAAAGCCACTCAGCTTCAGTTGCAAGTAGAAACTGAAAAGGAAGTCGCTGAGGCCTCTCGGTTACTCAGGAGTCGCCACACAACCCGCCTCTCGGAGTCCTCCTGCTCCGACGGTGACTTGTGCATGGACCTGGCCAACCGGGTTCAATCTGGCATACAGATGATTGAGACGGTCGCCAATAAGTCGTCCAACCTTAAAGGCACTATGAAAAAGTGCCTTAAAGAGGCGATCGTCCTAATCAAGGAGGCGACAGAGGCACTTGTATCTCGTAGCTCCACTGAGGAGACCAAGAAGCTGCAGGCTGCAAACATCCGCCTTCAGGCGGACATGGCAGCCATGCGCAAAGAAATGGACGAACTGAGAGCCAGTATTCAGCGGGGGGCCTCCACGCTCGGACCTGCTACGCAGTCACAACTGGCGGAGGAGTTGGAGGCGAGAATTATGGGCCGGGTATCTGATCGGCTCAATGCCCGAATCGAGGGGCTTGAGCCACGCCTCAACCCAGAGCCACGTCTTCGCCCGTCTCTGGCACACGAGAAACGCGAAGAGGCGAGGAGAGCTGATAGTGCAAGCCAACAGCCTACGCCTGCTCCTCGCGCCAGTAAGAAGGCTGCGCCGGTAGCTCCAGCGCCACCCATTCGTGAGGTGGAACCCTCGGCTCCTGCCCCAACGCAGGCCAAGGGAAAGAAAAAGAAGAAGAAGAGCAAGAAGAAGGCGTTGGCCTCCTCTGCAACGACCCAGCAACCTTCGCCCCCCTCACAGGAGGAAGGGTGGACGACGGTTGTACGTAGAGGAAAGCAGAAGGCGCCCCAAGCCGTGACAGCGGGGCCCCGACCTGTACAACAGAGAAGAGAAGTGGCGAGGCCTAAGCCTAGTGATCAGCCCAAAAAACCTAAGCTGAAACGGCCAAAGTCAGCCGCGGTAGTGGTTACTGTAGCCCCTGCTGCAATAGAGCGGGGAATGACCTACGCCCAGGTCATATCGGACGCCAAACGGTCCGTGGATATTAAACAACTCGGAATTGAGTCCGTAAGGTTCCGCCACGCTGCAACTGGGGCCACAATCATCGAAATCCCAGGGGCTTCCAGTGATACTAAAGCGGACCAGCTGGCTCAGAAGCTGGTGGAGGTGTGCGGCGCTGGAGGCGACGTAAAGGTCTCGCGGCCTGTAAAAAAGGCAGAGCTCATTGTGGCTGACCTCGATGACTCTGTAACGAGTGAAGAAGTAGCCCAGGCGGTGGCAACGAAGGGAGGATGCCCGATCGACCAAATTAAGGTCGGTGTGCCTCGACGTGACCGATCGGGCCTTTTTGCTTTTTGGGTTAGCTGCCCGGTCGCAACGGCTAAGAAGGTCACAGAGGGCCGCCTGCTGGTCGGATGGGTATCAGCTCGAGTGAAATTGCTGGCGAAGCGGGAAATGCGCTGCTTCCGCTGCATGCTCGCGGGCCATGTCAAAGCCCAATGTAAATCGGAAGTAGATCGCGGTCAGCAGTGCTACCGATGTGGACAGCTGGGTCATCAGTCTGCTGAATGCAGTGCCACTCCCCATTGCGCGGTATGCGCAGACGCGGGGAAGGACGCTAACCACCGCCTGGGAAGTGCAAAATGCTCGGCTCCCAAGCGAAAGGTGAATCGGAGGGCACTTGCGAGTGTGAACCCACCGGGCGGGTCGCAAGATGTAGAAATGACCACGACAGATTAGTGGATGGCTTCGTCCTGTCTCCAAGCGAATATCAACCACTGCGCCAGAGCTCAAGACCTTCTTGTTCAGAGTCTAACGCAGTGGTCGATCAAGTTCTGTGTGGTCACAGAACCATATGCGATCCCTTCCAGGAATAACTGGGTGGGGGACCTCAACGGAGAAGCGGCCGTCGTCGTTAACACACGCGACGGGTCGCCGCAAATCCGCAACTCCTTTCAAGGACATGGATGCGTGGCGATCGTCTGCGACGACATGGCAGTGGCTGGAGCGTACTTCTCGCCAAACCGGTCACTGTCCGACTTCGAGACGTTCCTCCTGGAGTTGGACTCTGTGGTCGAGCGTTGTCGTCCTAAGCCGATAATAGTTGCGGGAGACCTCAACGCCAAGTCTACCCTGTGGGGCTGCCCAACAACTGACGCCAGAGGTATGGTTCTGGAGGAGTGGCTGATCGAGAAGGGACTCGTTGTTCTTAATCGTGGAGCCACAAACACGTGCGTGCGGATGCAGGGTGGCTCAATCGTGGATGTCACATTCGCAAGCCCCGCCCTGGCGTGCCGTGTCCAAAACTGGTCAGTTATGGAGGGGGAGGAGACTCTGTCTGATCACCGATATATTCGGTTTGATGTCTCTCCCCCTCTGTCAAGGTCGAGGGATCGTTCTGCGGCAACGACTCCCATCATAGCTCCTAGATGGGCTCTGAAGAAGCTGGATCGTGAGGCTCTCGTCGTAGCCTCGCTCATCGAGAGTTGGTCTCCTGCACCGGAGTCGCCGGAGGTAGAGTCGGAGGCGGAGTGGTTCCGAGATGCGTTGGCACACATCTGCAACATGTCAATGCCGCGCGTCACGAAGCTCCCAGACCGGGTTCAGGTATACTGGTGGTCCGCTGAGCTGTCTCAGCTTCGCGCAGCTTGCGTATCTGCCCGCCGTCGGTATACTCATTATCGACGGCGACTAGTCCGGAACCACCAGGCCGTCGGTCAGAGTGAAGAAGAGCAGGCTCTGTATAGAGCGTATCAGCAAGCAAAGACGGCTTTGAAGGTGGCAATTGGCGAAGCGAAAGAGAAGGCGTGGGAGGACTTATTGGCCACCCTGAATCAGGACCCATGGGGCAGGCCATATAAACTCGTCCTGAGTAAGCTACGTCCCTGGGCTCCTCCGCTTACTTCGCAAATGGATGCGGAACTCTTAGCGAGAGTTGTTGCAACCCTCTTCCCCAGACGTACAGACCAATTTCAGCCGCCGGTCATGGGAGATAACATAATGGGCGATGACCATGGTGAGGTCCCCGAAGTGTCGGAGAATGAGCTGAAAGAGGCCGTGAAGAGGCTCCAGAGTAAAAACACGGCCCCTGGCCCTGATGGCGTTCCTGGACGGGTGTGGGTGACCGTTTTAAAGAGTGGTGATCTTGCACCGCGATTTATGTCGCTCCTCACTGCCTGCTTGAGGGAAAGGAGGTTCCCAGCTCCCTGGAAGGAGGGCAAGTTAGTCTTGCTACAGAAACATGGTCGACCGGCGGATTCTCCGTCTGCTTACCGCCCGATCGTACTGCTCGATGAGGCGGGTAAGCTCTTTGAGCGCGTTATCGCAGCCCGCCTTATCGACCACCTCGACCGGGTCGGTCCGAATCTATCGGACAACCAATTTGGATTCCGCCGGGGCCGGTCTACTATCGACGCAATTGCGCGGGTCAGGACCCTGGCTGAAGAGACGGTGGCTGCGGGCGGAGTAGTATTGGCGGTGTCTTTAGACATCGCCAATGCCTTTAACACTCTGCCGCACTCCTGTATAAATGAAGCCCTTAGGTACTTCCAGGTGCCGCCATATCTGCGGCAAGTTATAATGGATTACCTGTCGGAACGAATTGTCAGGTTCCCGACGAGGGACGGCGAGGCGCAATGGGGCGTGTCTTGTGGTGTTCCGCAGGGGTCGGTCTTAGGGCCACTTCTGTGGAATATCGGATACGATTGGGCCATTCGAGGCGCAACCCTTCGCGGGGTGACGGTCACGTGCTACGCAGATGATACGTTAGTAACAGCACGTGGCCAAACTTATAGAGAGGCCAGCATTCTGGCCACTGCCGGCACAGCAGCGGTTGTCAGCCGCATACGACAGCTGGGCCTGAAAGTAGCCTTGGAAAAGTCAGAGGCCCTTTGTTTTCACGGGCCGAGGAGGGCGCCTCCCCAAGAGGCCGACATAGTAGTGGGTGGAGTCTCCATCGGCGTCGGAAAGACAATGAAGTATCTCGGTCTTGTTCTCGACGGCCGATGGAACTTCAAAGAACATTTCGTCCGGTTGGCCCCCAAGCTAATGGGGACGGCTTCCGCCCTGACACGGCTCATGCCCAATCTTGGTGGCCCGAAATCCGGGTGTAGACGCCTGTACGCGGGGGTGGTGCGGTCGACGGCTCTATACGGAGCCCCGATCTGGGCAGACCGACTGTGCGCCCAAAACAGGGCGTGTCTGCGGAGGCCCCAGCGCATTGTTGCAGTTAGAGTGGCCCGGGCATACCGCACCATCTCTTTTGATGCTGCGTGCACACTGTCCAACACTCCCCCCTGGGAGTTAGAGGCCACAATGCTGGCCGACATATATGATAAGATCGCGGAGGCCAAAAGAGAAGCAGTGGAGCTTCCAATCGAGCAAATCGGGCGATGGCGTAGCGATGCTAGAGACGAGGTCTGGCACAAGTGGAAGGACCGCTTGTCAGAAGCCCAAGCCGGACGCCGCACCATTGCGGCTATTCGTCCAGTCTTGGAGGAGTGGCGAGATCGCAAGTGGGGCTCGCTCTCTTTCCGCCTCGTACAGGTCCTTTCGGGACACGGTTGTTTCGGAAGATACCTGTGCAACGTGGCGAGAAGAGAGGCGACCCCCGCTTGCCATCACTGTGGGGCGGCGGAGGATACGGCCGACCACACGCTCGCAGAGTGTGGGGCATGGACGTCTCAACGAGCCAACCTCGTAAGGGTGGTCGGAGGTGATCTGTCGCTGCCGGCCGTTGTTCACGCGATGGTCGACAGCGAAGAGGCGTGGGCTGCAGTCAAGACATTCTGCGAAGAAGTCATGACCCAAAAGGAGGAAGACGAACGGGTTCGCGAATCTGAATCGACAGACCCGCTTCGGAGGAGAAGGACAGGGCGGCGGCGCCGGGCTTTTGCCCAGGCGGCGTCGCACCAGTGATAACGATATCTGTGATATTTATTTCATTTATATGAGTTTGACTTTACACAAACTCGGAGTGGGTCGAACGCAGTGTTCTGTGTTTGAGCAGATCTGTGATGTCTGGGGTGGTGCTCTTTACACACTACCCCATGTAACGCAAAGCGTTTGAAGGTGTGTCCGCAACGCCCGTGGACGGACGGCCAGCAGAGGTTGGGGATAAGGTCCCAACTGTTACTCCTCCTCTGCTATAAGAGATGGTGGCCAAAAGGTGGGGTCGTTTAGTGGGTAGGCCCGCCCCTTCAGGGCGGGAGAGCCCCACATAACCCGGCTAGCGGGTATGCAGTTTCATGCATTTTTCCCCACCCTAAAAAAAAAAAAAAAAAAAAAGGTTAGGTTAGGTTAGGTTAGGTTAGGTTAGGTTAGGTTAGGTTAGGTTAGGTTAGGTTAGGTTAGGTTAGGTTAGGTTAGGTTAGGTTAGGTTAGGTTAGGTTAGGTTAGGTTAGGTTAGGTTAGGTTAGGTTAGGTTAGGTTAGGTTAGGTTAGGTTAGGTTAGGTTAGGTTAGGTTAGGTTAGGTTAGGTTAGGTTAGGTTAGGTTAGGTTAGGTTAGGTTAGGTTAGGTTAGGTTAGGTTAGGTTAGGTTAGGTTAGGTTAGGTTAGGTTAGGTTAGGTTAGGTTAGGTTAGGTTAGGTTAGGTTAGGTTAGGTTAGGTTAGGTTAGGTTAGGTTAGGTTAGGTTAGGTTAGGTTAGGTTAGGTTAGGTTAGGTTAGGTTAGGTTAGGTTAGGTTAGGTTAGGTTAGGTTAGGTTAGGTTAGGTTAGGTTAGGTTAGGTTAGGTTAGGTTAGGTTAGGTTAGGTTAGGTTAGGTTAGGTTAGGTTAGGTTAGGTTAGGTTAGGTTAGGTTAGGTTAGGTTAGGTTAGGTTAGGTTAGGTTAGGTTAGGTTAGGTTAGGTTAGGTTAGGTTAGGTTAGGTTAGGTTAGGTTAGGTTAGGTTAGGTTAGGTTAGGTTAGGTTAGGTTAGGTTAGGTTAGGTTAGGTTAGGTTAGGTTAGGTTAGGTTAGGTTAGGTTAGGTTAGGTTAGGTTAGGTTAGGTTAGGTTAGGTTAGGTTAGGTTAGGTTAGGTTAGGTTAGGTTAGGTTAGGTTAGGTTAGGTTAGGTTAGGTTAGGTTAGGTTAGGTTAGGTTAGGTTAGGTTAGGTTAGGTTAGGTTAGGTTAGGTTAGGTTAGGTTAGGTTAGGTTAGGTTAGGTTAGGTTAGGTTAGGTTAGGTTAGGTTAGGTTAGGTTAGGTTAGGTTAGGTTAGGTTAGGTTAGGTTAGGTTAGGTTAGGTTAGGTTAGGTTAGGTTAGGTTAGGTTAGGTTAGGTTAGGTTAGGTTAGGTTAGGTTAGGTTAGGTTAGGTTAGGTTAGGTTAGGTTAGGTTAGGTTAGGTTAGGTTAGGTTAGGTTAGGTTAGGTTAGGTTAGGTTAGGTTAGGTTAGGTTAGGTTAGGTTAGGTTAGGTTAGGTTAGGTTAGGTTAGGTTAGGTTAGGTTAGGTTAGGTTAGGTTAGGTTAGGTTAGGTTAGGTTAGGTTAGGTTAGGTTAGGTTAGGTTAGGTTAGGTTAGGTTAGGTTAGGTTAGGTTAGGTTAGGTTAGGTTAGGTTAGGTTAGGTTAGGTTAGGTTAGGTTAGGTTAGGTTAGGTTAGGTTAGGTTAGGTTAGGTTAGGTTAGGTTAGGTTAGGTTAGGTTAGGTTAGGTTAGGTTAGGTTAGGTTAGGTTAGGTTAGGTTAGGTTAGGTTAGGTTAGGTTAGGTTAGGTTAGGTTAGGTTAGGTTAGGTTAGGTTAGGTTAGGTTAGGTTAGGTTAGGTTAGGTTAGGTTAGGTTAGGTTAGGTTAGGTTAGGTTAGGTTAGGTTAGGTTAGGTTAGGTTAGGTTAGGTTAGGTTAGGTTAGGTTAGGTTAGGTTAGGTTAGGTTAGGTTAGGTTAGGTTAGGTTAGGTTAGGTTAGGTTAGGTTAGGTTAGGTTAGGTTAGGTTAGGTTAGGTTAGGTTAGGTTAGGTTAGGTTAGGTTAGGTTAGGTTAGGTTAGGTTAGGTTAGGTTAGGTTAGGTTAGGTTAGGTTAGGTTAGGTTAGGTTAGGTTAGGTTAGGTTAGGT